>BSBN01001026.1:2400000-4800000 GCA_027924645.1 Cunninghamia lanceolata | reverse complement strand
TCATCCAATGTCATCTTGAATAGGTCCTTAGTCTCTTCAATGGTTATGACAATAGGGTCAAATCTAGAAGGTAGACTCCTTAGGATTTTCTTAACAATCCTTTGATCATCCATGGTTTCTCCATTTATCCTTAGCTGATTTATCATGTAGAAACTCTAGTGTGAAAGTCTGAAATAGACTCACTCTCCTTCATCTACAGGGCTTCAAAATCCCTCCTAAATAGCTGGAGTTTCACTGATCTCACCTTGTCAGTTTTGAGTAGTTTGATACTGCAATGTGGGGGAAAATAGCCTCTATCAAGGCTGCCTCAATTAAACTAAAGGCTTTTGCATCCTTCATTTTTGTTTCCTTCAACTAGTTTCTTTCAGCATTAGATAGGGCTGCATAAGCTGTTGGGTCTGTGGTGTCTGTGAACCCATTGATGACCAACTCCCATAGGTCATTAGCAACCAATATAGTCTTCATCTTCTTAGCCTAGATATCATAATTTTGTCCATCAAAATTTGGTGGTTGCTGCCATCCTTTGTTGTCCCCACATGCTATGCTTCTCAAATATGAAAAGGCTAATAATGCCTAGACAAACTAGGGCTTATATAAAACACCCACAAAAAGTTTCTAACTGCCCAGAAAAATAGGGCTCTTATACCACTTGTTGGCAAGTAAGGGAGGTAAATGGCTATCCAAAAAACTAATGCTACAGCAATGTATGGACAACAAGAACACAAACACACAAAGGAGAGAAACAACACAAAACAAACAACAATATATATTATATATTTTCCTTTCAAAAATAAATTCAAAACTTTCATACAAATTCATGCAGAGCTGCTGCTCTATTTTTTCTGATTTGCCCCTGTATTTGGAGCTGACTGTGTATGCCCTGTGCTATTGCACACAAACTTCTATTCTCTGCAATATTCTTATTCTCTTGTCTTCTTTCTGTTGTTCTCTTGTTCTCTACTGGAACATTCTTTCTACTGCTGCAGGTTACAACTCACTCTGTCTCATTCTTTCTCTCTAACTCTATCTTCTTCTGTTGCAGGTTATCACACCCATTCCTACAGTCAACTGATTTCTTTTTGTCTCATTCATTACCATCCAAAAATGGTGCTCAAACTCCATTCAAAATTTAGACTTACCTACCACAAATGAATGTTGGCAGGAACAACAGATGTTGGGGCAGATTTTGGAAATCCCCAAGTTTGACGTGGGGGTAGGCTAGAGTTAATACGCTAACTGAAGATTAATTAATGTTCCAACATATCCAAAGTCTACAATCTTAGGTTTGAAATTTTTATCTAACAAGATATTGCTTGCTTTTATATCTCTGTGTATGATTTGAATTTCAAATTCCTAGTGAAGATATGCTAACCCTATTGTTGTTCCTAGTATTATTTCAAACCTTTTCTCCCAGATGAGTTCCTTTTTCAAGATTGGATCTGCTTCAAGAAAAAAAATCATTCGATAAGAATAAACATAAGGGTATTATAGTAATTAGCTTCAAAGTAAAATTTCAATTTAGCTAGAGACAAAGTAGAAACCAAATAGATGGTTGTCGAGGCTTTTATTGGGGAGGTATTCATAAACCAACAACTTTTCTTGATCCTTGAAGCTGCAACCTAACAATTTGACAAGATTCTTTTGGCGAACATGGCTAATGATGTTCACTTCATTCAAAAATTCCTTCACACCATGCTCTTTGTTGAAGAATAAAAGCCTCTTTACAACAATTTCCATGTCATTGGGTAAAACTCCCTGTATTAAGATATATGTATATCATGACGCTGTGGTAACAATTTAAGTGTACTTATGATTATAGAGCTATCACTATCAGTAAATATCACCTTGTAAACTAAACTGAAAGCCCCCTGACCAAGTTTGTTTTCTTGATTGAAATTTCCTATGCACTTTTGTAAAGTTTCAAATTTGTAACTCAGTCTGAACTTGGGCATAGCTCCATAAGATGCATCTGAGATACTTCAACTTCAAAATAAACATGTCCAGATATTAGGACTCATTCTCTTTCACAATAATCAACTGAATATTTCAAATCATGAACGAAATCAAATCAAAGGAATTCTCATTTCGTTCATGATTTCAAATATTCAGTTGATTTTTTTAAAGAGAAATGACTATTAAATCTTTTGAACGGATATAGTTTCCATTTTATAGTGATGTTATGAAATTGTATCTTAATGTAATTTTCATCCTAAATGCCTTATTGTAATGATGCTACTATTTTTTAGACAAGTGTAATTAGATGTTGAATAGCCACCTATATTATAACGACTTTATTGGTTTTGAGCTCCAAATGCAATGAACACTAGTTAGTGCCACACCAATAAATCAATAAATATATGTGGATAGAGGTATAGATATATACCTATAGATGATATACCATCCAATTATATACCTATAGATGATATTTTTACTAATAAATAAATTCAGCTAGTAGAAATAAATACAAGTTCAATATTCTAATATGAATTCAATAAATCATTTGTGCAACCAAACTTTCAATTTATCATACAAAATTTACATGCAATAATTCTATAAACTATAAAGATTACAATTGATATTCGTAATCATTTGATCAATCAATTGTTTGAAATATGTCTATTAGTGTAAGATTACAATATTTGATTTCTCACTAAAAATGTTTTTTTATTTAACTATAATTAGTTTTATGCTTTTTTTATAAGAGTAAAGATAGGGTTTTTGAAAGGGCCATAATCTTTTTAACAAAGTTAAAAAGATGGAACAAATAAACTAAAAATATAACATAGAATAGACAGCACAAAAATTGCATTAAGTCAGCAACCCAAACAAAAGTTCTAAGCATAACTAACCCAAGAAACCGATCCAAAGAACGAACAAGAAACAACCCAAAAATTAAAATACTAAACATGGCAATGGTTCAACTATTTCCTATATTTACACATTTTTTCATTTTCACAATCCATAAATTATCGTATAAGCTTTTTAAGATAATTATGTGTTCAGTTTTGTATCACCATTATCAAGATATCAAAGAATCATATAAAACATTAATAAAAACTAAATACACAATTGTAATCATATGAAACATTATCAAGATATCGTCAAAGTAGGAGAAAAGAATTAGAAATCATGGAGTGTGATCTAAAACATTGAGGAAAAATGATTTAATTGTGTAGTATTTTTCCTCAAAATATTAGGATTTAACTATGTAATATTTTTCCTCGATGATTACACTCCATGATCCACTATCAGGTTGTACAGAGCAAGAGAAGAAAATTATCAAAAGAAATTATCAGAGGAAAACAACTAGGAACTTCTCAAGTAGTTCACGTTGGAAGAAATCAAAGCTATGATTTTTTCTTTAAACGGAGAGAAAGCTCCAGGCCCAGATGGCTAGTCAGGCTTATTCTTTCAAAGATGTTGGGATTTTGTTGGCCAAGACGTTTTCTTAGTAGTAGAAGAGTCTAGGAAATTTAGTAAGGTGCTAAAAGAGTTCAATCGCACTTGGTTAGTCCTGATTCCAAAGGTATGATCGCCATCTTCCTTTGAAGAATTCAGACCCATATCTCTTTGCAATTTTATTTACAAGGTTATCTCCAAGGTGGCAGCTACAAGATTGGCATCCCTTCTTCCTCAAATCATTTCAGAAGAGCAAGGAGGTTTTGTGCCCAGAAAAGAGACAGCAAAAGGAGCAATTCTCACTCATGAAATTCTACACTCTATCAGCAAAGAAAAAATGCCCAGCATGGTGTTAAAGCTGGACATGTCCAAGGCGTATGATAGAGTAGAATGGGAATTTCTGTAGTATGTTTTGTCCTCTCTTGGCTTTTCTGCATGTTGGCTAAAATGGATCTTTTCTGGGCTTAAAGGAGTCAACTGTTCTGTCCTGATAAATGATATTGAATCTCCAAATTTCCAAACTTCAAGGGGCTTGAGACAATGGGGCCCTATATCCCCTTCTCTCTTTATTCTGATGATTGAAGATCTAACTTGGTTAATTAGACAAGCAAGAAGTAATAGAATCTGGAGGGGAATAAAAGTAAAATCTTCTAATGTCCCTATAACTCATGCACTATTTGTAGACGACACCATTATTTTTGGCAAAGCTAGCAGGAGAGAAGCTTTGTCCACCAAAAGAACGTTGAGTTCGTATTGTGAAGCTTCTGGCCAAATGATAAACGCTTCGAAATCTAAACTCTATTTGTTTAACTCCCCGCAAGTTTAGTCTTTAGGTATTGCAAATCTTTTTAACTTCAAACTGAAATTATTGCCAGGTAAATATTTAGGTGTGCCTCTGTTCAATGGATGTCACACAAAAAGCTTATGGAAAGGAGTAATTGATAATATGATGCATAAAATGCAATCATGGAAAAGTGGTTGGCTTTCCCTGGCTGGCAGACTTATGCTACTTAAATCAGTCCTAACAGCAGTTCCAATTTACATGAAGTCCTCTCTTCAAACACCCAAAGGTGTCCTATTTGAAATTGGCAAATTATGTAAGAGATTTCTATGGCAAGGAACTTCAGACTCCAGGAAGATTCATCTAATTGCATGGGACAAGATATGTTCCCCTAAACTTCAAGGGGCTACAGGAGTTATTAATTTAGAATTACAGAAGCTCGCTCTGGGAGAAAAATTGGCATGGAAAATGTACAAACAACCTCATTTGAATTGGGTGAAGTTGCTTCAAAAAAAGTATCTGGATAACAAAGCCCCAGAAAGAATCTTTACGATTGCAAACCCACCAAGGGGTTCCTCCATTTGGAATTTTATTATAAAATGCAGACAGGTAATTCTTCCCAAGCTTTCCTGGGTAGTTCACAATGGAAAAAAGGCTTCTTTTTGGGACAATCAATGGAATGATTGGCCAAAGATCTTAGATATGGGGAATTTTAGGGAAGCAGCAGCCTACCTCAAAAGATTTTGGGGCATAAAAGTATGTTCATACTTCACAATGGACACACAGTCAGTTCCTATGAAGACAAAGTGGAGAAGCTTTGAGAACTACAACTTCCTGGTTGATCAAAAAGAAGTGCTCACTAGGATTCTAAAGGATCACCTCCTTTTCCTATCTTCTAGAGAGGATGAACTGGTTTGGATGGTGATGGCTCAGGAAGATATAAGGTGCATTCAGGCTACCAATTTTTATCAACAAAATCGAAAGTGGACTGACCTACTAATCTCTGTTGGGCAGATCTAATTCTTCCAAGAGCAGGAACTTTCACTTGGTTGGCTTTGAATCATAGGATCCTCACGAGGGATAGAATTGAAATACTCTCCTTAGGTTTAAACTTCAAGTGCATTTTTTGCCAAGAAGAAAATGAGTTTGTAGATCATCTTCTTATCCGTTGCACTTTCAGTCAACATTGTTGGAAGCACATCATGCAGCTTTTAAATTGGTCCTCCCCCCTTTTAGGTACGTTGAGGGATTGGTTGAGAAGTTGGACCATTTCTAACAAGGGTGACTACTTTTGCAAATTATGGGTGATTTGTCCTTTGCTGATAGTTTGGATCCTTTAGAAGGAGAGGAACAGTAGAATTTTTAGGAATTCCTCTAAGTCTTTGCCAGATGTTTGCAGTGAGATGGAATCTTTGATTGTGAAAACTTTTCTTGCAAAACTAAGGTGTTCAAATCCTAAGGAGATGAAATGGACCAGTTGGGATGTTCTCATGTCCAAAAATTGGAAGGGTTTACAAAACATCCCACAAAGTGTTTTTCGCCAAGCTTGTAATTCAAAAATAGATAGAGCTTCTATTAGATGGATCCCGCCTATTTCTCCCTTTGTTAAAATCAACTTTGATGGAGCGTGTAGAAGAAATCTAGGGCCTTCGGCCCTGGGCTGTGTAATCAGAGAGTTTAAAGGGAAACTCTTATTAGCAAAAGTGGCCAAACTCCTGGATGGAACAAACAATAAAGCTGAAGCTTTGGCCCTCCTCAATGCTATACTTTTGGCTCAAGAAAAGGGTTTTAAGAGGATTTCAATTTAAGGTGACTCGTTATTAATCATATCAGAGCTCTAGTCAGGAAAGATAGAGAATTGGTCTATCAGGTATATTTTAGACCAAGCTAGAGAGGTTTTAAATCTTTTTGACTCTTTAGAGATCTCCCATTTCTATAGAGAGGGAAACAAGGTGGTGGATTGGTTGGAAAACTATGCTCTCGACCATACTAAAGAAGTTATCTACTTTGATCCCGACTCTCAAGAGGGCCCAGAAGCTTTGACCTCTTTGCTATTGTAGGATACAAATTTTTCTCCATCGCATAGCTCCTAAGTTACAGGAGGATCCTAAAACATGTTGCTTTTATCCCTATAGGCTTTGAACAGATAGGGATGGGGTTGGCAGGTGGTTTAGGATAGGACACGGGGTCCTCGAATGTACACAGATCTCCATTACAAGTGTCACCTTTCCCTTTTGTATTCCACATGGACACTTGGCACATTTTTTGGTTGTGGCTATTTTTGCTCGTCCTCCCATGCCTCTACCTAGATGGCGACAACCAGTCTCCCTTGGTTAACCTTTTAACGGCTAGGAGGCATTAATTGTGGCTCTCTTTTTTATCATTTGGGGATTCTCTAGGGATCGCCTTCTATTTCCACACGCTCCTCGTCCCTGCTGATGATCAACGATCATCTTGACACATTACCACTTGATAGCCTGGACGTCCCCTTAACACACTTCCTAATGTCATTTCTTATATCAGTCTCTAAGATCCGCCACCACCGTTCAATACGTCCTCTTTCTTGCAGGGCTCTTTAAATATGGGGAATGGTGTGGTATTCTTATGGGGGATGAATGTCGTCATTCATCCATGCCCCATTTATTGTAGCTTTCAATTCAAATTAATTGAAACAATTACTTCTCCTCTTTATGAACCCATCATCTTTCCTTTTGAGACACTCTTTGCCTCTTCCTTTTTGCATCTGTGTGCTTCTACAGAAGTTCCCAAGTCTTGGTGTAGTGTTGGTCTTGTAGGTTTAGTTTTCATGGAGGGTGAGGTTACAAATTTTAGAGTCTTCTTCCCACCTTTCCAATGGGAGCCGACCATCAGAGGAAGCGTGGGCATTGTGGATTTGAATAGCATTTTTCGTTTCGACTGTACACTTGCACAATTTATGGTCTAGACGATTTGCAACCAGAAGTGGCTGCAAGGAACCCCAGAAAGGGAGTTAAAATGGTCTGAGGTAGTTTCAGGGTTCCTCTCCAACCTCATGGACATAGTTCAAGATGCTCACTTTATCCTTCCCATTGCAATGGGTATTATCGACCGCCGCCTGTTCAACGTGGAAAGGTGGAATGAGGCAGTAGCCAATTATGATATCATGGTGGGTGATGCCTAGGTTGGAGGTTTGTTCCCCTCAGAAAAATTCCGCACTAGGAGGCCTTATGAGTGTATCTATAGGAAAATGCAGTATGGCCTTACTTGTGGTTGTATTTGCTTGTTGGATAGAGCTTTAAAAGGCCATGCGCACTCTATTCCCAAAGGAGTTAGGCAAAGATGCAAGGATCTCTTCATAGCCATAAGGTTTTTCAGATTCCACGCAGCCGACCTGGCTCCACGTCATCCCAGACTATCTAAAGAGGCTAAGTTCGCTTTAAAAGCGGAGGAGGAGGACCCCAGGACCAGATAGAAGATGAAGAGATGGCTGCTGTGGAGAGCGGGGTCTTGGGAGCAGTTGCTGGGGTTGAAGGCTAATGTGTTTTCTAGTTTCTAGTGTTTTGAGGCTTGGCAGCGTTAAGGTGGCGGTTGGTGTCTCTTTTTGGTTGCTGTTCTTTTTTGTCCTTTTTTTCTATCTTTTTGAGCGGATTTTCATTTACTGATCCCCCCTCTTACTGTAAATATTTTTTATGTTTAATATAAATCCTTGGTCTGGGGCTCCACCCCTTTCTACAAAAAAAAAAAAAAGAGAGAGAACAGAATTAGAAATCATGGAGTGTGATCCTAAATGTTGAGGAAAAATGATTACACAGTTAAATCCTAAAACACTCAATTGCAATGGTAATTTGTTGTCTATTCACATTATTATAGTTGCACGCAATCTATTAAATTGTAAATAATATATATGTCGTGAAACATATAATTGTTACATTATATTTTGTGCATAATCTGCTTTTTCATATTAACGAAAGGAAATTGTATTAATCTGGATACTAAATACAAACAGATATGATCCAAGATACTGACCTTCCTGTTGTGGATCAACATTCCTGCTTAACCAATTTGTAAGGACCACTGTCAATACCACCAACATGCCAGCTACTCCAGATATGCTGGTGAACAGGATTATTAGAAGCCTACCTACGGAGAAAAACATTTCAGTCGGTTAGACAGAGAAAAATTCTAGCGCAGATGGCAGCAACCAGAGACAACTTGTGACGACCAGATAATCATAAAAACCATCTTGGCCTAGAGCTCCAAATGCAATGAACTCTGGTTAGTCCCACACCAGTAAATCTATAAATATATGTAGATAGACGTATAGATATATACCTGTAGATGATATACCATCCAGTTATATACCTATAGATGATATTTTTTTTACTAATAAATAAATTCAGCCGGTACAAATAAATATAGGTCACCAGTTCAATACTCTGATGAATTCAATAAATCATTTGTGCAACCAAACATTTTCAGTTTATCATACAAAATTTACATGCAGTAGTTCTATGAACTATAAAGATTATAATTGATATTTGTAATCATTTGTTCAATCAATTGTTTGAAATATGTCTAGTAGTTCTATGAACTATAAAGATTATAATTGATATTTGTAATCATTTGTTCAATCAATTGTTTGAAATATGTCTAATAGTGTAAGATTACAATATTTGATTTCTCACTAGAAACATTTTTTAATTAAGTACAATTAGTTTTGTGATTTTTTATAAAAGTAAAGATAAGATTTTTGAAAGGCCATAATCTTTTTAACAAAGTTAAAAAAAATGGAACAAATAAACCCAAAAATATAACATGGAACAGACAGCACAAAAACTGCATTACAACAGCAGAAAGTCAGCAACTCAAACAAAAGTTCTAATCATAACTAACCCAAAGAAACCGATCCAAAGAAGGAACAAGAAACAGCCCAAAAATTAAAAGACTGAAGACGGCAACGGTTCAACTGTTTCCTATAAACACATGATGTCATTTTTCACAGTCCATAAATTATCGTAAAAGCTTTTTAAGATAATTGTGTGTTCAGTTTTGTATCAGCATTATCAAGATATCAAAGAATCATATAAAACATTAATAAAAACTAAATACACAATTGTAATCATACGAAACATTATCAAGATATTGTGAAAACAGGAGAAGAGAACTAAAAATCATGGAGTGTGATCTGAAATTTTGAGGAAAAACGATTTAACTATGTAATATTTTTCCTCAACATTTCGAATTGCATTCCATAATCCATTATCAAGATGTACAAAGTAAGAAAGTAAGAGAAGAGAATTAGAAATCAAGAGTGTGCTCTAAAACTTGAGAAAAAATGATTACATGGTTAAATCCTAAAACACTCAATTGCAATATTATAAATTGTCGAAATTTGTTGTCTATTCACATTATTATAGTTGCACGCAATCTCTTAAATTGTAAATAATATATATGTCGTTGAACATTTAATTGTTACATTATATTTTGTGCATAATCTGCTATTTCATATTAACGAAAGGAAATTGTATTAATCTGGATACTAAATACAAACAGATATGATCCCAGATACTGACCTTCCCGTTGTGGATCAACATTCCTGCTTAACCAATTTGTTATCTTCCCCTTACGAAGGACTACTGTCAATACCACCAACATGCTAGCTATTCCAGATATGCTGGTGAACAGGATTATTAGATGCATACCTGAGGGGAAAAACATTTCAGTCGGTTAGACATAGAAAAATTCTAGCGCATGCGTTAGGATAATTATAAAAACCCATCTTACCTCTAGAACTGGAAGAATCATCCCCATGAAAAAATTTGACAGTCAAATAGCGCAGATGGCAGAAACCAGAGACAACCTGTCCCCCAAGAGCGCCTTGGCTGCAATTATAGAGGTTTTTGGATGCATCATTCAGACATTGTTTGCATGCTTTCATATCAATATCTCTCCCACACTGTGCAAGGGAGTAAATAGTTTGAGACAGGCTCGGCACATTATCTACGCTTTTGCTGAAACCTTTGTTAGCGATTGCTCTATCCACAAGTTTAGGGATAATAGTAAAAAGGGTTAAATCGAACTTCCTTTCGTCAGGACTGTTTATATTCGCACACTCAAGTGTAGTGTTTTTCTGACACTCGAGAGTAGTGTTTTCTATGGGCCTTGTATAAAAACTGTAATTCTCATACCTCACAGAACACCCACTTAACTTATTCACTACGGAAGATCCCGAACAAGTTTGGAGCAGGTTTTGTCCAACAATCAAAACACACTCGCTACATTCAGCGGCGCTCATGTCTCCCCGGCATTGAGCCAAGCCATAAATTCTATCTCTATGTGAAAAAGTAGTATACTCTGTTGTAGCGACGCTTCTAACCAATGAATCCAGAACTGGTTTCACATCGCTTTGAGACACATGTTGATCTTTATTGTACACATGTTGAATAACTCTGGATTCTGACTGAATCACCAGTGAGGAAGAAAGAGCTGCAAGATGAAAGAAACTGTAAGTTTCAAAACGCAGGAAGCAATACAAGCTACAAACTCGAGCTCCAGAGACTTCGTCAGGTCGCTCAGAACAGATGGTATCATTAAGACTTGCAAGGCACTGTCTACAGTCTTGGAATTTCAGGTCGCGCCAGCATTGTGCTAGAGAATATATCGTCAAAGCAGGAGATTCCACGACCTCCAAATTAACACTGAAACCGGTTCCCGAACTCATGGCTTTACTAACGAGGTCAGATATGGACTTTGCAAACTCTGTACTATTCTGGATCTTCCAGTACTTTTGAATGCCGCTATTTGTTAACGTTGAATAGAAACTGTAATTAGCGTATCGGAGAAAGCAGCCATCCAATAAACGGGATGCAGAAACATAGGAGAAACACTGATTGAGGAGGACTTGCTTGGCAAATGAAACACATTCTCTGCAGTCAGAGGGATTCATGTCTCGCCGGCACTGAACGAGACCGTAGATTTTGTTCCCCTCGAATTCATCTCCATGTGAGGAAAGGTTGAAGCCCATCTCAGGAGCATTTGCATCAAGAACTCTCTGCCGGATTTTTTCAAACATGACCCCAATCCCGGATGGTCCTTTTAGTTTCTCGCACATTGCTCCGCTCCCTACAATCATTGTCTGCGGGTCTGCTGCTGCTAATGGCGCCAATAAAACCAAGGAAAGAAAAAAAAAATTGCAGAACATCAAATCTGTGCATATTCATCATCCCTTAGTATTTGCAATATACAGACGACTGAAATACAGAGAAATTTTTTTAAGAATGGGCAATTTACATTCACATTTTGTAGATTGTTGCAAACTCTGTGACAGAGAAAACGAACAAAACTAAAGAGCGTTGAATTTTCATTGTCTTTTCGTATGAGATACGAAGCCAAGACCAACCGACAAATTGACTGAGTTGATTCCTTTTTAATTATCGCGAGGCGGCCAATGACAAATTCACTGACTTAATTTTGTTGACCCAAAGAGTCTTCCAGTAAACTAAACTACTATTCAATAAAACGGTTTGAAAGTTTCTTTTCAGAATGAAATTGGAGAAAAGAAATCGTATTTGGTTAATTGGGATAAGATTTGTCATTTTTAGGTAGTTTAAGTAGGAGATCTTTCCTCTTTAATAATAGAGTTCTGGGTGTCAAATTATATTGGAGATGGTGTGTGGAGGAATAGGTTTTGTGGGGGAGCATTTTTGTAAGATTTCGCTGAAAAGCTATCCAAGAATGCAAATGAATGAAGGAAATCAAAGTTAGAAATCATAAATGAGAAAGAATAAATTGTATTCTACTCAAAATAGTGCAAAGCATACAATGAAATGAGATGCTTATATGAGAGCGATGGGTGAGTATATATAGGTTTTACCACCCAAGAGACTAAAAACACAACCAATATGGGATAAAGTAAAAAAGTTCGTAAGTAAACTTAACCTAGTGTGAAAAGAACCTAAATGAAGAACTTGTTAGGAAATGCACTAGTTAGATCAAGAACCTTGTTCACACTAACAACCCCCCTTAAGTACAACTTAGGGGAAAATGTATGCAAAGATGGGTCTGAGCTACAAGGCTTGATGAGGTGTACCCATGTACAAAAAATCCCCTCAAACAAAAAAGAAGGAGAAATCCCAGTGGGAAAAATCTCCCCCATAAAAGGATGAATCCAGAAGGGCTAAGTGACCCAAAAAAAAAAATGTCTTGCACCCCAAAGAGAGACTGAAGATGGACATACTTGCTCTCAATGAAGTGTTTGGAGAAGATATCTGCAACATGCTCTGCTATAGAACAATAGCGCAAATCAATGACCTACTCTTGAATCAGCTTCCTGAGAAAATGCATGTGGATCTTGATGTGCTTGGTCCATTAATGATGGATTGAGTTCTTCAAGATCTGGATGGCACTTTGGTTGTCACAATAGATGACTGATAGCTTTTGAAGTGTGATGTCAAGTTCAATGAGGATATTTTGAAGCCAAATAGCCTAAGTGGTAGCATTGATAGCCCCTTGATACTTAGCCTTAGTCGAAGAAAGAGCAATGGCATGCTACTTCTTGCTCTACCAACAAATGGGATTAGAACCAAGGTGAAAGTTATAGCCAAATGTGGACTTACGATCATCAAGATCACCAGCCTAATCAAAATCCATGTATCTAATCAAGTCTGAACATGTGTCCGCTGCATAGTGAATCTCATACCTGTGGGTGCCCTGTATGTAGAGTGGAATGCATTTCGAAGCCTTTCAATGAAGCTCATGTGGCTTCACCATGAAGCACAAAACAATCCAATTATAAAAGAAATGTCAGGCTAAGTATGAGTCAAGTAGATGAGGCTACCAATAAGCTGACAATACAAAGTGGCATCAACTATTGGTGTGGAACACTTCACCTCAAGCTTGACTCCAAACAGAAAGGGAGTCGGTGTAGACATACAATCAACCATGTGAACATGAGCCAGAAGATCAAGAGCATACTTGGGCTACACAAGAGAGATCCCATAAGTGGTCTAAGTGATCTTGATCCTGAGAAAATAGTGCAAGAGACCCAAGTCATTCACGGAAAACCTATCATGCAAAGTAGTTTTAACACTCATAATGATGGATGAGGTGCTCCCAATGACAATCAAGTCATCAACATAAAGAGCCAAGAAAAGAAGAACATCTTCCTGTCTCAAAATGTAGACATTCGGATCTAAGTGACATCTAAAGAACTCAATTGAGAGAAGAAAGGAGTCTATCTTGTCATACCAAGTCTGTGGGGCTTGTTTGAGGTCATAGAAAGACTTCCTCAATCTACAAACCAGTGAAGAATCCTAAATAAATCCCTGTGGCTGCTCCATGTAAATCTCCTCATGTAGATCCCTATGAAGAAATGCACTCTTCACATCTATCTGATGTACAGTCTATCCTAAATAGTTGCAGCAATAGCAAGTACCAAATGAATAGAGTTCATTTTGGTAACGGGGTTAAAGGTCTCAAAGTAGTCAATACCAGGAACCTACTTTGAAATTGCCGATTGATCCATCTGCTACAAATTTGGTTCGATAGGTCCACTTACACTGAACTATCTTTCTTCCCTTAGGAAATGGAACAAGATCCCATGTTTCATTCCGAATCAAAGAGTTGTACTCTTCCTCCATTACGGAATCACACTCAACAATATCTGATGCTTCATGAAATGTCTATGGGTTGAAAGCTATGGCAATGTGAAAATGCAAAGTATCTTGGTGATGTGACTGAGTTCTCTGAATATCTAAAGGATCCCCAATAAGAGTGTTTATAGACTCAAGTGTTTGACGAGCCCGATGAGGCATGTGAGGGGATGGAGGAGGAGAATCCTCAACTTTAGAATCTGAACTCTATGAAGAGGAGGATGAAGCCTCATGAACAACTCTAAGAGTAGAAGAAGCTAGAGGACAATCCTCTGAGTCATTATCATCTATATCCACTATGGAGGAAGGAATATGTGAGGATGATCTAGGAGAGCTTTCCTCAAATTGCACACTTCAACAAGCAACAATATGATGAAGATCAATCCCTTTAGGAGTGCAAAATCCTTCAAAGCAATGGTTCACATATTTTCTGCCATTGTCAACATAGAGAATCTTGAAAACCTTTTTAGATTATTTCTTGGTACGAGCCTTGAACTCCTAAAATATATCAATAACTTCTCCTTTCTACCAAAGAAAGTAGACCCAGGTGTATATGGAATAATTATCAATAAAAGTGAGCAAGTAGCAAGCCTTGCTAAAAGACAAGAATAGAAATGGACCTACCACATCATTGTGAACCAACTCAAGGACTTTAGAAGCCCTCCAAGCCTTCCCTTTGTCAAACTTGTCCTTGGGATGTTTTCCCAAGGCACAACCCAAACAAACTCCATCTGAGAAACTAATCCTAGGAAGACCTATGACCATATCCTATGTTCTTAGTTGTTGAAGATAGTGGAAGTTGAGATGGCTAAACTGCTCATGTCATAGTTTGCTCACAGAATCTAAATGGGTGGGCAAAATGGTAGAATGTGAATCAGGTACAAAATGAGAGAAAGCATATAGTTGAGACTCATGATTATCCTTACCAACTACAAGAAGTGCATTATCTTCAACATCCCTGATGATGATAGAATCTAGAGTGAATTCAACTTTTCTTCCATTCTTAGTGATCTGGTAGATGGAGAGAAAGTTGGACAACAGATTAGGCACATATAGGACATCCTCAAATGTACCAGTTCTAGCATCAATAGAAGATTTTTTAATGACATCTACAGGAGTCATCCCCAATTAGAATGTGGGGTACAAAACAAGGCTCCAACAAAGAAAATTGTCCTCTGACAGAACCCATGTGATGTGATGTACCCGAGTCAAGAGTCCACTATTGTGAAGAATCTACAATAGCAACAAGTGCAGTTGCTTTCCCTTTGCCTAATTTCGAAGGAGTAGAGGATTGCTAAGCAAAAGAAGAAAGTAGATTAATGTTGTTCTTTTTAAGAAGATTATTTATCTCATTAATCTGCTTCTTCTGACAAGAATGTTTCTCATGACCAACATTCTTGTAGTAGCTACAAGTTGGTCTAAGTTACTTCTTCTGAGAGTTCCCCTTTGAAGAAGAGGAATTAGACGATGACTGACTATGCCTAATCTTTCTATGACTTCTTCTTGGACTTCTTATGATTCTTATTAGGTTTCCCTAGCTCTTTCTATCCCTTTGGCTGACTAGCCAACAAAGCCTAAGATTGAGAAATCTTAAGGTGACCCATGGAAAGAAGCTTCCCCTATTCATGCATCAACATTTTAGAAAAGGAAGCACAAGAATGCATCTTATATATAGATCACATAGACAACCTATGAGTGTGAAAGCTAAAAACAAATGCAGCATATTCTGGTCCAAGTTTAGTGAGAGTAGTTACTTGATAAGTTGTATGTCCTTTTTTTCAATGCCACATGATTTGCATTGTGCTCTTAGGTCATTAACCTTTGTTACATAATCTTGGATGTTTTCAAAAGACTTAGAATCAAGACTCATTAATTCATTGTCAAGATGATATCTCCTAATTTCATTAGTTGTACCATGGATAGAGTCTTTAATTTTTTCCATGCATCATATGAATTTGTATATCCATCAATTTAAAACATTATATCAAGGGAAACTAGACTCCTAAGATAACCAAGAGCTTTTGTATACATTCAAGCATCCATTGTACATTTTCCATATCATCTGTGGGTTTAGTTACCTTTTGTTTAACATAAGGTGTATATCCAAGTTGCATTAAGGCATTCCATGCATTTTGATGCCATATGTTGTAGTTGTATGATGTTAGCAATGGAAATTTAATGTGACCCATTTGAGAAGGAAAAGAGAGCACGAGTAGAAAGAAATGCACAAGCACAATCACACCAAGAGAAAGCCCCCCAAATCACTCAATCAAAGAGCCACCCGAAGCAAAATGATTTGGCAATTTATATTTAGTGTGATTATAGTTGTCACTAGCAAGAAACACTAAGTGGACTTGACTTCGATTCTTTTTACAAATACTTAAAGAATGAGTATAAATGAAAGTATAAGTCTAGCATAATACCAAGTGAAATTATCAATACCACTACAAAGTACATGAAAAACATGCACTTTCAAAAGAAGAATTGCCTCTATTCGAGGTCATATGCAAAAGATATGAGCCTTTGAAGTTCTCAAAATGAGAATTCTGTAGTGTCATCTGTGAGAATCTATCACTTTTATTAAAATCATGAACAAAAATAAAAAATCACCTGCACGCTTAGAGCACAAAAAATTAGTCCAAATCAAACAATATTGCTCATAAAAAAGAGGTCATGAGCCCAAGATGCGAGTCTTCAAAGTTGGTCTTCAAAATCCAACCTCCCAATGGAGAGGGGTCAAGATTCAAAATTCTCATGTCACCAAATTTGGCTGAACTGCTACCAACCTTGGTGGTATCACCAAATATAGAACCTACTAGATAGTTTAAGTTGTAGCTAAATGTAGAATTCTGGCTAAAATTGGAGATAGCATTAGATGCTACCAAAGATGGCACAACTACCAAAGGTGGCATAATCTCTAAATATAGGACGTGACATGAACTTTGAGGTCAAATGGCCAAGTACAGGTTTGAGGGGCTGAAAAAGAATGATTTATAAATTAAATGGAGCAAAGGCCAAGAGAAATGGCAGATGGGGGGGCGAAGGCCACACCCCCAAACCCCACGTGAAGGGGTCTACGAACCCTTGAATGGGTGATTGCCTCTTAAAGGGGCTTACTACCTATTTAAGGGGTGCGGGGCCTTATGGGTACCTATGTACCATTAGCCTTGGGTGTAAGCATTGTACTAGGGGCACAGGGCCATAAGGTACCTACATACCCTCTTTTTTTCCTTTTTTTTTAAACTTTTGTAACAAAAAAATTGTGAAATATATAGGTATGTATTTTTGATTTTTCACAAATAAATTTCACAGAAAATAATGAATTTTTTTTTTCAAAAAATTTTCACCTTCACCTCAAAATACGTGTTGGGGGGTCATATGCTTCTTGGGCAAAAAAATTGCCTCTGGATAATTTTTCCCAAAATAGACGATTGGACAATTGATCTTAGGGTTCTCAGACCTTTTGAGTGTGATGGCAAGCTCAGATTTGACCCAAAATGCTTCAAAATGGTAGCTCCCTACTAGACATGGCAATGTACCTCTCTCTTCAAATTCTTGCAGATCTGACCTCTGGTGTGTTGCAAGTATGAGGATAACCAGTGTTGTCATTGATGTCAACATACTCATATTGCTCAATGAGAAGGATTGGATGAGCTGTGTGCTAAGGATATTGAGAGAATTAGTCTCAATCAGGAAGGTGCAGAATAGTGATGACATTAAGGTAAAAATCCAAGATAAGATGAAGATCAGAGGATGTAGTTTAAAGGGTTTGTAGATATGAGTCTTGAGATGATCCAGTTAAGATTTCAGAGGTCCGCATGAAGATATGAAGAAGTTGTGATCGATCAAGCAGAACCAGTTCTGGGAGATGCTCCGGAGTGATAGAGTGTTACAAAAAGGTCCAGTGAGATCCGGAAGTGCATTGTCCTATTCTGCAGATTGGAAGGAGTGTTCGGATGTCCTTGTGATGTGTCATCTTGATTTGTACATAGTTTGAAGGTCCAAAAGAATCTAATCCTTTGTGACAGTCATGACAAACTATGTTCTTAAGGCATCGGAGGCAGGAGAGAAGAGAATCTAGTAAGTAGAGGAAGTGTGGATGTACCTGGTCATTCAGGAAAGCTTGTGAAAGTTCTTGGATCATGTTGAGGTTGTGTTGTCGGTCCGCATTAGTGTTAGAGCCTGGAATTGAAGATATACTTCCGGATGAAGATGTTCTTGTTCAGGCTGGCCGACCGGATGAGTTATTCATCTTGCGAATGTTCTTGTGGATGATTGCCAACTTAGATGATTGTTCCTAAGTCGATGCCTTGTATAAATAAAGTTTTGTGAATTCATTTCGAAGTGTGTCATGGAGTGGATGAGTGTGGTATAGTAAAAGAGCAAAAGGTAGAGCAGTTGTGTGCCCTAGATCCAACAATTGGTATCAGAGCCAAGTTCCTCTAAAAAGAGCTTAACCGCTTGAGGAGATCCAGAATGTCATCATACAAGAAGGATAGTCCAAAGTCTGATGGAACCAACTTCTCTCTTTGGAAAGGTTGCATGAAATGTCACTTGGAGTGTATGGGAAAGGCATACTTATCCATGGTCACAAAAGCATATGTACCTCCACAGGGTGGTCCAACAACTCTAAATGAAATCACAGATGCTAAAAACAATCTGCAGACCAAAGAGGCTCTTCTAAGCGCATTGACTAACTCAGAACTCTCAAATGTTATTGACCTACCAACTGCCTATGAGATCTGGGTTAAACTGGAACTTCTGCATGAAGGAGATGAGTATGTTAAGAGTGCAAGGCTGCAGAGTCTCAAAGGGAAATTTGAAAGACTGAAGATGAGAGATGATGAAAATATTACTACCTTTATGCCAAGAGTCAATGAGCTGGTGTGTGGAATCAGGAATGTTGGTGGATTTTTGGATGAAAATGAGATTGTTGGCAAAATTCTCAGATCCCTTCCTGCTGCCTACAAAATTAAGGTTACTGCCATTGATGAGTTCAGAGCCCATACAACTGTCACAAGAGACCAATTGGCTAGCAAACTAGCTGCATTTGAAATGACCAAGTTTGGAGATGATCCCCCAAGACTAAATCTGCATTCAAAGCCAGTGCCTCTGTGAAAGGCAAACAAAGATTTGATCCGGGAGAAAAATCTTCAATGAAGCTGTCATGGTATGATCAAGCAAGAAGAGACATGGAAGAGGAAGAAGCAGAAACAGCTAAACTTGAAGCCCTCATTGCAAAGAGACTGCCAAGAGGATCTGGTAAGTATGAAGGAAAATTACCCTTTAAGTGCTTCAACTGCAATAAGATTGGTCATTTTGCTTCAAGATGTCCAGAAAGATCTGCAAGGTCAAATTCTAACAGACAAAGGTTCCAAAAGAACTGTTATTATGTTCATGAAGAAGATGATAATGAAGGAGTAACTGATGATGAATCAGAAATAGAAAACAAATCCAGAAATGAATGGGTGTTTATTGCCATCAAGGAAGAAGATCTAATATCCTTTGAATCTGTCAATCATAAGGTTGTAGAAAGAGCTTTGGCTGCCCAAGTTGAAGAAAAGGATGATTGGGTTATTGACAGTGGATGCTCTCACCATATGACAGGTGACAAGAACAAGTTCTTAGATTTGGAAAGGTATGAAGGAGGAATGGTAAAGTTTGGTGATAATTCTACTGGTAGAATCAGAGGTAGGAGAACTATTTCTTTTGATGGAAAGAACAAAACCAGTAATGTACTATATGTTGAAGGATTGAAGCACAATCTTCTCAGTGTTGGACAGTTGGTGGACAAAATTTATGATCTCCGGTTCAAGAAAGGAAGATGTAAGATCTTTGAAAGCTCCGGAACTGAGATTGCATCTGGTACTCAAACAAAAGGTAATATCTTTCATCTAGTTGGTACTAATGGAACTTGTCTGTTTGTTCAAGTTGATCAGAGTTGGTTATGGCATAGAAGGATGTGTCATGTAAATTTTGATAACATCATCAAAATAAGCAATACTCAGGCTGTAAGAGATCTTCCTAAATTAGTAAAACCTACAAATAGCTTGTGCAAAGAATGTCAGCTAGGTAAACAAAGCAGAGTCTCATTCAAAAGCAAGGATCAGTCCTCTACCAGATTATTGGAATTAGTTCATACTGATCTATGTGGTCCGACAAGAGTCAAGAGTGTGCAAGGTGATAGATACTTCATGTTACTAATTGATGATCATTCCCGGATGATGTGGGTTACCTTTCTGAAAGAGAAATCAGAAGCTTTTGAGAAGTTCAAAATCTTCAAGGCTATGGTAGAGAATTAAACCAGATTAAAACTGAAATGTCTGAGGTCTAATAGAGGTGGTGAATTCACATTCGGTGAATTCATAGACTTTTTTGAGAAGCATGGTATAAAGAGGCAGTTGTCTACTCCTAGGACTCCACAGCAGAATGGAGTAGTAGAGAGAAAGAACTGGACCATCCAGGAAGCATCCAGGACAATGATGATGGAAGCAAATGTTCCCCAGATGTTTTGGAGAGAAGTTGTCAACACTGCAGTCTATACTCTAAATCGAGTTCAAATCAGAAGCAATACCGGTAAGACTCCTTATAAACTGTGGTTTGGCATCACTCCTACTGTGAGATATTTCAGAGTATTTGGTAGCAAATGTTACATTAAAAGAGATGAAGATCTAGGAAAGTTTGATGCTAGAAGTGATGAAGGAATTTTCTTGGGTTACTCCACTCAAAGCAAAGCATACTGATGTTACAACAAGAGACTGAGAAAGATGATAGAAAGTACAAATGTAAAGGTTGATGAAGGAATTGAGAAGCCCTCAAGAATTCATGAGTATGATGAAGATGATCAAAATGGTGTTCAGATTCAAAGTATCCAAGTCTCTTATGAGAAACAAAGTCAAGTTGATCCGGTAAGATAGGAAGAAGAGATAAGTTTCAATGAGATTGGTCAAGAGTTAGAGGTGCAAGAAACTCCCAAAGTTTCAAGGCATGTAACTCTAAACCACTTTGAAGATCAGATCATAGGTGACAAAAGCAAAAGAGTGCAAACAAGAAGGAGAATTGCTCAAAATTCAGATGAGTATTGTCTAATTTTAAAGATTGAACCTAAGACAGTAAATGAAGCCTGCAATGATGAAAACTGGACTAAGGCAATGGAGGAAGAGTTGATACAAATTGAGAAAAATCACACTTGGGATCTTGTTCCCAGACCTAGAAACAAGAATGTGATTGGAACCAAATGGGTCTTCTAGAACAAACTAAATGAAGTTGGTGAAGTAATCAGAAATAAAGCTAGATTAGTCTACAAAGGCTACTCTCAAATAGAAGGGATTGATTTTGAGGAAACCTTTGCTCCGGTGGCAAGAATTGAAGCAGTCAGACTATTTCTTGCATTTGTTGCCTTCAAAGATTTCAAAGTGTATCAGATGGATGTCAAATCTGCTTTCCTGAATGGTGACTTAGAAGAAGAGGTGTACATTGAACAACTGGATGGATATCAATTATCTAAGCATGGTGATATGGTCTGCAAACTAAAGAAGGCACTATATGGTCTAAAGCAAGCCCCAAGAGCATGGTATGAGAGGCTGGACAAACATCTTTTGAAGATTGGTTTCAACAAAGGTACTGCTGATAGTAATCTATATTTCCAAATAGATAATGAAAACATCTTGATTGTTGAAGTATTTGTTGATGATATCATCTTTGGAGGAAGAGACAGTATGTGTAAAACCTTTGCAAATCAAATGAAAAGTGAGTTTGAAATGTCAATGCTTGGTGAAATGAATTTCTTCTTGGGTCTGCAAATTACTCAGACAAAGAAAGGCATCTTTATCTCTCAGACCAAATATGTGAAAGAATTGTTGAGGAAATTCGGAATGGAAGATTCAAAGACAATGAACACTCCTATGGCAACCGGATATAAGTTGAGCAAAGATGATGACTCTCCTAAGATAGATTAGACAAAGTATAGATCAATGATTGGTGGATTGTTGTATCTCACTCAAACTAGACCGGATATTATGCAAGTTGTTGGTCTTGTTGCTAGATTCCAGGCTGATCCCAGAGAATCTCATGTCATGGCAATCAAAAGAATTTTTAGGTACTTAAAAGGAACAATTGAGTATGGCCTATGGTATCCTAGAGATTAGGATTTTTTTCTTCATGCATATATAGATGCAGATTGGGCAGGAGATGTGGATGATAGGAAGAGTACAAGTGGAGGAGCATTCTTTTTGGGAAAAAGGTTGGTTTCTTGGCTAAGCAAGAAACAAGAGGCAATATCCCTGTTTACAACTAAAGCAGAATACATTGCAGCAGCAGGAAGTTGCACTCAACTTTTGTGGATGAAGCAAATGCTAAGAGATATTCAAATAGAATATGAGGAGCCTATCACAATTTTTTGTGATAATTCAAGTGCAATAAATATTTCTAAGAATCTGGTATTGCATTCTAGGACCAAGCACATATCTATCAAGTTTCACTTTCTGAGAGAACAAGTGAACAAGGATGAAGTCAGATTGGAGTATGTACCCTCCAAGGATCAGATTGTAGATATTTTTACTAAACCTCTTCCCAAGGACTCTTTTGAGTATCTCAGGGAGAAGTTAGGGGTCATTGCCCCTCCGGTGATGAACTAGGATGCACTGATGTGCATTAGTCTGGTGGATATCATAGTCATATCTTGTGATCCAGATTGGTGATGAGGAGCTGCTACTCAGGGGGAGCAGCTGGTATGATTGTGATTTGTTAATGTTGCAAGTATGAGCCCTTTGTCATTGATGTCAAAGGGGGAGAGAAGACATGTGAAAAACAAGTTGTTGATCAAAGGGGGGAGTAGTATAAGAAAGAGAAGACATGTGAAGAGTTGTTGCTGATAGGGGGAGCTGTGACAGAAAGGAGAAGTTCTTGTCTTGATGGTTTTTCACATCATATGTTGCCATCAATGACAAAGGGGGAGATTGTTGCAAGTATGAGGATAACCAGTGTTGTCATTGATGTCAACATACTCATATTTTTCAATGAGAAGGATTGGATGAGCTATGTGCTGAGGATATTGAGAAAATTAGTTTCAATCAGGAACAATGCAGAACAGTGATGACATTAAGGTAAAAATCTAAGATAAGATGAAGATCAAAGGATGCAATTTAAAGGGTTTGTAGATATGAGTCTTGAGATGATCCAATTAAGATTTCAGAGGTCCACATGAAGATATGAAGAATTTGTGATCAATCAAGTAGAACTGGTTCCGGGAGATGCTCCGGAGTGACAAAGTGTTACAAAAAGGTCCGGTGAGATCCAAAAGTGCATTGTCCTATTCTGTGGATTGGAAGGAGTGTTTGGGATGTCCTTGTGATGTGTCATCTCGATTTGTACATAGTTTGAAGGTTCAGAAGAATCTACTCCTTTGTGATAGTCATGACAAACTATGATTCTTCCTTTGTGACAGTCATGACAAACTATGTTCTTGAGGCACCGGAGGCAAGAGAGAAGAGATTCTAGTAAGTAGAGGAAGTGTGGATGTACCTGGTCATTTAGGAAAGCCTGTGAAGGTTCTTGGATCATGTTGAGGTTGTGTTGTTGGTCTGCATTAGTGTTAGAGCCCAAAATTTAAGATATACTTCTGGATGAAGATTTTCTTGTTCAGGCTGGCCGACCGGATGAGTTATTCATCTTGCGAATGTTCTTGTGGATGATTACTAACTTAGATGATTGTTCCTAAGTCGATGCCTTGTATAAATAAAGGTTTGTAAATTCATTTCAAAGTGTGTCATGGAGCGGATGAGTGTGGTATAGTGAAAGAGCAAAAGGTAGAGCAGTTGTGTGCCTCTCTGGATAATTTTTCCCAAAATAGACGATTGGACAATTGATCTTAGGGTTCTCAAACCTTTTGAGCATGATGGCAAGGTCAGATTTGACCCAAAATGCTTCAAAATGGTAGCTCCCTCCTAGACATGGAAATGGACCTCTCTCTTCAAATTCTTGTAGATTTGACCTCTAGTGTCCAACTAGGATGAAACGAAAGGCAAATATGAGTATCTCACCTTCTCTGGACTCAATGGTGAGCTTAGAATGTCTCCAAGAAGTTCCAGAAAAACCTACAATTGGCAAGTCAAAATAAGAACCCCCTAGAAACTGATATTTTCTTCACTCTTCTGATTCTCCATATCATCTAAGGATGCAAGAGAAGATCATACTCATGTGCTTTGAAAAACAACTCTATACTCCCAAATTTATAAAATAATTGCAACCTACAACTCACAACCACTCTGATACCATGTAAGATTTGGCTCAAAATCCACTGAAGAATGCAAATGAATGAAGGAAAGAAAATCTAGAAATTAGAAATGAGAAAGAATAAACTATGTTCTACTCAAGAGAATGTAAAGCATATAATGAAATGAGATGCTCATATGAAAGTTATGGGTGAGTATATATAGGTTTTACCACCCAAGAGACTAAAACACAACCAATGTGGGATAAAGTGAAAAAGTCCCTAAGTAATCTTAACCTAGTGTGAAAAGGACCTAAATAGAGAACTAGCTAGGAAATGAATTAGTTAGATAAATAACCCCATTCACACTAACAATTATTTAGATCAAGTACCTAAATTTGGAGAATCATTCTGTCACATCCCTCAAAGACACCCCTTCTGCCTTGTCATGGATTAGTGCACTAATCAATCCATTGATGGTGAGGAGTGGATGATATAGGTTTAATAGTTTGAAAGAAGAAAATCTTCTTTGAAGACTTAAATGACATTATCTTTTCCGATCGTCATTGAGACCCCACCTTGAAGGGCATCTTACTTGAAGGAATTAATATATAATAATAATTTAAATTTTAACTAAGAAAAAAAATAGGAGAAAGCTCTACTAGGGTTTTAGTCTTGGCTTTGCTCTCGTGTCTTGGTTAGGTCACCCTAATGTCATATTGCTTCATTCTAAAGTAGGATTTGGTCATGTTTTTCTACATTTATTATGGCACCTCTTATATGGCCACACCTGTAGACTTTTTTTCTTCTTAGAATGGCTTCAACCTATTGTAACTCCATAATTGTTGTTGGAGTTGAAGGTTTAACATTGTATATCAATGGTGTCCCCACTCAAGCAACCTAAAAAGTTTGTTCCCAAGGTGTTCCATGAGCTTTGCCTCTCGAAACACCCCCAAATGTTATTCTTCCCACTAGTGCAGAAACAACAATATATGACTGAAAAAACTACTCAAAACTTCTTATAAATGACCAAACATGGTCACATGACCATTAGTAGTTTATTGCCAGTCATTTATAACGTGACCAAATTGATGACTAAACCATTTTTAGTCATTTATTGGTTGTTTTGATTGATCGATTTGGTAGTATATTTAGTTGTTGATTTAGTCATTGATTGTTGTAATTTGGTCACTTATTTAGTCATTTTTTATTCACTGATATATTTAGTCATTAATTTAGTCATTGATTGTTGTTAATTGGTCACTTATTTAGTCATTTTTATTCACTGATTTTTGTCCATTGGTAGTGTATTCAGTCATTAATTTTAATAATCATTTTGATCAATTTGGTAATATATTTAGTCATTTTTATTCATTTATGTTTGTTGTGATCTTTCCAGTGATGTGCTCATACAAGAAATCAAAGGAATAGATCTCTTGTTTGGATGTTAAGACCATTGGAGTCAATTGGTACTTTGATTCTATGTCATTATTTTAATCAATATGCAACCACCAATGCTTATATACTTGAGCATACTTGTTGTCGAAGAGGAGACAATTTGAGATTGTTTTAAATTCTTATGTGGCAGATGGGACTTGAAAAATTGCCATCATGGTCTTTGAATTGTCCTAAATTTCCATTTGGATTTAAAAGAAAATAGAGGTGACATCTCATATTTCATTTTTCCCCTTTTGAAATGGATCAACCCACGTATATATTATGTAGAGTGGAGGGCGATTGAGTACATTCTAGAAGCCAGATTAGGAATTCAATGAATCACATTTCAACAATATACATGAGATTCAAATTCAAGGTCCATGATTTGGCAATGGGCAATATTAGCATCCACATTTGTGAAGAGGTCAAAGACCAGTCAATGCTTGGGATTTATCGTTGTTTGATCACGTTTAAAATTTCAATGAATTTCATTTAACATCTTTCCAAGGGCATCGATTCAGCTAATGTGAGGTGACCCTTCATTGCCTACAGAGGTTTCAATCATATGAAAAACAAAACCAAAACAACAAATGGTTTTGGGGGCTTGCTAAGGAACAAGGGGAAAAAGATGAATTAGGTAAACAGAGGCATGCAAATTGAAGAACAAAGAAAAAAAAATTGAAAGAAAAGAAGCAAGGGAAAGGCACAAAGGAGTGTGTAGTGGCCAGAGGAATAGAAATAGTTGAAATAAAAACACCACATAGAAGTTAAAAGGGAGATATAGAGAGATTTGGAAAAATAGAGAAATAAAAGAGAAGGGAATGTGAAGGTTGATGAGTCAACCTGCCAAAGGAGAAAGAACATATAGGGAACTACAAAGGAAGAAATTGATTTGTGAAGGGGATTGGAATTGTTGCCAGACAAATAATAAAAAACAATAGAATTGAAGAGAAGGTTGAATTGAAATGAGGAATAGCTATCACAGTTTCTATGAAATTATTGTATGTTGTCAGTGAATAATAGAGTTGTGAGAAGATTGAATTGAAATAAATGATTTCTATGCATTGTATTTCTACATTTACAAATTACTCAATTTGAAACTTGCAACTATTAAATTCAACAAATGGAGTCTAGTTCAAAAGTGTGTTTGTGCTGCTAAAATTTGTTGTCTGGAAAGACACCCAATTTTAGACTACATCACTTATTTAAGTTGATTTTCTTAGGTTACCCTTTCCATGCTAAATTATTTTGAGCCAAATAGCCTTGTCTTTAAACATATTGTGGTATGTGTTGAACTAGATAGGTTCTACTCAACTCATCCCCGGAAGAAAGTCTATGTAGAAGTGGATCTCTCCAAGGATTTAAGGGAGACCATGGATATCAAGATTGGAAAAATGAGATACGATTAATGCATTTTTAATCTAAACTTTCCTAATACTCATTATCAGTGTCAATCTTATGAACATAAGATCCAAATTATCGTTTGGCTTCCCCCCATCCTAAGCCTAACTTACAACTTCCTTCTGAGTCGTGTCACCTCCTACAAAAATAAGGAAGGTTGGTCTATAATGGTTAATTGTAAAGCCAAGAATTCTAGTAACATTGGCCTTCCCCCTAATCCTTCTTCAAGCTCTAGGGGTCAAGCCTCGAAAATTGTTTCAAAACCTCCAAATATAGGGAAATTTGTTGTCCCTCCTCTTGGGGAGATGTCTGGTGAGGCAAAATTTATTCGAGCACCATTAATAGTGTCACTTTTGTTCATACCACCAACCACCACTTCCTGACATGCTTCTCCTTCCCTATTTGTGTTGTAGAGGTCCTGCAACCCATTGGGATAATTGGAAGATAAAGAATATGTGCTAGAGAAATAGTGACCTATCCATCTTCCCATTCAAAAAGGTAGCTTCTCGATTCAGATGAATCCTTTCTATAGAACATTTATTCATCTCTACATGAGCTAGATAATAAGGAGATGACTCTCAACACTTACTTTATGAATTGTCTCTTGGAATGTTCAAGGTCTAATGGACCTCCCATGGAAGTATTCCATTTGAAATGCTCAAATTTAATTTCTAGGTCTAAATATTCTCAATTACAAGGGGTTTAAACTTTTAGTTTTTTACTTTCTACAGCTTGTCGTGTTATTTGGCCTTGTAGTTAGTTTTTGTATAGCCACCATGAAACAATCAAAGTGGTGTTGT
Source organism: Cunninghamia lanceolata (assembly GCA_027924645.1). Classification (NCBI taxonomy): domain Eukaryota; kingdom Viridiplantae; phylum Streptophyta; class Pinopsida; order Cupressales; family Cupressaceae; genus Cunninghamia; species Cunninghamia lanceolata. The sequence continues at coordinate 4,772,343 of BSBN01001026.1, read as the reverse complement.
CATCTTTCTCTCTCCAACATGGCATCAACACCTAGTTGACCAAGAATATGACCCCACTAACCAAGCATTGTGGTCTCTTTTCAACATTAATAATCATTCCTTTGGAGTTATTAATGTTTATGCTTTGAATGATGTTGTTGGGAGATCTACCCTCTATAGATTCATTACAAATTCAATGTCTAAAGCCACTAGGGTTTTGTGAGGGGATTTTAATATGATTGAAATGGCCTATGATAAATGTGGGGTATTTTCTATATGTTGGATAACTGGTGAAAGAGAGGCTCATTTTTCTATGTGCAATAGATTGGGACTTTTTAATCCCAATCTTAGTTACCACCAAGATCATACAACATGATACACATGGAGTAATCTCAAAGTAGGGTTTGATAGGGCTCTCAAGCATCTAGATTGAGCCATGTTGTCATCCCAATCTTCCTTTTCCTTTGCTAGCTATTATTCCTTTCTAGTGGAGCCTTTTTTAGACATTGTCCTTTCAAACCATTTTCCAATTTATGGTTTTGTATTAAGTGGCAACTTGCCAAACCCAAGGAAATGAAGACTTAGTTTTTTTCTAAACACATTGTTGCTTACTCATAAGGCCACATTAGCCCATATTCTATGTGTCTGGAATTTGGAACCACATCCCATGCCTGAGCTAGGATGGGTAGCCTAGAAGAATGATGCCATCACATGTACTTCTTATTTCCTCCACATCTATGGGTGTTAGCTAGCCCTTTTTCATTGTTGTTCATATGAGGCCACCACCTTGGAGCTCTGTCAAGCCACCACCATCTTGGAGGTGTAGCCTTTCAACTTGGATGCTTAGCTTCATTTCGCTCAGCTTTGCCACTACGAGTAGGTTGCAGATGCTCATTCTATTCATGGAACCTAAATCAAAGATCATCTTTATTGTCTCAAGATTGGAGACAAGGTCTCTAGGGATTTTTCCAAGCTATGTGTTCTTGTCATACATGTCAAACCATCAAACAAATTAACGAAGGGAATTTGTTCTTCAATGAGCTCCTTGACATTCTTCAGGCCTTTCTCCAACACTATGACCAAGTTTTTATTGCTCAAGAGTATACTCTAACTCGAAATGATACTTTGCAACAATGCCTTAATGTGGTTCCTTGTCAAGTTTCTCACTAAAGAGGACTTGCAGGTGGCTATCTTTTCTATTTCCATTGACAAATCCCTTCATTTGGATGGATTCCCATGTGAATTTTATAAAACTATTTGGGAAATTATAGGTGGAGACCTCTATAAAGTTTATCTGAAAGATTCTCATGAGAATTCATTAGGAAGCATAATTAATAAAGGGAATATCAATTTCATACCTAAATTTGGTGATCCTGAGGAAATTTGCAATTGGTAACCTATCACTTTATTGAATGTCTCCTACAAGATCATTTCCAACGCTCTTGCTATTAATATTAGGCCTCTTATCCCCCAACTAGTCCATCCTAAACAAACTAGTTTTATCAAGTCACAATACATCCTTGACAACATTATTTTTGTCTAGAAAGGGATGGAATGGGCTTGACATTCTCAGTAGCCTACAATGTTTATCAAGATTGACTTTGCCAAGGTTTATGACCACATTGAGTGGCCTTTCATTCTTTCCCTACTCCATGAGAATAAAGGGGTGTCTTCATTGATGAAAATGGTATCAAGCATTTGATTCTCTTTCTATATTTGATCCTTTTCTTCCTATAACCAATTATTTTAAGCAATGTGTTGACACAAAGCTCTCCCTTTCACTAGCTTAGTAGGCTTGACATCTCCATCGTATTCCATAATCTTACTTATCCATCTAGCCCTTTTTTTAGTGATTTCACCTTCCAAGATGTATTCTCGAACACTAGGATGGACTATGTAAGTTGTAATTTTGTTTCTTGATACCAGGTGTCTAAACTTTTTCAATCCTTTGACCAATGTATAAGATTGCCTTTCAAAAAATTATACTTTGTTTCATAGTCCGTCAGAGTTCGAAAACTAAAATCAATTGGGTGTTCACCTTTACCTATAACATCCTTCTACGTTACAATTATTTCTATGCTATGGTCTCTGTCATATACATACATGATAAAATCCTTAGAGAAATCTAGATTCATAAGAACTAGCACAGTAGAAATTGTTTGTTTTAATCTTTTCAAATGCAATGTCTCCTTTCAAGGGTCCATTTAAGCTCTTTATCCTTCTTTAGCATGAGAGTGCTAGGTTAGACTAACCTTACAAAGTAAGATAAAACTCCCACAAAGTTAATCTTCCCTAAGAAGGATTGATTTGATTTTCTTATTAACTGGTAGTGACAGGTCTAGAATAGCTTGAACTTTGTTAGGGTCTATATAAATCCCTTCCTTTGAAATAATGTGGCCGAGGAGCTTACCTTGGGGAACTCCAAAAATACACTTATTGGGATTCAAGGAAATTCTGAATTGTTGACATTTCTGGAATACCAATTCCAAATGATCGAAATGATCTTTAGCCTTTGAAACACTATGAGGTCATCAAGATAAATCAAGATTATTTTGTTATCAAATCATTAAATGTTATAATATCCATAGCACTTTGAAAAGTTGCTCCTGCATTCAAAAAACCAAAATGCATCTTCACATAAGCAAATATTCCCCATTTAGTAGTAAATATTATTTTATGTTGATCCTCATCCCTTAACCAAATTTGGTTGTATCCAGAAAAACCATCTAGCAAAGAAAATATCTTTGATCCTGCTACTGTTTGAAGAATGTGTTCCATTGAAGGGATGTGAATAGTGATATTTGAGAGAAGCTCAATTCAAATCTCTGAAACTAACACAAACTTGAGTTCACCATTTTTCTCATTCTTACTAAATTTGACACCCACATTGAATATATTATGTGGAAAATGATTTTAGACTCTATCAGCGTACTATGTTTATGTTTCATGAGAGGTTCAATCTTCAAGTTAAGTGGTCTTCATTTTCCAAATAGGCTTTGAGTCAGACATTAGTTCAATAGTGTGTTGAACTATATCCTTATTATACTCTTTTAAATCTTCATAATTCGAAGCCATGACCCGATCATACTTGTTACATAGGAGGATCGACTTATTTATTTCTTCTTGAGTGGAAACATTGCGTACTTTTATCTTCTTATCAGCGATTACTATGACTTTTGTAGAATCTCCTTTATTCACTGAAAGCCTTCTCTTATCCACTTTGGTATCATCAAGGTTAAACAAGCTTTCAAGATTTATCAGGACACTTTGGGAAACTTATTAGATTTCAATTGCATCACCTTGTTCTTCATAAGCCTCTTCAATCCTAGATTGAAACTAATCTGCAAATTCTCGTGTCTATGGTAAAAAATAGAGCTATTTGTTTATCACTCTCAAACACCTACAATGATCTCTATCATCAAGAATTGTAGGTCTTATTATTAATTTAATAAAATCCTTGTTCACCAAAGATCATTGGTTATATTAAACTGTGATCCAATCTGGGCCATTTGGTCTATCTCTATATTTTTGGGATCTCAAATCACTATTTAAGGCTTCAAAGCCCTCTAATAAGTCATAAACCCTATGAAAATACACTCTTATTTTCACATTCTTAGTAACAGTTATCCCTCTGACCTATTTGATGATTAATTTTGAATCATCAAACACATGTAACTATTTTATCTTTATTTTCTAGGCCATAAGGAGACCATGTATAAGAGATTCATATTTTACCTCATTGTTGGTACAACTAAATTGAAACCGAAAAGATTTCATGACCTTTTGCCCAATCTAGTGAGGAGGAAGGGCCACACACCTACTCTTGACCCATTTGGCACATCTTGCACCATCAAAATATAATTTCCATAATTGTGAAACATTGTCAATGCCTTTGTTCCACTTCTACAATAGAACCAATAACTTCAAGAATTGTTTGCTCTTATCATAAATCACATATGTTTCTAGACCAATTGAATCAAAATTCATATAGGGATTGGATTAGAAGGTCTCTAGAAGGAATTGCTTCTCCTTGATCAATCCTATACTAGGATCTACCTCATGGTCAATGAGTTTCCATGTTATATCTCTCATCCCTTGTGATCATGGTATGAGTTGGTTCAAGATTTGTCATTACTTCATGAGTAACAAGTTCCCTATGTAGTGGTTCTGAAAAAAAATTCAATTCAGAGCCATATTTAGTCTGGAGGATAAGATGGGACCAATCAAGGGAGAGGTATCCACCAATTTTAGCAATAAAATCCCTAGACAAACATAACCCAAAAACTGGTGGGATATCAATTATGACCACTTCTTGAGGGACAATTAATATTTAGACAAGGCATATATAGAGTGAGAGGAAGTTCTTTAAACAATTCCTAATGTTTGAACCTTCTTCCCATCTAACTACAATGGCTTCCCTTCTCCAAGGGTTCATAGTTAACTTCAAGAGAATCAACTATTGACTTTGGCATGACAGTGGTGCTTGCACCCAAGTCAATCATAGAATTATGTACATTTTTTTACCTATTATTAAGGTTAAGTAAAATGTCTTTGGCTTACTCTTACTTACCGTTGTGCCAACATTAAGAAGAGTGGCCAAATGTTGAGGTTGCACCAACTTTCATGATTCTATAACTTTTCCTTTAGTATTGATGGTTGATTTGATAATCATAGCTGGATTTTTGTGCTTCTTTAGAGCCTCTTGGAGAAAAGACTTTTACTCAGGGATGGATAACATGTCCCATAGTGATATGCTAGCCGGTGTTTTCTTTAATTGCTCGTGTCATGCCCAATAATTTGAGCCACAAATTACACATCTTGAACCACAATTTTTTTTTAAGGTGCAAAGTTGACACTTTACTAGATGACACCATACACAACCTAAATTGGCACTTCCTGGATTGAGGCCACATGTTGGACGTGAGGAGGGACTCATCCACAACACGTGCAGAGTAAGGTGAAGGAATCCATAATGTGTTTGAGGGTACAACCTGACATTCCATAAAAGATGTCAACATCTTGCCTAGAGCTACGATTTGACCATAAGAATTCGATGGTACTCCTAGGTGAGCAAATAGGAGACTTATTGAGAAGGAATATTATCAACTAGGTTTAAGTATAATATCACATAGTATTACATCCTTTAGACATATTTTATGCCATGAAACTCTCAAAATTATTTTATAATATTGGCTTAATATACTCAGTCAGCCACTACTAATGTGGGCAAGATGCATTTAAGAGGAAGTCATTTTTTTTTAACACAATTGCATATTTTACTATTTAATCACATAATAATAGTATTATGGCTATGACCAATAGTGTTCAATTAGGTGGACCAAACTAAATAACAACTACTTGGTAACTCTCCACCAAGAAGGATTTTTTTTTGTTTTATATATATAATATATATATATATATATATATATATATATATATATATATATATAGTTTACCATATTGCCTTGAATGGATTTAATGCTATAATTTATGCCAATGTCAAAACTATTAGTAACATTCACAGATTTACAAGATGTTACCACTCATCAAAATAAAAAGGATAATATGATTATGTGTGTTTATTCACTTTAAGAATCTTAATAATATGTAGTTAACACAGAACTTAGTATTATATATCAAGATAAATAACTTCAAAGGTAGTAACCATAAATTATAGAACAAAATTAATTTACTTTATATTCTTAAAAAGAATTGTTATATTAAGTTGCCACTTAAGTTATGGTCCTATTACACATAAGCCACCACCATGGACCTACTCAAGTTTAATTAATTAGAAAGTACAGCTAATGAAATAATTAGAGGTCCATTAATGAGTTGAGAATGAAATCTCATCCATTAGATGAGATTTCCACCTACTGTTAAATCTAGGGCATTCAAAAGTAAAACCGTACTCTAAAGGAGTTCTTCATTTTAAAAAAAAACATTCATTTTCTCTTGTATTCTTTTGCAGGTTGGAGAATGGACAGAGAGCGGTTCATGAAAATTTGGAGAGAAACTCTCACTCATATATATATGTATACCGAGCAAGAAGATAATGTATTTGCATTACCAACTAGCATGTGCTTCTTCTTTTCACGCACACAGGCACATCTGAGTTTTCTGAACAACAAATAACTGTCTTTTTGTTTGAAAGGCTAAAAGAAATGGCGTTGCCGCATGGTAGAGGTGCGGCCAAGGGAAGGCCAAGGGAAGGGCATTGTGTAGAGTAATTTTTAATTTTTTTGGCCCTGTCCGCCTCCCAAATGTTTCAGATTAATTTTTAATTTTTTTTATATTCATTTTATTAAAACCATTCCTTTCCATTTAAAATTTTCTCTTTTATTTTTAACATACTTTTTTTTTCTCAAATACTACATAAATAAATAGAAATGAAACTTATCAATATGAATATATTTTTAAGTGGTTTATATGAATAGATAAAATTAATGGTAAGCATGTATCAACAAATGCAATTTTCAAAATAAGTTGATGTAATAAAAATTTCTCTCAACTATATTTATGTATCTCTCTTCTTTATTTAAGTATACAAATTCCTATATATGTACATTGATCTTGACTAAGTGTGAACATACATACCTTGAGTGGATATAAGTCAGATTTAGGAGTTAGGTATAGCATTCACAAGAGTGTTTATTTGTTCAAACAAATGTACATTGTTGATTTAGTATTATATTTTTTTAAATATAAAGGAATTGATCAAGGATGAGCATGATATCTATTCACTAAGAGGTTATGAGCACTAAATAAGTGATTCCAACTATACCATTTAATGATAAAACATGTTAATTCATTTCTAACTTATCTATTTTATTTTGCATACAAAATTATGAGATCATTAGTTGAAAGGATGATGAGAGTGTTTTACTTGAGTTGGAAATGTGGAGTAGTATTTTAAGATCCTACTTATGTATTAGTCTAACAAGGAATTGGAATAAGTGTTCATTATTTTTATAAAACAATCTCATTCATAGCATTATTCATGCAAGGATTTAAAATGGTATACATTACTATGGGTATGAAATGAAGGATAGCCGCATTTATAGAACCCGTAGGGCTAGCTTGTTCAATGATAAACTTTCTTTTGAACCAATGCTCACTTTGTACAAGACTTGAAATAAGATTCTCTTATCATACACTATACAAATCCTTACAATAATGATATTATAACAAAACTCCCTCCTCCTCTCTCTCTCTCTCTCTCTCTCTCTCTCTCTCTCTCTCTCTCCTCTCTCTCTCTCTCTCTCTCTCTCTCTCTCTCTCTCTCTCTCTCTCTCTCTCTCTCTCTCTCTCTCTCTCTCTCCTCTCTCTCCTCTCTCTCTCTCTCTTCTCCTCTCTCTCTCTCTCTCTCTCTCTCTCTCTCTCTCTCTCTCTCTCTCCTCTCCTCTCCTCTCTCTCCTCTCTCTCTCTGCATTCAAATCAACATCTTCAAACAAATTAGGAAGAACCAAAGAGATAACAAGCCAAAGTAAATAGGTCTTCATACCAATATCTCCAACAATCCAAGCTAAGAATAACAATGGAGAGCATGCCAATGGGAGGAGAAATTCTCTCCACCCAACCAATATGGAATCATAAGACCGTAAGAGGTCATGGCTTTCCCTTGAGTCAGAAGAACCGTCTAGAACCAACATAAGTAGCAAAAGACCAAACTAAGATAAAAACAATCACAAGAAGATAGCAAATAACCTACACTAACATTTTGCAAATTGCTCTCAAGCTCTACTCAATGCTCAAATGGAACAATTCTACCCATCTAACTTACATATCTCTCAAAAATACAAAGCATCAATTTATGAAACTAAATTTCCACCATAATTTCTCATCAAGAGAACCAACTTTCCACACCAAATAAAAGAAGATTGCTCAATAAAACACCATGAAAAAATGGTAAGGGAATGGAAGAACTTATCTCTCTACATGGACTTATAGGGATGAGCTCCTCCTTCCTTCTCCAACTCTCTTCACATGCTTATCTAATTATCTCCAAAATCCTTCTCTTCTCAACCTCTCCCTTCTCTCCCATAATGCAAAAAGAACAGAATAAAAATGAAGTCTAAAGCCCCCTCTCAACTTGAAAGAAGGGGTAATATGTATTGAGTTCCATGTCAGTCATATTCCTCAATGAGGAGGTACCACATGGATTACAACTCATCTACCCTCATCCATTCCCAAAACACAAGGAGTGATTTGACTCCTCATGGTCTCACACATGTGTGAGACATAGAGGAGAGGAGTGTACTTGTACACTCTTCTCCAAAAATCTTCTTAGGTTTTGCTCCCACATGTGTAGGGAATTAGGATGGGGTGGGTTTGACCTACTCCTCTTTCCCTAAACCTAGAAAGGGGAGATGGGATGGTGACAAGTCCGCCATCCCACTTCCCAAAACCTATCCACCACCACTCCCATCCCAAGGGGCTTGGGAATGGTCAAATCTTCCCCAAAATCAAAATTTCAAGGCTCAAAAGGGGCCCAACCCCTAGGTACTTAACCTAGGAACTTAAAACCACTAAAATACTCAAGAAAAAGACATTTTAAGACCCCTAAAAAAGACCCTTAAAAAACAAATCCGAAATTTGACACATAAGACGACACTCACCACCTATGACACACTCAATAACTTAAACACAAGAGTTTGAATTGAATTAAAATCACCATTAAATCACCTAACCACATATCTTAACAAATGTAGGCCGTATGCCCTTAAGGTCCAAGTAAAACCAAGGAAAAAATCAAGATTAGGGATTCTTAGAGGACCTTAGTTAGATCAAGCCACAACATTAATTCCCTAAGAGATTTAAGATCACAACAATAAACTTCATCATATTAAGTGGTTCAAATCAAGGTTCTGACGATTCTCCCATTCCCCCATTGGCACTTTATTCCTCCACATTCATCTAAACATTAATATGTCCAAATAAACATATTCAAGGCACCTTAATCATAAATTAATCATACTCATTTCTACTTGCATTAGCATCATAAACTCACTTCTCATGTAGCAATATTGATATAGATCATGTCCTAATTATATTAGAATTGAATCATCATTTCTAGAATAATACCATCATAGAGTTAGGCTTAACATCACATTAATATACCTAACTTATTCTTAAATGATTGCATAATATAAGATCATTACCAACAAGACACTCAATGTGCATAACTTAACAAATTTTCTTACCTGAGTTTCTCCTTTCACATGCCTAGTGTTGATATCTCGCAAACCACTTCGACAATTTTGATGATCCTCATCTCACATCATGGATGGTTCTCCTCAAGTAACATAAACACATTGTTAATTTATTAGAACAATTATTAGTATAAATATGTCATCATTTCCATCTTATTCAAATTGAACTCACTCACTAAAAATTTGACTCAATCATAAGAGATCGAAAGTCCAAACTTAATAATTTAGATAACCACCACTTTGAATTTGATATAGCACACAACTAGTATGATCTAAAATTATGGAGTTAAGAGGTATGATGCATAATTCTCATACAATAGAGATAGCAACATGCTCAGATGAAATAAGGTGATTAGTGTTAAATGATAGTAATTCTCCCCTTATAAAACAAATCAAGAGACAACATCCAAACCATATCCTTAGCACACATATTCACAACATGGTGTTTAGAGAAGGAGTTGTTTGAAGGGTTCACCAAGGTCAATTATATCATCAACATACCAAAACCAAAGTCATAGGTTTCACCAAATAATTCCTTTAGCTATAAAATTAGGTTCCATCGTAATGACAAGGGTTCCATAATAGTCACAGGTAAGGTAGTGCCTTACAGCTCAACCATGTTAAGTGGTCCAACTACCAGGAGTTATGGAGCATATCCTAGGTACTTTGGGCTTTTTGTTTGTAAGGAGCTCCAATATTTTGTGCTGGAAGAGTGTCATTTTCATGCCTTTGCATCATCAGATTAGGACTTTGCACGGGGCAAGCCTTTTGAAATGTTGGTTCTAAATGTAATCCTGCATCAGGGTTTTCCACCATTCTTGTTTTTAATAGGGTGAAATAATCAAAATGCACTAGTGAAGCCTTGGAAGTGGAGGGATCATTTGTGAATATAGATTCTTCTTCTACCCAAGAGAATAATGTGTGTTCAGAAGTGATTTCCTCTTGTTCTAAAGACATTCCTTGCATTTGTACAACTAATATAGTAATTTGTACTCCTGGTGATTGATAAAGGGGTTGCCCCATTTGAGTCCCTCCTTGAATACCCTGTTGTCTCTATTTTACTATTTTTTTTTATAGATTTCCTCTCGAGCATGCTTTGGGCACATGAGCATCAATGCAAGGAAAGCACCATGCATTTGTATCATCCGCAATTTTATTTTTTCCTGGAATCAAGTCCCTTATTGGATTATGTGGAATCTTCTATAGAGGAGATAATACCTGTTGCATATGTTTTCATTGATGTCAATAGAATGGTGATCAGTGATGTCAGAAGAGTAAGTGATCAGAAGTGTTGTGAGGTGTATATGCTGTCAAGGAGTGATGATCAGAGGAGCAGACAAAGGAGTGATGATTAGAGAACTTGTGAGGTGAAGGATATGATGATGAAAGTCATGAGTAAGTTGTTGGACTAGTATCATTTGTACACAGTTGTACCTTATTTTTTGAAGTTCATGGATAGATGAAATTTGTCAAGAAGTTGTGGCTCCTTGCTTTTGATGAAAATATTTGTGTATATTGTCTATGGTGTTATGAATTTTGCATTCATTATTTTTTGTTGAAAATAATTGCATGAGATTTGAAAGAAAGAGTATAAGGTTTCCATTGTCAAAAGCACAGTGATTTATACTACAGAAGCTCAGGAGAATGCTCTGCATTTCTTTGCATTTGGAGATATGGCCTTGTGGTTTGGAGGTTAGATAGAGATAGATATGAAGTATGCATGATCCAAATTTTAGAGCATAAAAGTTACTGCAGAGCTTTTTAGAGCTAGCAGAGTGAAGATAGTGATGATATAGTATTGTTGCAATTTCAAAGAGACAATATAATGGTTTGCATTACTCTGCACTAGAAGATATGATCTTGTGGCTTGGAAGATAGATAGATATAGATGAGAGGTATGATATATTCAAGTTTCAAATGATACAATGTACCACAAAGATTCTTCGGAGTCAACAGAGTAAGGACAAATCATGTTGTTGATTAGGGTTGTTAGATGGAGAAAGGAAAATCCACTGCAATTCATTGCACTATAATATGTGGCTTTGCTACTTGGAAGATAAGTTAAGATTGACTATATGTGTGTACAATTCAAGTTAGGAGTATCGCAAGTATGTTTTTCACTATTCTATATCAAGACAGTGTAATCAGAGTTTGCAAGGGATACTGACATTAGTGTCTATTTTTTTGCACCATTAGGAAGTAACAGGAATTGGAAAAAGAAATTTCTAGGAATGTTTTTCAAGTCATATAATACTTCGTGTATAATCTACATAATGTTGTTTTGTATCTTCGGTACCGCTTTAGGTCTAGAGCTAAATGTATGGATGGATAAGTGTTTGTCGAACTGACTTGGTGTGTTTAGGAGATTGTGTTGTGTTTGGAAGTGTGTGCCAGTATGGAGATGTGTGCTGAGGTAAAATAGGTCTTGGTTATCACTTGGTATTAACAACATAATGGGATTTGTTTCCTACATTATCGCTGATGACTTAGAGTACATGTTTCATTTGAGGCTGACAAAGATGATGTTTTGAAGACTTGCAAAGCATATAAATGAAAGTTCAAGTTTATTGCAAAGTGAATGAGAGTATCAGAGTGTGTGAGGATGTATGTGCGAGTGTGAAGAGTGAGTATGTGTGTGTGTGATGGAGATAAGTGATCTAAAAGCTGAGAAGGAAATTAGGAGACTATAATGCATGATTTATGACAGAGACTGTGTTGTGTTGTGTTGTTAAAGTGTGTTGAAGATAGCAGAGTTGTTTGAGTAGAGGCATTGAAGTCTTTTGTCAATGTCAAAGGAGATAATGTTGTGGAGCTGATTGAACCGACAAAATTTGTCAACTATTTTGTACAAAGGATGTAGCCTCTTCTTGTAAGTGTTGTATCACTTTAGGGAGTTGTATCTTCCTTTGGGTTGTAGCCCATAAAACTTGTTTTAAACCTATTTTATTTGTGAGAATGGATTTGGATAGTAGATCCAAGCAGCATGCTCACCGTGGTTTTTCCCTTCTAGGGTTTTCCACATAAATCTGGTGTTATGTTTGTGTGATTGTGTGACTATGTTTTGAATTACATAGTTTTCTTCAGTATCTGATTAAGGCAGTAGAAAATTTTGGTTGATAAAGTTGAATTGGATTAGATTGTGGCATATACTGATTCACCCCCCTCTCAGTATATCAGAGTGTTCTAACAATTGGTATCAAAGAAAGGTTCATTAGTGCAGCCTAACAGCTAAAGGTAGATCTTGGTTTAGAACACATGGCTCAAAGAGAGTCCTCTTCTTCTAAAGCATCGATATTTGATGGAACTAACTATACCTTCTAAAGTGTAAAAATGGAAGCTTATCTCACCTCACTAGGTTATGATGTTTGGAGAGTTGCAATGGATGATTATACTGAACCTGCTCATCTTATTACAGATTTGGATGAGAAGAAGGCCCATGAAAATAATGCTAAATCCAAGAGTGCTATCTTTAGTTGTCTAACCAATTCAAATTTTATCAAGGTAGTGCAGTGTAAGATCGACTTGCCAAGGAGATATGGGATAAACTCAAAAAGCTCTATGAAGGAAATGACAATGTAAAGAAAGCAATATTATAGACTTATAGATCAATGTTTGAGAATCTAAGGATGAAAGAAGAGGAAAAGATTGCTAGCTATATGCTCCAAGTGGATAAAACAGTCAATGGAATTAGAGGACTAGGTGAAGAAGTGACTGATTCAGTGGTTGTGAAGAAAGTTCTAAGAACTCTCCCTCACAAGTTTCATTCAAAAGTTTATACTATTGAAGAATCCAAAGATCTAAAGAAACTTACCATGGAAGAGTTGTTTGGGGTCCCTCATAGCCTACGAGATGAGAAATGAAGTCCAAGGCACATCCAAAAGAGAAGTTTTTTTCAATGTTGTGAAGAGAGAAGGAACATCTAGTCAACACAGTGAATCTGAGGAAGAAGAAGAAAACTTTGTGAGAAAGCTGAAGAAGGGTTTAGGGAAGTATAAAGGTAAGTTACCTTTCAAATGTTTTAAATGTGGAAGAGTTGGTCATTATGCTTCTAAATTTCCTTTTAGAGAAAATAAAAATAGCAGCAAGGGTTTCAAAATGGGCAACTTCAAAAGGAACCTCCTTTCCAAAGAAGATTACAGCTCCTCAGAAGAAGTAGATCACTACTCATTAGATGGTGATAGAGGAGAATCTCTATTCATGGCCATGGTAATCTCTGATATGTCTAACATGACTATAGATGAAGAAGAATGTGAAATTGATTTTGAAGGTGAACTTATTTTTTCTCTTGAATACTTGGAATATGCAAGGAAAGAGAACCAAGAACAAAGAGCTCTAATTGAAGCTAAGATAAATGAATGCAAAAAACTTGAGAAAGAAATTCTTTCACTCAAAAAAGAATTGTAGAAAGAAAAGTATGGAAATCTAGATGATCCTAAAGGAGCAGATCTCATTCCATTCATGTCTCAAAGAAGAAGGTATGAAAGACCTTTCCATGCAAGATAGAGCTTCATAAACATGTTCAATTATGCATTTTTTGGTTATTGTTTCATCTGCAATAATTATTGTCATAAGGCTATAGAGTGCAAGTCTAGTATGAATAGAAAGAATTTTGTAAGTAAGAATCCTCTTGCTTCTCTAGTGGATGTCAATGTGATATGTCATCTGCAATAATGTTGGACATATAGAAAGATAATATAGAAGTGGATTAGCAAAATCAAAAACTCATATGGTAGATGTTACTGAGAAAGACAAGGAGGGTGACACTTCCAAAAGATAGGAGATAAACAATGAGGTTGAAAATTCAATGATTGTCAAAACAACCTTTCATGCACAAGGACAAACAAATCTCTGGGTAATAGATAGTGGTTGTTCAAGCCACATGACAAGTAATAAAAGCAAATTCATCAAGCTTTCTAGCTAGGTGGAATGGCAGATCAGTCAAGTTTAGAGATAATTCATCTGCAAAGATTTGTGGAAAAGGTACCATAAGTATTGATGGAAAATCTAAAACAGAAGATGTTCTATATGTAGGTCTCAAACACAATATTCTTAGTGTAATTTAGATGTGTAGCAAAGGATACAACCTCATATCTCATGAACAAGGATGTGAAATCAGAACAAAAATTTTGGTAAATTTGTCGCAGAAGGTTCTAGGATAGAAAACAACTTGTATAACCTAAAGGGTGTCAATGGAAGAAGTCTTCTAATACAGATAAATGAATGTTGGTTGTCGCACAAAAGGATGGGACACATAAAATTTGACAATCTTGTGAAAATTAGTTCCATACAAGCAGTAAGAGACATGCCAAAGATCACTAAGCCAGCAAGCACCTTATGCAAAGAATGTCAGATTGGGAAGCAGACAGGGATAAGATTCAAGACCAAGGAGTATTCTTCTACAAGGCCATTGGAACATATTCATATTGACTTGTGCAGACCTACCAGGACAAATATGTTGGGAATTAAGGTGTCTCAACCTTGCAATTCCTAGCATTGATTATTAGATTGTTTATTTATTTAATTGCCTAATTTTTTATTTACTTACACATCCTATTTTGTCAATTAGTATTAGGTGGCATTGTGACATGTCATCCTACTTGTAATGTGACTTGGATGGTCAAGTCAAACACATGTGGATTTGGGCGTCCCATTTGAGGTGGCACTAATATGCCATGTGTCAGAATCTTGGATTATGATGGAGTTATTTTGTATGACAGAATCTATGACACGTAAGAGCCAAGTATAGAGATTCCTATGACAAGTGAAGACAAGTGTCAGAGAGTATCTCTACATGATAGAAAGGCATATTTGGGTACCCAATTTGGGTTATGACATGTTGTAAGAGGAATATGCTATTTTTAGTCTTCTATGATGGATTCTCTTACAACATTAAGTATTGTCATGTCGCAAATTTTTATGACAATTGTAAGATGAGTAAGAACATCTGTCATTGCCTATTTTTATCCTGGAGTGCTCCATCCTTGGGAAGTCAGATCTACCATGCATGATAAATGTAAGATAATGTATGCATGTTGTACAAGTGTCCTTTGATGTGGGAAAATGGCCATGTGGCCAAGATGGATGCCTATCTCTAGAAGCTTCTCGGTTATGCCTTGTAACTTTGTGTTTTAGAATAGTAGATATATAGTGTTTGTATAGGTACTGTTATGTTACCAAAATTACTCTAGAAATGACATTTGTAGACTCCTAAAAGAACTTGCATTGCAAAGGTGTTGTAAACAATCTTGTTTTGATAATACATTTTGCAGGTTTTGGAGTGGGGTTTTTCACCTAAAAGGTTTTCCCCATGATATATCTTGTGTCTCTCTTAAATTCATGTGTGTGTTTGTTGCTGTAATCTCTGTGTTAATACCATAACATAACTATAATTGTAAGGATTTAAAAGAATTTTCATACTATGCCCTTCATCAGATTGGTGTAGTAAGTGTGTTCCACATACCTTTCTTCCTTTCAATTGGCATCAGAGCTTGATCACCTTTGATCCTAGTTGTTGGGTAGGGGTTTTTTGAGCTAATCTTCAATTAAGTGGGAGTCTGTGCAGAGTATTCTACAATCTTGTTGCAAGAAAGAGATGGCAGGCACATTTGGAAGAATAGAGTTGGAAAAATTTAATGGCAGCAATTTCAATTTGTGGAAACTTAAAATGGAAGACATGCTTGTTGAAAGAGACCTATGGGAAACTATTTCCAGCACAAAACCAATGACAATGCCTCAAGATGAATGGGATCCCAAAGATCAAAAATCTAAGGGTCTTGTGAGACTTTGTTTAGCTAATTTCATCCTGTTGTATGTTCATGAAGAGAAGACTGCGAAAGAGCCATGGAAGAAACTTGGTGATGTTTATCAAGCGAAATCCCTGGTAAACAAGTTATTCTTGAGGAAGAAGTTGTATTCTCTAAGGATGGAAGATGAAGGATCTGTTGTAGATCACCTAAATGCTTTCAACATGTTAGTTGCCCAGTTGACTTCTGTTGGTGTGAAAATGGAGGAGGATCATTGCATGACCTTGTTGTGTTCTTTTCCAGACTTGTGGGACCACCTTTTTGTTAGGATTAGCTATGGAGGTAGCTATCCTAGGATCAAAATGCCTAAGACCTAATCACAAGAATCAAAGAAGATCAACATGATAGAATAATATTCTATACACAAGATAATGACTTGATACAAGATTATACAATGAGAGGCCTTTCTTATAAAGATCAAGGTGAAACATAATATGCTATATTCAAGTGACAAGTGTCACATTCCTATCACATGTGACAAATAGAGGATAGGATGCCAACTAGATCACGTGTAGGATAAGACAATTATTAATACCTAGCAACAACTAGACACAACTAGAAACATCTAGTAGACTAAGTTAACTTAACTTGCGAACATGTGTGTCGGTATTATTTGACTAATAAATAGTTAAATAATATGAATTATCCACACAAGGGTAAACCAGATAGGTAATAACCCTGTTCACGCCAACACCTCCCTTAAGTGCAACTTAGGGAGGAACAAACAAATGCAAAGATGGGTCCCGACAATAAGGCCATGTTAGGTACCCATGTACAAAAGATATCTCACAAGCGGAGAAAAGGAGAAAACCTCATGGGAAAAAGTCCTCTCCAAAAGAGAGAAAACATGCAAAGAAAGCATGAAAAAGTGAAGGAAGGAAGGAAGGAAAGACTCAACATGACCCTCCAAGGACTACTTCCATTAGAAAGATACAAAAGATATCCCCCCCATAGGAGATAAAAGAAGGAATAAGAATCCTTCACAAAGAATGTCCCAAAGGATTAGGAACATGAAGATGAACATGAAGTACTTCATTGAAGCACAAAAAAGTTGTAAACAACTACCAAAGAACTGCTACACTGCTGAAGAACCTTCACTGAAAATAGAATGAAAATCAGGATCAAGGAGACACAAATTTGCATAAGTGACCCCAATGACACTACTCAACTAATTTGATAGTCGAAGATGCAAATGACACATCAATCTATACGAGTGACCCCAACGACACTACTCAACCAATGTGATAGTTGAAAATACAGGTGCCAATAGTCTCAAGAACTAATCATTTGAATAAGGTAGAAGGTTGCCTCCACAAATAGGAATGCAAGAGTGTCTAATGGTATATGTTCCATCTCACCAAAATGCATGGGTAACCAGCTGCTACATCCACCTAGTATATAGGAACAAAAACTAAATACATAGTTCACTCCAAGCGAAACCAAGGAAACATTAGCACAAGTAGTATGATACCCCCCATAATGCTGACAAGGGAGAGGTATGGCAGCTCCATTGAAACTGTGTCACAATGTAGTGCAAGAAGGTGAAGAAGCAACATCAAGAGATGCACAAAGTAGTACCTACAACTAATAAAGGGTGTGCAAATAACAAGGCACACACGCATGAGGCTAAAAATGTTGTCATGGAGGGACACTCACCGGACAAAATTGTGATGGAAAATAACAAGGCACTAACACAAACCCCCATGACACTTTATAAGTAGTGCGAGTACAAAAATGGCACAATATGATGTGCAAGATCCCCAAACTACAAATACAATATGTGGCACTTTATCTCAGTGCATTCAATGGATGCATGCAATGTCCAAAACAAGGACTTAATAAGTTGATGTCATGAGGTGAACAATGAAGATATTCACCATGCATGCCTTAAAAACCTAAAACAAATGACACAAACTACAAAAGAATCAACCCCCATAACAAATAATGTTGCAAAATATGCCCCCCAGAAAGAAATACAAGATTGAGTACAATGTTGTCAATGTGGAAGCTAAAATCAACTGTTTATAACATATGGCAATTTTACAATTTTTGGAAAAATTGGCTTGCCAAAACAAAAAAGACATGTACCAATGGATTCCTTGCATTTTTATGATCAATTTCAAAAAAAACGTTTGCTCAATTTCAACATCATAGGCAAAAGTTATGCTTTGTCAAAAAATGTCAAAAAAAATAAGCAAATATGACATTTGGAGGCAAATTCTATAAAAATACAACAAATTGGGAAAAAATCACCTACACCATGGAAAAGTTTACAGAACCAAATTTCCAATGAATATAAGAACGTGAAAAAACTCCTCCTGGTTTGCAAGTTGTGGTAAAAAGAAACGATCCCCCTCTTTGTCAAAATTTACAAAAAAATGGACTACCTGTCCCATTTTCAGATAAACTATCCCGTTCTGGGACAAGGTGTCCCGTTTCAAGACAAGTTGTCATGGACAGACATGGTGGCTAACTAGAGCACTAGGGCAAACATAGAACTGGAAAAATAGCCCAATGAAGTACAAAGAGGCCATAATTTATTGGATCTAATCAAGATCGAGGCAAACTACAACAAAGAAAACTCATCTTGCCCAAAAGAGAACACGAAGTCTTCAATCAAAGCCTGCTCAGTTTGCTCAACTTCTCAGACAAGATGCCTTCCACAATTCGATGCCTTGGTTTAACTGGTTATAGAGAGATGGGAGGGACTTGCCTGAGATCTGGAATGAGTTTGGAAAGCCACCTACAGATTGGACTTGCCTAAGATCTGGAATGAGTTTGTGATGCAGAAAAAAATGAAGGATCTATTGCAGATCAGTCTGTGGGCTTGATAACAAAGGGAGTGGTTAAAGTCTGAGAGCTCAGATCTGCCAAGAAAAGAGTGACCCTTGAAGCCTGAAAGCACTCCTTAGAAAACGTCAACACCAATGCTCAAGTCACCAAATATAGACTAGATCTAGCGATCAATAGGTCTATGTGGTGGTGACTGCTAAAAGAAGATTGAATGTTGTCCAAGATTAGCCTTGTCTACCGCCAACGTATAAGTCCAACTATAATGTTGAAGAATGCTCGCATTTGAAGAAATAGAGCACCAGAAATGGTTGAAGCCGACTAGGATATGACCGCTTGTGCTATCAGATCAAGCCAGAATGAGGCTCTAAGATCAATGGATGAATTGCACAGAATGGTTGCAAATGGCCTAGTCACGTATTGGAGTAGGTCTTCTTAGAGATCGGGCCAAATACTACAAAAATGTTTGAAGATCAAGTGGCTCTTGGACACATTATTCAACCAAACAGTGTGATGAAACGGTTGATGACCTGCACAAGGATCAAAATTGATGGCAAGCTAGTTTAGATAAAAGGCTTGGTTTTACACCTAAATTTTGTTCGATGAGACCGAAGTTTCGCCATGAGTCATCACTTTTTGACTTAGTCATGCTCAAAATGAAGCCAATCGAGGCAAGTGAAGGGCTAAGCTTGTCCCAAAAAAATGGGATCTGTAAGTCAAAATCCAAGAATGATCTTTGCTAACACGATAAAATGTGTCCTACCAAATCCAACACCCGTAGAACTCCTTGTTAGTGTCTCATTTGGATAAAGGGCCTGAACACCAAAAGAAAAAACATGATTGCAAAGTTGATGATGGCCTACAGAAACTGAATTAAAACTATAAGCTGAGACCAAGGTATAAAGAAGCCACCTGAATGGATTTAAGTGCCGAGAGTTAAACAAAGTGGACAAAGAGGCCATGTAATATCTACAGAGGAGTGAAGCCGGTGAGGCCGAAAAATGATCTTGTGTAGAGCCAAAATCGGTTAATGCTAGCAGCGACAAAGTAGATGCAGAAGAGAAATGCCAAATCTAGAGGATTTGGGGTTGAGCCGTGCTTAAAACACTTGAATAGGACCAAAAAATGGCACGCCACAAACTAGGGCCAAAATGTGGAGTGTATGAGCTAGATCTGGACTGAGGAGGCCTATGAGGACCGAGCTATATTGAAATGGGACAAGCTGTCCCAAAAAATGGATCAAGGGCCTAGAGGGGCTATAAAACTTGCAGAATATATAATCAACCCACAAAATTTTCTAATGCCCTCTGCTAAAAAAATTGCCTTCTCAACTAATAAATTTGCACAGAGGATAAAAAATGCCAAATTTGACTATGACAAAAGTATGTCGATTTTAGAATTGATCTTAGCTATTTTGACCCTTCTGATCTCAATGGTGAGGTCATTTTTGCTCCAAAATGCACCAAATGAAACCTACAATTTAAAATCACAAACAAGAAGGCCCTTGAAAACTATTATTTTTGTCAACCTTTTTGATTCTCTAGGTCATCCAAGGATGCAAGAGAAGAGCATACTTGGTTTCAAGAAAGAAAAATAAATCACTATCTAAGATCTTCTAAAAATGAACTAACTCTAGAGAATCTACCAGCTCTGATACCATGTTAGGATTAGCTATGGAGGTAGCTATCCCAAGATCAAGATGCCTAAGAGCTAATCACAAGAATCAAAGAAGATCAACATGATAGAATAATATTCTATACACAAGATAATAACTTGATACAAGATTATACAATGAGAGGCCTTGGTTATAAAGACCAAGGTGAAACATAAGATGTTGTAGTCATGTAACAAGTGTCACATTCCTATCACATGTGACAACTAGAGGATAGGATGCCAACTAGATCACATGTGTAGGATAAGACAATTATTAACACCTAGCAACAACTAGACACAACTAGAAACAACTAGAAACATTTAGTAGGCTAAGTCAACTTAACATGTGAACATGTGTGTGGGTATTATTTAACTAATAAATAGTTAAATAATATGAATTATCCAAACAAGGGTAAACTGAATAGGTAATAACCCCCTTCACACCAACACTTTTCATGGTCATTGGGAGTACTACAACCATCTTCAAGATGGATGAAGTGTTCTCTTTGCTATTATCTAAAGAAATGCAGAGAAAGTCTTCTAAGTCAACTAAGAAGGCTCTTGCATGTAACAACACTTTCCATAATACTCAAGATTTAACTAAAACATGTAACTTAATCAAGTCATTAATTAAGTATTGGTAGAGATAATCACATTTGAATCAAAGAATTATATCACATTTTCCATCCATTAAGTATGTTAACCAAATCAGATTTAATATAACTTACAATCTAGTAAACCAATACATTTTTTAGTGAATATCCTCACTAATCAAATACAAAATATGCTCTAGGCATTACAATATGTTTTTACATCACAATAGACCAACTGGTCACATTATGTAATCACTGTATCTAAAATCAATGGCATCTATCTCCATAAGCCTCAGCTTGTCTCGTGCTTGAAAAGGAGAGAATCATCTTGGTGCTTTTCCTCCAACCATGGACCTGCGGTCTCCCGCTCATCTTCCTAACTGGAAGAGGCCCTACCCTTCATGGAAAGGTTAGACATTAGAACTCCAACAGGTTAGCCATATGAGTATCTGGTGTTGTGTCCTTCCTAATGTCTCATGGTCACACACTATAGATCCCCTCTAACTTGTAAGACACTATTGGAGACACTAGGCCATTTGGAACACTGTGGGCTGATGATGCATGCAAAGACAGATGCATCACTTTGGTCAAAGTTTACATACAAATATGTTACACCATGAACGTCATCATATGTCCACCACCCTAACTCGACTTATGAGTTGTCATGTCCTATAGTTGTTATTATCGACCCATTACCTAAGGTCTTGGATAAGTGGGATCAATTCAAATCATTAGCCTTACTTGGACATTCAACTCCCTCCATAGGTTGGTTAAAGGTTATTAGTAACTCCACATCATGCTATTTGTTTATTTTTCATTAGCATACCATTTGACCCCTAGGTCAAACATGGTTCACATTTTCAGAAAACGGTCATTTCATATGACAAAATGGGATACATATACCCAAGGCATGCCTTACCCTTAATTGAGTAAAAGTATACCTACTCATAACTTATATCATTAACAAGAGGTCTTTCAAGCAAACTTGTAATGATTGTATAAGTATTCTAAATAAATTCATGTCAATGGTTTCATAACGAGACCATATTCACAATGGTTCTACTTCCCCTTCACCTGAGGATACAAGCATATAATTTGATAAACAAGATAACCCAGATAGTGTTCCACAATTGGATTCTTATATAAGATTGATTGGTGTCAATTTAGGAGTTGCCAACACTCTATTATACAATACGTATATCTCGACTGTCATCATAGTCGGGTATCCATAACTTATTCAATATAGCCTATGTGGCAGAAACCATAGTCATAAAACTATTTTAATATCTTAAGTTATAACCGATATGGAGCTATTATCTACTCCACTTGAGTGCTTATACTCTATTCAAGTCATTAATTGATAAGATAACATTTGTTTACCAACCCAGCCGATATGGCTCAGGCTCTGGTTAATTTTTACATAATATATGATGTAACAATGTTACAGTCAAGTCGTGCGACCCTAACACCAATTTAGAAAGAGTTTCTTATCGAAGACTCAGCCAAACGACCTTGAGCATAAAGCATAGTCGTCCCCCATGTCTCGGCCTTGCGGCCTTGAGCAATAATACAGTCTTGTTAAAAATATATCAGCCTCACGGCCTAGGATACAAAACACAATCTTTTTAATGAGACTCGACCTCTCAGCCTAGAGCACAACCACGGTCTTTTAGTGAGACTTGGCCTTTCGGCCTAGAGCACAAGACATGGTATTTTAAATGATAGCTTTTACAGCTCAGCTTCCATCCTTGATCTTTTCTTTATTTAACAGAAAGACATGATAAAGCTTTGGCCTTGTGGCCTTGTATACAGTCTTAACAAGAATTCAATGGTATATATTCGGTCATATGACCTATAAGCTATATAGAGATTTCAAAGATTCTATTCCCGGCTTAACAATCGTCGACATACCTGTAGAAATAGCTCATCCAATAGGGATATGAGATCTAATATGTTATAATGATAATACAGAAGCTCGACCATATGGCTTAAAGCCACCGGTTAATACAATTAGAAAACAATCGCTTGGATGTAGCAACCTTGAGCTCCCTCCAATAGAGATTTTAAATAATATTCAACCAAGTACTTTGTTAAAATGTTTAAATAGATATTGGAGAATAGGATTACATTCATGTGATGCCTGTGCACGATAGTGTAGAGATGATGCACTAGTTCCACACTATTATAAGGGTGCTCGACTCTATACCAGTCTCCACTCTTTCTCTACTATTCTCTCTCTTTTTGAAAACCCAAGACTCTAAAAGAACAAAAAACAAAAACTAACTCTTGCCTACCTCGAAAGCACTTGCTAAGTTGGTTTTTTCCCACCTCCTGTGAATTCAAGCATGCCAAAAAGAAAGGTAACCACCTTTCCTTACCCGATAGATTCCACAAAAGGTGGCTACCATCGGGTAACATGCTCAAAGGTGGATGAGCTAAAAGCTCTCCAGCCTCTACTAACCTAACTAGTAGGTTAAAAGTATTCGACTTAAAAAATCAAACATAAATAACATATGAGATAATAATATGATTATTATCATGGCAATTTGTCCTACAAAAAGGGTTTGAAATCCTTCATATAAGGATTAAAATAAAAACAAGGAGGCACGCAAGAACACATCATAAGGTCGAATGTCGTCAAAAGATTCTTCTTCGAATTTGACTATCGTCCATAGTTGAGAGGCTAAAGAATACTATCTTAGGGAACCAAAGGCTTATGAGATATTTCCATCTCTCTCTACAAAATTGTCCCCTCAACATGAGATGATGCTTCCAAAACATCGACTGGTCTCCATGACTAGTCTTAATGGCAACAAGGACATAACAATTCTTAGAGAACAAGAGAACTAAGGAAAGAAGCATGACACGAGACAACTTACGTATAGAGAGGAAGAAGGACATAATAGTCGAAACTCAGATGTCTATTTGACCCTTTGCTTTCACAACATCTAACCTTCCCTCCAGGATGATACTCTCCTTCCTTCTTCAAAGGACGTTCAATTTCCTATTTACACTCAGGACCACAAGATCATGATTAGTGTATCATTATCATTATATTTCATAGCTTAATATAACCAATTTATAAAGTAGATCATCAATAATAACTTTTCATAATCAAAAGTTAAATCAGATATTTCCATAATATCAAATCAATTAACTATGTCTAATCACCCTGATTATCATACTAAGTTAATGATTAAGTCTATTTGTAAGTTGGGGATGTAATATATCCCCCCATAAGAATCATCATCCTGATGATTAATTGTCTTTTAAATAAACCAACATAACATGAAAATGTTTTCAAAATAATAATAACATATGTCTTAGAAAAGATGAGGAAATATAGCATGGAAGTCATTATAATTTTCCCAAGTAGCGTTTTCCACTTAATATTAGTCCCATTGGACCTTGCACTATGTTATTTCCTTATTACATAAGCATAGCTTACACATTTCAAGCACCTTGATGGGCTCGATCACCACCACTCCTGGGTCTTTCACCTGTAAAAGGTTCCAATCAAGCATAGGAATTTGATTATCAGTAGAATTAAACTTTTTCAAATAAGAAGCATGAAACACATTATGCATCATGGCAAGTGCTAGTGGTAGAGAAATTTTGTATGCCATTGGGTTGACTTCTTCTAGAACCTCAAACAGACCCACATATCTTGGTTCCAATTTGGATGTTTTTCCAAATTTGATGGAACTTTTCTGGGGTTTTACCCTTAGGAGAACTTTATCTCCTACAGTGAAATACCTTTCAACCTGTTTAGCATTTGTGTAACTCTTTTGTCTGTCGTTGGCTTCTGTTATCTTCTTTTTAATTAAATGGAGTTGTTCTTCCATTTCAGATAGTATTTTAGGACCAAGGCTAACCCTATCTTCAAGCTTATCCCAGCTTATAGGGGTTCGACACTTCCATCCATACAATGCCTCAAATGGTGCCATCTTAATAGCTAAATGGTAAGAGTTATTATAAGAAAATTCCACTAGAGGAAGATAATCCCCCCACTTGTATTGTTGATCCATGCAATACATACTTAATAAATCCTCCAACACTTGGTTCACCCTTTCTTGATTTGTCCATCCATTTTAGGATGATAAGAAGAGCTTATGTTGAATTGTTTTCCAAGTGATGAGAAAAAAGTTTTCCAAAACCTAGATGTCATCCACATATCCCTATCTAAGATAATCTTCTCAAGAATGCCGAGAAGCCTGAAAATCTCTTGAACGAATTTCTGAGCAATGATGGGTGCCCCATCTATTAAGTTTCCCAGAATAAAATGGGTTTCTTTGGTGAGTCTGTCCACCACAACCAAAATAGCATTATGTTTGTTCCTTGACATTGGAAGCCCTTGCACAAAATCCATGCTTATAATTTGCCATTTTCACTCCAGAATTTCATGAGGGTATAATAATCCCACCGGGTGTTGGTGTTCTACCTTCACCCTCTTGCATTCAATGCAAGTAGCTACAAAATTTGCAGCATCCCTCCCTTTCCAAATGTATAAAGGTTTCACATCAGCGGTAACTTGGTTACTCCAGGATGCCCAGTATATGGTGCAGAATGAACATCTTCCCAAACCATATTCCTTAACTCTACTGAGTTAGGTACACACATCCTTCATTTGAACCTTAATAACCCATTTGGTTCAAGGTTGAATCCTTCATATTTTGGATTATGTGAATCTTTCTCACAAGCCTGTTTTACCTGCTCGTAAAACTCATCTCCCTTAGATTATAGTAACACTCGATTTCTAAAATTAGAATGTATAGAGACCATAGAAGAGATATGCCTTCTCCTACTTAAAGCATCTACCACTCAATTCTCTTTACCTTGAATATATTTAATCTTGAAATCATTATCTGAGATAAACTCTAACCATCTTCTTTGGTGAGCATTAAGATGGGGTTGAGTGAACAGATATTTAAGTCCCTGGTGATCCATTTTTAGGTCAAAAGGTTTCCCAAGCAGATAATGCCTCCACATTTGGAGTACATACATGAATCCTGCCAATTCTAGATCATGTGGGGCATAGTTTTGTTCATAGTTTTTCAATTTGCATGATTCATATGCAATGACATGTCTATCTTGGACTAGTACACCACCTAAGCCTTCCCCTAAGGCATCAATAATGACTTCAAATTGAAATTTTGGGTTAGGTACTTTCAAAATCGGAGCTGAAGTCAATTTTTCCTTCAGTGGGTCAAAGGCCTCCTAGCACTTTTCTGACCATTCAAACTTCTTGCCCATTCTTTGCAAAGAAGTTATAATATCTACAATTTTGGAGAAGTTTTTCACAAACTTCCTATAATAACCAACAAGGCCCATAAAGCTTGGGACCTCATGAACATTTCTCAGTTCAGGCCATTCAAAATAGCCATAATCTTGGTTGGGTCTATAGCTATTCCCTTAGGTGAAATTATATGACCCAAATACTATACTTCTTTCTGAAAGAAGGTACATTTAGAGAGCTTGCCATAAATTTTATGCTCTCTTAATTTCTGAAGAACAATTCTCAAATGCTGCACATGTTCCTCTTCATTCTTAGAATAGATTAAAATGTCATCAAGAAATACCAAGACAAACTTGTCTAGGCAATCTCTGAACACACTGTTCATAAGATTCATGAACATTGCAGGAGCATTTGTCAACCCAAAAGGTAGGACAATGAATTCATAGTGTCCATATCTGGTTCTAAATGTTATTTTACGAATGTCTTCATCCTTCACCCTTAATTGGTGATATCCTGATCGAAGATCAATCTTGGAAAATATTGTTGCACCTCTCATCTAATCAAAAAGATCATCGATGCGGCGTAGAGGATACTTGTTCTTGATGGTTACTTTGTTTAACATGCGGTAATCTATACACAACCACAAAGTGTCATCTTTCTTTTTCACAAAAATGACAGGTGCTCCCCATGACAACACACTGGGTCTAATCAACCCTTTATCCAACAACTCTTGCAGTTGAGCCTTTAACTCCATGAGTTCAGTTGTGGTCATCCTATAAGGGGCTTTAGAAATAAGTTCTGGCCCAGGTATACTATCAATGGCAAAATCAAAAGCTCTTTTAGGGGGTAAGCCTAGAAGATCATTTAGAAAAACATCCTCAAATTCTTTGAGGAGGGGATACTTGTCCATATCTAGTCTTTCCTGACCTATGGACTCGTTCATCCCTACTTCATTAAGTTTTTGGGATTCATAAAATGCCAAATCATCTTGAAAGTAGGTTTCCTTTGATTCATCTATTTTATCCATCTCAACAGCAAAAAGTTGGCATCCTTTTCTCTATGCCCTTTTCATTTGTAAGGCAAAAATTTTCCTCAATTTAATTTCTTTACTTTTCCCTTGAATATGAACTTGGTTTCTGTGAGGCCGATTATTTTACCTCCCTTATTTTGATCATTATGTTGTTAAGTAGATGACATTATTAGACCTTAGTGACTATGTTTCATTATGTTGACTTGATTTTATCCACTGATTATGATAGGACATTGATTTGACATATTTGATTTGATTTGATCATAGTGATGCTATCTTTGTGATTCGACATACGAGTTATATCTTTGATGATATTATGTGATGAGATTCTAGTTATTTATGTGTTGTGGACTAATTGACATGTGATTGGATAATGCAATTTAATTTGGATTTATGTATTATTGTTTATTGTTGCATTCAACTGCGTGAATTTAATTCTAGTTGCTTCGGCTATGACCTTTCATGACATGACTGACACTTGATCGAGATGTGCAGGTTTTATATTCCCTAGCCACGAGAAACTAGAGGTAGAATTCACACTATGTTATTCCCTGTAAAACCAATCCATTCCCAAGAGGGATAAGGATCACGTTTGAATTTGAATGTGATTTATAGTGCTTGATTTAATTTTATTTATTGTGGCCTTAGCACCCTTTTTTATTTTTAAATTGATTAATAATAAGTGTTGTACAATTTTACTTGATTTACACCACTTGGTAATTATCTTATTTTTTATGCCATTTAAATGTGGATTTTAACCCCTTCTTGAACCCTAGTGTCCCAAAAGTTACCCTAGGTGGTTAACCATGAGTCTATGGTCAACTTGGACTATCTAACCCTAGTTTTGACTCACCTTTGGTCACTCTAAACCATGGTTTAGTAAAAGTGACGAATTTTTGGAATAAGGGAAGATGGGGGATGGGCCATGCCTTGGGAAGGACTCATCTCCCATCCCAAAGTTTGGGAATCATTTCCCAAGGAAGACTTGGGAGGTCTCCAAGAGGCCTCGAAGACTCCCAAGTGAGTGGGAGCTCCCACCAAGACCCTTGTCTTCTTGGAGGTGTGAGTGGGAATCCAACTCACCATTTGTCCCCCTCCCACTTGTGTGGGAGCACAAGAGGATGAGGTGGAGATGGAGGTGGAATGGGAGGATGCCACTTGTCATCCTCATACTTCCTCTCCCTTTCAAGTGGCACTGGAGGGGGAAGGAGAAGGTGACAAGTGTCGCCTTCTCATTCCTCAAGGCCAAGTTGATGGCCTATAATAGCTCCTCTTGTTGAGGAGTGGGGGTTCTTCTTCTTTTGGTTCTCTTTTCTTGGAGTTCTTGCAATTTTTAGTTTTCTTCTATTTTGGGAGAAGTTGGGAAGAAGGTGGGAAAAATTCTTGAAGTTGGAGAATTGGGAAGGCTTGGAGCTCTTCACCAATCTTACTTCCATTGTCAGGGCCTTGAAGGTAGGCCTCTTAACTTATTTTCTCACCCTTACTTATATGATGCCTTGTGTTTAGTTTATTGGTTGCTTGTTGTTCTACATTGTGTTGCTGGGATGGGAGTATGGTGAGAGCACCTCCAATGGAGGTAATGCTCAACTTGTATGGGTAGGGGAAAGGAACCTCCTTGAGGTCTCTCCCATAGTATGTTTTTATGCCTGGAGGGCTTTTATTTGAGGAGGAGATTGTTGAATGGAAAGAGTGCCATGGAGTTTATTGTGAATTTTGTGGATAGTGGTATTTTGGGGACTTTGGCTTGAGGCCATGAGATGAGACTTTTATCATTTGGGGAGCCCTTTGAAGTTGAGGGGTCCATTCCCTACCCTCACCAAACTCATTTACATGAGTTGAGTATTGTGTTAAGCCTATGGGTTGTTTTGAGTTGATGTGTTTGATTCTGTTGTGGATTGGTACACCTGTGTGAATTCCCTACCTCCCTAGCTCGGGAGTGACCCACTTGTGGGTCTATGGTAGGGAGGAGAGCTTTCGTAGTGGCTGGTTTCTGTTGTCCTTTTGTTGTGCTTGTTGCAGGTGTTTAAATGGAAAATGGAGCTTATTGTGAAGTCCTTTTTGTTGTGCGGCTATAATATTTGTTGGTGGATGTTTGACCCATGGCCCTTGTGGCCCTATTGTATTCATTTTGGCAAGGTTTATGCCTTTGAAGTTGGTTGTCATGAGCTTTGCAATGTATTTATCCTTTCTAGTTTTATAGAAAAAAAGAGATTGTTTATTCTTACATTGAGGAGTTTGTGTGTTTTAAAGAAATACAATAGTTGTCTTTCTTGCTGTCACTTATCCTTGCAAAGAGAAAATTTATATTTATTGTTGTCATTGTTTTGTTTTTAAAAAGAAAAAAATAGAGGAACATGCATAAGTGGCTGTTTGTATATTATTGCACATATGAATGAGGGATTTTAAACTAAGTTCCTATTTGATGCTTGGGAGTTCATTTTATTAGTGGATGTTGGAAAGAAAGTAAAATTTAGATTAACATGTATTTCTTACCTTGTATCCTCCCTTCAAAAAAAAATAATATATATATATAAAGTTATTCATGTACATTATGTTTCAAAAAAAGGGGACTATTGATTTATCCTATACTACAAACTGAAAGTTAGTGATTCTGTATTCAACCATTGATATGTGAAAGACTAATGTATAAGGTATATATATAAAAGTATATAATGTATAAGGTATATATATATAAGTATATATATATATATATGGAAATATATATGTGTGTGTGTGTGTGTGTATGGATATATAGATACATCCTTGATTCTTTAGCTATTTTTCTTTTGTTTTAACCTCATTGGGTATATACTAAAATTTAAAGAAAAATAATAGAGGACTATATATTTAATTGTGTTATTTATTTTTGCAAGTACATATATATACACACTTATATAAATATATATATAGGTATATATATATATAAGTGCCTACGTGTATATATCTTGAAAGAAGAATGACATATAGAAAATAATAGTGCACTGTATATATAAATCTGTATATATATACATATACATGTTAGTATATATATATATAAACAAATTATATATATATATATATATAAAATAAGAGAGAACCGTTGAAAGAAAGTATAACATTAATATTGTAGAGGGCGAATTTAAACAGCGGACTGGCAGTGGTTGGCCGCAGCTTGTTGGTTGAAATGAGCAAAGGGAGTGGGGCTGTGGTGGGAGTAACACCCACCACAGAACCCACGGCGTCGTTATCTCGTCAAAGGTGTGGGGAGGGGGTCGAAACCCCCACCCCACCACTTCCCTTTAAACTTTGAATGGCTAATGGCTGCACCGCCCGTCGCCTATCATCGTCGGCGCCACTCCTTCAACCACACACAGCACCGACCCTTCGCTGTCCTCTGCGTTCCATTCCCGCTGCCCTTCTATGCCCCACTTCACCCTCCACCTTTTGGCTGCCGCTCAACCTCTCTTGCCCTTGTCCTGTAACAAATTTTCTTTGCAACATATGCCAACTATTATGCAAATCCCCTCTCTGTTAAAACCAAAAAAAAAAAAGCATGGCATATCTACAACATTAAATCGATTTACCTCTGTGGGAGGTAGGAGTAAACTTCAAAATTGGCCTCCAATGGCCTATCAAACTCTAAACCTGCAAATAGGAAGAAACAAAACACAAACAAAAGAAAACAAGACCAAAACAAAAGAGGAGTAAAATGAGATTAGGGTTCTCATTGAAACACTTAGTGTTATTTTGATATTAGGGCATTTCTTATTTTATGGAGTAAAATTTGTTGAGGGATTATGTGAGGAGTTAGGCTTTATTTTTTTAAAACTCTATTTTTTTCCTTGTTTGTAATTTAATTTTTTTGGGTTCCTTTTAAATAGTTTTCTAATTTGAATGGGTTATTTTTTCCTTTGAATTACCTATTTTGTGAAATAATCTTATTTTGGGGTATTAATATTATCCAAAATGGGAAGAAATTTTCCTTTGGTTTTAATACATCCTAGTTTGGGGCTTTTATTTCTATTTTACCTTAGCCGAACTTTTCTTATTATTTTAGTTAATTAGCTATTTTATTATTATTTTACAAGAGGAGTTATTTAAACTCCTCCCCCTCCTATTTTAAATATTCGAGTTAGTTATTAAATATAATGTCAGAATTATATTTAATAACGGACTCAACTTTTCTTTTGGATTTCTCTGATGCCTTGTCGATAAATTTTATTTCATTATTTTATTTTATAATGTTTGGAATTGTTCTTAAGTTTTAATTTAATTCTTATTCTTAAAATTTTATTTATTTCCTTATTGGTGATTTATTTTTAAAAATTTTATTTCGATTATCGATAATGCGTTATGCTATCAAAATTTTGTTAGATTTATAGGGTTTAATTTATGCGATATTTATCTACTTTTTATTTGGATTTTCATCCATCATCCCACTTGAATCATGCGACCATCAATTCCGTCATTTACTTGATCTTTTTCGATCTTATTTTGACCAGAGTTTGAGATAGGTTTGAAGCTGACGGATTCATCTTCACCTAGGAAAACTTGGGGTTCAGATTTCGATCAGTCTAACCCTAAAACTGACACACTTCTTGTCGCATACCCCCTAGACAACTTTCATCATCGTAGTTATATTGACATATTTACGCCTTATGCGTATTTGCCACCGAGCACACGGACGTGTGCAAGGGGGTTCCTAGGGATAGATAGAAAAAAATTTCGTAGTTTGTGTCGTGACCACGTGGCAAATGTGGTCATGACACGCGTGTATGTGTGTTGTGTCCACACGGGAGATGCAGGCATGACAGTTTCCTAGATCATCCAAACAATCTATTATTTTGGCATAATAGTCTACTTTGGCTCGATGTCTCCATAGCCAATTTATTCCTAGGATGACATCATACGAGCCAAGTGGGGCTACATATAGATTTACTTCTATGGAAAAGTTTGGAAGTTCAACCCAAGCTTCAAATAGGCATTACTCTACCTGAGCCTTGGTGTGATTTACATACTCTACAGACCAAGTATTTGCCATGAATCCTACTTTTCTAGGTATTTTATTTACAATTTTGGGAGAAATGAAATATTTCATGGCACCTGTATCAATTAAAACTAAAATTGGAACTCCAAATAAAATACCTATGGTTTCTATTGGGGCAATTTGATACTTAGCTTGATGGTTATCCAAGGCTACATAGATACATTACTAAAATGCCACTTGTTGGGAAGGTAGAGAATTCCCTCTTGGCTGCACTCCTTGTGATTTATTGGGGCATTGATTGGTGTAGTGATCTCTATCGCATGTGAAACATCCCCCAACTAGTCCTCACCTCTCCTGAGGTTTACCAGATTGTTCCCATTCTTCTTGGAGTGGTTGTTCCCCTTTTTCTCTCCCTTGGACTCATTTTGTTTATTCTTGGCCAATTTATCATTCTTCTCAGTATAATCCTATTTCTTCCTCTTTTTCTTTGAAGTTTGAAAAGATTGAGACCAGTTGTATCTCTTCCCATTTCTTTCCTTATAGGCTGATATAGCCTTTAGGTTATGTTCTTGTATAATGGCCTTCTTGTAAACTTGTTCCATGGTTGTAGGATCATGAACGTTAACCTCGCCCCCAATCTGGGCATTCAACCCCATGATAAACTTCCAAACACTAAATTTTTCATCATGCTAATACTGTGGCACATATTTCAATAGTTAGGTGAATTTTTCCCAATATTCATTTATAGCCATATCTGCCTGTTTCAAGTTTTGGAAGTCTATGAGTTTCTGATCAGAGAATAGTTGAGGCAACCATCTTTGCCTAAACAATTCTACGAACCTGTCCCAAGTAAGGCTCGTAGACCTCAAGCCCAACTCCATCTTTTTGTTCATCCACCATGTGGATGCTTCACCTGCTAGCTGAAATGCTCCCCAAATAGATTTGGTGACCTCATTATAATTTCTAATTTCAAAATGCTTCTCCATCTTTGTAATCAATGCCTCCACAGCATCTCTGCTTATGGATCCATCAAATTTAGGTGGCATGACCCTTTTCATGTCATGAGATAGTTCCATAGCCATCAGGCTCCTCTTATCCCCATCTTGTCAAGTCATGGAGTTATTTTCTCCATTCTGGCTTTGGGAGGTGTCATTATGGCGTTCCTCACCATCACCGCCATCATAATTATTTCGCATGTCTTCTGACTGGCCCTCCATTTTGTGTTCGAGTGTTTCCACCCTCACCCTTGTTTCTCTCAACAAGGTCAAGATTTAGTCTAATTTAGACTCAAATTTCCCTGAAGGTACTCCTTCATCATGGCTATCCTCCATTCTGGTTCCAACTCAAACCTTTATTGCAATCTACTTCTTCCTGAAGTTTGTAGATTAATCACGGATTATTTTTCCATGCTATGCAATATATTCACTTACAAATCTATTCACATTCATGTAATCTTTAATAAAAAAGGAAACATTATCAAAATTTGCCATTGCATTAAAGTTTCCATTAGATTACATATAATCCACAAAATTACAAACTTGTGTTTACATTTTGCTCCTGCAAATCATGTTCAATGTGGGATAACTTTCCATAATCATATTTTCTTTTCATCCTCAGGAGGTGAGGATACACTCTGGTAATCCTTCACATCCTCCTTAAGTACATTACAATCCTTAGGGATATTTCCCTCAGCTGGTACTTTAATGGTAGAGGGTGTCACTGATGCTCTAGTAGAGTTAGGGGTAGCCATCCATTCATCTTTCCTTAACTCCTACTTGATGCGTTTCATGGCATCAACAAAAATTTCCTCATCGAATAACCATGCACCTACCAAGCATCCAGTATGTTCCAGTTTCTCTTTCATGGAGGCTCGTGCCTTCAAAATATTTTGTTGGCATAGGTAACGTCCATGTTCCGTTACCTTCTTGCAAGGTGTGGTTCTAATTGTAACCATTCTAGCATAGAACATCTAAACATTAGCATACTTAATGTTGGATACATTAATCATCATGTAGCGAGCTCATTAGGTCCATGTGTTGAACCTGGTAGCTCTGATACCATATATAACAACACTGTCCACAATACTCAAGATTTAACTAAAACATGTAACTTAATCATGCATTAATTAAGTATTGGTAGAGATAATCACATTCGAATCAAAGAATTATATCACATTTTCCATCCATTAAGTATGATAACCAAATCAGATTTAACATAACTTACAATCCAGTAAACCAATACAATTTTTAGTGAGTATCCTCACTAATCAAATACAAAATATCCTCTAGGCATTACAATATGTTTTTACATCACAATAGACCAATTGGTCACATTATGTAATCACTGTATCTGGAATCAATGACATCTATCTCCATAAGTCTCGGCTTGTCTCATGCTTGAGAAGGAGAGAATCATCCTGGTGCTTTTCCTCCAACCACAGACCTGCGGTCCCCCATTCATCTTCCTAAATGGAAGAGGCCCTACCCTTCATGGAAAGGTTAGACATTAGAACCCCAAAAGGTTAGCCATCTGAGTATCTAGTGTTGTGTCCTTCCTAATGTCTCACAGTCACACACTATAGATCCCCTCTAACTTGAATGACACTATTGGAGATACTAGGCCATCCAAAACACTATGGACTAATGATGCATGTAGAGACAGATGCATCACTTTGGCCAAAGTTTTCATACAAATACGTTACACCATGAATGTCATCGTGTGTCCACCACCCTAACTTGACTTATGAGATGTCATGTCCTACAGTTATTATTATCGACCCAATACCTTAGGTCTTGGATAAGTGGGATCAATTCGAATCATTAGCCATACTTGGACATTTGACTCCCTCTATAGGTTGGTTAAAGGTTATTAGTGACTCCTCGCCACACTCTTTGTTTATTTCTCATTAGTAGAACATTTGACCCCTAGGTCAAACATGGTTCACATTTTCAGAAAATGGTCATTTCATATGACAAAATGGTATACATATACCCAAGGCATGCCTTGCCCTTGATTGAGTAAAAGTATACCTACTCATAACTTATATCATTAACAAGAGGTCTTTCAAGCAAACTTGTAATGATTGTATAAGTATTCTAAATAAATTCATGTCAATGGTTTCATAACAAGACCATATTCACAATGGTTCTACTTCCTCTTCACTTGAGGATACAAGCATATAATTTGATAAACAAGATAACACAGATAGTGTTCCACAATCAACTTCTTATATAAGCTCGATTGGTGTCAATTTAGGAGTTGTCAACACTCTATTATATGATACGTATATCTCAATTGTCATCATAGTCGGGTATCCATAACTTATTTAATATAGCCAATGCGCAGAATCTACAGTCATAAAACTATTTTAATATCTTAAGTTATAATTGATATGGAGCTATTATCTGCTCTGATCGAGTTCTTATACTTTATTCAAGTTAGTAATTGGTAAGATAACATTTCTTTACCAACCTAGCCGATACGGCTTAGGCTTTGGTTAATTTTTACATAATATATGATGTAACAATGTTACAATCGGGTCGTGCAACCCTAACACCAATTTAGAAAGAGTTTCTTATTGAAGACTCAACTAAACAGCCTTGAGCATAAAGCATAGCTGTTCCCCATGTCTCGACCTTATGGCCTTGAGCAATAATACGGTCTTGTTAAAAATATATTGGCCTCGCGGCCTAGAATACAAAACACGGTCTTTTTAATGAGACTCAGCATCTCATCCTAGAACACAACAATAGTCTTTTAATGAGAGTCAACCTTTTTGCCTAGAGCACAAGATAGTCTTTTAAATGATAGCTTTTGCAGCTCAACTTCCAGCCTTGAGCTTTCTTTCATTAACAAAAAGACATGATAAAGCTTCAGCCTTACAGCCTTGTATACAGTCTTAACAAGAGTTGAAAGATTCTATTCCCAGCTTAACAGTCATCAACATACATCCTATAAGCTATATAGAGATTTGAAAGATTCTATTCCCAGCTTAACAGTCATCGACATACCTATAGAAATAGCTTAGTTGATAGGGCTATGAGCTCTAATATGTTATAATGATAATATGGAAGCTCGGCCATATGGCTTAGAGCCATTGATTAATATAATTAGAAAACAATTCGCTCAACTGTAGCAGCCTTGAGCTCCCTCCAATAGAAATTTTAAACAATATTCAACCCAGTTCTTTGTTAAAATGTTTAAATCGATATTGGAGAATAGGATTACATTCATGTGATACCTGTGCATGATAGTGCAGAGACGATGCACTAGTTCCACACTGCTATAAGGGCACTCGACTCTATACCAGTCTCCATTCTTTCTATGTGTTCTCTCCTCTTTTTGAAAACCCAAGACTCTAAAAGAACAAAAAACTAAAATTGACTCTTGTCTGCCTCGAAAGCACTTGCTAAGTTAGTTTTTTCCCACCTCCTACAAATTCAAGCATGCCAAAAAGAAAGGTAACCACCTTTCTTTACCCGATTAGTTCCATAAAAGGTGGCTACCATCAAGAAACATGCTTGAAGGTGGATGAGCTAAAAGCTCTCCATCCTTTACTAACCTAACCAGTAGGATACAAGCATTTGACTTAAAAAATCAAGCATAAATAACATACGAGATAATAATATGATTGTTATCATGCCAATTTGTCCTACAAAAAGGGTTTAAAATCCTTATTGTAAGGATTAAAATAAAAGCAAGGAAGCACACAAGAACACATCATAAGGTTGAATGTCATCAAGAGATCCTTCTTCAAATTCTACTATCATCCATAGTCGAGAGGCTAAAGAATATTATCTTAGGGAACCAAAGGATTATAAGAGATTTCCATCTCTCTCTACAAAATTGTTCCCTCAACATGAGATGATGCTTCCAGAACATCGACTAGTGTTAATGGCAACAAGGACATAACAATTCTTAGAGAACAAGAGAACTAAGGAAAGAAGCATGACACGAGACAACTTACGCATAGAGAGGAAGAAGGGCATAATAGTTGACACCCAAATGGCTATTTGACCCTTTACTTTCACAACGTCTAACCTTCCCTCCAGGATGATACTCTCCTTCCTTTTTCGAAGGACATTCAATTTCCTGTTCACACTTAGGATCACAAGATCATGATCATGTTAGAAACAAGGCAGATAACTAAGAGGGGGGGTGAATCAGTTATCTCTATTATCTTTACTTTCTTTTCTTCTTTTATAATTTGTGCAGCATCAAAACATATAAGCATATATAATCATGAGAATAGAAATAAATCAATACACATAACACAAGGATTTTTACGTGGAAAACCCTGTTAAGGAAAAAACCACGGGGTGACTAACCCAAGATTGTATTCTCTGTTAAAAGAATAAAAAGTACAAAATGGCACTTGCCACTTAGGGCTTACTACCCGAGCACACTGCTCACAAGAGGCACACTGTCTACAAGAGATTCACTGTCTACAGAACTTACAGAAGGTAACCAGATGTTTGAACTAATGAGAGGCATTTGTAAATGCTAAAGTTTAGTTCTAGTTAGGCACAATATACTAATCTGATGCACTTCATTCTTCCTTTGCTCTAGTGTTGCTGCTTTGTCACATACCGGACTTGTATTGCTGCTTCCACACTTTTCTCTGCCTTTCTTTGCACTTTATTTTTTCATATCTATTCACACACACACCTTCATACTGGAATCCATCTGGTATATAAATCCACACCAATGATTTCAACAACTTTTCTAGTCGGCAACCAGAATACTCAAGATATTTACAAATTAATAATCTGTCAGCTAAATCCATGCTTGATTTGAGATGCGTATCAAAAACATAGGCATTGAAGTCATCAATCATGTTGGCCAACAATGTATGATCCCTCAAATTGCTTTATCAACATCAATTACTCATCCAAATTGAAGTCTGATACTCTGTTGGTCATTTCTTTCTCAGTCTACTCTGCCTCTCTACAACCCAACATTCAGATGCTCATATCTTCTTCATACTTTATCACCAGAGGCTGAATCTCTAGAATATAGTAGTCATGATACCCTTCTTGACTTTCCCAAGTCTGCAACGTACTGAGGTACACCATCTGAAAGATCCAGACCTGATTGTCAGACCTTGTTGCATACTCTGTTCTTGTTCACCGGACCAAAACAATCTTCAATCTGACTTTCGGTATAGGCATACTATGTACTGCGGATGTGTGGGCTAGACTCTGTTGCCATCAAAGACAACACTCATGAAGCCCCACCGTGTCTCTTGCCAACAATCTCCCCCTTTGGCATTGATGGCAACACTTAGTGAAAATGGCTAAGTGTCGTAGTAAAATCTCCCTTAGCTAATGCTTTGTCTTTTGCACTGTTTACTAGAACTCCCCCTTAGTTGGATTCCACATTTTTCACTACTCTTCACTCCCCCTTTGACATCAATGGGAAAGGGCAAGGTCCGCATACGAAAAATTTGTAAAAATTGTTCTATACATGGCCGCATAAGTATGTATGAATTATATATTATACTTACATATACTTAAGTATATCCGCAAAGGTGGCCTTTAACTGTACAAATTATGTGGCCCAGCTCTGCTTCATCCTGTCTAAAATGGAGATGTGACCACTCAACAAAAATCCATATGCTTCTGACCTTCTCAAATCTGTCAGATCACTGGTTC
The DNA here is from genome assembly GCA_027924645.1 of Cunninghamia lanceolata. Classification (NCBI taxonomy): domain Eukaryota; kingdom Viridiplantae; phylum Streptophyta; class Pinopsida; order Cupressales; family Cupressaceae; genus Cunninghamia; species Cunninghamia lanceolata. Next base: position 4,733,428 of record BSBN01001026.1, on the reverse strand, counting down.
GAGATGTGGTCTGAGCATCTCTTAAGGCCTCATGCATTGCCTCTAACTTAGGGATGATTATCCTTCTAAGTTCACTCATCCTGTTTATTATATTCTTCTTTTCTTTGTCCAGCCTCTTTATTTCATTTATAATGACAATAGCCTGGCATTCTTGATTCATTAAGGATGTAGTGAGGGGATCAAAATTCTGAGATAAACTTAATAGTTTACCTTCTTGTTCTTTCACCTTCTTCTCCATATCCTTTGTCACTTTGGGCTAGGATAGACAAAAATTTGTACATGTCTCCACCATCTTTAAGAGCATTTTCAAGGCTCTTTATCACAATATCTAGGTTCCTCCTATCATTAGCAATGAGTCCCTGTACTTCAATGAATCTTTTTCCCAAAAACTCCTTCTGAACCTTTTCTTCTACCGATTTATCTAAAGAATCAAAATGAGTGCCAACAGAATTGACCAAAGAATTTAAGTTACTGGATGGAGAAGCTAAAGTACCCTTTTGGAATGATGGCATGATCTTCTCCAGTATCTCAGATGCCATCTCCAATAGTTCACAATCTTCCATGTGAGATTTCAGGAGTTTTCTTTTGCTTTGGCTTGAGCAAAAGATGTAATTTCATTGTCTGGACTGGGGAGAGAGAGTCAAAGTTTAGTGGCCCTTGAAATAGATCCGGTTCATCTATCTCCATCATTTCTTTGTTCAAGAAGTCCTTCACTGCCTCTGCAGTGTCTCTTGTCGGTGATTGAGACTCCATTGCCTTTTGCGTCTCAGAACTATCATTATGGGTCTTCGCTACTTGTTCTTCTTCTTTTCCCTTGACCTCCTCTTCTTGACTCACTTTCTCCTCTTTGCTTCCTTCTCCTTCAGCTCCAAAATCTGGAATGTCTGTAGTGGGATCCAAAGGAGAGATGTTACCTGTGTTTACTGTTTCATGAACTTCCTCTTCCAGAATAGAGGAATCCAAGTCCTTAGAGTTCTCTTCATCCATCTCTTTTGATCCTTCTACATATTTGTTAGAATATTATTCAATGGTTATATTTAATCCTTCAACATCCATGGTAAAAGGTTCTTCATCTGTTTCCTCTATAATAGGAAGATTGAATCTTTTGAAAGCATTCCAGAGGATGTCTTTTGTATATTTTGCTACTTGGTTAGTTTCTCCAAGAATAAGTTTATTCATTCTTTCTTTGCTCCAGAATTCATCCTTACAGTCCTTAAAGATCATGTCCATTTGCTTTGGAGTAATATAAGGATAGAGCTAAATTGCAATATATTCTCAGATCTCTAAGTCTTTTGCCTTTGCATTCTATTTTCTAAGTTCAAGTACCTCTTCTTGACTTTTGGGAATTAATGAAATAATTTCAATGAATATTTTTTTATAAATATTCAGGTACCTGACTGTAGCTTCTTCCAAGATCCTCTTGTCAGTATCACTATATTCATCATAGAATTCTATTACTGGTTGCATATTTCCATCCACAGTAACTTCCTTAATGATATCATCAATGGAAAGAGTGGGCTTTTCAACAAATTCTTCTGCTTTTTCTTCTTTGTTTTTGCTAGCAGAGAATTCCCTAGATGTTTTCTTCTTCTTTTTCATTTTCTTAATTTCCTCATCAGACTCTATTTCTTCATCATCTTTGAGACTTGTGTATGACCTTGTGGCTTTTGTTTTAATTTTCTTTTCTCCTTTTTCAGATGTCTTGACTTCTGGTTTGGTGGCTCTTAAGCTCTTAGGAGTGACAGGTGTAGAGCTCTTAGAGGATCTACTGGCTCTTTTGATATGCCAAATCTTTGGCAATTTCCTCAACTTCCCTTCTAACTTTTCTTTTTATCTCCGGTTGTCTTAGCTCAACATGTATTTTTACACTTAGTTCTTGAAAGGTTCCAAACCTTTCTACCTCAGGGTCCTTAGGCTGGCTCAATAGGTGTTGAATGTGTAGCTCTAAGATTTTCTCATCGACCTCGTATCCCATTGGCATTATCCACACTGTTCTGGGCTCAACTGCCTCCATTAGGCATTGATTAGTGTCAACCATGAAGCACACTGTATCCTTATATTTCTCAACTATAGATTGAGGAATTCTTTCTCTGGCTTGCATCATGCTCTGAAAGCTCTTGAAGTAACCCCAGAGAGCTATGTTTTGGGCTTGAGCATCACCAAGTCCATACATATAGTCTTTAATCTGTATGGCAACCAGTTTGTCATTTTGCCATACCTAACCACTTGATCCGGGCAGCTCATTCATGTAGTCAAAGAATAGACACAGTATCAAACAACCATACTTAAAGGAGTTCTTCTTATCCTTCTTGATCTTCTGTAGGTTTCCTAACAGTTAGTTTAAGAGAAGATCACATAGGTCATAGTCAGCATTTTCCCTTAACATTTGATATGCTGCATATATTGCAGTCCCAGACATCGAGTTCTCCTTGCTTCAATGATGGATCTTATACCCAATTATCATTGAGGCAAATTTGACATCCAGATCTATGATGTTATCAATGGTCATTACTCTCTTGTCAAACTTGGATCCGGTAGCTTCTGTTACAGTTTGGTTCTTGACAGATTTGAGTGCAAGTAGCCCACCAGATGAGTGCAATCTAGTTACTACCCTAATAGTATCTTTTGTTATCTTGAAGGACCTTGTTAACCACATGAAGTTATCATGCATCCTGCTCAAGACATACCAGACCCAATCATCTCTGCAAAACAAGGAAAGTGGATGCAATGTCTGAAGTGTTTATCTCGGAGGGCCTTGTATTGAGGTTTGAGTTCAAAAATTTCATCTATTAACTATTTATGATTGATGTCCATCAACTTAGATTCTCCAAATTCCTCAATGTTGGCGTGGATGTAGACCCTAACATCTTCTATGTGCAATACCTGATGCGAAATGCTAGAAAAAGCCTCTAAAGGATCAACTTCTAGGGATTTGTAGGGGTGTTTCTTGAATTTTGGGTGCGGCCTATCAGTGATCTTAACAACCATTAGAGTAGCCATTTTATAAAATATTCAAAGAGAGATTTTTAGAATGGAAGTACCTTTGAAATAAGAGCTGGAACAAATCACTAGTTGAATTGGATTGTGCAGTTGATCTTTGAGAGAGTTGTAGAAACTTGATGCAGAGCTCTTCTTTTCTTCTTCTTGAATGCAAATGTACAAATGATAACTGAATGAACCCTTTTAACCTTGCATAAACCCTAATTTCCTCTTGCAATAAATGCACAACTTAAGTTATCCGGTTGCCTTGTTCTGATAGAGATATTCTCAAATCACTATGTTGTACTTAGAATCTTTTTCGATGAGGATTGCCAATGTATCTTTTTTCTTCAATCATGCCATGGATCCGTAGATCAAAGTATTTCAATTTTGAATCATACCGAATCTATCTATGAAAATCCTGCTTTACTGGATGTCTGTTGGACCGGATCAATCTTGGATGATTAAACTCTTACAAAACTCTATGCGAATCTTTCATATTTTTACCGAGGGTTATTTAGATATTTTTCTAAGAACCCTTTAATCCGCAACATTCCATGTGCCAAATTTAGGCACCAATTGACTGGCTGGGGGAATTTATTTTTCTTTGTGACTCCCCCTAAGCCAGAGCTAATCTGTTTAGTTTCTGGAAGGAATATCTGCACCGGATTCTAATGCAGATCCATCTCCAATATCTTTTGTACTCTTCTTCACCCAAATCTTGCTCATCTCCTTTTGAACTTCATCCGCATTTACTTTACCTTTGACTTTATCTTATTTTTTATTATGTTGCATCGGACCCTTTTTATCCTAATTTTTACTTCTACAGAATTTGACAGTATGACTGGATCTAGGGTAAATGCAAGAAGTTGTGTCCACTTAAGGTGGAAGTTTCGGAGTTAGAAAAAAATCCGAAATCGGGTTAACCAAAACGGGATCCCGCTTTTTATGAAACGGGATCCCATTTTGCTTCGGGTTCCCGAGCCAAAAGCAGGATCCCGTTTTCAAGAAATGGGATCCTGTTTTGAGTTCCATAAAAGGTTAAAATATTAACCTTTTATGAAACGGGATCCCGTTTTTAAAACAGGATCCTGTTTTAAAACGGGATCACGTTATTTAAAATTTGAATTTTAAGCTCAGGTTTTGCTTTGTAACCCGGTTCGGGAAATGCTTTGGGGACCCAAACCTGACCTCTGGACCAGGTTTGACCTGCAACTTGAAGGTCTTGTCAATGTCACAACAAAATAGTGACTTTGGGCATATATCTGAAGGTCTATTTTGCAGAATATTTTGACGAAATTAAAACCCATTATAGATGAGATAGTGTAGATTCCAAATATGTAATTTTTTTTACAATTGGATTATTTTTTCTATTTTTTAATCAATTTCTGATGAAATAGGTCCATAAACTTGAATTATTAGGGTTTTTTAGTATTTTAATAACTTTTTATTAACATATTTTTTTGTAAAAAAAATTGTAGGAAAACGTACTTTAGACAATTCTTTTCAATTTAAAAAAAAATTTCAAAAAATGTTAAGTTTAGGTCATCTTATGCGTGACGTACATGATGATTTTTTAAAAGACCAAAAATGGCCAATAAAAAATTAATAAAAAAAATATATTCAATAAAAAATTACAAAAAAATATGGAAAACGTGCTTCAGTGAGTTGCAAATATTTTCCCAAAAGGATTTTGAAAAATATGATTATTTAGGTCAAAATATGGATGACGTACATGTACATGGTATAGTAAAAAAAAAGTGACTTTTAAACAGTGGTTTTTAGAAACACCTATTCAAAATCACTTTCTATCATCTGGGTATTGAAAAAAATTATATATTTGGAAACTAGACTCCAAGTACTACATTTCATATTTAGTGAATTTTTTCAAGATTCCACCATTAAGTGCTTCAAATTTTTAGGTCAAATGTGACAAATTCTGAAAATCAAGGAAAACACTCCCACTTTTTGGCCAATAAGTGGACACAACTTCTTGCACATACCCTCTATTGCAATTGTATTAGACAACATTTATTTGCATATTTGATTGATATCCTCTTGATCTACATTGATTAGCCATGTGTCCCATTCTATTGCATGCAAAGCATCTACCATTGAATGAATTGTTTGTTTTCATATTTCTGCATTCATGAGATTTGTGACCATGCCTTTTGCAGTTGAAACATTGTCCGGAGAAGGATGGATTGGTCTGATTCATTCTTTTTCTGCACTGAGTTACTTTATGAATGAAATTGTTGCAATTGAAGCAATAACCATTGAAGGATGGATATCTTTGAGCATTTGGTTGCCTTACCGAAGGTCTTCTAGGCCTGTTTCTTTGGTTTCCTAATCCAAAGTTCTTTTGACCGGATCCAGAGCTTTCACCTTTCTCATATCCCAAGCCACACTTATCATCTACCCTCTTTTGGCTTTCAAGAAGAACTTCAAGTTGAGTTGAGCTTATCTTGAATTTCTCTTTGTACTCATTTGTTGTTTGAAGATTTTGTTTAAGAGTGTCTATCTGATTCTCAAGTTGTTCTTCATTGTCTCTAGCTTCTTCAAGATCAGATTCAAGATGCCTGATTATTCTATCTATTTTGTGGCAGTCCTCTGTCTTCTCCTTGAGGAATTGTTTTAGACTATCTTCACTTTTCCTTCTTTCTTCAATTTCTTGGGTGAATCTCATAACCCCTGATTCCATTTCATGCCTTACCATAATGACCTCTTTTGACAACTTCTCACGTAGCTTATTTTTCTCATCCAAATCTTCATTAGTATCATTGACTTCACTCTGATTGGATAATTTTTGTAGTTCCTTTTTCTTTTTCACAGAGATGCTAAGTTTTTCTTTTAGCTCATTTATGAAATCATCAGCTTCTTTGAGTCTTTCTCTCAAATTATTGACTTCAGAATGTGATTGTTCAAGATCATCTAAGGTAGACTGAAGTTGTTCCTTCATACCATATATATCCATTGAGATTCCCAGATCTTCCTCAAGTTGTTAGGCTTTGTTTAGAGGAACTTAGCTCTAATACCAATTGTTAGAAACAAGGCAGATAACTGAGAGGGGGGGTGAATCAGTTATCTCTATTATCTTTACTTTCTTTTCTTCTTTTATAATTTGTGCAACATCAAAACATATAAGCATAGATAATCATGAGAACATAAATAAATCAATACACATAACACAAGGATTTTTATGTGGAAAACCCTGTTAAGGGAAAAACTACGGGGTGACTAACCCAAGATTGTATTCTCTATTAAAAGAATAAGAAGTACAAAATGGCACTTGCCAATTAGGGCTTACTGCCTGAGCACACTGCTCACAAGACACACACTGCCTACAAGAGACTCACTATCTACAGAACTTAGAGAAGGTAACTAGGTGTTTGAACTAATGAGAGGCATCTGTAAATGCTAAAGTTTAGTTCCGGTTAGGCACAATATACTAATTTGATGCACTTCATTCTTCCTCTGCTCTAGTGTTGCTACTTTGTCACATATCAGACTTGTATTGCTGCTTCCACACTTATCTCTGCCTTTCTTCACTCTTTATTTTTTCATATCAATTCACACACACACCTTCATATTGGAATCCATCTGGTATATATATCTGCACCGATGATTTCAACAACTTTTCTAATCGGCAACTAGAATACTCAAGATATTTATAAATTACTGATTTGTTGGCTGAATCCATGCTTGATTTGAGATGTGTATCAAAAACATAGGAATTGAAGTCATCAATCATGTCGGCCAACAATGTATGATCCCTCAAATTGCTCTATCAACATCAATTACTCATTCGAATTAAAGTCTGATACTCTGTTGGTCAATTCTTTCTCAGTGTGCTCTGCCTATCTGAAACCCAACACTCAAATGCTTATATCTTCTTCATGCTTTATCACCGAAGGCTAAATCTCTAGAATATAGTAGTCATGATACCCTTCTTGACTTTCCCAAGTCCGCAACTTATTGAGCTACACCATCTGAGAGATTTGGACCTGATTGTCAGTCCTTGTTGCATACTCTGTTCTTGTTCACTGGACCAAAACAATCTTTAATCTGACTTCTAGTATAGGCATACTATGTACTACAGATGTGTGGGATAGACTTTGTTGCCATCAATGACAACACTCATGAAGCCCCACAGTGTCTCTTGCTAAAAGATCAGTGTATCATCATCATTATATTTCATAGCTTAATATAACCAATTTATAAAGCAAATCACCAATAATAACTTTTCATAATCAAAAGTTAAATCAAATATTTCCACAATATCAAATCAATTAACTATGTCTAATCCCTCTGATTATCATACTAAGTTAATGATTAAGTCTGGTTGTAAGTTGGGGATGTAACATTGTGGTTTGTGGTAGACCCAAAGAGAAAGGGAAAAAAAAGGACAAGAAAAATGAAAAGGGTGAATCCAAATCCTGTGGGAGATCCAAATATCTTAGAAAGTCCAAGGCAATGTGTTGGAACTATTGAAAAACTAGGTAGATTTGAAAGGAGTGCAAGGAGAACAAGAAAAAGAAGAAGAACAACTCCAATTCAGATTCTAACAAATCTAAAGATGTTGGCGATGCTTTTATTGTTGCCTTGGCCACCCATGCATCAGAAGATGTTTGGCTGATTAACTTTGGTGCTTCCTTCCACATGACCTCACATTGAGTTTGATTTACAAAGTATGAAGAATTCAATGGTGGGAAGGTGTACTTGGGTAATGACTCTCACCTAAAGATAGTTGTTTGTGGAAGAGTCTTGATCTAATTCCCTGATGGACGAGTGAAGGGGATCAATGGGGTTATGTACATTCCTGTTTTAGCATGAAATCTGCTCTCTGTAAGTAAATTGAATGATACAGGTGTGTAGGTTGTCTTCTTGAGTGGAGGATGTGATATGACAAGAGGAGCTATAGTGCTTGTTAAGGGTACTCAAAGAGGTATTTTGTTTCAGCTAGATACATGCACTGCATAGTGCAATAGTTCTTTTGTTTTGAAGAAAAGACCTTCAGATTATTCATCCTCACCATTAGAACCAGCAACAAAGAGATGTGTTGCTTCAACTTCTGATGGTAGTGTTTTCTGGGTACCTAAGGGTGTTCATGCTTTGGAAATGAAACTTCCTATTGAGAAGACAATATTGTTGTGGCACAAGAGACTTTGCCACATTGGTGAGAAAGATCTTAGAGTCCTGAAAAATAAAAACCTTGTTGATTTCTTAAATGATTGTAATCTTGAGTTTGACTTTTGCGAACATTGTATATAGGGAAAGCAAAACCGTGTTTAGTTTTACTCTAGTTCTCACAAGTCTTCTGGTGTGTTGGATCATATTCATTCTAATGTGTTTTGTCCTATGAATGTTCCTTCGATTTCTAAATCATTATATTTTGTATCATTTATTGATGATTACAGTAGAAGGACATGGGTTTATTTTCTTAGAAGCAAATCTGTGTTGAGAATTAAGGTGTCTCAACCTTGGTAATTCCTTGCATTTATTATTTGTAATGTATTTATTTATTTAGCCTATGTTGTAATTTTGTTGCACATGGACTATTTTGTCATTTAGTGTGAAGTGGCACGGTGAGTTGTCACTCCACTTGTAAGATGACTAGGATGGTCAACTCACTCAATGTGGAGATAGGCATCCCCTTTATGTGGTAGAGGTTTTCTGCCATGTGTTGGCATCTTGACTAGTGTGTAAGTGAATCTTAACCGAAACGGTTATGATAGATTCCTATGATAGAATCTATGACACGTAAGAGTCAAAAATAGAATGTTCTATGATAGGTGAAGACATGTGTCACAAGGCATCTTGGAAGAAGGCATCTTTGGGTGCTCTAAGGAGAGTTATGACATGTAAGAGAATATGCTATTTTTAGCTTGTGTATGACAAATTCTCTTACAGTTGTAAGATATGACAGTTAGGTTAGATTCTATGAAAGTTGTAAGAGTCGTAAGAGTATCTGTCATAGCCCAACATGGGAATAGACAACTTCTTTGAGATGGGGTGATATGACAAGTGTCATGAACACCCTGTAGTGTTGGACAAGTGTCCCTAGGTGTGGAGTTTGGACCTTGAGGCCATGTTGGATGCCCATCTTAAGATATGCTCATTTTTGCCTTGTAATTTCTTTATAAACAGGTGCTTTGAGAGGAGATGTAGTATGTGATTGATAGGTACTGTTATGCTACCAAATTGTCTCTAGATACGAGTGGTGAAGACTCCTGAAAGCTTGCATTGCAAGTGTAAACCATTACAGTTTTGATAATACATTATGCAAGTTTTGGAGTGTGGGGTTTTTCACCTGAGAAGGGTTTTCCCCACGTTATATCTTGTCTCTCTATTCTTCTATCTTACATTCTTGTGTTGTGTATTGCTGCAATATCTCCATTGTTGTGTTAAACATTCTATAATTGTAAAGGTTAAAACAAATTTGCACTCTTCTCTCTTCATTAGATTAGTGTAGGAAGTGATTTCTACACACCTAGCTTCCTTTCAGTTGGTATTAGAGCTTGATCACCTTTGGTCCTAGTTATTGGGTAGGGGTTTTTTGAGCTAATCTTAGGTTGAGTGGGAGCTTTGTGTAGAGTATTTTGTAATCTTGTTGTAGGAAAAGAGGTGGTAGGCACATCCGAAAGATTAGAGGTGGAGAAATTCAATGACACAAATTTTGAGTTATGGAAACATAAGATGAAAGACATGCTTGTTGATCAAGACCTATGGGAAACTGTGTCCTGTGTAAAACCAACCACAATGGCACAAGCTGATTGGGATCTCAAAGATCGGAAGGCTCAAGGTCTCATGAGACTCAGTCTAATTGATTATGTCCTATTAAATGTCCATGAGGAGAAGACCACGAAAGACCTTTAGAAGAAACTGGGTGATGTTTATCAAGCTAAATCCCTGGTGAACAAGTTTTTTCTGAGAAAGAAGTTGTATTCTCTAAGGATGGAGGATCTATTGCAGATCACTTGAATGCTTTCAATATGTTAGTTGCATAATTGACATCCGTTGGTGTAAAGATGGAGGAGGAGGATCATTGTATGACCTTGCTTTGTTCTTTACTAGACTCATGGGATCATCTTGGTATGGCTATTGGGAGCATGACATCCACATTCAAAATGGATGAAGTGGTATCTTCACTTTTATCTAAAGAGATGCAAAGAAAGTCTTCTAAGATAGCCAAAGAGGCTCTTGTGGTTCATGGAAGACCCAAGGAGAAAGGGAAAAAGAAGGACAAGAAATTTGAGAAGGGTAGATCCAAATCCCGTGGGAGATCCAAATCCCGTGGGAGATCCAAATCTCCTGGAAAGTCCAAGGCTCTCTATTGGAACTATAGAAAAACTGGGCATTTCTAAAAGGAATGCAAAGAGGGAAATAAGAAGAAGAAGAAGAAGAATGCCCCATATTTAGATTTCGACAAGTCACAAGATGATGTGGATGCCTTCATCGCAACCCTAGCCACCCATGCATCTAATGATGTGTGTTTGATAGATTCTGGTGCATCATTCCACATGACCTTGCATCAAAGCTAGTTCACGAAATATGAAGAGTTCAATGGTAGAAGAGTGTACCTAGGTGACAATTCTCATCTGAAGATTGTTGGTCATGGAAGAGTCTCAATTTGATTCCCTGATGGACGAGGGAAGGGGATTGCTAGGGTTATGCACATCCCAGGCTTGGCACATAACCTACTTTCTGTAAGTATGTTGAATGATGTAGGTGTGCAAGTTGTCTTTTTGAAGGATGGATGCAAGATGACTAGAGGATCTATGGTGCTTGCAAAGGGTACTCGAAGAGGTACTTTTTTTCAGCTAGAGGCATGCACTTCACAGTGCAATAGTTCTTTTGACTCGAAGAAAAGAGATGCAATCACTTTATCCCCACCATCTGAACAAGCAGTGAAGAAATCTATTGTAACAAATTCTGATGATAGTGCATCTTGTGTACCCAAGGGTGCTCATACTTTGGAAGTTAAGCTTCCTGCTAAAAAGGTAATGTTATGGCATATGAGATTTGGCCACATTGGTGAGAAGGGTCTTATAATCCTGAAAAATAAAAACATCGTTGAGGGGTTAAATGATTGTAATCTTGAGTTCAACTTTTGCGAATATTGTACATATGGAAAGCAAAACCATGTTTAGTTTTAGTCTATTTCTCACAAGTCTTCTAGTGTATTGGACCTTATTTATTCTGATGTGTTTGGTCCTATTAGTGTTCCTTTGATTTCCAAATCTATATATTTTGTATCTTTTATAGATGATTATAGTAGGACATGGATTTATTTTCTTAAAAGCAAGTCTAAAGTATTTAGTCAGTTCAAAGAGTTTAAAGCTTTTGTCGAGAATCAGACTAGTAAAAAGATTAAGTGTTTGAGAATTGATAACGGTGGTGAGTTTTGTTTGGTAGAGTTCAATAACTTCTGTAAAGAGTAAGGGATTGAAAGACATAAGACAACTCCATACACTCCGCAGCAAAATGGAGTTGCAGAGAGGATGAACATGACACTGATGTAGAGGGCTAGGAGTATACTTAGTGTAGCAAGCCTCGAACAAAAGTGTTGGGCTAAAGTTGTAGCCACTGGTTGCTACCTGGTAAACAGGTCTCCTACATCAACTCTTGTTGGTAAGACACCTATGGAGGTGTGGTCTGGTAAGAAGCCTTCAGTTAGACATCTTCATGTTTTTGGTTGTTAGGCATATGCACATGTGCCTAGGGAGAAACGGTCTAAGTTGGAGAACAAGGTTGTTAAGTGTATTTTCATTGGCTTTGATGTTGGTGTGAAAGGATACAAGCTTTGGGATCATATAGCTAAAAAAGTGTTGTATAGCAGAAGTGCTATTTTCAGAGAGCTAACACCTTCTCCCATTATTCTACAGCCAGAAGAAATAGAAAAGAAAGAAGATGTGGTTCAATTTCCTTCTACCCCTGAGAAGACTGAACCGACAGACCTTGTGAGACCTGATAATGAGGAGAGCTCTAGCAGCTCTGAAATTTCAAACAAAGAAGCAGAACCTCAACCTCAGCCATTGATGAGGTCTACACAAAAAAGGAAGCAAACTAATAGGTTTGGTTATTCATTGCTTGATTCTAGTTGTGCTTGTGCCTTGCTTACTAACATTGATGAGCCTAGTCTATGACAGAAGCTATGGGCATGAAAGATGCAAGTTCCTAGAAGGAGGCCATGGAAGATGAGACAGATTCTTTGGAAAAGAATAAAACATGGGACTTGGTGCCTTTACCTAAAGGATGGAAACCTATTAGATGCAAATGGGTGTTCAAGAAGAAATTCGATGCAAATGGTAGTGTTGAAAAGTATAAGGCCAAACTAGTTGTGAAGGGGTATTCACAAGTAGAGGGAATTGATTATGGTGAATTTTCTCTTCCATTGCAAAGCTGACATCTATTCAGTTCCTGTTATCTATTGTAGTAGCTTATAACTTAGAGGTGAAGCAGATGGATGTGAAGACAACATTCCTTCATGGTGATTTGAAGGAAGAGATTTACATGTCACAGCTAGAGCATTACATAGAGAAAGGTAAAGAAAATTTGGTTTGCAAGTTGAAAAAGTCTTTGTATGGTTTGAAGCAATCTCCTAGGATGTGGTACTTGAAGTTTGATGTCTTTGTGTTGGTTAGATTTCTAAGATCAAAATCAGATCATTGTGTGTATTATAAATTTGACAATGATCGTATTCTCATTATTGAATTGTATGTTGATGATATGTTGTTAATTGGGAATTGTAAGAATATGATTTCTGATTTGAAGTCTCGGTTGTTAGCAGAGTTTGAGATGAAAAATCTAGGGGTAGCCAGGTACATTTTGGGAATGGAAATCAGAAGATGACAAAGCTAACAAAAAACTTTGGTTAAGCTAGAGTAAGTATGTGAAGACTGTGTTGGATAGGTTTAGCATGGCAGATTGTAGACCATTATGTGTTCCTGTTTCTTTGGGGACAAAGTTGTCTGTTAATGATTGTTCAAAATCTCCTAGTGAGGTGGAGGACATGAGCAGAGTACCTTATGCTAGTGTTGTTGGCAGTTTAATGTATGCTATGGTATGTATAAGACCAGACATTACCCAATAAGTGGGAGTCCTTAGTCAATTTATATCTAATCCTGGATGGGTACATTGGGATGCAGTTAAGAGAGTGTTCAGATATTTGAGGGGTACTTCTGAGTATTCCATATGCTATCATGATAATCCTACAAGACCTCCGCATTTAGTTTGTATTCATGGATTCATGGATTTTGATTAGGCGGGTGACATTGACAGAAAGAGATCCACCAGTGCTTATGTGTTCACTATGTTTGGTGGTGCAATTAGTTGGATGAGTAAGTGACAACCTGTGGTTTCTTTATCCATGGCAGAAGCTAAGTATATGGCAGCAACTCATGCTTGTAAGGAAGCCATTTGGTTTAAGAGATTGTGTTCAGATATTGGTGTTGATACAAGATAGATTACGATTTGTTGTGACAGTTAGAGTGCGATTTGCCTGTAAAAGAATCCAATTTTCCATGCCAGAACAAAGCATATCGATGTACAGTTTCACTTTGTGCGAGACATGGTAGAGGATGGGAAGGTAAATTTGGAGAAGGTAGACACTTTGAAGAATGTTGCAGATGCATTAACGAAACCAGTGGGAACAAAGAAGCTTAGATGGTGTTCAAAGTCTATGGACCTTTCAGCCTATAGCAGTTATCTCTTGTTATTTCTATTGGCTCTTACAAGGTGTTCAACAAGTAGAAGAATGTGGGGAATTAAGGTGTCTCAACTTTGGTACTTCCTTGCATTTATTATTTGTAATGTATTTATTTATTTAGCAAATGTTGTAATTTTGTTGCACATCCTATTTTGTCATTTAATGTGAAGTGACATGGTGAGTTGTCACTCCACTTGTAAGATGACTAGGATGGTCAACTCACTCAATGTGGAGATAGGCATCCCTTTCATGTGGTAGAGGTTTTCTACCATGTCTCAGTATCTTGACTAGTGTGTAAGTGAATCTTGATCGAAACAGTTATGATAGATTCCTATGATAGAATCTATGACGTGTAAGAGTCAAAAATGGAATGTTCTATGATAGGAGAAAACATGTGTCATAAGGCACCTTGGAAGAAGGCATATTTGGGTGCCCCAAGGAGGGTTATGACATGTTATAAGAGAATATCCTATTTTTAGCCTGTGTATGACAGATTCTCTTACGGCTGTAAGATATAATAGTTATGATAGATTCTATGACACTAATAAGAGTCGTAAGAGTATCTATCATAGCCCAACTTGGGAATAGGTGACTTCTTTGGGATGGGATGATATGACAAGTGTCATGAACACCTTGTAGTGTTGGACAAGTGTCCCTAGGCGTGGATTTTGGGCCATGAGGCCATGTTGGATGCCCATCTCAAGATAGGCTCATTTTTTTCCATGTAACTTCTTTATAAATAGGTGCTTTGAGAGGAGATGTAGTATGTGATTGATAGGTACTGATATGATGTTGGATTGTCTCCAGATACAAGTGTCGAAGACTCCTAAGAGCTTGCATTGCAAGTGTATTGTAAATCATTATAGTTTTGATAATACATTGTGTAGGTTTTGGAGTGTGGGGTTTTTCACTCGATAAGGGTTTTCCCCATGTTATATCTTGTCTCTCTCTTCTTCTGTCTTACATTCTTGTGTTGTGTATTACTACAATATCTCCATTATTGTGTTAAACATTCTGTAATTGTAAAGGTTAAAAAAAATTTGCACTCTTCTCTCCTCATTAGATTAATGTAGGAAGTAATTTCCGCACACCTAGCTTCCTTTCAATCTGAATTCTTTAGTTGGTTCAAAGAGTTTAAAGCTTTTGTAGAGAATCAGACTAGTAAAAAGATTAAGTGTTTGAGAACTGATAATGGTGGTGAGTTTTGTTCCATAGATTTCAATAAGTTCTGTAAAGAACATGGGATAGAAAGACATAACACAACTCCATACACCCCTCAACAAAATGGAGTTGCAAAAAGGATGAACAAAATGTTGATGGAGAGGGCTAGGAGTATGCTTAGTGGAGATAGTCTCGAACATAAGTTTTGGGCTGAAGCTATAGCCACTTCTTACTACCTGGTTAATAGGTCTCCTACTTTAGTGCTCATTGATAAGACACCCATGGAGGTGTGGTATGGTAAGAAGCCCTCTTTAAGAGATCTTCATGTTTTTGGTTGTGAGGCATATGTACATGTGCCTAAGGAGAAGAGGTCAAAATTGGAGAAGGTAGTTAAGTGTATCTTCATTGCCTATGGTGTCTGTGTGAAAGGGTACAAGCTTTGAGATTCTATCGCTAAGAAAGTGTTGTATAGAAAAAGTGTTATTTTTAGAGAGGTATCTCATTCTCTTGTTGTTTTATAGCTAGAAGAAAAAGAAAAGGAAGAGGATGTGGTTCAGTTTCCTACTACCCTTGAGAAGACTGAACTGAAAGACCCTGTTGAACCTGATAATGAGGAGAGCTCTAGCAGCTCTAAAAGTTCAGAAGATGTAGATGAACCCCACTGCAGCCTTTGAGGAGGTCCACGTGAAACAGGAAGCAACTGGATAGGTTTGCTTATTCATTGCTTGATTCTAGTTATGCTTTTGCCTTGATTTCTGACACTGATGAGCCTAGATCTGTTAGAGAGGCTATGGGCATGAAAGATGTAGGATTCTGGAAGGAGGCCATGGAAGAAGAGATGGCTTATTTGGAAAAGAATAAAACTTGGGACTCAGTACCTTTTCCTATTGGATGAAAACCTATTGAATGTAAATGTGTGTTCAAAAAGAAATTTGGGGCAGATGGTAGTGTTGAGAAACATAAGGCTAGATTGGTTGTGAAGGGGTATTCACAAGTGGAGGGAATTGATTATGGTCAAATTTTCTCTCCCATTGTGAAGCTAACATCTATTTGGTTCCTATTATCTCTTGTAGTAGCTTCTGACTTAGAAGTGGAACAAATGGATGTGAAGACAACTTTCCTTCATGGTGACTTGGAGGAAGAAATCTACATATCACAGCCAAAGCACTACGTGGTGAAAGGTAAATAAAATTTGGTTTGCAAGTTAAAGAAGTCTTTGTATGGTTTGAAATAGTCTCCTAGGATGTGGTACCAAAAGTTTGATGCCTTTGTGTTGAGTATTGGATTTCTGAGATCAAAATTAGATCATTGTGTGTATTTCAAAGTTGACAATGATCGCATTCTCATTATAGCATTGTATGTTGATGATATGTTACTAATTGGGAATGGTAAAGGTTTGATTTCTTATTCGAAGTCTTAGTTGTCAGCACAGTTTGAAATAAAAAATTTAGGGGAAGCCAGGTACATTTTGGGTATGGAGATCAAAAAAAGACAAAGAAAATAGAAAACTTTGGCTAGGCTAGAGTAGGTATGTTAACACTATGTTGGAGAGATTTACTATGGTGGATTGCAGATTGTTGACTATTACTATTATGATGGGGAAAAAGTTATCTATTGATGATTGTCCAAAGTCTCCTTATGTGACAAAGGATATGAGCAGAGTACCTTATGCTAGTGCAGTTGATAGCTTGATATATGCTATGGTCTGTACAAGACCAGACATTGCCCAAGAAGTGGGAGTCCTTAGTTTATGGCTAATCTTGGATGGGTACATTGGGATGTAGTGAAGAGAGTGTTCAGATATTTGAGGGGTACTTCTGAGTATTCCTTATGTTATCATGGTTATCCTACAGGACCTCGACATTCTATGAGTACTCGTGAATTTGTGGATTCTAATTGGGCAAGTGACATTGACAATGGGAGATCCACCAGTGCTTATCTATTTACTATGTTTGGTGGTGCTATTAGTTGGATAAGTAAGTGACAACATGTGGTTGCTTTGTCCATGATAGAAGCAAAGTACATGGCAGCAACTCATGCTTGTAAGGAAGCCATTTGGCTTAAGAGGTTGTGTTTAGATGTTGGTTTTGATGCAGGACAGATTACTATCTATTGTGACAGCTAGAGTGTGATCTTCTTAGCAAAGAATCCTACTTTCTATGCCAAAACAAAGCACATTGATGTTCAGTATCATTTTGTTTGTGATAGGTAGAAGATGGGAAGGTGATATTGGAGAAGGTTGACACTTTGAAGAATGTTGCAGATGTATTGACGAAACTTGTGGGCATAGATAAGTTCAGATGGTGTTCGGAGTCTATGGGCCTCTTGGCCCCTAGAAATTAAATCTTGTCATTCTATTGGCTCTTGCAAGGTGTTTGACAAGTGGGAGAATGTTGGGAATTAAGGTTTCTCAACTTTGCAATTCCTAGCATTGATTATTAGATTATTTATTTATTTAATTGCATAATTGTATATTTACTTGCACATCCTATTTTGTCATTTAGTATTAGGTGGCATTGTGACATGTCATCCTACTTGTAATGTGACTTGGATGGTCAAGTCAAACACATGTAGATTTGGGCATCCCATTTGAGGTGGCACTAATATGCCATGTGTTTGCATTGTGGATTATGACAGAGGAGTTATTTTGTATGATAGAATCTATGACGTGTAAGAGCCAAGTATAGAGATTCCTATGACAAGTGAAGACAAGTGTCAGAGAGTATCTTTGCATGAGAGAAAGACATCTTTAAGTGCCCAAGTTGGGTTATGATATGTAAGAGGAATTTGCTATTTTTAGTCTTCTATGATGGATTTTCTTACAACATTAAGTGTTGCCATGTTGTAGATTTTTATGACAATTGTAAGATGCGTAAGAGCATCTGTCATTGCCTATTTTTAGCCTAGTGCACTCCATCCTTGGGAAGTCAAGTCTGCCATGTATGACAGATGTAAGAGAGTGTATACATGTTGTACAACTATCCTTTGATGTGGGAAAATGGCCATGTGGCCAAGATGGATACCTACCTCTAGAAGCTTCTCAGTGATGCTTTGTAACTCTATATAATGTAGTGTTTTAAAGTATTAGATATATAGTGTTTGTACAGGTACTATTATGCTGTCAAAATTACTCCAAAAACAACATTTGTAGACTCTTGAAAGAACTTGCATTGTAAGTCTGTTGTAAACAATCTTGTTTTGATAATACATTATGCACATTTTGGAGTGCGGGGTTTTCACCTAAAAAGGTTTTCCCCATTATATATCTTGTGTCTCTCTTGTATTGATGTGTGTGTTTGCTACTGCAATCTCTATGTTAGTACCATAACAACTATAATTATAAGGATTTAAAAGAATTTGCATGCTATTCACTTCATTAGATTTGTGTAGGAAGTGTATTCCACATATCTTGCTTCCTTTCAAAAGAGTCTATTACAAATGAAAGCAACACTACTTTAATGGAAATCTAATTTGAATAAATTTCAGCAATCTTTAAGTGTGCATTAACAATGGAGATTGTAACAAAACATAAAACCCACTAGAAAAAAGATATCAAACATGAAGAACTCAACACAATGACACAATGTTTACATGGAGAAAACCCTTGCAGGTAAAAAACTCCACTAGGAAAGAGTCGCAAGTTTGTATTAATCTGTAAAAGATCTATACAATACATCAACTATACAACTCTCTCCACAAGTCTTCAATCTGACAGTATTTTGACAGCACCTGAGTACCTAAAATCTGTATTGTAGCAACAAATACATGGTAAATAATTATAGAAACATTTTCCAACTCATCCCAGGCATTCACCTTCTCTCTCCTAAGATGCTCCAACCTGCAAATGTTAATTCCCATCTTACAAGTACCTTACACTTGTCCAAAAATAGCCATGCAAAGGTTGGGCACCCAAGACTAAATCTAGCCTCTTACAGCATCTTATGACGAATCATAACTGTCATAGATTCTACAAAAGAGTATCTTTCCAAGATAGGAACCTCAGGCTAAAAATAGTAACTTACAACTCATTAATATCTGTCATATGTGTCATAGAATCTCATAATCTTATGACAACTTGCAGCTATCATAGATTCACTTACCAAACATTATGACAATTGTCATACATACCAAAAATAGTATATTCCTCAAGGGAGTATGCCTACCCTCATTTAATTTGAGTTTTTACATTTGCCAACAATAAAAGTCACTTTGTAATTACCTCTAGTTACTTCAAAATTACTCCTACCAGTGAAACTAGTACATCTCCTTATGAATAATTACAAATTACATATAATAAGTAGAATAAATACAATATTGGGATTTACAAGGTTAATGGCACCTTATCCCAATATTCTCTCACTTGACATTATACATTGTAAATCAACCCATAGGAAATCAAATGAAAATAATTAGGCACTAGAAACAAGGCCAATGGCCTCTCTGCACCACACAAACTTCTCTATGCTCACAAGCTTGGTCAATGAATTTGCAACATTCTCTTGAGTGTCTATCTTCTCCATCTCAATCTCTTTGTTTGCAACCAAATCTTGAACAAATTCATACTGAATATCATCATGCTTAGTCTGAGCATGATACATGGGATTCTTAGCCAAACAAATAGCACTCTGGCTATCACAACCAATCTGAATGATCCTGCAATCAAAACCAATACCTGTACGTAATCTTCTTAACTAAATTACCTCCTTAGAGACATGAGTAGCAGCCATATACTTTGCTTCTATGGTGGAAAAGCAACTATGGGTTGCCTCTTACTCATCCAACTCACTGCACCTCCAAACAGAGTAAACACATAGCCACTAGTGGACCTTCGACTATCCAATTCACCTACCCAATCTACATCAACAAAACTCTGTATGTCCAAAGATTTATCAGCACTATCACTACTATAATAAACCAAACAATGATTAGGAGTACCTGCAAGATATTTAACACCTTTTTCACATAATTCCAATGTTGTCTACCAAGGTTAGACATAAATCTACTCAAAACTCCCACTGCTTGGGCAATATTTGGTCTAGTGCAAACCATTGCATACATCAAACTCCCTACAGCACTAGCATATGGCACATTAGACATATCCTCAAAATCATCCTCAATCTTTGGACACATATCTAATGAAATCTTAGTACCAATTGGTAAAGGAACTCTAATTGGGTTACAATCCTAAAACCTCTACAAAATAGTATTCACATACTTGTGACAACCAAAGCTTTTTGTTAACTCTATCCCTCTTGATCTCCATTCCTAAAATATACCTTGCAGCACCAAGATCCTTCATCTCAAATGCACCTAAAAGTTGGGCTTTAAGCTCACTGATCATACCCTTAGTATTTCTAAAAAACAACATGTCATGAACATACAAAGCAATAACCAGTATAGGATCATCAGCACAATAAATGTAAACACAGTGATCCTCCTCACTTCTAACAAAACCCAATTTTGAAACAAATGAGTCAAACTTTTGATACCACATTCTGGGGGACTATTTCAGACCTTAAAGAGACCTCTTTAACCTACAAACCTAATGTTCTTTTTGTTGGCAAGAGACACTATATGGATTCATGGTTGTTGTCATTGATGGCAACAAAGGTCATCCCACATATCCGCAAGTCATGATATATCTCTACCGGAAGTCAAATTGAAGATTGTTGTGGTCCGGTGAACAAGAACAGAGCATGTGGCAAGGTCCGACAGATTGGTCCGGATCTCTCAGAGGAAGTGTCTTGGTGCAGTGCGGATCTGGGGAAGTCAAGAGGACTATCTTGAGTGGTATATTCCAAGGATTTAGCCTCCGGAGTTGGACAAGGAAAAAGATATGAATAGTTGAGTACCAGATTCCTGAGAGACAGTGAAAACAGAGGAAGAACTGACTGACAGAGTATCAGACTACTTTCCGGATGTGTTACAGATGATGATAAAGGTTGCGGAGGCATGAATCATGTTTGGCCGACATAATTGATGATATCTACAAGTATATGCTTGATCCGCATTGCTTGGTGAGCAAGGATTCAGCCGACAGAACTAAGTTTGTAAGAAACTAGACTGTTCCGGATGCCGACTAGAAAGGTGATGAAATTACTTGTGCGGATATATATAGAGGATGGATTTAGTTGTAAAGTGTGTGTAATGTGTGAGAGGATATGCGAACAAGTCCAGAGTAGAGCAGAAGTAGCAAGAAAGATCCGGTATGTGAAAGGATAGCAGACTAAAGAACAGAGGAAAGATGAAGTGCAGCAGATCAGTATACTGAACCTAACCGGAACTGAACTCCAGCATATGCAGATGCTTCCAATCAGTTCAAGACTGTGATTCTTATCACTTTGTAAGACAGTGTGTCTTCTTGTAGGCAGTGAGCCTCTTGTGAGCAGTGTGCTCGGGCAGTGAGCCCTAATTGGCAAGTGCCATTTTTGTAATTTCCTATTCTTCTAACAGAGAATATTTCTTGGGTTAATCACCCCGTGGTTTTCTCCCTTAACAGGGTTTCCACGTCAAAAATACTGTGTCATGTGTTTCTTACTTCATGGTTAATGTTTTGTGTTTGATTTCATGCTACTTCAATTAAAAGGAAAGTTCAATAAGAGAAATAACTAGGATAACTGATTCACCCCCCCTCTCAGTTATCAACAATTGGTATCAGAGCCAAGTTCCTCCTAATAGAGCCTAACAACTTGAGGAAGATCTGGGATTTCAAATGGATGCATATGGTTTAAAGGAGCAACTCAAGACTGCCCTTGAGGATCTTGAATAGTCAAATTCTGAAGTTAGTGAATTAAGAGAAAGACTCAAACAGGCTGATGAATTCATGAGGGAATTAAAAGACAAATTAAGTCTCTCTATGAAAAAGAGAAAGGAGCTGCTCCAACAGTTGGCAAGACAAAGTGAAGAAAGCAATACAAATGAAGAATTGACTGAGCAAACCAAGTTATGTGAAAAGTTATCAAAAGAAGTCATTATGTTAAGACATGAAATGGAATCAGGAACTATAAAGTTCACTCAAGAGATTGAAGAAAAAAGAAAGGCTGAAGACAATCTAAGACAATCTCTTAAGGAAAAATCAGAAGAATGCCACCAGATGGACAGGATTATCAGACATCTTGAATCTGATCTTGAAGATGCCAAAGATAATGAAGAAAAACTTGAGGATCAAATTACCTCTCTCAAAAGAGATCTTCAAACAGCAAATGAATATAAAGAGAAATTCAAGATAAGTTCTGCTCAACTTGAAGTTCTTCTTGGAAGTCAAAAGAGGACTGATGACAAGTATGGTTTGGGATATGAGAAAGGAGAAAGCTCCGGATCCGGTCAGAGGAATCTTGGATCAGAAAATCCAAGGAGCAGGCCTAGAAGACCTCCGGTAAGACAGCCAAATGCTCAAAAATATCCATCCTTCAATGGATACTGCCACAGCTGCAACCATTTTGGTCACAAAGCTAATCAGTGCAGAATGAGAATGAATCAGATTAATTCATCCTTCTCCGGACAGTGCTTCAACTGCAAAAGGTATGGACACAAATCCCATGAATGCAGAATTATGCAAGTAAACAAATCATTCAAAGGTAGATGCTTTACATGCAATAGAGTAGGTCATATGGCTAATCAATGCAGATCAAGGGGATATCAGTTAAATATGCAAAGAAATGTTATTTGCCAAATCTGCAATAGGTCCGGTCATAATGCTAAAATCTGCAGAAACAAGAATCAGGACAAAAGAGGTCCGGTGTATAATCAGAATCAAGACAAGGGTAAACAAAAGATGAATGCGGATGAAGTTAGGAATCAGATGAGCAAGATTTGGGTGAAGAAAAGCTCAGAGAATGTAGAGGTTGGATCCGCACCAGATTCTGGTGCTGATATTTCTTCCGGAAATTAAAAAGTGAGCTCAGGCTCAGGGGGAGACTCAAAGAAGATTCTGTTCCCCCAGCCAAACAAGTTGTGCCGGATGTGGCACAAGATGCGGATTAAAGGGTTTGTAGATATAAGTCCTGAGATGCTTCAGTCAAGTTTTCAGAGGTCCGCATGGAGTTATGAAGAAGTTGTGTTCGATTAAGTTAGACCTGTTCAGGGAGGTGCTCCGGTATGATAAAGGATTACAAAAAGGTCCGGAGAGATCCTGAAGTGCACGATCTTGTCTTGCGGATTGGACAGAGTGTTTGGGATGTTCTTGTAATATGTTACCTAGATTTATTCATGATTTAAAGATCCGGATGATATTCAGTAATCAGGACTAATCCGGGATACTCCAAGCTGTCCAGACATGGTAAACCGGAATAATGCAGGTGAAGCATTTATTGCAGACAGATATTAG
The DNA here is from genome assembly GCA_027924645.1 of Cunninghamia lanceolata. Taxonomy (NCBI): domain Eukaryota; kingdom Viridiplantae; phylum Streptophyta; class Pinopsida; order Cupressales; family Cupressaceae; genus Cunninghamia; species Cunninghamia lanceolata. The sequence goes on along the minus strand of BSBN01001026.1, from coordinate 4,710,254 downwards.
GGTTTGCGGAGCAATTTAAGGGATTTCTCAAAAGTTATCTGCTCATTCTACACTTGAGAAGAAGCGAATAGTGGAGCTCTGCAACAAGGTTCATCAAGCACACCAAGGATCTCCTGCCGAAGCTATTGCATAAAGAAATCAATCCAACCACTCCATGCAAACCGAAGGCGCATAAGGTATTCTTCGTTTTTCATTGCCTCACTGCAAATCTTTGAAGAATGGCTACTCCAAACATAGTTAAGATCTCTGATAGACCTCGCCCCTCATTCAAGAAACATCCCTACAAATCATTGGAGGTAGATCCACTAGGAGCCTTCTCTAGTGTTCCCCACGGAGTCTTACATACTGAAGATATTAGGGTTTACATACACGCAAACATTGAGGAATTTGGGGAATTCAAATTAAGAGACCTCTATCACAAGCAACTGATAGACAATGCTTTTGAGCTCAAACCAGAGTATAAGGGTATCCAGAAGAAACAATTTGAGCAATTCATTCATTTCCCTAGCTTTGAAGAAGATGAATGGGTCCGGTATGTACTGAGCAGGATGCATGACAACTTCCTTTGGCTAGATAGACCCTGTAAGATCACAAAAGAAGCAATTAGAGCAGTAACTGGTCTATACTCTTCCGGGGGGGTACCTATCCTCAAATCTGTCAAGAACAACGTTGTAACTGAGGCCACCGGATCAAAATATGATAAGAGGGCAATGACCATTGAAGATATTTCGGATCCGGATATCAAATATGCATCAATGATAATAGGATACAAGATCTATCACTCCAGCAGGGAGAATTCTGTATCCGGAACTGCAATATACACAGCATATGAAATGCTAAGAAAGAATGCAGATTATGATCTTTGTGAACTACTACTAAGCCAATTAATGGAAAATGTACAGAAAATCAAGAAAGACAAGAAGAACTCCTTTAAGTATGGTACTCTCATTGTATGCCTATTCTTTTACTTCATGAATGAGCTACCCGGAACAAGTGGATGGGTATGGTAGAATGACAAACCTGTTGCAGTCCAGATAAGAGACTATTTGCATGGACTTGGGGATGCAAAAGCGAGAAATACAGCTCTATGGGGATACTTCAAAAACTTTCAGAGCATGATGCAAGCAAGAGAGAGAATTCCCCAGTCTCTCATTGAGAAATACAAGGACTCAGTATGCTTTATGGTTGACACTGATCAGTGCCTAATGGAGGCAGTGGAGCCAAGGACTGTCTGGATCATGCCCATGGGGTATGAAGTTGATGAACAGATAGTAGAGCTGCATGTTCAACACATGCTAAGTCAGCCCAAAGATCCTAAGGCAGAAAGGTTTGGAACCTTTGAGGAGCTGAGTGTGAAATTACATGTAGAACTCAGGGAACCTGAGATTAAGAGAAAAGTGAGAAAAGAAGTAGAGCACATTGCTCAAGGCCTAGGCATCTCAAAAGAGGCACTTGATGCCAGCCGGGAAAAGAGGAGAAAGGCTGAGGAAGAAGAGAAAAGCAAATAAAGTGCTCCGGTTGAAACCCCCACCCGGACCAGATCATCAAAGAGATCTGCACCTTCCACAACCAAAAGCTCAAAACCGGAATTCCAGGCATCCGGTAAAAGATCCAAGACAAAAGCATCAAGGGCTTATGAAAGCCAAAAGGATGAAGAGGAAACAGAATCAGATGAGGAAGTAAGAGAAGTAAAGAAACAGAAGAAGAAAGGATCCGGTAAGCCCTCCACAGGCCAAGACAAGGATGAAATGGCAGAGGTAACTGTTGAAAAGCCCACTCTGTCACTAGAGAGCATAATCAAGTCGGTCACGGTGGATGGAAACCTTCAACCAATGACTGAATCCTATGATGACTTCAGTGAGGCAGACCAAAAGACTCTGCAGGAGGCCACAGTGAAATATCTTAACATATATAATAAGGCTTTCATTGAAATAATATCTCTTATTCCTAAAAGCCTAGAAAAGGAAATGGAAGTGAGGAAAAATAATGCTCATGCTAAAGATCTTGAGATCCGGGAGCAGATAGCTATTCAGCTATATCCTCAAATTGATCCCAAGACAATGAACATGATCTTCAAGGACTGCAAAGATGAGTTCAGAAGTAAAGCCAGGATGAATCAGCTCATGCTTGGTGAGACTGACAAAGTGGCACAAGAGACAGAAGAGATCCTCCGGAAGGCCTTCAAAAGGTTCAATCTTCCTGTTGTAGAGGACTTAGGTGCAGAAACAGCTGCTGATTTGGAATCTTCTGTTCCAGAAGAAGTGAGCCCTGAACAGACAAGTGAGGACTTGGGACCCTCTGCTCCAGAAGAAGTGGCCCATGAACAAGCAAGCATCTCTCCTCCGGTTTCCCCTACAGTCTCCGGATCCAAAGAAGAAGAGCAATTGCAGGAGAAGGAAGCAGTGGTGACAGACAAAGAGGTTGACAGTTCTAAGACTGCAGAAGAAAAGAAACATCTGTCTCCGGCAAGAGACACTGCACAAACTGTTCAACAATTTTTGAGCAAAGAAACTCTAGAGATTGATGAACCGGAGCTTCTAAAAGGTCCATTTGATTTTGACTCTCTCTCTCCGGTACAAACAATGAAGATAGCTTCATTTGCAAATGCTAAGGCAAATGAAAAGCTCCTGAAGTCTCATATGGAAGACTGTGAGTTGATAGAGGCTGCTTCCGGAGTACTTGTAAAGATCATGCCATCAATCCAGATAGATCCGACAGCCTCCACTTCCGGTAATCTAAAAACCTTAGTCAGCAGTATTGATACACATTTTAATTCTCTAGAAAAATCAGCTGAAGAAAAGGTCCGGAAGGAATTTTTGGATAAGAGATTTTCTGAAATATTAGAATTAATCTCTAAGGATAGGAAGATTGTAAGCATTGGAATAAAGAGCTTAGAAAATGCTCTTAAGGATGGCGGTGACATCTACAAATTTTGTATATCTTGGTCAAAGGCAACAGCAGCAATTGACAAGAAAATAAAAGAGGAACAGGACAAGCTTCAAAGCTTATCTCAAAGTTTTGATCCTCTCTCTTCCTCTATAATAAATCAAGAATGTCAGACTATTGCAGTCTTGAATGAAATAAAGAATCTTGAGAAGGAGAGGAAGAACATTACCAACCGGATGGGAGAACTTAGAAGGATTATAGTCCCTAAGTTGGAAACTATGCATGAGGCCATCAGTGATGCCCAGACCACCGCCCATACAAAAGATCCGACAGATCTCAGGCGGGCAGAAGCTTTTGCATTTTTGTTGAGTGGTCACATTTCAATCTTGGACAGAATGAAGCTAAGTTGGGCTACTAAAATGGTTCAACTACAGACATCCTTTGCAGACATTCTGCAGTATATGTGAGTATGTAAATATGCGGCTATATATAGAAAATTTTTGAAAATTTTGGTGTGCGGACCCTACCCTTTGCCATTGATGTCAAAGGGGGAGTGAGGAGCAGTGAAAAATGAGGAATCCAACTCAGGGGGAGTTCCGGAAATTGTATATAAAGACAGAGCATCAGCAAAGGGGGAGCATAGTGTAAACACTTAGTCATTTTTCACTAAGTGTTGCCATCAATGCCAAAGGGGGAGATTGTTGGCAAGAGACACTATATGGATTCATGGTTGTTGTCATTGATGGCAACAAAGGTCATCCCACATATCTGCAAGTCATGATATATCTCTACCGGAAGTCAGATTGAAGATTGTTGTGGTCCGGTGAACAAGAACAGAGCATGTGGCAAGGTCCGACAGATTGGTCCGGATCTCTCAGAGGAAGTGTCTTGGTGCAGTGCGGATCTGGGGAAGTCAAGAGGACTATCTTGAGTGGTATATTCCAAGGATTTAGCCTCTGGAGTTGGACAAGGAAAAAGATATGAATAGTTGAGTACCGGATTCCTGAGAGACAGTGAAAACAGAGGAAGAACTGACTGACAGAGTATCAGACTACTTTCCGGATGTGTTACAGATGATGATAAAGGTTGCGGAGGCATGAATCATGTTTGGCCGACATAATTGATGATATCTACAAGTATATGCTTGATCCGCATTGCTTGGTGAGCAAGGATTCAGCCGACAGAACTAAGTTTGTAAGAAACTAGACTGTTCCGGATGCCGACTAGAAAGGTGATGAAATTACTTGTGCGGATATATATAGAGGATGGATTTAGTTGTAAAGTGTGTGTAATGTGTGAGAGGATATGCGAACAAGTCCAGAGTAGAGCAGAAGTAGCAAGAAAGATCCGGTATGTGAAAGGATAGCAGACTAAAGAACAGAGGAAAGATGAAGTGCAGTAGATCAGTATACTGAACCTAACCGGAACTGAACTCCAGCATATGCAGATGCTTCCAATCAGTTCAAGACTGTGATTCTTATCACTTTGTAAGACAGTGTGTCTTCTTGTAGGCAGTGAGCCTCTTGTGAGCAGTGTGCTCGGGCAGTGAGCCCTAATTGGCAAGTGCCATTTTTGTAATTTCCTATTCTTCTAACAGAGAATATTTCTTGGGTTAATCACCCCGTGGTTTTCTCCCTTAACAGGGTTTCCACGTCAAAAATACTTTGTCATGTGTTTCTTACTTCATGGTTAATGTTTTGTGTTTGATTTCATGCTGCTTCAATTAAAAGGAAAGTTCAATAAGAGAAATAACTAGGATAACTGATTCACCCCCCCTCTCAGTTATCAACACTTTTTTGTTTAGTTCAAAACCTGTAGGCTGTTGCATATAAATTTCTTCTTCAAAATCTCCATGCAAGAACACAGTCTTAACATCTATTTACTAAATCTCCCAATCATAAGCTGTAGCAATGGATAAGAGAAATCTAATAGAAGTCAATTTAGCAATAGGAGAGAATATCTCACTAAAATCAACTCCCTCTCTCTAGGAGTGGCCCTTGGCTACCAGTCTAGCCTTGTACTTTTCCAATGACCCGTCTGCTCCAAAAAAAAATTTGAAGACCCACTTACAACCTATGGCCTTTCTTCCTTTGGGCAAATGAACAAGATCTTAGGTGTTACAAGAGTCTAAAGCCATCATCTCCTCCTGCATGGCTAACTGCCAAGACTCATTATCATCTACAAAAATAACTTCCCTCTAGGATCTAGGTTCATTGCTAGTACTTAATAAAGTATTTACACAATGGAAATCTGGTGGGCTATACCTATCAATTGGATTATGTTGTCCTGTAGAGCTCCTCAAGGGTGGAGTAAGAGACTACTCGTTCTTCTATATGATCACCTGCAACAACTTCTTCTATAACAACAGACTCATCTTCATCAGAACTACTTGAATATTCTTCTTCTTCTTCACCCCCCAATCCATCATTCTATTCTTCCTGAGATACATCTTGCTACTCTAAATCAAAGTGCACCTTCTTTATCTTTTCTTCTTTTTCTTTTGCTGCTCAGGTTTAGAAATAGCTCTAAGTTCCCTGAAAATAACATCTCTAGAAAATATAATCTTGCGGGTTAGTGGATTCCAAAGCTTATAACCTTTCACATTATCACCATATCCAATGAATGTACACTTGTTAGCCTTTAGATCCAACTTAGATCACTTTTCCTTAGGCACATGAACAAAATCCTCACAGCCAAAAACTATTAAATGTGAAGCAGAAGATTTCTTACCTATCCACACTTCATAAGGTGTCAAATCAAAAGCCTTACAAGGAGATGTATTTATCATGTAGCAAGCAGTACACATAGCCTCTACCCAAAAGCATTTATCCAACTATGCATCACTAAGCATACTTCTGGATCTTTCCATAATTGTTCAGTTCATCTTTTCTACAACACCATTCTACTGTGGTGTATACGGAGTTATCTTTTGTCTGATTATACTTGCAGGCTTGCAAAACTCATAAAATTCCTTAGAGCAATATTCCCCTCCATTGTCAGATCTTAATATTTTTTATCTTTAAACCTGACTAGTTCTCTACTAAGACTTAGAATTCCTTAAATATAGTGAAAACCTTATATTTATGTTTTATAAAATAAATCCATGTATATCTGGATACATCATCAATGAAGGTGATGAAATAACGAGATTTTCCAATAGATTCAATATTCACAGGTCCAAAGACATCTGTATGAATAATTTCTAATTTCTCTTTTGCTCTATTGCTTCCTGAAGGAAATGATTTTTTATTTTGTTTACCAAACACACAATGCTCACAAAAATCAAAGTGCTCATCAAAATAGGAGAAACCATCCAACAAATTTTTATTCTTAATAGTTTTCAGTACATTATTGCTTGTGTGGCCCAATCTACAGTGCCACAACATACATGTATTTTCAGTAGTAGCCTCAGATACATAGGAGGCATTACAAACTGTAGTGGCTTCAAGCTTGAATAGGTTTTCCAATCTCTTCCCCTTCACTACCACCAAGTTCCCTCTCACAAATTTGCAACCATGCTTGTCAAATATTGCATGCATTCCCCAATCATTCAACTTTGAAACTAAAATTAGATTTCTAGTTAATCCAAGAACATGTAAAACATCGGGGAGGGTTTTGATCCTCCCATCATTGAAACACATCAATAGCTTTCCTTTCTTGATAATCGGATATGAAGAGTTATCACCAAGGTAGATATTACCTCCATCATATTTTTCAAATGTGGAGAACCATTCCTTATGTGGGGTCATATGAAATGAGCATCCTAAGTCAACCAACCAGTGATCATTAGAAACAAGATTACATGTAGAAATTAAAACTTCTTCACCTACATTTGAGGACTTATCTAAAGCACTCTCCCACTGTTTCTTGGGGTTTTTGCACTTTTTACATGTCCCCTTTTACTGCAGTTCCAACACTTAATCCTATTCTTTTTACTAGGAGTCTTAGACCAGCCCTTGGACTTGTCCTTAGCCCCTTTCTGATCTCCTTTAGGTCCCCTTTCCTTAGACCCTCCCTTGATACTGAGAGCATCCCTTAAACTATATGAACTCTTCTTCCTCAATTCCTATGACAGTAGCAATGAAATAAGAGCATCCAACATTAGATCCGTGAGGTTAGCAGTGATATAAAGGATAACATTCTTCCAAGATTCGAGTAAAGAACAAAGAAATAAGATACATTTATCTTCCTCACTAACTTCAACATCTACTGAAGCAAGCTGACTCAACAACAAATTAAAATAATTTTAAATGCTCTACAACTGATTCACCTTCTCGCATTTTCATGGAAAATAATTTTCTTTTTAAATAAAATTTATTTACCATACTCTTGGCTTGATAGATCTCACCCAACCAATTCCACAACTTGTATACACGGTCTCCTCCTTTGCGACATTCAATAGGATCGAGTATGAAAGACACAACCAGATGGTTCCCCATGCCTTCTTATCTAGTCTATCCCACTTATCTTGAGAGACATTGTCAGGTTTCTTCTCTTTTTGGATAGCCAACTACTAGTTTCTTTCTTCCAACAAATCTTCCATTTTTAGCTTCCACAACTCATACCCCGTTCTGTTGAACTTCTCAATGTCCATTCGAGAGGTTCATGCAACAGTGGATGCAGCCATAATAACAACACAAGATTTACAAAACAAACACAACCAAATCTCCCACTGCAGCTACAGCTTCCACACTACCACCCAAGAGTCAAAACTAGCCAAGCTCTAATACCAAATGTTAGAAATGAAAGCAACACTACTTTAATGGAAATCTGATTCGAATAAATTTCAGCAATCTTTAAGTGTGCATTAACAATAGAGATTGTAATAAAACATAAAACCCACTATAGAAAAGATGTCAAACATGAAAAACTCAACACAATGACACAGTGTTTATGTGGAGAAAACCCTTGTGGGTAAAAAACTCCACCAAGAAAGAGGCACAAGTTTGTATTAATTTGTAAAAGATCTGTACAATACATCAACTACACAACTCTCTCCACAAGTCTTCAATCCGATAATATTCTGGCAGCACCTGAGTACCTAAAATATGTATTACAACAACAAATACATGGTAAATACTTATATAAATATTTTCCAACTCATCCTAGGTGTTCACCTTCTCTCTCATAAGATTTCCAACCTGCAAACATTAATTTCCATCTTACAAGCACCTTACACTTGACCAAAAATAGCCATGCAAAGGTTGGGCACCCAAGAATAAATCTAGCCTCTTATAACATCTTATGATGCTTTGTAACCGTCATAGATTCTACAAAAGAGTATCTTTCCAAGATAGGAACCTTGGGCTAAAATAGCAACTTACAACTCATTAATATCTATCATATGCGTCATAGAATCTCAGAATCTTATGATAACATGCAACTGTCATACATTCACTTACCAAACATTATGATAATTGTCAAACATGCCAAAAATAGTATATTCCTTAAGGGAGCATTCCTACCCTCATTTACTTTGAGTTTTTACATTTTCCAACAGTAAAAGTCACTCTATAATTACCTCTGGTTACTCTGAAATTACCCCTGCCAGTGAAACTAGTACATCTCCTCATGGATAATTACAAATTACATTGAATAAATGGAATAAATACAATATTGGGATTTACAAGGTTAATGGAACCTTATCCCAATAGAGTCTCCAAGGTGAGAGGTATTTTATGTTGTTTATTGATGATTGCTCTAGGATGACATGGGTTACATTCTTAAAACAAAAATAGAAGACTTGAGTAGGTTTAATATTTTCAAGTCCATGGTTGAAAATGAAATTAATTCTAGAATCAAATGCTTAAGGTTTAATAGAGGTGGTGGGTTCTCTTCAAATGAGTTTGGGGAATACTGTAAAGAACATGGAATAAAAAGGCACCTATCTGCTGCAAGAACTCCTCAACAAAATGGAGTAGTAGAAAGAAAGAATAGAACTTTCCAGGAGATGGCAAGAACAATGTTGAATGAAGCCAAGTTGCCTGATGTATATTGGAAAGAAGCAATCCATATTGTTGTCTATATTCTTAATAGAGGACAACTAAGAGTGAACAACACCAAGACACCATATGAGCCATGGAATGGAAGACTAGCTTTTGTCAAGTATTTCAAAGTTTTTGGAAGAAAATGCTACATCAAAAGAGATGAAGAAGGTTTGGGAAAGTTTGACTCAAGATCTAATGAAGGAATTTTTCTTGCATACTCAATTAGAAGTAAAAATTACAAGTGCTACAATAAAAGACTGAGGAAGATAGTTAAGATTGTAAATGTTAGGGTTGATGAAGAGTCACATCCTCACATATGAGCAAGAAGAATGTTGTTTAGATGAATCTACCGGCACAAAAGAAGAAGAATAAGTTGAAGAAAAGGAAGAAACACAAGAGAAGGTCACCAAGACTCTTTCCAAGTATGATCAAAAGAACCACTCAGAAGATCAGATAATTGGAGACAAGAATGAAGGAGTGCAAACTGGAAGAAGATTTGCAAGGGCAAATGAACAAGTAAACTTCTCTTTGTTGTCTAAGATAGAACCTAAAACTTTTGTTAATGCTAGTAGGGATGAAGGATGGATCCAAGCAATGGAAGAAGAACTAAATTACATAGAGAAAAATTAGACTTGGGAATTGGTGCCAAGAACTGCGGATAAAAATAAGATATGGACAAAATGGGTGTTCATAAATAAATTGAATGAAGATGGAGAAGTTGCTAGAAACAAAGCAAGATTTGTCTACAAAGGCTATTCATAGGTCGAAGGAATTGAATTTGAGGAGACATTTTCTCTGATAGCAAGAATGGAAGCATTCAGGATGTTTCTTGCTTTTGCAGTTCACAAGGACTTCAAGGTATATCAAATGGATGTCAAATCTACTTTCTTGAATGGTGACTTAGAAGAGAAAGTTTACATAGAGTAGCCGGATGGATTTCAGCTATCAAAAGACCCAAACATGGTATGTAGACTTAAGAAGACTTTATATGGTCTCAAACAATCCCCTAGGGCTTGGTATGCAAGGTTGGACAAGTATTTACTCCAACAAGGCTTCAAGAAAGGTACCACAAATAGAAATCTATACATCAAAATTGGGAATAAGAAAATACTAATAGTAGTAGTATATGTTGATGATATAATCTTTGGTGACAATGATGAAATGTATAATAAGTTTACTAAAGAGATGTAGAAATAATTTGAAATGTCTATGATAGGTGAGCTATCATTCTTTCCTGGACTCCAAATTGCTCAATCAAATGATGGTATATTTATCTCTCAAGAAATGTATGTCAAAGAGATGTTGAAAAAGTTTGGTATGGAAGACTGCAAACCAGTGAGTACTCCTATGGTAATAGGTCATCATTTGAGTAAAGATGATGAGTCACCTCAGGGTGATCAGACTGTGTATAGGTCTATGATTGGGAGCCTATTGTATTTAACAACATCAAGGCCTGACATTATGCAAGTTGTTTGCATAGTTGCAAGATTTCAAGCTGATCCAAAAGAAACACATGTGAAGGAAGTCAAAAGGATTTTCAAATATTTGAAGTGCACTTTGGATTATGAATTATGGTATCAAAAAGGTGATGACTTTTCCCAGAGTGCATATAATGATGCAAATTGGGCTAGCAGTGTTGATGATAGGTGAAGTACCAGTGGTGGAGCTTTCTTTTTGGGAGATAGATTGGTCTCATGGTTTACAAAAAAGAAGGATTTAGTTTCCTTATCAATAGCAGAAGTAGAATGTATAGCCGCAACATCCTGTTGCACTCAAGTATTGTGGATGAAGCAAACATTGAAGGATATCTAGGTATTGTATGATGAATCCATTCCCATTCTATGTGACAATACAAGTGCCATCAATATTTCAAAGAATCTAGTGATGCATTTTAGAACCAATCACATATCTATCAAGTATCACTTTTTAAGAAAGAAGGTTGCAAATCAAGAGGTAAAATTGGACTATGTACTTACAAAGGAGCAGGTGGTAGACATCTTTACAAAGGCACTTTTTAAGGACACATTTGAATATCTCAGATGGAAGTTACGGGTTGTTGCCCCTCCTAACTAAATGAATAGATGATGCATCTTTTCAGGGGGAGTAGTTCAAGATATATTTATTATCCCTGGATGATGATGGTTGCCTCTAAGGGGGAGTAGGTAGATAAGAGACTAAGAAGGATGACAAGGATTGTTTAGATAGGAGGAGTTTGTCTATTTATTTTTTTACAAGAACAAAAGAAGACCACTAACCATTTGCCCTTGATGTCAAAGGGGGAGAAAATTTTCATATCAAGTTAGTATTGCCATGAATGAAAAAGGTGGAGATTGTTGCATATGTTGTCATTGATGTCAACAGAATGGTGATCGATGATGTTAGAAGAGTAAGTGATCAGAAGTGTTGTGATGTGGAAAGCATAGTGAGGTGTATATGCTATCAAGTAGTGATGATCAAAGGAGTAGACAAAGGAGTGATGATTAGAGAAGATATGAGTTGAAGGATATGATTATGAAAGTCATGACCAGGTTATTGGATTAGTATCATCTATACACATTTGTACCTTATCTTCTGAAGTTCATGGATAGATGAAAGTTGTCAAGAAGAATTTGTGGCTCCTTGCTTTTGATGAAAAGAGTTGTGTATGTTGTCTATGGTGTTGTGAATGTTGCATTCATTATTTCTTGTTGAAAAGTATTGCATGAGATTTGAAATAAAGTGTATAAGGTTTCCATTTTCAAAGGCATAGTGATTTGTACTACAAAAGCTCAGGAGAATGCTCCACATTTCTCCGCATTTGAACATATGGCCTTGTAATTTAGAGGTTAGACAAAGATAGATATGAAGTATGCGTGATCCAAATTTTAGAGCATAAAAGTTACCGCAAACCTCTTTAGAGCTAGTGGAGTGAAGATAGTGAGGATACAGTATTGTTGCAATTTCAAAGAGAGTATAATGGTCTACATTTTCTCCGCACTAGAATATATGATCTTGCGGCTTGGAGGATAGATATATATAGATGAGAGGTATGATGTATTCAAGTTTCAAATGATACAATGTACTGCAGAGTTTCTCTGGAGTCAACAGAGTAAGGACAAATCATGTTGCTAATTAAGGTTGTCAAATGGAGAACAAAAAGCCATCGCATTTCACTGCACTATAATATGTGGCTTTGCTACTTGGAAGATAAGTTCAAATTGATTGTATGTGTGCACAATTCAAGTTTCAAGTGCTGAGGAGTACTGCAAGTATGCTTTTCAATGTTCTATATCAAGACAATGTAATCAAAGTTTGCAAGGGATATTGGCATCAGTGTCAGTTTATTTGCACCAGTAGGAAGTAGCATGAATTGGAAAAAGGAATGTTTGGGAATGTTTTTCAAGTCATATAATACTTGGTGTATAATCTGTATGATGTTGTTTTGTTTCTTCAATACCACTTTAGGTCTGGAGCTAAATGCATGGATGGATAAGTGTTTGTTGAACCAACTTGGTGTGTTTAGGAGATTATGCCATGTGTTTGGAAGTGTGCACTAGTGTGGAGATGTGTGCTGAGGTAAAATGAGTCTTGGTTATCACTTGGTATGAACTACATAATGGGATTTATTTCCTATATTACCGCTAATGACTTGGAGGATGACATGTTCTGGCCATTGCATGTTTCATGTTACATGTTTCATTTGAGGCTGACAAAGATGATGTTTTGAAGACTTGCGGAGCATATAAATAAAAGTCCAAGTTTTTTGAAAAGTGAATTAGAGTATGAGAGTGTGAAGATGTATGTGCGAGTGTGAAGAGTGAGTATGTGTGTGTGAGGGAGATAAGTGATCCAAAAGCTAAGAAGGAAATTAGGAGATTGTAATGCATGATTTATGACAGAGATTGTGTTCTGTTGTGTTGTGGAAGTGTGTTAAAGATAGTGTATACACCTAAAAATGACACGATTCAGTCTAAATAAATATTCTTAATATTTATTCCCTTTTAATTCTTCTATCAATAAATAAATAACCAAATTTATTTATTTGATTCATATTCTTCCAACAATTAAATAAATTCCTTTTATTTAATTCAATTCTTCCCAAACAATTAAATAATTCCCAATTATTTAATTAAATCAAATTCATTCTTCCAAATTTGAATAAATCAAATCAAATTTATTTAAATCCTCCTAATCTCCAAAAATAAAATAAATCAAATATTTTATTTATTCTTCCAAATCATGCACAACAATTAAATAAATTTATTTATTTAATTTTCTTTCTTATCTTCAAATTCTTCAAATATCTTTCAAATCTTCTAAAAATAAGTCTTCTTCTCCATGCACACACAATTAAATAATTTATTATTTAATTTCTCTCAAATCATGCAAAAGCAAATCTTAAGTTGAGTTATCTATTCAATCAACCTTGTTTTTATCAATATCTCTTAAATTAGAAAAAAAAATTCTAATTTATGAAAAGCATGTCTTATCTTTAGAAAAGAAAGTGATTAACTCAAATAAAAACAGCTTTTGTGTGACACTTGTCTTCTTCCTATTCATTGCACGTTCCTCAACTATTCTCAATCGTTGATCTTCTCAAGTCTTCTATACCATTGATCTTCATTCTCCCAAGTCTATAAAAGAAACCTCATTCTTCCATTCTATTCATCCAAGCTTTAAGTATTGTTACTCTGCAGGAATTACAGCGTGCCTTTGGCACCAATTCCTTCATTGCTTGTGATCACACTTTTGTTACTACGCACTACAACCCTCGTTGTGAAGCTTCTCTTCATTGCGACATCACCACAACCATTCATAATCAACATTCTTGACAAAGCAAAGAAGTACACTCACTGAGGGCCCTTTTCATACACACAAGGATGATTCTGATAGGCAACAATGGAAGTTTCGATCTAAGGAAGGTTTGCATTTGTTGATTCATTGCTTGTTTGATTTAAATCTTCTTAGTTCACTATTCTATTGAGTTTTGGGTATTTTCTATTGTTTATCATTGCATATTCATTGTTGATCCAAATTTCCCCTAACATTTTTGGTGCCCACCATAGGGCCTAGCCTCAAATTTAACCCAAAAATTGAGTTTTTGTGTTTAGACAGTCGTACACATGAGGAAACAACACATACATCAATTCCTAACATGTATCTGTTAACTATCACACATCTATTTTTGCTGCGCATACGTTCACTATTTCAGTGTATTTACAACCTATCATGGCACATCTGTTTATGCTATGCATACATTCACTATTTCAACGCATTTACAACCTGTCATAGCGCATCTATTTCTGTTGCGCATATGTTCACTATTTCGGCGCATTTACAATCTGTCACAGCGCTTCTGTTCTTACCACGCATATACACTTTCTTGTGGCACTTATAAGCTCTGTTACGGTGCATACATATTACCATGCTTCTGTAGACTATTTCTGCGCATCCAGTCTCTAAAGCAGTGCATTTGTCTGAACAGGGATTTTAGGGTTTTTTAGGAGATTTTTGCTAACGCTGACATCTTTACAGGAATTCTCTTATCGGTTTTGCAGGCTAGGCACTGGTTTAGATTCATATAGTTGCATTTGCTAGATCACACTTTGATTTTTAAAATGGGAAAGTAAAACGGATGTTCATGCAAAGTCTCACATAGTCTAACTAGGAAAGTGGTAACGGAACCTTTGCTATCTTGCATTGCAACATTGCTATCAGATTAAAACTAAACTCACTATTGCTATCTGGGTTAAAACTGAACCACTGCTATCTCGATTGACCAAAATTTCAAAGTTAACAATTCATGCTATTGTCGATTAAAACTGAACTCACTATTGCTATCTAGGTTAAAACTGAACCACTGCTATCTCGATTGACCAAAATTTCAAAGTTAACAATTCATGCTATCATGGATTAAAATGAAACTCACCATTACTATCTTGGTTAAAATTGGACCATTGCTATCTTACTACTCACTTCAAAGTTCTGTGCTTGCCCAAGTAGATAGCTCATCTAGTTTTTCTATTTTAACTAGGGGAAAAAGAACCACTGTATACTATGTTTTTGGGAATGATACCAGGCCTATGCTCTCCTCTATCTTGGGTGACCAAAATGCCAGAAGTATTATTTTCGCATGTGTTTTTCCTTTAGAGGGGCCTGCTCTTGGATACCACTTATCCAAGTAGGAATGACCCTAAGTGGTAACAAGCTAGACGCCAAGCCCTTCCAAGCCACTATAAATAAATTATGTTTGGAGAAAAAGCTTCAAACAATGAGTGCAGTTGTGTTACACCAACAGCCAACCTCCCCCAAAAACCTCCAAGGCTCAACCCTTGCATGTTGGGAGACTCCATAATGGAGAGTAGTGCTGCCACATGTGTAACCACTCGAACGGTTGCCCTCATTAAACACCTTTTGTTCTAGTGGCCAAAAACCCTTATAATCCATTTTGAGCCTAGGATTTTGTACTTGTTTTTCCTTTTAGTCCAAATAGAGTCAGAAAAATCACAAAAAAATAAAAAACCATAAAAAATTATGTGTTTGCTATGTTTTCTTGCCATAAATTTAGAAAATCAAATCAGAAAAGTACTCTTGCAACCAAAGTACCAAAAACATTAAAAAATCCAAAAAAATTGCAAAAAAAAATTGAAAAAAGCCAAAGCGGTGCATTCGTCTGCTATTCCTACACATCTGTGCCAACTTTCAGTGCATTTGTAGCAACTTTCTACACTTTTGCATATTGTTCCTGTGCATATACATTTCACCAGTCTGGCGCATATATTCTGACTTCCAGTGCATTTGTCCATTTCCGCAGCGCATCTATTTCGGCACATACATGATAGTGAGCACTTGCACAGTTTTCAAGAGAAAAATTTCACCAATTCTGGTACCCATTTCAGTCTAGTTTCAGGTTCAGAGATCAGGTCTCACCTTGCAGTCAGTTTTCCATCCATTTCACATCAAAATCTCTCTTTCATTTGGTCATCCCATTCACCTTCTATCAGGTCTTTCTAGTCAAAAGTCAAAAGCTATCCCATATCAGGTTAGCATAGGCCCCTTTTTTGTATCACTTGTGGATTCAAGTAAAACTAGTTAGTCACAAAACTTTGCTAGTAGGTCTTGGTGCACGACTAGTCCCTACACAGTAAGACAGGTATCAAGTACCCTTACTAGTGGCTACCGTCTTGTATCGGTCATCTTACTTGGAATCATTGATCGAGAAAGTCCTTTGTCAAAATCTTGTCATAAGTATCCTATTCTCAGCAGTCTCCATCGACACCTCGCCAAAATCTCTAGTCCCATTCCACCTCATCCCATGTCACCTTGCAAGGTTCTTACTAGATCTCAATACAAAAAATAACTTGAAATGGCCAGGTCATCCAACCACATCTTCTCACCTCACGATAGTGATGAGGAAATCTCTAATGAAGACTATCAAGGAAGCATCCAAGATCAAAAATTCCAATGCTTAACAAAGAAAGTGCTCCACGATGACCCTCACAAGTATTTCTATCATCTTTCTAGCCTTGGAATTAAACTGTTTGCTGATTTCGATATAAACTCAATCCTAGAAAACATAGAGGATGATCATGAAAGGGGAAAGAAAACCCTAGACACAAATGCGGAAGATAAAGGAAAGAAAACCATAGACCAAAGTACTCCTATGGAAAAAATGAAGAAAGAACTCAAGGGTCTAAAGCAACAAATGTCAGATCTCAAGACAGGTACAAACATCAAAAATTACTCCTTGGAAGATATTGCACCATACCCATTTGATAAAACTTGGTCATGAAGCCATTTCCCTATTGATTTGAAGTTCCTAAGTTTGACAAGTACAAAGGGAAAGGGGACCCTAGAGATCACATCAAGGAATTCAATGCAGCATGTTTAGAAGTAGCTCACAATGAGACTTAATGAGACTATTCCCTAGATCTCTAGGCAGTCAAGCTATGGAGTGGTTTTCACGTCTTCCACCGGGCATCAAAACTTTTGATGAGCTAGTCAAAAAGTGTATCACTCACTTCTCTTACAACATTGAACATGAAGTCTCTATGCTTGATCTATGCAACACCAAACAAAAGAGTGGTGAATCATTTTCCACCTTCCTACAACGATGGAGACAACTAGCAAGCAAGTGCTCATACGATGTACCTAAGAAGCAACTAATGGAGATGTTTGTCCATAACCTCAACACCGATCTTGGCTATCAAATACAAATACAATGCCCTACATCATTCTCAAAAGTCATCGAAATGGGGTTGTTTATCGAAAAAGCTATGATCGCTAAGGGGCAAATCAAGTTATACAAGAACACACCTACCTCTAACTATACGATTGACGAATCAAAGTTTTGGACCAAGAATAAGAATGTTGTCAACGATGGAGTGGTTGACGCCAAGGTGGCAACTCCCAAGCAACAACCCATATTCACTCTCAAAGGAGAAGCAAGCAATGTTACACCCAACAAACAATTCTCTCGAGAGCCACGACCATGGTTTAGCACAAATCCAAGGTGAAAGTTCACACCACCGGGCGAGTCTCAAGAATCCACATTACGGAAGTTATTGGCCAACAGTGAAATCTCTCTACCGCCAACAAGTGATTATGAACCCATTGTCAAACCTCCTTATTGGAAAGACACTGACTATTGTGAGTATCATAGAGGAAGGGGACATACAACCAACAATTGTATCTGTCTCAAACATGTTATCCAAGATGTGCTGGATCAAAATCAAGGGGGAACCCAACAACATACCTCCAATGAGACACATGTGGTTTACAGGGATCCACTTCTCAATCACGATAGGCCATACAACAACAATAACAATGGCAACAACAACCATGGAAATAACAACAATGGTAACAACAACAACAATCGCAACAGGCCAAATCAGAATAGTGGGAATAGTAATGCCAACTATGCAAGTGTGCCATTCGACTATGCCATCAATTGCCTATCTGAGCATGTCCCACAAATCAATGTCATCACACCCAATCAGCAATCAGAGCCTAACCACAATGGTTGTAGTATCATTACCCACAGTGGTAAAGTCACGTTGAATATTGTCCCTCCAAGGTCGTCACCTTCTGAGTCCAACTTCTGTCAGTATAATGTCATAGACCAACTGCAAAAAACTCTGACCCTCATTTCTATCTTAGAGTTGTTGCATCTATCTCCTTCTCATAAGGAGATTCTCAATAAAGCCTTAGTGGAAACCACCATCCCCACTAACTTGGCCCAAGAGAAATTTTAGGCCATGGTAGGTAATCTGACCTCCTCAAGTACCATATCATTTACCGAGCAAGATGACCTCTCTGTGTCTCAACCCCATAACACCCCTCTACATATTATCACCTTCATCCACAAGCACCGCATCAAGAGGGTTCTCATTGATGATGGAGCCGGTTTAAATATTTGCACGTTAAACCTAGTCCTTACATTGGGGTTCTCCGAAAATGTCATCGATCCAAGGAAGAAGATTACTATCAAATCCTATGATGAAGAAGAGAGAACTACAAAGGGAACAGTGGTATTACCCATACAAGTGGGACCTATCATAAAAGATGTTGTGTGCCAAGTCCTATATAGGGAGCTCACCTATAATATTTTCCTAGGGAGACCATGGATTCATACCATGAAAGTTGTGCCCTCTACTTATCACTAATGCATAAAATTTCTGCATCATGGCAAACAAGTCACCATCTAAGGAGACCCTAACCCCTTCCAGCATTACAACTCTGTCCTTTCAAAACCTAATTGCATCATACTAAATAACAAAGCATCTACATCCCCTACCCCACAGAAAGACCATACCTCTGAAGCTTCCTCATCAAGGCCCAAAGAGAAAAAAGTTACTATCAAAGAAACTGGAGTTGGGGAATACTCCATTGAGCACAGCCTCAATCTAGCCAAGATGCCTTTATCTCCTAGATCCTTTGGTCGACCCAAGCATTTTCTAAATCCATTTGCTCCTCCTATAGGTCCCACAGCTCCCTTTGTAAAATGGGGGACCTTATCAGATGAAACAGAAGAAAGAGATGTCCTACAATGGCTTTATACCAAGAAGAAGAGAACATACAACAAGAACCTCCTAGACTCCCAACAGAACTCTATGGACAAGGAGAAGCCATCCTACATAGAATGGGTTATGAAGGACAAGGCCCTATCAGCCTAAGAAAAGAAGGAATCGTAGAACCCATTCAACCTTCTTCATCCTCATTGGCTAGAAATACAAATGGCCTAGGATACAAAGCCAAGGCCAAGGCCAAGGAAAATGCCTATCTTGTGGAAATGATACATGCACTCCAAGTGGATAGTGACACAGATTCCAATGAGTATGAGTGGGATGAGCTAACAGAGCATTCCTACAATGACAAAGAATGTGATACCATCCAAACTTATAGCCCCTACTGTGAGGGGTAAACGCTACCGAACAGACCACTAGAGTCTGATTTGCCTATCTCTGAGAATACGACTTTCGAGGAAGGTTCGAGTTCTATCGCAATAAACAATTTAGAGGAAAGTACCATCCTGAACACTCCCCCTCCCAATACTCCTAGTATATCCATTCAAACCATCAATTAATCAAATCTATCCTCTGACTCCCTCCCCCTTGTGCATCCTGAGCTCATTGACTGGGATCTACGAGGAACCCCTCAACTAGATACGTTCCAAAACGATGATGCTTATAATGACTATATGGAACTTAGGGAACACCTACCCAAGGGAGATCATAAAGTTGGTTTTGCTATTGAACTTAATACCGTGGCTTATTTTGGAGAGGGTGCCAAGCCTTCCAATCACAAAAATATCAAAATCAAAACTAGATCTGATGGTGAAAACCGTTCTGCGGCAGTGTCAGATCCCAAAATAGTAAAAAGAAAGGACGCATCCAAAGGTGAAAACCCAATTGTGGCACCTAACGATGGAAGGCTTGACACTCTCCCAAATGACATGCACCAAGAGAAGTCTCATATTGTTGTGGAACCCACAGAGCCAATTAACATTGGAACAGAGGAACAACCTAAGATCATTCACTTTGCTAAATCTCTTACTCCACCAGAAAAGACCAAGTTTGTACCATTCTTTAAGAAAAAAAGAGGCAACTTCACTTGGTCATATGCGGACATGCCAGGTCTAGACCCAAACTTGATTCTACATCATCTTCCATTAGATCCAGGAGTGAAACCAGTCAAAGAAAATCTTAGAAAGATGCATCGGCATATAGCACTATTAGTCAAAGAAGAACTGAAGAAGTTGTTGGATGTGGGGTTTATCAGAGCAATAGACTACCCAGAGTGGATATCCAACATTGTACCAGTGTCTAAACCAGATGGCAGCGTCAGACTATGCAATGACTTTAGAGATCTAAACAAAGCTTGTCGCAAGGATGATTTTACTTTGCAAAACATAGATATCATAGTCGACTTAACAGCAGGACATACCATGCTATCTCTCATGGATGGCTTCTTAGGATATAATCAGATTAGCATAGCACCTGAAGACCAACACAAGACATCTTTTACTTGTCCATGGGGTACTTTTTGTTGGAATGTCATGCCATTTGGGCTAAAGAATGCAAGAGCCACATATCAGTGTGCTATGACCACTATATTTCATGACATGATGCATGTAACAATGGAAGATTATGTAGATGATATCCTAGCAAAGTAACTCACAAGGGAATCACATCTGGATGTGTTAGAGAAAGTCTTTCAGAGATTAGAGCAAGTCAAAGTCAAGTTGAACCCAAAGAAATGTGTGTTTGGAGTCACCTCAAGCAAGCTTCTAGGCTTTATTGTATCAGCAAATGGAATAGAGGTGAACCCCGCCAAAGTCAAGGCTATCATGGACATGCCACCACCCAAAACTCTTACACAACTAAGATCACTACAAGGCAAGCTACAAGCAATCCATAGATTCATATCACAACTGGCAGACAAGTGTCAACTATTCAGTCATCTCCTGCACAAGAACATTCCATTCAGATGGGATGAGAGATGTGAAGAGGCATTCAACAAACTGAAAGAATACCTTATGAATCCACCTATTCTCATGCCTCCTATCCAAGGAAAACCATTGATACTATACATATCTACTACATCTACAGCTCTTAGGGCTCTTCTAGCACAACAAGATTATGAGAGTAAAGAAAGAGTCGTCTACTATACTAGTCGAACATTAGTGGGCTATGAGTTGTAATACTCACAGATAGAAAGATCATGTCTTGTGGTAGTTTTTACTTCCCAAAAACTTTGACATTATATGCTTGCACATCCAGTCAAACTTTATTGCAAAAATAGATCCATTGAAATACCTACTAAGTAAAGTAGCTGTCATAGGTCGCCTAGCCAAATGGGTAATGCTCCTAAGCGAATATGACATTGAGTATGTAGATAGAAAGGCTATCAAAGGACAAGTCATTGCTGATCAATTAGCAGATGCACCACTACAGGACACCACACCGATGCAATTTAAGTTTTCAGATGAATCCTTATTCACTATCTCAACACATTCCTGGAAACTATACTTTGATGGGTCCTACACAAACCATGGGTCAGGGGCAGGTATCTTGTTTGTAACTACTCATGGCAACACCATTTTGAAGTCTTACCATTTTCTATTCCCATGCACCAACAACATAGCAGAATATGAAGCCTTAGTCATTGGTATCAAGATGGCAACAGAGTGGAAAATCAAAGAGCTACATGTCTATGGTGATTCTCAA
Organism: Cunninghamia lanceolata; assembly: GCA_027924645.1. Taxonomy (NCBI): domain Eukaryota; kingdom Viridiplantae; phylum Streptophyta; class Pinopsida; order Cupressales; family Cupressaceae; genus Cunninghamia; species Cunninghamia lanceolata. The sequence continues at coordinate 4,688,674 of BSBN01001026.1, read as the reverse complement.
CTAGTGATAAATTAGGTTAACGAAGATTACCAAACCAAAGATGAAAAGCTTGTCCCCTACAAGTGGATGGTCAATGACTTCAAGGAACACTTTGTGATCATCTCTTTTGAGCCGATACCTCAGATTGAGAACAAAGTAGCAGATGCCATGGCAACCATTGCCTCTCTCCTTGAGATACCGGAGAATGAGTCATGGTATGAGTTCTTAGTAGAAACTATTTGACAACCAGCTTATGATCTTCTGGAGAACCATACCATATGCCTTTTAGTTGGATCTGATTCACCTTGGTATGGTAAGATTTATACTTACCTCAAGGACAACACCCTCCCACTTGACCTATCTTCAAACCAACGACGAACCTTTATATGCCAAACCTCTCGCTATACCATTATTGCCAATACTCTATACCGACGTGGTCTAGATGGTACTTTACTCCATTGTTCAGAACAAGAAGAATCCTTAACCACCTTACAAGACGTGCACGAAGGGATTTGCGAGATACACTCTAGCGGTCATTCCTGAGCCAAGAAACTCATGCATTTGGGTTATTACTAGCCGAACATGGAAACATATTCATATCAGTTTGTCAAGAAGTGCAAGCAGTGCCAAATACATGGGAACCTGATACATGCACCAGCTCAAGAGTTGAGACCTTTAACGACACCTTGGCCCTTTTGCCAATGGGGACTTGACCTTGTGGGAAAGATCCATCCACCCTCCTCCAACGGCCACAAATTCATCATAACCGCCACTGAGTACTTTACCAAGTGGATTGAAGTTGTTCCCCTCACCACCGTCAGAGGTAAGCAAATATCCTCATTTTTCCTGAATTACCTCATCTGTAGATACAAAATTCCTTCATCCATTATCACGGATAACTGAAGACCCAACAAAAATCTAGGATGTCCAAGAACTCTGTGACCGATTCAAAATCCAACACCATTTCTCCACACCCTATTACCCCCAAGGCAACAGTCAAGCTTAAGCATCCAATAAGACCATCTTGAAACTCCTCAAGAAAACAGTCAACGATGCTGGTCGTGATTGGCACATCCAACTCAATCCTGCTCTGTGGGCCTACAGAACCAGTATACGCACTCCCACAAGTGCTACACCTTACTCCCTTATCTATGGCTCAGAAGCTATCCTTCCCATAGAGGTCGAATTACCATCTCTCAAGGTGTCGTTAAAAGGTCTCATATTAGATGAAGAATATAGAGTCTCCAGATTACAAGAACTAGAGTTGCTAGAGGAAAGGAGACAAAAAGCCTTTGACCATTTGAAAGCATACCAACAAATGATGTCAAGAATCTATAACCACAGAGTTCTCCCAAGAGTCTTCAAAGTTGGAGATCTGGTCCTTAAGGAAAATCCCCACAGTCAACAAGATAGGGAAAAGAAGGGCAAGTTTGAGCCCAACTGGCTTGGGCCTTATGTAATTGTGGCTGCTTATGGGGCATATCAGTTGGCAACATCAGAGGGTGAGTTGTTTGATGACCCAATCAACAACATGCATCTTTGCAAATTCTATATCTAGGAGAACCCCAATGTAAGGGGGGCATAAAATACAAAAAACTCAAAAAATAGAAAAGTACAAAAAAAATCATTCCTTTGGTAAAAACCTGGCAAACAGGTGCCTTGGATAGGTATCTTGGTGAAAACCTAGCAATCAAGCATCATGTATACTTTCTATCTTTTCGTGTACATAAAGGCAAGTGGTGAAAACCTAGCAAATAGGCGTCACTTGTGATAAACCACTTTCTCCATCTTTGGGAAACCAATCACCTTGAGTCAATTCTTCCCTGTGTCCCATTTGACCCATATCTATCCCATAATAAAATCCTAACAGTAACCTATTATGGCTTGATACTCTATCTTTTTGTTGGCCTTGTCAACCAAGGTTTTATCCCATATCATACATGTCTTGTCAGCCTAGCATAGTGTCTCTTATTGGCATCCATGGTCCAAGTCTGTGAACTACGTTGCCTCTGTGTCGTCACGTAGGCAAGGCCATTATTCTAATACGCCCCTGAGGCCTTCTTTGTCCATCCCATATCTTTTCGTCTATCTTCTAATCCAACCATGGTCCAAGTTCATGAACTATGTTGCCTCTGCACCATCACGTAGGCAAGGCCATTATTCTAATGTGCCCCCGAGGCCTTCTTTGTCCATCCCATATCTTGTCGTCTATCTTCTAATCCATCCATGGTCCAAGTCTATGAACTATGTTGCCTCTGCACCGTCATGTAGGCAAGGCAATTATTCTAATGCACCCTCGAGGCCTTCTTTGTCCATCCCATATCCTGTCGTCTATCTTCTAATCCATCCATGGTCCAAGTCTGTGAACTACATTGCCTTTGTGCCGTCACGTAGGCAAGGCCATTATTCTAATGCACCCCCGAGGCCTTCTTCATCCATCCCATATCTTATCATCTGTCTTCTAGTCCATCCATGGTCCAAGTCCATGAACTACGTTGCTTTTGTGTCATCACCTAGGCAAGGCCATTATTCTAATGTGCCCCTAAGGCCTTCTCCATCCATCCCATATCTTGTCATCTATCTTCTAGTCCATCTATGGTCCAAGTTCTTGAACTACGTTGCCTCTGCGCTGTCACGTAGGCAAGGCCATTATTCTAATGTGCCCCTGAGGCTCCATTGTCCCATCCATACCATGTCTAGTCCTTCTATCTATCCGAGTCTACCTCCACTTTTTACCGCCTAGGTCTTAGGTCCATTAGGGTTTACCCCAAACTACATTGCCTCTACATCATCATGTAGGCAAGGCCATTTAATAATGATCCCCTGAGGCACTAGGTCAGTCCCTTAGGGTCCGTCTCACCAATAAGGATTGTGAAACCTTCTCACTAAGCAAGCAAGCACAAGTAGAACCGCTCTTCAAGCAGGAATTTTTTACGCAATGCCTTAACCTATCCAAAGCAAAGCAGAAAAACACCTAAGGCCTTCTAAATGATTTTACTCAAATTATGGCAAGAAATAAACACATCTAAATACAAAAATATTTTGTGGATTGGAAACATGGTTAAAACATTGAGTCTTGATTTTTTGCTATCACACCTTTCTATGCTACTCAAGGATGCCAAAAGATAGAGATGCTATGATGGGGGAAAGATTATTTTCTTTGTTTGTTGTTTGCGGATTAAACTCTAGTAATGTGAAACCTTGTCTAAAGACATGATCAGTAAAAGATCATCGAGGACATCCAAGGTCTAACATGAACGGGGGCAATCCTTGTTTGTTGATACGCAAGAAATACTCAGGTCATCTAGGTTCAATTATACCTAGATGCTTGTATTAATTTGCTAAATCAAAATCCATGTAAGCAATGCTCAGGTCATCTCGATTTAATTATACCTAGATGCTTGTATTAACTTACAACATTTTAGAAAAAGTACCCAAAAAAAAATTGCCCAATGATGAAATAAAGCACTTCAAAATACTTGCACCATCAAGCTGTCAAAATCAAATCCATCTATTATACATCCATTTACACATCCATACATCCATATCCCATGCAATAAAATATCCAATCAACGCAAAGTAACAATACAAGGTGAAACTTCTGAATCTTTCTATCGAGTCATTCTTCTATCAATAAATCTCCTACCTATCATCCTGTCATTTCTGTGTCGATAGAGTACATTTGGACATCACAAAAATAGAGCATATAGTTGCATATCATATCATATGAGATAGTCATTTACATGATTAAATCAGTTGCATACACAATAGAGTGTATTAGTTCATCCATATATGATCAGCATATAGTGTCGAAACAAAAAAAATCAAAGATAAAGTGCATCACATAAGTTGCATAATCATATAGATATCATTTTGCATTCACACACATTAAGAAACATATCAAGTAAAGCATCTAAGTCTGCATTAGGTCATATAGCATCACATAGCATCATATCAAAAATTTGCATCTCATAGCATCAAGTAAAACACCTAAGTCTGCACGTACATCGCATCATGCAATAGAAATGCATCATAAACTCATACATATAGAGCGAATCAAAATAGTTGCATCATCATATAAGTATCATAAAATATGTCCAAGTGTACAATATTAAGGTATCTGTCTCTAAATCAATGTCATATACAATAAGTACATCCCAGTGGATGGTTATACATGTCTTAAAAAGTACAAAAGTGGTAAAGGTCTATCCGGCTAACTGAGCCATCATAAAGATACATAGGATCCAAACTTTGCAAGTCTCTACCCCTACTGTTGAGGACCACTACTACTAGAAGTGTCTCCTCCTCTTCTGCCAGCCTCAGACTGCTGTGGGCCCATAACAGAGGCCCCTGACCTCAACGAACCTTCTCTCTGTGAGGTCATCGACTGACTCCTGTAGCTCAGAGCCCTCTGACTAATAGGCACTACACCATGGTATTATCTGTAGTAATACTGCATCTAGGCCTACACTCTCGCAAGCTCCCCCTGTACTTGTGCTAACTGCCCTCGCACATGTGCTAGCTCTCCCTGTACCTGTGCTAGCTGCACCTATGCTTGCTGCACCTGCCCAACCAAGAAACTACTCATCACGTCTATCCGCAGGGCTGCCACTGTGGTATCCCTCTCCACCCAGACAACTTGTATCCAAGTGTCTGCCATGTCCCTCTCTCTAGTCAAACCCACAATGTACTCTACATCCGTCTCTCGTCGGGCCTCAACTCTCCTGAGCTGGGCCTGTAGCTATCTAACCTGCCCTCTCAGTGTAGCTATAGTCCTCTCATGGACATCTACCTATGCTAAACCCTAGGGCACCTACTGTTGTGCCACTTGCTGTTGTGCCACCTGCTGCTGTGCCACCTGTTGTTGTGCCACCTGTTGCTATGCCACCTACGGCTGTGCCACCTACTTGGGTGGTGGCATCTGTCCTTGTTGTACCTGTGGTACCTCCTATGGTACTTGCTAAGCGACCTCTGGTCCCTCCTCGGCCCTCCACCTCTGTCTAGGTAGGCCTCCATCGTCACCACCTCCTCCCCCTCCTCTATCATCTCCTCCATCTCTGCCCCCTCTTTGTCCTCCACTCTCTCTTCCCCTCCTCCTCTAGCCAACCTGGCCCTCATCCTCTGAGTCTGCCTCATCTATGTGAGGCACCAACACTCCAGGTCCTGAGTATCTCAGGAATGGGTGCTTGGCAAACCAATCCTCGTAATCATGTGACGTCCCGGCATCTGATATCTCCCTCCTCATGTCCCAGGTGACATAAGGTGTCTATCAAAACTCTGCCAGGGCCTCCTTGTAGGATGCCATCAGTCCCCATCTGACCCTCTCCATGTGTGTCCGTGCAAACCAAGCCTGCCCCTATGGCATGCCCTGCCTCCTGCCGAACTATCTCAGTTCTCTGCCAATAATCTACCTCTCTAGTATGTGGCAGGTCTACCCTATCATCCATCTCGTCTAAAAATAGTACGGTAGCTCATCTGCCTTGTCATCCCACAGTTTGTAGTCTAGATATGGTCACCAGATGACCACATCTACCCCATCCAAGGCATGTCTCCAATACTCCAGCTTCCCTAGCCTATGCTAGGAAATCACCCCTGTATAACCATAGCTGTATGGCTCTCCCCTCTGTCTCACAAAAACACATATCAATCTCGTGATCGCTATGTGCTCCCATAGCCAAAACTGTAATAGTGACACACCTGCAGAAACAGAGAGAGGAAGAGACCTTAGAGGATTATGTGGATAGGTTTAACTTTTCTTTGAGAAGATATGGCAACCCTGTAAATCATTCTTTGGCCAAAACCTTGTTTGTAAAAGGATTAGACAAAGAATCAAAATAGGCACTGGATCTGATGAGAAAAGGGAATATCAACAAAATGGATATGCCTGCTATAGAAGAACTATGTAGGAACTATTCTAGAACCCAAGATGGAGTGAGAACACCCAAATCTTTCAAAGGGAAGAATGAAATAGGATAGTTAATGGAGGAAATTGCAAATTTTAAAACAAATATTCTAGTCCAACTGAATACCACATTAGATGGGATTCAGGAAAAAACTAGAACAAATGATCAAGATAGAGCAATTGAACCACTCTCCATCTATTGTCCTAGGTGTAGGAAAAAACATCTGTTGAGAGAATGCCCTTTAGATAAAGAAGAGATTTGTTAGATCTGTGATAGGGAACATCTTACCAGTCAATGCAATCAACTTCCATCCTTAAAAAAGCTAAGTAAAAAGAATGCCGTTATAGAGGAGGAGTTGAACTATGTAGGACAAAAATAAGCTAGAAATTTCCCTTATAATTAGTATCCAAACTAGACCTCTTACAGGGGTCCTTCTAATTGGTGAAATAATCAATGGAATCCAACTTGGCATGGACCTCAAAATAATCCTTCTTGGGGGCCACTAGATTGGCTGAACCAACAATGGTAGAACCAACATTGGCAAAATCAGCCTTGGGGAAATCAACAATGGCCACCACAGTTTGGATCACAAAACATGCAGCCTCATTGGGGTCCTCAATAGGGTTATAATCAACAATACCAGGGACAACCTAAATGTTTTCAACCCCAACAATAAGCATTGCTAACTGGACCATCCAACACACAAGGTCAGTCACAAAATAAACCAGTTAGCTAACCACCCTTACCAGCTCAACCTATACCAAATCCATGAAATAAATAGGGAGTAGTTGATTACATGACAGAACAAGAAAACATGGCTGGTATTAATGCTATATATCCCAATAATCTCTAGTTGCATCCTGGGAAAGCATTTCCAAGACCATCTCCTCTAACTATAGTTGAAGCAACCAATGATGAGGCACCTAAAAATCTATCCACTCAACTTCCATAGGAGATTACTACCAAAACAATGCTAAAAGAATCATCCTTGGATAACTCTGGAGATCCTCCTTAAAGAATGACTCCAAAGAACATTCTTGGAAACATTTCTGGTAAGAGCTTTGGAGACGCTCCGAAGATAGAAAAACTAGCACCATACTCAGAACGGCTCAAACAACATGTTCCCTAGAAAAAGGTCTTACAAAAACAAGTCCAATCTACCCTAGAGTTAGAACTTTTACAAGAAATTAGGCAATTGAACATTGAAATTCAGCTCCTACAAGCAATCAAAGATGTGCCTGAACTTAACCAATTAATCAAACAACATTGTGTTAAGACCCATGGAAGAAAGAAGAACTTACCCTCAACCATTCAGATGGAAGGAAAGGTATTAGACCTCCTAATGGGAGAAATGCTCCTCCCAAAATATGGAGACCCTAGAAATCCTGTCATGATTGTTTACATCTCAGGGGTAGAAATTTCAAATGTTTTGGTTGATCTAGGAGCAGCAATAAATGTAATGACAGTTCATACAATGGACAAATTAGACTTAATAGGTATCCAATCCACATCTACAATCCTTCAACTTGCTGACCAGTCAGTAGCTATTCCAAAAGGGGTGATTACTGATATTCTAGTTGTGATAGAATCATGGGAATTCCTAGTAGACGTCATGATATTAGAGCCAAGAAAATAGAGAAATGCTTATCCATTGATATTAGGAAGACCATGGCTAGCTACAACAGCAACAACTATTGAATGTAAAACTAAGGATATGGTCATTTCTAATGGGATAGAATTGAAGAAAATATCGTTGTATCCTCCACTAAACCATCAATACATTATATAGGAAGAGTATGGGTAGATGAGCCAGATAACATGGAAAATAGCGCCTCAGTAGCTATGGTTACCATCACAAAACATTTGGGTGAACTAGAAGAAGAAATCCACTATGATACAACTGAAGATATTACCCGCATTCTAATCAATGAGGATATAATGGAGCTAGCCCAAGATTCTAGGAGAGAACTTCTCACTTCTGCTCATTGTACCCTAACAAATATCATTCATTGTGGAGAAACCTTTTACAGAGACTTAGCCACATTCCACATGTTGCTTCCACATTCTTTCCCCCTAAATACCATGATTCTAGTATATGGATTGACTACATCCATGGATTGGATCACAAAACAGGTTATGATTCTACCTAGGTAAACATTGAATATCAACACCTAGTTAGTAGAAAAACAGGAGGAAGAACTTATCAAACTCCTAATTTCCCATTCAGTAGCTTTTTCTTGGGAATACCAAGATATGAAGGGCATCCCTCCTAAGATCTGTACTCATCATATATACACTTAAGATGTCAAACCTGTCAGACAACCCCAAAGAAGACTGAATCCTACTTTAAAAGACATTATTAAGATTGAAATAGAAAAATTGCTACAAGCAGGGTTTATATATCTAATCTCAAACAATCAATGGGTCTCAGCCTTAGTCATAGTGCCTAAAAATAATGGGAAATGGAGAGTGTGTATAGACTATAGGGAGTTAAACAAAGCTACATAAAAGGACTACTTTCCCTTACCATTCATTGACCAAGTGTTGGACAACCTTGCTGAGAAAAAGTATTTTTCTTTCCTAGATGGGTTCAGTGGGTATAACCAAATCCAAGTAGTACCTGAAGATCAGGATAAAACCACTTTCACCTATTCTTAGGGAACTTTTGCCTACAAAGTTCTTCCATTTGGACTATGTAATGCTCCAGCTACATTTCAGAGGCTGGTTTTAGCTGTTTTTGTTGAATTAGCTAACGAGTGCATGGAGGTCTATATGGATGACTTTACTGTGTATGGGGACAACTTTGAAGAAGCTCTCATAAACCTTGAGAAAGTACTAAAATGTTGTGAAAAGAATCAATTATCCCTAATCCATGAAAAGTGCTTCATGATGGTAGAGGAAGGAATTGTATTGGGACACCACATTTCAGCAAATGGGATCAAAGTAGATCAAAACAAAATAGAATTGATCCAACAATTGCCTTCACCTAAAAATTAGACAGATGTTAGAAGTTTTTTGGGTCATGCAGGCTACTATAGGAGAGTTATAGAAAATTTTAGCAGAATAGCTACCCCCATGTTTACCCTGCTTAACAAAGACAAATAATTCTTATGGACAGAGGATTGTCAATCAACATTTGAAACCCTAAAGAAGAAGCTTATTGTTACACCTATTTTGAGAGGGCCTAATTGGACTTCACCATTTCACATACAAACTAATGCTTCAAATGAGTCCATTAGAGCAGTCTTAGGACAGAAGGAGGAAGGAGAAAGTATGCTTGCCATCTATTACATCAGCAAAAACCTTACCTCTGCAGAAAGAAATTACACCACAACTGAAAAAGAATTCTTGGCATCCATCTATGCTATAAACAAATTTAGGCATTATATTACTGGGTATAAAATATTTGTACATACTGATCATGCAACCATCAAATACTTAATGAATAAGCTAGTAGTGGGTGCAAGGATAATTAGGTGGTTATTATTGTTGCAGGAATTTTACATTACCATAGTTGATAATCCAGACAAATTTAATTTGGTTGTTGATTCTCTATCAAGAATGCATATATGTGGAGAGAACCAGCCAGTGGAGGACACATTTCTAGATGAACATCTTTTTTCTATCTCCTCTACCACACCTTGGTTTGCTGACATAACTAATCTCTTAGCTATAGGCTTGTGTCCATCCCATTTTACCTCAAAATAAAAGAAATCTTATCTTACAAATGGTTAAATGGTTTGCTATTTAAATATGGTCTTGATTTCATTTTATGCAGGTGTCTAAAAACTAATGAAATTTTTGATGTCTTGAGAGCATGTCATGATGAACCATCTCGTGGGCATTATTCTTCACACAAAACCATCCACAAGATTTTGGGAGCTAGTTATTACTGGCCCTCTATTCATAAGGATACCAAGAAGTATGTGCAGCAGTGTCACCAATGCCAAAGGATGGGACAACCAACCTTCACCTAGGAGATGTTACTACATCCTTAAGTAATGATGGAGCCATTTAAACAATGGGGTCTAGATTTTGTGGGACCAATTTCTCCACCATCATCAGGTAAAGAGTACATTCTTATATGTACAGACTATGTCACTAAATGGGCTGAAGTGCAAACATTGTAATTTGCAAGAGAAGAGAAAGTTGTTGATTTTATTTATAATAAGATTTTCTTGAGGTTTGGAGCCCCAAGATCCATAGTTTCAGATAGAGGATGTCAATTTAGTTCACAAGTAATCAGAGCATTCACAGATTTATATCAAGTTAAGATAGGAAATCTTCACCTTACTATCATCAAGCCAATGGGTAGGTAGAGGTGACTAATAAGGAACTTGAGAACATTCTGACAAGGACAGTGGCAATGAATAGAAAAGATTGGGCTAACAGATTACTTGAAGCAATTTGGGCTTACAATAGCACTTGGAATTCTACAACAAAATTCTCACCATATGAATTAGTCTATGGAAAGAAGCTGATTCTATCTATAGAATTTGAGCTTCAGACACTTAAAACTGCATATATATTGGTCTACCATTGTTTATAGCCCAACAAAATAGAATTCTTCAACTCAATGAGTTAGATGAAATCTGGACAGAAGCTGTATACGCCTAAAAATGACACAAATCATCCTAAATAAATATTCTAAATATTTATTCCATTCTTCTATTAATTAAATAAATATTCCAAATTTATTTAATCAATTCACTATCTCACAATTAAATAAATTCTATTTATTTAATTAAAATTCTTCTAAAGTCCTTCACAATTAAATAATCATAAATTATTTAATTAAGCCTAATTCCTCTATCCTAAGGTTCTAAATTCAAAATTCCACATCACCTCTACACCTCACCTTTTCCACCTCACCTTGTCCACCTCATCAGGTTGCACATGTAATTAAATATATTTAATATTTAATTACCTTATTTTCCCTCACCCACATGGCCTATTTCTTCTCCAATCAGAGGTCAGTTAACCAATCAATCAAATCTGTTAACTAACATGTCAGTTGAGTCAAATCCTCAATCAATCCAGTCAGTTCCACAATCCACTCTCCTAACTGATCAATCAATTCTGTTAACAGACCAGTCAATGGAGTTAACTCTCCAATCAATTTTGTCACATCCCACCTTTCATGATGGAGCTGGGACACTTGGCACGTTTCCACTGGTTGCACATTCCTCAACCATCCTCAACCGTTGATCTTCATATCTTCTCTCAACCGTTGATTCCTATTCCTCCAAGTCTATAAATGAAGCTTCATTCCTCCATTCTAATCATCCAGGCTTTTGACATCGTTACTCTGCAGAAATATCACCAGCGCGCCTTTGGCACCCACTTGTCATCTACAAGCTTGAGATCACCATTGTTGCATTGGAGCTCACCTTCATTGCACATCACACCATAGCCGTTCACCATCGACTTCCTCAAACAGCTTTAAAAGATTGCACTCTCTGAGGGCTCATCTCATCTGCGAAAGGACGATTCGTGATAGGCGAACAACAGAAGTTTCGAAACGGAAGAGGTTTGCTGTGTTTGTTCATTACTTTGTTCATTTGAATCTTCTTTGTTTCACTATTCTGTTGATGTTTGGGTCATCTATTATTCATTTGATTGATCACTATTTTACCCTCACATTTTTGGCGCCCACCGTGGGGCCGTTGCCCCTTTATTTCACCATTTTTGAGCTTTTTTGAAGGCAGGTTCCGTACAGGTCCCGTAGAGTCACGCACAGATTCTTTCGGTGCATCTGTTAATTTTTACGGCACTTTTGAAGACTGTTATGGCGCATTTGAAAATCTGGCGCATCTGTGTATTATTGCTGCGCTTTTACAGATTGTTACGGCGCTTTTGTTAAAACTGCGCATTTGTTGACTGTTACTGCGCTTTCATAGACTGTTGCTGCGCATTTGTTATAACGGCGCATTTGTTGACTGTTACTGCGCTTTCATAGACTGTTGCTGCGCATACGTTAAAACTACGCATTTATTCATTTTAACGGCGTATACGTTCAAAACTACGGCGCATTCGTTAATGTTGCGCTTCTGTTGATCATTTCTGCGCATCTGATCACTGAAGCTGCGCATTTGTAACTGGCTCAGATTTTAATACTTTTCTTGAGGATTTTACTAACGCTAACCCTTTTGCAGGTGTTTGCTGGAGCGGTTTTGCAGGATAGGCTCAGGTTTAGTTACATGTAGTTGCATCTAACTAGCTCACATTTCATTTTCTGGGAAAGAGTAAAATGGTTGTTCATTACAAATCTTCATCTAGTCTTAATTAGGGAGGAAATAACTGGTTTATTTCATGATTGCATTGCAAACAACTTCCAAGTTATTGCTATCTAAGATTTAAAATTGAACTCATCACTGATCTTGCAGTTAAAATGAACCATTGCTATATCGTGAGACCTAAATTTCAAAGTTAACAATCTCATGCAACGTGGACTTAAAATTGAACTCACAACTGCTTTTTGAAGTTAAAATGAACCATTGCTATATCGTGAGACCCGAATTTCAAAGTTAACAATCTCGTGCAACGTGGACTTAAAATTGAACTCACAACTGCTTTCTGGGATTTAAAATTGAACCACTGCAATATTGTTGAAATCACTTCAAAGTTCTGTTTGAGTAGCTTAGCCCATTTAGTTTTTATCTTTTAACTAGGGTGGATCAATCAGTGTATTCTGTGCTTGCGAATGACAATAGGCTTATGCTCTCCCCTCTTCTGGGTGATCAGAGTGCCAGACTTGTCATTCTATTTGTTTAAACTTTAGGAGGGGCCTGCCCTTGGATGCACGCTTGTCCAAGCGGGAATGACCCTGAGTGGTAACAGGCTAACGCCAAGCCCTACCGAGCCACTTAAAATAAATTGTGCTTGAGGTGAAAACCTCCTGCAACGAGTGCTGTTATGTTACACCGATGGCCAACCTCCCCCAAAACCCTCTCAGGCGTAACCCTTTGAGGCTAGGAGACTCCATAACGGAGAGTAGCGCCGCCGCACGTGTAACCACTTGAACGGTTGCCTGAATTAAATACCTCTTGTTTTAGTGGCCCAAATCCCTTATAATCCATTTCTCGCCTAGGATTTTGTGCTTGCTTTTGTCCAAAATAGAGTCAAAAAAAACTACAAAAACAATGGAAAACTACAAAATACTCTTTGTGCTTGCTATGTTTTCTTGCTAAATTAATTCATAATATCAGATCAGGAAGACCTTTTCCAGCCAAAGAATACCAAAAACAGAGAAAAAATCCCAAAAATTTGCAAAAAAATACCAAAACTGCGCATATATCCGTTTCTGCGGCGCATATACAGCGACTTGCTGCGCTTTTACACCGACTGGCTGTGCATACATACCTTTCTGCTGCGCATATACACATTTTTGCTGCGCTTTTACAGCGACTTGCTGCGCATATACACCGACTTGCTGCGCATACACTTTTCTGTTGCGCATTTGTGCACTGTTGCTGCGCATACATACTTCACCAGAGCGGCGCATATACAGCGACTTACGGCACATTTGCCCATTCTTGCTGCGCATCTGTTTCTGCGCATGTGTGACAGTGAGCATCTGCACTATTTTTGAGAAATTTTCGTTAGCTGTTCAGAGTACCCATTTCAGCCTAGTTTCATTTTCCGAGGTCAGAGTCAACCTGGCAGTCAATTTTCATCCATTTCACCCATTTCTCTCTCTTTCGACGGTCATCCCAGTCACCTTCTGTCCTAGTCACTCTTGCCCCAACGTCATTCTGTCCCATACCGATTCGATATAGGTCCTTCTTCGTTTCATTCGTGAATTCACGTAAGCCTAGTAGGTCACAGTACCTTTTGCTAGTAGTCTTGTTGAATGACTAAGCCCTACACAGTGAGACTGGTATCGACTACCCTTGCTAGTGGCTAGAGTCTGGTGTCAACCGTCTTACCTGAAGTCATTGAGCGAGAGAACCCTTTGTCCAAGTCTTGTCCTAGATATCCCATTCATTACAGTCTTAGTCGACACCTTGCCAAAATTTCTAATCCTAGTCCATTTCATCCCACCCCACCTTGCATGGTTCTTACTCGATCCCAATACAACAAGCTAACTGAAATGGCCGACTCTTCCAATCACATCGCCCCACCACGCGATGATGATGAAGAAATTTCTCGTGAAGAATTAGTGGCACACATGCAAGATAGCAAATTCCAACGCCTAGTGGAGAAAGTGCTCCTTGAGGACCCCACCAAATATTTCCATCATCTTGCTAGTCTCGGAATCAAACTCCCCGCAGACTTTGACATTAGCTCCATCATGGAAAATGTAGACAATGAATGTGAGAGGGACACAAATGACACAGTCCCAAATGCACATGAGAGAGGCACGAATGACATGGTCCCCCAGGCCAATGAGAGAGGAAAACAACACATAGATCAAAATGCTCCTATGGCGGATGTGAGACAACAAATTGAGAGTCTAAAGCTGAAAATCTCCAAACTTAAGATCGGCACCAGTTCCAAGAACTACTCCTTGGAAGATATAGCACCATACCCCTTTGACAGAAGTTTGGTCATGAAACCATTCCCCTTTCAGTTCGGAATCCTGAAATTTGACAAATACAAAGGGAAGGGGGACCCTAGAGATCATATCTGGGAATTCACTGCAGCATGTTTAGAAGTAGCTCACAATGAGACCTACTTAATGAGACTATTCCCAAGATCTCTAGGAGGTCAAGCTATGGAGTGGTTCTCACGTCTTCCACCAGGAATCAAAACTTTTGATGAACTTGTCAATAAATTCATAACACACTTCTCTTACAACATAGAACACGAAGTATCTATGCTAGACCTATGCAACACCAAACAAAAGGGTGGTGAGTCTTTTGCCACCTTCTTACAACGATGGAGACAGCTAGCTAGTAAGTGTTCTTACGACATGCTTGAGAAACAACTATTGGAAATGTTTGTCCACAATTTGAATCCCGATCTTAGCTATCAAATTCAGATACAATGCCCTACCTCATTCACCAAAGTCATTGAAATAGGGCTATTCATTGAGAAAGCTATGATCGCTAAAGGAACTCTCAAGCTCTACAAGGACACACCTCCTTCCAATTACACAACTGACAAGTCAAAGTTTTGGACCAAGAACAAGAATGTGGTCAATGATGGAGTAGTGGATGCCAAGGCGGCAGCCCCTAAACAACAACCCATATTCACTCTTAAGGAAGAAGCAAATAACGGTGCACTCAACAAGCCACCCCCTCGGGAATCTAGACCTTGGTTCAATTCAAACCCAAGGAGAAAATTCATGCCGTTAGGAGAATCTCAAGAGTCTGCTCTCAGGAAGTTGTTGGCTAACAATGAAATTTCTCTACCGCCAACAAGTGACTATGAGCCTATAGTCAAACCTCCCTATTGGAAGGACACAGACTATTGCGAGTATCATCGAGGAAGGGGGCACACAACCAATAATTGCATCTGTCTTAAGAACGTCATACAGGATATACTGGATCAGAATCAGGGAGGAACACAACAGCATACCTCCAATGAATCTCATGTGGCCTACTGCGATCCTCTTCTAAACCACAACCGGCCGTATAACAACAATCACAACAGCGGCCACAACAACAATGGTCACAATGGTAACAACTCCAATGGCCATAACAATAATGACAACAATCGCAACAGGCCAAACCAGAACAGTGGGTCGAGTAATGCTAACTATGCAAGCGTTCCCTTTGAGTACACCATTAACTGCATTTCTGAGCATGTTCCGCAAGTCAACGTCATATCCCCCAACCAACAACCAGGACCTAACGGAACTGGTTGTAGTATAATTACCCGCAGTGGTAGAGTCACGATCAACACCACTCCTCCAAGGTCGTCGCCATCTCCGTCTAACTCCCGCCCATATAATGTCATCGACCAATTGCAAAAGACTCCGGCTCACATTTCTATATTGGAGCTCTTGCGTCTATCTCCTTCTCATAAGGAGATTCTTGAGAAAGCCTTAGTGGAAACTACTGTCCCCACTAACCTAGCCCAAGAAAAGTTTCAAACCATGGTGGGTAATTTGACATCCTCCACTTCCATCTCATTTACAGAACAAGATGACCTCTCCATGTCTCAACCCCACAACACTCCTCTACACATTGTCGCATTCGTACACAGGCACCGCATCAAGAGGGTTCTCATTGATAGGGGTGCCGGTTTGAATATTTGCACTTTGAAGCTAGTCCTTGCATTGGGGTGGTAATTAAAGATGTGGTGTGCCAAGTCCTTGATCGGGAGCTTGCTTACAATATTCTACTAGGGAGACCATGGATCCACGCCATGAAAGTTGTCCCCTCCACCTACCATCAATGCATAAAGTTCCCATATGATGGCAAGCAGGTCACCATACACGGTGACCCCGACCCCTACCAGCATTGCAACTCTTTCCAAGCAAAACCGGAATGTGTCATACCCAACAATTGAGCCCATATCTCCCCTACTCCGCCACAAGACCATACTGCCGAAGCTTCCTCCTCCCGGCCCAAACCAATGAAAATCACCATAAAAGAAAATGGCGTGGGGGAATACCAGATTGAGCACAGCCTCAACCTTGTAAAAATACCCTTGTCTCCTCACTCCTTTGGCCAGCCCAAGCATCAACCCAGGCATTTTCCAAAGCCCTCTGCTCCTCCTATCACTCCCGCAAGCCCCTTTGTAAAATGGGGGACCTTATCCGATGAATCAGAGGAGCGAGATCTCTTGCAATGGCTTTATGCTGAAGAAGAAAACACACCCCAAGAGCCACCTAGACTCCCTACAGAACTCTATGGACGAGGTGAAACCATCTTGCATAGGATGGGATATGAAGGACAAGGCCCTATCGGCCTCAGAAAAGAAGGGATCATCGAACCTATACAACCTTCTTCCTCCTCTTCGGCTAGAAACACCACTGGCTTGGGATACAAAGGCAAGGGCAAAGCCAAAGAAAATGCCTGCCTAGTGGAGACAATTCAAACACTCCAAGAGGATAGTGACGCAGATTCGGATGATTCCAATCAGTATGAATGGGACGAGCTAACAGAACACTCCTACGATGACAAGGAGGTTGACACCATCCAAACTCTTAGCCCATATCATGAGAGACAAACGCAACGGGACAGACCACTGGAGTCTGATTTGCCCCTCCCTGAGGTTATGACTTTCGAGGAAAGTATAGATTCCATTGCGATAAACAACCTGGAAGAAAGTACCACCCAGAACACTACCCCCACCTGTGCTCCTAATATTTCCATCCACACTATCAATGAATCAGGTCTTTCATCCGACTCCCTTCCCCTCTTACACCCTGAGCTTATTGACTGGGACCTACAAGGGACCCCTCAATTAGATATGTTCCAGAACGATGATGCCTACATTGACTATATGGGACTTAGAGATCATTTACCAAAAGGAGATCATAAAGCCGGTTTCGCTATCGAACTCAATACTGTAGCTTACTTCGGGGAAGATGCCAAGCCTTCTAGTCGCAAAAATGTAAAGATCAAAAAGGGATCTGACGGTGAAAACTGCCATGCGGCAGTGTCAGATCATAAAATAGTAAAAAGAAAGGACGTATCTGAAGGTGAAAACCCAACTGTGGCACCTGACGATGGATTGCTTGACACCCTCCCAAGTGATATGTATCAAGAAAGGTCACAGATCGTGGTAGAGCCAACAGAGCCAATAAACATTGGAACCGAAGAGCAGCCTTAGATTATCCACTTTGCAAAATCTCACGCCGCCTGAGAAAACCAAGTTTGTACCATTCTTTAAGAAGAAGAGAGGCATCTTTGCTTGGTCATATGCCGACATGCCAGGTTTGGACCCAAACCTGATTCTACATCACTTGCCATTGGATCCAGGGGTGAAGCCCGTAAAGCAAAAACTAAGAAAGATGCATCCCCATATAGCCCTACTGGTCAAGGAAGAACTCAAGAAATTGTTAGACGTGGGGTTCATTAGAGCCATAGATTACCCTGAATGGATATCTAATATTGTGCCGGTGTCTAAACCAGATGGCAGGGTTCGACTATGCAACGATTTTAGAGATTTAAACAAAGCATGCCGAAAAGATGACTTTCCCTTGCCTAACATCGATATCATAGTCGACCTCACGACAGGACATACAATGTTGTCACTTATGGATGGATTCTCAGGGTACAACCAGATCAAAATAGCACCAGAGGATCAGCACAAAACCGCTTTCACTTGTCCATGGGGTACCTTTTGCTGGAATGTCATGCCATTTGGGCTAAAAAACGCAGGTGCTACATATCAGCGGGCCATGACAACTATATTTCATGACATGATGCATGTGACCATGGAAGATTATGTTGACAACATCTTGGCAAAATCACTTACCAGGGACTCACACCTGGACACATTAGAGAAAGTCTTCCAACGGCTGGACCAATTCCAAGTAAAATTGAACCCGAAGAAATGTGTGTTTGGGGTAACATCGGGCAAGCTGCTAGGCTTCATCGTGTCAGCAAACGGCATAGAGGTAGACCCGGCCAAGGTCAAAGCAATCATGGACATGCCTCCGCCCAAAACTCTAACACAGTTGAGATCCTTACAGGGCAAGCTACAGGCCATCTGCAGGTTCAACTCACAGCTGGCAGACAAGTGCCATCCTTTCAGCCATCTCCTACATAAGAACGTTCCATTTAAATGGGATGAGCAGTGCGAAGAGGCATTCAACAAGCTCAAGGAGTACCTCATGAATCCTCCTATACTCATGCCTCTGATCCAAGGAAAACCTTTGATTCTCTACATATCTGCTACACCTACTGCTCTTGGGGCTCTCCTAGCGCAGCAAGACTATGAGAACAAGGAAAGAGCTGTGTACTACATCAGTCAAACCTTAGTAGGCTACGAGTTGCAGTACTCACAGGTGGAACGTTCATGCCTTGTGGTGGTTTTTGCCTCACAAAAACTCTGACACTACATGTTGGCACATCCTGTCAAACTCATTGCCAAGATCGACCCACTAAAATATCTTCTCAGCAAAGCAGCTCTCACAGGTCGACTAGCCAAATGGGTTATGCTTCTTAGCGAATATGATATAGAGTATGTGGACAGAAAAGCCATCAAGGGGCAAATCATCGCTGACCAACTAGCTGAGGCACCATTACAAGACACTTCACCAATGCAGTTTGAGTTCCCCGATGAATCTTTATTCACTCTGTCAACATCTCCTTGGAAACTCTACTTCGACGGGTCTTACACCAACCATGGATCGGGGGCAGGTATCTTGTTCATCACTGCCCAAGGCGACACAATTCCAAAGTCCTACAGGTTGTTATTCCCATGCACTAACAATATAGCGGAGTATGAGGCTTTGGTAATTGGTCTCAAGATGGCCACTGAGTGGAAAATCCAAGCACTATGTGTCTACGGTGATTCTCATCTTGTCATTAACCAGGTCAACGACGAGTATCAGACCAAAGATGAGAAGCTCATCCCATACAAGCGAATGGTCGACGACCTCAAAGAACATTTTGGGACCATCTCGTTTGAGCAAATACCCAGGATAGAGAACAAAGCAGCAGATGCAATGGTGACCATAGCCTCTCTTCTTGAGATACCTGAACATGAGTCACGGTATGAGTTCTTAGTAGAAACAATTCGACAACCGGCTTATGATCTCCTCGAGACCCATTCCATTTGCCACCTAGTAGGATCTGATTCGCCTTGGTACGGTAAGACCTACACTTACCTCAAGGACAATGTCCTTCCTTTGGACCTCTCTTCCAACCAAAAATGAACTTTCATCCGACAAGCCTCCCGTTACACCATTATCGCCAATACCCTTTACCGACGTGGTCTGGATGGTACTTTACTCCGTTGTCTAGAACAAGAAGAATCTGTAACTGCCTTGCGAGATGTGCACGAAGGGATCTGCGGAACACACTCCAGCGGCCCTTCCTTAGCTAAGAAACTCATGCGTTTGGGTTATTACTGGCCCAATATGGAAATGGATTCATATCAGTTCATCAAAAAGTGCAAACAGTGCCAAATACATGGGAACCTGATTCATGCACCTGCTCAGGAGTTGAGACCTCTAACGACACCCTGGCCCTTTTGCCAGTGGGGACTTGACCTCGTGGGAAAGATTCATCCGCCCTCTTCCAACGGCCATAAATTCATCATAACTGCCACCGAGTACTTTACAAAGTGGATTGAAGCCATTCCCTTATCAACCGTCACGGGAAAGCAAATTTCCTCTTTCATTCTGAATTACATTATCTGCCGATATGGCATCCCTTCATCCATCATAACGAATAACGGGAGACCCTTCAAAAATCAGGATGTCCAGGAACTTTGTGAACGTTTCAAGATCCAACATCGCTTCTCCACCCCATATTACCCCCAAGGTAACAGCCAAGCTGAGGCATCGAACAAAACCATTCTGAAAATCCTAAAGAAGACTGTCAATGAAGCTGGTCGCGATTGGCACGTCCAACTCAATCCCGCTCTGTGGGCCTATCGAACCAGCATACGCACTCCCACAGGTGCTACACCCTACGCCCTCGTCTATGGTTCTGAAGCCATCCTTCCCATTGAGGTCGAACTCCCATCCCTTCGGGTGTCATTGAAAGGTCTCATATCAGACGAAGAGTACAGAGTCTCCAGACTACAAGAGCTAGAACTGCTAGAGGAAAGGCGCTAGAAAGCTTTTGACCATCTCAAAGCCTATCAACAGATGATGTCAAGAAGCTACAACCACAAGGTTAGACCAAGATGCTTCAAGGTTGGAGACCTCGTCCTAAGAGAGAACCCTCGCAATCAGCAGGACAGAGAAAAGAAAGGCAAGTTCGAGCCTAACTGGCTTGGACCCTATGTAATTGTAGCGGCTTATGGATCGGGGGCATATCAGTTGGCCACATCAGAAGGTGAGTTGTTTGATGATCCAATCAACAGCATGCACCTTCGCCGGTTCTATACCTAAGAGAACCCCAGTGCAAGGGGGTACAATAAAGTCAAAAAATCAAAAAAATCAAAAAAAAAAATCAAGAAAAAGTTACAAAGAGAAAATACAAAAAAATCGAAAAAAATAGCAAGCATACAAAAAAAAAAAAAAATCATCCTTTGGTGAAAACCTGGCAAACAGGCGCCTTGGATAGGTATCATGGTGAAAACCTGGCAATCAGGCGTCATGTTACTTTCTAGCTTCTCGTGCAAATAAAAGCAAGTGATGAAAACCTGGTAAACAGGCGTTACTTGTAACAAACCGCATTCTCCATCTTTGGGAATCCAATCACCTTGAGCCCTTCTCCCTCTATTTTCCTCATTCGACCCATATCCATCCCACAATAAACGCTTGACAGTTACCTATCATGGCTTGATACTCACCTTGTGGCCTTGTCAACCAAGGTTTTGTCCCATACCGTCTCCTCAATGTAAGCCTAGTGTAGTGTCTCTCGTCAGGGTCTGTGGTCCGAATCCGTGAACTACGTGGCCTCTGCGCCGTCATGTAGGCAAGGCCATTATTCTAATGCGCCCCCGAGGCTTCCATCTCTCCCAACGTCCCATTCGTCTCCTTTCTTGTCTTCATTCTTGTCGTCTTTCTTCTAGTCCATCCATGGTCCATTAGGGTTTACCCCGAACTACGTTGCCTCTGCGTCGTCACGTAGGCAAGGCCATTTAGCAATGAGCCCCCGAGGCACTAGGTCAGTCCCTTAGGGTCGGTCTTCTCAATAAGGATTGTGCGACCTTCTCATCAAGTAAGCAAATGCAAGCAAACACCCGCGCTTCGAGCAGAAATCTTGACTATGAGCATCTTAACCTATCCAATGCAAAGCAAATACCCAAGGTCTTCTAAATGATTTTATGCAAATTAAGGCAAGAAATAACCACATATCAATGCAAATATGCTTTTGTAGATTGGAACCTAGGGTTAAGTTACAGAGTCTTGATTTTTGCTATCATACCTTCCTATGCTACTCAAGGATGCCAAAAGCTAGAGATGCTATGATGGGGGCATGATTACTTTCTTTGTTTGTTGTTTGTGGATTAAACTTTAGTAATGTGACGCCTTGTCTAAGGACATGATCAGCAAAAGATCATCGAGGACATCCAAGGTCTAACATGAACGGGGACAATCCTTGCTTGTTGAAACGCAAGAGGTACTCAGGTCATCTAGATTCAATTTTGACTAGATGCTTGTATTAACTTGCTAAATCACAATCCATGTAAGCGATACTCAGGTCATCTCGGTTCAATTATACCTCGATGCTTGTATTCACTTGCAACATTTCAGAAAAGTACCAAAAACAAAATGCCCAATGATGAAATAAAGCAATCTAAAAGCAAAACATCCGTCCTATATCCATACACCCATCCATACAATCCTCATCATTCAAACTATGCAGAGTAACGATATCAAGAAAAATTCCTAAGTCATTCTTTCGCAACCATTCCTCTATCCATCGTGTCATTCTTATGTAGATAGAGTACATTTGGACATCACAAAAACAAGGCATATAGGAGCATATCATATCATTCGTAGCAACTCGTCATGCATATGAGTAGGTTAGTAGAATGCACCATCCAATGCATTAGGTCACCAATACATTTGCATCACATCTTAATCTTAAAAGCCCAGAAAATCAAACAACATAGCTAAGTGCATAGTTGCATCACCACATAGTACTCATGTTACAACTGCATACATTCAAAGCATTACATCATATAAACATCCAATAGCATCTCACATATCTATACAGCATCATAACATAGAAATCATGTTCCATACACACATCTGCATTAGCTCATTTAGACACCACATATACAGTTTCATCATAACATAGAAATCATGTTTCATATACATACATTTGCATCATCACATAGACATCATATTACATTTTGCATTCATTTGTCACATTAGATCATATAGACATCATATAGCAGCATATCAAAGTATTTCTCATATAGCATCATATAGACCATCTAACTATGCAATAGAATCACATCATACAATAGAAGTAAAGTCATCATCTCATAATGCATGCAATAGATACACAAAGTTGCGTCATCATCCATACTATCATATACAAAGAGGTCCAAATGTACAATATCACCATCTCTCTCAAAATCAAAGTGTCATATACAATATGCGTCTAAATAGACGGTGATACATGTCCCAAAAATGTACAAAATCGGGTCTGTGTCTACCCCTGCTGCTGTGGGCCACCACTGCCAGCTCCTGACTGCTGAGGTCCCATCACGGATGCCCCTGACTGCGAAGGACCTGCTCTGTGAGCCACCCCAGACTGACTCCTGAAACTCCCTGCCCTCTGGCTCGAGGATACGGCACCATGGTACAAGCCTCGGTAGTACTGTGCCTGCTGCTGCGCTCTGGCTAGGTCTGTCTGTGCCTGTGCCAACTACGTCTGCAACTGGTCTACCTGTGCCTGTGCCTGCTGCACCTGCCCAACCAAAAACGTACTCACTGCATCTGTGCCCATGGCAGCCACTGCTGTGTCCCTCTCTACTCGGATAAGGCGTACCCGGGCATCTGCCATGTCTCGCTCGCGAGTCAAACCAGCGATCACCGCTGCGTTTGTATCTCGCATCCTCTCCACTCTCCTCAGCTGTGCCTGCAGCTCTCGCACCTGTCCCCTCAGGCTGGCTATAGTCCTCTCATGTGCCTCACCCTGCACTGGCCCCTGTGCTGCCTCTACCTATCCTAGCCCCTGCTGCTGGGGCACCTGCTGCTGCGGCACCTGCTGCTGTGGTACCTGCTGGGGTGGTGGCATCTGTGCCTGCTGCTGCACCTACTGTTGTACCTCTCCCTGTCCTGGCACTGCCTGCCCAGCCTGATCTATCCTCCTCCGCTGCCTCGGCCTCTCTGCAGCTCGGCCACCCCGTCCTCGTCCTCCTCTAGCGGCCCTCCACCCTGGGCCAGCCTCTCCCTCCTCCTCTGAGTCCGCCTCGTCAATACGAGGCACCAGCATGCCAGGTCCTGAATATCTCAAGAATGGATGTGCAGTAATCCAGTCCTCATACTCCTGTGTGACCCCCGCATCTGCTATCTCTCTCCGCATGTCCCATGCCACGTAAGGCAACTGTTGGAACTCTGCCAGGGCCTCCTCGTACGAAGCCATCGGCCCCCATCTGACCCTCTCTGCATGAGTCCGGGCAAACATAGCCTGTCCCTGTGGCATGCCCTGTCTCCTGCCAAACTGTCGCAGCACTCGGCCCACCATCTGCCTCTCCAGTATGTGCCGTGTCCGGCCTATCAACCACCTGGTCTGAAAGCAGAAGGGTAGCTCATCTCCCTCGTCATCCCAGGGCTCGCAATCCAAATATGGCCGCCAGACGACCACATCTACCCCATCCAAAGTATGCCACCAGTACTCTAGCTTCCCCAGCCTGTGCTGGGAAATCACTCCTGCATAGCCATAGCTATATGGCTCTCCCCTCTGCCTCGCGAAGACGCATATCGGCCTGGTCACCGCTATGTGCTCCCACAGCCAGAACTGTAACAGCAACACCCCAGCCGATAGACTCGTGCTGCGGTGGTACACCACCTGATGCATGTCATGGTAGAGGTGGGCTAGCACGCAGGGTCCCCACGCATATCGGGTGCCCTCGGTCAGCATCCGCTCCATGATCCTGCCCCATCCAATGGGGAACCCGTGCGATCTCCTATCCGGGCATACAACGCCCCCAATCAGCCCAGCCACAATCCTAGGGAAGTAGTCATAGCAGTCATAGATATCCTGCCAAGGGATGACCTGTCCCACCAGCTCGGGATCATCGAATACTCGCTGACACTCGACGAGTCCCGCGTCCCGCTGTGCGTCGTACTCCACCAACTCGCCTACTACGGGCAAGTGCAGTATCCGGTAGACATCCTCCAGTGTCACAGTCATCTCTCCAGTAGGGAAGTGGAAGGTCCCGTCCTCGCTGTGGAATCTCTCCACGGCAGCTGTCAACAGTCCTCGGTTCGCTCGCACCTCGGGCATAAAGCAAACATAATCTAAGCCCATGGCACCAAGCGCCACTCTGTCCGCCTCCGTCAGCATGTATCTCTGCAATAGATGCATAGGGAACGTCTCCCTCGACTGCAGCGTCTCTCGTATCTCCTCCTGCAAGCACGCAAAAGCAAGGCGTCAGTCTCAAGCCGCGTATACCATACTCAACATATCTACTGAACTATATCAACTAAAATTAGCATTTCAAATTGATCAAAACAGCACACTACATCTCTTGACTAGATTCCTGCAATCTCAAAGATAGCTCATCAATTCCCGCGTCAAACAGGACGCTAATCGAATCAATTTGGCTAAGTAATTTGCCATCCCAAACAAATGCGCCACTACAGGTGGTAAATGCGCCATTTCTGGTATATGCGCCGCAATAATCAACATATGCACCGCAAAATTGCATATGCGCCGCTACAGGGCACATATGCGCTGTTCTAACGCATGCGCCGCGAAATTACGGGTGCGCCGCAGGAAGTCACATATGCGCAACTTTAGCAAATGCGCTGCTACATTTCACGCATGCGCGGCAGAAATA
This sequence comes from Cunninghamia lanceolata, assembly GCA_027924645.1. Classification (NCBI taxonomy): domain Eukaryota; kingdom Viridiplantae; phylum Streptophyta; class Pinopsida; order Cupressales; family Cupressaceae; genus Cunninghamia; species Cunninghamia lanceolata. Next base: position 4,663,250 of record BSBN01001026.1, on the reverse strand, counting down.
CAAAAGCGCCGCCCAATTACGAAAGCGCAACTAGAATGCACAAATGCGCAGCTTTCACGCATGCACCGCCGAAACTGGCATATGCGCCGCAAAATTACAAAAGCGCAGCTTCGCGAGGCATATGCGCCGTTCTGCGTTTCGGCGCATTCATTTCACCTATTTTTTACATGCATTTATGACACCTAAACTCGACCCTAGGAGAAATTTTTCGAAGCACGTACCGGGGGTCCTGCCTCTGCTGGCCGCCCGAATCGTCGGACTCGCTCGAATCGGTGCTCCTCGCATGGAATGTCTACTGCTCTGGCTGCCATGCTGCTCTAAGTTTGCTCTGAGCTCTCTTTCTCCAATCCAGATCAACCAAGTGTGCAAATGACTATTTTTGTGGACCCAGCTCCTATTTATAGCCTCCAAACCCTAATTCTGGCTAGGTGATGACTGTGACTACTTCCCGTGTCCGTTTTTTTCTCCCGTTTTCTTCCCACATCCCTGACCGCGTCCCTTTTCCTCCAACCTATCCTAACCCCTTCCTCGTCGTGAGATCGTCTGTCTCCAAAACTTTCACCGTTTTTCCCATCTAATCTCCCGAGGGGGCATCCTATCGTCATTTAACCTGTACCAGGGGCAAACTGGGGCATGTATCATCATTCAGACTATCAATTTCTTTGAAGCAACGCTATAAACTGCATTGCATCAAAGAGGGGCAAAATGTATACACCTAAAAATGACACAAATCATCCTAAATAAATATTCTAAATATTTATTCCATTCTTCTATTAATTAAATAAATATTCCAAATTTATTTAATCAATTCACTATCTCACAATTAAATAAATTCTATTTATTTAATTAAAATTCTTCTAAAGTCCTTCACAATTAAATAATCATAAATTATTTAATTAAGCCTAATTCCTCTATCCTAAGGTTCTAAATTCAAAATTCCACATCACCTCTACACCTCACCTTTTCCACCTCACCTTGTCCACCTCATCAGGTTGCACATGTAATTAAATATATTTAATATTTAATTACCTTATTTTCCCTCACCCACATGGCCTATTTCTTCTCCAATCAGAGGTCAGTTAACCAATCAATCAAATCTGTTAACTAACCTGTCAGTTGAGTCAAATCCTCAATCAATCCAGTCAGTTCCACAATCCACTCTCCTAACTGATCAATCAATTCTGTTAACAGACCAGTCAATGGAGTTAACTCTCCAATCAATTTTGTCACATCCCACCTTTCATGATGGAGCTGGGACACTTGGCACGTTTCCACTGGTTGCACATTCCTCAACCATCCTCAACCGTTGATCTCATATCTTCTCTCAACCGTTGATTCCTATTCCTCCAAGTCTATAAATGAAGCTTCATTCCTCCATTCTAATCATCCAGGCTTTTGACATCGTTACTCTGCAGAAATATCACCAGCGCGCCTTTGGCACCCACTTGTCATCTACAAGCTTGAGATCACCATTGTTGCATTGGAGCTCACCTTCATTGCACATCACACCATAGCCGTTCACCATCGACTTCCTCAAACAGCTTTAAAAGATTGCACTCTCTGAGGGCTCATCTCATCTGCGAAAGGACGATTCGTGATAGGCGAACAACAGAAGTTTCGAAACGGAAGAGGTTTGCTGTGTTTGTTCATTTCTTTGTTCATTTGAATCTTCTTTGTTTCACTATTCTGTTGATGTTTGGGTCATCTATTATTCATTTGATTGATCACTATTTTACCCTCACAGAAGCCATTCAGCAAACAAAACTGGTTCAGTATCAAAGGAAGCAATGGCATGACCAACACATCAAGAAGAGGAAATTTCAGCAAGGTGATTGGGTTCTTCTTTATGATTCTAAGTTCAAGGAGTTCAAGGGAAATCTACAAACTCATTGGATGGGTCCTTACTAGATAAAGGAAGTTTTTGAGAATGGAACAGTACTGCTGGAACCCATTGATGGAAGCACAGACACATTCTTAGTGAATGGCCACAGAATTAGACTCTATAAAAGGCCATCCACTAAGGAAGAATTCATCAAAGATTTGTACTTGATTACAGGGGACACACCCTCTGTCACAGATTTGAACTAAAAAAAAATGTTGAAAACCAGCAAATGTCGGCCTTCTTTAAAAAAAGAGAGAGAGAGAGAAGGTTGAAAACCAACAAATGGCGACCTTAAAAAAAAGAGAAGGATGGAAAACTAGTAAATGGTTGTCTTTATCAACTAAGGGGATTGAAAACCAGTAAATGACAGTTCCCTTTTTCATGCCAGATGAGAATAATCAAGATACGGAGGTGATCAGGTGCCAGAAGTCACTCAAACACACCTCTGGCACTTGCAAATAAGGAGCACCTCCGACACTTCATGAACTTGGAGCACCTTTGGTGCTCGCAAACTAGGAGCACCTCTAGCACTCCATCAATAAAGAGCTATTCATGAATGTAATAAATTGGGAGAGGACCCAACTCTCTAGGTAATAAAGTAGAGATGTCATTTGATGAGTTCATCATGACTCATCCTCTATTTTATGACAAGAACAAACATGATGTCAGCATGCATATCATCGACATTTGAGAAAAAGGTCATTTCTCTCATACGTAGGTACTAACAAATGACTGTGTTGATGTCACCTGACAAGATGGCATTCTCGAACTACTCAGCAGAAATGATTGTATGGAATGTGACATCAGGGATGCTAACACCATTTCAAATCCACACAGAAGCTGCTCACGTGCCAAGTCACATCCAGTCTCATCAAAGTTGCAGTGTTGCAGCTAGGTACATCGGGCTGTCATCATTAAGATTAGTTCAAGTACTTCTCTTTAATTAAGCATTACTTAGTAACTGTCTTGTTATTTCTATTTTTGGGTGCCGTCATTATGACATGTCCTTCTGTCATTATTTCCCTTCTGAATTCATGCATATCGCCATCTTTTCTACACTGTCACCATGTCTACAGAGTGCCCCATCACTCTACTGCAATTATGACTGCATAGGCACTCTAACCGATTTTAAATTCTTTTTTCATAATCCAAGCCATTAAACAAATTGATATAATAACCCTCATTCAAAACTACAAAATACTCTAAAGAACAGAGTCAGCTGATATAGTCCTCCAGAGCCTACGGAGTTAAAAGAGGAAGAACAAACTACACAAAAAAGTGAGGGAGAATTTTAGCACAGAGGGTGGAAAAAGGACTTAGAAATAGGGATTAAGAAGAAATCAAAGCTAGAAAGTGTTACAGGTCTCTTGCATGACAAAGCTGCAACAGAAATTCTTAGAAATATAGGATCACTGGAGCTTTTGGAAAAGTTTGAAGGGTTTCAAGAGGATATTGTTGATGACTTCCTAAGAAACCTGAGGGACAATTAGATAGTTGTAAAGGGAGTTCAAGTCAATCTCTTTGCAACCACTATCAGTCATATTTCTAGATTGCCTGAACAAGGTGAGAGGTTCTACCATCTAAAAACTTTATATTTTGATTTGATTAGAAATTTCTTTGTAGAAGGTGAACCTACAATATAGTTGCATTTAAGCAAGAACTAGGTTAAAGGAATTCTTAGGTCCTCACTTCCAAACCCATGGCAATCTGTAGCTCTATGGTTGATGAAATATTTCACATGTGATGGTCAATTTTCCATAGTTCTAGGGCCTATAATGAAAATGCTAATTTTTTAAGGCATGGAAATGCACGTCCAGAATTTAGAATAAATCTTCCAAACTTTATATACTCTGCCATTAGTGCATCTACAGAAAAGTATCAACAAGGGAAGGGCCCTATGAAACATCATGGCCTTATTTTTCTCATTGTTAAACATCACTTCCTATCTCAAACTGATGGAGAGACATTATGGCAAACATTTTTAGATCACAAACCACAAGTTAGAGCACCAAAAAGGGTACAGAGTGTAGATGAGGCCTCCTCTACCCATCAAGAAGAGGAGGAAAAATCTTCAACTTCATCTCTAGCTATTGGGAAGGGTAAAGATTCAAAACCCTCACTGGAGGCAACATCATCTGCTACCCCTGTTTCTGACAAGAAGAGGAAAGGAAATGAAATTGGAGAACCTGTTGTTGAGCATACACCATATATGTCCCACTTAGCAAGGAGAACAATGACCTTGGCTGAGGAATCTACTCCAACAAGACCAACAAGGGAAAGCCAGGGTAAAAAAATAAAGAGAATTTCAAAGAAAACTGACTCTGACATACATTACTGGGCTGAAGAAGCATCCCATGACTCAAATGAAATCCCTCTAGTGAGAAAGAAGAAGCAAAGAGAGGTTTCTCCTAGGCCATCTATTCATACACAACATTCCCCTGCTCTGGAGACAGAACAAAAACAAACTTTTAATATTCCTCTGATTTTGAGGATGATATACTTGCTCCGGAGGCACCTGCTCCACCTATGCTATGGAGAAGCAAAAGGAAAAGGCAGCTTACCCAAGCTGAGAAAGATACTTCTCTCCTAGCTGAAGTTGGTCTAGGTTTTAGAGCTTCTAAGGAAAACCTTGGATCTTCATCACTGCCTGCAGTTGCAGAGAAAACTCAAGAAGAAACTTAGGACAGGGAGGCTGCAGGGGGAGTTGAAGCAGAGAAAATGCATGCAGCTAGCAGTGAAGAACCAATGGTTGTGGAATACCCTAATGTACAGCACACAGAAAAAGAAATAGGGACTTACTCTCACCCCTCTGATCAAGAGGATATTGAAATTTCAAAAGAGCAGTAGATGTTAGAAGAGATTGATAATCTAAAAAGATTATTATGGGAGAAAAATCTGATTATCACTGACCTCAAGAAGGTCATGAAGGAGAAATAGATGCAGCAAAAACAAGTAATTGAAAAACTGCAAATAGAGCTCTAGAGTAAACAACAAATAATTCAGGGGAAGGAAGCAAAATTGGAAGCCTAGGAGACTGTGACAACTAAAATCATTAAGGAAAAGGAGATAGAGGTAGTACAAAGTATTTATGATCTTACCAAGGCCAGAGACAATAGTCTCATAATAATTGTAGCATTGATTGAGAAAGTACAAAGCCAAGAAGAACAATTGACTTGGGCCAACAATAAAATAGATGATCAGGAGGAATATATTCATGAGTTAGTTGGCCCAGGGGTAACCATTGAATAGGAGGTACAAATAGATCCATATGTGGGCCCAATCCCAATTGATATTCCTAAGGCCTTGTTCCATTAGGAAAGGAGATGTAGAGAATATGAGGCTTCTAAGCCTATGTTGCAATTACAAAGGGCAGTTACTACCATGTCAAAAAGAGTAGAAACCCTAGAAGAAAAAGTCATTCAGATAGCCTCCATTTCATCTGAGATTCTATCTTGTAGGCCTCCAAGTGCAAGTTATGCTATGTTCTTACAAGAGAGAGTCCTGCAAAGAAAACTATCTTCAATCCTGTCTAATCTGACTAAGAACACAGAAATAGAGGAGGGTTTCATGGAAGCATATATGAGTTCTAAAGAAGACAAAAAATTTCTATGTGAGTTATATTTGCATGGTTTCTGTGTTGATGATATGACCTTCATTATTAACTATTTTGTAGGGGAGTGTCAGCTCAAAGCATTCATGTCACTGATGAGAAATCATCAGATTTAGAATGAGAGAATGGAGGCATATCTCAAGAAGGATGAAGAAACAAGTCTTTTTATCAGAAAAGAATGTCCAAACCCCCATGCTTTTAAGGTCTAATTTAGAGCATGTGTCTACCACCCAGAAAGTACGACCAAAATTTTTCCATTATATCTAAAGCACCTTCAAGAATGTTTTATTGATTTCAATCTTTTCATGAACAGTTCAACCAATCAAGTACTTTCAGTGGCAAAGAAGATGTGGAACCTCTTAACTTCAGAGCAGAAAATGAGAGAAGTGGTGACTCCTACTAACTTGATATTATTTAGGAGGAAAGCTAGGTTAATATCCAAAATGATGGATAAATACCAACAGGAGTGGATAGGTACCAGTTTTAGACCCCCTCTCATCATTGAGCCGCTACCTATGTGGGCTAAACAAATGGAAAATGATAAGTTCCATGAGTGGATGAAGCAGGTTGATCAGTACAGGGGAAATGGTAATATAGACCACACCACCTGGAGAACTTATGCATAGGACTACAACTTGATTCACAGGATATTCCACCAGAATAAGTCCAGATTGTGAGAAGCAGGAGGACCTACTAATCCTTAAGTATGGTGGATGATGAGTGCCAGGTAGCACACACTTTTTTACCTCTCTTTCTCTCCCTTCTTATTCCATTACCCTAATGACTACACCAAAATAGGTTGACAAGATTGTTCTAATGATGATTAATAACAAATAAATTACTTAGAATCATGATTTCTGATTGATGGACTAATGTGTGTTGAATTGATGGAACTATGCAAAAATCTTCTCTTTTTGAATCAACAGGTGCAGGTGTTCAGGTAGACATTTTTTGTGCATCTCCAGAGGTAGTCCTAATGATCTCTGGAGCTGACATTAGAATGCCATGACTAGTCTCCAATGTTCCAATTTGATTGGAGAGATTTTGGGATAAGGAGGTGAAAATTATCTCTGGAGCTAGACTGAAGTCTTGAGCATCTCTAGAGCTAAACAAGAAGGTCACAATCATATCTCTAGAGCTACAGACTAAAACATCCATCTCTGGTGCCTCTTTAAAAAAATGCAAATTTCTAGCACAACTGTCGGTCAGACACTTCCAGTGGTGATCGGGATGCTCCTGATGTTACTGAAATCATCACCTGAGTAATTAAGGGAAGTTTATAGTTAACTGCTAGAAGTTTTTATCTCTTTTTTATTTTGCACGAGTTATTGATGAACTGATTTAAATACCTATATTTTAGGGCCTCACTACCCAAGTGTATTTAAAACTAAGACTCAGATTCATGTGGACTTCTATTCCACTCTATCTATTTTTATTGCATGGATATTTACTCTATAGTTAGACAGTTAGTAGAATAAAGAGATTGATGTTATCTCATAGAAGAACTAGTAGAATAGGGTGAGTGATCTCTCATCATAGATTTAGATATAGACTTATAGAAGTAGCAGTAGAAGAAGGCGATTAATTTCTAATTTCTGTAATCTTATTTTGATAAACATTTTCTAAATACAAAGCTGATAGAATTGGACTGAATTGAGTTGTGATATCATTATCTTGTGCATATTCTTTACTTTAGTCTTCAGCCCTAAGGTTGTGGATCAAGGGCCCACTCTCACCACCAAGGCAGAAGGCTAGTACTGTTGTTTTGTTGTTTCAAATTCTATTTAAAAATAGTTATTGTTTTCATAGGTAAATGCATGTTTCAGTTGAAAGGAATAATCTAGCTTTACTTTAAAGCAATTCAATGTTCAGTTTTGTTTTCAGCATTCTTGGAATTCATTTGATAGAAGATTGATCAGTAATATTAGTTTCTTTAAAGCAGTAAAGGCGATTAGAGTTAGTTAGATAAAACTGGCAACTATAGGATTCCTAATTGCAGATAGCCAAGGACACAACCCTAGATTTGAAAAAAGAAATATGATTAAATGATGAGGTACAATGACTCTTGTCAACAAGAATATCCATTTTCATCACAAGAGAATCCATTTTTGACACAAATTCTTGCATTGGAATGGAAAATTCTAGAAATATAGGCATGGGGGGTCTAGGGGAAGTCTCCTAGCATCTATTAAGTTATTCTCCACTCTGGCTACTAGATCATATGTTGTTAGGAGTCTTTTCCCTATTAATTATTGAATCATAATAGAAATATCTTATTTAAACACTTTAAGGTAAAAAAAAATGCCATACCAACTAGTGGTCATGTTGTAGCAGGGATTCTTTGCCAATTCTTATGAAACTAAGTATTGAAATTAGTGACTGCCTCTTGTGGTGCCCACTTGATTGTTATCAATTGTTGCAACAGTTAAGAGCTATCTCCCTTCTCCTTGAATCTCTCAAAAAATTACATTTCTAAGCTCGTCCCATGAGGCAATTGAATTGGATGGAATGGATTGATACCAATCAAGTGCTTTTCCTTTGAAAGAAGCCACAAAAAATCTAAAAGAGATACTTTTGTTTATAACATGGTGAACTGTACATATATCTGCCACATCTTGGAGGTGTTCAATAGGAGTTTTAAAATCCTCACCCATCTATTCAGGGAGATTTTTAAGGGCATTAGCCAGAATAGGGTCCCATGTAGTAGGAGAAACTAGAGGGATCAAAGGGCTTCCACTATTCCAATTAACGAAATTCCTAGGAGCTCTTGTAGTAGTCATTTAAGGAGGTGGTAGTGATGGGTTTGGATGTACTTTTATTCTCCTAGGATTGATTACTAAAGGAGGGGCCAATAGCCTTGGACTAGATGCTAATAGTGATCTTGTAATTAGTGTTTCATTCATACAACCATAGTTTTAGAATCCTATTACTAAATTAACTACCTAAGATAAATCAATCTTCAGGTCCCATCTGGCATGCCAAAATTGTTGATATTTGAATCTTGTTTATGAGAAAATCTGTACAAACATTAGAGATTTCACAAGCATGAGACCAATTATGAAATTTCCTCTAGGATTATGAAGCTGGCTCTTCATGAGATCTTCAATAAATTCTTTTAAATGAAAGAGGAGAAAAGAAAATAAATATTGAAATAAAACTACCCTAGTGTGATGCGTAAAATTTGAAGTTCTTACTAACTTTAGTAACTCACACAATGTAAAATATATATACTAATTATGATGATTCATCACTATAACAAGGGGAACCTAAGCGCATGATCATCATTCAATAAGAGATCGACATTCATTAAGCATATGAATAGAGTGTTGGATGATGGTTTTTCATTGATGCCAAAATGTCATTTGTTGTTTGAGTTGGTGTTCAATATGATGCTTGTCATTATGGTGTTCCTATCTTGATGATCATGCTTTAGGATTTCATACTTAATGGTGTCAATCAGATGTTGGTTTGTTAGTTTTGTCATTGATGTTAGGCTAAGGTATGAAGTTTTCCATTAATGCAATACAAAGAGTTGTAGTACTTCATGATAAAGTCATGACAGAGCATGACAGAGCATGACAAGGATGCTTCATGATATGGTGTTTCAAGGTGCTGCATGATATGGATGCTTCATATCTATGTCAGCATGACCAAGTTTGTGCAAATGTTCATATCAAAGTCTTGATGCAAAAGGGTTGTTTCTTCACATGGTGCATTCAATGTCAAAGTGATTGTTGGCAGTTTGTTAGTCACTTCACAAAGTGTCAGAGTTACTTCATGATTATGGTGTTGATACAGGTATGGCAGAGTCAAGGAGTGTTGATGCAACATGCAAAGGATTGCTTGTCAAAGAGTGTTTATGCAAAGATACAAAAGACCTTGCCATGATGTTACAAAGGAGACAAAGAAAATGAGGTTTGTCATATGCCTTGAACAAGATGGTGAGTCACCAGAGATCCTAGGTACTAAGTGATGGTATATGTCATGGTGTTGTTGTTGAAGTAGCAAGAGGTATATTTACTCTGTATCAGGAGGTATGTATGCATTAGAAGGTTTGACTTCATGTTTTGAAGAACAAAAGAAGATTATCCTATATCTTCATAAGGTTGGGTTGCAAATGTGCTAACTAGGGTTTGTAATTGATTGAGAGTGGCTAATGTGTGTATTGTTTGTTGAAGACCTAATCTACAATCTCCTAAAAAACCTAAGTCCCTATGATCAAAACCCTAATAGTTCTAAAGAATCCTTAAGGTCTCAAAAAGTCTATATCAATCTTCTATTCTCTATCATAGAATGTCTATAGTCAATGTATTAGGGTTTACATTTGAAGTGATGTATTTAGGGTTTGTTATTCTTAAAAAATCCTAGTCTAAAAGACCTATAGAAACCCTAAGTCCTAATTAATTAAACCCTAGATTATAAACTTTAAAGCAAGTAATGATGGGTAGTCACTTTATGTTTTGTTTGGATGTTGACCTTCAATATGAGTTCACCCACAACTTAAGTGACATGCTTGAGGGTGTTCAAGTCATTTAGTGACTGACCCTTTCTATTTAGGGAACTAGTTCAAACAGGTGGAAATATTATATGTGGGCGCCAAAAGGAGATCAAGGGTCAAAAATTAATATATCGAAGGTGTGAAAAAGAAAATCAAAGGTTGTAATTTAAACCATGTTCAAACTTCAATGAATACTCTTCCTGTTTAACTTTGACAAGCATTTGACCGTCCCTTCCACATGCAATAGCATAGAGCATAATCTGAGGCTAAAAATATCAAATTCCAAAATAGATTTGAGCGTTGAACATGCATGAAGCATGCAGCATCCACTCTCCCTAAATATAGATGCACTTCAATAACCAAAGTTGCAAAGCATTAATTAAAAACATAAGTTGTATTCTTTGTGTATATATTAATGGATAGAGAAAATGTAATAGTTCTTTGATATAAGAAAATGAGCATGAATTTGAAATTTTTGATGTAGTATTGAAAGATAAATTAGAGGCATTGCTTTTGCAGATGATGGATAAGTATGAAAGGATGCTCATGTGTTTTGTGTACAGATGCTTGGTAAAATAGAGAAAAGGGTGTTGATAATATAATATGCAGATTTGAAGAGATCTCTATGAATAGATGACATTGAAAAAGAGAAGAAAATATTTTAGATATTCAAAGAAGCAGATTGAGAGGGGTCTTGATAATGGCTCTATGAATAGTTTGTAAAAGAAAGATGATTGAAGACAATATGATGAGCATTTGTTAATAATATATGCAACAATGAATAAGGAAGGAAATTAGTTTGAGAGGGCTACTAGGTGTAATGTCAGAGACTTCTTGTTTTGAAAGGGATAGAGTAATTATGAATGCAGCTACCCTGATGTCTTCATAAGCATAATGGTAATCTAATTGATTGTCCTCTTTATCTTTGAGGTATTCTCAATTTATAGAGTTTTGATGTCAATGTATTGGACATATAGTGGTCTTGAAGAGTCAATCCTTGGTTATATTGTAAGAAGATTGTAGTAATGTTTTAAATATCTACACATAAAGGTGCTTGAACAAATGTGTTATAGAAGTCATCTATAACAATTGATATCATTGTAAACAGAGTAGTACTATGTGTTTGTGTTCTTGTTTTGAGATTGGAGTTGATGTGATCAGTGAGATCCTGTGATCAGTGAGGCATACATGTATTCAATGAGATTTTGGTCAATGAGACCTAATGAAGAATTTGGTGAGGTGAGGTTGGATAGTGGTTTTTCCCTATTTAAGGTTTTCCACTTTACATCTGGTGTCATGGTTTCATTTCTATGATTCTATTTCTCTTTGTCTCTTTGACATGTTGGCATTAATTACTTTCACATCAATTGTGTTGATAAAAGAATCATTTTAATATATCATTGATTCACCCCTCCTCTCAGTGATCCATTGTATTCCAACAATTGATATCAGAGCTACGGGTTCCTTGGAGGAGTCTAATAGACTTGGCTAGATCTTGGAGGTGGAATATTATGGCTAAGAGTAAAAGAAATAAGGAAATAAGAAATGCCAAGCAAAAAATTGTTCAAGTCCCCAATCAAATCAAGTGATGTGTTATTGCAAGAAACACCCTTGCAAATGGAAACAAGATATGATATATCTGAAAGAGAAGATGATTTTGTAGTTGAGAATATTAACAAAGAAGGATACCACATTATGAGTGAAGATGAATAGGAGTATGATGAAGATGAATGTGAAATTGATATTGAAGGTGAACTCATGTGTGCCCTAGATGAGATCAAGAAATTTAGAAAGGAGAACCAGCTATTAGAGTTACAACTTCAACAAGAAAAGGACTCCAAGGACAAAGTACTTTTAGACCTTGAAAGAGCTTTTTAAGATCTTGAAGAGGCAAGAAATCTCATTGTGGATTTAAGGGTACAATTTGAAGAATCAGATAAATTAATTATCAGACTAAAAATAGTGTTTGAAGAGACCAAAAGGATAACAAATGTTACAAATTTGAATCTGAAGTAAAATCAATTGAATGCCTAAAACTAGAAGCAGAGATAGTCACTCTGAGAATGGATCTTGAAAATCTCAAGATTCTGTCAAAGAAAAATTAGAAGTTCGAGAATAGCACCAACAAGTTGTATGAGATGTTGGGAAAGCAAAAATATCACAAGGACACTACTAGCTTAGGCTATGAAAGAGTTCAGACTTTTAAAATCATACAAACTCCTAGGAAGAAGATAGATCTGAACTATCATTATGCTGCTCCTGAGACTAAAGACAAGAAGAAGGAAGAAGATAAGAGTGACGATAATGGATTATTCAAGAACATAAATAGTGGAGGAATAAAAAGAACCATCAAGTCCATAGGATCTCCACCTAATAGGCAAAATCAATCTATAAGGTACAATTATTCCTTTGTTGGTTATTGTTATTCATGTAATGGATATGGTCATAAGGCTGCTACTTGTAGAGTTGCTCATAGGAGAAGGCTTGATTTTAAGAGTAGGAACTCTTTTGTTTCAATAAGGAATATGGATCTAGTGTGTTATAATTGTAACAATTTTGCCATAAGGAAAGAAATTGTAAGGTGCATGGAAGGTATAATCATGTATGAAATAAAAATAGAAGTGCTCACGGGTTGTCAAAAAGAAACTATCATTCATTTGATCTAGATTACAATATCATATGTTATAAGTGCAACACCCTTGGACATAAAGCACATTGGTGTAGAAAAGGTTTTGTAAGATCACCTGGTTATATGAAGGAGATGAATATGTTGACCAAGCAAAAGGAAGAGTGTTTGAAAGGTTGGAGAAGGAAAGATCCTGAGAAAGTTTGGAGGAAGAAACTTGAACAAAAGAGAGAATCTATGAAAGTGTGGAGAAGGAAACAAAATCAAGAAAAAGATAAACCTAAACTTGTGCATACTGCACAAGAGACATCACAAGTTGCATAAGCAGTAGCATGAGGTCAAGAGGAGATGTTTATTTTCTTATCATTCAGCCCCATAGACAACAACAAAGAGGTTCCATGCTTAGCTATGTTTATTTATGCATTGGTAAGATTATGCATGTGTTAAGAACAATGATTCCAATACAATGATATGCATCAGCTATTTTGATATGATTGTATCCCTGTGTACTGGCAAGTCTTCCATGAACATAGAAACCCTCATGTCAGTGGTATACTACAATAGAAATTTCATGAAATTTGTATACCTTAATGAATGCCAATGTGAGAGAAAGGAGGTATGCAAAGTATGCATGCTTATCTCTTGTGTTTAGTAATTTGTCAAAGACATCTCCACATTATTGAGTTAGGCCATCTCAAGGCATTCACATTAGGAAAAGATGACAGTGAAATAACTTAGTATGAACCCTTGATAGATGGAGATAGATAAAGAGCAGTAAGAAGATGGAAATGATATAGGACTATGAAGAAATACTATAGCCATAACAAAACACCTCAAATAAATATGGTCTAGTGGGATGGCATGCTTATCTTTGCTAGCATGTTTGTTTCTCTACTCAAATTGGAACTTTTCAAATGGATGTGTACAAGAGTTGTGTATTAGTGGGTAGAGGTTGACAAGACAATAATTATTATCGGGATAGTTTTTGATTTGTATCACATCAAATAGTCTTATTGAAGTTCTTAAGAAATGTCTTGCATGAATGCTCAGTTGGATTTGAAATAAGGTTGATTGACATCAGTGATACAATGAGTGTAAAAGGGCATTAGTACCTTATGCAGTGTCTGCAGGATACACACAAAATAGGTTTGTTGAAAAGGTTGTGGAGATTTATTCAAAAACTATTGTTATCAAGATAGGTTTAGTAGTCATAGTGATTAGGACATCAGGATTTGCATTCTTTGTACATTTCACATAGTACTGCAGTGTTTCAGTTCAGTCGGTTGATGATGTTGGGAGAAGTGTTCTTTGGTTATCTTAGACAGTTGAGATGTTGATGTTATTGTAGGTATGAATGATCTTCTCCTTAGTTCAGTGATAGTGCCTAACAAAGATTTGATACAATGATCATATATGCCATTGTTCTATGAAGTTAGTGCAAACCTTAGATGATCCTTGTCTCACATATCTCTCAATCATGACATTAACATGTTTTGCATGTAATGATAGTACTTCCAGTGTTGTTTACAGTGACTTCAATATGACAGTGAACATGGATCATTTCTAATAGTTAAGAAAATGTAGTTGACAAGTGTAAAATCAAACTCTACAACTTTTACAACATATCTATATTGTATACAATTTAGAAGCTTTGGAAAAGGATATAAAATCTATCAAAGGATAGATGAAGGATTATTGTCAAATGTTATAGTTACAAGTGGTGTGGTAGACATGTAAGAAAAATGTAGAAGCATAGATAAGGCACATAAACCCTTTGACACAGACATATGGTCTAATGAAATGTCATGTTTTCATGATATGTTCAACATTGGTTTGATAATAAGACCATAGAAACTTGTAAGCAAGTGCAACTGATGAGTGTATTTCCTAAATTGAAAGTGGAATGAGATATTGTTGGTTTCAGGATAGTGTGACAACAGATTAGGACAGAGGTTGGTACTTATTAGACAGGACAGTTTAATAATGTTAGAGTTGGCTATGATTGGAGCCACCTAGGATCTAGGACTTCATGAAAGCACAAGAGAGATCAAATGAAAGAATACTGCTATTCTATCAATGAATACAAAAGATTACAAGATTATTCTTGGATTAAATAATACATGAAGAGAGCCTTTCTTATAAAGACAAGGTGAGAGCTAGAAAGGTGGAGTGAAAGGTGGAGATATTCCTACAACATGTGACAATTAAAGGATGATAACTAATTGTACATGTGGAGGATAAGACAACTCACTCCAACTATCAACAACTCAACACACAACTAGACTAAACTAGAAACACCTAGAAGACTCACTAAGTCAACATAACATGTGTGAATTAAGTGTGATGTGTGAATATTATTTAACTAGTAAATAGTTAAATAAGATGAATTATCCACACAAGGGTAAACCGGTTAGGTGATAACCCTATTCACACCAACACCCCCTTAAGTGCAACTTAGGGAGTAGCTGACTAAAGAAAGATAAAATGATGGATGAAGATGATGGGTCCCAGCTACTAGGCCATGTTAAGTACCCATGTATAAACAAATATCAAGTGGAGAAAAGGAGAAAACCTCATGGGACAAAACTCCTCTCCAAAAGTGAGAATGCATGAAACAATGAAAGTGAAAGAAGTGATAGTAGGAGGACTCAACATGACCCCCCAAGGACAACTTCTATCACATATGTACAATCAAGTACCCCCATAGGAGAGAAAGAGTGAGACTATAGGTCCCCCCATAATGAAGTAGCTCATGTGCTGATGGTGAATGCATGAAGTTGAACACTGGAAAGTGTTATGTACCTATAAACAACATTTATACCCTTAGGAAGAAACAAGTCCAAACGCTGATGTAGAAGAAACTCCATCTCAAGGTATGAGGGAAAAAGCCTCATGATGGATGCCTCTGAAGACTTCTCAAGTGTCCACATGTCAGAATCAAAGAATGGCACAATGCAATGAGGTGTGACCAATCCAAAATCCTAGGTAGACTCATGAAGAAAAATCGCCAAAGATGAAGTAGATGGGATAACAGTTGTGTTGTAACTGTCATCAAATAGGAGAGATAACCCCTCAAGTGTGTCCTCCAAATTTGCAATATGAGACTCACAAAACAAGTTTGATATACCTTCCAAGAAAGTATCCCACAAAGCTATTTCTGAAAGACATGTATGATCCTTCTCAACTATAGTAGATGAAACCATGTCGATGTCGATCTCTAAAGAAGCAGGAGGTTGAGGTGATGGAAGCTCAGCACTAGTTTCATGAACCAAAGTGGGTGGAAGAACACCAAGGTTCAAGTGACCAAACTTCTTAAAAACATGATTTACACTTTATGCATGAGTGTGAATATCAATCAATGGATCTACATCATCAGAAACAAAATGGGAGAATGTATACAAGCGAGATGCATGACTAGCCATCCCAACAACAATGATATCTCTGCTCTCCAAGTCTCGTATGATCATTGAATCAGGAGTGAACTCAACTATCTTCCCTACACCACAATGAGTAATCTGGTAGATGGAAAGGAGATTGATTGACAAGGAAGGTACACACAACACATTATTGAAGGTGCCCTCACCAACATTAATTGTCCATTTTATAGTTGCATGCATATATGTATTGTTACCCATCAAAATAGGTGTCAAACTACATGACTCAAATGAAGAGAACATCCCCTATGAAGATTCCATATGATGAGAAGCTCCAGAATCAAGAAGCCATCTCTCTGAATGAAGACTTATAGAAGAAAAGAGTGCCTATCCTTTTCCTTTGATTGTCCCATTAGCAATGCTTGTTGTTCCTGTATGTGTAGATGATGATGGTGTTGAAGAGGATGTACTAGGTGATGATGATGGCATTTGGATATTGTACTTTTGAATAATGCGAGTCAACTCATCAATTTTATTCTCATAACACTTATGCTCATCATGTCCTAGTTTCTTGCAATATGCACACTTTGGTCTCTCCTTCTTAGATGCTTCCTCCTTGGGAGAGGATGAGGACTTAGGTGATTTGGTTGACTCCTTTGCTTGCTCATTGTTCTTGATATCCTTATTTTTTCATTTCTTGCCTTTGCTATTTGAAGTCTTTTGATCCTTAGAACCTTGATTAGCAAGAAGAGCTTGAGGTTTAGGTTACTTCAATTTTCCCATGTGTACTAACTTAGCTTGCTCCCTTGTGAGTGATGTAGCAAACTCATCAAGTGAAGGCATTGTGAAAGCTTTCCCAAGTGCATCCATGGTAGCATAAAAGGTAGAAACAAAAACTAAATAGTTAGGACCAAGCTTGGCAAGGATTGAAAGAATCAATTGAGTGTCCTATTTCTCAATTCCACATTGTTTGAGCTGCAATCTAAGTGATTTAGCTTTGTGAAGAAGTCTTGGATGCTTGTAAAGTTGGTTGGATTCAAACCAATTAGTTCATTCTCCAATTTGAAACCTCTCATAGTATCTTGTTTAACAAAGAGATTTTCTAAGGTAGTCCACACTTGATTAGGTGTAGTACAAGATTTAATATGAAAAAGGACATCAAGAGAGATAGACAAGCATAGTGTTCCATAGGCTTGATCACATCTATTATACCACTTTCTCTTTTCTGCAGCTATAGTTGGTTCAATTTTTGTACCCATTGTTACTCTATGAATTTTCAAACTTCTTAAATGAATCTCCATTTTAGTTTTCCAATCATGATAGTTATATGGTGTGAGTAGAGGAAGTCTGTTTGGATCCATGATACAACAATACAAAAAAGAACACAAGACAAACCCCCTATTACTCAATCAAAGAGATCACCCCCCAAAAAAGAATGATTGTGGCACTTTATACATAGTGTGATTTACAATCATCCTCAAGGGATCAAAAAAGGGAAATTGTCAAAATCTCTTAAAATAGAGATCCAAGGGAGATTACAATTGCTCACAATGATTTACCACAACAAACAAATCCCTTCAAAACAAGTTTCACTTTCTCAAGTGTCAAAATGTACAAGTTATCACTCAAAAGCCAAAAAACTAACAAATGAAATAAAATAAACATAGAGATGAATCTAAGAAAAGTGCATGGATGGATTTGAAGAGCTCCTGAAGACCTTTTCGATGCCACAAAAATCACAAAAATTAGAGATCGTGGCAGAAAGTTGTGAGCTCAAAAGTGAAAAACAAATATTTGTCTTCAAACTATTGTAGCAATTGTCTGCAACAAAATATCAGAAAACTACTAACACCACTACAAAGTGCTCTTTGCCATCTTTCTAACAATATCTTGTTTGCCCGATTTCACCTCCGTGGACAAGAGTTATGCAAAAAAGGAAAAAAAAGCCCCCTTTTAGGGCTTTGAGGGGCAAAAATGGCCACCTAGCACTGATACCACCTGGTGCAGTGCTGACGTCGGCATAGATTCTGACGGAAAAAAAAATCCCCCCTCCTAGAAAAGCTAAAAAATGTCTGGAAACCACCTTTTGCAATCAAAAACTACTGTTGAACAAGGTAGTTGGCGAATATTCCATTGTTTTAAAACTTTTCCACTGTTTGCAAAATGCACACCAGAGTTTTCGATTAAATCTATAGACGGTTTTAAAAAAACACGGACTATTTACAACTCCAAAACCACTTTTATGTTAGGCACCCACCGATGTGTGGTATAGAATATCATTGTTGAGGATGCAATAACTGTCGATGCCAAGGAGACTGCTGGAGGCCAAAAAATGCAAAAGCCACCAATGATAAAGGAGTTTTGTTTGATTATCTATAGAGGACCACCACTAAGTAGAATGGCTGCCACTCGTACTAAATTCTTGCCATGAAGATTTGGCCGACAAGTTTAGAAAATTTCTTGTCATGAAAAGAGGATACCGCCAGTGGCTGCTGTGGGTGGTTAAGAAAAATGCGGGGTGTACATAGAATACACCGAGAGGAACACCCGATGAGTAGAGAAAAATTTCTATCTTGAACTTTTAATGGTGTGAGACAATTCCATGATGACTTGAATGCCACCAATGATTTGAAGTCACGTCGTTATCTGAGAAATGTCGATGGTGTTTTGACTGTGGATGGTCAAAACACAATGGATATCAACTACCTGCCTGTCACCTACGAAGACCGCTGCTGGAAAACTTTAGATCCTGCTGGAAGTGAAGTCTAAAGCCACCGATGATGTGAAGTTTGCAGATGACTAGTTGTGTTGAAGATCTCGCCAGGCATGAAGGACGTGGTGGGGCCCCACGCCAATGGTGCCCCACAATTTGTTGTACTATAGAGCAACCTATAGGGTACCCTCTGTAAAAAATATATTCTACAGAACAATAAATTAAGCCCGTAGAATTAAAGAAGAGATTTTTAATTACTCGCTGGTCAAAGACACATGCACTAACGTAGTGCAATTTCGCTGACACAATAGATTCTCAAAATATGCCAAGATATATTCCCTGCAATAGATCCTGAGGAGTAAAACAAAATTGCCTCTTGTTGTAACTTTGTTCGATTTGGATGATTTTATAGTCAATTTATAAGTTTTTGAGCATCCTGAGCATGATGGCAGGGTCAATTTTTGCCCAAACTACTCCAAAATTGCAAATGCCTCTTGGATCAGGTATCCATCCCCACAAATTGAAAATGCTATAGATTTGGTCTCCGATGTCTGATTTGGATAAAACAAAAGCTGATCTTGACTATCTCAAACCTCCTTAATGCAATGGTGTGCTCAGATTTGTAGCAACATGCTCTGATTTGAACCTGTAATACAAGACCATAAAGAGGAAAACCTCACAAATCTAATGTTTCTATCAAGTCTTTCTGATTCCCTAGGTCATCATTCGATGCAAGAGAAGAGTGCTCAACTATCAAGATCCACCGTAAATTGCATTCAAGATCTCTCAAAAATTGACTAACACAAAGTAATTCTTCCTAGAGCTCTGATACCATGTTAGAGTTGGCTATGATTGGAGCCACCAAGGATCTAGGACTTCATGAAAGGACAAGAGAGATCAAATGAAATAATAATTTTATTCTATCAATGAATGCAAAAGATTACAAGATTGTTATTAGATTACATAATACATGAAGAGAGCCTTGCTTATAAAGGCAAGGTGAGAGTTAGAAAGGTGGAGTGGAAAGTGGAGATATTCCTACAACATGTCAAAATTAGAGGATGATAACTAATTGCACATGTGGAGGATAAGACAACTCACTCCAACTATCAACAACTCAACACATAACTAGACTCAACTAAAAACACCTAGAAGACTCACTAAATCAACTTAACATGTGTGAATTATGTGTGATGTGTGAATATTATTTAACTAGTAAATAGTTAAATAAGATGAATTATCCACACAAAGGTAAATTGGTTAGGTGATAACCTTGTTCATACCAACAAATAATGTCATATGAGGCATGAGGCATTACATCAGCTGTAACTCTCAACTTATGATTAGTAACTCAATTGAATTAGTTGTTCATGTTGTTATTATCTTTAATGTGTACCCTGGTTAGGTTTGTCATGTCTCTTGTACAAGATAGTTGGCAGTGTTGTTGATGATATATGACAGTGATATGATCAAGTGGTGATGCTTGTATCAGATGATCAAATGAGCAAGTGGCAGTATCATGATGCATACTCATGTCTATTGATGTAGGAGCATCCAGTGGTGTAAGAACAATTTTGCATCACCCAAAACGAAGTTGATTCAAAATCATTGCATTTGTTTTAATTTATTTCCATAATTAGTGTTTCTGGTTCCATAATCTCTTGAATAATGATGTAGGACTTTCAATTTTTTTCCAAACTGCTAAAAATAGCAAACTACCAATTTTGGAAAGTTTAACTGCCATTTTAGGAAAGTTTGCATTTGGACATGGCTGAAAGTGAAAATTTACAAGAAGCTTCATAACCGAAATATAAGACCTTTGGTGAAGGAATCAGGTAAAGATCATTTGTAAGCCAAAAGATATTAAAGTTTTTGTTTTCTGAAAAGCCCCTGAAAATTTCTAAAATAATATATGAGGCACTAAAACATCCCATAACATCCCAAAAAGTTGAAAGAAATCTATTTATGGATTTCTAGTATGATAGTTCACATCATGAGGTTTTTGACGCTTAAAACGGTTCATCAATCAAACACCTGGATCAAAAGTTATGCTTCCCGAAAGTTGACCTACTTTTGGAGGGAGTTGCAAATTTTGAATTTAGTTGGAGGCCACCAGAAGTGTTATTTATTACTATTTTGGGAACCCTAGGTAGTAGTAGAGTTAAGGGGGAAAGTACAGAGTCAACAATAGGGAAAATAGAAGCCCTCGCTGATTTGGGGTTATAGAAGGCAGAAGATTCTAGAGCATGGTGATGTGTAGCTGTCGTGTGTTACAGCCTATGGAGGATTGATTCCTCTTATTGTAATTGGGCTTATGTAATGTAATGAGTTCCAAATCAATAAATAAATATTCTACTTTTTGTGTTACATTTTTGTTATGTATTTTATGATTTACCCCCTTCATCAAGTGGTATCAGAGAAAGGGTTCTTGAGTGTGTAGACAGATCGCCGACCGTGAGGTAGTTTGCACCAGGACCAAAGGTTGTGGGTTTGCTGCAGAGATCAAGATGCCTCCATGAAAAAATTATATTGGGAGGAATGCTTTGACGGAAGAGGGTTTTAGAGCCCTACAAAGGCAAATCAATGCATTATAAGAGGAGCTACGAAGAGGGTTTGAGCCGAGAATGAGAGAAGAAAGTGAAGATGAAGTTGAAGAAGAACTATCTGAAGAAGGAAAAGAAGCTACAAGAGATCGTGTAGAAATTAGGTTGTTGAGGGCTATTTTGAAGATTAGAAAGAGGCCCAAGATTGAAGTTTCTATCTATTCTAGAGATTTGAATCTAGAAGAGCTTATTGATTGGATCAATGACATAGAGAAGTATTTCGAGTATGAAGATGTGGACGACCCAAATCGAGTCAAGTTTGCAAAGACAAAGTTGAAGGGCCATGCTAGTATTTGGTGGAAGGAGGTTTAGTTGGAGAGAAATAGA
Source organism: Cunninghamia lanceolata (assembly GCA_027924645.1). Lineage (NCBI taxonomy): Eukaryota > Viridiplantae > Streptophyta > Pinopsida > Cupressales > Cupressaceae > Cunninghamia > Cunninghamia lanceolata. The sequence goes on along the minus strand of BSBN01001026.1, from coordinate 4,641,617 downwards.
AGAGGAAAAGGAAAGATTACCAGATGGTATTGGATGGTGGAGAAACTGAAGAACCAGTTCATTCATGTGGACTATGAGATGGAGTTGTTGAAGAAGCTGCAAGGATTGAAGTAAGGTAATAGGTCTGTTAAGGAGTATACAAAATAGTTTTATAAGATTACTATTAGGAAAGGCCATGCAAAGGCCAACAATGAGAAGGTATCATGTTACATTAATAGGTTGATGCCAAGTACTCAAGAGGAGTTGAGCCTGGTCAGAATGACCACCATGGAAGATGCATACCAGTTTTCCTTGAAGGTGGAAGAAAAGTTGAATAAAACATTTGATAGAAAGCAAAGGGGAAGAGGTCAAGGTGGAAGGACTGGTGGAAGACCCTATGGAGGCCGAAATGAAGATCCAAAGAAAAGTGAAGAAGTTGCAACCAGTTAGAATCAAAGAGGAGATAATGCCTATTGCCCTCGTGACCCGAACAATGGTGACCAAAGAGGAAGAGGAAGAGGCCGACCTGGGCAAGGACCTAGAAGAGGAGATTTTAGAGGAACCTATTTCCAATGTGGAGAAGAAAGGCATTAAGCATACAATTATCTGCAACATCAAGGAAGAACAAATAGAAGACCTGAAGGTAATGCACGTGTCACACATGTAGATGAAGATGTGTGTTCTAAACATTCTGAAGATGTTGAGAAACCCTAGTTGTCAAAAGAACTTTGTTGAATGAGGAGAAAGAATCAAATCAGAGGAAGAGTCTATTCCACACAAGGTGCAAATGTGAAGGTAAGTGTTGTGATATTATTATTGATAGTGGAAGCACTGACAATCATGTTTTAGAAAAGATGGTTGACAAGTTGAAGTTGACAAAAAGAAAGCATCCACATCCATATGGCAGAGCAAGTGTGACTCGAGCTTAAATGGAACTGATCCAGACATGGTGAAGATGTCATTCTCTAGTTCAAGTTTGTGATACTTATGATCTTGTAGATAGTGTGTCTCTTGTAGGCAGTGTGCCTCCTTGTGAGCAATGTGCTCAGGCAGTGAGCCCTAATTGGCATGTGCCATTCATTTTTCTTATTCTTCTAACAAAGAATAATCCTTGGGTTAATCACCCCATAGTTTTTTCCTTAACCAGGTTTTCCACATCAAAAATCTTGGTGTCTAATGTGTTGATGTTTATCTGCTCTGGTGTTTATGCTTTGTGCTTTCATGAATGGTTAATTGATATGCTGTGTTTGAAGTAGAAGAAAGTTTTTGTATAACTGATTCACCCCCCCTCTCAGTTGTGTGCCCTAGATCTAACAATTGGTATCAGAGCTAAATTCCTCTGAAAAGAGCTTAACCACTTGAGAAGATCCAAGATGTCGTCATACAAGAAGGATAGTCTGAAGTTCAATGGAACCAACTTCTCACTCTGGAAAGGTCGCATGAGATGTCACTTGGAGTGTATGGGAAAAGCTTACTTGTCCATGGTCACAAAGGCATATGTTCCTCCACAGGGTGGTCCGACAACTCTGAATGAAATCACAGGTGCTAAAAACAATCTGCGAACCAAAGAAACTCTTCTAAGCACATTGAATAACTCAAAACTCTCAAATGTTATTGACCTGCCAACTGCATATGAGATCTGGGTTAAACTAGAACTTCTGCATGAAGGAGATGAGTTTGTGAAGAGTGCAAGGTTGCAAAGTCTGAAAGGAAAATTTGAAAGATTAAAGATGAGAGATGATGAAAATATCACTACCTTTATGCCAAGAGTAAATGAGCTGGTATGTGGAATCAGGAATGCTGGTGGAGTTCTGGATGAAAATGAGATTGTTTGCAAAATTCTCAGATCCCTTCCTGCTGCTTACAAAATCAAGGTTGCTGCCATTGATGAATTCAGAGCCCATACAACTGTTACAAGAGAGCAATTGGCTGGCAAACTAGCTGCATTTGAAATGACCGAATTTGGAGATGATCACCCCAAGACAGAATCTGCATTCAAAGCCAGTGCCTATGTGAAAGGCAAACAAAGATTTGATCCGGGAGAAAACTCTTCAAGGAAGCTGTCATGGTATGATCAAAAAAGGAAAGACATGGAAGAGAAAGAAGCAAAAACAACTCAACTTGAAGCCCTCATTGCAAAGAGACTGCCAAGAGGATCCGGTAAGTATGAAGGAAAACTACCCTTTAAGTGCTTCAACTATAATAAGATTGGTCATTTTGCTTCAAGATGTCCGGAAAGATCTGCAAGGTCAAATGCTAACATACAAAAGTTTCAAAAGAACTGCTATTATGTTCATGAAGAAGATGATAATGAAGGAGTAATAGATGATGAATCAGAAATAGGAAGCAAATCCGGAAATGAATGGGTGTTTATTGCCATCAAGGAAGAAGATTCAATATCCTCTGAATCTGTCAATCATAAGGTTGTAGAAAGAGCTTTGGCTGCCCAAGTTGAAGAAAAGGATGATTGGGTTATTGACAGTGGATGTTCTCACCATATGACAGGTGACAAGAACAAGTTCTTAGATTTGGAAAGGTATGAAGGAGGAATGGTAAAGTTTGGTGATAATTCTGCTGGCAAGATCAGAGGTAGGGGAACTATTTCTTTTGATGGGAAGAGAAAAACTGGTAATGTACTATATGTTGAAGGATTGAAGCACAATTTTCTCAGTGTTGGTCAGTTGGTGGACAAAGGCTATGATCTCTGGTTCAAGAATGGAAGATGCAGGATCTTTGAAAGCTCCGGAACTAAGATTGCATCTGGTACTCAAACAAAAGGTAATATCTTCCATCTAGTTGGTTCTAATAAAAGTTGTCTATTTGTTCAAGTTGATTAGAGTTGGTTATGGCATAGAAGGATGTGTCATGTGAATTTTGATAACATAATCAAGATAAGCAATACTCAGGCTGTAAGAGATCTTCCTAAATTGGTGAAACCTACAAATAGTTTGTGCAAAGAATGTTAGGTAGGTAAACAGAGTAGAGTCTCTTTCAAAAGTAAAGATCAGTCCACTACCGGATTACTGGAATTATTCCATACTGATCTATGTGGTCTGACAAGAATCAAGAGTATGCAAGGTGATAGATATTTCATGTTACTGATTGATGATCATTCCCAGATGATGTGGGTTACCTTCCTAAAAGAGAAATCAGAAGCCCTTGAGAAGTTTAAAATCTTCAAAGCTATGGTAGAGAATCAAACCAGATTGAAACTGAAATGTCTGAGGTCTGATAGAGGTGGTGAATTCACATCCAGTGAATTCATAGACTTTTGTGAGAAGCATGGCATAAGGAGACAGTTGTCTGCTCCTAGGACTCCACAGTAGAATGGAGTTGTTGAGAGAAAGAACCAAACCATCCAGGAAGCATCCAGGACAATGATGATGGAAGTAAATGTTCCCTAGATGTTTTGGAGAGAAGCTGTCAGCACAGCAATCTACACTTTTAATCATATTCAAATCAGAAGCAATACCGGTAAGACTCCTTATGAACTTTGGTTTGGTGTAACTCCTACTATGAGATATTTCAGAGTATTTGGTAGCAAGTGTTATATCAAAAGAGATGAAGATCTAGGAAAGTTTGATGCTAGAAGTGATGAAAGAATTTTCTTGGGTTACTCCACTCAAATCAAAGCATACCAGTGTTATAATAAGAGACTGAGAAATATGATAGAAAGTACAAATGTGAAAGTTGATGAAGGAATTGAAAAGCCCTCAAAGTTTTATGAAAGTGATGAAGATGATCAGAATAATTCTCTGGTGTAAGGAGCTCAATCCTCCTAAAAAATTTAGATTCAGACTGATCTGGTAAATTGGGAAGAAGAGGTTTGTCTAAATAAACCTAATCAAGAAACAGTAGTGCAAGAAACTCCCAAAGTTCCAAGGTATGTAACTTTAAACCATTCTGAAGATCAGATCATAAGTGACAAAAACAAAGGGGTACAAACAAGGAGGAGAATTGCTCAAAATTCAAATGGATACTATTTGATTTCAAAGATTGAACCTAAGACAATTAATGAAGCTTGCAATGATGAAAACTGGACCAAAGCAATGGAGGAAGAGTTGATGCAAATTGAGAAAAATCATACTTGGGATCTTGTTCCCAGACCTAGAAATAAGAATGTGATTGGAACCAAATGGGTCTTCTGGAACAAACTAAATGAAGATGGTGAAGTAATCAGAAACAAAGCCAGATTGGTCTGCAAAGGCTAGTCTCAAATAGAAGGAATTGATTTTGAAGAAACCTTTGCTTTGGTGGCAAGAATTGAAACAGTCAGATTATTTCTTGCATTTGCTGCCTTCAAAGACTTCAAGGTATATCAGATGGATGTCAAGTATGCCTTCCTAAATGGTAATTTGGAAGAAGAAGTATACATTGAACAACCAGATGGATTTCAATTGTCTGATCATGATGATATGGTCTACAAGTTGAAGAAAGCATTGTATGCATTAAAGCAAGCCCCAAGAGCATGGTATGAAAGGTTGGATAAGCATCTTGTGTAGATTGGTTTCAACAAAGGTACTGCTGATAGTAATCTATATTTCTAAATAGATAAGGAAAACATCTTGATTGTTGAAGTATTTATTGATGATATCATCTTTGGAGGAAAAGATAGTATGTGTAAAACCTTTGCAAATCAAATGAAAAGTGAGTTTGAAATGTCAATGCTTGGTGAAATGAATTTCTTCTTGAGTCTGCAAATTACTCAGACAGAGAAAGGCATCTTTATCTCTCAAACCAAATATGTGAAATAATTGTTGAGGAAATTTGGTATGGAAGATTCAAAGCCAATGAACACTCCTATGGCAACCGGATGTAAGTTGAGCAAAGATGACGACTCTCCTAAGATAGATCAGACCAAGTACAGATCAATGATTGGAGGACTATTGTATCTCACTCAGACTAGACCAGATACAATGCAAGCTATTGGTCTTGTGGCAAGATTTCAGGCTGATCCTAGAGAATCTCATGTTATGGCAATCAAGAGGATTTTTAGATATCTAAAGAGGACAATTGAGTATGGTCTATGGTACCCTAGAGATCATGATTTCTCTCTTCATGCATATACAGATGCAGATTGGGCAGGAGATGTGGATGACCAAAAGAGTACAAGTGGAGGAGCATTCTTTTTGGGAAAAAGGTTGGTTTATTGGCTAAGTAAGAAACAAGAGGCAATATCTTTGTCTACAACTGAAGTAGAATACAATGTAGTAGTAGGTAGTTGCACTCAAATCTTATGGATGAAGCAGATGTTAAGAGACATTAAAGTAGAATATGAGGAGCCTATCACCATTTTCTGTGATAATTCAAGTGCAATAAATATTTCTAAGAATCCGGTATTGCATTATAAGACCAAGCACATATCTATCAAGTTCCACTTTCTAAGAGAGCAAGTGAACAAGGATGAAGTCAGATTGGAGTATGTACCCTCCAAGGATCAGATTGCAGATATTTTTACTAAACCTCTTCCCAAGGACTCTTTTGAGTATCTCCGGGAGAAGTTAGGGGTCATGGCCCCTCCGGTGATGAACTAGGATGCACTGATGTGCATCAGTCCGGTGGATATCACAGTCATATCTTGTGATCTGGATTGATGATGGGGAGCTACTACTAAGGGGGAGCAGCTGGTATGATTCTGATGTGTTAGAATTGCAAGCATGAGCCCTTTGCCATTGATGTCAAAGGGGGAGAGAAGACGTGAAAAACAAGTGGTTGATGATCAGAGGGGGAGCAGTAAAGGAAGAGAAGACATGTGAAGAGTTATTGTTGATAGGGGAGCTGTGACAGAAAGGAGAAGTTCTTGTCTTGATGGTTTTTCACATCATATGTTGCCATCAATTACAAAGGGGGAGATTGTTGCAAGTATGAGGTGAACCAGTGTTGTCATTGATGTCAACATACTCATATTGCATTGACAAGAAGGATTGGATGAGCTGTGTGCTGAGGATATTGAGAAAATTAGTCTCAATCAGGAACAGTGATGAGAAAAAGGCAAAAGTACTCAATAGGTTGAGATTCAGAGGATACGGATTAAAGGGTTTGTAGATATGAGTCTTGAGATGATCCAGTTAAGATTTCAGAGGTCCGCATGAAGATGTGAAGAAGTTGTGATCGATCAAGTAGAACCGGTTCTGGGAGATGCTCCGAAGTGACAGAGTGTTACAAAAAGGTCCGGTGAGATCCGGAAGTCCATTGTCCTTTTCTGCAAATTGGACAGAGTGTTTGGGATGTCCTTGTGATGTGTCATCTCGATTGGTACGTGGTTTGGAGGTCTAGAAGCACCTTTTTCAGTATGACAGTGGCGATAGACTGTGTTCTTGAAGTTTCGGATGAGGAAGAGAAGAGATTCCAGTGAGTAGAGGAAGTGCAGATGTACCTGGTCATTCAGGCAAGCTTGTGAAGGTTCTTGGATCATGTTGAGGTTGTGTTGTTGGTCCGCATTAGTGTTAGAGCCTGGAATTGGAGATATTCTTCTGGATGGAGATGTTCTTGCTGGCCGACCGGATGAGTTCTTCCAGATGAAAATGTTCTTGTTTAGACTGGCCGACTGGATTAGTTATTTATCTTGCGAATGTTCTTGTGGTTGATTGCTGACTTAGATGATTGTTCCTAAGTCGATGCCTTGTATAAATAAAGGTTTGTGAATTCATTTCAAGTGTGTGTGTGGAGCAGATGAGTGTGGTATAGCAAAAGAGTGAAAGGCAGAGCAGGTGCGACTCGAGCTTAAATGGAACTGATCCTGACATGGTGAAGATGTCATTCTCCAGTTCAAGTTTGTGATACTTATGATCTTGTAGACAGTGTGTCTCTTGTAGGCAGTGTGCCTCCTTGTGAGCAGTGTGCTCGGGTAGTGAGCCCTAATTGGCATGTGCCATTCATTTTTCTTATTCTTCTAACAGAGAATAATCCTTGGGTTAATCACCCCATGGTTTTTCCCTTAATTGAGTTTTCCACGTCAAAAATCTTGGTGTCTAATGTATTGATGTTTATCTGCTCCAATGTTTATGCTTTATGCTTTCATGAATGGTTAATTGATATGTTGTGTTTGAAGTAAAAGCAAGTTTTTGTACAAATGATTCACCCCCCCTCTCAGTTGTGTGCCCTAGATCTAACATCCATATCCATATCAGATTGCATGGTTGCAGGACCATAGAGCTTTGGTCAATGAGTAGTGTTTCAAGATTAAAGACAACCATGATGAGGTGTTGTGTGACATCATACCAATGGATGCATGTCATATGTTATTGGGGAGGCCGTGGCAGTATCATAGGAGCGATGTCCATGATGTTCGTGCAAACACATATTCCCTAACAAATGATGGATTTCGTCATAAGTTGAAGCCCTTGAAGGAGGTAGAAGAAAAGGTATGTAGTATTGCTAGAATTTGCTTGGTAGATGGTAGAAAATTTTTGGAGGTATGAAGCATGAGTGTCATTGCTTTGCATTGATTTCTAAGATTAGTCAAGAGAAATGTGAAGATGTACCAGTAGAAGTCTCAGATTTGTTAGAAGAATTTTAAGATATTGTCTCTAATAATTTACCAAAAGGTTTACCACCGGTGAGGAAGATAAGTCACCAAATGGATTTGATACCAGGAGCTAGTTTGCTGAATAAGGCAACCCATAGAAGGAAGAGCTGAACAGACAAGTTCACGAGCTCTTAAGGAAGGGACTGATAAGGGAGAGCCTAAGTCCATGTGCAGTACCTGCAGTACTAGCACCAAAGAAAGATGGAGAGTGGAAAAAGTATATAGATTCCTAAGCCATCAATAATATCATGATCAAGTACAGATTTCCATTGCCAAGAATGGATGACATAATGGATTGTATGAGTGGAGCCAAATACTTCACAAAGATTGACCTGAAGAATGGGTATCACCAGATCTGATTTAGAGAAGGAGATGAATGGAAGACAGCCTTCAAGACAAAGGAAGGTTTGTATGAGTGGTTAGGCATGCCATTTCAGCAAACCAATGCACTGAGCACAATCATGCGTCTCATGAATGAGGTATTGAAAGAATTTTTGGGAAGTTTTGTTATTATTTATTTAGATGATATTTTAATTTTTAGTAAGACTTGGGATGAGCATCTAATGCAGATCAAAAGAGTTTTAAAGAAGCTAAGGGAGGAGAAGTTGTTGATTAATTTAAAGAAATGTAGTTTTGCAAAGGAGTTGGTATATCTAGGATTTGTTGTCTCATAGGAAGGTCTTAAAATGGACCCAGAGAAAGTGAGAGCTATTCTTGAATGGCCTATGCTAAGGAGTGCCATAGAGGTACAATCTTTTCATGGTTTAGCAAGTTTTTACATTAAGTTTATTAGAAATTTTAGCAGCATTTGTGCACCCCTAATGGAGACAATGAGAGGGGATAGAAAAGAGTTTAAATGGACTAAAGGAGTAGACACAATCTTTGATACATTGAAGTGGAAAGTCACAGAGCAACCTGTTTTGGCACTTCCAAATTTCAATAAGTTATTTCAAGTAGATTGTGATGCTAGTGGTAGTGCTATAGTAGCTATTTTGAGTCAAGAAGGTAAGACCATTGCCTATTTTAGTGAGAAACTTAATGATGCCAAGAAAAAGTATTTTATTTATGATCAAGAATTTAATACTATAGTTTAGGCTTTGAAGAAATGGAGACATTATTTGTTACCAAAAGAGTTTTTTTATATATTGATCATCAAGTTTTGCATTATCTTAATTTTCAAGGAAATTTGAACCAAAGGCATTTAAAATGGGTTGATTTTTTATAGAGTTATACTTTTGTTTTGAAGCATAGGAGTGGGAAGTCCAACAGAGTTGCAGATACCTTGAGTAGAAGGTAAAATTTGTTGACAGAAATGAAGATAGAGGTTGTTGGATTCGATGAGCTCAAGAGTTTGTATCCAGAAGATCTAGATTTAGTAGAGGCCTTCAAAGCTTGTTTGGAACCTATTACTTTGGACATAATCTAAGATGGCATGTTGTTTAGAGGAAGCCAATTGTGCATTTGAAAGAGTTCCATGAGAGAGAACCTGATTAAGGAGAAGCATAGTGGGGCATTAGTTGGACACTTTGGTCAAGATAAGACCATTGCTATTGTTGGTGAGAATTATTATTGGTTACAGTCATAGCAGGATGTGAGGAAATTTGTGCAAAGTTGTAGAGTGTGTCAGATGGCAAAAGGAGCAAGTCAGAATACAGGGCTATATCAACCACTACCTCTACCAGAGAAGCCATGGGATGACATTAGTATAGATTTTGTTCTTGGTTTAGCAAGGACATAGAAAGGAGATGATTCCATTTTTGTGGTGGTGGACAGATTCTCAAAAATGACACATTTTATTCCTTGTAAAAAGACTAATGATGTTGTTCATATTGTAGAGTTATTTTTCAGGGAGGTGGTGAGATTGCATGGTCTACCTAAGAGCATATTTTTAGATTGAGATACTAAGTTTGTTGGTTATTTCTAGAGCAAATTATGGAATAAGTTGAAGACAAATTTGAAGTTTAGTTCTGCAGACCATCCATAGACCAATGGGAAGACGAAAGTGATGAATAGGAATTTGGTAACCTACTACAATGCTTAGTAGGGGATAAGCCTAAGGGATGGGATTTAATTTTACCACAAGTAGAATTTGCTTACAACAATTATGTCAATAGGAGTACTGGTAAATCACCATTCTAGATTGTATATGGCAATAGTCCAAGAAATGCTTTAGAGTTAACGAAGCCGAATAAGGGAGAAAAGATAAGTGTCAAAGATGAAGACTTTGCAGAAAACCTAAAGAATTTGCATGAAGGGGTGAGAAAGCATATTAATAAGATGAATATTCAGTAAAAGGCTAAGGTAGATTAGAAGAGGAGATATAAGAAATTCCAGGTAGGAGATGAAGTCATGGTTCACTTGAGAAAAGAAAGGTTCCTAGTTGGAACATATAATAAGTTGAAAATGAAGAAATTTGGACCACATATGATTCTGAAGAAACATGATTTAAGAAATGCATATGAGGTAGAGCTACCAAGTGGGATCAATATTTCCCCTATGTTCAACATTGCTAATTTAATAGAATATCATGAAGGTGCCATAGAGAATGGACCGACACAAGAACAGTGGAGTATTCTGGCATCTACTTCAATGGAGGAGATAGAAGAGATCTTGGATAGCCATGTGGGAAGAAGTACTCAGAATAGGCAATATGAAAAATATTGAGAATAGCTTATTAATTCGATCAATGACATGGAGGAGTATTTTGAGTATGAAGATGTAGAGGACCCAGTTCGGGTCAAGTTTGCAAAGACAAAGTTGAAGGGCCATGCCACTATTTGGTGGAAGGAGGTCTAGTTGGAGAGAAATAGAAGAGGAAAAGGAAAGATTACCAAATGGGATCAGATGGTGAAGAAACTGAGGAACCAGTTCATTCTTGTAGACTATGAGATGGATTTATTGAAGAAGCTGCAAGGATTGAAGCAAGGTAACAAGTCTGTTAAGGAGTATATAGAAGAGTTTTATAAGATTACTACGAGGAAAGGCCATTCAGAGGCCAACAAGGAGAAGGTAGCCTATTACATTAATGGGTTGAGGCCATGTATTCAAGAGGAGCTGAGTCTGGTCAGAATGACCACCATAGAAGATACGTACCAGTTTTCCTTGAAGGTTGAAGAGAAGATGAATAAAAGATTTGATAGCAAGCAAAGGGGAAGAGGTCAAGCTAGAAGGACTACTGGAAGACCCTATGGAGGCCAAAATGAAGATCTAAAGAAAAGTGAAGAAGTTGGAACCAATCAGAATCAAAGAGGAGATAATGCCTACTACCCTCGTGACCAAAACAATGGTGAGCAAAGAGGAAGAGGAAGAGACCGACCTAGGCAAGGACCTGGAAGAGGAGGTTTTAGAGGAACCTGTTTCCAATGTGAAGAAGAAAGACATCAAGCATACGAGTGTCTACAACATCAAAGAAAGACAAATAGAAGACATGAAGGTAATGCACATGTCACACATGTAGATGAAGATCCGCGGTCTGAACATTTTGAAGATGCTGAAAGGGGAGAAACCCTAGTTATCATAAGAACTTTTTTGAATGAGGAGAAAGAACCAAATCAAAGGAAGAGTTTATTCCGTACAAGGTGCAAATGTGAAGGTAAATGTTGTGATATTATTATTGACAGTTGAAGCACTAACAATCTTGTTTTAGAGGAGATAATTGACAAGTTGAATTTGACAAGAAGAAAGCATCCACATCCATATCAAATTGCATGGTTGTAGAAAGACCATAGAGCTTTGGTCAATGAGCAGTGTTTAGTGAATTTTAAGATTGGGGACTACCATGATGAGGTTTTGTGTGACATCATACCAATGGATGCATGTCATATGTTATTGGGAAGGTTGTGACAATATGATAGGAGCACTGTCCATGATGGCCGTGCAAACACATATTCCCTAAAAAAGGATGGAGTTTGTCATAAGTTGAAGCCCTTGAAAGAGGTGGAAGAAAAGGTATGTAGTACTGCTAGAATTTGCTTGGTAGATGGTAGAAAATTTTTGGAGGGTATGAAGCATGAGTTTCATTGCTTTGCATTGATTCCTAAGATTAGTCAAAAGAAATCTGAAGATGTACCAGTAGAAGTCTCAGATCTGTTGGAAGAATTTTAGGATATTGTCTCTAATAATGTACCAGAAGGTTTACCACCAGTGAGGAAGATAAGTCACCAAATGGATTTGATACCAAGATCTAGTTTGCCGAATAAGGTAGTCCACAGAATGACTCTTGTAGAGAATGAAGAGCTGAACAGACAAGTTCACGAGATGTTAAGGAACTAATAAGGGAGAGCCTAAGTCCATGTGTGGTACCTACAGTACTAGCACCAAAGAAAGATGGAGAGTGGAGAATGTGTAAAGATTTCAGAGCCATCAATAATATCATGATCAAGTATAGATTTCCATCGCCAAGAATGGATGACATAATGGATTGTTTGAGTGGAGCCAAGTACTTCACGAAGATTGAGATGAAGAGTGGGTATCGCCAGATCCAAATTAGAGGAGATGAATGGAAGACAAACTTCAAGACAAAGGAAGGTTTGTAGGAGTGGTTAGTCATGCCATTTGGGCTAACCAATGCACCGAACACATTCATGCGACTCATGGACGAAGTATTGAAAGAATTTTTGGGAAGTTTTGTTATTGTTTATTTAGATGATATTTTGATTTTCAATAAGACTTGGGATGAGCATCTAATGCATATCAAAAGAGTTTTAGAGAAGTTGAGGGAGGAGAATTTGTTGATTAATCTGAAGAAATATAGTTTTGCGAAGGAGTTGGTATGCCTGGGATTTTTTGTCTTAGAGGAAGGTCTTAAGATGGACCTAGAGAAGGTGAGAGCTATTCTTGAATGGCCTATGCCAAGGAGTGCCACAGAGGTATGAGATTTTCATGGTTTGGCAAGTTTTTACAAAAAGTTTATCAGAAATTTTAGAAGCATTTGTGTACCCCTAATGAAGACATTGAGAGGGGATAAAAAAGAGTTTAAATGGACTAAAGGAGCAAATAAAATATTTGATACATTAAAGCAGAAAGTCATAGAGCAACCTATTTTGGCACTTCCAGATTTCAAGAAGGTATTTTAGGTAGATTGTGATGTTAGTGGTAGTGCTATAGGAGTTGTCTTGAGTCAAGAAAGTAAGCCCATTGCCTAATTTAGTGAGAAACTTAATGATGCTAAGAAAAAGTATTATATTTATGATCAAGAATTTTATGCTATAGTCTAGGCTTTGAAGAAATGGAGACATTATCTATTGCCAAAAGAGTTTGTTTTGTATACTGATCATCAGGCTTTGCAATATCTTAATAGTCAAGGAAAGTTAAACCAAAGGCATTTAAAATGGGTCAAGTTTTTGCAGAGTTATACTTTTGTTTTGAAGCATGACATTGGGAAGTCCAATAGAGTTACAGATGCCTTGAGCAAAAAGTAAAATTTGTTGACAAGAATGAAGATAGAGGTTGTTGGGTTCGATGAGCTCAAGAGTTTGTATCCAAAAGATCTAGATTTTGCAGAGGCTTGGAAAGCTTGTTTGGAACCTATTACTTTAGACAGGACAAAATGGTTGGATTTCATAATCCAAGATGACATGTTGTTTAGCATAAGTCAATTGTGCATTCCAAGGAGTTCCATGAGAGATAACCTGATTAAGGAGAAGCATAGTGGGGGATTAGCTAGAAAGTTTGGTCAAGATAAGACCATTACTATTATTGGTGAGAATTATTATTGGCCACAGTTACAGTAGGGTGTGAGGAAATTTGTGCAGAGTTGCAAAGTGTGTCAAATGGCAAAAGGAGCAAGTCAGAATATGGGGCTATATTAGCCACTACATGTACCAGAGAAGCCATGGGATAAAATTAGTATAGATTTTGTTCTTGGTTTACCAAGGACACAAAGAGGACATGATTCCATTTTTGTGGTGGTGGACAGATTCTTGAAGATGGCACATTTTATTCCTTGTAAGAAGACTAATGATTCTGTTCATATTGTAGAGTTATTTTCAGGGAGGTGGTGAGATTACATGGTCTACCTAAGAGCATAATTTTAGATTGAGATACCAAGTTTGTTGGTTATTTTTGGAGGACATTGTGGAAGAATTTGAAGATAGATTTAAATTTCAGTTCTTCACACCATCCACAGACCGATGGACAGATAGAAGTGGTGAATAGGAGTTTCGATAACCTACTACGATGCTTAGTAGGGGATAAGCCCAAGGGATGGGATTTGATTTTACCACAAAAAGAATTTGCTTACAATAATTTTGTTAATAGGAGTACTAGTGAATCACCATTCCAGATTGTATATGGCAATAGTCCAAGAAATGCTTCAGAGTTAAGGAAGCTAGACAAGGGAGAAAAGATAAGTGTCGAAGCTGAAGACTTTTGTAGAACACCTGAAGAATTTGCATGAAGAGGTGAGAAAGCATATTAATAAGATGAATATTCAGTACAAGGCTAAGGCATATCAAAAGAAGAGATATAAGGAATTCCAGGTAGGAGATGAAGTCATAGTTCACTTGAGAAAAGAAAGATTCCCATTTGGAACATATAACAAGTTGAAAATGAAGAAATTTTGACCATGCAGGATTTTGAAGAAACATGATTCAGGAAATGCATATGAGGTAGAGCTTCTGAGTGGAATCAATATTTCCCCTATGTTCAACATTGTTGATTTAACAGAATATCATGAAGGTGTCACAGAGGATGAATCGACACAAGAATAGTGGAGTAATCTAGCATCTACTTCAATGGAGGAGATAGAAGAGATCTTGGATAGCTATGTGGGAAGAAGTACTTGGAATAGGCAATATGAAGAATATCTAGTGAAATGGAAAGGAATGCCTGTTGAAGATTCTTCTTGGTTGTCTAAGCCAGAGGGTGACCATTTAGGTTTTCCTCACACAAACACCTGCGACGTGATAGAATCACTGCTCAAATTACCTTAGATGTCTGATGTAGGAGCATCTAGTGGTGTAAGGGCAATCTTGCATCACCCAAAAAGAAGTTGATTCAAAATAATTGCATTTGTTTTCATTTATTTCCATAATTATTGTTTTTGGTTCCATAATCTCTTGAATAATGATGTAGGACTTTTAGTTTTTTCCCAAATTGCTAAAAATAGCAAACTACCAGTTTTGGAAAGTTTGCATCTGCGCATGGATGAAAGTGAAAATTTACAAGAAGCTTCATAACTAAAATATAAGACCTTTATTGAAGGAATCAGGCAAAGATCATTTGTGAGCTGAAAGATATTAAAGTTTTTACATTTTCTAAAAAGCCACTAAATTTTTTTGAAATGAGATATGAAGCACTAAAACATCCCATAATGTCCTGAAAAGTTAACAAAAATCCATTCACTCATTTATGGTGTGATAGTTCACATCATGAGATTTCTAGCACTTAAAATGATTCATCAATTGGACACCCAAATCAAAAGTTATGCTTCTCGGAAGTTGACCTACTTTTGGAGGGAGTTGCAAATTTTAAAATTTAGTTGAAGGACGCCAAAAAGTGTTATTTATGACTATTTTGGGATCCTTGGGCTGTAGTAGAGCTAAGGGGGAAAGTGTAGAGTTAAAAATAGGGGGGAAATAGAAGCCCTAACTGATTTGGGGTTATACAGAGCAGAAGATTCTAGAGCCTAGTGATGTGTAGCCGTAGTGTGTTGTAGCCTGTGGAGGATTGATTCCTCTGATTGTAATTGAGCTTCTATAATGTAATGAGTTGTCTAAATCAATAAAGAAATATTCTATTTTCTGTGTGCCATTTCTGTTGTTGTGTGTTAGATGATTTACGCCCTTCATCAAGTGGTATCAGAGAAAGGGTTCCTCAGTGTGTAGATAGATCGTCGACTGTGAGGCAATTTACACCAGGACCTGAGGTTGTGGGTTTGCTGTGGAGATCAAGATGCCTCTACAAAAAAATCATATTGGGAGGAATGCTTTGACGGAAGAGGTTTTTAGAGCCCTACAAAGGCAAATAGATGCATTGCAAGAGGAGCTATGAAGAGGGTTTGAGCCGAGAACAAGAGAAGAAAGAAAAGACAAAGCTGAAGAAGAACAAGAAGCTACAAGAGATTCTGCAGAAGTTAGGTTGTTGAGGACTATTTCAAAGATCAGAAAGAGGCCCAGGATTGAATTTTCTATCTATTCCAAATATTTTAATCCAGAATAGCTTATTGATTGGATCAATGACATGGAGAAGTATTTTGAGTATGAAGATGTGGAGGACCCAGATCGGGTCAAGTTTACAAAGACAAATTTGAAGGTTTTGGCAAAAGACACTACTAGGATTCATAAGTGTTGTTATTGATGGCAACAAAGTATATCCCACACATCCGCAATACATAAATTAATCATACCAGAAGTCAGATTGAAGATAGGTTGGTCTGGTAGTCAAGAATAGAGCATATGATAGGGTCTGACAGTTGGGTCTGGAACTCTCTAATGGTGAAACCCAGCATGTTGTAGATTTGGATGAGTAATAAGGAGTATATGAACTATTGTATTCTAGAGATTTAGCCTCCAGTGACAAAGCATGTGAAAGATATGAGCATCTCAGTATCAGACTCTAGTTAGAGAGTGCAAACAGAGGAAGAACTAGCCAACAAGGTATCAGACCTCAATCCGGATGTGCAGAAGGTGTTGATCAAGTAACTTGAGGTGTTATATGATTTTGGCCGACATAAGTAATGATTTCTATGCCTAAGTTTTTGGTGCGCATCATCAAACAAGTATGAATTTAGCTGATAGAACAGTAACTTGCAAATATCCTAAGTGTTCTTGTTGCTGACCAAAAAGTTGTTGGAAATCCTTGTTTGCAGATATATATACCCAATGGATTCAAGCTTATGAAGGTGGAAAATTGATAGAACAATGAATTAAGTGCAAAGAAATGTAGAGATAAGTGTGAAGGTAGTAATCCAAGCTTAGAATGTGATAGAAGAGTAATACTAAGCAGAGGAAGGATAAAATGTGCTAGATCGGTATACTGTGTCTAACCGGAACTGAATTCTTGCATATGCGGATGTTGTTCATCAGTTCAAACACCTTGTTATCATCTGTAAGCTTTTGTAGATAGTAAGTCTCTTGTAGGCAGTGAGTCCTAACTGGCAAGTGTCATTTTGTACTTCTTTATTCTTTTAACAGAGAATACAATATTGGGTTAATCACCCCATGGTTTTTCCCTTAATAGGGTTTCCACATAAAAATTCATGTGTTATGTGTGTTGATTTCATTTTAGCTCTTATGGTTGCTTATGTTTTCATGTTTTGATATATCACTGATTGATAAGATAAGAAAAGGAAGTAAAAGTAAGAAATTTTTGAGATAACTGATTCACCCCCCCTCTCAGTTATCTACCTTGTTTCCAACAATTGGTATCAGTACTAGGTTCCTTAGAAAAGGCCTAATAGCTTGAGGAGGATCTAGGAATCTCAATGGATGCATATGGTATGAAAGAACAACTATAATCTGCCTTAGAAGATCTTGATCAATCCTAGTCTGAAGTCAATAATTTGAGAGAGTGACTTAAGGAGGCTGATGATTTCATCAATGAACTGAAAGAAAAACTTAGTAATTCCATGAAAAAGAGAAAGGAACTACTTCAAAAGTTAGCAGATCAGAATGAAACCAATAATACTGATGAGGACTTGAATGAGAAAATAAAGCTCTATGAAAAGTTGTCAAAAGAAGTTGTTATGCTAAGACATGAAATGGAATCAGGGGTTATGAAATTTACCCAAGAAATTGAAGAGAAGAGAAAGACTGAAGATAACTTAAAACAATCCCTCAAGGAGAAAATAGAAGATTGCTACAAAATGGACAGAATAATTAGGCATCTTGAATCTGATCTTGGAGAAGCCAAATACAATGAAGAACAACTTGAGAGATAGATTGACACTCTTAAACAAGATCTTGAAACTGCAAATGAATACAAATAAAACTTCAAGATAAACTCAGCCAAATTTGAAGTACTACTTGAAAGTCAAAAGAGGGTAGATGATAAGCATGGCTTGGGATATGAGAAAGGTGAAATCTCTGGATCTGGTCAACAGAATTTTGAGTCAGGAAGACAAAGAAATAGGTCTAGAAGACCTTCGGTAAGACAACCTAATGTTCAAAGATATCCATCCTTCAATGGAAGCTGCTTCAACTACAACAAATTTGGTCATAAAGCAACTCAGTGCAGGAGCAGAATGAATTAGAATAATCCATCCTTCTCTGATCAATGTTTTAATTGCAAAAGGTATGGTCACAAATCTCATTAATGTAGAAATATGCAAATGAACAATTCTTTCAATGGTAGATGCTTTACATGCAATAGAATGGGGCATATGGGTAATCAATGCAGATCAAGAGGATATCAATCAAATAAGAAAGGAAATGTTGTGTGTTACAATTGCAATAAATTCAGTCATATAGCTAGATTCTATAGGAATAGAAATAATGATGGAAAAGGTCTGGTGAAACAAGACAAAGGCAAAGGTAAAGTGAATGTGGATGAGATTTAGAAAGAGATGAGCAAGACTTGGGTAAAGAAGAGTGATGAATATTGGTGATGGGTCCACACTGGAATCCGATGCTGATAATCCTTCCAGAAATTAAAAGATGAGCTCTGGCTCAGAGAGAACTGCAAAAGAAGATCAAATTCCCCAGGCCAGTTAGTAATTGCCTGAATTCGGCACATTGAGTAAGAATATGAGGTTGTAGATTAAAGATCTTTTGGAGGTTCATCTAAAATCATTCAGTTAAAATTGAGAAGTCTGCATATAGATTTGAAGAATTTATGAGTAAATCCGGTTCTGGCAGCTATCCAGTAAAAATAGAATTACACAAACAGAGCCGGTATGATCTAAAAATATAATTTTATGGTCTGCAGATTTAGAGGCATGTTTTGAAAGGCTAAATTTATGTTGTCAACTCACTTAGATAATGATTTGAAGATCTGCACAATGATTCCAATAAATTCACTCAAAACAGGGTAATCAGATGACTTAAAGTATGCATTTATTGTAATGGGGAATTAGGTTTTTGTGCAAGGATAAAAGGTTCTTCATTCATCATTTACAACACTTTGCATTCACGAAGAAGAGAGAAGAGATCTAAGAAGAGATCCTGTAGAATATTCAAGTTAAAGTTGAAGATCAAAATCAAGCAGAAATTTGCTCTGGCAGTCACATCAAACATTAAGGTGTAAAAAGGTATTTCTTTTCTGTAAAATCTCTCTAAATTTCATTGCTTGAATGGCTACTCCCATGGTTGTGAATGTCATTGAGAGGCCGAGACCGAAATTCAAGAAACATCCTCATAAATCTATTGAAGTTGATCCCTTGGGTGCAGTTTCTCATATCTCGTACGGTGTTCTACATGTAGAAGATATTAGGGTTTACATTCATGCAAACATTGAAAACCTTGGAGACTTAGAATTGATGGAAATATATCATAAATAGTTAAGAAGTGATAATTTTGATCTCAAACCAGAATTCAAGGCTCTAAAAGACAAGCACTTTGCACATTGCATACATTTCCCATCTTTTGCAGAGGATGAATGGGTCCTATATGTCTTGAGTAGGATGCATGATAACTTTATGTGTTTAATGAGTCAATTTAAGATAACAAAAGATGCCATCAAGGTTGTAATTGGATTGCACTCAACTGGTGGGTTGACTGCACTCAAATCTGTGAAAAATCAAACCATAACAAAGGCCACCGGATCAAAGTATGACAAGAGGGCAATGACTATAGATGATATTACTGAACCAGATGTCAAGTTTACATCAATTGTAATTGGTTACAAGATTTACCACTCAAGTAGGGAAAATTTTGTATCCAGTACAACAATCTATAATGCATATCAGATGCTGAAAGAAAATGCAGATTATGATTTGTGTGAGCTTCTATTGAATCAACTGATGGAGAATCTACAGAAGATTAAGAAAGATAAGAAAAATCCCTTCAAGTATGGCAATCTGGTGTTGTACCTATTCTTCTATTACATGAATGAGTTACCGGGATCAAAAGGTCTGATTTGGGAAAATGATAGGCCTGTTGCAACTCAAATCATAGATTATTTGTATGGACTTGGTGATGCACAAGCCCGAAAGATAGCTCTCTAGGGTTACTTCAAGAATTTCCAGAGCATGATGCTTGCAAGAGAAATAATACCAAAATCAATAGTTGAGAAATACAAAGACACAATTTGCTTCATGGTTGACATAGATCAATGCCTAATGGAGGCAGTTGAGCCAAAAACTATATGGGTAATGCCCATGGGTTATGAAGTTGATGAAAACATATTGGAGGTACATGTTCAACACTTGCTAAGCCAACCCAAGGACATTGAAGCAGAGAGGTTTGGCACCTTTGATGAGCTAAACATAAAAATACATGTTGAATTAAGGAAGCCTGAGTCAAAAAGAAAAGTGAGGAGGGAGGTTGAAGAACTTGCTAAGAAGTTTGGCATAACAAAGGAGGTAGTAGATGCAAATAGAGAAAGAATAGAGAAAATTGAAAAAGAAATGGAAGGAGCAAAGAAAGAAAGCATTCTGGTGGAAGCCTCTACTTAAACAAGATCTACTAGGAGTTCTGCCCCTATCACTCCTGAAAGCTCAAAAACTGATAAACTAGAAGACAAACCATCTGTTAAAGGAGAAAAGAGAAAGAAGTCTAAGGCCACAAGAACGTATGTGAGCCTTAAGGATGATGAAGAGACAAAATTAGATGTGGAGATTAGAGATTTGAAGAAAGCCAAGAACAAATCTTCCAAGAATGAAAGGAATGATGAGGAGCAGAAGATAGAAGAGTTTGTTGAGAGACCCACTCTCTCTATTGAATACATCATTAAAGCAATCACTGTGGATGGAAACTTGTAGCCGGTAACAAAATTCTATGATGAGTAAAGTAATGCAGACAAGAAAAATCTTGAGGATGCAACAGTAAGGTACCTGAACATCTATAACAAAGCTTTCATTGAAATAATTTCCTTGATTCCTAAAAGCTTAGAAGAAGTTTTGGAGTTAAGAAAAGTAAGTACAAAAGCAAAAGAATTAGAGATCCAGGAACAGATAGTGATACAATTATGTCCAACCATCACTCAAAAACAAATGGACATGGTTTTCAAGGATGTCAAAGAAGAATTCCAGAGCAAATCCAGAATGAATAAACTCATGCTTGGAGAAACTAACCAAATAGCTAATGAGACAAAAGAAATTCTCCAAAGTGGCTTGAAATTTTTCAATCTTCCCATTGTAGAGGAAGCAAATGAAGAGCCTTCTGACATGGATGTTGAAGGATTAAAGAAAATTGATGAAAGCAATCTGAGGCCTTAGACGCCTCTATTATGAAAGAGGAAGTGTAGAAAGAAGAGACAAATACTGTTGATGGCAATAAGCAAATCAGTCTGGATGCCCCCAAAGGAAAGAAAGGTGAGACTTCAAGAGACACTGCAGAAGCAGTGCAAATTTTCTTGGACAAGGAAGTTGTGGAATTAGATTAACTAGAGTTGATTCAAGGGCCACTGAATCTAGACTCTCTCTCTCTAATTTAGATAATGAAGATAGCATCTTTTGCTTAGGCCAAAGCCAAAGAAAAACTCCTAAAATCTCATATGGAGGACAGTGAGCTGCTAATTATTACATCTGGAGTATTGGAGAAGATAATGGCCACATATCAGAAGGATCCATCTGCCTCTCTATCCATTAATTTGAAGAACTTAATTAATTTTGTCAATACACATTTTGATTCTTTAGAAAAATCAGTAGAAACTAAGGTCCAGAAAGAGTTCTTGGAAAAACAATTTAGTGAGGTACAAGGGCTAATTGACAAGGATAGAAAAACCCTAGACATTGGCATAAAGAGCATTGAAAATGCTCTTAAGGATGGTGGAGATATATATAAATTTTGTTTATCCTAGCCTAAAGTTGCAGAGGACATTGAGAAGAAAATGAAAGAACAAGAAGGAAAATTGACAAATCTATTTCAAAATTTTGATCCTCTTACTCTCTCTAGAAAAACAAGAATGCCAAGCAGTTGTTATAACAAATGAAATAAAGAAACTAGTTAAGGAGAAGAAGAATATAATGGATAGAATGGGTGAACTCAGAGGGATAATCATCCCTAAGAGTTAATGCATGATGCCTTAGCAGATGCTCTAAGTACAGCCCAGACCAGTGATCCAACAGATTTGAAAAGGGCAAAGGCATATGCATTTTTGTTGAGTGGACACATCTCCATTTTGGATAGGATGAAGAGAAGTTGGGCCATAGAGATTGTACAGCTGAAGACTACATTTACAGATATACTTAAGTATATGTAAGTTTATCTTCTAAATTGTATGTACATATGCGGCCTTATATAATAATTTTTGCACATTTTTGCTTTGTGGATCCCACCCTTTGCCATTGATGTCAAAGGGGGAGTGAAGATTAGTGAAAAATGAGGAATCTAGCATTAAGGGAGCACCGGTAAGCAGTGTGAAGGGATGGAGCACAAGTAAAGGGGGAGTTTCAGTGACACTTAGTCATTTTTCATTAAGTGTTGCCATTAATGCCAAAGGGGGAGATTGTTGGCAAGAGACATTGCTAGGATTCATAAGTGTTGTCATTGATGGAAACAAAGTATATTCCACACATCCGCAGTACATAAATTACTCATACCGGAAGTCAGAGTGAAAATAGGTTGGTCTGGTAGTCAAGAATAGAGCATATGGTAGGGTTCGATAGTTGGGTCCAGAACTCTCTGATGGTGAAACCCAGCATGTTGCGGATTTGAATGAGTAATAAGGAGTATCTGAACTATTGTATTCCAGATATTTAACCTTCAGTGACAAAGCATGTGAAATATATGAGCATCTGAGTATCGAACTCTAGTTAGATAGTGCAGTCAGAGGAAGAATTGGCCAACAAGGTATCAAACCTCAATCCGGATGTGCAGAAGGTGTTGATCAAATAACTTGAGGTGTTATATGATTTTGACTGACATAGGTAATGATTTCTATTCCTAAGTTTTTGGTGTACATCATCAAACAAGTATGGATTCAGCCAACAGAACAGTAACTTGCAAATATCCTAAGTGTTCTTGTTGCTGACTAGAAAGTTGTTGGAAATCATTGATGCGGATATATATACCCAATGGATTCAAGCTTGTGAAGGTGTGAAAGTGATAGAACAATGAATTAAGTGTGAAGAAAGGTAGAGATAAGTGTGAAGGAAGTAATCCAAGCTTGGAATGTGACATAATAGTAATACTGAGCAGAGGAAGGATGAAATGTGCCAGATCGGTATATTGTGCCTAACCAGAATTGAATTCTGGCATATGCAGATGTTGTTCATTAGTTCAAACACCTTATTATCATCTGTAAGCTTTGGTAGACGGTGAGCCTCTTGTAGGCAGTGACCCTTTTGTGAGCAGTGTGCTCAGGCAGCGAGCCCTAACTGGCAAGTGCCATTTTGTACTTCTTTATTCTTTTAACAAAGAATACAATCTTGGCTTAATCACCCCATGGTTTTTTTCTTAACAGGGTTTCCACATAAAAATCCTTGTGTTATGTGTGTTGATTTCATTTCAGCTCTTATGGTTACATATGTTTTCATGTTTTGATACATCATTAATTGATAAGATAAGAAAAGGAAGTAAAAGTAAGAAAGTTTTGAGATAACTGATTCACCCCCCCTCTCAGTTATTTGCCTTGTTTCCAACAGAAGGGCCATCCCAGTATTTGGTGGAAGGAGGTCTAGTTGGAGAGAAATAGAAGAGGAAAAGGAAAGATTACCAGATGGGACCGGATGGTGGAGAAGTTGAAGAAGCAGTTCATTCCTGTGGACTATGAGATGGATTTGTTGAAGAAGCTGCAAAGATTTATGCAAGGGAACAAGTCTTTTAAGGAGTATACAGAAGAGTATTATAAGATTACTATTAGGATAGGCCATACAGAGGCCAACAACCAAAAGGTAGCCTGTTACATTAATGGGTTGAGGTCAAGTATTCAAGAGGAGCTGAGCCTGGTCAGAATGACTACCATAGAAGATGCGTACCAGTTTTCCTTGAAGGTGGAAGAGAAGCTGAATAAAAGATTTGATAGCAAGAAAAGGAGAAGAGGTCAAGGTGGAAGGACTGGTGGAAGACCCTATGGAGGCCGAAATGAAGATCCAAAGAAAAGTGAAAAAGTTGGCACCAATCAGAATCAAAGAGGAGATAATGCCTACCGCCCTCGTGACCAGAACAATGATGAACAAAGAGGAAGAGGAAGAGGCCAACCTAGGCAAGCACCTAGAAGAGGATGTTTTAGAGGAAATTGTTTCCAATGTGGAGAAGAATGGCATCAAGCATACGAGTGTCCACAACATCAAGGAAGAACAAATAGAAGACCTAAAGGTAATGCGCATGTCACACATGTAGATGAAGATACACGGTATGAACATTTTGAAGATGTTGAAAGGGGAGAAAACCTAATTGTCAGAAGAACTTTGTCAAATGTGGAGAAATAACCAAATCAGAGGAAGAGTTTATTCTGCACAAGGTGCAAATATGAAGGTAAATGTTGTGTTATTATTATTGACAGTAAAAGCACTGACAATCTTGTTTCAGAGGAGATGGTTGACAAGTTGAAGTTGATAAAAAGAAAGCATCCACATCCATATAGGATTGCATGGTTGCAGAAGGACCATAGAGCTTTGGTCAATGAGTAGTGTTTAGTGAAGTTCAAGATTGGGGACTACCATGATGAGGTGATGTGTGACATCATTCCAATGGATGCATGTCATATGTTATTGAGGATGTCGTGAAAGTATGATAGGAGCGTTGTCCATGATGGTTGTGCAAACACATATTCCCTAACAAATGATAGAGTTCATCATAAGTTGAAGCCATTAAAGGAGGTGGAAGAAAAGCTATGTAGTACTGCTAGAATTTGCTTGGTAGATCATAGAAAAATTTTGGAGGGTATGAAGCATGCGCGTCACTGCTTTGCATTGATTCCTAAGATTAGTCAAGAGAAATGTGAAGATATACCAGTAGAAGTCTCAGATCTATTGCAAGAATTTCAAGATATTGTCTCTGATAATGTACCAAAAGGTTTACTACCACTGAGGAAGATAAGTCACCAAATGGATTTGATACCAAGAGCTAGTTTGCCGAATAAGGAAGCCCACAGAATGACTCCTATAGAGAAAGAAGAGCTAAACAGACAAGTTCACGAGCTGTTAAGGAAGGGACTAATAAGGGAGAGCCTAAGTCCATGTGTGGTACCTACAATACTAGCACCAAAGAAATATGGAGAGTGGAGAATGTGTATAGATTCCTGAGCCATCAATAATATCACAATCAAGTATAGATCTCCATTGCCATGACTGGATGACATAATGGATTGTTTGAGTGGAGCCAAGTACTTCACAAAGATTGACCTGAATAGTGGATATCGCCATATCCAAATTAGAGAAGGAGACGAATGGAAGATAGCCTTCAAGACAAAGAAAGGTTTGTATGAGTGGTTAGTCATGCCATTTAGGCTAACCAATGCACCGAGCACGTTCATACAGCTCATGAAGAAGGTATTGAAAGAATTTTTGAAAAGTTTTGTTATTGTTTATTTAGATGATATTTTGATTTTTAGTAAGACTTGGGATGAGCATCTAATGCATATCAGAAGATTTTTAGAGAAGCTAATGGAGATGTTATTGATTAATCTGAAGAAATGTAATTTTACAAAGAAGGATTTGGTATACCTGGGATTTGTTGTCTCAGAGGAAGGTCTTAAGATGGACCCAAAGAATGTGAGAGCTATTCTTGAATGGCCTACACCAAGGAGTGCCACAGAGGTATGATCTTTTCATCATTTCACAAGTTTTTACAGAAAGTTTATTAGAAATTTTAGTAGCATTTGTGCACCCCTAACGGAAACAATGAGAGGGGATAGAAAAGAGTTTAAATGGACTAAAGGAGCAGACAAAATCTTTGATACATTGAAGTAAAAAGTCACAGAGCAACCTATTTTGGTACATCCAGATTTCAATAAGGTATTTTAGGTAGATTGTGATACTAGTGGTAGTGCTATAGGAACTATTTTGAGTCAAGAAGGTAAGCCCGTTGCCTATTTTAGTGAGAAACTTAATGATGCCGAGAAAAAATATTATGTTTATGATTAGAAATTTTATGCTATAGTTTAGGCTTTAAAGAAATGGAGACATTATCTATTGCCAAAAGAGTTTGTTTTATATACTATTCATCAAGGTTTGCAGTATCTTAATAGTCAAGGAAGGTTGAACCAAAGGCATTTAAAATGGGTTGAGTTTTTGCAGAGTTATACTTTCATTTTGAAGCACAGGAGTGAGAAGTCCAACAGAGTTGCAGGTGCCTTGAGCAAAAGGCAAAATTTGTTAACAGAAATGAAGATAGAGGTTTTTGGGTTCGATGAGCTTGAGAGTTTGTATCTAGAAGATCCAGATTTTGTAGAGGCTTGGAAATCTTGTTTAGAACTTGTTACTTTGGACAGGACAAAATGGTGGGATTTCATAATCCATGATGGCATGTTGTTTAGGGGAAGCCAATTATGCATTCCAAGGAGTTCCATGAGAGAGAACCTGATTAAGGAGAAGCATAGTGGGGGATTAGCTGGACACTTTGGTTGAGATAAGGCCATTGCTTTTATTGGTGAGAATTATTATTGGCCACAGTTATAGTAGGGTGTGAGGAAATTTGTGCAAAGTTACAGATTGTGTTAGATGGCAAAAGGAGCAAGTCAGAATACAGGGCTATATCAGCCACTACCTATACCAGAGAAGCCATGGGATGACATTAGTATGGATTTTGTTCTTGGTTTACCAAGGACATAGAGAGGACATGGTTCCATTTTGTTGTGGTGGACAGATTCTCGAAGATGGCACATTTTACTCCTTGTAAGAAGACTAATGATGATGTTCACATTGTAGAGTTATTTTTCAGGGAGGTGGTGAGATTACATGGTCTACCTAAGAGCATAGTTTTAGATTGAGATACCAATTTTGTTGGTTATTTCTGAAGGACATTGTGGAAGAAGTTGAAGACAGATTTGAAGTTCAGTTCTGCACACCATCCACAGACTGATGGGAAGATGAAAGTGGTAAATAGGAGTTTAGGTAACCTACTATGATGCTTAGTAGGGGATAAGCCCAAGGGATGGGATTTGATTTTACCACAAGAAGAATTTTCTTAAGACAATTTTGTTAATAGGAGTACTGGTAAATCACCATTCTAGATTGTATATGGCAATAGTCTAAGAAATGCTTCAGAGTTAAGGAAGCTAGACAAGGGAGAAAAGACAAGTGCTAAAGCTGAAGACTTTGCAAAACACTTGAAGAATTTGCATGAAGAGGTGAGAAAGCATATTAATAAAATGAATATTCAGTATAAGGCTAAGGAAGATCAAAAGAAGAGATATAAGGAATTCCAGGTAGGAGATGAAGTCATGGTTCACTTGAGAAAAGAAAGGTTCCTAGTTGGAACATATAATAAGTTGAAAATGAAGAAATTTGGACCATGCAGGATTCTGAAGAAATATGATTCATTTAATGCATATGAGGTGGAGCTACCAAGTGGGATCAATATTTCCCTTATGTTCAACATTGTTGATTTAACAAAATATCATGAAGGTGGCACAAAGGATGGACCGACACAAGGACATTGGAGTATTCTGTCATCTACTTGAACAGAGAAGATAGAAGAGATATTGGATAGCCATGTGGGAAGAAGTGCTTGGAATAGGTAATATGAAGAATATCTGGTAAAATAGAAAGGAAGGCTTGTTGAAGATTTTTCTTGGTTGTCTAAGGCAGAGGTTGACCATTTGGGTTTTCCTCACACAAACACCTGAGACGTGACAGGATCACTTCTCAAATTACCCTGGGTGTTTGATGCACGAGCATCTAGTGTTGTAAGGGCAATCTTGCATCACCCAAAAATTAGTTGATTCAAAATCATTGCATTTGTTTTCATTTCTTTCCATAATTAGTGTTTATGGTTCCATAATCTCTTGAATAATGATGTAGGACTTTCAGTTTTTTTTCCAAACTATTAAAATAGCAAATTGCTAGTTCTGGAAAGTTTAACTGCCATTTTAGGAAAACGTTTGCATTTGGGCATGGATGAAAGTGAAAATTTATTGGAATCTTCGTAACTAAAATATAAGACCTTTGGCGAAGGAATCAGGTAAAGATCATTTGTGAGCTGAAATTTATTAAAGTTTTTGTTTTCCGAAAAGCCCCTGAAATTTTTTGAATTAAGATATGAGGCACTAAAACATCCCATAACATCCCAAAAAGTTGACATAAATCCATTCACGTATATCCAGTGTGATAGTTTACATTATGAGCTTTTCGATGCTTAAAACAATTCATCAATCGAACACCCGGATCAAAAGTTATGCTTCCCAGACATTGACCTACTTTTGGAGGGAGTTGCAAATTTTAAAATTTAGTTGGAGGCCACCAAAAAGTGCTATTTATGACTATTTTAGGAACCCTAGGCAATAGTAGAGTTAAGCGGGAAAGTCTAGACTCAAGAATAGAGGGGAAAACAGAAGCCTTAGTTGATTTCGGGTTACAAAAGGCAGAAGATTCTAGAGCTTGGTGATGTGTAGCTATAGTGTGTTGTAGCCTGTGGAGGATTGATTCCTCTGATTGTAATTGAGCTTCTATAATGTAATGAGTTGTCCAAATCAATAAAGAAATATTTTATTTTTTGTGTACCATTTTTATTGTTGTGTGTTTTATGATTTACCCCCTTCATCATCTATGTTGTGATGCAAGTGTGAATGGTCTTAGTGATAGTAACAAACAAGGATCTGGTATAGTGACAACATATGCATATGATACATTCAATGTGCCAGTGTCAAAGGGGGAGTTCCATTAGATAGTAGTTGGGTTGTTGATCAAACAGTTGTAGACACCCTATTTAGACAATTAAGGATAGTCTTGGATAGTCTTTGCACCATCTTTCCTCTATTGATATTAAGACAGTAGTGTTTTTTCTTCTTTGTTGTGAAACTTTTCACAATAATTTCAAGAAGACAAAATGACAATGTTACTTTCAAAGGTGCAAAGTAATGATAACCATGTCAGTTGATATAGTCTTCACCTTGATATGCATGACATTGTCCAAGATATGATAACATGGATCTTCACCAAGTTGATAGTGAGACTACTACTCCTTCACTGGTTGTCAGTAGATAGAGACTATAGATTTCACACCACTTTGTCAATATTCATGCTCTTAATTGGTTTACAAATGGTTTGTGACAGTGGTATAAATCCTTTGCTTCACTAATAGATTGGTGATGGCAGTTTTGATATGCCTTGTCAGTATGTAGGAGATATGCATGTTGTTGCTTTTATATGGACCTTATCTGCAAGGGAGTGATTGTGTTATAATCAAGAATCCTTTATCCTTGATGTCAAAGGGGGAGAGAGAGAAAATAATGAAGTTCTTTCCATCAATGATAAAGGGGAAGTTTGTTGGATGATGGCGTGTCATTGATGTCAAAAGGTCATTTGTTGTTTGAGTTGATGTTTAATATGATGCTTGTCATTATGGTGTTCTTGTCTTGATGATCATCCTTTAGGAGTTCACACTTGATGGTGTCAATCAGATGTTGGTTATCTAGGTTTTTCATTGATGTCAGGCTGAGGTATGAAGTTCTCCATTAATGAAATACAAAGAGTTAGTACTTCATGACAAAGACATGACAGAGCATGACAAGGTTAGTGTTGCTGTTGCATGACAAAGATATTTCATGATATGATGTTTTAGGATGCTTCATGATATGGATGCTTCATGTCTATGTCAGCATGAAAAGGTTTGTGCAAATGTTCATATCAAAGTCTTGATGCAAAAGGGTTTTTTCTTCACATGGTGCATTCAATGTCAAAGTGATTGTTGGTAGTTTGTTAGTCACTTCATAAAGTGTTAGAGTTACTTCATGATTATGGTGTTTATATAGGTATGGCAGAGTCAAGCAGTGTTGATGCAACATGCAAAGGATTTCTTTTCAAAGAGTATTGATACAAAGATACAAAAGACCTTGCCATGATGTTACAAAGGAAACAAAGAACATGAGGTTTGTCATATGCCTTGAACAAGACAATGAGTCACCAGAGATCCTAGGTGCCAAGTGATGGTATATGTCATGGTGTTGTTGTTGAAGTAGCAAGAGGTATATTTACTCTGTATCAGGAGGTATGTATGCATTAGAAGGTTTGACTTCATGTTTTTGAAGAACAAAAGAAGATTATCCTATATCTTCATAAGGTCAGGTTGCAAATGTGCTAACTAGGGTTTGTAATAGCTTGAGAGTGGGTAATGTTTGTATTGTTTGTTGAATACCTAATCTACAATCTCCTAAAAACACTAAGTCCCTATGATCAAAACCCTAATAGTTCTAAAGCATCCTTAAGGTCTCAAAAAGTCTCTATCTGTCTTCTATTCTCTGTCATAGAATGTCTATAGTCAATGTATTAGAGTTTACATTTGAAGTTATGTATTTAGTGTTTGTTATTCTTCAAAAATCCTAGTCTAAAAGACCTATAGAAACCTTAAGTCCTAATTACTTAAACCCCAGATTATAAACTTTAAAGCAAGTAATGACAGGTAGCCACTTTATGTTTTGTTTGGATGTTGACCTTCTATAAGAGGTCACCCACAACTTAGGTGACTTGCTCTAGGGTGTTCAAGTCATTCAGTGACCAGCCCTTTCTATTCAGTGAAGCGATTCAAACAGGTGGAAATTTTATATGTGGGTGCCAAAAGGAGATCAAGGGTCAAAATTTAATATATCAAAGGTGTGAAAAAGTAAAATCAGGGGTTGTAATTTAAACCTTGTTCAAACCTCAACAGATACTCTTCCTATTTAACTTTGACGAGCATTTGACCGTTTCTTCCACATGTAGTGGTGCAGAGCATAATCTGAGGCTACAAATATCAAAGTCCAAAATAGATTTAAGCATTGAACATGCATGAAGCATGCAACATGCACTCTCCCCAAATATAGATGCACTTCAGTAACCAAAGCTACAGAGCATTAATTAAAAACATAAGTTGTATTCTCTGTGAATATGTTAGGGGATAGAGAAAATGTAGTTGTTCTTTGATATAAGAAAATGAGCATGAATTTGAAAACTTTGTTGTAGTATTGAAAGATAAATTAGAGGCATTACTTTTGCAGATGATGGATGAGTAAGTATGAAAGGATGCTCATGTGTTTTGTGTACAGATGCTTGGTAAAATAGAGAAAAGGGTGTTGATAATATAATATGTAGATTTGAAGAGATCTTTGTGAATAGATGACATTAAAGAATAAAGAAAAGATTTTAGATATTCAAAGAAGCAGATTGAGAGGGGTCTTGATAATGGATCTGTGAATAGTTTGTAAAAGAAAGATGATTGAAGACAATATGATGAGTATTTGTTAAGAATATATGTAGCAGTGAATAAGGAAGGAAATCAATTTGAAAGGGCTACTAGGTGTAATGTCAGAGGCTTCTTATTTTGAAAGGGATAGAGTAATTATGAATGCAAATATCTTGATGTCTTCATAAGAAGAATGGTAATCTGATTGATTGTCCTCTTTTCCTTTGAGGTATTCTCAATTTATAGAGTTTTTATGTGAATGTATTGGACATATAGGGGTCTTGAAGAGTCAATCCTTGGTTATATTGTAAAGGAAGATTGGAGTACTGTTTTGAATATCTACACATAAAGGTCCCTGAATAAATGTGTTATAGAAGTCATCTATAACCATTGATATCATTGTAAACAGAGTACTTTGTGTTTGTCTTCTTGTTTTGAGATTGGAGTTGATGTGATCAGTGAGACACACATGTATTCAGTGATATTTTGGTCAGTGAGACCTAATGAAGAATTTGGTGAGGTGAGGTTGGATAGTGGTTTTTCCCTGTTTAGGGTTTACCACTTCACATCTGGTGTCATGGTTTCATTTCTATGATTCTATTGCTCTCTGTCTCTTTGACATGTTGACATTAATTGCATTCACATCAATTGTGTTGATAAAAGAATTAGTTTAACAGATCACCAATTCACCCCCCTCTTAGTGATCCATTGTATTCCAACATAGAGGTAGAAGTAGAAGACAAAATAATATTAAGAAAGGTATTGCAAAGATAAGTTAGGCACAAAATGTCAGTTTTCCCTTCATCAGTGAATTGTGAATAGATTACAAAAGAGGCTAGTAGCATAAATTCATATCATTTGAACAATTCTAGGAAATACCCAAAAAGGCCTCTATCCATTCCAAAATTCTCCCTCCTACTTTGCATATCTGCAATGAATCCCTTTTATGCTTTTGGACTAGAGTGCTGGTAGGAAATATAAGTGTAAATATTGGATCACCAAGCATTTAGTTGTTTTTGTAAATGGTTGTAGAAGAACTAGTGAACTAGGGCATTAGGCAGACGGATGGCAGAGATCACTCTAAAAATCCATCAATTCTGCAGAATACCAAGTGAGCTATACTTCTTTTATTCTTGACCAGTGACACAATAGAAAAGTGTGTCAGATCTAACAATCATTTCAAGGAGCATCGAGCTAACAAATTTTTCTAGGATTTTATTCATTACTCTATGTTACTTGGCCGACCACTGTCCTAACTCAACTTCATTTGCCAATAACACAATTCTATAAAATTGTTAGGTTGACAATATTTATGTGTTGCATGAGCCATTAGATCATTTTAAAAAATGATCAATAGTTCGGGTTCTTTTATATCCTACAAAGTGCAATGGGGCCCGCTAACTGATGAGTCATCAAAACCAACCAATGGCACATCTTTTTGGATTTTTCAAACCTATTAGCTTCAAAGGTTGCACAATGCTTGCATATGGCATCAAGACCCATCATCTAATTTACTCATTTATCTTATTGACAAGGAATTGGGGCCCATGACACTTACTAATTCAATTGATTTGGCCAATGGTGTAACATTATAACGTTGTTAGACTAACAATGTTTATAAGTTGAAAAAAAATTCCACGTGGAGCTCCCTCACCCAAAATATCTACGTCTCTATTACTCCAACCTTGCCAATTACTAACTCATATGAAACAACCAATGGCAAAACATTTTGAACCTATCAGATTGATGATGCAGGCACATCCAGAGGTGTAAGGGCAATCTTGCATCACCCAAAAAGAAGTTAATTCAAAACCATTGTAGTTGTTCTCATTTCTTTCCATAATTAGTGTTTTTGGTTCCATAATATCCAAAATAATAATGGACTTTTAGTTTTTCCAAAACTACTAAAAATAGCGACCTGCCTTTTTAGGAAAGTGTACCTGGTATTTTTAGAAAGTTTGCATTTGGGCACATAATGAAGCAAAAACTTCCAAAAAGTTACATAACAGAAATATAAGACCTTTGGCAAAGGAATCAGGCAAAGATCATTTGTGAGCTGAAAGATATTAAAGTTTTTGTTTTCTGAAAAGCCCCTGAAAATTTACGGAACGAGATATGAGGCACTAAAACTTCTCATAACATCTCAAAAAGTTGATGGAAATCTGTTTACAAATTTTTGGCGTGATAGTTAACATCACAAGCTTTCCGGCACTTAAAACGGTTCATCAATCGGACAGCCGGATCAAAAGTTATGCTTCCCGGAAGTTGACCTACTTTTGGAGGGAGTTGCAAATTTCAAAATTTAGCTGGAGGCCGCCAAAAAGTGCTATTTATGACTATTTTGGGAACCCTGGGCGGTAGTAGAGTTAAGGGGGGTCAGTGTAGAGTCCAGAATAGAGGGGAAAATAGAAACCCTAGCTGATTTGGGGTTACAGAAGGCTGAAGATTCTAGAGTCTTAAGGTTGGGAAAGTTGTATTGTGTTGCAGCCGGTAGAGGATTCATCCTCTGATTGTAATTGAGCTTCTGTAATGTAATGAGTTGCCCAGTTCAATAAACGAAAGTTCTATTTGTTGTCTTTAATATTTATTATTGTGTGTTTTGTGATTTACACCCTTCATCAATTGATAAAGTTCAAATGTTGCGAGATGTGTCCATGTATTCTGACTATCTTTGATCAACAATTCTGAAGAACTAACAGAGCATCTAAAACTGGAAGATTGTATAAGAAAAATGAATCTACCATTTTTTTAAATGTGTTGAGAGAATTAGAAAACCAGACGTTGAATATAGATTTTGTGAGGTAACAAAATCAAAACCGATGTCGGTTACAAAGGACTTGGTTTCCTGAAAGCAGAACATGATTCAAAGGATAATAGAGAGAAAGGCTATACATCTAAGAATGTACAATAATGATTCTTGAAGTGTTTTCATTATGTTTTGAGTTGAATTGGTATTCTTGTGTGAGAATAATCATTGTCTTATGCAAACTAGATGGGAAAGAGCACCTCCCTAGTGATCATTTTCTTATGCCAATAAAATTGGCAAAAATATAGATGTGGTCTCTTCATTTTGATCCATGCTCTTGTAATTTAATGAATTAGATGGATTTAGTTCCACATGTTTTGATCTCTCTATATCTCTAAGAAATGAATGATTAAATTAACCTTATGAATAAATGAGTATTATATAGATTATTGTGTATGTGTTATCTTAATGTATCTAACTCGTCTCTTCACCCTAGTTTAAACAAATCTAACAAATGAATTATGTGGTATCTCCTTTTGTGTGTAGTCTTTTGATGTTTTGTGTGTTATTATTGCATTATGTTGTGTGTCTCTTTAGGTAGATTGAGTTGGAGACAACACTTTGTCTATCTGGATCTCTTGTGTTGGTGCTTCTGATTTGGGAGTGTTTTACATTGAAATGCTTGCCACTCCTTCCTTGTTAAGATTACATAGTATCTCTTCACGTATGTCACCTACACATCTCTTTCACACATGTTTTGGTGCTTGTGTTAGTACATTGGCATGGGCAAGACAACACTTATGGTTGTGTGTGTGCATTGCAACACTACATGTATTATTGTTGTGAATGCAAACAAATTGTATAGACTTTTTTATCCCACTAATATTTCTTAGTAAAATTTAGGGCATTACATTTAGCAGAGCGCCCCAGGTTGCAATGTTGGGAGCTCTAGGGGTGGGTGGGTGTGTGTGTGTGTGTTTTCTTGCTTGTATGCACTTGTGTGAAGCCTGTGGTTGTGCTCAAATGTGTTTTCAATGTGCTTGCATATTACAGAAATATATCATGTGTGGAAATAGTTAGATTTCTTATTATTTTTGCTAGTTTATTATCTCATGTGTATGATGAACCTTCTTGATGCCTTAGGTACTTGAGAAGAAAGTTGGATGTGTACAATTGATTGAATGACCATTATGAGGCCCTAATTACTTTAATATAGTTACTCTTATAAGGCTATCATGGGAACTTCATTTTTAAAAGGTATATTAATACTTAGCAATCAAATGCAACATTCTTCCAAACACTATTGGTTGCATTTAGTGTTTGATGTAAACCTTGTAAGAAAAATGATTAAATGCAAC
Organism: Cunninghamia lanceolata; assembly: GCA_027924645.1. Classification (NCBI taxonomy): domain Eukaryota; kingdom Viridiplantae; phylum Streptophyta; class Pinopsida; order Cupressales; family Cupressaceae; genus Cunninghamia; species Cunninghamia lanceolata. The sequence goes on along the minus strand of BSBN01001026.1, from coordinate 4,606,646 downwards.
AACCTTCCAAATACTATTGGAATGTTTAGTGTTTGATACAAATGTTGTAAGAAAATGATCCAATACAACATTCTTCCAAACACTATTGGTTGTGTTTAGTGTTTGATGCAAGTGTTGTAAGAATAATGTTTGAATGTAACATTATTCCAAACATTATTGGTTTGTTTAGTGTTTGATGCAAATGCTGTAAGTAAGAGAATGAATTTAAATATAATGCAATGTATATAAATGTGCAATTTAGAAATTGTCAACAAATTATTTTAGTTATTGATGAACTTTCTATTTATTTGTGAGGGACAACATTGATTATTTTATCTTTGTGCAGGAGTATCCTAGCTACAAATCTTTGATATTTATTTTCATGTCACTCTTATGGGTGCATTTAATTGATTGTTGAATTAGGATTCATTTATTTACCTTATTGATTGAATTGAGGTTTCTTCCACTTTGGTATTATTTATGTTATTGTGGCACTAGTTATGTTCAAATGTTTGAGTCTATTGGTCTTGTGTTGTGCAACGTTCTATATCTACCAAAGTTTAGCTCAGATATGGTAAGATTGAATAAGGGAGTGAGCATGTGGAATGTTCCTATTTACTCATCTTGGATGGTAAAGGGCCAAGATAGGAAGTTATTATTTGCTCATGTAAGAACATTGATGTTAGCTATAATGTGATGTGAATAATTGATGTATGAAGTTTGTGAGAAAAGTTATGCATTGAGTGCATCTTCATGTGAAATATTTGATTTAAAAAGATATGCAAATGGATTGTGAATGCTTGCATATGTGAGAAAGTGAATAACGATCATGTCATTCTTGGGTGGCTAGAATTGAAATCAATGGTATATTCATGAAAAGGAAAATTCTTGAGGCAAGTATCTTAACTTGCTTTATATTCCATTGAGTAGCTTTATATTTCATGTCTTATTTTAGATGACTCAACCTTGTGTGGTTGCTTGTTTATGTGGCTACTTTTCTTATGTGTTGTGTAATCAATTTAGTGTTGTATGTTCACTCTACCCTTGTTCACTTCTAAAAGTAAGTGAAATTATAGGGGAGGGGAATTTAAGGCCCATCCATGTGTGTTTCTAGCTATGTCCCAGTTCTCTAATTAATGCTTGTATTATAGCATGTTTTTAGGACTTACTTGGTAGATGGATTATCTTGCCACTTGTATAAGTTTGATTAAAGTATCACTTGTACATTATATTATGCAAGACTAAATGTTCTAGGAAAGACTAAATGTTCTAGTGTTTTACATTATTTCACAATTGAGATAACATAGATAGAGATAATATGTGTGATTATCATGTTCTAATATGTTATACATACCTTGATTTCCATGTATGAGAACATGTTGATATATTGGCCTAATTATGATTTGGCTATGATCTTGGTTATTGGATATAATGTGAACATTAAGTGTGCTAGACTTATATATGTTTATGGCTAATGGAAGGTATGTGGAGAATAATGGCATGGATATCACTTCATTGTCTCACTTCACGTAGTGGAAGTTTGAGACCTCTTTCTATGTATTAACCAATTTGCCTAGCCTCTATCGTCTAATAGGAGACCTATAGCTATTGTTTATGTCTTATCATGCCTATATAGTTCTTGTTCCTTCTATGTGAGTTTTCATTGACTTATACACTTCTTGGAGAAGGATAGAATTTTGTGTATAGTTTAATTTAATCTATTGTGAGAGAATTTGGGGACTAATGTCCCTTTAATGATTTTATTTAATTTTGTCTATCTTAAATCTAAGATTTGAGACTTTATTTAAGTGACAAATGCTTAATGCATATTGAGATAAATTTTAAATCCTTTTTTCCCCTTTTGACTTTTATTTATTTTAATTGATTTTTAAGTGGCCTCATGGGTTGGGGATTAAGTTAAAGATCTAATTTAATTTTGAGTTAGAGTTTCTTCCTTTTATAAAATGGGAATAATTTTTGTTATTTTTGTGATTCTATTTTGGGGAATGAAAAGAGGAGATAGATAAGTCTTAATGGAGTTTGAGTCTTTGGAGAACATTTGTAATTTATTTTCCATGTGGGCTTTTGTGTGAGGATTGTGTGTATTCATCCTACAAATGGGGATTCTTTCAACCTTGTGTAGATGGAGTTTGGAGCTTGTGAGAGTATTTATGGTGTTTCAATGGATATTTTTCTCCTTCTTGATGTTCTCAAGCTTGGTGGAGCTCCCTTTGTGCTTATGGATCTTGCTAAAGGGATTGAGAGAATCAAAGGTTGTTTTTTCTCCAATTGATTGGTCCTTGGAAACAAGGGAAGGTATTCCCCTTATTTATTATTTTTATTTACTCCTCTTCCTCATATGTGATATATGTTTCAATTGGGATTTTGATTCCATGCCATGAATGGTAGCCTAATTTATTTGCTTGGTGATCTTTGTGTCCTTGAGAAGAAGGATAGATGATGTGTTGGTGTAGTTGGGTCCTTACTTATTTGTGAAACATTATTTGGTTATTTTTTCATGAGTGAGTGATAAGGTTCAAACTTGTGTTTTAGTTATTTTGTGGATATGTTTTTGAGTCCATGGCTTCTTGAGAGAAGTCATCATGAAATGAGTAGGGTTTGGTGAGATAAAAATTAATTTATGAGAAACTTGTTCAATCTTGTAGGGTCCTTATCTGTTTGTGTGGAGCAAAGAGTAGCTTATTTGTGATTCTTGTGTGAATCCACAAGAGGCTTGAGAATGAAATAGTGTGAATCCATGCTCATTCTTGTGTGAGACCTTTGTATGTTCTTGAGAATGACACAATCTTCTTTCTCCATAGCTTATAGATTACCTAGAGTGGCGTGGACATCTATTGCACTTAATGACAATAATATGGCAGGGTTGTGATTACATCCTCCACTATCCATCATGGACAAGGATAGGCATATGATTAACACTCATCTATAAATATATTTCAGCATATAATCATTTACAAAAATACAAAGGTAGCTTGTCATTTTATGACTGCAAATGATGAGTTGCCAACCATCTAGGGTATATTAGAGGAATTACAATGGGATCATCACATCTAGTCATAAATACCCCCTAACCCTATCCCGACTTGCATGCAAAGGAAACATACAATATACCATAGATGTGGAAACTACTTTACTAATTATTGACAATGATAAATATAACTCCTCAATGTGTATGTCATCATAGGGATTACATGATTGAATGATCTCAATCATATGGGTAAAATATGTCCTAATAATGAGCAATCTCTCTATGTTCAGTAGGTTGGGGGTATTATGAATTGTTAAGTCTAGGTGTGTTAGGGAATTTGTGATTCTCTCAATAGGTCTATCTCTAAAATAAATTTTCTCATTAGATTCATTAGGTTGATCATGCATGGATGTATATTTGCATTAAAATAAATTTACACACTAAATTTAAATTTAATTTTTTTAAAGAAAATTAAAGTTAATTTAATTTAAATCACTTACATGAATATATACATGTACATACACACTAATGCATACATGTACAAATATGAAAATACACACATTCACATACATACATATTGTTGTGGCCTCCACAACACACCCAGTCATCTAAAAATTAGGTACCCTCTTGTAAATTCTAGTGATTTTTGGCACTGATTTAGATCATGTATACATGTTCATGGGGTACTTGTGCACTCTAATATGAAATATCACTTTCCCTATTTGGGCTATTAAAGTTCTAGCACGATCCCTTAAACTAGCAATGGCCCCCATGTGACCTTCACTTAATTTCTCATGTTCAATCATTAAATTTTAGGGTTTGCATATGATTTCAAGGATTAATTTATTCTAGACTTTAATTCAAGTGAATGCTAGCATAAATGCTCTCCATGCCCCTATTTTTGGAGCTTTTGTTCATATGTATTTGGGGTATTTATGCCTTTTCATAGAATGATAGTGAAACTTGTTTGTTTCTAGACCTACATGTAAGCCTTGTGTTAAAAGAATCCATGTTTGCATATGCCTTGATCAAGCCTCATGTTCCTAGTTCATTTGTTTTCTTCTACTATTTTTATCCTATTTATGGTAGGGTCTGTGCAAGTGTTTCATATAATGTAGCTTGAGCTCACCTAAGTTCATGTCATAGTCCTAGTGCAAATTCATGTTACATCATAAATTGTGTACACTAGTTGTGTAGGCACAATTTCACTATGTTTAGCTCCTCCCTTTAGTGATCCCAAGCCTAGTCCATTTTTAGGTCCACCTTAAAGTCATGTTTTGGCCCTGTTTAAAGAAAATGTCATGATTTAAATTAAAGTTTCATCATAACCCAGAAAATAAATTGAGATTTGGAGTTATCCCCACATTAAGTGTAGGTTTGAGACTTAAATTTCCAAAAGGGCCTAGGGCACCCGAGCACCTTGGTCCCTCCCATGTTTTAGGGAGGCAATTTAAGTCTATAAGTCAGCTTTAATGTTGTTTAGGTTGATCCTAAACTTGAATTTGCTTTTTGGGGTGTAATGTTGGCTCTTTAATTCAAATTACTCTTTTCTATTGTATAAAAGTGAGTTATTTCATTTGAAACTAGATTGATTTTAGATGTGAAAAAACTCTCTATTGTTATGCTCTATGTGCTATTGAATTATTGCAGGTTTCTATTTGATCAAGCAGAGTTCTACTTTGTTCTTGAAAAGATTTGTATGAAGGCTAGGAGATGAGATCTTGAGTCTATCTCATTTGTTCCTAGCTTGAAGCACTTTGCATGACTAGGAGAATGGTTGGAACCACCAACTTGAGATTAGCTTGAGTAGCCTCCAAGGGTATGGTTGCATCGCCTTCTTATTCAGCAAACCTTTGATGAATCTTCATCCTTGAGGTGAAGTGGTGAGCTTCCTTGAGTGAAGCATCATTTTGTATCATTCCTTCCTATTTTCTTGAGTCATCTAGGATTGGAGTTTGATATTATTTGTTTAGATCTTGCATGTTACTACTCACACATAGGGTTTCTGAGCACACACAACATCTGGTACTAATCTTGGCTATCCATGAGATAGGAATACCAAAACGGGGGCTTGACTAAGGCAAGCTCCTATATAGCCACAACAATTTTCCCTTCTTTCTTGTGTGTAGATCAAAGAAACAGGTTTTAGGAGATATCAGTCTGGGAGAAGAAGGGTGTTGTAGGTACAGATCTAATGAAAGTCTTAGTTTTTGCAAACCCTAAAAAAGGCCTAAGGTACCCGAGCACCCTAGTACATGTGGCATTTTGACTCCAGGTTCATGTTATGAATTGTTTACTCATCTCTACTTTTCAATTCTGACAGTTGTTTGTAACTCAATCTCTCTCAATTAGGGTTTTTATCATTCACCTTAGCTAGATTAGTTGAATTTGGTTTGACACTCATCTATAGAACAAAGAGGCATAACCCCTGTAGTTTGGCTTTCCCTCAAGGGTAGAAGTTGTTGACCTATTTTCCCCTTCCCAGAGTCAAATAGCCCAGTTTGAAAATATTGAAAATCTTGATGAAATCCTATATGTGCCTAGTATTCTTCAAATTTTAGAGTGTTTTCCTTGTAAAAATCCCCAAATTTCTCTAAGTAAAGTCCTTTGAAAAACCAAAAAAAACCCAAAAATTCAAGTCCTTTACCTTAGTTTATCTACCTTAGTCGACAAAAAGATGGGTTCATGAACCCACCGGTTCATTGACTAAGGAAAGGAAGGCTCTGAAAATGACTAAGGCAAAAAACAAGTTTCCCTTTATCGGCAATTTTCAAATTTTGTAAACTCATCCAATGGTTCAATTTTTCAATGGTTCGCTAACCAGGCGAATCGCCAACTAAAGGGCCAGGCAGGAAGACTTGCAAATTAACTAAGGCAAAGAAAGAGAAGAATGACTTTATCAGGAGGTTGGGGGAAACCTAAACTTGTTCAATGGTTTAGTTTTTCTTAGGTTCCCCAATTGGAGAAATCCCTGACAGGGGGAGGAAAAGAACAAAGAGAGAGGCTTTCTTCAAAAGTCCGTTAAGGCAAGCAAAGTTCATAAAATGGGAAAATTGTTGATAAAGGAAGGATCAAAAGAGGACTTGAAAATCGGCTAAGGTAAAAAAGAAAGCAGATCACTCTATCAGAAAATCGTCAAAAGTTTGAACTCTTGAAAAGTTTGAAATTTCTTAAAATCACCAACAGGGCAATTCGTTAGTGACAAATGAAAGGACATAAAGCAAAAGGCAAAGAGAGATAGTTCACAAAAGTGAACTTTTGCCAACTGAAGACTAAAGAGTAAAGTGAAAAGACAAAACAAGCTTGGTTTGAAGAATTGGAACTTTCTTGGCAAAGGGAGAAAGTAAGCCAAGTTTGGAAAAGTCAAGATTTTCTGATAAGGAAGCAAACAAGCTTGGTTCGAAAAGATGAAGTTTTGCCAATAAGGGCAGAAAAGGGAGGAACAAGCCAAAGTTTGATAAATCAAGAAATTGTTGATAAAAGAAAGAAATACAAAGAAGAGCCAGAGATGGTTCGCAAAAGTAAACTTTTGCTAACTGAAGAAACAAACTGAAGAGCATAAGCATAAATGGTTCGTGAAAGAGAGATTTTGTTGATAAGGCTAAATAAAAGCCAAAATTTTAAGTAAGGTGAGAATCAGTGAAAATAAAGCTTTTATGGTAATGTAAACTTTTAAATATTTGAAATTAAATATTTTAAAGTGTTGTAAAATCTTTGCACAAGGATTTGGCAGGAATGTATATTTGAATATCTATCTCAGCCATTAATACAGAGTCAGATCAGTACCAGCTGGAAGTAGTTGTGCATTCATTCAATGCAGATATTTTCTTTTGCTAATTCATTTGCAGATATTTCCATATTAATTGTTGCAGATCATATCAAGATCAAGATATTTTCTGCATTTATGTTTTGCAATTAAACATTACTTTTGGCATAAATATCTTCTGACAAGCCCATAAGGTAAATTAATTGTAAAAAATGACTTAGTTCAGTAATGAAATGCTATATATACATGAAAGAAAGATGTAATGAGCATTGGATATAGAGACTTATTTTTTGTGTTCAAACAGAAGCCTCCTCTATTGTAATCGTGTCTCTTTAATCAATACAAACTATGTTTTTTACCTTTTCTTATTGTTCATTAATTATGTGTATGTTTAGAACTGGTTATTGTTTGTGAATGTATAATTCCTTGGAATCCTTTTCTTACCTTTACCTCTATAAGGATATGCATGATTTGTGTTATTTTATCAATTATATTTCATTATTCTATGCATTTTACCTTTGTAGGTGTTCTATATTCAAACCCGGTGAATCACCTTTACATTTTCAATTTTTCCTTCTTCCCCTTTTTCCAACAGTGATTGGGTTAGGTTTAGTCTTAGTCTACTCTAAATTGTATATTCAGAGGAAGGAACAAGCCTTCTCTGGAGGTTTGATATCCTTTGCAGGGTCCCACACTTAGAAACCACTCCAATATTTCATTGGATTGTTGCAGCACAACGCTTCAACTCAAGATGCAAATCCAAGTGACAATAGAATCCAAGCTCGGTTTGTGTCTCAATTTTTGTAGAAGAGAGTTTGACCTAGTTTAACTCCTAAGGCTAGATCACTCTTTTCCATATTACATTTTGGTGAACCCAACTCTTCTTACACTCTTGTATCCTTCTTCATCTAAAAAATTTTGTTTTTTTGTCATAGATCTGATTTAGATTAAGTTCATCCATCATTTTATTTCTTACATATAATAGGTTTTGCATTTAAATTCATCATTAGGGTTACAAAATCCTTCCATTTCATAAAATCTAGCTAGTCTTAAACCTAGGATTTGTAGATTAATGTGTTGTTTCAGATCTTTGTAGCATTCTTAGGTTGATTAAAGTGAGTTTACTTGTTGTGCCTTGTCGTCTTTTGTGTTTAGTGCATGCTTTGTATTTTGTCATTTGAAATTTGAAAAACAAGCATTTGGTTTAGATTGAAAATAACCTATGTTCGTGATATTGTTTAAAATTCATGAGATTAGATCATTATAGTGCAAATTAAATTTTTTATCTGATGCTTTAGATCTAACTATAGCTGAGTTTGATATACATTCTATAGTCATACATCTTGCATTCATTCATATATATTGATTAGGGTTATCTAAAATCTCATTTTATGGTAATTCTAACTTGAAAAGTGATAAATATTGAGTATGTTTTAGCTAGTTATTGGATAATATAGTTAATGAATTGTTGTTCATAGCTTGGTATATTTCATATTGTGCATAAAATCTCACCATCAAAGCTGAAAAGTTCTAAGGTTACTTCAATTTCTACTCTTACATCACCTAAAATTTCTTTGAAAAGTAATGATGATAACACTTATTCTTATACTACTAAATATGAGACCTATGGGTTGCCTCCTTCCTCTTCGAAAATGGCATCTATTTATGGTTGAGGTTTTCAAGTCCTCTCTCAATGTGGATACAATGATAATGGTTGTGGTATAAAGGAGCAGGGTATTAAAGTCCCTTGGAGGCTAATCTGCATTACTCTTCGTTTAGACTTAGATATCATCCTTTACAACTCACCAAACTTGCTCGTCATCCTAATCTAAATGTCAACACAATCTATTCATCTACACTTAAATGGGTATATCAGGAATTGATTGATACGAATTGTGATTTTAAAGATATCCCTATGAATACTTTTTCAACAGATGAAGCTTTGGCTGAATTTTTAGGAGCTTATGATCACTTGCCTCGTTACCATCATGATCGTGGCTTTCCTTATTGTTTAAACTCAGAAGCATACTTTGGGAAAGACACTTGTTTATCTAATGGTACCTTGGCATCTCACAAGATACCTATAGAATCCCTTCATCCTCCTAATATTCAAGACTACAATACTCTCCTTAATGGGAAAATTGCCAATGTTTTGATGGATAAGAATGACCCTGAAAAAATTACCCCATTGGAAACTATCTAGATACTGAAGAAAAATAAGAACTCACATCTCTCTTACATGAATATCCTGATCTCATTGCTTGGACATACTCTGATATTCCCGGCATTGATCCTAAGGTGGTAACACATAATATTGTCATTCATCTTGATGTTAAACCAGTAAAACAAAAGATATGAAAGATGAATCCTAAGGTTGCATTGTTGGTCAAAGCTGAGATAGAGAACTTTTTACAAACAAACTTTATACGCCCTATTGAATACTCACCTTAGATCTCAAATATTGTGGTTGTCGCCAAATCCAGCAACCATATTTGAATATGCAATGATTTTTGAGATTTTAATAAAGCATCTTTAAAAGATGATTTTCTTCTTCCTAATATTGATATGATTGTCGATTCTACTACTGGCCATGTGTTACTTTCCTTTATGGATGATTTCTCTGGTTATAACCAAATATTCATCAATCCTCATGATCAATATAAAACAACTTTTATAACTCCTTCAGGAACATTTTGTTGGTTTGTCATGTCGTTTGGATTAAAGAATGTTGGTGTGACTTATCAACATGCTATGACACTTATCTTTCATGATTTCATGCATAACATCTTAGAGGATTATGTAAATGATATTCTAGCCAAATCTATTTTGTGTCAGGATCACGTCAAAATTAAGACATTATCTATTAAATGTTGAAATTAATGTAATGGTAAAATTTGATCCTTTAAAGCATCTGTTTGCTAAAACAGATATTTCAAGATGCTTAGCAAAGTAGGATATGTTGTTAATGAAATTTGACCTTAAGTTTGTCTCTCAAAAGGTAATTAAAGGACAAGCATTGACCGACCACTTAGTGGAAGATCCTTGTAATATACACCCTAGTTTGGAATAACATTTCGTTAAACACTTTTATGTTTGGTGTTTGGTGTTGTTTCAAATGCACTTCAATGTATTTGTGTTTGGTATCATTCAATATATAATTGGGAATTGAAAGTACACAAAAAACATCTCAAATTTACAGATAAACAGCATAGACATTGTATCAAACACTTTGCATGAAATAGAAATAACAATGAAACACAAATATGACCTTGAATCCAGCAATAATATATAAATTTGTGATAGAATAGCTTGTTGTTACAAAGTTTAGTCATCCACCATGGAAGTACAATGGCAAAAGAACACTCCACAAATGAAAATATGTAATTCCCAAGTACTCATAAGCTGTTGTAGCATGATATCAGACTGTTGTCATAAACATTTACTTCTCCAAACCCTTGATCTTTGCACTAAAATCTTCTTTCACCTGGTGCGCTAACCCTAACTTCATACAACATAAAAGGTGGAGAAAACAATTAAAAAATAGCTCCCAAATGAATTCCCATAATTGTATAGTCAATACAGAAAATGGAATAGCCAACAAAGGTAACAAAACCCACTCTAATCTGCTCTATAATGTTTGAAAATCATTCAGTATTACCTCCAATATGTCTATTAAATTATCATGGAGAAAATATGATATTTGTACTAGATAACTTCTTTGCAACAACTTGCAATACCTCCAATATGTATAATCCAAAACAAATACCTAAATATGTAGAATATATTTATGAGCTCCAACACTAAACCTTGGATATGTAATCAAGAACAATGCATAGCCTATGTGCGAAACTACCAGCAATCAACCTGAGAGGATCTTTCACCACCGAGGTTGATCATCTCCAAGAGGGTTTTCATCCTCAAGAAGGCTAAGATGAACCAAGTTCAATCTCTAGAGCATAAGGGTTTCAATCAGAGAAATAGAATAAAATGCATAATACAAATGAGCCCCTCAAAATCTCTTTTATACTTTTTCTGTCAAGTCTCCAGAAGCTTCTATTTTAAAATTTGCTTTTTAATTAAAACTCCATTTAAGCTCCAAAAAAACATTTTAATTAAAATATTGATAATTTCACACACAAGGTCCCTATTTAATGTATCCATGATTTAAAACATTTCACCTCGGTTCTGATGAGCTACAACACTAAGGTGCTTATAAAATATTTTAAATAATATTTAGTGACCTTAGTAAAATAATTAAAATAAAGCCATTAATACACTCATTTTGTAGAAACTTCCAGAATGCATCAGAATCAAAAACTGACTACACTGAAGTGATCATGATGAAGAATAATGATAAATGAAGCCAACCGACTGAATTACTATAAATAGACGCTCCCTCCAAGAATATTGGAGCCCAAATCAGAAGCTAGAAATAACATCTGAGAGCATCATATGACCCCTCTAAACCATCAAAGCTCACTGGTAAGATCAATTTACCCCTATGAACAAGCTGACACAAGCCCAAAAGGTCAACGACAACTACACTGATAGAGAACCCAAAAATGAGGACATTACAGTCTGCCCTACCCAAAGATTACTTATCCTCAAGCAATGCCAATACAACCCCACAATCATCATACTGATCCAAACTAAGACCAAAAATATCTTAGGGTCCCAAGTCAACCTAGGAGATCTATAGTACCATCTACTAAAGACACTGTCCTACAAGGTACCAATACGAGAGACCTCCTGAAAACCTTTTGTAAGAAGAACAATCAAATATCGCATTCACTCAGTCAACTCCTCAAGGAATTGCTCTTCAGAAAATCCCAACTATAACCCTATAAGAGCATGCTCAAGAGAGTCAGTACCAACTCTCTCATTCCAACAGCTGCTAGACTACAAACCCAAGTGATCCCTAGGTTCCAAGCTAATCTCAGATAAAAACCACCATGCTGTCGTTGCACCACTCTGATAAAAACTATAAAAACATTGTGCCATAACAACACTTTCCTCTCTTGTAGCCTAGGAAGGTAATTATCATCAAATCCTAAGATGAGACACTTGTAAGGGCTGAAACCTATACCATGAAATATCTCCTGCTAAACCATCCCAATAAGGTCCGTAACTGTATCCATGTACCTAACATGATCTTGGGCAACTAGAAGAAATATCTACTCAACCCCAAACCATACTCCTCAATATACCTCCTCAAGGTGTCATGCGAAGTCATAACAGATGTGAACTCCTCCAATCTTCTTGCAAAAAGGAAAGCAATCCTTTGCAAGATTTCAACCAACTCACCAACATTAAACCATATGGATCTAGCCTGTCTCCTCTGTGCTAATCTGATACAACCATGAAGACTAGCAAAAACACTTATTGTTCCAAGTCCAAGGGTCACTGAATGATGAACTAAAGCATGCGGAAGTTCGCTATCTTGAAACCACATCGAGAGTAAACTATCAAAGTTGACATCACAAACCTTCATAAGATGAACTCTCTAAGTTAGGAAGGTCTAAATTATCAATCATGACTATTGTCCAAAACTAAAATTAGAGAGGTACAATCTAATTTTAGTGCTCCACACCAAGGACAATAGCAGCACCAATAAATTCCCCAAGTATAAGCATATGTAAAAAGCATTGTGTTGCCCCAAATCAACTCAGAAGTGGCTGGGAAACACTTCCAAGCAATTTCCAATTAAAAAATTTCACTTCCCTGAAAAAGAATAATGTGCCAACTTCTCTAAATGAAAGCAAACCAGAAAATGAATTGGCTAACCTACCACCAAACAACAAGCTCAAAATAGAAAGATTGATCTAATCTTTACCAAGGAACCCACCTAAGAGTGATCAATCATTCACTGACCCAATCCTTAAAATTTCTCTCCAATCCATTTGTAGATGATCAAATAGAATAACCAGATGGCTAGTAAGGGAAGGAACAACATCATTAAGTCTAAAATTTTAATCCTTATCCTTCCAAAGATCACTCTTATGACTCTCAATACTCTTTGACAATTCTTGTTGAGAAATCCAAGCATGGATACCCAACCAAGAATGGTCTCCCAAAATCAATACATCCCATGAAGGAAATGTATCATCAACTACATATAAAAAAGCATGCAATACTACTCACCAACTCAGCTAAGGTATGAAATGACACACTTGTTGGCCAGCTACAAAACACAAGACCAAATATGAAGCAACTCATAATGAATACCAAAAAGGAAATGATTCTCAACTAAAATCATTAATTTGCATACCCAAGTTACCTTCAAATTCCTCATATAGCAAGGAATTATGATGCCTCCTCATGTCATATCATCCCAAATGCAAACTTCATTTGTCCCCTCATTTGCACATTTCATATCTGGTGGTCTCCTAGGAGGGTAACTAGACTCCTCATAAAGTGAGCCTGAATCAAAACCAAGTTGAGTACCACACTCCAACTCAAGTTCTGAATCTTCTCCTAGATCCCATACCTTGTTAATTTTCTCAAATACAATACTACAACTGGAAACAGAGCTCCATCATCCAACTCAAAGAGTGGATTGTCATGAGTCATATCAACATTCATCTCAAATAATGGGTGATCAGTAATCACCACAAATTTATTCTTGCAATCATATTCATGCAAAGGAAATGAACTACTGCTATGATGAATACTAAACTTAGAACCCTCATACCTATCATCAATGACTCCAAGGCTATCTTAAATCACCTAAGACTTCCAATTATCAATTTTAGTAGTAAATTGTGGATTCAAATCATCAAAATCACTAAACATTTGCTCAAAGTTAGCTTCATGTGTTGATAAATCAAATTTGTTCTCAAGAAATAAATCAATACCATCAATGCCATCCTCGCTGCATGCACTATTTTCTAAAATCTAAATGTCATCACGATCAAAAGGAAATTCATCCCATGTAGGATCTTAATCATACTTAGGTGTCATCATGCCTAGATTCCATGTGTTAAAAGGCCGATTGCTTTGTTCATTGTGCTCCTCCTGTGATGTTGTCCCTCTGAATAAATCACTCTCCAACTCACCAATATTGATATCAACATAAGTATCTTTCTCCATAAGATTGGTTTGAAAGTCAAATCCAAGGCCACCTATGTTAACATCGCCGAAATAAGATAAAGGATCATCAAAAGTTGTTTTGAAGTCATTGTCATATTTTCTTTCTCTATGCCCTTCATCTGAAAAAACATGAGTGAACTCAACACAATCATCTACTCCATAGGAATCATCAAGGAAGTCATTAGAATCATCACTAGTTGAATCTGAACTAGGATCCAAAGCTATTGTTCTATCCTTTTCTTCATGCACCACCTCATCCATAGTAGATGTATGCATGACCAAATAATCATCCTAAAGCCCTATCACATAGTCCTCATGAGTCAAGGCACCATTTCTATCCAAATGTTCTGTCATAATCCTCTTTTCATTTTCCTGCTTCTCACTATCCAAGAAAGGTTTCAATTTCTTGTCACATTGATCAATCACCCTTCTAGTTAATCTCCCTTTAACTAATGGAACTCCAAGAATCCCATTTTTCTTGTTAGCTGATAGGATAGAAACAGTGACTGTGATACATGTTCGCTCTTATTAATAGTCAAAACCATAATGTTTTGCAGGGCTACCATAACATCGTCATCATGTTCTATCCTGATTGAAGTACAGAAATAGTGAAACGTGATGTAGATCAAATCATGCAATCCTAAATCTAGTACAAGGTTTCTCAATCTAATTTTTGCATATGTTTTAAGTATAGCAACCCTTCTAGAAAAATGAGAACATGCAATATCATCAATATCTAGAAAACTATCCACCATCAGTTGAATTGCCTCTTTCATTTTGTTATCATTGTATGTAGTAGTAGGAGCTATAATTCTCATGATTTCAGTTAAACAAGAAGCAACAAGTAGTCTTACATCATTATCTTTGTGTCTCAAGAATTTTCTCTTACCCAAGGAAGTCACTAAAGGTTTCATATTTTCTTGCATTCCCTAAGAAGGTGATTGATTCACCATGTATAAACAACCCTCAACTTCCTCCTAAGAACTAAGAAGAACATCTTTTAGCTGATATAGGTCCTCAAGATCCTCACCTGCATGGTAAATATTTACTCCTACCTTAACATCCATGAATTATGCAAATGAGATTAAAGCATGCAATTATGCTCACATTATTTAGTATTCTTTTAAAATTTCTCCTTTCATGAGTGGCTTCATGATTTTGCAACCATTAAACAAAACTTTTAGCTGCTAAAATGATGAATACTAACCAAGAAAACTGTAGCAAAAGTTTGAACTCCAACAGGCTGGCAAGAAAACCAGCTCTGATACTACTGTAATATCACCCTAGTTTGGAACAATTTTTTTTCTCAAGCACCTAGTAAGATTACTGACTTTTAGTGAGCTGATATTTTGTCAAACACTTTTTTGTTTGTTGTTTCATGTTGTTTCGAATGCACTTCAATGTATTTGTGTTTGGGATCATTCAATATGCAATTGAGAATTGAAAGTACACAAGAAACATCTCAAATTTGTAGATAAATGGTAGACATTATATCAAACACTTTGCATAAAATAGAAGTAACAATGAAACACAAATATGACCTTGAATCCAGCAATAATATATTAATATGTGATAGAATAGTTTGTTGTTACAAAGTTCAGTCATCCCCCATGGAAATAGAATGCCAAAAGAACACTCCACAAATGAAAATATGTAATTTACAAGTACACATAAGCTATTGTAGCATGATATCAAACTGTTGTCATAAACATTTACTTCTCCAAACCCTTGATCTTTGTGCTAAAATCTTCTTTCACCCGGTGTGCTAACCTCAACTTCATACAACATAAAAGGTGGAAAAAATAATTTAAAAAATAGCTCCCAAATGAATTCCTAGAATGGTAAGCTAGTAGAGAAAATGTAACAACTAGCAAGGGTAACAAACCCCACAGTAAAACCCACTCAAATTTGTTTTATAATGTCTGAAAATCAATCAACTTTACCTCTAATATGTCTATTAAATTATCATGGAGAAAAATATGATATTCGCACTGGATAACTTCTCCATGACAACCTGCAATACCTCCAATATGTATAATCCAAAACAAATACCTAAATCTATAGAATATCTTTCTCAGCTCCAACACTAAACCTTTGATATGCAATAAAGAACAATGTGTAGCCTCTGTGCAAAACTACCAGTAATCAACTTAAGAGGATCTTTCACCACAAAGGTTGGTCACCTCCAAGAGGGTTTTTGTCCTCAAGAAGGTTGAGATGAACCAAGTTCAATCTCCAAAACCATAATGGTTTCAATCAGAGAAATAGAATAAACTACATAATAAAAATGAGCCCCTCAAATGCCCTTTTATATTTTTCTACCAACTCTCCAGAAGCTTCTATTTTAAAATTCACTTTTTAATTAAAACTTCATTTAAGCTCTAAAAAAGACCTTTTAATTAAAATATTGATAATTTGACACACAAGGTCCTTGTTTAATGCACCCGTGATTTAAAACATTTCATCCTAGTTTCGATGAGCTATAACACTAAGGTGTTTTTAAAATATTTTAAATAATATTTAGCGACCTTAATAAAATAATTAAAATAAAGTCATTAATACGCTCATTTTACAGAATTACTGGAACGCATCATAATCGAAAACTAATTGCACTAGAGTGATCCCGATGAAGAATAATGATAAACAGAGACAACTAACTAACTTACTATAAATAGATGCTCCCTCTAAGAATCTTGGAGCCCAAACGAGAAGCCAAAAATAACATCTGAGAGCATCATATGACTCCTCTGTTGAAATTAAGGAACACTGAGGGGGGGGGTGAATTAGTGTTCTACAAAACTTATTATTATGTTCCTTTATAAACTTACCAAATACATTCAAAGGAAAGAAATAAGAACATAAGAGAAATAACAACAAGATCATCACACATGAACACCAGGATTTTTACGTGGAAACCCAGTTAAGGGAAAAACCATGGTGGGGGTTAACCCACAAGAATTTATACTCTATTAAAAGTATTACAAATGAGAAGGTACATGCCTTCAGGCACACTACCCAGAGCTCACTGCTCAAAGGAGGCTCACTGCCTACAAGATCAATTACAAGAGTTCACTGAAATGTTTGAACTGAAGAATAGCATCTAACAATGCATGATTACAGTTCCAGTTAAGTTTAATATACTGACTTCACACACTTCATCTCTCACTGCCCTGTTTCACTGTTCTGCCATGATCAAAACCTTATATCTCCTTGCTTCGCACTTGTTACTACCACAATTCGCAGCTCTCACATCATATTCACACATTCGTACACCAAAATGCTCGAATCCATTGACTATATATATCCGCAACATGATATTTCATCAACTGCAGTAAGCCTCAAGAAAACTTAAAGCTTTTTCAAAATCACTGTTATGTCGCTAAATCCATGCACAAATATCAGTGCAGACCAAAACTTGTGTATTCAAGTCAACAATCATGTCGGCCAATACCACTAAAACTCACAAATTACCCAACCAACAACTTCTCCTAATCTGCACAAGGATCAAATATCAAGTCAGCCTGTTCTTCATTGGACTGAATAGTCTAACCAAAACCCGATACTCAAGTGCTTGTAACTTTTAATCCCATCATCACCGGAGGCTAAAAATTTAGATTTAGGTAGTCCTTACATCCCTTAACCTTCCCTCAGATTTGTACCACAATATGATTACCTGTGGAGAAATGCGGACCAAAGTGTTGAACCCTATCAAATGCCATGTTCCTATCTTTCCGAACTTAGACAAATCTGCACTCTGACTTCCGCTATGAACAAAAGATGTAATGCGGATGTGTAAGATAGATTCAGTTGCCATTAATGACAACACCTGACATGCCTAACAGTGTCTCTTGCTAATAATCTCCCCCTTTGGCATTAATGGCAACACTTAGTGAAATGGCTAAGTGTTAGAACAGCTCCCTTACTATGTACACTTATGATTTCCAATGCTCCCCTTAGATGAATTCCTCATTTTTCACTGCTTTTCACTCCCCCTTTGACATCAATGGTAAAGGCTGAGATCCGCATACCAAATTTTATGCCAAAACTCTATGTACATACTCCTGTATATGAACACACAGTCCTTAAGCCTTGTTCATCAGCAAAAAGATATCACCAAAAATGGTTTTCAATCATGTCAACTCACTATCCTAGTTCTTCTTTATGCTATCCAAAATGGATATATGCCCACTGAACAAAAATACATGTGATTCTACCTTTTGAAGATAAGTAGGATCACAAGTAGCAGCAGTAGTTTGGGATTCTACCAATATATCATACATAGTCTCTACCGTAGGGGAAATCAGTCCTCGGAGCTCATCCAATATGCCCAAAACTTTAACCTTTTCTTTCTCCAAATTGCTCAATTCATTTCACAAACTTGCTACTGGGCATTCTTTAGTTGTTATAGACTCAATTAAAGGACTATAGGACTGAGAGATGTTAAACAATTTAAGCTCTAAGTCCTTAATCTTCTTCTCAATATCTTCAACAACTTTAGTCTGATTTAGGTAAAACTTATAAATCTCTGCACCTTCAGAGAGGGCATTTTGAATACTCTTTATACCAGTATCAAGCATTGATCTATCATAACTAATTATTTCCTTTATTTCAGCAAATCTCTTTTCATTGAATTCATTACAGACTTTAACTTCTGCTGACTTCTCAAAAGTTTCAAAATGAGTACTTACAGAGTTTATCAAACTCTTCAACTAACTGGAGGGAGATGCTGATGAGTCCTGAAATGTAGGCATGGTTTTCTCCAAAATCTTGGATGCAAGACCAAGCAATTCACTGTCTTCTATATATGATTTCAAGACTCCCTCTCTAGCCTTAGCTTGTGCAAAAGAGGCCAACTTTATCATCTCTACCGGTGAGAGAGTAGCCAAATTAATTGGACCTTGAATTAAATCTGGATCTTCTGTGACTTGTTTATCTTTCTCCAAAATTTCTTTTATTGCTTCTGCAGTGTCTCTTGCCTAATATGTTTTAGTTTTATGCTCTTTAGGGCCTGCATCTTCACCCTTTCCAGAGACAACCACATTGTCTTGCTTATCATTTTCTTTCTTTTTCTCTGCTTCTGCTTTTTCTGCATCATTAATAGAATCATTCTTCCTTTTATCAGAAAGGTCTTCTGCATTCTTTTCTAGAGGATTTTGTGTATCCTCAACAGCAGTATTATCAAATTCCTCAACATCCGAAATGGAGGAGTCAATTTCAACATTGGTTTCTTTTTCTTGATCTTCCTTGTCTTTTATTTCCATGTTCATTTCTATATTTTCTTTATAGGATTGATCCGAAGGAACTTCTGCATGATCAACATTTTCTTCCTTCATCATTTCTTCATCTTGTTTATTCAATATTTCTTCTTTCATAATGGAGAAGTTATCTACCTCAATTTGCTGCTCATTTTCCTTCAACTCTTCTTCAACAGTGGGAAAATTATGCCTTTTCAATGCATTCAAAAAAATCTCCTAAGTATCTTCAACTACCTCATCAGTTTCAGCCAGCATGAGCTTATTCATTCTGAACTTACTCCTAAAGTGTTGTTTCACTTCTTTGAATATCAGGTCCATTTGTTCTAGAGTAATTTGAGGACACAATTTTATTAGCAAATGCTCCCGAAGCTCAATATCTTTAGCTTTTGCATTTTCTTTTCTTATTTCTAGAATCTTCGCAAGGCTTTCCAAAATTTTAGAAGTTATTTCAAATAAAGTCTTATTGTAGATATTCAATTATTTGACTATTGCTTCCTCCAAGACTCTCTTATCAACATCACTGTAATAATCATAAATTTCAATCATTGGCTTTAAGTTTCCATCTATAGTGATTGACTTAATGATGTCTTCCACAGAAAGAGTAGGCTTCTCAACATAAGCCTCTGACTTATGCCTTTTTCTTGACTTTTTGCTTTCGGAGGGCTTCTCCTTAGACACTTTGGTAGCTTTAGTGCCTAAGACCTTCAACTCTTTGACCTCATCATCTAAATCAATTTATTCTTCATCCTCCTTCACACTAACATATGTCCTCTTTCCCATTACTTTTGTTCTTTTTCCTTCCTTACCGATAGGTTTTTCTTTGAATTTTTCTATAGCAGGAGAAGGTGATGCACTGGAGGTTGTACCAGAACTCCTAGTAGCCCTTGATTTGGAAGAGGATTCTACTAGAACACTTTCTTGATCCCTGTCATGTTTCTCCTTCTTATCTTTCTGTCTCATTTCTCTGTGTTGTCTCACAACTTCCTTGGTAAGGCCAAATTTCTCGGCCAACTACTCAACTTATTTTCTCACAGTTCTCTTGATTGTAGAAGCCTTGAATTCAACATGCAATTTTTGTGACATCTCTTGATATGTTCTAAATCTCTCCTCAATCAGATCCCTAGGCTGGCTCAACAAATGTTGTGCATACAATTCCAATACATGTCCATCCACTTCATACCCCATGGGCATGATCCACACAACTCTAGGCTCTACTGCTTCCATCTGGCATTGATCAACAGTAACCATAAAACAAATGGTGTCCTTGTATTTTTCAACCACAACACTAGGTATTCTTTCCCTAGCCTGCACCATATTCTAGAAATTCTTGAAGAATCCCCAAAGTGCAGAATTATGTGTCTCAAGGTTGCCCAAACTACTCAAATAATTTCTAATTTGAATTGCTACCGGTTTGGCATTAGACCAATACACATTCTTCTTTCCAAGGAGCTCACTCAAGAAATAAAAGAAGAGACTTATGATTATCGTACCAAATTTGAATGAGTACTTCTTGTCCTTCTTTATTTTGCTTAAATTCTCCATAAGTTGGTTCTACAATAGTTCACAGAGATCATAGTCTGTAACTTCTTTTACCATCTGATATGTAGTATAAATGGTTGTTTCAGATACTGAGTTTTCTCTGCTTGAGTGATATATCTAATATCCAATCACCATGGATGTGAATCTGATCCCATGATCCTCTATATCAAATTTTAATTTGGTTGCCTCTGTGAGTACTTGATTCTTTACGGCCTTCAACTGAGCTAGAGTGCCAGTTAAATTCAACCCTGTAACTGCCCTTATTGCATCCTTTGTGATCTTAAATGGATGGTTTAGCCATATAAATTCATCATGGATATGGCTCAAGACACACCAGACCCATTCGTCTTCTACGAATATTAGAAACTCAGCAAATTGTAAAAATTTCTTATCTTCCAAGATTTTATACTCTGGTTTGAGTTCAAAATTATCATATGTTAAGTGATTAAGAAATAGTTTAGCAAATTTTAAGTTGTTATTCTCTTCTAGAGGTGCGTGAATGTAAGCCCTAACATCCTCTATGTGAAGAACTCCATATGGAACGTCAGAGAATGCTCCCATTGAATCGATTATAGTGGACTTGAAAGGATGCTTCTTAAACTTTGGTCTAGGTCTCTTAATGATATTCACAACTAGAGGTGTAGCCATTTCAAAAGATCACAAGTTTAGAGCTTCACAAGAAAATACATTTTTATCCATGAAATTAGGGTTGGCTGTCGAATTCGCTTTTCGCACTCCAAATCTTGAAATCTCAGCTCAGGCACTCTTCTCCCTATTCTCCT
The DNA here is from genome assembly GCA_027924645.1 of Cunninghamia lanceolata. Classification (NCBI taxonomy): domain Eukaryota; kingdom Viridiplantae; phylum Streptophyta; class Pinopsida; order Cupressales; family Cupressaceae; genus Cunninghamia; species Cunninghamia lanceolata. Next base: position 4,585,247 of record BSBN01001026.1, on the reverse strand, counting down.
CAAATGCAAAGTGATTCAAATGTTAAGTAAAAGACCTTTTATGCTCTACAAAACCTAATTCACCATTGTAATAAATGCTTTTCCCTAACTTTTTCAGATACCCTATTTCTTGACATAGTTTCTCATAGATTGCTCCACAATTTGCCACATCAACCTTTTTCCTTCCAAAATTTTCTTCAACAAATCTGCAATAGGCGTCTTTACCTTGATTCATCATGTCAGATTCAGGCACCCACTAACTGGTAGGCGGAATTAGTTTTTCAATGCAACTCCCCCTGAGCCAGATCTCTAATTTCAATTCCTAGAGGAATTATTAGCACCGGATTCCAGTGGGGATCCATTACCATTATTTATTTCACCTTTATTTACCCATGTCTTGTTCATTTCATTCTGGATCTCATTCACATCTACTTTTCCCTTGCCTTTGTCCTTTCTCTGTATATTCTGGTTTCTGTTTACCGGACCTTTTCTATCATCATTCCTTCTTCTACAGAATCTTGCAATATGACCGGATCTGTTGTAGTTAAAGCACACAACATTTATTTGCCAATTTGCTTGATACCCTCTTGATCTGCACTGGTTAGCCATGTGTCCAAATCTATTGCATGCAAAACATTTGCCATTGAAAGAATTAGCATTTCCTCTGTTGTTAGAGTTATTCATTATCATACTTCTGCATTCATTGGATCTATGACCTTATCTTTTACAATTAAAGTATTGACCGGAGAAGGATGGACCACTTTGATTCACTCTACTTTTACACTAAGTAGCTCTATGACCAAATTTGTTGCACTTGAAACAATTTCCATTGAAAGATGGATACCTTTGAGCATTAGGCTATCTGACCCAAGGTCCTCTAGGTCTATTTCTCGTATTCCTAGATCCAGAGCTTTCATCTTTCTCATATCCCAGACCATACTTATCATCTGGCCTCTTCTAACTATCAAGGAGCACCTCAAGTTTGGCTGAGCTTATCTTGAACTTCTCTTTGTATTCATTTGCAGCTTCTAGGTCATGTTTGAGAATAACAATTTACCTTTCAAGTTGTTCTTCATTATCTTTGGTTTCTTGTAGATCAGACTCTAGATGGCCAAGTATTTTGTCCAATCTACAGCATTCTTCTATTCTTTCTTTCAGAGATTGATTCAGATTTTCTTCAGTCTTCTTCCTTTCCTCAATTTCCTTGGTTAGCCTCATCACCCCAAATTCCATCTCATGTCTTAGGACAACACTTCTTTTTCTAGTTTCTCACATTCCCTTGTCTTCTCCTTCAGAGCTTCATCCATGTCATAGTCTTCATTCTGGTTTGCTAACCATTAAAGTAGCTCCTTCCTCTTTTCCATAGATTTGCTCAGTTGCCCTTTTAATGTTTGAATGAAATCCTCAACATCTTGAAGGTTCTCTTTTAGTTCTTTGATTGTTGCTCTAGACTGATTAAGATCTTCTAAAGTTACTTGAAGTTGTTCATTGATGCCATCAGAATACCTGAATGAACCCATTGAAATGTCTTCCCAGATCTTCCTCAAGCTATTAAACTTCTTCCAAAGAACAAGGCTTTGATACCAATTGTTGAAATTAAGGAACACTGAGAGAGGGGGTGAATCAGTGTTCTACAAAACTTATTATTATGTTCCTTTATAAACTTACCAAATGCATTCAAAGGAAAGAAATAAGAATGTAAGACAAATAACAACAAGATCATTACACATGAACACCAGGATTTTTACGTAGAAACCCAGTTAAGGGAAAAACCATGGTGGGGGTTAACCCACAAGAATTTATACTCTATTAAAAGTATTACAAATGGGAAGGCACATGCCTTCGAGCACACTGCCTAGAGCTCACTACTCAAAGGAGGCTCACTACCTACAAGATCAATTACAAGAGTTCACTGAAATATTTGAACTGAGGAATAGCATCTAACAATGCAAGATTACAATTCCGATTAAGCTCAATATACTGACTTCACACACTTTAACACTCACTGCCCTGTTTCACTATTCTGCCATGATCCAAACCTTAGATCTCCTTGCTTCACACTTGTTACTGCCACAATTCGTACCTCTCACATCATATTCACATATTCAGACACCAAAATGCTCAAATCCATTGACTATATATATCTGCAACATGAGATTTCATCAACTGCTCTCGGCCTCAAGAAAACTTACAAGCTTTTTCAAGATCACTGTTCTGTCGGTTGAAACCATGCACAAATATCAATGTGGACCAAAACTTGTGTATTCAAGTCAACAATCATGTCGGCCAATACCACTAGATCTCACAAATTACCCAACCAACAACTTCTCCTAATTTGCACAAGGATCAAACACCAAGTCGGCATGTTCTTCACTGGACTGAACAATCTAACCAAAACCTGATACTCAGATGGTTGTAACTTTTAATCCCATCATCACCGGAGGCTAAAAATTTGGATTTAGGTAGTCCTTACAACCCTTAACCTTCCCTCAGATCCACGGCACAATATGATTACCTATAGAGAAATGCGGAACAAAGTACTAAACCCTGTCAAATGCCATGTTCTTGTCTATCTAGACCTAGACAAATCTGCACTCTGACTTCTGATATGAATAAAAGATGTAATACGGATGTGTAAGATAGAGTCAGTTTCCATCAATGACAACACCTGGCATTCCTAGCAATGTCTCTTGCTAACATCCTCTAAACCATCATAGCTCACTGGTAACATCAATTTACTAGTATGAATAAGCTAACACAAACCCAAAACATCAACAACAACTACACTGCTAGAGAACCCAAAAATGGGGGCATTACAATCCTTCACCATTTGCTACTCCAAAACAAGAGTCTTTTCCTAATGATCAAATCCTCTCACTAGATCTTGATGATAAGTGGAAACTATTCTTTGATGGTTCTAAATGTCGAACCGGCTCTGGTGCTAGTGTTATACTAATACCTTCTGTAGGTAAGTCAATTCCTTTATCTTATCATCTCAATTTTCTATGTACCAACGACATTGCAGATTACAAAGCCCTTACTGCTAGCTTGTGTGCCACTTTGTCTCTTAATATTAAACACATTTCAATATTTGGTGATTCTTAATTGATCATTAGACAAGTCATTGGATCTTATCAAGCAAAGCAAGATAAGTTATCTCAGTATCGAGACTTGGCATTATCGTTATTGAAGAATTTCTCATCTTTTATAATCGACACAATTCCATGAAAAGACAATTGAAATGCGGATGCAATGACAAGTGTTTCTTCCCTTATGTCCCTTGATGATTCTTGGAGGAATTATCAATTTACCATCTATAATCTCAAAACACCTTCAATATCTGAAATAACTATTGTTTCCTTTTGTGATAATATAGATTCAAGAGAATGGTACTCCCATATATTCATTTATTTGTGCAATGGTACATTTCCTAATCTAGCATCTAGAAGTGCCTGAATTTGTATACACAAACTTGTGGTGCATTATATCATCCTATCAAATGTTCTATATCAACAAAGTTATGAGGGTCTCCTCCTTCGTTGCCTTAATAATTTTGAGATCTTGATTGCCCTAGAAGAGGCACATTTAGGTGCTTGTGGAGGACATTTCTGTGGGAGATCTCTTGTTCAAAAATTACTTCATATAGGTTACTATTGGCAAGACATGGAATGAGAGTCTTTTACATTTGTCAAAAAGTGCCCACAATGTCAACAAAATAACAATATCATTCAAGATCCTTCCCAGGAACTGTTAGTTTCAAGATAGACAATTGAGAGGGGGGGTGAATGAATTGTCTCAAAACTTTTCTTTTATTAACCACTTAAATCCTTCTTGTAATTCAGCAGTATAATAATAAATCAATCATTGAAACACAATGCAATAATTCAAGAGTAGTAACACATTAACACATATGACACCAAGATTTTAACGTGGAAAACCCGGTTAAGGGAAAAACCATGGGGTGACTAACCCAAGATTGTATTCTCTGTAAAAACAATAAGAGGAAAAAAATGGCACATGCCAATTAGGGCTCACTACCTGAGCGCACTACTCACAAGAGGCCCACTACCTACAGGAGACACACTGTCTACAGAATAATAAATATTACATACTTGAACTGAAGATTAGCATCTTCACCATGCTTGAGTCAATTCCATTTAAGCTCAATACTTCTGCTCTGCCTTTCACTTTTCTCCTTTCTACCACACTCTCATCTTCTCCCTGATGATTTTGAAATGACTTCACAACTCTTATTTATACAAGACATCGACTTTGGGATAATCATCAAAGTCAGCACACTTTATTTTATTACAAAGAAAATACACAAATACAACTTGACTTATTACAAAAGTCTTCATGTGAATCACCACTCTATTGGCCACACAGATCTGGGACTTCAATCGTCCTCCATGCTTCGCAAAACATCATCAAGATCATTCGCAAGATGTGTAAATCATCTGGTCGGCCAAGATTAGGAAGAACGTCGTCATCCAGAAGTAATTCTTCAATTATGAGCTCAATCTTCAATGCGGACCACCAACACAAATTGGACACAATCTAGAGACCCCCACAAGCTTGCCTAATTCACCAAGAACATCCACACCACTTCTGATAACTGAAATCATTCTCTTCTTCATCTAGAATCTTAAGAACACAATCTGTCATCACTGTCATATTGAAATAGATGCTTGCGGACCTCCAGACCATGAACCAATTGAGTTGTCAATTCACATTCACTTCCTAAACACTCCACCAAATCCGCAGAACAAGATATTGTATTTTTGGATCTCACCAGACCTATTTGTGTCACTTTGTCACCTTTGAACATCTGCCAGAACCGGTTTTACTCATATGGCCATAACTTCTTCAAATCTTCATGCGGACCTCTCAAATCTTTATTGGATCACCTTTAGACACATATCTACAAACCCTTTGATGTGTATCCTCTAATCTTCATCTTAGCTAGGATCTTCACTTCATAGAGCTTCGTTGTCTTCATTGTTCTTCTCTGTTTCCGATAGGACTAATTTTCTCAATATCCTCAGCACACAACTCATCCAATCCTTGACATCAATGCAACAAGAGTATGTTGACATCAATGACAACACCGGTTAGGCCCATACTTGCAACAATCTCCCCCTTTGTCATTGATGGCAACATATGATGTGAAAATTTGTTTTAACCATCAAGATAAGAACTTCTCCTTACTGACTGACATAGCTTCCCCTATCAACAACAACCATTCACATGTCTTCTCTTCCTTTACTACTCCCCCTTTTATCAGCAACCACTTTTTATTTTTCACATGTCTTCTCTCCCCCTTTGACATCAATGGCAAAGGGCACATATTTGCATCACTCAGAATCATACAGACTACCTCCCCTGAGTAGCAGCTTCATATCATCAATCCAGACCACAAGATATGACTGTGAGATCCACTAGACTAATGCACATCAGTGCACCTTAATTCAAAACCGAAGGGGTAATAACCCCTAACTTCTCCCTGAGATACTCAAAAGAGTCCTTAGGTAGAGGTTTAGTAAAAATGTTTTCAATTTGATCCTTGGAGGGCACAAACTCCAATCTGACTTCATTCTTGTTCACCTGCTCTCTCAAAAAGTGAAACTTGATGGATATATGTTTTGTCTTTGAATGCAACACTGGATTTTTTGATATATTTATTACAGTTGAATTATCACAGAAGATTGTGATAGGTTCCTCATACTCCACTCTGATGTCTCTTAGCATTTTCTTCATCCACAATACTTGAGTGCAACTACTTGCTGCTGCAATATATTCTGCTTCTGCAATGGACAGAGATATTGTCTCTTGTTTCTTGCTTAGCCAAGAAACCAATTTTTTCCCTAAAAAGGATGCTCCACCACTGGTACTCTTTCGGCCATCCACATCTCTTGCCCAGTCCGCATCTGTATATGCATGAAGAGAAAAATCATGATCTCTAGGATATCATAAATGATACTCAACTATTCCTTTTAGATATCTGAGAATCCTCTTGATTACCATGACATGAGATTCTCTAGGATCAACTTGGAATTTGGCAACAAGACTAATAGCATTCATAATGTTAGGTCTAGTTTGAGTAAGATATAGTAGTCCTCCAATCATTGACCTGTACTTTTTCTGATTAGCCTTAGGAGATTCATCATCTTTTCTTAGTTTACATCCGATTGCCATGGGAGTATTCATTGGTTTTGAATCTTCCATCCCAAAATTCTTCAATAATTCTTTCACATATTTGGTCTAAAATATGAAGATTCATTTCTTTGTTTGAGTGATTTGTAGACCCAAGAAGAAATTCATTTCCCCAAACATAGACATCTCAAATTCACTTTTCATTTGATTTGCAAAAGTCTTGCACATACTATCTCTTCCTCCAAAAATAATATCATCAATAAATACTTCAACAATCAAGATATTTTTATGTTCAATCTTCAAGTATAAGTTACTGTCAGCAGTACCTTTGTTGAACCCAATCTTCAAAAGATGTTTATCCAGTCTTTCATACCATGCTCGTGGGGCTTATTTGAGTCCATATAATGCTTTCTTCAACTTGCAAACCATATCACCATGACCAGACAATTGAAATCCATCTGGTTGCTCAATGTATACCTCTTCTTCCAAATCACCATTCAGGAAAGCAGACTTGACATCCATTTGATATACTTTGAAATCCTCGAAGGCAGTAAAAGCAAGAAATAATCTGACTGTTTCAATTCTCCATCAGAGCAAAAGTTTCTTCAAAGTCAACTTCTACTTGAGAATAACCCTTACAGACCAATCTGGCTTTGTTTTTTACCACTTCACCATTTCCATTCAGTTTATTCCAGAAGACCCACTTAGTCCCAATCACATTTTTGTTCTTAGGTCTGGGGACAAGATCCCAAGTGTTATTCTTTTCAATCTGAATCAATTCTTCCTCCATTGCTTTAGCCCAACTCTCATCATTGCAAGCTTCACTTGTTATTTTTGGTTTAATTTTTGAAATTAGACAGTATTTCACTGAATCTTGAGCAATATTTCTTCTTGTTTGAACACCTTTGTTTTTGTCTCCAATAATCTAATCTTTGAAATGATTCAATCTTACATACCTAGGAGTTTTCAAAATTTCTTGCACTTCTAATTCTTGAACAGGTTCATTCAGACCTGTTTCTTTTTCCTGTATTTCAGGGTTCTCCAGATCAGTTTGAATCTGAGCTGCAGTTGGGGCTTGTTCTTCTTGGACTGAGAAATCATCCTGATCATCTGCTTCATACTCATAAAACCTTGAGGGACTATCCATGCCTTCATCAACCTTCACATTTGTACTTTCCACAATCTTTCTCAATCTCTTGTTATAACATCGGTATGCTTTGCTTTAAGTGGAATATCCCAAAATATTCCTTCATCACTTCTAGCATCAAATTTTCTAAGGTCTTCATCTCTTTTGATGTAGCATTTACTACCAAAAACTCTAAAATACTTTACAATAGGAGTGATACCAAACCAAAGTTCATAAGGAGTCTTACCAGTATTACCTCTAATTTATACTCGATTGAGAGTATAGACAACAGTGCTTACATCTTCTCTCCAATAGATCTGAGGAACATTTGCTTCCATCATCATGGTCCTAGAAGCTTTCTGGAGGGTCTGGTTCTTTCTTTACACTACTCCATTCTGCTGAGGAGTCCTTGGAGCAAATAACTGTCTCTTTATCCCATACTTCTCACAGAATGTTATGAACTCTCCGTATGTGAATTCTCCAACTCTATCAGACCTGAGACACTTTATGTTTAATCTAGTTTCATTTTCTACCATAGCTTTGAATATTTTAAATTTCTCAAGTGCTTCAGATTTCTCCTTTAAGAAGGTCACCCACATCATCTGAGATTGGTCATCAATTAATAACATAAAATACCTATCTCCTTGAAGGCTCCTGACTCTTGTCAGACAACAGAGATCAATGTGCACCAAGTCTAATAATCTAAATGAATATTGTTCCTTACTTTTGAATGTGACTCTACTCTACTTACCTAACTGACATTCTTTGCACAAACTATTGGCAGGTTTCATCAGTTTTGGAAGATCTCTTACATCTTGAGTGTTGCTTATCTTAATGATATTATCAAAATTCACATGGCACATTCTCCTATGCCACAACCAAATTTGATCAATTTGAACAAATAAGCAACTTTTTCCAGTACCAACTAATTGGAAGATGTTACCTTTTGTTTGTGTACCGGATGCAATCTCAGTTCCAGAGGTTTCAAAGATTTTGTATTTTCTATTTTTGCAATGGAGATCATAGCCCTTGTCCACCAACTATCCAACACTGAGAAGATTATGTTTCAAACCTTCAACATATAGAATAGCACTGGTTTTGTTCTTTCCATCAAAGGAAATGGTTCCTCTGCCTTTAATTCTGCCAGCAGAATTGTCTCCAAACTTTACAACCCCACCTTCATATCTTTCCAAGTTTATGAACTTATTCTTGTCACCAGTCATATGGTGAGAGCATCCGTTGTCAATGACCCATTCATCCTTTTCTTTGACTTGAGCAGCCAGAGCCCTTTCTATCACCTTTTGATTGATAGATTCAATAGGCATTGGATCTTCTTCTTTGATAGCAATAAACACCCAGTCACTTCCAGATTTGTTTCCTATATCAAATTCATCATCTGTTACTCATTCATCATCATCTCCTTGAACATAATAACACTTCTTTTGAAATCTTGATCTATTAGGGTTTGGCCTAGAAAATCTTTCCAGACACCTTGAGGCAAAATGACCAATCTTGTTGCAGTTAAAACATTTGAAAGGCAATTTTCTTTCATACTTACCAGATCCTCTTGGTAGTCTCTTTACAATGAGGGCCTCAAGTTGTTCAACTTCTAATTCATCCTCTTCTAGATCTTTTCTTTCTTTCTCATACCAAGATGATTTTCTTGAGGAACTTTCTCCTAGATCATATCTCTGTTTGCCTTTTGTAGAGGCACTAGCTTTGAATGCAGAGTCAGTCTTGGGAAGTGCATCACCAAACTCAGCTAACTCGAATGCAAATATCTTACCAACCAATTGATCCCTTGTGATAGTTGTTACGGATCTGAGAACTTTAGCAACAATTTCATCTTCATCCAGTACTCCACCAGCACATCTGATGCCACAAACAAGCTCATTTACTTTTGTCATGTAAGAAGTGATATTCTCATCTTCACTCATCTTTAAGTTTTGAAACTTTCCTTTGAGACTTTTTAGCTTGGCACACTTAACATATTTGTCTCCTTCATATAAATTTTCAAGCTTTGTCCAAATTTCATAGGCAGTCTTCAAACCCATAACATTTGTCAACTCTGAATCAGACAAGGCACTCAGTAGGGCTTCTTTAGCTCGAAGATTATTCTCTGCATCTCTGATTTCATTTAGAGTTGTAGGGCCATTTGTTGGGGGAACATATTTAGTTGAGGTTATGTTCCAATATTGATATCCCATGCATTATATGTGACATTCCATGCGGCTTTTCTAGGCAGTGAAGTTTGAACCATCAAACCTTGGATTGTCCTTGTAGGTCGACATTCTGGATCTCCTCAAACAGTTAAGCTTCTTCTAGAGGAACTTAGCTCTAATACCAATTGTTAGTTTCAAGATAGACAACTGAGAGGGGAGGGGCTGAATCAGTTGCCTCAAAACTTTTCTTTTATTAACCACTTAAATCCTTCTTGTAATTTAGCAGCATAAGAATAAATCAATCATTGAAACACAATGCAATAATTCAAGAGTAGTAACACATTAACACATATGACACCAAGATTTTAACGTGAAAAACCTGGTTAAGGGAAAAACCACAGGGTGAATAACCTAAGATTGTATTCTTTGTTAAAAGAATAAGAGGAACAAAATGGCACATGCCAATTAGAGCTCACTACCCGAGCACACTATTCATAAGAGGCCCACTGCCTACAAGAGACACACTGTCTACAGAATGATAAATATTACATACTTGAACTAAAGATTAGCATCTTCACCATGCTTGAGTCAATTCCATTTAAGCTCAATACTTATGCTCTGCCTTTCTCTTTTCTCCTTTCTACCACACTCTCATCTTCTCCCCGATGATTTTGAAATGACTTCACAACTCTTATTTATACAAGACATCGACTTTGGGATAATCATCAAAGTCGACACACTTTATTTTATTACAGAGCAAATACACAAATACAACTTGACTTATTACAAAAGACTTCATGCAAATCACCACTCTGTCGGCCACACAGATCTGGGACTTCAATCTTCTTCCATGCTTTGCACAACATCTTCAAGATCATCTGCAAGATGTGTAAATCATCCAATCGGCCAAGATTAGGAAGAACGTCATCATCTAGAAGTAATTCTTCAATTATGAGCTCAATCTTCAATGCGAACCACCAACACAAATTGGACACAATCTAGAGACCCCCACAAGCTTGTCTGATTCACCAAGAACATCCACACCACTTCTGATAACTGAAACCATTCTCTTCTTCATCTGGAATCTTAAGAACACAGTCTGTCATCACTGTCATATTGAAATAGATGTTTACGGACCTCCAGACCATGAACCAATTGAGTTGTCAATTCACATTGACTTCCTAAACACTCCACCAAATCCGCAGAACAAGATATTACATTTCCAAATCTCACCGGACCTATTTGTGTCACTCTGTCACCTCTGAACATCTGCCAAAACCGGTTTTACTCATATGGCCATAACTTCTTGAAATCTTCATGCAGACCTCTCAAATCTTTACTGGATCACCTTTAGACACATATCTACAAACCCTTTGATGCGCATCCTCTGATCTTCATCTTAGCTGGGATCTTCACTTCATCGAGCTTCACTGTCTTCATTGTTCTTCTCTGTTTCTAATATGACTAATTTTCTCAATATCCTCAACACACAACTCATCCAATCCTTGACATCAATGCAACAGGAGTATGTTGACATCAATGACAACACCGGTTAGGCCCATACTTGCAACAAGAACTTCATGCTCAAGTTTCACCTTGGCCATTTTCTGTGTGGGGCTTGGATCTCATTGGAAAAAATTCTCCTCCTTCTCAAGGACACACTTTCATCATCACATCTACTAATTACTTTACAAAGTAGGTTGAAGTGGTTCCTCTCTGATCCACAACTATTGAAGTAATATGTTGTTTCATTCAAGATAACATAATCTCTTGATTTGGTATTCCTTCCACTTTGGTTTCTGACAATGGTCTTTCATTTAAGAACAAAGATGTGAAGAAATACCTCAAAAGATATCATATTCAACACCGCTTCACTACGTCATATTTCAAACAAACTGGCGGAAGCTTCTAATAAAATAATTGGACAAATTCTTTGAAAATTTGTTAACAAACATCAAAAGGATTGGCATACTCAATTATCATACGCATTATGGGCTTACCAAACAAGTGCTCGCATAGCTACAAGTACCACCCCATACAACCTTATGTATGGCGCCGATGTGATCATGCCTTTGGAGTTAGAAATTCCTTCATTGTGAATTTCTCTCAAGCGCAAATCAAAGAGAACTACGATAGCAAAAACTTGAGATACTTGATGAACAATGTATAAATGCTCTCGAACATCTTCAAGCTCATTAAAAAAATCATTCAACGATCATACAGTGAATATGTCATTCATCATTTACTTGAGGTTGGAGATCTTGTACTCTATAAAAATCAGTGCAATGTCAATGCACCTCCTGACGAAAAAGGGAAGTTTAGCTCGAATTGGCTAGGACCTTACATCATTACTGAAATCTTCAGATCGGGTGTGTATAGACTATCCGATATGCATGGCATTCCTCTTAAAGAACCTATTAACACTATGCATTTACGTAGATATTATGCTTAATTTTTGTTTTTCATTTGTATGCTAGAACTCTCTTTATAAAGCAAATAATTGGTAGATAGTAAATTTAAATTTCTTATTTCATTGTCTGCTTCAATCCTAACAAAATATGTAGTTTGTCTTGATTCTTTAGAGTAGTTTTCTTAGTTTAGATAATTACTTAGTTGTTAGCATATAAATTGATAGATATACACCATGCTCTATAATCGTTGTCGAATCTGATCTAACAATGTTACAACATTGTTTCATTGGATCAAAACTGAATTATTCCATCATGTACATATGCATCTTGTTTAATATATAATTAAGCATACATATGTGTTTCATTAGAACATGTATCATTTAAATCATTATTACATTTTTTAAACAATTACACATAGTTGTTTACACAAATCATTTTAGCATTTAACTTGACATACATGCATAAAACAAATCTAGATTTTTTGTTGCATTTACTTCACAAGTAGATCACAAATCATATTTAGCATAAACACACTAAATCATAAATCAAAACCATATATACATAAATCATAAGAGTTTGCATACATAAGTTCACCACTACATTAAAATGTGGCGAATCATAACATAATACAATAAAATATCATCAAAGTGTTGGACCATGATATCCAAATCCGTCGGGACCTACTGTTTTCAAAGTGACAGATGGTTTTCTGTGTGACGCTATGGATCGTGAGTGACTCCCAGAGATACTCTACGATCGTAAGCCCCTAAGCTCACCTCTAAGCTCTCCCACCTATTGTGGGCATCTGTGTGCATCCGCTAGAGTTGATCTCTCTCAACTCTCAGCTGGTCCATCTTAGATAGTAGATAGCTTAGTAGGTCATGCTCAATACCTAATGTCACTACGAATCTATGTTGATCTACTATGTTTGGAGAACATCTTGCATCTCCTCATGTCATGCCCACATTCACCATGTGGTTATAACATGATAACCACATTTCATGGTTGCATTTGCCATGTGATCATGACACAAATTACCAAAAAAAAATTGACCTGACTCTACAAACCCCCTCGTGTGCAACATGCACACTCAGTGACACACGCATAAAACGTAGTTGACTTAACAACTAATGTCTTGCACATCACCCAAAGGTGGGGAAGGTCAATAACAATGGGATGATGCGATACACACACTTTGCCATCCCTATGAAACATCAACCACTAAGGGGGTGTATGTCGTAAGGAGCGACACTAAGAGGGTTAGATTCTGTTTCAGATTCCAACCCTAGAGTCACTAGGATGAAGTGAGTTGATTTTGATATAAATCGAAATCTAACCTTAGGTCCACTAAAGACCTAAGGATCTAAACATTTAAATAATAAAATAACAAATTCTGACCTATGCAATAATCTAACATTTATTGCAAAAGAAATAAAATAATCGATTTAATAATGACAATTAACTCAATTAAACCTAGAATAATTTCAGCAGCATAATAGAGCAAAATGGAACAAATCCTATAATGATTTCAATAGCATAATGCCATCTCATCAACTATAGGAGGTTTACAAATTTCAAATAAAATAAAATCTACATTCTAACCCTTTTCAAATTTAAATAATTAAAATGTATAATTTGACTAGGAACCCTTTCCAAACAATTTTAAATCAATAAACAAATCAACACCACTAACTCTATAGTTTTAATTCAAATATTTTAAAAGCCCACAACTATAGTTTTAATTTCAAACATGTAAATAAAGTTGCAAAGGGTCTATTAATACATTCATCATGGGAATAATTAATCATGTTCCCATTAAAAGAAATACACACTAGGAAAATAAATTCATTAAACAAATAAAAGAGCATAAGAAGCTCACACACCCACATAAGATAAAAAGTCTTTTAAACCCAAATGGGATTGCACAAACAAAACTAGATTAATTAAGTGAAACCAAAATTAAGACTTAGGGCACCAAACCCTAGGCAAACATTATAAAAACACCAATATGTCTCATTTGTTCTCATTATCAAGTTGCATGTTTTCTGGTTGGATGTACAAGTTTGAGGGAAGAAGGACAAGTGGGAAGGTACCTACCCAAGTGGAAGGTATCTTCCCAAAAGGAGCTAATCTAACTAGTTTATTGTTTTGCCAAATAGTTTTCTTCAGGTTGTGCAAAATAAAACTAACATTTGTTTTTGTATATCTAAGCTTATTTTCTATTTACCTCTCTTTGCACATGCACAAGATAAAAAGATTTACCTTTACTAAAAGTTCTCTACAATGCTTCCATTAAGTTTTAATCTAAGTTTCAAAGAAATTTTTTTCCTTATAGATTCTACTCTAAGTTTTCCATTATATTAATACTTTAGTTATTGTTTATGTCTTTATTTTAAAAGGAAAACCAGCAATACATTTATTTTTCAAGGAGAGATCATATCCAAAATACAAGTATATGAAGAATATATATATATATATCACACAGGTAAAAGAAGAAAGCTGGAAAAACCCAGGATAAAAAAAACTACTCACAGTAGGGTCGAACGCCAAAACAAATGCAGAGGCATTTTATGTAAAGAAAAAAAAATGGCAAGTAAAAAAAAGTAGGGTCGTGCCCTAATAACCAAGCTGATGGCCATTAGGAGATGTTTGCGAGTTTGAAGGAAGTAAAGGGGGTGGGGGACGGGGTCAAGGGTTTTGGCCCCTGCGACTGCCAAAACATATATTTTCTTTTTAAAAAATAAAAAACCACAAAACTACAACCCTAAGGCTAAAATGCGATCTACTAGCCATTCGATTTCGATGGAAATAAAATTTAAATCTTACTCTAAGCTAGTTTTCTATAAAGAAGGTAAACAAATGATATTATATATATATATTCTTTTAAATTCACTGGTAAGGAAAACAAAAATCTGCCACTATTCAAAAAAACAGTGAGCTCATAAAATTAAAAACAAAGAGCAATTTCTCATATAAAAATATATATGTATATATCTCTATGTACATATATGTAGACCATATAACTATGTATATATATAGGACTACTTAGGTACGCAAGGGCAAGAATATATCAATATATGTATAATAAAATATATACTAACTCAAGATGTTAAAACAATAACTAACCAACATATATAACCTCTTTTTTTAAAAGCTAAAATAGGAACATTGTTATATTTCACTATAAGGCTTAGAATGCTTTTTTTTTCTTTCTTACTACTACAAGCATAAAATAAGCATTAATCTATTTTCTCAAGAGAAGCAAATGCAACTTTATTTTATTTCAACTCCTTTCACATGCAAAGCATTTTATCACTAAAAGAGAGGGAGATAAGAGAGATATTTTTCTTTCATAACAATGGGATGAAAATACTTTTTTGCCATTAATCATTTAATAAATACAAGTTTACAAATAGGAGGAAGATTCCAACCCATAAGAGAGCTCAAACTCTCAACTTAGACAAACTATTACAAGCCCAAAATAAGGGATAAGGCATCCCAAAGCCTTCCTTATACAAATTACAGAAAGCCATTATTCCCCATATTGCCTTCTTAAGCCAAACTCCTCCATAGCCACTAAATGCACCTACAAAATTCACAAAAGAGTTCACAATACCCATGCGAATCTCTCCTCCCAACCTAGGCCTAATAATAGGCCACCCCCAAGTTAGGAGGCCTTCCAATAACCAAGGATCAAACCACAAAGGATGCAAACACTCACACCAAGCACATTAACACCCATCCAAGGCAAAACACAAAATTAACCCATTTTTAAAATGGATTTCAAGGGTGAGAGAGTGGATTGCCCTCTACTCAAGGAGACCCACACTCTTAATACTCAAAAATGCTCATAATCACTTGGCCTCTTGCCATAACTTCTCATTTCTCAAAAACAAGGCACTCATGTCATAATACCATACTCCTCAAAACTCCAAATAAAGGTGCTTGGCCATAAAACTATACCAAAACAAAGAGGGGAAACCGAGGAGGTTCACATCCTCTCTCACCCAAGACAAAGGTGAGCTCTCTCACATGGGGAGCTCACCCAACAACTCTTTAACCCAAAAAACACAAAACTACAAAAATATACATGAAGCCTTGAGGAATAACATGCATAGTTCATAAGAAAAATAAAAAGTCTTGAAGCCTTGAGGAATACCTCACAAGCTTCAAGGATGGAGGATGTTGGTGAAGGGCTTCCCACAAGTCCTCCCAATTCCTTCCAAGATTTACAAGTCCTTCTCTACTCCCCACATAAGCATAAAATTTCTCAAAATAAAAGAACAAAAGAACCCTCATCTCATCAAAATGAGAGGGATAAATAGACAAGGCTCTTAAACCCTAATAGATGAGAAGGTGACACTTGTCACCCTCTCCTCCATCCACCTAACCCTCACAACCCCACAAGAATGAGTAGGTGACACTTGTCATCTCCTCATTCCACAAAGCTACACACTCTCCCACAAATGCTCTCATGTATGTGTGAGAGCATAGAGAGATGTGAGCACACAAGGGAAGCTTCTTATGAATGAGAAGGTGACACTTGTCACCCTCTCATTCAACTAAGCTACACTCTTCCCCACAAGTGCTCTCACACATGTGTGAGAGCATAGGGAAGAGGTCTCACACATGTGAGAAGCTTCAAGAAGCTTCTAAAGGATGTGAATCAAGGGTAACCTTACCCAAGTGGGTGAGGTAAGGTTAAGTGAAATGGTGACCTTCCAACTACCTCTCACACTTCTCAAACTCGTCACTTGACTCAAGGGCCAAGTTTGGGTGACCATACATGGTTCAAATCAAGTTTAAATATGTTAGGATGGTCCTAGGCCCTAGGGGTGTGACCTAGGGTCAATATTTGACCATTAATAACACTAGGAAACACATAAAATCACTTGAAAAGGGATTCAAACATTTAACACTAAAAATTGTGTAAACCCAACATTACACTTTTTACAACACATCAAAAGATAAATTAAAAAAAAAAGGGTAAACCTTAAAAAATGTCATAAATCAAATACAACATAATCAACATTCTCAAACACAAATGACCTTAGTCCTACTTAGGACTAGGTCGTCTTAACAGAGGTATAACATATGGTTATTGTCTGACTTCCAATTTTCTATGGGCATGGAAAGCTACCTGCACACTTCCACAAACCCATTAATAGCACATGGTAAAATAGCCAAAGCAAAGTGAACTACATACATCACACACATGATTGCATAATCGCATATAACAACAATAATAACCACATGCTAACATGTATATATGTCTCTCAAGTCATTCTCACTCACAAGTATAATCAAGATCTCATAATGTAAGATAAATCATCAAATTCACCATCAATACACATACTAATAATCATCAAATGAAATCATAGCATCTAAACATCATATCATCAAATGAAATCTAACAAGAGATCTAATCATCCACAAAGCATGAACCATCTATCTAAACAACATACGATAAAGTAATAAGGTCCAATTGCAGGATCAATAGTCCCAAATATCCACATGTCCATAATAAAATCCATCACATATGTATCGTAAGAAAAAGTATATGGTAAGGTAAAGGTAGGCCTCACATCTCGGCACTCGTTGCTCTCTGAACTGCCCGATTTTGCTCAACTACTATTTGATCTCTCTCACTTAATAACTAATCTCACTCTATCTATTCCTCCTCAAACGCTGCTCTCAGTCATGCAATAGGATTAATATCTATGCATGTCATCCTATCGTGTGTGATGGCTTATAACAAGCCTACACAGGCTACTAAATCGACTCATTGGGTACCATCTTAGCTATGACTTGACTCACAAAGTCGCACCATGTGTTGCTACCAATTGCAAAACAAAATAATAATCATGTCAACATCTCAATCAAATTAACATCATGCATCTTAAATTAACATAAGTATAATAACAAAATATAATCCTCACCTATCACCCTCCTGCCATGACAAATCATGTGGAATGGTGACTATGTTGATGTATGTAGTCATCCCAGCTATATGGGGCATCGTAGTGGCACCACCGCTCGCCTCCCCATGCTTGAGGTGATGTTGTACTCCTCTAGTTATGCATCGTGGTTGTAGGCTATGAGATCGGACCCTGGGTCCCTCCTCGTCAACACCTACACCCTCCACTAGTTGGCATCTTCTCCCTCTCATCATCGACACTAGTGGATCCTCCTCATCATTATGTCTAGCATAATCTCCATCACTATCTCCCTAGCCCTCCTCTAACTCATCTCTTTGCTTAGCCCAAGATCTGGGATTGCCAACAAGATGATCAACAGGAAAGATAGGAGTAGGGCATGTTGTCTTTCACCACGCTATATATGTTGGGCTCACACCTACATCATCAGCCTCAAAGACAGGATCATCATCCTCTATAACATCATTTGGATCACTCAACACCATGTCTGTAATGGTAAGTCATGCCCTACCATGAGGTTTCACCCCACAATGTGAAAACCTCGCATAGAATAGTCATGTGGCGAGATCTCCTTGCACTCGTCTGAACTACCTCATCACTCAATCATAATAGAAGGCAACTGTGATGCAATCTTTATGTCTGGTTAACAATCGATCCCTCTGCATCCTCATTAGCTTCCTTGTCTATCCCATCCATGGTCTACATTCCCCATATGGTCTCCACACAATGACCTCTGGCTGCAGCCTATCAAATACAATCCTCCAAAATAGTAAATCACATCTCCACGATCTCTTCAACTTGTAGGCATGTGCTCATAGATTCGTCCTAATAGTCTCCATCAGATAACCCAATGGCCTCATGCATGTAATGTGCTTGAATGCCCACACCTGTAGGAGTGTGCACACCATCAAGTTGTGTGCCTCATAGTGTGCAAAGCAATCCAGATCATAATATAAATGAGCAAGCATACTCCATCCCCATGAGTATATTATCCTCTTCTCCGTCACTCTAATGGTATGGACCAGGCCCCCATGAAGTTGAGTGCATCGCCCATCTAGTGTAACAACTAGTGTGATGGTAGCAATCATAATGCAACATATAATTGGTATAACAACAACACCCTACTCTAAGAACTGAATAGCAATGTGTCATCGATCGCTTGATGACACTATGTGTCCAAGATAGTATATCTAGATCACCTATGTGTAGTCCTTGAACCTCTTCTCTACAACATTGGCAGCCTCACCACACACATGTAGTTGTAGTATCATGTACATATCCTCTAAAGTAACAGTCATGTCTCTTGTCAGAAGATGAAAGGAGGACATAACGGAGTTCCACCACTCCATGAGCGCCATCAACATCATATGATGTTATGTCATCCTAGGCATAATGTACACCTACAATAATCCAACATCTCACAAATGTCCCATCTATGTGTCTATAAGTGTGCCTGATCGACTATGCAGTAATGTGTATAGGTGACCATCGACATGCTCTTGCATCCCTGGGAGATCCTGAAACATGATAAACAAAGTGTACATCATACTTCAATTCTAATTACTACATCAACAATCACAAAAATCAATCAAAGCCTTGATCCTGGACCAAGGCACCCAAACAGGTCTAGGGAGCTCAAGAAGGCCCTGGGTACTCAAAAGGGTCTGGGGCACCCAGAAGGGTATGGTGTGCCCCAAGAGGACAATGGCACCCTAGGTGGATACTGAAAAATGTCCCTTGGACCCATTTTTGGCTCAAAAAATGAAAAAAATACATTATAATAATGACATAAATGAAATTTACAAGTTGGATAGAAGCCTACTTCATGCTTGTCTAGTCCCTGCACTACTTAGCTCCACAATGCATCCAACCTCGGTGGTCGATATGGCCTTCGGCTCGGCATAATCTCTCTTCTACTTGCTCTATCTCCTCAAAGACTAAAAATGACAATAGAATGGTAAAATGTGAACTTATTTTACTATTTATAGTAAAAAGCTAAGAACTCCTAATTACTCTCACGGGTTGAAGACCACATTTCTCTAAACCTCTCTTAATCTAAGCATCGATAACTTAGGCTAGAGAACTCAGATTTACGTGTCATTTGTTGCGTTGAAATCTTGGTTCTGCCATCTTTACAATCCTATATTTTGCATCTTGGTGTTATTCGCTACAATAACCCTACCAAAGTAGATCCATCAACCTTCTCTCTAGAAAGTCAAAGTGGAAAGATCACCACCCTGTTTATACATCCTGAAGTAACAAGTAGAAACAGGGGGGCATATATCTACCCATGAATTTCACTTTAATCATGTCTCATCACCTTTCCCCTTTAGAGTTTTGGAATAACACATACATCTGTTGGTTGTAGAATTATTTTATCACACTAACACTATGGTTTGCAAGATCACAGACTGGGGGCTTCACCCTCTTGCTCGACAATGATTTGCGTCCTCTATAGTATCCTTTTTTATATCCTTTACAATATGTTTTACTTTCTTGTCCTTTAGCTTGCATATGCACGTAGTGTCATATGGTCGCTAAAGTGGGGACTAAATGTTACGTCGTACATTGTGTACACTACTTGTGCAGACACAATTTCACTGTGTTTAGCTCCTTGCTTTATGATTCCAAGTCTAGTCCATTTTTAGATCCACCTTAAATTCTTGTTTGGTCCCCGTTTATAGAAAATGTCATGATTTCGATTAAAGTTACATCATAACCTGAAAACCAAATTGGGATTTGGAATTACCCCACATTAAGTGCAAGCTTGAGCCTTAAATTGCCCAAACAACCTAGGATGCCCGAATGCCCTGGTCCCTCTTGTATTTTAGGGAGGCAATTTAAGTCTATAAGTTGGCTTTAATGTTGTTTAGGCTAACCCTAAACTCAAATTTTATTTTCGAAGCATAATGTCGGCTCTTTAATTCAAATTACTCTTTTCTATAGCCTTGTATAAAACTGACTTATTTCATTTGAAACTAGATTGATTTTAGATGTGAAAAAACTCTCTATTGTTATGCTCTCTATTCAATTAAATTATTGCAGGTTTCTATTTAATCCAGTGGCGTTCTACTTTGCTCTTGGAAAGATTTGTATGAAGGCTAGAAGATGAGATCTTGAGTCTATCTCATCCATTCCTAGGTTGAAGCACTTTGTATGATTGGGAGAAGGGTTGGAACCACCAACTTGAGATTGGCTTGAGTACTCTCCAAGGGTATGGTTGCATCACCTTCTTATTCAGCAAACCTTCAATGAATCTTCATCCTTGAGGTGAAGTGATGAGCTTCTTTGAGTGAAGCATCCATTTGTATCATTCCTTCCTATTTGTTTGAGTCATTTAGGATTAGGGTTTCATATTATTTGATTATATCTTGCATGTTACTACTCACACTTAGGGTTTCTAAGCACACACAACATCTGGTTCTAATCTTAGCTATCTGTGAGGTAGGAATACCGAAACGAGGGCTTGAATAAGGCAAGATCCTATATAGCTAAAATAATTTTCCCTTCTTTCTTGTGTACAGATCAAAGAAACAGGTTTCAAGAGATATCAATCTGGGAAAAGAAAGGTGTTACAAGTATAGATCCAGTGAAAGTTTTAGTTTATGCAAACCCTAAAAAAGGCCTAGGGTGTCAGAGCACCTTGGTACCTATGGCATTTTGACTCCAAGTTCCTATTTTGAACTATTTACTCATCTCTACTATTCATTTAGATTCTTAATTTTTTATTCCAATAGTCATTTGTAACTTAATCTCTCTCAATTAGGGTTTTGATCATTTGCCCTAGCTAGATTGGTTGAATATGCTTTGACACTCATCTATGCAACAAAGAGGTAGAACCCTTGTAGTTTGGCTCTCCCTTAAAGGTAGAAGCTAAGATCAATTTGTGTCTCAATGTTTGTAGAAGAGAGTTTGACCTAGTTTAACTCCTAAGGCTAGATCACTCTTTTCCACATAACAATTTCTTCAACATGTCATTTGTCTAGGTTTGGGATCTTCTTCTATGTTTTTTGAAAGCTAGATTGAATGTATCTTCATGGATTAAAAGTTTAATCCTCGTGCCTTTGCTTCAATGTTTACCACTGAGGACTATAGTGAATGTAATGTACTAACTAAAAATTTATATGTAATATTAGATCTGAAAATATAACTTTAACAAATCCACCAAAACTACATCGAAATTGATGAAACTAGCTAGCTAGTCTTGCAATGAATTAACACCTAATATATTGAATCTTCACCAAAATATTTTTTATTGATTTTCAGATGTAAATAACATATTATCAGATCTAACGACACTAATTTATGGAAGAAGCAACATTACAACTTCAAATAACAAAATATGGGCAAAACCCACAAAAACTGCCAACACCGACAATCACCCAAATACACTAAAACACCCCAAATTGAAATAGTTTGATTTCCATATGGAAATTACATGAAATATAATATGAGACAATCAAAATTATAGCAGAAAACACCTACAACACTCAACAGCAAACTACATGACCAAATATTCACAAAAAGCTGAAATATACACCATGTATCCAAACCCACAAAGCCAAATCAACACAACACTGCTCACAACACCTAGAGCTGATCTCTGGCACCAAGAACTAGAAATCTATAGATACCACACAACAAACAAATTAAAATAACAATAGAAACACATTCCAACACTTTTGGAATCACTGTGACAATACAAAGAAGACTTGTGCACACAAACAATGGAAACTGTCGAAAACTATTGAATCCTTGAAGCTCTGTGCAACCTCTGGATGAAGCTACTCCTTGTGAACAAAGGTTTTTCATTATCTTCCACCTAAGACTCATGGGTTTTCATCCATGAGCCTTCTACTTCAATGGGGTGTCGTCCATTGAAGCCACAATCTGCAAATCTGCAAGTTTGAGAGAAAAAAGTCATATTAACAATACCCCCAAGTGATAAAATTTTCATCTTTTGTATAAATATTCCTTGAGAGAGATGGGTTCCCAAGATTCCCATGTTTTCCATCAATTCCTTGTTATTTTGAGATATGATAGTTGTCATAAGTTGTCATAAATTCCCCACCACTTGTGATTTCCTAATCTTTTCAAAATTTTCATGCAAATGGACACCTCTCATGACACAAAACCCAATGCCTATTTTGAGCCTCAAAATATTTAATTTAATATTTAATTATCATCAAGAATTGAATTATATTTGGACAATAATAAATATTAAATAATGTATTTTTCCTATGCTTGCCCAATTAACCCACAGAAGAATAGAACGGGTTAATATTGGTCATTAATCAAATATTAAGAAAAAGGGACATGACAGTCCTTCCTCCTGGAAATTTCTTTTCCTCAAGCAATGCAAATTTGGATTCTCAAGTACATTAGGTCCTTCCCATGTGGCATCTTCAATTGGCAATTTCTCCTATTTGACCAAATATTCAGTAATGCTTCTATTTCTTAACCTTTTCTCTCTGGTGTCCAAAACCTTTTCAAGAATCAAAATCAGTTTTCCTTCCTCATCCAATGGTGGTAACTCTATTGTAGGAACAACTTGTTGTCCAAGAACCTTCTTCAAACATGATACATGGAAAACATTGTGAATTATGCTATCCTGTGGAAGTTCCAACTCATAGGGTACCTCACTAATCTTCCTAATAATTCTGTAGGGCCCAAAGAACTTAGGCTTGAGCTTTTCTATCCCGCTCTTCTTTAATGAACTCTATCTGTATGGATGTAATCTTAAAAAGACCAAATCTCCAACCTTAAAGTTTCTCTATATCCTCTTTCTATCTGCATACATTTTTTGTTGATTCTGCGCATGTTGTAGATTATCCTTTAAAGAGCTCAAAATTTCTTGACTTTGATTAATAAAGTCACTTGATGTAGGTACTCTACTATCTGTGAATAACAAATCAGCAAAAGAAAGTGTATCATAACCATAAAGACCTCGAAATGGAGGCATACCAATTGACATATGATGTGATGTATTGTCATAGTACTCTCCCAAGTGCAACCATTTGACTCAATTCCTCAAATACCCCTATATCCACTTGTTAACAATTTATGTTTGTCCATCTATTTGTGGATAGTAACTTGCGCTTGGTGTGAGCTCTGTTCCTGTCAAATGAAAGAGTTCCTTCCAAAAAGAGCTAAGGAACCTACTATCTCTATCACTAACAATGTTTTTTAGCAAACCATGTAGCTTAAATACCTCTTTGAAAAACAACTATGCTACTTGAGAAGCCTTAAATTTTGAAGTGATGGGAAAGAAATGAGCATACTTTGTTAATCTATCCACCACCACATATATGCAATCCTTACCTTGTACATTGGGAAGTCCTGTGATGAAGTCCATGGAAATGCTCTCCCATTTCTGTTCAGGAATTGGACACAGTTGTAGGAGACCTGCATGAAAAATCTACTCACCTTTGTTCCTTTGGCAAGTCATGCATTATGTGATATGCTTGTGGACATCCTCTTTCAGCCCCTTCCATGAAAATTTCTCGTAGATCTACTTGTATGTTTTGAAATAACCTTGATGACCAGCCAAGGGAGTGTCATGAAAGGCTCTTAAATCTTCTCCTTGATTTTTTATTCAGGAACAAGGAAAATTATATTCTTATGATAAATCAACCCATCATTCATTGTATACTTGTCATCTTCTACTAAATCATCCAACACATTAGATGCAAAAATGTTCTTAACATATCCAGCAATGATAGAGACTTTCCATTCTATAGAAATAGAAGATAATGAACACAAAGTTGGCTACCTAGAAAGTACATCCGCTACCACATTTCTTTTACCCTTCATGTATTCTATTTCAAAATCATATGCTTGCAACTTACCTACCTTTTTTGGTGATCATTCAAGTCTTTTTCATCAAGAAAATACTCCAAACTATTTGATCAGTTTTCACAATAAACTTCTCGCACACAAGATATTGTCTGAACTTCTCTAGTGCATGCATAATTGCCAACATTTCCTTATCGTAAATGTGATATGTTTTCTCTAAACTATTTAGTTTTCTACTCTCAAAAGCAATTGGATGTCCTTTTTGAGTTAGGACAGCCCCAACATCTCACCAAAAGCATCACATTCTACTACAAAGGGCAATGAAAAATCAGGAATAGCAAGCATAGGGCATGAACTCATTACCTCCTTAAACTTGTCAAAAGTTTTATGAGCTTCGTCGGACCGTGCAAAGGCTCCCTTCTTAGTTAAATCAATCAATGGAACATCAAGCTAAGAAAAACCTTTTACAAACCTCTGGAAATAGCAACATAGCCCAAAAAAATTCTTTCAACTGTGTAAGATTAGTAGGTGGAGTGAAAGGAAGCTAGGTGTGCAGAAATCGCTTCCTACACTAATCTAATGAAGAGAGATGTATGCAAATTCAAATTTAATTCTTACAACTATAGCAACATAGAACATCTAACAGAGATATTGCAGCAATACACATACACACAAAAAGTAGATGAAAGAGAGAGACAAGATATACGTGGGGAAAACCCTTACGGGTGAAAAACCCCACTCCAAAACACAGCTCAAATGTATTACAGTAAAAAATAATAGATTACAATATAGTTTCAGAGCCAATGCTCTTTTAAGAGTCTTCAAATGTCAAATCTGGAGATATTCCAGCAGCATAACAGTACCTGTAAGACACACTACTTATCTCCCATCCAAGCAGCTATTTTTATAGAGTTTAAAAGGCAAATATGGAACCTTCTAGAGATGGGCGTCCATCTTGGACTCATGCCCCAAAACCCATGCCTAAGACACTTGTCCAGCATCCCATCCCAATGTGGGCGCCTTGTCCCAAGATAGGCTATGACAAATGCTCTTACGCACCTTACAACTGTCATAGAATCCATCATAACTGACAGCACATACAACTGTAAGGGAATCTATCATACACTGACTAAAAATATCTTATTCCTCTTACAACTTCTCATAACCTCCCTTGACCGCCCAAAGATGCCTTTCTCTCGTGCAAAGATACTCATCGACACTTGTCATTAAATAAAAGTTGGTTGAGGTTTCGAGAGCGTTGCCCCTGAGTCCCCACGGGGGTGCTGCCCCTTGACCCCGCCCTGTACCATGACAGGGAGCGCGCTAGGAGCACTACCCCTTGACCCCGCCTTGGGGGCGTTGTCCCCAAACCCCTGTTAATTATTCAAGGGGGAAACCGCAGCTGCGAAAGTCACCAAAATTTATCTTACTGCATGTACACAAGGTGCCAACTATGCCAACTCAACATGGGATAAATAAATACAACATTAGGAATTTGCAAAGGTTGAGACACCTTAATTCCCAACATGGAGGCCAATCTAGAATTGCTTGAATCTTCTATTGATCTACTTGAACACCCTTGGAACTTAAGACATATTCCAAGTAAAGGATTTTAGTTAATCCAAACTCACATTTGGACAACTTAACATAGAAAGATTGCTGCTCCAAAATACCAAAAACTGTATCTAAATGTTCCAAGTGTTCATTCCAAGTTTTACTATAGATCAATATATCATCAAAGAAAACCAAAACAAATCTTTTGAGTTGCTTACTAAAAACCTTATTCATGCATGATTGGAAAGTTGTTGGTGCATTAGTGAGGCCAAAGGGCATGACCAAGAACTTAAAATGTCCATAGTGACACCGAAAAGTTGGCTTCTCCACATCTTTGTCTCTCATCCAAATCTGGTGGTACCCCGATCTCAAATCGATCTAGGAGAAGTAAACAACTCCATGTAACTCATTAATGAGTTCATCTATCCTTGGGATAGGATATCTATTCTTAATTGTCTTCTTATTCAAATCTATGTAGTCTATGCACATCCTCAAAGTGCCATCCTTCTTCTTCAGAAGAACTACATATGATGCAAAAGGAGTAGAACTTGGTCTAATGAATCCCATATCTAAGAGCTCTCTAATAGTCTTCTTTATTTCTTCCTTGTAACCCCTTGGATGTTTGTATGGAGTAGTTATAATAGGTTTGGCATCATGTTCTAACTCTATAACATGTTGAAATCCCCTATCTGGAGTAGTCCTGGAGGTATATCAATGAAAACAATACTATGCTTATCTAAAATTTCTTGAATTTCAAAATGAAATTTACCTTTTCCATTTGAAGAGCTTGAAGGATGAATTAAACAAGTGGCTGCCCAAAGAACTTGACCTCTTGTAAAAGTCCACTCCATCTTCTTTGTTGTCACCACTCTTGGAGTTCCATTCAAAATCCTTCTAAGTACAATCTCCTTGCCTTCTGACTAAAACTTGAACTGCATAGTTTGATAGTTTTGATAGTGTCCTCCAATAGAATGCAACCATTAAACACCCAAGAGAACATCAATTTCACCAATACCAAAAACATAAAAATCATCACAAACCTTGTAGTCTCCCATAGAGATAACCAATTGTTTGACCACTTTGGTGCATGGTGTAGTGAATCCATCCACAACAGTGGCATTTAAACCTTTGAATTCTTCAGTCTTCAAGCCTCTTTTCATTACTAACCCCTCATCAATAAAATTGTGGGTTGCCCCACTATCAATCAAAACAGTCATTTGTTTCCCTGCTAACACTCCACGGATCCTAAAAGGATGATATCTTGGTGCCCCCAAAAGTGCATCTAACGAACCTTCTTTTGTAGTCTCCTTCTCTTCAACCTCGGGTTCTAAATCCTTTATGTCATGAAACTCCTCATTACCATCAAAGTCTAAATCCTTATCTGAGACAACCTCTATGTAATGAACTTGTCCCTTTCCCAAACACCTATGTCCAGGGACCCAAGGCTCTCTGCAAGAAAAGCAAAGATTCTTTCTCCTAAGCATGTTCCTTATGTCTTCATCCATCTTCTTTGCAACATTAGGAGTTGTAGTGTTCTGTACAGGTCCAGGTGCATGGAATGGTTTCTTCTGGAATCCTCCCTTATGATGCCATGTGTTAGTTTGGAGGAGTGTGAGAAAGCATTATTTGGAATTGATGGCTCAAGGGTTATATCCCTCTTGATAGCTTCCTGTAAAGTGAAGGGTGCGAAAGATCTAACAAACCCCCTAAGAGGTCCAGTGAGTCCTGTAATAAATAGACGCACTCTTCTTTTCTCTGATATTTCAGGTACCATCACTACAATCTTTTGGAAATCTGCTATATATTCACTTACTGAGTTCTTTCGCTTGATTTCAGATAAGTGGCTGAAATATTCTTCTTCATCTTTCAATTCATACCTATCAAGAATCCTCTATTTAAATTCATCAAAGGTCTGTATCTGATCATGTCCTAGTGTAGTGTGACCATGGTACCACCATTCATAGGCTTCCCCTTCCAAATGCAAAGTGGCAAACTGAACTACATTTTTCTCTTTCATGGGGTTGAGCACAAAGTATGTTTCTATCTTTTGCAACAAGCCCTAGCTGAAATCTTCACTTCCATCAAAGAAAGTTGATGTTAATTTTCCCAACTTGTGTTTCAATTCTTTATTTTTTCTATTTCCTTTCTTTTGAGATTCACCGCTTCTCAAGAACTTCACATATTCTCCCCAAGACATATCATTCTTGATCTCATCAGCCAAGGAATTGTATTCTACACGCCATTTGTTAAGAGTTTCTACATTGAACAAACTAGTAGTTGCATACTCAACTTGTTCTGGTTCCTCTTCAGGGAAGAATAAGTGTTTGTTTGCAAGCCCTGAAATTTGAGTCTCAATTTCCTTTCCCTTCCGTTGTTACTGTTGTTTGCACCCGAAGTACTACCACCATTGTTTCCATTATTGTTCTTATTATGAATCCATTGCATCATCTAACCAAACATTTCAGCAAGCTAGGTTTGGGCCTCAATCATTTGATTAAATTTCCTTGAAGCATCATCTTCTATATTTCTTCTATTTGTCATTGTTTCCTCCAGTTGCAATTTCTTTTGCTCTACTCAAATATTTAATTTCTCTGTCACTCGATATCATCAATCATCTGAATAATCTACAGGTTGGAAAGATCATGCTCTGATACCACTATAATATACCAACTAAAAAATTTATATATAATATTAGATCTAAAAATATAACTTTAACAAATCCACCAAAACTACATTGAAATTGATGAAACTGGCTAGCTAGTCTTATAATGAATTAACACCCAATATGTTAAATCTTCACCCAAACATTTTTGATTGATTTTCATATGTAAATAACATATTATCAAGTCTGAGACATTGATCTACAGTAGTAGAAACATTAAAACTTCAAATAACAAAATCTAGGCAAAACCCACAAAAACTGCCAACACTGACAATTACCCAAATACACTAAAAACACCCCAAACTGAAATAGTTTGATTTACATATGGAAATTACATGAAATATGATCTGATACAATCAAAATAATAGAAAAAAACACCTACAGCACTCAACAGCAAACTACATAACCAAATCTTTGCAAAAAGTTGAAATACACATTGTGTGTCCAAACCCACGAAGCCCAATCAACACAACATGGCTCACAACACCCAGAGTTGATCTCTAGCACCAGGAAATGGAAATCTTCAGCTACCACACAACAAACATATTAAAATAACAATAGCAGCACATTCCAACACTTCCAAAATCACTGCAACAACACAAAGAAGACCTACGCACAGAAACAATGGAAATTGTCAAAAACTATTGAATCCTTGAAGCTCTATGCAAACTTTGGATGAAGCTACTCCTTTTGAACAAAGGTTATTTGTCCTCTAGCCACCTGAGACTCATGTGTTTTTGTCCACGAGACTTCTACTCCAACAAGGTTTCGTCCATTGAAGCCACAATCTACAAATCTGCAAGTTTGAGAGAAAAAGTCATATCAACAATGCCCTAAATGATAAAATTTTCATCTTTGGTATCAATCTTCCTTGGGAGAGATAGGTGCCCAAGTTTCCCACATTTTCCTTAAATTATTTACTATTTTAGGATATGACAATTGTCATAAGTTGTCATACATTGTCATAAATCCCCCCACCACTTGTGATTTCCCAATCTTTTCAAAATCTTCATGCAAATGGACACCTCTCATGACACAAAACCCAACACCTATTTTGAGCCTCAAAATATTTAATTTAATATTTAATTGTCCTTAACAATTGAACTATATTTGGAGAATAATAAATATTAAATAATTTATTCTTCATATGCTTGCCCAATAAACCCACAGAAGAATAGAATGGGTTAATATTGATCATTAATCAAATATTAAGAAAGAGGGACATGACAGTGAAATCCCAAAAACCTTTAAAAACCATATTGAAAGTGAGCAAAAAGAGACTTCAATGATGCTTGTGTTGATGTAACGCCTATCTTTATTGCAGTCCAATCTTTATTCCCTCCTGACACCTCTCTTATTCCCTCTTGATGTAACGACCACTACATTCTTTTACTTTTTGGTATTCCCACATTGGGGTTAAAAGTAGTGAAGTCTTTTGGAGGTCTTTATTAATTGGCTATTGTTAGACATTGAGGGAAGTGGAGTGTATATTGTTGTAGGATGAGTATATATGTGGGATATGTTGTAACAGAGATTTTATTCTGGATTTAATAGAAACAGAGCAATCCCCTGCTCTATGTGGATGTAGCCATTTGGTAAACCACGTTAAAAAACTTGGTTCTTCTCTCTTTCATTTGTTCTGTGTTTGTGTATGTGTTTGATTTAATAATTTGCTTTTAGTTTTTATCTTTTTCTTCACTCAACAATTTGTATCAGAGCTTGGTGAAGAAGCTCAGTGGTGAAGCTGATTGGAAATCGATGAAAAATTTCCAAAAGCATGGACAAAGCAGATAAGTGGAAAATTGAAAAGTTTTCAGACCAGAATTTTAGGATGTGGAAGGTATAGATGAAATCACTGCTGATTAAGTAGGATCTCTCACTTGCACTGGTAGGGAAAACCAAAGGAAAAGGTTCAATGTTGGACGAAGAGTGGGAGATATTGGATAAGAAAGCAAGGGACACTATTTTTCTTTCGCTGTCAAGTAATCTCCTCTTCAACATTTTAGCTGAGAAGACATCTAAAGAGTTATGGAATAAGCTTTCAAATATGTACGAGATGGCATCAGCATCAAACAAGGTATTTGTAATGAAGAAGTTATACAATTTAAAAATGAGAGAAGGTGGGATCATGTCAAATCACCTCAATGAATTCAATACCTTGGTCACTCAATTGATTTCAATGGGTATAAATTTAAATGATGAAATTAAAGCAATTATGTTGTTATGTTCTTTACCGAGTAGCTGGGAAGGGGTTGTAATGGCAGTTAGCACTTTGGTGGCTGCCAAAAGTAAACTAAAACTTGATGATGTTGCAACTACACTTTTCAATGAAGACATGAGGAGATAAAATCAAGAACCCTCATCCGGTGATGCCTTGACTGCTACAAGTACTGGAAACAAAGGAAGGGGTCAAGATAGAGGCATAAATAATAACAGAAGAAGGTCCAAGTCTACCAAAAGATCGAAGTCCAGGGGTAGAAATGGAGAATGTTGGTTTTGTGGAAAAGCGGGTCACACAAAAAAGAATTGTTGGAACTACAAAAAGGCACAAGAAAAGGTGAGCAATAACGAAGCCAATACTACATATGATAAAGATGAAGGTGTTCTAGTTTTAACAGTAAGCGAAACTTTTGTGGATTCATGGGTGTTGGATTCTGGTGCCTCTTTCCATGCTACTCCATCCCGACAGATTTTCACGAACTATCAAGAAGGTTAGTTTGTAGAGTTTTTCTTGGTGATAACAAAGCATGTGAAATAATAGGAAAAGGTGATGTCATGCTACAACTGGAAAATGGAAACAAATGGCTTTTGAAAGATGTAAGACACATTCCCACACTGAAACGAAATTTGATATCAGTAAGCCAACTTTATGCTCAAGGGTGCAATATCAATTTCTCATTAGATTCTTGGAAAGTAACTAAGGGAGCCTTGGTGATTGCAAAAGAAACAAATCTGACAGTCTCTATATGCTAGAGAATACGACTGAAGTGGGAGCTGCAATGCCGGTTGTGGACAACAGTTCCGAATTTTGGCATAAAAGGTTTGGACACATGAGCAAAAGAGGACTTGAATATTATGTTAAGGTGGGATCAACTTCTAGGTTTGAAGTCCATGGATTTGGAGTTTTGTGAGCATTGTCTCCATGAAAAACAAAGGCAAATCAGCCTCTTGAAGAATGGTCATGACATGCAGACAACACCTTTAGGGCTCATCCATTTCGATGTGTTCAGACCTACGGAGGTAACATCTTTTAGAGGTGCTAATTACTTTGTCTCCTTTATTGATGATTGTACTTGTAAAGTGTGGGTATACATCATGAATAGAAAATCAGAAGTTTTTTCTAAATTTAAAATTTTCAAAGCCTTGGTCAAAAATCAAACTGGGACCAAAATAAAATGTTTACAAACTGATAATGAGGGAGAGTATTGTTCTTTGGAGTTTGATGGTTTTTGTGCAGATAATGGCATTAGACGGATTAAAATAGTTCCATTTACTCCTCAAGGAAATGGTACAGCCAAGAGGATGAATAGAACCATTCTTGAGAGGGCTCAATGTATGTTGTCCAATGTAGGCCTAACCAAGGAGTTTTGGGCAGAGGCGGTTAACACAGCTATATATCTAATCAATAGGAGCCCCTCATCCAGATTAGATTTTGATATCCCCGAAGAAGTATGGTTTGGCAAACAAATTTCATATTTTCATCTTCGATTTTTCGGCTATGAAGCCTTCGCTTATGTCCCTAAGGAAAAGAAAATGAAGTTGGATTCTAAGTCACAGCATTGCATATTTGTTGGCTATGGTGAAGAACAATATGGTTTTTGTCTATGGGATCATGTTGCCAAGTTGCTTGTTTGCAATAGGTATGTCGTGTTTAATGAGAAATTTTTCCCAGCTTTGCAAAAATAGGGGACATCTTCAAATGAACATATAGAGGTTGATATGTTTGAAAAAGGCATTCATATGAAGCAAACACAAGAACCATTGTCTTCATTATTCTCCCAATAGCTTGGAAATGAGTTTTTTGAAACAGATTAGGAATTGGTGCCCATGCACCCTCTATATCATGTACAACATGTTAGAGAGTGTTCAGAGCCTAGTTTGGCTAGGACGCCAGCTGTGAGGAGCGAAACTATTTCTATGCCAGTTTCAAATTCTTTAAATCTGCCTCTTAACACTTTATCATTGCTAGGGAAAGGTTTAACGCAACAAGTTCATTGGCTACCACACTATCCAACACTGCCTTTTCAAAGGTCTTTGGAAACTTTGGAAAATCCTATTCAAAGTTATTTGCAGCCTATTCAAATCTCCACGCACTCTTTGGCCAAAGTATCTCATCCCATGATGGAATTTGGAGACCATACACAGCCTCTGCCATATACTATGCAACCTATGGTGTCTTCTAATCTTAATAAGCAGCCTTCATACACTCCAGTGCAACCTTCAGATGGAGTAAATTCTGAGTTTTTAATACTCCATTAAGTCACACGCAGCCTCTGGTAAATCCCATGCTGCCTACAAGGGATGTTCAGGATGTGCCATGTATGGCACCTAAAAAAATGAGTTTGGAAAAGGGCAATAAGCAATAGGGTAGTTTATCAAAACATAGTAACTTTAGGGAGCAAGCACCTCCATTGAGGAGGTCAACTAGGCAGAAAAATCTTCCAACTAAATTTGATGACTATGAATTATTGCTCTTAGATTAGGCAGAGCCAGCGATTTTTTAGGATGCTTGCAAAGACATAAATAATGCACAGTGGATGGAGGCTATGCAAGAAGAAATGGCCTCTTTGCAAGCCAATGATACTTGGGATATGGTGAAGCTCTATCCTAATCAGAGACCATTGGAGAATAAGTGGGTATATCGGTCGAAAGAGGAAGATGGAGGCAAACATCGGTATTGGGCCAGATTGGTTGTGAAAGGTTTTGATCAGCAAAAGGGGATTGAATTCAATGAAATCTTCTCACCCATCGTCAAAATGACCACCATTTGTGCAGTCCTAGGTATGGCAGCTATGTGGGATCTTGAACTTGAAGAACTCGATGTCAAGACTGCCTTTCTACATGGAGATGTTGAATAAGATTTGTATATGGAGCACCCTGAAAGTTTTATAAAACAGGGGCAAGAGCATTTATATTACAAATTGAAGCGTAGTTTATATGGGCTCAAGCAAGCCCCAAGGCAATGGTATCACAAGTTTGATAGCTTCATGGCTGAGCATAAATTCATTCGCTGTGAATCCAATCTGTGTCTTTACTTCAAGTGGCTTTCAAATGGTGAGTTTGTAATACTTTTACTTTATGTTGATGACATGTTGGTCACTAGTAGCGTCATGAGGGTTGTTAGGGAATTGAAGCAACATTTAGCTCAGTAGTTTGCTCTGAGAGATTTAGGGGCAGCCAAAAGGATTCTTGGTATGACAATAATCAGGAATAGACAGAAGAGACAAATCAGATTGACTCAAGAGAAGTATATTGCTAAAATTTTGGACATGTTTAATATAACGAATGCCAAGCTTGTTAGTACTCCTTTGGTTGATCATTTTCATTTGTCATTAGCCATATGTCCTCAAACTCAAGAAGAACAATCTTGAACACATGAAGAGTGTTCCTTATTCATCTTCAGTTGGCAGTCTCATGTATGCCATAGTTTGTACTCATCCAAATATTTCCCATGCAGTGGGCATTGTGAACAGATTTATGAGCAATCTGGGTAAACCTCATTGGTAGGCGGTACAGTGGATATTTCGCTATCTCAGAGGTACTTCAGATCTTGCTCTATGTTTTGGAGGATAGGACACTCAACTACGGGGGTATGTTGACTCTGATATGGTTAGAGATTTGGACAAACAGAGGTCTACAATAGGTTATGTGTTTACATTTGTCAGAGCTGAAATTAGTTGGGTTTCATGTTGGCAATAGGGAGTTGTACTCTCTTCAACTGAGGCTAAATACATTGCTCTCACCGAAGGAGCAAAGGAGATGATATGGTTACAGCGGT
The DNA here is from genome assembly GCA_027924645.1 of Cunninghamia lanceolata. Lineage (NCBI taxonomy): Eukaryota > Viridiplantae > Streptophyta > Pinopsida > Cupressales > Cupressaceae > Cunninghamia > Cunninghamia lanceolata. The sequence goes on along the minus strand of BSBN01001026.1, from coordinate 4,550,471 downwards.
TATTGGGAGAATTGCAGTGTAAGCAATCTATTTTTACTCTATTTTATGATAGCAACAGCATTATTCACTTAGCAAAGAACTCTGCTTTTCCTAATCGAACCAAACATATAGAGTTGCGATATCTTTTTATTTGGCATGTACTTGAAGATGGTAAGTTGCAGGTAAAGAAGATTGACGTGAAAGTGAATCTGGCGGATGCTTTGACAAAGATTGTTTCAAGGGAGAAGTTTGAGTTATGTAGGACTTCTCTTGGCATTGTCAAGTTGTGACAATAAGCCTGGAGTGGGGGATATCTCTGCGCAGCTCTCTTGCAGCCAAGATTGGACTTCAAGTGGGAGATTGTTGGTGTAAAACCTATCATTATTGCAATCTAATTTTTATTCCCTCCTAACACCTCTCTTATTCCCTCTTGATGTAATGACCACTGCATTCTTTTACTTTCTGGTATTCCCATGTTGGGGTTAAAAATAGTGAAGACTTTCAGAGGTCTTTATTAATTAGTTATTGTTAGACACTGATGGAAGTGGAGTGTATATTGCTATAGAATGAGTCTATAGGTGGGATATGCTCTAATAGAGATTTTATTCTGGATTTAATAGAAACAAAGCAATCCCCTGCTCTATGTGGATGTAGCCATTTGGTGAACCACGTTAAAAAACTTGGTTCTTCTCTCTTGCATATGTTATGTGTTTGTGTATGTGTTTGATTTAATAATTTTCTTTTAGTTTTTATCCTTTTATTCACTCAATAGCTTGCAATGAATGAATGAGAAGCAAGTTGAAAGGTCAAACTTTGGGTTGCACAATACAAACACCAAATGTTTTAATGGAAAAATGTTTTCTAAATTCTTTTCCAAAACACTCTTCTAGAGTAGATTTAGCCTTGAAACCCTTGCTCACTTCTTCCAAATGAAATTTGTTCATTCAATGGAGAAAAGCATGTTTATACACTAGGATGAACTCTTTTGAGTTATAATATTCACTTGACTTGGACAATTAGTGACAAGGAGCATCCTTATGAACCTTTTCATGTTTTTTTTCATGTAAGTGAGAAAAGGGCACTTTTTGGGTCATTCATACCTTTTTGATGGTGTCTTTCACTTAAATTGGAAAAGTGCACTTTTTGGTTTGTTACCTTTTGATGTTTTCTCTTTCACTTAAGTTGGAAAAGTGCACTTTTGGAGGTCATATGCACCTTTTTTTCATGTTTTAAACTCCCCTTGTGTCACTTCAGTCACTTTTTGTTCTAATTTCATGTTGATTTTTACACTTTAGTCACTTTCTTTTCTAATGTGAAGATGACATTGGACAACTTGGGAACTTTTTTCACTTGAGTGACTTAAGCACACTTTTGGGCCCTCTTGCACTTTTTCAAACACTTATGTGTACTTTTTTAGTCATTTTGCACATTTTCAAACTCTTGGCCTATTTTTACCTTTCCTCCCTTATCTAAGATTTGATCTTTGCCTCATGGATGCATTAGATAGCTTTTTTCATTTATCGTACAAAGACATTGATTAGAACTAACAAAAAAAGCATTCACAACCATGGGAGACAATGACTCAATTGTGGCTCATAAAATGAGGAATGTCAAGGATTTGACTCAAAACATGACTATACAAAAAAATTGTCTGGTTACAGTAAGAAGCCAAGTAAATCATCAACAAGCAAATTAATGACCACTATTCTGGCACTAGAGCCTTGTTTTGACTTAGCTTCGTCAATGTAGAGCATCCATGTGCTAAGATGACTAATTGATCGTGTTTTAGCATATTTTTATATTACATTGTTGTGTAGACACTAATATTTTTTGAAAGTGTGGTTATCCTCATTTTTCTAGTTATACTCTATAATACTAAACGTATTTCTTAGTTCCTTTTTATACATATTTAGTTACCTCCAACCCTCCATAGCAACACATGAGAAATATTAGTTCCCATATAATTGTTCAATGTTTTGAGCTAATCTTGACTTAGCACCATTCTATATGCCACAAGTATATCTCCTACTTGAATATTAATGAACTACATGATTCGTAGGTCTAATCCTAGTTGCATATAGATGTTATTTAAATTGTCTACTATATTGACCTCAGAATTGTCTAGTTGTATGAACCTCATGTTGGATTTAATTGATGCACGAGCATCCAAGGTGTAAGAGCAATCTTGCATCAACCAAAAATAAAAATAAAAAATGTGTTGTTTCTTTTCAATAAGGGCTAAATTTGGCATGGTTACTATTTTTAGTAAGTTTGCATTTGTGCACGGTTGGATACAAAATCTTACACAAACCTCCAGAATGGTGAATTGAAGCTAATGGTGAAGAAATCACTTCAATATCATTTGTCATTTGTGAGATATTAAAATTTCAAATTCCAAAAATTCTATTGAAATATTCAAAGTCAAATTTGAGGCACCTAGAGGCTCCAGTGGGCCTAAAATTTGGTGGAAACCCAAGTAGTCTACCTATTGATACTGCTTGTGCTCCATCGTCTTTTCGAGAGCTTTTCGAAAAGGTATTATAATTGAAAATCCAACTGTCGGATCAAAAGTTATGGCTCCGCGAAGTTGACCTTTTTTGGAGAGAGATACAAATTTTGAAATTAAGCTGGTGGTCACCAAAAAGGGCTATATATAACCATTTTTGGGAACCCTTAGGGTGGTAGAGTTAAGGGGGAAGATGTAGAGTCAAGAAAGGTGGGGAAATTAGAAACCCTAATTGATTTGGGAATTACAGAACGTTGAAGATTCCAGAGTCTTGAGAGAGGGAGTTGTAATGTGTTGCAGCCTGTAGGGGATTCATCCTCTGATTGTATTTGAGCTTCTGTAATGTAATGTTTTTCCCATATTAATAAAATATCATTCTATTTTCTGCATGCAATTTATGTTATTGTGTGTTTTATGATTTATCTTCTTCATCATTAATAGGGAACTAGCATCGACTTCTAACATATGCTATATGGCATGACATTGGTTTTAGCATGCGTCTAATATTCAATTATATAAGTTTTTCCCAAAAAATCATAATCATCAAATGAAAGGGAGGAACCCCAATCTATTCTTTATAGATTTGCTATGTTTGCATAATCAATCTTTTGTTTATCTCTATCTCCTTTGTTAATGAGGGATTTGAGTAACAAGTCTTATATTAGGAAGTTAATCCAAGTGATGTTAGCCTTAGTGCACTTTATATCTTCCACAATGTTATAAACTCCTTTTGAGTTAGAACTTGTTATTTCTATGTATATATGAAGATCATTCATTTTAAGCAGAATAGGGTGTTTTTACTAGTCCTTAGATCAAGTGGGGTTGTTTTGTTGTCTGTAGGAGTCGAGGTAGTGAGGGGCCATTTGTTTTCTCTCCCAAGGGCATAAATTATTTGTTGGGAGTTATTGAAATTCATGAATCTCATTATTATACTCCTAAAGATATCATTAGCCTAAGTTTTGAAGTTGCTAGCAAATTACGTTCATTAGGAACAACATTATTTTTCATTTTGTTTTGGATGACTTTAAAGGATAGAAAAAATTTCAACAAAAAAGTCTAGCTCTTTGTGTTGCACAAAGGAGTGTATAAAGCCACTTCTAAGATGTTTACCTCTAGAAGCTTGTTATGTGGGAGGTTTCTATTATCCATTTGTACAAAATTGAGTTATTATGGTGTTACCCCAATCTTTATTTTTGCCTTTGTGCAACTCAACTTGGTCTATTTGATCCCTTTCCTTACCTTTATTTTGTCTCTCTAAGTTGAAGTCACTTTTCCCCTTTATCAACAAATTTACCATTTTTCGAACCTTAAAGTTTTAAAATGTTCCTTTTCATTTCACTTGGTTATCGACATTTCTATGTTTTCCCGAACTTGGGCATTCTTCCTTCCTTATCAGAGAAATCTTCCATCGGTAAACCTTCTTGGAAAATTCTGAGGTTCACGAACTTATCAAAGAAGTTTCAAGTTCATAAACCCTTTGTTTTCCCAATAACCTTTATTTTGGTTTTGTCTTGTCAGTGTTTTTCCAAGTATATCCCCTTTATTGGCTTTTTCTATTTTTCAAAAAGTCAACTTATGTTATCGTCATTCTTCCTTGTTTCTTGAGTTTGTGTTTTTGTCAATAACCCGATAGTCATAATTGTTTGTGCTAAGTCTCTTTTGCCAATAAAGGGAAATTCTTATTTGCCATCGCTCTTGCTTCAAAGTTTGTGGAAGGAAATTTTTGCCGACTATTATTACAAACTTTGATCCCTTGCAAGGCTTGTCGAAGAATTGCTTGGCTTGCAAACTCTCGAAGTTGTCGATAAAGCAATAAACATATAGCCAAAAGGTTGAGATTCGGTTCGCAAAATTAGCTTTTCATAAATATGTGTACACTAAGATTGAGATTTGGTTCACCAAGTCGAAGGTTTGCTGATAGTTAAGTTCGGCGATTGTCATTTTTACTGACAAAGCACCTCAGATAAAAGGGGTTGTTTGCGGAAAGCTAAGTTTCGTAATAAAGTGATTTGGGCTTAATGAGTTGTAAAGGTATTGTTATGTCAGAAAATGTCCCCTTGGGGGCTTTTACCTCTTAAGCTTTAGCTCTCAGGTCCTTAGAATGCATTATAAGCATCTTGCATGTTAATTTTGAATCCCGATGAGAAAATCCCTAAGTGTTATGGCAAATAGGACCTAGGGGGTGCTATTTTGATGAACCCTGACCAAAATTGGGAGAGTGGACTTGAGCGCTAGCACCCTAGTCCTGGCCCATTTTGGGTCAGCCCTAAATTTTAATGTTGGTTTTATGACCGTTACTTAGGTCCTATGCTGACATCTCAAATTTGAATTACGAAATTCTTAGCGAGAATGTGTGTTGTTGCATATATAAGCATGTTTAGTGTTTCATTTACAAACTAGAAGCTAACAAGAAGATGATCGTGAACTTTTGGCTAACTTATGATTTAGAGCATTCAAGATATTCATTGTTGCAGAGCAAAGCATTGTTATTGTGTTTGTGATTGCAAATTTAGCTTCATCTTCTCATGTGTTGAAGAGCCTTCATCTATGTGAGATCTACACCTCCAAGGTGATATCTATTTGTGTTTGATTCATTTATCAATTTATTTTTGCCTCGATCCCGTAGGGATACACACTCTTTATCTGACAATGGTATTCGAGAGACTTGAATGTCTCTCTGGGGCTTGACTAAGGCAAGCCTCTAAACACCACAACCCCCAAACACTCTCCTTGTGATTGCAAGTTACAGGTTTCGCATCTGAACAGAGTGGAGTTGCAAGGAACATTAAGATAGTGTAGTGGCGGTGTCCTCTAAAGTTGCAAACACAGAAATAATTATGACCATGATAATCAACATCTGAAGAGCTTCTCATATCTTGAAAAATATCTAGCCTTGGACTTGGGTACTAATGGTAGTGTCCTCCGCATCTTTTAGAGCAAAAAATGGAAAGTATAGTGATCATCAGTGTCGGAAGGAGATCAAGATTCTGCACAAAAAACACCACCTTGGACTGGGGCATTAGTGGTAGTGTCCCCGACTATTCCGCATCCCAAACTTTGAAAAATGGTCAGTTATTAATCTCTGCCTACTACCTTAGTCTACAAGGATTTGTCGTAATTCATCAATTTGCTTATTGTTTTGCATACTTGGGGTTATAAGGGTATTTGAGCATTAAATTGATACATTACTTGATAACATCTGATCTTCCACATCATTCCAAGTGACAGCCTAAATTGTAGCTGAATTCTCTTGCAAAAGTGTGATTCAACTCGGTTGATATGTCATTGAATGTTTGTAGTGAAAGGAGGATTTAACCCTTGTCTTCCCTCCTTTTCCTACATTACATTTTAGTGAACTCATGTTTAAATTGAATTTTGCACCTTGCTAAGTGTTATACTTCAGATTTGCATTCATTTAATTCATAATTTTCATATTGTATTTGAAAATTTACAAAAAATGTAAAAATTTAAAAAAATTAGCATTTTAGCTTGCATTTTGATATAATTTTAATTAATTTTCATTTAATTTTTTATTTTTGCATTTGATTTGAAATTAATTTCATTTATCATTTTCATATTACATTTGAAAATTTACAAAAAAAAAGAAAATTTTGAAAAAATGATATTTTAGGCTTGCATTGTGAAATAATTTGAATTAATTTTTATTTGGTTTCATTTAATTTCTGATTTTTAAATTAGATCTGATATAAATTACAAAAATTCATCATATTATAATCTTATGCATTGTATTTGTCATATTAAAATTGCTAAGGTTTGCTTGAAATTTTGAATTTTTCTTATAACCTAGTAATTTCAAAAAATAGGGTTTGTAGTTAAAATCTTGTTCCAGATTTTACTACTCATCTTAGGCACTCTTTCAAATCTGATTTTGTATGTAGTGTTGCATTCTTATGTGTTTTTGCATTCATATTTCAAAAATTTGCATTTACACAATACTGAATTTTAACAAAAACTAGCATTTTTCATTGATTTATCATTAAAATTGCACTTGCATTAAACGTTGTAGGGTTTTAAAATCATTTTCAAATCTGATCTGAGTTATGTTGCATCTTAAATCTAATTAGAAATCATTCATATACCATTTTGCATACATTTATGCCTTAATTTCATAATTAGGGTTTGAAAACCTTACATTTTCACTAGATTTTTCCTTGTCATCCATATAGATTTGCATCATAGGTGTGTTGTGAAGGATATTGCTACACTATTGGACTGATATTAGGGTTATTATTCGTTGGCCTTCATTAATTTCCTTACAACACCTTATCTTTTAGTGATTTGAATTGAAAAAGGGTGAAAAAGTGAACATTTTAGGTGCATAAACAAGCATAGTTTGTCTTATTTCATTGCATTCAAATCTAAATATATAAAATCATCAATTGGGCATTGTTGTGTTGTACTTTATTCCTCCTATCCATTGTGTTTGTTGTGAACTTGGTGTGTCCTTTTATCCCTTTCCTTCAAACAAGTGCTTAGGAGCGAAATAGTCACACACCTAGGGTGTATCAAGTAACATAAAAATTTGCATGTCTTGTATTACTAGATCTTATTGGACATTGATGTTACAAGACATTTCATTATGGCATCTTCATCTCATTGCTCTTTGGTATTTTTACATGCATATATCAAAAACTTTGAGAATTTCTACAAATTTATTAATATGAATCCTCATGTTCTCACTTATATACAAGCTATGTATCATAAGGATATATTTAAATGATCTTCATTTGAAATCCTTGACTATGTATCTAATTTTGACAGCTTCACATCTCTCATGAATACATACCCTTTGGTAGTAGAAGATTTAACAAAACACATTGAGCATGATGAGTGTGAAATTGCTCTTAATTCTTTGGAATTAATAGCTAAAACATATGATGATGATGATGATGATGATGATTCCATAAGTTATCCTACTTCTCCTATAGTTGAATGTCCAAGAACCTTAGATGAGAAGACTATAGATATCCCTATTGATGATGATGATGATGATGATGATTCCATAAGTTATCCTACTTCTCCTATAGTTGAATGTCCAAGAACCTTAGATGAGAAGACTATGGATATCCCTATTAATAATGCAACACCTAACCTTCCTAACAACACCTTACCTTTCTTTCATTCCAATGCTCTCCCTGACCAAGATGTAGCATTAGTGGATAAGAAAAGGTCTCACATTAAATCCTTTAGGGATAGATGTTGGGTATAATAGAGAGGGAAACAATGTTAATTCAATATTCACTAATAGATGTTGTAGAAATGTTCCTAAGATAATTGTGCGAGGGGCACCTAGTGCCCCTTCTTGCTTAAAACCAGTGATTATAGTTCAAGGAGATCACAAACCACCTAGACCCTCCAATTACATCCTAAACTAGGCAAGAGAAATCACTCAAAGAAATCAAGGTGTTCAAAATGTGACACAACAACCACACCACAATGTGATTGCTCACACATATAACACTCGTAATAACAAGCAAAGTAAGCAAGCACCTCATGTGCCTATCTCTCTTCCATGTTTTTAACCTATGCTCCCTTTGCCACCTCATCTTACTCATAAAAGTGGTGAAGAATATGATCTTGTCGAATAGCTTCATGCTACCTCGGCTAAGATCTCTCTTTGGGATTTAATACAAACATCACCTACATACCATGGAATGCTCCAAGAAGCTTTACAAAAGGTGATTGTCCCACCTACTACTAAGCCTAATAACGTAGTAGTTGTATTAGATAGTATGCATGCGACAAAAACAGGCATTCTCTTTCAACCACATGAATTATCGTCAGCCAAAGTTTAAAACCAATATGACCCTCTTATAATCCTTGTCACGATAAATAATAAGTTGATAAAGCGAGTTATGTTTGACATTGGATCAACTCTTAATGTGTGTGGCATTGACCTACTAGACAAAATCAAGATTGACACATCTTTAATTAAACCAAATAGATTAAGCATTTGTGGCTTTGATAATGTTGGTAGACATACTATGGGTACTATAACTCTACCTGTGAAAGTTGGACCTATGACTTTGTCTACCCTTTTTCATGTCATACCTGGATCAATTTCATATAATATGATCCTTGGTAGACCATGGATTCATGCCATGGGGGCAGTTCCATCTACCCTTCATAGATCAATAAAGTTTATCTATCAAAACAAGCTTTGCACCATACACATTGATCCTGAACCATATAATTGTTTACATATTGAAAAGAAAAAACAAGTTAGCAATCATTTGAGTTTAAACAACCTACAAGTTGATTCATTAATGCCTCTTGCCATGGATAATGTTGTGCAAGACTCTACACCAGCGAATGCACTTTTTGGTGACGATTGGGGTTCATTAGATTTTAATCCTTACAGTGTAGGGGACTATAAACTTAATAACCCTGACACATCAAAAGTTGCATCGATTTCATCTAAGAAAACTTTGGAAACACCTAAGAAAATCAAAGATTCCTTGATAGAAAACAAAGACAATACTCTTACTTACACTACAAATTATGAGACTTATTAGGCTTCACCATCTTCTAAAGAAATGGACTCTCACTATGGTTGTGGATTTCAAATATTGTACAAAAATCATGACTATGCAGGTGATGGATGTGGTGTAAACCAACAAGGAATCAAAGTACCTTTATAAGTTGCTGGAATTAACTACACAACTAGTATTGGATACCACTCTTTGAAACCCATTAAATCCTCTCATCGTCCTAAACTAAATGTTAATATGATATCAAAAAGACCAAATCAACATGTGAGATATATTGGGCCGATAGATAAGAATTGTCCACTAGGAGCTCTCCCTATGAATCAGGTAAATATTTATCCCTCTTTAAGGCACTCATTGTAGAAAATATTATAGTTGCTCTCAAGGGTGGTCTCTTCCTAGATATGTATGTTCTTAACATTGGCTTGTATCAGGTAAGTATTTCTAACCCTTTACCTCGTGTTGTGTTTCCCCCATGATGTGTCATGTGTTGTTTAGGCCTCCTTGGATGACCCTTGATACTCTTGTAAGGTCAAGGATACTGGGAGAGTGCCTCTATTGTGACCTTTATATTTGTATCATCATTCTTCTATATTGATCTTCCTCTCTATCTCATTGTTGTGTGTTGTCTTAGGGGCATAGCGTTGTGGTTGGTGACCTAGGGGCACCCTCCTACATGACGACCCTAAGACACTTGTTCTCCTCACTTGATTTATTGTTTATCTTCTTCTAGTGGTTCTCCCTAACCGGCAGATGATGAAAAACAAAAACATATACTGATACGAACCAAGTGTCCCTTCAGTGAGTAAGAAAAAATGGACCTAGTCCATACATGATGATGGGGTTGATATATATTATCCGATGCTTGACTAGTAGAATCACTCTGTGTGATATTTTGATGATGTCTTTATTTGCTAACAAACCATAATAATGTTTCTTCTTCATGCACTTTGTTTATCTTGGATCTCACCTCACTTACACTCGATTTTGAGATCTCTACAATATAGCCCCATGGTTATACTCGATTTCTGAATTCGTAGTGTAACCCTGGCTCGATGTGATTATTTTCATGCATAGCTTTTTGATCATATGATGTGGTTATTATCTTATGGAAAGATTTCCAACCTCTTTTCTTGCAGGAAATTGTGTGTTTGTGGAAACATTTGGCGATCTTAAAGTGCATGTCACCTCTAGGGGCATGGACTTTGCAAGAGCTCTTGTTCCCTTGTCTGTTTTCTTCCTGCCTTAACGTGCTTGGTATTGGTACATGATATCAACCACCTTAAGGTGGGGGCATATATAAGGTAAGTTGTCTAATGATTTTGGTACTAACAAAGTGTGCTTGTAAGCCCTCTACGAAGGTGGGATGTTGTATCTCCAAGCGAGTGCATATCTTTATTTTATATTGAAATCATTAAGCCCTCTACGGAGTCGGGATATCGTGCATACCCTTTTATGTTAAGCCCTTTGTAGAGGCAAGGATGGTGTATTTCTCATGGAGAGTGCACATACTATCATTTCTAAAAGTCCTCCAAGTAGGCGGGGTTGGTGTAACCTCCCTTAAACATGTCTTTGGCGGTTGTGGTGAATCCCAACCGTCAGGTGTGCCTATAATGTGCCTGAGATGGTGGCGAACCTAGAAATAATTCCATCACTTCTTTGCCATGTTTTCTCCGTGTCTTCCATGTGTGTGTGTATGGTGTGTTTGTTCACAAGCATAGTCTAAAGACTGGTGGCGATGAGTCCCTCCTATGCTTTGAGATTTGTATGGCGTGCTTGTTCTCAAGTATAGTCTAAAGACTAGTGGCGATGAGTCCCTCCTACACTTTGAGATTTGTATTGCATGTCTGTTGCCCCATATGCAGTCTAAAGAATGGTGGCGATGAGTCGCTCCTACATTTTGGGTTGTGTGTTTACATTCCATGTACTTGCATTTGCATTTAATATATGAGAAAATGAAAAAAGAAATAATCATTGCATTTGCTATATTCACTTTGTTTTGTGTGTCTTCAATGCTATCTTCTTCGTGTTTTGCATGATTTTAACTGTCTTCTCCATGTTTTGTGTGTCTGTTACTATCTTCAATGTAATTGGCATGTCTCCCTGTGCTTTGCATGTTTGTTGTGTTTTGATCATACTTTAATGCATGTATTAGCCTTGCGTTTATACATAATTAAAGTGGGGGCTAAATGTTGTGTCAGAAAATATCCCCTTAGGGGCTTTTCCCTCTTAAGCTTTAGCTCTCGGGTCTGTAGAATGCATTATAAGCATCTTGCATGTTAATTTTGAATCCCGATGAGAAAAACCCTAAGTGTTATGGCAAATAGGACCTAGGGGTGCTATTTTGATGAACCCTGACCAAAATTGGGAGGGTAGACTTGGGCGCAAGCATCCTAGTCCTGCCCCATTTTGGGTCAGCCCTAAATTTTAATGTCGATTTTATGACCGTTACTTAGGTCCTATGCCAACTCTAAAGTTTGAATTATGAAATTCTTAGCGGGAATGTGTTGTTACATATATAAGCATGTTTAGTGTTTCATTTGCAAACTAGAAGCTAACAAGAAGATGATTGTGAACTTTTGGCTAACTTATGATTTTAGAGCATTCAAGATATTCATTATTGTAGAGCAGAGCATTGCTATTGTGTTTGTGATTGTAGATTTAGCTTCATTTTCTCATGTGTTGAAGAGCCTTCATCTATGTGAGATCTACACCTCCAAAGTGATATCTATTTGTGTTTGAATCATTTATCAATTTGTTTTTGCCTCTATCCCAAAGAGATATACACTCTTTATATTACAACGGTAATCGGAAGACTTGAATGTCTCTTTGAGGCTTGACTGAGGCAAGCCTCTAAACACCACAACCCCCAACCACTCTACTTGTGATTGCAGGTTACAAGTTTCGCATCTTGATGGATTAGAGTTGCAGGGAACATTAAGATAGTGTGCAGACTCTGAATCCCTGAAGAAAAGGACTATTTGGACATGCGCATTAGTGGTAGTGTCCTCCGAAGTTGTAAACACAAAAATAATTGTGACAGTGATACTTAGCATTTGAAGAGCTTTCGACATCCTGAAAAACATCTAGTGTTGGACTTAGGTGCTATTGGCAGTGTCCACATCTTCCGGAGTAGAAATAGAAAGTACAGTGATCATTAATGTTGGAAGGAGATCAGGATTCCGTAGAGAAAACACTACCTTGGATAGGGACGTTAGTGTTAGTGTCCCCGACTGTTCCACATCCTGAACTTCAAAAAACAATCAATTATTAATCTTTGCCTACTACCTTAGTCTGCATGGATTTGTCATAATTCATCAATTTACTTACTATTTTGCATACTTAGGGTTTTAAGGGTATTTGAGCATTAAATTGATACATTAGTTGATAACATCCAAACTTCCACATCCTTCCAAGTGACAGCCTAACCTGTAGGTGAATCCTCTTGCAAAAGTGTGATTCAACTCGGTTGATATGTCATTGAATGTTTGTAGTGAAAGGAGGATTTAACCCTTCTCTTCCCTCCTTTTCCTACATTATAGGTATTTATTATGAGAAGGTATTTAATGTAACCCCTCACTTTGTTTACCTTATAAAGTAAACACTTATGGTATAATTCACATTTGTTGTTGGAAACGCGATTTAGAGCCTAGTCATAGTCAATTTAGCCTCTTCCTCCCTGTAAATGTTGCAATCAAGGTGAGTGCACTTCCTCTTCCTCTTTTCAATTGAAATTTAATGCTAGCATCAGTGGGAGGGTTGTATGTTGCAAATTTTTCACCTTTCATGACTTGTGAAACCCCACTTCTCCCAACCATTAACCATAACCTTCTCTCATCAAACCTAAACCCCCTGATCCTGGTCATCGTCAACAGCTCAATAGATTGGTTGCTCGCATTTGTCAAAATGAAGTATAAATACCAAGGACTCGATATCTCTTTTATAATTGAGAACAAGCTATCGAGGGTTAAAGACATCGATTTGGTTCACATTGACCTTAAAGAGTTCTAAGTCTGGATGAATGCCAACCCAAGGACACCCATCGCTCAAGAAACTTTAGACAATGCACTGGCACATCTGGGTGGATTTCCCCCAACAGTTCAATGCACTGACTTGATTATGGCTTAAATTCATAACTACCATGTTGAATCTTGTGAGATCAGGACAGCCAATGGTAAAACAATCCTACGTATAAATGCAGATAACATCAATGACAGATTGGGATTGCTAGTAAGAGATGAATATGTTAATATTTCACAGCAAACTGGCTGGAATTACTTCATTGATGGCAAGACGATGTGTAAAGATGCTATTGCTACTACATGGCTCAAGAAGGAGAAGGGTGGATCATAGTTACCAAAAAACTTAGTCAGAGCCTTGTTCAAGGATGATATTTCAAACATCATCACATTGTTACACAGGGTAGTTGGAAGTGAAGATTCTAATGAATTCGATCAGTGGATGTGTCAATTAATTCTTGTCATCTGCACTAGGAAGCAGTATATAGACTAGTCCCAAATAGTCAATGAGCATTTACATGGCCAATTGGTCAATTTTCAAAGGAGAGGCAACAAATTCATAATGTGTTCTTATTTGATCTATTTGCTAGCCACAACCCAATAGGTTTGGCCAAGGTTAAACATAGTTGGCCCCATGACTCAAGACACTCAGGTGTATGACTATTTTCCTCAGTTACAAGAACATGACAACAAAGATTATAGGAGAGTCAATGATATCTTCCTTATGCTGATGGTGAGAGGAATCTCAACAGAAGCAACAAATTGGGTAATGTAGTTCGAGAGTTATTTTATTCATTTTGATAAGTTTACCTACCTCAAAATAGGTGGCTTTGAATTTCCTCCTCTGAAGCTACCTAGGAATGCTTCTGATTATCTGGTATTCCTAGAGGTATGTAGGCAGGCATCTCTTGCAAGCAAGAGATGTCATGATTCTAAGAAAAGGGGGTACCCTTTTCCTTTGAGATTGACTCATTACACTTGAACTAAACTAGAAAATACTAAGAATGTGGACAAACTTCTTTCTAAATTTCACTTAGCATCATACAACTCCAGAAGTTTCTTTGATAGTAAGGATTTTGTGAAGAAAAAAATTTATCTCTCTATGCCAAGAGAAGATCGGCCTCACTTGGAGGATTTTTGGGCTAACTGTGCAGATGAGTATGAAGTGAGGAGAAGAGATTGGTCAAGGTTGACCCTAGACTAGATGAGGATCTACAAGATTGGTTAGGATATTCCTAATCTAGTGGATGATTATGTTGATTTAATTGACCCTACCTTTTCTGTTGAAAATTTTAAACCCTACCTAATATAGATTGGACTGTAAATGAAGTTACAGATATTAGTGCTAGATCTTATTTTGTGATGAATAGAAGTCAACAGTGGTTGAGATCTAAAGTGAGTGGTCATGGTGCAAGTTCTCCTTCCCATAAGGAGCAGATCATGTGGGAACAACGGGTTTTTGTAGGCACCTCTAGCCCAAATACACCTATCACTACCCCCAACACAAGCCCACAATCTCCAACTAGGGATGGGAGTGATGGTAGAGAGTATCCCAAGAAAAATACAGAATTGAAAACACAATGTGAAGGGGATAGTGAACCCCCTAAGAGAAAACTAAAGACTAAAAAGTGTTTGAATCCTCATACTAATAGGTTGTCAAAGCAGAAATAGTTGTCACGGGATGAAGAGGACAAGGAAACAACGCCCTCTCCAACTCATCATACAACTCCTCCATCCTTTGCACAGACCCTCATGTTTTTAAAGATGGAATGTCTCAAACTCCCCAAGCATCTCAGCAGCAACGAGGAGTAGATGATACTCCCAGAACAGATAGTATACCTCATGTTTCTATAGATTATTGTTCAATGCTGTCAACTGTTATCTAGCTAAAAACAGAGGTTGGCAACAAGAGGAGATATTCACAAATTATAGATACGGAGTTTGATGTAGTTGCAAGACTCATAAAACTAGAGTCATCCCACAAGATGTTGGCAAGAGACACTGTGTGGCTTCATAAGTGTTGTCATTGATGGCAACAAAGTCTATCCCACACATCCGTAGTACATAATATGCCTATACTGAAAGTCAGATTGAAGATTGTTTTGGTCCGGTGAACAAGAATAGAGTATGTAACAAGGTCCGACAATTAGGTCCGGATCTCTCAAATGGTGTAACTCAGTAAATTGCGGACTTGGACAAGTCAAGAGGGGTATCATGACTACTATACTCCAAAGATCTAGCCTCCGGTGATAAAGCAAGAAAAAGATATGAGCATCTGAGTGTTGGGTTCTAGTCAGGCAGAGCAGACAGAGGAAGAACTGACCGGCAGAGTATCAGACTTCAATCCGGAAGTGTAAAAGGTGCTGATCAAGCAATATGTGATATTATACATTGTTGACCGACATGATTTATGACTTCTATGCCTATGTTTTTGATGCGCATCACTAATCAAGCATGGATTCAGTCGACAGATCAATAACTTACAAATATCTCAGATGTTCTTGTTGTCGACTCATAAGTTGTTGGAAATCCTTGATGCATATATATACCCAATGGATTCAAGCTTGGAAGTGTGTGCAAGTGATAGTATGTATTGTTAAGTGTGAAGAAAAGTAGAGACGAGAGCAATGGCAGTAATTCAAGCCCGGAATGTGACAAGAAAGTAATATTGAGCAGAGGAAGAATGAAATGTGCCAGATCAATATATTGTACCTAACCGGAACTGAAATCCTACATGCATAGATGTTGTTCATCAGTTCAAACACCTTAGTATCATCTACAAGCATTTGTAGACTGTAAGTCTCTTGTAGGTAGTGGGCCTTTTGTGAGAAGTGTGCTCTAATTGGCAAGTGCCAAATTTGTACTCTTTTTTCTTTTAACAAAGAATACAATCTTGGGTTAGTCACCCCGTGGTTTTTCCCTTAACAAGGTTTCCACGTAAAAGTCCTTGTGTTATGTGTTAATTTCTTTTTCAGCTCTTATGATTGACTTGCTTTGATATAACATTAAATGATAAGTTAAGAAAAGAAAAGAAAAATAGAAAAGTTATAAGATAACTGATTCACCCCCCCCCCTCTCTGTTATCTGCATTGTTTCCAAGAATTGGTATCAGAGCTAAGTTGCTCTAAACAAATCCTAACAACTTGAGGAAGATCTAGGAATCTCAATGGATGCATATGGTATGAAGGAACAACTTCAGTTTGCCCTAGATGATCTTGAACAATGCCACTCTGAAGTCAATAATTTGAGAGAAAGACTCAAACAAGCTGATGATTTCATAAATGAGCTAAAAGAAAAACTTAGTATTTCTGTGAAAAAGAGAAAGGAACTACTCCAAAAATTAGCCAATCAGAGTGAAGTCAATAATATTGATGAAGATCTGAATGAGAAAAATAAGCTATGTGAGAAGTTGTCAAAAGAAGTCATTATGGTAAGGCATGAAATGGAATCAGGGGTTATGAGATTCACCCAAAAAATTGAAGAAAAGAGAAAGATTGAAGATAATCTAAAACAATCCCTCAAGGAGAAAACAGAGGACTACCACAAAATGTACAGAAAAATCAGGCATCTTGAATCTAATCTTGAAGAAGTTAGAGACAATGAAGAACAACTTGAGAATCAGATAGACACTCTTAAACAAGATCTTCAAAATGCAAATAAATACAAAGAAAAATTCAATATAAGCTCAGCCCAAGTTGAAGTTCTTCTTGAAAGCCAAAAAAGGGTAGATGATAAGTGTGGCTTGGGATATGAGAAAGGTGAAAGCTTTGGATCCGATCAGAAGAACTTTGGATCAAGAAATCAAAGAAAAAGGCCTAGAAGACCTCCGGTAAGGCAACCAAATGCTCAAAGATATCCATCCTTCAATGGATACTACTTCAATTGCAACAAGTTTGGTCACAAAGCAATCTAGTACAGAAACAAAATGAATCAATTCAATCCATCCTTCTCTGGTCAATGTTTCAATTGCAAAAGGTATGGTCACAAATCTCATGAATGCAGAAATATGCAAATGATCAATTCTTTCAATGGTAAATGCTTTGTATATAATAGAATTGGACATATGGCTAATGAGTGTAGATCAAGAGGATATCATTCAAATAAGCAAAGAAACGTTGTGTGTTACAATTGCAATAGATCCGGTCATATTTCCAAATTCTGCAGAAGCAGAAATCAGGATAGAAAAGATCCCGTGGAACATGATCAGAAACAAGATAAAGGCAAAGGTAAAGTAAATGCGAATGAAGTTCAAAATGAGATGAGAAAGATTTGGGTAAAAAGGAGTACAATGAATATTGGGGATGGATCCGCATCGGAATCCAGTGCTGATATTCCTTCCGGAATCTAAAAAGCAAGCTCTGGCTCAGGGGGAGCTACAAAGAAGATCCTTTTCCCCTAGCCAGCTAGTGAGTGCCTAAATTCGACACATGAGTCAAAATAAGAGGTTGCGGTTTAAAGGGTTTGAGGAGACTCACTTGAAGGTCATCCAGTCAAAATTTGACAAATTCGCATGCAGATTTGAGCTAGTCATGAGGAGATCCTGTATCGGCAGCTATCTGGTAAAACAGAATTTCTCAGACAAATCCAATATGATCTAGAATTGAAATATTTTAATCTACGGACCCATGGCATGTTTGAAAAAGGTGAAGATATGTTATCAACCCTCATAAACAATGATTTGAAGATCTGCAAGACAATCCAAGAAAAGCTCACTTGAGAAGTAGGGTAACCGGATGACTTAAAAACTTGTGCATTTATTACAAAAGGAAATTAGGGTTTACACAAGGATAAAAGGGTTCTTTCACTCATTATTTACTCACTTGCACTCACGAAGAAGAAAAGAAGAGCTCTGTGAAGAAGATCCTACAATTCACTCAAATTCAACCAGAGAATCGCTCTGGTTTCTATTTCAAACCCTAAAGCGTGAAAAGGTACTTCCCTTCTGAAAACTCTCTTCGGATCTCTTGCAAAAATGGCTACTCCAATGGTTGTCAATATTTCTGATAGGTCAAGACCAAAATTCAAGAAACACCCTTACAAATCTTTAGAAGTTGATCCCTTGGGTGCATTTTCTAGTAATCCGCATGGAGTCTTACATGTAGAGGATGTTAGGGTTTATATCCATGCAAACATTGAAGATTTTGGAGACTCAAAGTTGATCGACATGTATCACAAACAATTAATAGATGAGAATTTTGAACTCAAACCTAAATTCAAAACCCTCCGAGATAAACACTTCGAACATTGCATATATTTTCTATATTTTGCAGAAGACGATTGGGTCCAGTATGTTCTAAGTAGGATACATGATAGTTTTATGTGGCTAATGAGGCCATTCAAGATAACTAAAGATGCCATCAGTGCAGTGACCGGACTGCATTCATCTGGTGGGTTACCCACACTTAAATCTGTGAAGAATCAAATGGTAACTGAAGCCACCGGATCAAAATTTGACAAAAGAGCAATTACTATAGATGACATCACAAATCCGGATGTCAAGTTTGCTTCAATGATAATTGGCTACAAAATCTACCACTCGAGTAGGGAGAATTCTGTGTCTGGTACAGAAATTTATGCTACATATCAGATGTTAAGGGAAGATGTAGATTATGATCTGTGTGAGCTTCTACTGAATCAGTTGATGGAGAACTTGCAGAAGATCAAAAAGGATAAGAAAAACTCCTTTAAATATGGTATTCTAATACTGTGTTTGTTTTTCTATTATATGAATGAGCTACCTGGATCAAATGGTTGGGTCTGGCAAAATGATAAACCCATTGCAATTTAGATCAGAGATTACATGTATGGACTTGGTGATGCTCAAGCCCAAAACATAGCCCTCTAGGGTTACTTTAAGAATTTTCAAAGCATGATGCACGCCAGAGAAAGAATACCACAAACAATAGTTGACAAATACAAAGATACAGTCTGCTTCATGGTTGACACTAATCAATGCCTAATGGAGGTAGTTGAGCCAAGAATTGTATGGATAATGCCTATGGGTTATGAGGTCGATGAAAAAATCTTAGAGTTACATATTCAACACCTATTGAGCTAGCCTAAGGACACTGAAGCAGAAAGGTTTGGCACCTTTGAAGAGCTAAGCATAAAAATACATGTTGAGTTAAGACAGCCAGAGATGAAGAGAAAAGTAAGAAAGGAAGTTGAAGAAATTGCCAAAATATTTGGCATATCAAAGGAGGTTGTAGATGCTAATGGAGAGAAAATGGAGAAGGCAGAGAAAGAAAGACAAGAAGCAAAAAAAGAAAGTGCTCCTATGCAAACCTCCTCTCGGACTAGATCCTCCAAGAGCTCTGCTCCTATTGCTTCCAAAAGCTCAAAGTCTACCAAACCGGAAGTCAAGACATCTGGAAAAGAAGAAAAGAGGATGAAGACCAAGCCACAAGGACATATACAAGCCATAAAGATGATGAAGAAACAGAATCAAATGAGGAAATTAGGAAAATGAAGAAGAAGAGAACATCCGGGAAGTTCTCTACTAGCAGAAATGAGGAAGAAAAAGCAGAGGAATTTGTTGAAAATCCCACTCTTTCTATTGATGACATCATCAAGGCAATTACTATGGATGGAAACCTGCAGCCGGTGACAGAGTTCTATGATGAATACAATGATGCTGACAAGATAATTATGGAGGAAGCTATTGTAAAGTATTTGAATATCTATAACAAAGCATTCATTGAAATAATTTCATTAATTGCAAAAAGCCTAGAAGAAGTATTGGAACAAAGAAAAGTGAATGCAAAGGCTAAAGACTTAGAGATCCGGGAGCAAATAATGATACAGCTATGCCCCTCTATCACTCCAAAACAAATGGACATGGTTTTCAAGGAGTGTAAAGATGATTTCCAGAGCAAATCCAGAATGAACAAACTCATGCTTGGAGAAACTGACCAAATAGCAGATGAAACAAAAGAAATTCTCTGGAATGCTTTGAAGAGATTCAATCTTCCCATTGTATAGGAAATAGATGGAGAGCCTTCTAACATGGATATTGAAGGATTAAAGAAAAATGATGAAGAATCATCGAAGGCATTAGATTCCTTTGTTCCTGGAAGAGGAAGGGTAGAAAGAAGAAACATTTTCTGACAAGGATGTCGAAGGATTAAAGAAAAATGATGAAGAGCCATCTAAGGCATTAGACTCCTCTGATCCAGAAAAGGAAGGACTGGTAGAAGAAACAAAGATCAATAAGCAAGTCAGTCCGGATGTCCCCAAAAGGAAGGAAGTAGAGTCTGCAAGAGACACTGCAAAGACAGTACAAAATTTCCTAGACAAAGAAATAATGGAGCTAGATGAACCTGAGCTAATTCAAGGCCACTAAACTTTGACTCTCTATCTCCCGTTCAAATAATGAAGGTAGCATCTTTTGCTCAGGCCAAAGCAAAAGAGAAACTTCTAAAATCTCACATGGAGGATTGTGAGTTGTTGGAGATTGCATCTAAGATGCTGGAGAATATTATGCCAACCTATCAAAAGGATCCTTCTGCCTCTCTATCCAGTAATCTCAAAAACTTAGTCAATTATGTTAACACTCATTTTGAATCCTTAGAGAAATCTGCAAAAACTAAGGTCCGGAAGGAGTTCTTGGGAAAGAGGTTCAGTGAAGTACATGGGCTAATTACTAATGATAGAAGAACCTTAGGCATTGGCATAAAGAGCCTTGAAAATGCTCTTAAAGATGGTGGGGACATATACAAATTTTGTTTAACTTGGCCCAAAGTGATAGAGGACATTGAGAAGAAACTGAAAGAACAAGAAGGAAAACTGTCAAGTTTATCTCAGAATTTTGATCCCCTTACTACCTTTTTGGTGAATCACGAATGTCAAGCTATTGCTATAATAAATGAAATTAAAGAATTGGTTAAGGAGAAAAAGAACATAATGGATAGAATGGGTGAGCTCAGAGGTATAATCATCCCTAAGTTAGAGGCAATGCATGATGCCTTGACAGAGGCACAAATCACAATCTAAACCAGTGATCCAACAAACTTAAAGAGGGCAGAAGCATATGTGTTTTTGTTAAGTGGACACATCTCCATTTTGGATAGAATGAAGAGAAGTTGGGCCACATAAATCATCCAGTTAAAGACAACCTTTGCGGATATACTTAAATATATGTAAGTATAACATATGATTTGTATATACTTATGCGGCCATGTATAGAATATTTTTTGCAAACTTTTGGTATGCGGATTCCACCCTTTGCCATTGATATCAAAGGGGGAGTGAAGAGTAGTGAAAAATGTGGAATCTAGCAAAGGGGGAGCTCTGGTAAAATAGTACAAGAGACAGAGCACCAGCTAAGGGGGAGTTACTACGACACTTAGCCATTTTTCACTAAGTGTTGCCATCAATGCCAAGGGGGGAGATTGCTGGCAAGAGACACTGTGTGCTTTCATAAATGTTGTCATTGATGGCAACAAAGTCTATCCCACACATCCGCAGTACATAATATACCTATACTGAAAGTCAGATTGAAAATTGTTTTGGTCCGGTGAACAAGAACAGAGTATGTAACAAGGTCTGACAATCAAGTCCGGATCTCTCAGATGGTGTAACTCAGTAAGTTGCAAAATTGGACAAGTCAAGAGGGGTATCATGAGTACTATACTCCAGAGATCTGGCCTCCGGTGATAAAGCAAGAAAAAGATGTGAGCATCTGAGTGTTGGGTTCCAATTAGGCAGAGCAGACAAAGGAAGAACTGACCGGCAGAGTATCAAACTTCAATTTGAATGTGTAAAAGGTGTCGATCAAGCAATCTGTGATATTATACATTGTTGGCCGACATGATTTATGACTTCTATGCCTATGTTTTTGATACGCATCACTAATCAAGCATGGATTCAGCCAATGATCAATAACTTGCAAATTTATCAGGGGTTCTTGTTGCCGACTAAGAAGTTGTTGGAAATCCTTGATGCATATATATATACCCAATGGATTCAAGCTTGGAAGTGTGTGGAAGTGATAGTATGTATGGTTAAGTGCAAAGAAAAGCAGAGACAAGAGAAAAGGCAGTAATTCAAGCCCAGAATGTGACAAAAAAGTAATATTGAGCAGAGGAAGAATGAAATGTGCTAGATCAGTATACTGTACCTAACCGGAACTGAAATCCTGCATGCATAGATATTGTTCATCAGTTCAAACACCTTGGTATCATCTGTAAGCATTTGTAGAGTGTAAGTCTCTTGTAGGCAGTGGGCCTTTTGTGAGCAGTGTGCTCGGGAAATGAGCTCTAATTGGCAAGTGCCAAATTTGTTCTCTTTATTCTTTTAACAGAGAATACAATCTTGGGTTAGTCACCCCATGGTTTTTCCCTTAATAGGGTTTCCACGTAAAAATCCTTGTGTTGTGTTAATTTCTTTTTCAGCTCTTATGATTGCCTTACTTTGATATAACATTAAATGATAAGTTAAGAAAAGAAAAGAAAAATAGAAAATTTATAAGATAACTGATTCACTCCCCCTCTCAATTATATGCATTGTTTCCAACACAAGAAAGATAGAAGAATGTCAAGGCTCATGGTTGACCCTGTCACCAAGCACCAATATTGATGTAGGAGCATCTAGTGTGTTCTTATCATTTCTGGTGTGTTCTGGTCTTTCCAGGCATCTCTTGGCATTGAAGAACCTCTCATGTGATCAGATTTGCAATTTTTAGTTTCTCATCAGATTGTAGTTTTCACGTGTTGCAAGCTAATTTACGGAAACAATTGTTCCCAAAAATCTATAAGGGTTGGGCTAAAATCCTCTGACATGCGTATTCTTGAAGACATTTCAGCAATGATGCAAAAGGAATCAGGGTCATATCTTTCACTGTTTGAGAGAATTTAAAATTTTCTAAATGAGGCTAGCAATTTGCAGAAACTTTAAAATCTCAACATTCTGGAAGTCTAAAGCAAAATCCTTCTGCAAGGGACCTTGGGATGTCATTCCTAGCTTTCTCGCCAAATTTCATGCAATTCAGAGAATTGTGATTTTTTCCCATCTGCGGGCACCCGACTCTGCCAATTGATGCAATCATGCCAAATGATTTTTTTTTCATAGCTTTGGCAGGTATTATTGATCATTTTATTTGAATTACTCAAAGCATTTAAAATATCAAAAAATCCATGCCATGATGTGCTATTTACAAGTGCAGATTTAAAAGTTTAAAGTGCATAAGTAATAAAAAAAGGAATAGAAAAAAATAGGAAATGGAGGGAAAAGCTAACACTAAGAATTGAAAGGTAGATGAAATGCCTCATTAAAGGCAGTTTTATATTATTATTTTTGAAATAGAAAAAAATCATGAAAGGGAGAATATTAATGCCTCTTTGAGGCCTCAAACTCATTGATTTTTGTAGTGCCTAAAATTAGAAAGGAATCCCACACTAAGAATGGAGGTAACGCCTCTTTCATGGAAGAAAACTAATGTTTAAAACAACAAAATGCATAAAGAAAAGAGGTGTTGAAATACTGGAAGGAGGGTGCCATAATAAAAAAAGGAGGTTTTCATTTTTATTGCAGCTTATGGAGAGAGACGTGAGGTAGGAAAATACCCATTTTTTGGGGCAGGTATGCATTGGAAAATGCCTCATTTTGGAGTAGTTTTTATTATTACAGACTTTAAATATATATCATGGCAGAGAAAGATAATGATGGGGAGTAGCAAAGAAGGTGTATGGAGTGTGAAAAAGAATAAGAGGCAGATTTCAAATGAGAGGAAGGCATTGGACATGTAAAAGGCTGATTTTCTGGTTATGGTGTTAAGTAAAAGTATGCAGAAATTTTTGGATTAGCAGATAAGAAGAAGAATTGCAGCAGATTTGGACCTCCATGTGTGAAGGAAATTGGATGGGGGGAAAAGCTAACACTAAAAATTGAAAGGCAAATGAAATGCCTCATTAAAGGTAGTTCTATATTATTATTTTTGAAAGAGTAGAAAATCATGAAAGAGGGAATATTAACACCTCTTCTGTTGCAGGTATGAAAGAGGACCTATAACTAGAAAAAGTTTTCTGAATTGAAGTGTACCTGTAGGTGTGTGCAGGTTGCTAAGAGTTGGTTTTGTGAGTGTAGGAAAAGTGTTTGATAGAATGTCTTGGAGGCAGGGAGAATACCTGATGATGAAGAATGTATTTTTGAAGCCATAGAAAGAGGAGCATGAGCCTATCTAGAGGAAGAATTTGTTTCGAACAATATGCAAGTCAAGAGGAAAATGTTGCAAGGTTATTGTGGACAGTAGCACTACAAACAACTTGGTATCTTCAGAAATGGTTGAGAAGCTGAGATTGAAGACAAGGAAGCATCCTAGCCCATATTGCATTTTGTGGATGTGAGATCATCAAATTTGGGTAAGTGAGCAATGTGTTGTCAATTTTCATATTGGTAGATAAAAGGATGAAGTTGTGTGTGATGTAGTACCCATAGATGTATGTCATGTCCTATTGGGTTTACCTTGGCTTTGGGATAGAGAAGCTATGCATAATGGTAGGAAGAATACATATAGTATTTCATAGATGGGGAAGAATTTGTTTTAGCTTCGTTGTAGGATAAACAGGAGGAAGTGGCAAAAGAAGTTGTAGTAGATAGGAAGGAGGAAAGGAGAAAATTGCAACAGCATACCATGAGGAAGACATTAGTGATAAAGACAAAAAAAGTGTCGCAGTTGAAGAGGAAAATATGGGTATGAAGGAGTCCCATTATTTTTCTGATAAAGATATGTTTGCAGGTGATGATGTGTATGCAGGTAAACAGGAAGAAGAAAAAGTTGCAGTAGTATGCCCTGATGGAGGCATAGAGAAAGAGGTTGAAGAAGATGCAACAGTGGATGAGGATGAAGAGAAGATTGCAGCAAAGGTTGTAGAGGATGAGAAGAAGGATGTAGTTGTTGAAGATAATGATGTTGCAGTAGTAGAAGAAAGATCTTACAACAGATAGTGAGAAGACAGATGTTGCAACAGCAACAGAGGAACAAGTGAAAGAGGTAAAGTTATATTCTTTTGAATTTGTGAAGGATGATTTCCATGTGAGTGTAGAAGAAGAATTAGTGAATGTAGTAGATTTTGTTAGTGTTGATTTGTATGCAGGGAAAGATTTGTGTGACGTTGCAGAGGATAGTGCAAATGCATGTTAGTGGAGGAGGTCAAGCTACTGTGGATCAGATTCCACGTTGAGAAAGAAGAGTGCAGAGTAGAGTTGTTGGATGAGGATGAAGGTTTTCCAAGGTAGATGTTGGAAGAGGAGGAAGAAGAAGAATTTTTCCAAACTTGATGTAGTGATGGAGTTTGTTGCAGGTTGTTTACAACCTACAAGGGTGACTCAGTCATCCAACTCCATTTTATGAGTCCTACTAACAAAATTTTTCCTACCCGGCATGTTTGATGCAGGAGCATCCAGGTGAATGGGCTAATCCCACATCAACCAAAAATATTTCAGTCTGTTTTTTATCATTTTTGGTGTGTTGTGGTCTTTTCAGGCATCTCTTGGCATTGAAGAACCTCATGTGATCAAATTTGTACTTTTGAGTTTCTCGTCAGATTGTAGTTTTCACGTGTTGCAAGCTAATTTACGAAAATAATTGTTTCCAGAAATCTACAAGGGTTGGGCTAAAATCCTTTGACAAACATATTCTTGAAGACATTTCAGCAACGATCAAAAGGAATCAGGGTCATATATTTCAACATTTGAGAGAATTTAAAATTCTCTAAACGAGGCTGGCAATTTGCAGAAACTTTAAAATCTCAACATTCTTGAAGTCTAAAGCAAAATCCTTCTGCTAGGGACCTTGGGATGTCATTCCTAGCTTGCTCGCCAAATTTCATGCAATTCGAAGAACTTTTTTTTTCCCGTCTGCTGGCACCCAACTCTACCAATTGATGCAATCATGCCAAATGATTTGTTTTCATAGCTCTGGGAGGTATTATTGATCATTTTATTTGAATTATTCGAAGCATTTAAAATATCAAAAAATCCACACCATGACGTACTATTTACAAGTGCAGATTTAAAAGTTTAAAGTGCATAAGTAATAAAAAAGAAACAAAAAAATAGGAAATGGAGGGAAAAGCTAACGTTGAGAATTGAAAGGCAAATGAAACGCCTCATTAAAGGCATATTTATATTATTATTTTTTGAAAGACCAGAAAATTATGAAAGGGAGAATATTAACGCCCCTTTAAGGCCTCAAACTCATTGATTTTTGCAGTGCCTAAAATTAGAAAAGAATCCCATGCTAAGAATGGAGGTAACACATCTTTCATGGAAGAAAAACTAATGTTTAAAACAGCAAAATGCATAAAGAAAAGAGGCATTGAAATACCAAAAGGAGGGAGCCATAATAAAAAATGGGAGGTTTTCATTTTTATTGCAGCTTATGGAGAGAGACGTGAGGTAGGAAAATACCCATTTTTGGGGGGTAGGTATGCATTGGAAAAGGCCTCTTTTTGGAGAGGCTTTTTTTATTACAGGCTTTAAATATATATCACAGTAGAGAAAGATAATGATGGGGAGTAGCACAGAAGGTGTGTGGAGTGTGAAAAAGAACAAGAGGCAGATTTCAAATGAGAGGAAGGCATTGGACATGTAAAAGGTTGATTTTCTGGTTATGGTGGTAAGTAAAAGTATGCAGAAATTTTTGGATCAGCAGATAAGAAGAAGAATTGCAGCAGATTTGGACCTCCATGTGTAAAGGAAATTGGATGGAGATTGCAACTACCTAGAGGAAGGAATTTCGTAGAGAGAAGATGAAGCTTGTCATTTAATGTGTGCAATGTTTTATGCTAATAAAATTGATTTGGATGCTATTTTTTGGTAGATTTATGTATTTGGGGTTTTGAGTTGTAATTAAATTTGTGATTAATAAAATGATTATGATTTTGGTTTGCAATCTATGTGCTTTGTCTATGGATATGTGGGTTTGTGTGGATGTGAGCAAGCTTGTCTTGCATCAAATATGTAGAAATTGTTGAACCAATGGTGGACAAAGCGGAGAGGGAAGTGTTTGTTGATGATTTTCATGTTAGTAAAGTGGACTTGGGACCTCCTTCTATCCAAGGGGATATACACAATGCTAAGTTTTCTATGGAAATTTTGGCTACCAGGTTAGAGGAGAAAGAAAGGTAAAATGAGATCTTTAAATACCAAGTGAATATTTTGACAACCTATATCAAGTCTATTGTCGATACTACATCCCAACCCTTGGATGCTACAACAGACACTCCTAAGGGTGTGAGTATAGAGGTAATTGATCAAATTAATACATACAAATTCCTGGGTAAAGCAATAGAGGAGTGGGTGGAAAATCTTGCCATGGATGGATTACTTTTCATTCATGAGCTATTCTTTTATATACTAAAATATCCATAAGCAAAATGAAATTTTGGTTGATTTAAAGGTTATCAAGAAAGAAGAAATAATGTTGAATGTGGCAAAGAACGGATTGATAGGAATGGTGAAAATTGATTCTAGTGTCCTAGTCACATAGTAGATTAT
This sequence comes from Cunninghamia lanceolata, assembly GCA_027924645.1. NCBI lineage: Eukaryota > Viridiplantae > Streptophyta > Pinopsida > Cupressales > Cupressaceae > Cunninghamia > Cunninghamia lanceolata. The sequence continues at coordinate 4,522,962 of BSBN01001026.1, read as the reverse complement.
CAACAAACCAGAGGAGAATGAATTAATCAAATGGTTGAATTCAATGGATTAGAAACTCACCATGGTGAAGCAATGCCTAACTAATCTAAAGAATGTAGCCAAATATAATAAATCTCATTTGCTAGATCTCAAGAGCTCCTGTCTTTCTTTGGGGGTGGATATTTTTTATGAAACTAAGACCAATCTGGTGGATGTTGTTGTTGTCAAACAAGGTTTCAAGGACCTATTGGTTGAAGAGCTAAAGGCTAAAGAGGATTCAACTAGTAATCCTATGGAGAAACTAAATAATATGGCTACTACCTCAAAAAAATGTATGAAAGATATAGTGGAAATGCACAAGAACTATGAGGAAGCCAGCAGCATGTTACAAATGTGGAGGACTAGGTTAATGATCACCAGTATTCCTAATGCCAAGAGTATCATTCCCATTCCAAAAAAAATCTAGGTTCTTCAAGCCAAGTTGGATGCTTGGATAAGTGCACGGAGTTGTGGGACCAAAAAGTTGCCACATGATTTTTTGGTCCCATGTAGGCTATAACGCGAGCGCATTATAACGTGCTTGCATTATAGCCTGCATAAAGCAAAAAAAAAACATATCATTTCATTCATACTTGCAGCCAAAACTATAGTTGAAGGAAAAAGCTAGTCAAATAGTGCAAGCGCATTGAAGGAAGGGCAAATCAAGAAAGTGCTAAGAGTAATCGATGTTTTCACAATGCAACCTCCCAAAACCTACTCTGAAGACGTCATGAAGAAAATGTAGAGGGTCTAGTAGCCGAAGAAGGTAGGGTTTGATTATTTTTTGTGAGTTTGAAAAGAATTTTTGACTTTTGCAATGTTTGATTAGTTTTTTATATTGAATTTACAGTCAATGAGGTAGCACAAAACACACATCCAACTAAGAAGGGTCAAAACAACCCTGAAAACCCTCAAAAACTCCACCTTCACGTCCTCGCCATGAAAGAGATACACGGGAAAACTATTTAGGGAAAATAGAAGAAAATAAAAAACATCTTCAAACCCTAATTAAAATGTTAAATAATACAAGTGCAAGCACTGATCATAGGAGAGCACTTGCGAAGTCATTAAAGATGATTGTTTCTCACACCAAATCAGTGACAAACCAAATCACCGAATTTCATGACTATAGGGAGAGGTGTCGGCAATACTATGCAGACAAATTGTCTTATGAACAAGTGAAGGACGAAAAAATTACAAAACCTACATTATGTTCACACTTTATCAATCCTAAAACTAGCTAAAGATTAGAAGAGACTTGTAAATGCTTCCCTATTCATTGGTGTAGGAATGAAGATATATCCCAAAAATTTTGGGACAGATGGTACATGGTGTTTGACGAGCACCCATGCAACAACAATGAGGTGCCACAATATTTTTTGAGGAAACTCAATTGCTAGTTCATCCTCAAGAAGATTCCTAATTATTTTGACATTCGAGAGTTCCAGGGCAGAGGTGGTGGCTCTACCCAAGATAGAGAGGGGGCACAACAAGACCAAAACTGTGTACCTAGACCCCTAATGAGGTCAGCACATGTGTCACTCCCTTCAACTTTGAAGGAGAGTGTTGAGGTGGAGACACTACATTCATTGAGTGCTCCCATGTAGTCTCTAGCACAACACGGTGAAGATCTCACACAGGCCGATGAGGATGAGAGCAGTAGGAATCATTTGTCCCCACATCTATGCAGTTCATGTGGGAACCTATGTGATTATAGGACGTAGGATCACAACAGGACACTTGGCAGGACTCTTAGCAGGATGCTGCAATGCAAGGGCAACATCCAATGATGGACACATCCATATTGGATGATCTTGTTCTCACATATGATGTCTTATAGCATACATTTGGTATTGACTCCCAGGTAATTTTTTACAAGTTTCATCTTGATTTAATATATTCTTATTTGAAATTTGTAATTAATTTTATATGACTATCTATATTATAAGTCAAAATTAATATATGTAATTGTCTGTGCAATGAAATTCCAGGATCAGAGTCTTCATCCAGCCTCTGTTAGCCACATCCATTAGCAGGTTACAAGAGGAGATCGAGTCAGCAGGTATGTAATTTATCACATGAACATAAATATAGTACATATATGAATTGTAATATTATGTAGTGATAATTTGATGATTTCAATAGGGAGCTTCACCAGTACCTCCACAGATTCCTTGGTCCCCTACACGTAAAACCACTTTTACGGAGGTAAATTTAACCGTTTGTAATCAGTATGCATTTAAATAATATTATGTATCTATTTTGGTCGAATAACCTTGAACTTTATTTTCAGATGTTGAATATGAAGACTCCTCATCTTCGTGAGTCAATGCAGGCAGGTATTGTTGCAACTGTGTTGTCTTCAAATCCTTTGACCAAGGTATGAGCCAGTAACATGTAAATGTCATTTTGTATTTTGTATTTTATCTCATGTCATTTGATGTACATAAATGATATTTATGTTTAGTCAATTTTGCTTCTTGATGCTTCTCACAAGAGGTCACAACTCTAATCCGTCCAACTACAAACGAAGAGAGAGAAAAGATGATCGAGACGCATCATCGGGTAGTGGTAAGTGATTGAATACATATGTCATGTTATATATTTCATGTTTTATATATTAATGTGCATATTGTTTGATTGTATTAATAGGTGGAGCTACAAAATCTTTGTCGAGGAGGTCTACTCAATGTGAGAGAGGATGAATCACTGATTGGCTCTCCATCTTCACGGCCAAGCAAGGGCCACCGATTATTTGACAGAAGTTCATACGAAACTAGATTTTGGGACATTTTTGTATGCCTAGATGGCTTTATATACATACTTTTGTATGTTACCAATGTATATTTTTGTATATGTCTATATGGCTTTGTTTGGACATGCCTATATGGCTTTATCTATAGACTAGATGTTATGTTCATGACATTATGTATATGACAGTTTATATTAAATATTTAATATGATGATCAATTATCGTTATAGGAATTTGGTTTTACACGTGTCAATTGCATTTGCTTGGAAGTATATAAATCATTTTCAAACAATCCATTTTGTGCATATCTTGCAATCATTGCATTCCATGAGTCTATGTATTTCTTTGAGGCATCATATCAAACAATTCACACACCTTGTCTATGCTTCCACATTTCCCATACATGTCTACAAGGGCAGCTGCAAATACAATATGTGACAAAATTCCCATATCCTTTATGCATTGATGGTTGTCCACACCATGTTCCCTAGATCCCATTTTGGCATAGGTAAGCAGAATGTTGGATAATGTTGTGCAATTTGGTTTTAGACGTGCCAATTGCATTTGGTTGAAAGTTTCTTTTATGCATTTGCTTTAAAGTTTCTAAAGCCTTATGAAAAATCCATTTCGTGCATATGTTGCAATAATTGCATTCCATGAGACAACATTTCTTTGAGGCATCATGTCAAACAGTTCACATTCCTTGTATATGCTAACACACTTTGCATACATGTCTTGTAGGGTAGTTGCAACTACAACATTTGACAAAATTCCTATATCCTTTATGCTTTGATTAATGTCTATGCCTTGTTCCAAAATACCATTTCTAAGGTTTTCAAATTTGGCTTTACATCCGCCAATTACATTTTCTTGAAAGTTTCTAAATCCTTATCAAAAAATCCATTTCGTTCATATCTTGCAATCATTGCATTCCATGAGGCGACATTTCTTTGAGGCATCATGCCAAACAATTTGCGTGCCTTGTCTATGCTTCCACACTTTGCATACATGTCTCCGAGAGCAGTTGTAACTACAACATCTAAAAAAATTCCCATATCTTTTATCCTTTGATGGATGTCCACACCATGTTCCAAAGATCCTATTTTGGCATAGGCAAGGAGGATATTGGCTAAGGTTGTGGAATTTTTCTTTACACCCACCAATTGTATTTTCTTGAAAGTTTATAAAGCCTTATCAAAAAAATCCATTTTTTGCATATCTTGCAATCATTGCATTCCATGAAATAGCATTTCATTGAGGCATCATGTCAAACAGTTCACGTACCTTGTCTATGCTTCCACACTTTGCATACATGTCTACTAGGGCAGTTGCAACTACAAGATCTGACAAAATTCCCATATCCTTTATGCTTTGATGGATGTCCATACCATGTTCCAAAGATCCCATTTTGGCATATGAAGGGAGGATGTTGGCTAAGGTTGTGGAATTTGTCTTTACACCCTCCAATTGCATTTTCTTGAAAGTTTCTAAAGCCTTATCAAAAAAATCATTTTGTTCATATCTTGCAATCATTGCATTCCATGTGACGACATTTCTTTGAGGCATCATGCCAAACAGTTCACGTGTGTTGTCTATGCTTCCACACTTTGCAACTACAACATCTAACAAAATTTCCATATCTTTTATGCTTTTATGGATGTCTGCACTGTGTTCCAAAGATCCCACATTGGCATGGGCAAGGAGGATACTAGCTAAGGTTGTGGAATTTGGCTTTACACCTACCAATTGTATTTGCTTGAAAGTTTATAAAGCCTTATCAAAAAAATCCATTTTTTGCATATCTTGCAATCATTGCATTCCATGAGATGACATTTCATTGAGGCATCATGTCAAATAGTTCACATATCTTGTCTATTCTTCCACACTTTGCATACATGTCTACTAGGAAAGTTGCAACTACAAGATTTGACAAAATTCCCATATCCTTTATGCTTTGATGGATGTCCATACCATGTTTCAAAGATCACATTTTGGCTTTACACCTCTCAATTGCATTTGCTTGAAAGTTTCTAAAGCCTTATTAACAAATCCATTTTGTGCATATCTTGCAATTTTTGCATTCCATGAGATGGCACTCTTTGAGGTGTTTTGTCAAACAGTTCATGTGCCTTGTCTATGCTTCCACACTTTGCATACATGTCTACTAGGGTAGTTACAACTACAATAGATTTGACAAAATTCCCATATCCTTTATGCTTTGATGGATACTATGTTCCAAAGATCCCATTTTGACATAGGTAGGGAGGATGTTGGTTAAGGTTGTGGAATTTGGATTTACACCTGTGAATCACATTTGCTTGAAAGTTTCTAAATCCTTATCAACAAATCCATTTTGTGCATATCTTGCAATTATTGCAACATATATACTTTAAGCTTAATTATTGCAAAAATATACACTAACAATTCATACATAAGTGTTTCCTTATAAATCATTTTAGAGTTACAATAAAGCTATAGCTCTATCCTATAGCCCTTGCAAATATTTCAAATTCTTTTAAGGTAACATTTTTCTCATATGCACATGCATAATTGCTATCCACATATTCAATCAAAGCAAAGCATTTTCACTTTGTTCTTAAGGGATAATAACAATACATCTTATCAATGAGACTATACACATAGAACTAACAACCATAACAATATTCAAGAGAAAACTAGTATAGGTATATTACACATGAGAGAGATAAGTTGATTATAGGTGTTGGTAATCATTTATGTTTAGGGGTTTAGGCTCGAGCTGCTGGTGGTGTCTGTAGAAGCATTCAAGTTTCAAGCATTCAAATATGTAGGTTCCCTCCCAAAAAGTCCAAAAAAGTTCTAAGTCTTTGGCCTTCCTCAGCATGTTTCATGCCTTACTGGATTTTCCAAAGGAGGGGATCATCATCATCATATTTTTTGTCAGCCTGATATTCTGGGGGGTCATGTTTTAAATATCGGGTGATCTTGGTCAAGATCACCCCGTCGTTGTTTTATCACCTCGAGGTGCGAACGTCAATTTTATGTGGGGGCGTGATATCTGCCTGTCAGCTTCATGCATATTCCGAAGGAGGGGGTGATATTCCGAACATCAGTCATATTCTAAATATCACCCCGATGTTATGACAAAGCTACAGTGCACCCTGATATTTCTGCAGCGGGTGATATTCCAAATATCAGGTGATCTTACGAATATCACCCTATTTTGTCAATGTGATGGTGACGTCATCAGGATGACAGTGGACATGATCATGTGGATCATCGGTGAGACATATGGTATCAGAAAAGTAGGAGGATCTTCCTCCGATGCATCAAGTTATGCCGATGAGGGTGATGAATATCGGGGCGATATTTCATGTCAGGTTATCATGCGGAGGATGATGATGAGGTTTATACTAGTGCCATCGGGAGCAAAATCACCGACATCATATATGCTCACAGCCTATCTTATAAAGTATTGGAGAGGTCATCGCAGGGTGCATGTGGGATATTTGGTTCCCTCATATTTTGAATTATCAGGATGATATATCTTGGCAGGAAAGTTTCAAGAGCGCATAGTTAACTGTTTTTCCTAAGGCCACAAGTAGGTGGACATTAATGGCAGATGTTACAGGGTATGGGCAAAGATGTGGACGGATCAAGTACCTGATTGAAGATGTGAATCCCTAGGAGGCAGGGCAGGGCTCAAGTCCAACCACTCCCGGTCTCCTCTTCTACCTGCTGCATTCAATGTGTTGGGCGCCATTTTCTCGCAATGCACTATATCTGGCAAATTTTGAATCACCTAGTGATTAATGCTGAGTACCTTCTTGCTGTATATAGCAAGCTGTGTTGCTCATTTGTAAGGTTGTTGAAGACCTGGGCATTTTTGTGTAAATAACGAAAGACAGGGCATGTTCCTAGTGGTTGTATCTCTTTGGAGTTTATGAGTTGCATCACGAATGTATTTTGCACATATATTCAGTTTCATGTTAATATAGATGAAAAATGCTCTTATGCATGTGTTTATCTGTCTGTCTCCTTTGTTGCATGCTTTCCTTCTTTTGAATCTGGTTGTTAAGGGTTTCATATATTCTAGGATACAGGGTTCTATATCACGTGCCTAATCTCTAACTTCCACTCAAGGAGTGGATTAAACTATTTTAGGTTAAGCATGGAGAAGGTTGCATGTCAGCAGGGATATCTGTAAGTAGAGGCGGCTGAATACCCATTCTTGGGTGATGTTTGTAAGGCAAGCATCAATCCAACCCCTTGAAACTTGAATGCCAGTTGCAAACCATCTGTTGTATACGTCTAGTTGACTCCTTGCCCTGAGATAAGCACCGGTCTGCACCTAGGTTAGTAGTTATGACCCAAAACCCCTTGTCTTGCATCCAAATCATAATATCCACCTTTTCATAACCTCCATCCTGTTAGTTGTAGGAGTCGGATTAGGAAGCCCTACATACTGTCATCCCCAACCAATCATATATGTCCAAGAAAGTTGCCAACTTGTGATCTATCATGCAGATCTTGGTCCACACATGAGAGTATTCTACCTGTTATTGTAAAGCTAAATCATTATGTCATTGGTCTAGTCAAGGTTACATCTTTAGTGATAGGGATACCCCCCTTGGTGTGGTAGAACCAGAAGTGAAGGGGAGGCAGCTCACGCAACCTCCCATCTCTGTTGGCCGAATCTGCCTGTGCATTGGAGCTAGCAAGCCCTTTGCCAATTCGGGAACCAACAATAGGTATATCACATTGCACAAGCCTCTAAGGTTTGTCACTATGACTAACACAATAGGTCATTGACCTTCACCATAATGCTCATAAGATAAAGTCCAAATGTATAATACTTATCGAGACACCAAACCCTTGTCCACCATTCAAAATAAAACCTACATAATAATCATCACATTCAACTTCACAAAAACCTACATAATATCCTTTATGCTTTGATGGATGTCCATGCGTTGTTCCAAATATCCTAATTTGGTAGAGATAGGGAGGATGCTAGTGAAGGTTGTGGAATTTGGCTTTACACTTGCCAATTGCATTTGCTTGAAAGTTTCTAAAGTCTTTTCAACAAATCCATTTTCTACATATCTTACAATCATTACATTCCATGAGAGGACCTCTCTTTGTGGTGTTATATCAAACAGTCCACGTGCCTTTTCTAAGGTTTCACACTTTGCATACATGTCTACAAAGGCAACTACAATTACAACATCTGATAAAATTCCTATATCCTTTATTATCACTTATATTGAACAATTATCATGTGAAACAGTCACAAAATGTGACAGCTAAAGAGATAGTCCTCAAGTCATGATTATGAGATGAGTGTATGTGAAAAGGAGGTAGTCTTGGACCAATAAAATTATCTGGGACAGTCATGAAAAGACAAGAATGTTGATTAGTCTAAGATAGAAAGGGGCAGTTTTGTGTTCTGAGATAGAATGTTGATTGGTCTAAGATAGAAACGGGCAGTTTTAATAGTCTAAGATAGAATGTTGATTGGTCTGAGATAAACTAGCAAATGACATCTGACAAAATTCCTATATCCTTTATGCTTTGATGGTTGTCCATACCCTATCCAAGACTAGTGATGAAGTCCTTTTGCAAACTTCAGTTCATGTTAGGAGTTTTGATCAATAGTTTAAGCCTTATGATGTATGACATCAAAACTATCTCTTGCAGCATGGTCACATTTTTGGCACTACAACATGTCCTTATTTTACATATGCATTACTAGAGATATCATATATCTACATATAATACCATCTCGATGAGGGTTTCAAATAAGAAATGACTCCATAACTGCCCCTAAAACTATGGCAGTCCTTAACTATCTTCCTATGACTGTCATAATAAGCATAATAAGCCGCTCCATGACAAATCCTCAAAAAGACAATCAAGACAACCTAAAACTTGCATAATAAGCCTCTCCATGACTGTACCAAACTCTCATACACTACCAAAACCTCACTTTTGAAATAAATCTTTCATAAAACCCTAAATTTTATTGATGCTAGGTTTGAAATGATGCCAAAATTAGTAAAACTTGATATTATCACTCCCTATTATGGACTCTATGTGAAGGGAAAGCTATGGCATGCTTGCTATAAGCTGAAAATGCTTAAGAAAATCTAGAAAACCCTAGCTTTAACCAGTAAATGGATGAAATATGTGTCCTCAACACCTTGTCTGTCCATGTGTATTGAAGTTTCATTACAAAAAAATCATGGTGTTTGTAATCTTAACAAGAAGTTTGTGATGTTTGCGAGGAGTTAATGTAAATAAGAGTGACTATCAGATTTTTTTTTATAAGTGAGAATCTATGTTGTCTTACATATCTGCCTTATAAATATGTTTTTATCAAATTTGTGTGGTTGAGCATGTTCCAATAGCTATGATAGTATTTGTGGATTTAAGGTTTAGTATTTTTTAAAGTTTAACACAATTAGTTGTGACTTTAAGGTTGTTAGCATTGACTGTAAGTATTTACAATTGAATGAAATGTGCTCTTTAGATCTAAAAAGAAACCAATCATGTAATGCCACATCATTGCACTAACAAAACATGACTTAATGCACAACTGTTAGAGGTGTGAAGTTAGGATGCTCAAAAAAATAGGTACACTCCCCTATGTTTTTTGATAACTTTCAACAACAATATTATGTCGCAACGTTGATCTCTTATCAAAGGGAAGCATAAGGTAAAGAGTGGTGAGGTTAGTGTGTGGTAGTATTTGTGGATAGTTTGTTTATCCCCATTTGTGGTAGTATTTGTGGATTTATTCTTGTTTGGCACTAAAGTCTAGTGATTTGGAACTCTTAGAAGAGAGATGTTCTCTCACTGTGCTTGTAAGATTAGGATCAACAACTAAGCTAGAAGGTCAAAACGTAAGAGATAAAAGGGGAACCAACTTTTAGTTTAGTTTCATATACTAGAAAGGTGCCAAGAGTGAAATTTTGCATTCCATACATCGAACGTAGACAATCTCTCAAATGCTTTAGTTTCATGCAGTGGAAAGGTGCTAGGAGTGACATTTTACATTCCATAACTCGTGGGGCCGAACCGACTACGCCAACACATCAGGGTGGGTGAGTAAATTCTAGGGGAGGTCTCATTTCATGTGCCAAGCCTCCCAGTCGTTTGGGGGCAGCAGGCTACCGGCAAAGTCCCTTAAAATCCCTAAGAGCAAAAAAATGTCAAACTATGACAGAGTAGTTCTCAAAATTTGTGGAAGTTGGAAATATTTTGTTTGGACCTACATGTGCATATGGGATCCATCCACAATAACCTCTCTTGGTTTTGGTCAACTCTAGTCCATTTGACCATGTCGAAATCAAATGCGTTCTTGCAAAATGCTTTAGTTTCATGCAATGGAAAGGTGCTAAGAGTGAGATTTTGCATTCCATAGCTCATGGTGCCAAATCGGCTATGCCAACGCATCAAGGTGGGCGGGTAAATTCTAGGGGAGGTCTCATTTTGTGCACCAAGCGTCCCAGTCACTTGAGGTAGCAAACTACCAACAAAGTCCCTTAAGATCCTAAGAGAAAAAAATGCCAAACTTTGACGGAGTAGTTCTCAAAATTTGTGGTAGCTGGGAACGTTATGTTTAGACCTACAAGTACACGTGGGGTCCATCCATAATAACCTCTCTCAATTTTGGTCAACTCAAATCTGTTTGACCATGCTAAAATCAAATGCATTCTTACAAAATGCTTCAGTTTCATACAGCACAACCTTGCCAGAAGCCATATTTTTCGTTCTGTTGGTCATGGGGCCGAACTGAGTGTGCCAATACATCAGGGTGGGTGAGTAAATGCTAGGGGAGGTCTCATTTCATGTGCCAAGCATCCCAATCGTTCTAAGTTGTAAACTACTAGCAAAGTCGAAAGGTGTTAGGACTGAAATTTTGTATTTCATAGGTCGTGGGGCCGAACTAACTATGACAACATGTCAGGGTGGGTAGGTAAATGCTAGGGGAGGTCTCATTTTGTGTGCCAAGTGTCTCAGTCATTCTGAGCCACAAGCTACTAACAAAGTCGAAAGGTGCTAGGACTAAGATTTTTTGCATTCCATAGCTCATGGGACTAAACCAATTGCTCCAACACGGGGTTGGTAGGTAAATGCTAGGGGAGGTCTCATTTTGTGCACCAAGCATCCCATTCATTCGAGGCAGTAGTCTACCGGCAAAGTCCTTTAAGATCCCTAAGAGCAAAAATTACCAAACTATGACGGAGTAGTTCTCAGAATTCGTGGCAGTTGGGAATGTTCCATTTGGACCTACAGGTGCACATGGGGTCCATCCACAATAACCTCTCTCAAGTTTGGTCAACTCCAATTTGTTTGACCGTGCCGAGATCAAATGCATTCTTGCAAAATGCTTCAGTTTCATGCAGTGGAACGGTGCTAGGAGTAAGATTTTGTATTTCATAACTCATGGGGCCGTACTGACTACACCAACACATCGAGGTGGGCAGGTAAATGCTAGGGAAGTCTCGTTTCATGTGCCAAGCATCCCAATCATTCTGGGCTTTGCTAATAGCTTACAACCTGAAATGACTGGGATGCTTGGCACACGAAATGAAACCTCCCCTAGCATTTACCCCCCCACCCCAACGCATTGGCGTAGTCGGTTCAGCCCCCTAAGTTGTGGAATGTAAAATCTCACTCCTAGCACCTTTCCACTTTGCCCGTAGCTTGCAGCCCAAAATGACTGAGACACTTGGCGCATAAAATGAGACCTCCCCTAGCATTTACACATCCACCCCAACGTGTTAGTGCAATCAGTTCAGCCCCATGACTTGTGGAATGCAAAATTTCAATCCTAGCACATTTTGACTTTGTCGGTACCTTACAGCCCGAAATGATTGGGACACTTGGCACATGAAATGAGACCTCCCCTAGCATTTACCCGCTCACCCTGACATGCTGGCACAGTCAGTTCAGCCTCATGACCAACAGAATGAAAAATAGGGCTCTTGGCAAGGTTGTATTGTATGAAACTAAAGCATTTTGCAAGAATGCATTTGATTTTAGCAATGGTCAAATGGATTTAAGTTGACCAAAACTGAGAGAGGTTATTGTGGATGGACCCCACGTGTACATGTAGGTCCAAATGGAACATTCCCAAATGCCATGAATTTCGAGAACTACTCCATCAAAATTTGGTAGTTTTTACTCTTATGATCTTAAGGAACTTTGTCGGTAGTCTGCTGCCTCAAACGATTGGGATGCTTGGCACATGAAACAAGACCTCCCCTAGCATTTACTCGTCCTCCCTGATGTGTTAGTGCATTCAGTTCGGCCCCACAAGCAATGGAATGCAAAATCTCTTTTAGCACCTTTCCATTGCATGAAACTAAAGCATTTTGCAAGAATGCATTTGATTTCAGCACAGTCAAATAGACTAAAGTTGACCAAAATTGAGAGGTTATTGTGGATGGACCCCGTGTGCACCTATAGGTCTAAACGAAACATTCTCATCTGCCACAAATTCTAAGAACTACTCTATCATAGTTTGACAGTTTGTTTCTCTTAGGGATCTTAAGGGACTTTGTCAGTAGTTTGTTGCCTCGAACGACTAGGATGCTTGGCACAGTAAACGAGACCTCCCCTGGCATTTACCCACCCATTCCAACGCGTTGGTGTAGTTAGTGCGGCCCCATGAGCTGTGGAATGCAAAATCTCACTCCTGGCACCTTCTGACTTTGTCAATAGCTTGCAACCCAGAATGACTAAGACACTTGGCACACGAAACGAGACCTCCCCTAGCATTTACCCACCCACCGAACGTGTTGACGTAGTCAGTTCAACCCCACGACCTGTCGAATGCAAAATTTAACTCCTAGCACATTTTGACTTTGCAACTAGCTTACAACCCAGAATTACTGGGATGCTTGGCACACAAAATGAGACCTCCCCTAGCATTTACCCGCCTACCCCAACACGTTGGCATAGTTGGTTCGGCCCCACAAAGATAAAAACAAAAAATGTTACCTGGCAAGGTTGTACTGCAAGAAAATGAAGCATTTTGCAAGAATGCATTTGATTTTGACACAGTCAAATGGGTTTGAGTTGACCCAAACTGAGAGAGGTTATTGTGGACAGACCCCATGTGCACCTGTAGGTCCAAACGGAACGTTCCCAACTGCCACAAATTTTGAGAACTACTCCGTCAAAGTTTGGTAGTTTTTTCTCTTATGATCTTAAGTGACTTTATCGGAAGCCTGTTGCCTCGAACAAATGGGACACTAGGCACAAGAAATGAGACCTCCTTGGCATTTAATTGCCCACCCTGACATGTTTCTACAGTCGGTTTGGCCCCACGAGTTATGGAATGCAAAATCTCACTCCTAGCACCTTTCCACTACATGGAACTGAAGTATTTTGCAAAAATGCATTTGATTTTGGCACGGTCAAATAGACTAGAGTTGACCAAAACTGAGAGAAGTTATTGTGGATGGACCCCACGTGCACCTATAGGTCCAAACAAAATGTTTCCCACTGTCACAAATTATGAGAACTGCTCCGTCATAGTTTGGCAGTTTTTTGCTCTTAGGGATCTTAAGGGACTTTGTCGGTAGCCTATTGCCTCGAACAACTGGGACGCTTGCCACAAGAAACGAGACCTCCCCTAACATTTACCTACCCACTCCAACGTGTTGGTGCATCAGTTTGGCCCCACGAACTGTGGAATGCAAAATCTCACTCCTAGCACATTTCCACTGCATGAAATTGAAGCATTTTGCAAGAATGCATTTGATTTCGACATGATCAAACGGATTGGAGTTGACAAAAAATGAGAGAGGTTATTGTGGACGGACCCCACATGCACGTGTAGGTCCAAACAACATTTCTATCTTACATGAATTCTAAGAATTGCTCCGTCATAGTTAGGCAATTTGTTTTCTCTTAGGGATCTTAAGGGACTTTATCGGTAGCCTACTGCCCCAAATGACTAGGATGCTTGGCACATGAAATGAGACCTCCCCTAGCATTTACTTGCCCACCCTTATGCATTGGTACAGTCATCTCGGCTCCACGAGCTATTAAATGCAAAATATCACTCCTAACACCTTCTCACTGCATGAAACTAAAGCATTTTGGAACAATGTGTTCCTTGCCACCATAGGCAAATGATATTGATTAAAAACAATCGAGGTAGGTATTTGTAGGTGGACCTGACATCCACCTAGACATGCAAAGAAGATGTTTCTAGGTGTCACAGTTTGAGGGATCAGTCGGTCCAAAGTTTGACACCTTTTTTGTCTTAAGGCTCTTGAGAGATTGTCTATGTTCGATATACCCAAGAACAACCATGAGTCTTTGCCACTGAAAAGACATCTCCATTAGCATTTACCTGCCCGCCTAAATGCGTTAGCGCCATCCGTTTGGCCCCAAGAGATGTTGAATGTAAAAATTCAGTCATAATACCTTTCTAGTAGATGAAAATTTGATACTATAAAGTCGTTCTCGCTTGATCCAATGTCTTATAGGGCATCAATTGAGGATGCCCTTACCGCTGCTATCAATTGTTAGCACCAAATGTGAAGAAACAAATGAGGGTTTGTCATTAAAACTCATTTTGAAATAGTAACATCATTAAAACTCATTATGAAATAGTAAGTAAAGGTCATATCATCATAAAATAATCATGAAAACTACGTTACTTTCCTTTCAAAGGCAACTTCATAAGGATCATGCCTACCTCCATCATACTGAAATCCTACATGCAAATGCAATTTCACTATTTAACTAAAATGAGTAGCTAAAATATAGAAGGTGAAATGAGAATAGCAAAAAAAATAACATACATTTCAGTTATTCCACTGATTCAATCTAATAAACAATCTGGGTCTACTCTACTCTTTATTGTGTCGAGTATTGCCTCGTGGTCAGACTCACGAACCTTCCACAATGTCTTGTTCAATGGTCTACCCTCATATTTGATCAAATGAACGTTTGATGCCACAACAAGGTTAGAATAATAAAGAATCTTCCTATGTGTCTCAAAGTTCTCAAACAACCACACATTAGACTTCTTCACTCGGTACCTTCTAAGCCATGTTCCAGTAACAACCATTGATCCTGTAGGGTACTCGATGTTTTCTCCATCTATAACAGGGGAATCTAATTTCTTTTTTTTCCTCAACACAACAATACAAATAATAATATGTTCCTTCTTCATTGTCTTCAGCTGCAATAACTACAAAATAAGATGGAATATTAAATTTTATTAAATTTGAATGTTGATAATACTTGGTTGAACTAGATCTGAAACATGGTCAAAGTCAACAGATGATTCAATCTTTGTGAGTTGTAGTGTTGTCGATAGTCAATACATATCAATCGGACTTAGGCTTCTTGTACACCAATCATCGACCCACTCCTTTGACTCACAATCATACCAAGATTCATCTATACATGAACAAAAGCATACCATCTGTCA
Source organism: Cunninghamia lanceolata (assembly GCA_027924645.1). NCBI lineage: Eukaryota > Viridiplantae > Streptophyta > Pinopsida > Cupressales > Cupressaceae > Cunninghamia > Cunninghamia lanceolata. The sequence continues at coordinate 4,507,750 of BSBN01001026.1, read as the reverse complement.
TGTATGAATACTCTATGAACCTGCATTAGAGCTTTTAAAAGAGTGTAGCTCACTTGATCCTATCAATGTACAACAGTCCTCATAATTTGCAATGTTAGTATCATCAACCAACCAAAAATATCTACGAATTGTAGACTTACCTTCATTATCTGAACCCATTGTAGTGTTACATCATTCGACAATACATCTCGCATCTGTCAACTTTGCATTGTCTTTGTACTTCAACTCTTCTCGTGTCAATACTCTTTTGATACACGTTCCTACACCATCATGCTCCCCCTTTCCATGTTCGTCCTCACAAAAATTTCACATATGTTGACCACCATTCATCTTATGCATCCTACTCAACCAATACAACATCCGCGAGTTCTTGAATTGTGATGCACATTTATCTGACCATATGATATGTTGATGAAATGATATGCTCCTGCTAGCCAAATCACGGTAGAACGTCTAAAAGCAACCTTGCACAAACTTCGTAGAATGTGTGCAATCATCAGTGATATAAAAATGATATTCCCTCAAGATCTTCCTGTTGTCCATGGTTTTATCTTCTGCATGAATGAATGATATTTGCATAAATATAGCAACCTGTGTAGAGTTGTAATACTATGATTGCACCTCATTCTGTGGCTGTAGTGTGTAGTTCTCTGTAAAGTCAACAATTCAAACGATGGCACCAAGTGGAAATGTGTCATTGCATAACTTTAATTGCAAGTCCAACCATCGAGCTCTGTGGGTATGCCTTGCATACTCGTAAACTATATTATCTCAAAAAGTAGAGATAAACTCATACACTGGAATCTTTTGAATGACCAATTCACACATTTTTGCTTCTTTGCCATCTTTCAAACTATATGCCACTGTCTTTTATTTGCCAAAACTTACTAATTGATTTCCAATTGTATGTGTGTTCTCCATATGTTGACAAATTGGCAAATGTTGCAACCCACCACAATGATCGCACGTGCCATCCAAACATAAGCTATTGTGGAATAATTGACCATCCACTCTCTGGCATAAGATGTTCGATATGAAATATCTTGAAGATCTAGGTGGACACTTTATATTACGCTCCTTCAAAACATCGTTGGTGTGCAAATCTACACATATATATCTATAAATATCATAATGATTAGAAAACTCAATATGTACTCTACAACAACAAGTTGTGTGTGTGATTTATTTTGACATAAAAAGACTTTACCATTTAAAAATACATTTGACTAATTTTGATTTGAGGATACATCTCTTGAAATTTCTTAAAAATTTGTGTTTGAATCACATCCAAAAAATGCTTTGGATGTGGCTCACGGTTTCAACAACCAATTCTCTTTCTTACAGCATCTCTTGCATTAGAAGATACCCTTGTGTTATTTCTCCAAAATTCTTCGATGAGGGATCTCAAGGCTTCAACAACTTGGTATTTCCATGGGAGTCTGCTAGAGAATGCCCACAATTCATTAGTGTTTGGGTCCTCAACTCTTTCATATCTTCCAATGGCTCTCATTAAAGTTTTTCTACTTATTTTCAATGCTTGCTTTTCTTTCTAGTGAGACGAGTTTTCTTTGTTTGTTAGCTTACTATTGTCGATGTAATGACACGTCGTGTGGCATTACTATTTTGGTGCGTGAGATAGAACCCACACTCTCATATGCACTCATTAGATTCTTTACAATTGATTTTTCACTTGAAGCATCTGATGTTCGTAGGCCAAAAATCTTTATAATGGGCTTAAATTTTAGATTTCTCATCAATTCAACAAATAGTTGACATCTTTCGGTTTCATTTAAGTTCTCAAAGAATGATTGTCATATCTTATTAACATATCTTTGGCAAGTTTGCTTGGGAATCTTATCTTGCATGGGCTTCAAAACATTCTCATTGATATCAATTAGAAACTTAGGCTTTCTATGCAAAATTCTAGGAGACATTTTCATTAGTAAAGTTGACTCAACATTAGGAATGTCTTCAATATTTACTTGAGATGGGATAGATGGTGTACTTTCAATTGGAGATGCAAAAGATGAAAAGTCTTGAAGTTGAGATGGAGAATATGGTGTACCTTCTACTTGACGTGTGAATGATGGCATGCCTCCAACTTGAGAAGAGAATGAAGATGTGCCTTCAACTTCACCTGTAAAAGATGAAGTGCCTCCAATTTGAGAAGAGAATGATGGTGCTCCTTCAACTTGACATGTGAACAATGGAGTGCCTCCAACTTCGAGATTCAATTTTCTTGTTAAACAGAAGTTTTGCATTCATTCCCTTTGTGCGGCCAATTCCATCTCTTTCTTAGTTTGATTAGATGTGTCATGTTCTACTTCAATTGGAAATGGTGGCACATCTTCTTGTATGGTTGATAATTTTCTAATTTTGCGAATTCACCTCATTCTTTCTCTTTTCCTCTCATTCTCAGCTTCACGCTTTTCTAGTGTTAAAGTCTTTGCTCGTTTCCTCAACATGATGATTTCTATATGCATTATGAATAAGACATGGATAAATTAGTCCATCTTGGTACAATAGAGTAAAGTAATCTCATACACAAATCTCAAAATATATAATCATATATAATTAAAGTGAATTTCATTTTTTCTTATCTTCTCAAACACGCTTTTCACAATCTCTAGGTTAATTTCACATTTTCTTAACATATTTTCTCAAACATGCTTTCTTAACCTTCCATGGATACACCTACTCAAGACAAGATACAACAAGTCACTAGCACTAAGGAGAGTTATGGCAAGCACATTGTGATGGACCAACCATTCCAAATGGAGACTCACAAGGTAAAAATAGACCTACCTGCATATTAAAGGACAACCCAAATTCTTATATTGTAGGTGGTGAATTAGTTAGAGTAGCTCATGACGACAAGTATGAAGTCATCTCAAATCAGCAATCTATTATCAATCAAGGTCATGGGACTAATGATCACAAAGGTAATTCAAAAAAACCAATGGATTTCATGACAAGGAACACAATGATGATGTTAGAAGAATGATGAATAATCAGCTTGATGATTGTTATGACAAACAAGCTAAGCATGGTGTACCCTTGTAAGGATTGAAAGTGTTGAATTATCGTAATCAATGAATACAAATCAGTCAATTGGTAGTAAAGAAGACATTGAGTATGATGGCACACCTAGTCCCAATGATGAGCATGAGTTGAATGGTTTATATGTCACTATTGAGAGTGGAAATGAAGAGGGCTTTTATGATTATGTTTGTCTAATAAATGACTCCAAACTTGTTGATTTTGACACGATTACATTAGAAGTCAAATGTGTAATGACAGTCTAGGCCTAGATATTCTTGACGACATAAATGAGCACATGTTGATTGTTGATCTCATATTCTACCATGATCAAACTCTTAAAGTTTTAGCTCTTTTGTATAATCCTAACTATGGTGCAATCCTCAAAAGTTAGGAGAATGTCCTTGGTTTGACTAGCAATGATGTGACAATTGGTCTAAGTGGTAAGATACTAATCAAGACTCCTTGCCTTCAATAGATATGTTTGAAATGTTAAGAGAAAATACTAACATTAGAAGCTAGCTTTATGATGGAAGACTTGAAGAAAATCATGGTTGTAAAGAGCGCCAATTATAGTTTGAATTAGCTATTCAAGATAGATAAGGGGTGAAATCATCAAGAAAGGAGTAATTTTAAGGCTAATTATGATGACCGAGTTGTTGGTGATCATTTGACTAAGTTTTATGATGACAAAAAAGACTAAAATATAGAGTTTATTGCAGCCTAACCAATCTAATTTCTTGGAGAAACCTAGAGATGGCAGTCCAAAAAATTTAGAGGGTACTTGAAAACAACAAAGAACTTATCTAGTACAGGTCCAATAAACGAAACTCAAACTAATTTTTTAGAGGTAAATGGCCAAGAGGATGATAGTGACAACTCATTACTATATGAAAACCAAATATAGCACTATATTTTAAATGTTGATACAATTGTAATACTTTGTTATAGGGAGGTATCAATGATAGTTCAAATCTAAGATACAACAAATTTTATTAATGATTCAAGATACAACAAATTCATGTATATATCACATTTTAATGATTTTAATTCTATTAATGCACATAATGATGACTTTTTTAACTTAGATAGGTCCACTTTTAATGATTGTGAGTGTTCTAAAAAACATAAAGTGAAGTAAATGAATACATAAAGAACATACCTTAGAATTCGAGATTCGAGTTGACTAATCCTCCAAATTTTGGCTTCAAAATCCTCAAAAATTTGATTTTTTTGGCAAGTTCCTTTGTATTCAATATTGAATTCTATAAAACTCTAATAGGATTAGTGAAATTTATGAAAAAAAAACATATATCATCAAATTCAATCTAAATACATGAAATATAGCTTTGAAACAATATGAAACATGAAACCTTCAGTTTAAATAATCAAATTTTGTCCAAAAACATGCAAAAGTAGTTCTTCTAAGTTGAAAAACAAAAAAGGTGGTGGATTGATAAAACAATGATTCTTAAAATGTCAAACACCATGAAAAAGCATTTTTTTGTCTGATAACACACATGAAAAGCAGGGAATAACAAACACGTGGGGTCTAAATCACAGATCCCACATGTTTTTTTCCTATTTTTTTGCTTCCCAAAACACATTAGCATTATAATGCGCTCGCGTTTTGGGAAGCATGGAAACTTTATGTACTTTCATGCATGGAAACTTATAAGTGTTTTTAGTGTTTTAAGTGATTAAAGAGGGGAGGGAGAGAGATCAATGTAGAGAGACTACTTTTAGCATGTGATCCTAAACCCTAAACCCAAGTAACCCTAAACCCCTAAACCCAAGCAACCCTAAACTTCTATCTCCATCTCTACCTAATCTCCATATCTCTATCATCCCTCTACCTCTCAATCTCTCTACCTATGTCTTTGGCCATGTCCCTCACTCTCTATGTCTCTATCTCTCCCCTCAGTCTCCTCTATATCTCCCTATCACTCCTCTCTCTCTCTCTCTAAACCCTAAACCCTAAACCTCTAAACCTTAACCCCTAACCCCTAAACAATAAACACTAAACCCTAAATAATGCCCCTAAACCTTAACCCCTGGCCCCTACACCCTAAACCCTAAACCCCAAACCCCTATCCCCTAAACTCAAGCAACCCTAAACCTCTATCATCCTATCTCTCCCTTATCTCCCTATCTCTATCATCCATCTACCTCTCAATCTCTCTTCCTATGTCTCTAGCCATGTCCCTCACTCTTTATCTCTCTATCTATCCCCTCAGTCTCCTTTATATCTCCCTATCAGTCCTCTCTCTCTCTCTAAACCCTAAACCTCTAAATCTTAACCCCTAACCCCCAAACCATAAAAACTAAACCCTAAATAATGCCCCTAAACTCTAACCCCTAAACCCTAAACTCTAAATCATAAATACTCTATCTTCCTATCTCTCCCCTATCTCCCTATCTCTATTGTCCATCTACCTCTCAATCTCTCTCCCTATGTCTCTAGTCATGTCCCTCACTCTCTATCTCCTCTATATCTCCCTATTGGTCCTCTCTCTCTAAACCCTAAGCCCTAAACCTCTAAACCTTAACCCCTATACCATAAACCCTAAATAATGCCCTTAACCCCTAAACACGAGCAACCCCAAACCCAAGCAACCCTAAATCTCTATCTCCCTATTTGTATCATCCCTCTACCTCTCAATCTCTCTCCTTATGTCTTTGGCCATGTCCCTCACTCTCTATATCCCTAACTCTCCCCTTGGTCTCCTCTATATCTCCCTATTGGTCCTCTCCCTCTAAACCCTAAACCCTAAATAATGCCTGAAAACCCTAACCCCTAAACTCGAGCAACCCTAAACCCCTATCTCATTATCTCTATCATCCCTCTACCTCTCAATCTCTCTCCCTAGTTCCCCTAACCCCTAAACCCTAAACCAGAGTAACCCTAAACCCCAAACCCCTAAACCCTGAACCCAAGCAACCCTAAACCTCTATCTCCCTGTCTCTACTATATCTCCCTATCTCTATCTTCCCTCTTCCTCTCAATCTCTCTCCCTATGTCTTTGGACATGTCCCTCACTCTCTATCTCCCTATCTCTCCCCTCTGTCTCCTCTATATCTCTCCCAACCTCTATCAGTCCTCTCTCTATCTCTCTCTAAACCCTAAACCCCTAACTCCTAAACCCTAAACCTGAGCAACGTTAAATACATAAACCCTAAACCCCTAACTCCTAAACCCTAAACCTGAGCAACGTTAAACCCATAAACCCTAAATCCTAAATAATTTGCCTAAACCCTAACCCCTAACTCCTAAACCCTAAACTTGAGCAACCCTAAATAATGTCCCTAAACCCTAAACCTCTCTCTCTCAAAACCCTTAAACCCTAACCCCTAAACCTGAGCAACCCTAAACCTCTATCTAGATCTCTTCGGTATCTCCCTATCTTTATCGTCCCTCTACTTATCAATCTCTCTCCCTATCTCTCTGGACATCTCACTCACTCTCTATCTCCCTATCTCTCCCCTCTATCTCCTCTATCTCTCCCCTCTATCTCCTCTATCTCTCCCTCTACCTATCTCTCCCTATCTCCCTATCTCTTACCTCTCTTACCCCAATCATTCATATATCTCCCTATCTCTCCCTCTCCCTTATTGATGAAGGAAATGAAAACAAGAAAACTAGGACTCTCTTATCAAAATAGTTAAGTTGGACTTGAAACGTACAAAGAGACTAGATGATGAAAAGTCCAAAATGGTTGATTACATTCATTGTTCCTCATCGTACTAGCAAATGCTTAGATGTGCTTGTGTGTTAAGTAGGTTCCCTTGCCTTGTAATTATTACCTACATATATGAGGAAAAATTGTCATTAGTGTAAATGACTACTCCTAGAGGTCATCTTATGATGACTTAAAAGCACATTGACCAAATCCCTCCAACAAGAAAATTCTAATTGAAAATGCCCATGAAATATTTCAATACTAAACACAAATACTTCATTTTGTTGTAATTGAATTAATTCCACATTGGTTTGAATTGTGAGACAAGGGTAACCTATAAGACATTACACACCCCAAAAGATTTGGCAATGGGGAAAGATGCTAAAGGGTGAAAAGTCCAAATCGCCATATTACATTCATCGTTCCTCCCCCTTACTAATGCTTGGAGGCACTTGTGTGCTAAGTGGATCCCTTTGCCTTATATTATTACCAATATATAGGAGGAAAAATGCTATTAGTGGAAATGAGTATTTAAGAGGTTATCTTGAGATGACTTGAAAACCCATGAGTTATGTTTTATCAAAGCATAACGCGAGCGCATTATAATGTGCTCGCGTTATGCTTTGCCTTGGTAATTTCTAAGCCTATGGCTTGGATTTGCATTGGGCTTCTAACCCAAAGGCTTGGACTATGTTTAGGTCATCCAAGGATGTGTTTTTCCATATTCTAACAAAATTCACATAATCTAGAGTGTGCTCCCCATTAGGATTGCACTTTTTTCAATGAAAAGTAAAAAAAAATACCACCATAATCTTAAGCTCTTTATTAGCTATCTAACCATATTATTTTTGTCACATTTTGAGTATGTTAAGGATTTCATCTTTAATTTCTTTTGTTAGTGTATCCATTTTTTGTCAAAAACTAGTGTGGTATTTTTGACTTTTTTTAACCATTCATCAAAATTTCAAATAAGTTACATTTTTAGAAACTAGACTCCATTCTACATGTATTCAAAAAAAATTCAATTTTTGATTAGTTTTAAAAAAATTTAGGGGGGAGCACACTTAATTTTAGGTTTTTCAGGATTTGTCCACTATGAAAATTAGTAAAAAATCAATTATTCATGAAAAAATAATTAGAAAAATCAGGGATAATCTACATGGTGTTAGATAATTTATCACTAAAGCAATTTTTAAAATACTAAATAAAGTTAATATTTTAGGGGGAGCACACTAGATGCTATGTTATGTTTTTTTAAGAAAAACAGGGCCAATTGTGTGCTCCTCCTTTTCGAACCCCTTAATCTCAACCAACTTTAAAAAAAATTAGTAATTTAGAAACTAAATTCTAAGCACTACAACTCTTGTTTTTGTTGTATCTTCAAATTTTGAGTGTAACTATCTTCAATTTCTCATCCAATGTCAATCTTTCGTGATTTCAAAAAAAAGTGGCATCTTAAGACCCCCTTTTGGTCCCTTATCTTTGTACACTTAACTGCTTCACAAAGGTCGAGGGATCAAGTAGGGAAAGATGGCGCTGATGGACATGTTCTTCATGAAAAGAGTACGAGATATGATGCAAGGGAAGGCGAGGACAAAGAAATGTCTTCTTAAAAGTTTCTTTAATGCTTCATACTTTCTGAAGACTTACGTTATTATTGAGACTATGTCTCTTTATTATTCAAGAAGCTTTATTGTTTCTAATTATTAGTTGTGAAGGACAATTATACGGGAAAAAGTTAGTTCCCACTCTTTTGGTGAAATTACTTTCATGACTAGATCATTTGATGCTTTGTTTTAAAAATCTTTGAGGAAAAGGGAATATTTATATATAGTTTTGTGTAATATTTCTTGGGGGGGGAGGGGGGAATACAGTATTTTGGCTCTACCTCTTGCTCATTAATACAGGAGAAAGTAGACATTGGGTTGATCATCTCTGTGTATTGTGATTTATTCTTCTTATGTTGAATAAGTGGCATCTTGGGTATAGGAAGTTACATCTTTTCTGTGTGAAATTGATAACCTTCCTTTGTTTGACTTACATTGCCATCTGATGTGTCTTCACTCTTATGTGTGAATCTGATGAAAAAGTGGTAACTTAATAATTTATCATTCATTTCCTATACTTTCTCCATTCTTATGTTTGGATGCTTTTATGGTGGTTTTACAATCCTAGGTGGCGTTTAATATATCTACAGTGTATTGAGCATTGGAGTTTCTTTTTCATTTTCAAATCAGCAAAACTTCCTTTCCCGCCTCAAGTTAGAAGTGTACCATAAAATTAAAAACCCTATCATACGAAGGAAGTTGTATCTTCTAAAAATTTAGAGGACAATTGATAAAATTATCCAACTGTTAGTACAATTTGTTATATATGATTGTTCATTTGATAAATATATCCACATCATATTGTATCTAAATTGGAGTTCCCTACTAGTCTTTAAAGGTTAATAAAATAATGACTTTCTAAATCATCTTCTAAATATCAATCAACTTGACGTTGCTAGAGATTGTGTAGTATAAACATTGTTGACCATTGGATCTAGGATTGGCTAGGTTTTTATAGTTATTTACAACTAGCCCTACTTAGTAATTTGCATAAGCATCTTGTATTCATAAGTGATTCAAGGTATGAATTCCATTTGTAATGCCAATTAGAGTTGGATATTGATTGAATGGTAAAGTTGGTTGGGGACCAATTGTTGATCCATTGTCATTAGTGTAAGCAAAAGCAAGTGTTTTACACAAAGTTGCCTATCTGACAAAAATAGATGTAACAATGTCAAGGGAATTCAAGTAAATTACCAAGGTTGAGGGCATTTAATTAAATTACCAAGGCAAGTGCACATTAGTTGGTTACCACAAAGGATTCACTCGACTATAATTTCTTTTTAAATTAGAACATGATTGGTTATGATTGGGTTGTCATTGGGTAAATCTCACATTGGTGAGAAATGTTGTACATGAGTAATTTATAAAGGATTGCATACCCCAAAAGATTTACTAATAAGAAAAGAGGCTGAAGGGTAAAAAGCACAAAATGATAGATCACATTCATTACGGTACCCAAGTGTTCACACCCTCCCCACAAACTCCCCCTACCCCCTTTACTTAAGGGATGCTTAAAGGAACTTGTGTGCTAAGCAAGTCCACCTTGCCTTGTAATAGTTACCAAGATAAATCAAATTATATATATCCCTTAAAATAATGCATATGCATGTAAGTTCTTTTCTAGATATCTGTTTACCGCAGTATGGTGTGTTTCACAGAATATGAAGTAAATGTTTACCGCAGTATGGTGTGTTTCACAGAATATGAAGTAAACAGAAATAAGAAGTAGTATAGTGCATCATATGACCATAACAAGAGTACTCGGAATGGAATACTGTATTTATCATTGATTCACAGAACATTACAATGTCGTGACAGCACATAAACATTCATTGTGATTCCAATGTCTGCATAATAACTATTGCAAAATCACCGATATCCGACTACAATGCATTGATGACTTAAATACTCACGACCAAGGGTGGTTGTGATGCCAACCGTTGGTACCGACTCCAAACTACCCGACCCGTCGGTTGATGCCGACAACTAATTACATCATTTGTTTATTTAACTATTTTGCTGTCTACATCTATCCCCCCCGCAAAATTAGTCGTCTTCCAGACGACATTCACAACAAAATGACAAAATTATAACAAAACTTAACCATCCTACTGAGAGTGTGGAGGTTGGGAAGACGTCCCTGGGTGTACTGATGAGGTTGGGGTGGCTGATCGTTGTTGCGCTTGCAGCTTCCTTGCTTCCTCGGTCCTTTGCCGCAGCTGGTGTTGGGCTACTAGCTCCCGCTCCCTTGCTGCCTTCACCATGTGACCGGCTTCCATGACCTGTGCTTTAGCCTTCATTACTTCAGCCTCCTTTGCCTCAAGCTGTACTCCCATATCTTTCATCTTAGCCTCCATCTCCCTCAACTTGGTTTCTAAGCCTGATGCCCTGGCCTTTTCTGTTTCTGTGGCTTCTGTCTGCTGTGCTAACTGTTGGTGGGACCTCTGAATGTGCTCCGTCAATTCTTTCTTCTTTGTCTGTAGGGCTGCCTCACTCTCCTTCTCCTTCTTCTCCCACATCACCTTTTTTTTCTTCAGTTCATAGAATATTTGCTTGTATGCCTTCTCTATGGTGAATAGGGACTCTATGACTTCTGCGTCCCTTCCTCCTATCACTGGCCGTGACCCTCTCCATCGGTCATGCATCTCCTGAGTGTCGATCTCTGGCCAACCTCTCGCTGTGAATTGGCGAGCAAACTCCTCCTCACAGCCTTGTTGAACAAAGTTCCTTATTCTCTTGGCCTCTTGAGCCACTACCTGTGATCGTCCCAATCTCAACTGTTTGGAGATATCAGCTATCTCCCCCATATAATCTGCCATATTCTCCAAGTCCTCCATGTACCTCTGAATGGTACCTATTAGGTCGGAGGGGTCAGGTCTAGAAAGTGTGAGGGTCAATCCCTCTGGAAATCCCTCCTCCTCTAGTGAAGTGGTCACTGGGGTGATCGCCGGGGAGCTCATGATGCCCATGGAAGGCCCCCCTACCCCCTGTGTAGCCGGTACTGGCTGTGGTAGACTGCCCTGCTGAGTGATCTGGCCAGTAACGCTGAGCTGCTCTAGGCTCTCTGTCCCCCTTGGTGTGCTACCTTCTTCTAGACCTTCCGTCCCGAAGTGAAGTGGGCTCAGCAAAGGTACCTCAGGCATGTCTACTGTTAGGCCAATATCACTCAACCAACTATCTATTTTGTCTTGACCTCCTGCTGCTGGTACCTCAACCTGTGGTGTGGCTATTCCCTCTACTGTGGAGGGTTCCACTGGTGAAGTCGTCACCAAAGGTGCTGCTGATGGTATGACTCTTGCTGGTAACCTTAGCCTGACTGGCAGTGTGGCTGTGCCCTGTGCTTGTATCTCGGTACTCTGTGCTGGTACTGGTAGTGTGAATGCTGCCGATTTGAGTTTTGGAAGTACCAAAACTCCTTTTGGTTGCCCCCTTTTTTCTGCTATGTTTTCCTCAGTATCCCTTATGGCTGCCTCCCTCACCACACTCCGTGTCATTCTTGGTGCCGGTACTTCATCCATAGATGAGTCGCTTTCTACCACTGGTGACTATCCCCTACCTTCCTCTTCTTCTTCCTCCTCTTCTTCTTCTTCTTCTTCTTCACTTTCTGAGGATGTTCCCTGTTGCTTCCTTTTCCTTTTTTGCCGTCGTGAAGTTCTTCTCCGTGAGCTGTGTCGAGTCCCTTCCAGTAGAAGACTGTCGGCCATCCCGGCTCTATTTGTGTTGTCGGTTGTAACCCCCCCCATTTGTCTGCTGGCACCTGGGTATGGACAGCATCGAGAAAGAGGGCAATGACTTGTTGAGTCATATAGAATACCTTATGCCACTGGGATAAAAATTCCCTCACCCTCTCTGTCAAATACCTCGCCCAGTTGTAGACCTTGCCAACACGCAATCCGATCATATAGTCGACCATCCATAGGGCGATGTCCAATGCCCTACTGGAACCCGTCAGTCTGCACTTCATGACATCCATGATGCACTTCCATTCCTCATTTGCCAATAAATTTTTCCTCAATCCCCGATTACCTGAATTCCATATTGTGTCTTTCTCCTTGTCTGAGAGGTCACTCCAGCATACCCTCTAAATGAGGGTTTCTTTGTGGTGCTGGGTCATCCGGCCCAGTTTTACCACACTCTGGCCAACGGCTGGGACCCCCATTACTCTGGCAAAATCCTATGGCCAGAATGATACAGTCACTGAATGGCCTTGATACTCGATAATGGACCTGCTGGAGTGCTCGCAGAAATTGTCCACCATAGCTTTTAAATACTGCTCGAACTCCCTGGCATTAAAGTAGGGCATCATTATGGTTTTGTCGACTTGGGCATGTTTCAATGCTACCTTCAGCACATTGTCTTCCGGTGCATTCTTCCACCATTGTTTGCACTCGTTTCCTGTCAGGCTTTCCCAGGCGATGGCCTTCATTCCAGCATCCGTACTTTGTTTTTTCCTCTCCTCCGATGCAATCTTGGGTCTGTAGGCTGCAATCTTTTTGCCCTTGTCCATTATCTAATTTTTCTCACAATTCCGATGCTGAGTGTTTGAGTGCCAAGTGCCGATACCAACCCGATGCCGAGCCGATGCCGAGCCGAATATGAAGGTGCAAAAACAATACAGAAAATCACAAAAAATCACCTATTTTCAGTCCATTCCAGCAGCAACCAGCAATTCAGAATTTTCTAGAGGCAGCCGCACACTCTAGAACCATCAAATTATAATTGGGAGTTGAGTGTTTTTGAAGAGGGGCGGGGGTGGCAGGCCATACAATGTACGGAGTACGGTCTGGCCGTACGTCGTACGAAATTTTTAAAAAAAAAAATTTTTTTTTTTTTTTTTTAAATTCAATTTTTTTTGCTAGGCCGTACGGCCGTACGGACTGGCCATACGTCGTACGGATTTTTTTTTTTAAACTTTTTTTTTTTGGTTACTCTGTTTTTTCTTTACCTCTTCGCTGCTGCGTGGTTCTGACAACGGCCTCCTCGACTTTGTCTTCGTCTTCTATGACCTCGATTTCCGTCATGTGGCGGAATATACACTGAATATACCCTTTCTGTCGAAAGCAATCGTTGGAGCAGCATTGTTCGACTTCTTCTAGTTCCCATATTCGATCCACCAGTGTATTTTTGTCTTGTATCAGCCTCAAGTTCCATCCCATCGGTTCCTGGGTCCACTGGAATGTTCTTCTGTCGCTGTTCATTCTTGCACTTTTAGTCCTAAACTTTGCTTTCCAAATTCGACTTCTTGGAATCTGGACATATGGAGTTCCCTGGTTCTTCAACCTTAGTTGTAGGACCTCATTCTCATAGGGTGATCTTTCAACTATGAACATGGCCTCTGCTACATACCTTTCCACTGGAGTTTTTATTTCTTTTGGTAATAAGAATTCGAACTTATCCCTTACCTTATTGCATTCAGCTATCCACCGGTTCCACGCCTCTTCCTCTTCATTCTGATTGTTATCATTGCCATTTTCGATGATGTCGCTGTCGATTATCCCTTCTCGAATGCCAGTTTGCATCGTTCTTGGTCCAAAAAACCTAGTTACAGGTTCGTATGGTGCACTCTGGAAACATACTCCATTGGTCCCCTCTGTTGTTTCTTCCAACATTGCGTATCCCAACATATTGATTTCTATTGTTTCTTCCCTTTTTTGCTTATATTTCTTCAGTTTTGCTCCGTTCACTGTGTCCCTGACTTAGGTTCCGTCAATGTTGTCCAACCTTATAGCCCCATTGTCCAGTATTTCCCGTACCCTGAACGGTCCCAACCAACGAACTTTGAACTTACCCGGTTTAATTTCGTTACGGCCGTTATATTTGAGGACTAACTGCCCTGGCCGGAATTCCATTCTCCGTAGGTGTTTGTCGTGCCAATACTTCCGGCGTTTCTGCATAATTTCCGTCGACCATTGAGCCAAAAAAATTTTCTCGTCCAGTTTATTCAACTGGAATAGTCTTTCTTCTAGGCTTTCCGTATCTCCTAGTCTGTTTTCCACTGCAATCCTCAGACTTGGAACCAGGTATTCTGCTGGTACTACCGCTTCTTGCCCATACATCAACTGGAAGGGAGTGTGTCCAGTCGTTACCTTATAAGTGGTTCGGTAAGCCCATAACACTGCCGGTAGCCTCTCTTCCCAGTCCGACCCTTCGATACCGCATGACTTGTGGATTACTGAAACGAGCACCTTGTTTGTTGACTCTGCCTGCCCGTTTGCCCTTGGATAGTACGGACTTGATAGGGTGTGCAGGATTTTGAACTCTGTAGTCATCAGTCGGATGACGTGGTTGACGAAATGTCCCCCGCGGTCACTCGTCAATTGGATTGGGATCCCATACCTCGTCACGATGTGCTCGTATATAAACCTTGCCGTACTTAATGCAGTGTTATCTTCTAGTGCCTTCGCTTCTGCCCACTTCGTCAAATATTCCGTAGCCACTATTATGTACCGATATCGGTGTAGTTGGCTGACCTTTAGTGGTCCTACAAAATCCAACCCCCATCTTTCGAAAAGCTCTTGAGGTTGTGATGGCCATAGTGGCATATAATCCTTCTTTAGCGGTTTCCCTACCCTCTAACAAGTGTCACATTGGATTACCCATTCTCGAGCATCTGTGTGTAACGTCGGCCACCATAGGCCGGCGAGTAGGACTTTTCGTGCTGTGGCGTCGGGACCCATATGTCCCCCTGCGAGTCCCTCATGTGCTTCCGCCAATACACCCCTTATCTCTTCTTCCATCACACATCTTCGGAGAATTTGATCAGGCCCCATTTTGTAGAGCAGCCCGTTTATCAGTTGAAATGTCTTACTCTTGAGTGCTATCTTCCGTCGTTCACTTGTAGACATTTCTGATGGAAACGTTGAAGTGGACAAGTATCCACCAATTTTCTTGTACCATGGTGGCAGGGTGGCTATTTGGAATAGGTGGGCATCCGGGAAGTCTTCATTGACCCCATCTCCTGGTTCTCCTGATTTGATCCTTGATAGCTGGTCGGCAATTACATGGCTTTTTCCTGGTCACACAATAATGGTGAAAGTAAATTCTTGCAATAGTAACAACCATCTACTGATTCTGCCTTGGATAATCGGTTAGTTGACCAGGTACATTAGTGCTTGATGATCTACATAAAAAGTGAATGGTGTTGCCAAGAGATAATACCTGAATTTCTGTACGGAGTAGACCATTCCCAAAGCCTCCCTTTCCGTAGTACTGTAATTCCGTTCCGCTTTGGAAAGCAACCGACTGGCAAAGTACACTGGATGATCCAATCCATGAGATCCGACCTGTGCAAGAGTGGCACCAATTGCAAAGTTTGATGCGTCCATGTGCACGTGGAATTCCTTGTCCCAGTTTGGATAGGCTAGGATAGGTGCACTAATGAGCCTTGTCTTTAGTTCTTCAAACGCTTTCTGTTGTTCCTCCAACCAGACAAATTGCACCCCTTTCCTTGTCAACATGTCCAATGGTTGCGATATCTGAGCAAAATTTTTGATAAATCTCCGGTAGTACCCGACATGGCCGAGAAAAGACTTTACTCTGGTGATATCTCCTGGAGCCTCCATTTCTACAATCACCCGGATCTTGTCCGGGTCTGCTTTTAGTCCGGCTTGGCATACAATATGGCCAAGAAGTTTCCCTTGTGACACCATGAACCGGCACTTTTTCGGGTTTAAGGCCAACCGTGCGGCCCTGCAACGCTCCATGCACTCGGTGAGGGCTTTGAGGTGTGTCTGCTGGTCGCTATAAATTGACCAGTCATCGAGGAATGCCTTGAAGTTTCCCACCAACATTTTGTCAAATATGTGTAGGATAATCCTCTGAAAGGTGGCTGGTGCATTGCACAGACCGAACGGCATCCGGTTATATGCATATACCCCGTTTTCAATCACGAATGTTGTCTTCAATTTGTCTTCCTCGGCGATGCTGATCTGGTTATACCCTGAAAATCCATCCATAAAGGAATATATTTCGTGACCGGCCACTTCTTCCAAAATGGAGTCTGTGAATGGGATGGGGAAGGGGTCTTTGATTGTTACTGCATTCAGACATCTAAAATCCACGCAAATCCTGAGTTATCCCCCTTCCTTCTTAAGTGATATTACAATCGGTGACACCCACTCGCTTGTTTCTACCTCAAAGATTATCCCTGCCTCAAGCATTTTTTCAATTTCCTCCTGCACTTTTGCTACGTAGTTCTTATTCATGCGATATGGCCTTTTCCGTACTGGGCGTGCTCCTGGTATGAGTGGAATTCTGTGGACGCACAGTTCTGGTGGTATCCCCTTCAGGGCCTTGTAGGTCCAGGCAAACACATCTTTGTACTCTAGAAAGATTCTGAACGCTGCTGCCTTGAGTACTGGATTCTAGTCGTCGCCGGCCAGAATTATCTTTGGGTTGCTTTCCTCGCCAAGATTAATTCTCTTCGTTACTGGCTCTTCGTACATAATCTTCTTTTCCGGTTCAAACTGATGTGCCGGCGTACTGTCTACTTCTGCATTCCCTTCCTTATACTCCCCGTACGCCGCTGGGAACATGTGGGTCACTTCCTCCCCCTTATCACTTGTCTGTTCCAATGTTTCACCGTCGTCTTCCTGTTCGTTCGTCATTCCCGAGCTTTCACCGATTTCTTTTATTGAAATCATGTTGCATTGTGGCGGAAAAAACTCGTAGTCCTCCATCTGCCAATGGAATAGCCCACTGAATGAATTTGTTTCGTCTTCTGAACATTCCTGTAATTTCAGCACCCCTTCATCATCGGGCTCCATCGGCCCTCTCCCACCTTCTGTCGAGTCCCCTCCATCTGAGTCAGAATCTGAGGCCAACTCTTCACTGACAGTTTGCGTCCTTAAGTCAATGACAAACTTCTTATGCCTATTTTCTATGGATAGAGTGTTTTTCTTCCAGTTGTGGTTGGCCTTGGCGGCTATTAGCCATCCTCGGCCGAGTAATGCATCGTATGATGCATTCTGTGCTGTTATGACTACAAAATTTAACAAAAATTGTTGGGTACCGATTCTTACTTTTTGAGCCATTAGCACTCCCAGCGCCTTGATCCCGTGCTGGTCAGCTCCCACTAACTGGAAGTTTTGTGGCCATAGAGTAGGCTTCCCGAGGCTTTTCCAGGTGTCTTCCGGTAACACGTTTACTCCAGATCCCCCGTCGACTATTGTATTTGTCAAATTTCTCCCAAGTATTTCCATCTGCACTACGGCCGTTTTCTTCCCGGTGTCAACCGCCAGCAACCTCGGGTCGAGTACTTGTTCTCCCGTTTGCGGTGGTTCCACTATAACATCTTCTGTTGTGTGGGCTTCGTCTGCGTGTGAGTTACCTTCTATTATTTTGGATAGTGCTATTTTTAACTGAGGTAAGCTCTGGAGGAGGTCCACCAATTTGATTGGTATGGTAGTTTGCAATACTTGACTTGCTATGTTCTTATCTGATTCTGATCGTAGGGTTGAAGTTACCTTATTGTCTGAGTTCCTCCGTTCAGTTTTCATGGCAACTTCCACTTCCTTTCGTGTCTCACGGAGTCTTTCTTTTTCCGTACGGGGATCTGGATAAGTAGCCTTTTTCAACTGTACTCGGGTGATAGCAAGGATTTCTTCATTATTTCCCTTGAGATTGATAAGGTTTACCCCCTTCTGCTTCGGACAGTCTTTTTCTTCGTGATCACCAGGCCCACACCACTTGCACAATGCATTTATTGTGCTTTGATTGTTGTTGGGGCATTCTCGTGCAAAGTGTCCCCACTCGTTGCACTGCCGGCACTGTATCATCGGTCGCCCTTGTTGTCGTACTGCAGTCTGTTTCTGGAGCTGTTATTGTTAAACCTTCTGTTATTCCTGTATCCTCCGGGGGATGCATTCGGACTATTTTGAGGTTTTGGCGGTGTGGTCGGCGAAGTTGATGATTCTCCCTGAGTGAACAACACTTGGGTGCTTCTTGCTTTCAAGTTAAATGGACATTCCTTGATTGAATGTCCCATTACCTGACAGATGTCGCAAAATAATTTTCTCAGGCAGTTTGCCTTTATGTGACCCTCCCCATTGCACTCTGTGCACCATAACTCGCGACCTTCTCTAGTTGTCTCTTTATCTGTTTTCATTTGCTTCATCATGCGGACCATGTCCCTTCTCAATGCCTAAATGGTTTTCGACTCGTTTTCACTGCTGTCGTCCCCCGTACTGTCATCATCTTCAGTTCTTCTCTTACTTCGAGATGATGTTTTGCTTTCACTTTTTATGTCCATCGCTCGATTGTACGCCTCCACGTACGACGATGGGGGTACCACTTTCATCTTTTTTCTCAATGACGAGACTAGCCCTTCAATGAACCATCTTTTCTTTAGTCCATCGGCTGGCTGCGTTTCCAATTTCCCGAGTAATTCTTTGAGCCTTCTATTATATGCCCTTACATTTTCGTTCTTTCCTTGTTTGGTATTGTAGATTTCTGCTACAATCTCATTGTCGTCTCTCAGAAGTTTAAATTTGTTCTCGAAGGCTTTTCTCAGTTCGTCCCATGAGGTTTTCTGTGCTGCCCCTAGGTCTGTATACCAATCAATGGCAATGCCTCTTAGCGTCGCTGGAAATGCTTTTACCCAATAGTCTTCATCCTCTTGTCTGTTTGCCACCCATATGGTTTCACACGTTTTACAGTGTCGGACAGGATCCTCTGACCCGTTCCCCATGAACTTCGGCAGCTTCTGCCTTTCACTTGCCGGTGGGGTCACCATTTTCTTCCCAAGGTACCCTCTCTGTGTCTTTGACCCAACTGGACTGGTTCTACTGTGTCGTTCCGGTGTCTTCCCGACACTGCCGACCACGTACGGTTCCTTCCCACTTCCGGTTTCGGCGTCCTCTACACTTTGAGTTACCTCTGGCTCTCCTTGGTTTTCCCTCTGTGCAGGGGTCTCAGGTTCAAGTCTTCTATTCCTCAGCCTTTCGTCAGAAATGGACAATGCCACAATCCGACGTATACTATCCTCTAGTTCTTTTGTTAGATTATTTTCTTTTCCTCTATTTGTTATTGGTGTTCTAAAATTATGTTCATCACCCCCTTGATCTACCTCTTCATGTCGTTCATTTTCTTTTTCACAAATCTGTTTCAATCGTTTTCTACGTTCTTCTTGTTCCTTTAGTCTTAATGATCTTCTTACTATTTCTTCTGGTGTTGCTTGCCCCACTGGTAATTTATTCTTATCTTTATTAAGTTGTATGGGCATTAATTATGCTTACCCTTTCTTAGTTGTACGGTGTGCGACGGCGATCACCGTCACGTTCCTCCTCCTCTTGTTTCAGGCGTTCTTCATATCTTCTGAGAATTTGTTGTCGTCGCACTTCCCTCTCTCTCTCTTCTCGAATATCTTGGAAGGCTATCAAGTTCCTTGCCAGAAGTCGAGGGATGCGGTCCAAAAGATTATCCACTTCGCTATTGACACGCAGGTTCTCTGAAATAACCTCATGTGGAACCTCTCTGCGGATAGACTCGTCTCTTACGTATTGTCCTACTGATAATAACCACAGTTTGACCAATTCCTGAGTTACTTCATCTTCTCGACTTCTGGGTTCATTCTCTTCTCGATCGCTTCCCTCGCGCTCTTCCTGAATTTCCTGTATTATCTCTTCTACGTGCTTTCTGTCTTGTACTTCCTCGTCAGTGTCAATTGGTTGCCCCATTACGCTGCCATTTCCTTGATGCTAAATACACCTGACGGCTTGTTCGGACGATGTCACTTGTCTGATGGCATCGGACGTCTCAACTTGTCATCACCTTGTCACCCGATGGCATCGAACGACTCCACTTGTCATCGACTTGTCACCCTCGACCCGTTTTCGAACTGGCAACGGCGCCAAATGTTTACCGCAGTATGGTGTGTTTCACAGAATATGAAGTAAATGTTTACCGCAGTATGGTGTGTTTCACAGAATATGAAGTAAACAGAAATAAGTAGTATAGTGCATCATATGACCATAACAAGAGTACTCGGAATGGAATACTGTATTTATCATTGATTCACAGAACATTACAATGTCGTGACAGCACATAAACATTCATTGTGATTCCAATGTCTGCATAATAACTATTGCAAAATCACCGATATCCGACTACAATGCATTGATGACTTAAATACTCACGACCAAGGGTGGTTGTGATGCCAACCGTTGGTACCGACTCCAAACTACCCGACCCGTTGGTTGATGCCGACAACTAATTACATCATTTGTTTATTTAACTATTTTGCTGTCTACAATATCCATAAAAACACAAATCAAATCTAAAAAGAAAAAGATCTTACTTAAATTTGGCAATGAAAGCTTTCACTTAAATTAATAATGGTGTCCATGTTCTTTTCTTTTATTACCTTTGAATGTTTAAGAGATTTGTAATAGCTTTCTTCTTCTTTTATTGCCTTTGAATGTTTAACAAAATTATAATAGCTTTGAAGAATGCTACAGACATTTGCAATGCTAAAATGCCAAAAAAAACCTACTTAAAATTGGCAATGAAAGTTTTCACTTAAATTGAGTATGGTGTCCATATTATCATTGACGATGCCTTTAGCTTTCTTCAAAGCTAATAAAAAATCTCTCAAACATTCAAAGGCAATAAAAGAAAATGTACACACATACAATTATATTCATTGACATGACATGCAATCTTTCATAATTGGTGAAAGTATTAAATGAGGCCCTTTTTTTTTCAAAAAAACATTTTTTCTAACAACCTATACAAATAAGTTGAGATAATTGTGTAAAGTAATGGAATGTAGTATTTCATACTAAAATCCACCTTTTTATTCAATTTAAAACAACAAACAGTAAAAAGTTTCATGTAGAAAATCTAGAGTTTAATTGTTAAAAAAAAACAAAAATTAAAAAAACATATAGATTTTAGTTTAGATATCCAAAGACTGACACATGCATATGTTTTCAAATTTTTAGAACTTATTAAATACTTTTTTAGAAAAAAATTTTAATTATTTTTCAAAGAAAGTTTGGCCTTAATATAAAAAAACACACTATAATAATTTGGCCTAAAACAATTGTTATTTACTTTGATGCATTAACCCACTTTGTCATGCAGGTGGTGCAATTACTATTTCCTAGAGCTATTGACTAGTAAAAAGGGGTATATATTAAACCTTCATGGACATTTCCTTAAAGATGTTATGGTTTTCTACATTTACAAATTGTTCCAAGTTAAGAGCAAATGATATCTTACGTTGTACAAGAAACATCTTGACTATAAGATAAGAGTTACAAGTTAATAGCCACCAGTACACTATTCGAAATGTTGTCATTGATGTCAAAGGTGCATACACATGTTATCATTGATGTCAAGAAAGTGCATGAACAAGATTGTTATCCCTAATGTCAAAGACCGAGATGGTTGGTGAGATTGATATCTAAGAGATCGTTGTGGAGATTGTTGGATTAAGATGTATGTGACAATATGTTGATAAGAGCAGAAATACAACACAGATATTCCCATCAATAAAGGTAGAGAGCAAAGATATTGTAATGTCCCCTTTCTAGTGGAAACACTTAACATGTATCTGCATCCGAAGTGATTCTCAAGGAGACATTAGAAATATTAGAGATCAATAAATTTTGATGATAATATCTAATGAGATCAAGATAATATAAATATTTCACGCTTTGTCAAAAAGATTATTCATTTCTCATTCATTATTTGATGACTATTCTATAATATGTTTCATAAGTACGTTAGGGTAGATATTAAACATATTTCAAAATCCGTATCTTCCCCTCCTATTCTTCGAGGAATTGGGCTTTACATTAGAGAGCGCTGAAACCATCTCCGACCCAGATTCGGGAAACTAGTCCCAGCCATTGGGGCCCATACGGAATCTCCAATCCGGCTTCGAGAACTATGTCCCAGCCATTGGCATCGATACGAGATCTCTTGACCCGACTTCGGAAACTATATCCCAGCCGTTGGGGTCTATACATAAGATGGAATTACTACGCCTTTCCCTACAATACCCGTGATTCCTCATTGGATGAAGTAATAGGGGCTACGAAGATATGATCTTAATTTCAATATCCCCTCGTACTATATATGGAATGCTATTATACTATTTATCATCATATATTCCTGTTTCAATTTGGATTTATCATTTTGGAGTATCCTTGTTATTATACTATTGTTCATCCTTGTTAATTATTACGACTGAATATTAATTCCATTTTAAATAGATAAATATTCTTACAATCATTCATATGGAGCAGTCATAAAATTGTTATTACAACATGAAATGCTGATCAATCACAATGTATATATATATATATTCCAAAACCTAAGTAACTTAATTCCAACACTTACCTAATTGGTGGTTGTTGTATGCCTTTTTTCCTTGCTTCCTTTATCTTTTTTCTGTATTTCTTATTACTTCTTCTGACCTGCAGGTTCCCTTTTATCAGTCTTTTTTTATATCCTCCCCATTTTCCTTCCTCATCGATTCCCCTTTATACTTTCCTTATTCCTATCAACGTGTGCAACTCACTTTAATCGCTGTCCCATAAGTGACGTTTCCTTTAGAATGAATCGCTACAGTTTCTAAATTATTCACCGTAAATGATAACTATTGTATTATGGTCTTTGGCTGATTCAAAGGGATCGCTCTTTTGTGTATAAGATGGTTACCTCGTTATGAATGCATATAAATCTGCCTTAAGTCTTATGAAATCGGTTACATATTTTAATTTACTTAAATTTCTTAATATTCTTTATAGAATACATTCGCTGCCTTAATGCATCTTAAGGTAAGACAAAAGTCTTAGTTTATAAAGTATAATTTATGTTTATGTTTATAATATATTTATATTCATATATTCATATATTATTGTTATTATATATATATATATATATTTATTTATTTATTTATTTATAATTACTTCTCTATTATAATAATAATATATATATTATCACACACAGATATATATATATATATATATATATATATATATATATATATATATATATATATATATATATATATATATATATATTTATATATATATATATAATTAATGATAGGAAAGATGTGAAGAGTAAGTCACAATAGCTACATGTATTCATATATGTAAATTACTAGTAAATCATAAGGTATGCAATTGGATACATAGAAGTTATGAAGCACGTATTTGAATACACATAATCCATAACATAAAATGCAAATATAATATAGGGGATATGACAGTCCCCCCACCTCCCACACTTAAGATTGCTTGTCCTCAAGCAACTTAAGGTTTGGATGATTGAAAACATCTCCTTTTGCACGAACAGCTTTTGGAGAGTCATCAGGTAAACCTTGTAAAGTGACCTCTTTTCCCTTATGTTGAAAGTGGATTTTTAAGTTAGGAAGGTCAAACTGAAAACATCCCAACGAATATATCCAAGGGGTGCCTAGAATTACATCGGTATCTAGGGGTGCTACATAGAAGTCTTCTTGAATAAAATGTTTCCCTAGGATCACTACAAGTTGGGGAACAATCTTAGTGCATGAAACCATTGCTCCTGTGGCAGTAGTTGCTGAAAATTCCTTGAAGTCTTGGGTTTGTAACTTCCTTCTTTTTACTAATTTTTCATCAATGAAGTTGTGGGATGCCCCACTATCTACAAGAGTGATAATTCTTTGTCTCTTGATAATGCTCCTAATGCAGAAAGGACGAGGCTTGGAAGTTTGGGTGATTGTGGCCAAGGTTACATGCTCATCTTCTTCTGTTCTTGCCTTCTTGACAATTTTTTCTTCGGTTTCTTCATCGTATGCAACCTCAATCTTTTGGGCTTGACCTTTCTTATCACATTTATGCCCAGGTTCCCATTTTCCTTTGCACCTATAACATAAGTTTTCCTTCTTGCAAATATGCCCTTGTCTCCAAAGCTCTTGACATTTGAAACACAGGTTCTTTTCTCTAAGTTCTCCTTTGGAAGACTTATTGTCTTCATTCTTTTTGTGATAGGTTTTGGAATGCTCATGTGTGCTTTTGATATTTGAAGTTGATGATTCCAAATTCAAGGTTTTTTCTATGGCATCATCAAGTGTAGTGGGGCTATGAGCTTTTACCATTCCCCTTAGTGGAACCTTTAACCCTTCTACAAATAGATAAGTTAGTCTATCTTCATCAATCCCAGTGACTTTTATTGAAATCTTTTGAAATTCAGCTATGTATTCTTCTACCATTCCTTGTTGTTTCAATTGAGTTAGTTTCTTGAAGTTTTCTTGGGGGTGTTCTTTATCAAACCTTTTGATTAGTTTTTATGAAAATTATTCATAGGTGGTTATCTTATTATGCCCTTGGGTGTGTTCCCCATGATGCCACCATTCGTAGGCTATTCCTTCTAAGTGAAGGATATCAAATTTTATGGCTTCCTCCTCAGTCATTGGGCTTAAGGATAGATAAGTGTTCAATTTTTTAAGCCATGCATGGGCTAATATTTTATTTGTCCCGTCAAAGTTTGGGAGGGATATTTTGTTTACTTTATGCTTTAGGTCTCTATTTGGAGGTCTTCTTTCCTTTCTAGGTACCTCATGTCTTTTAGCGTCGCAAAAATCTCTAAAGTTAACAAGATTCCTATCTCAGGATCAAGATTTGCATGAGCCCTAGCAATTTCTTCCGCGCTGTGTGGATGGTTCATTTTCTTCTTCATTTCTAGATGGTACTTCCCTAGGTAAGAAGGAAGGCCTAGGAACCTTGAGGCTAGGAGATTCTTTATTACTTTCAGAGACATTAGACCCCGTGTCTCCCCCATTTACAGAATGGGTCTTTAGGCTATCAATGGCATTGCCCATGTTTTCAAAGGCTTGTATAAGTTTTTCATTTTGGTTAGAGAGGGCTTGATTGGTTTGTTCCCTAAAGGTTTTCATTTGACTTAGCAATTCCTCACTCATGTTGGTATTATTTCCCCTTCTTTGATAACCTTGCATTGTCAACCTTTCACAAGATGGCAGGATGACTGCTCTGATACCACTTGTAATGTCCCCTTTCTAGTGGAAACACTTAAACCTGTATCTGCATCCAAAGTGATTCTCAAGGAGACATTAGAAACATTAGAGATCAATAAATTTTGATGATAATATATAATGAGATCAAGATAATATAAATATTTCTTTCTTTATCAAAAATATTATTCATTTCTCATTCATTATTTGATGACTATTCTATAATATATTTCATAAGTACGTTAGGGTAGATATTAAACATATTTCAAGATCCATATCTTCCCCTCCTATTCTTCATCGAGGAATTAGGCTTTACATTAGGGCATGCTGAAACCATCTCCGACTCGACTTCGGAAAACTAGTCCCAGCCATTGGGGCCCATACAGAATCTCTGATCCGGCTTCGGGAACTATGTCCCAGCCATTGGGATCGATACGAGATCTCTTGACCCGGCTTCGAAAACTTATCTCAACCATTGGGGTCTATACAGAAGATGGAATTACTCTGCCTTTCCCTACAATACATGTGATTCCTCATTGGATGAAGTAATAGGGGCTACGGAGATATGATCTTAATTTCAATATCCCCTCGTACTATATATAGAATGCTATTATACTATTTATCATCATATATTCATATTTCAATTTGGATTTATCATTTTGGAGTATCCTTGGTATTATACTATTGTTCATCCTTGTTAATTATTACGAGTGAATATTAATTCCATTTTAAATAGATAAATATGCTTACAATCATTCATATGGAATAGCCATAAAATTGTTATTACAACATGAGATGCTGATCAATCACAATGTCATATATATATATATATATATATATATTCCAAAACCTAAGTAACTTAATTCCAACACTTACCTGATTGGTGGTTGTTGTATGCCTTTTTTTGCTTGCTTCCTTTTATCTTTTTTCTGTATTTCTTATTACTTCTTCTGACCTGCAGGTTCCCTTTTATCAGTCTTTTTTTATATCCTCCCCATTTTCCTTCCTCATCGATTCCCCTTTATACTTTCCTTATTCCTATCGACATGTGCAACTCACTTTAATTGTTGTCCCAAAAGTGGCATTTCCTTTAGAATGAATCGCTGTAGTTTCTAAATTATTCACCGTAAATGATAACTATTGTATTATGGTCTTTGGCTAATTCAAAGGAATCACTCTTTTGTGTATAAGATGGTTACTGCATTATGAATGCATATAAATCTGCCTTAAGTCTTATGAAATCGGTTACATATTTTAATTTACTTAATATTCTTTATAGAATACATTCGCTGCCTTAATGCATCTTAAGGGAAGACAAAAGTATAATTTATGTTTATGTTTATAATATATTTATATTCATATATTATTATATTATTGTTATATATATATATATATATATATATATATATATATATATATATATATAATTACTTCTCTATTATAATAATAATATATATATTATCTCTCTCACACACACATATATATAATTCTCTCTCTCTCTCTCTCTCTCTCTCTCTCTCTCTATATATATATATATATATATATATATATATATTATCTCTCACACACATATATATAATTACCTCTCTCTCTCTCTCTCTCTCTCTCTCTCTCTCTCTCTCTCTCTCTCTATATCTATATATATATATATATATATATATTATCTCTCTCACACACATATATATAATTACTTCTCTATTTTATATATATATATATATATATCACACACACACACACACACATATATATATATTTGTTTATTATGATAATATATATATTTATAATCACTTCTATTATGTTATATATATATATATAATGATAAGAAAGATGTGAAGAGTAAGTCACAATAGCTATATGTATTCATATATGTAATTACTAGTAAATCATAAGGTATGCAATTGGATACACAAAAGTTACGAAGCATGTATTTGATACACATAATCCATAACATAAAATGCAAATATAATATAGGGGATATGACAGATATAAGGCAGATATAAAGTTTGAATATATAGATTGAAGGTAGTTTAAATTAAAGATTTAAATTACTATAGATGGGTCGACCCATATATCGAAAGGAGAGATTTAAAGTTAAAATAAAAACAAATGTTATAACAATGGCCAACTTCATTTTTATCTTGACGCTTAAATAAAATTCAAAGCACAAAGGTTTAAGGCTGACTTGAAATACTAGCTGACTTCCCTCTAATGGAGCACCCATTATGGAATAAGACAAAGGCCTTATGTAAGACAAATAGGTGCAATTTATAAATAACAAGTGCAGCGATTTGTATGATTATAAAAAAAAAAAAAGCAGCGATCAAATTCAAAAGGCAGTGGTTCTATGAAGAGCATAAATTAAAGGCCAGCATACATGTCTAAGTGGTGCAATTAATAAAAAAAGACAAGAGGAGCGATCAAAGACAAGTAATAATCAACATATATAAGGCAAAAGTTTTAGTTATTAAATACAATATGAGGTGATGAAAAGGAGCGATCAGCATATAAGACAAAAACATGTTAAGAGGTGCGACTTGTATCATGTATGTAATACAAACTCCCTGGCAGCGCTTAATTTGAATGTGTTTTGGTATAAGGCAGCAATTAATATTTGGAAGAGGTGCAATTAAGTGAGAAGGTGTTTTCCTTGGTGAAAGACGCATCACTTAACAAAAGAATGTCTCCCTTGAAGAAATATAAAAGCATAGTGAAGGAATGATATGAAACAAGCAATTTAAATGAAATATATCTAATGTAAAGAGCAGATTGATAGGAGAAAAGGCAGAAAAATGAAGTGCAAATCAGACTTATATTAAATAGATGAAGGGGATATGGTGAAAGAAGAACAAATGATACATCATTAGAGAGCAGAAAATTTGAATAAAGATAGCCATATTTGTGATCATATGTTCAAAGAAGATTGTGAATGATTGTAATCAGATTTGTGAAAGGAATTGGTGCATAAATTAGATCAGATTTGTGAAAAGAGCATTGTGTAAAGGGTGTGATCAGATTTGTAAAGAAAGAATTGTGTGAAGTGTGTGATTAGATTTGTAAGGGAAGTGTGTGATCATATTTGAAGGGAAGTGTGTGATCAAATTTGTGAAAGGTGTAAACAGTTTTGTGAGAGGAAGATCTTGTAGAGAAGTAAACTAGATCAGTCATTGAAGGATTAATAGGTTGGAGCCTATCAAATAGAGGTTGGAGCCTCTTATTGAGTTGAAGCTCAGTTTGTGTGGAGGTTGGAGCCTCCAATAAGTTGAAACCTATAATTTTGTCAAGTGGAGATTGGAGTCTGCAGTAGGTTGGAGCCTACAAGAAAAAAAAGAAGATCAATCTATAATATATAAACAATATTTTGTCGTGGTTTTCTCTTGAAAGGGTTTCCACGTAAATCATGTGTTCTCATTGTGTTCTTAATTGCTAGATCTTGCATGTGTAGTTGATGTGATCGATTGAGTTTGGAAAAGTTAAAGTTCGTATTATACTAATTCACCCCCCCCCCCCACCCCCCTCAATATAAATGTGTGCTCATCATACACTACCAAAAACATTTTGACTAAAAGGTAGAGTTAAGGTTTACTATCCACTAGAATGGCTTATTCCTATTCCTTACAAGAATTGCATGACATGTTATATGGCTCCCTAAGAAAATTGCCCTTTTTGACCAAAATACGTATCATTTTATGATTAGTAGATAAGGAATAAATCATGTTAGTTTTGAAATGCATAGAAGAAATCCATATAGGAGATTATGTAGGCACATATAACCCAATATGATGATTAAAATATCACCATAGTGCAACTTTAGTATAACAACAATCCAAACATGTTTGCTATGACCTTGAGTAGATTAGATCTCCCCACTCATGAGGGGTAATGAGATTTACATGAGCCACATATACATGCAAATCCCCTTAAACCATATAGTTTACATCCACACTATCCTCCATGCCCATGGATTCCATTGATATTAACCTACAAGCTAGATCTAATTCCCATATTCATCTAGTTCATAATATCTTCTTCATAGCTCTCATTTAAGTTGATCACCAACAAAAATGTTTCATCAAAGACCAAAATAATTCAACTACAACTGATACAATTTCACATGATTTGCCATTAGGGGCATGGCATCATTCGATAGGGTAAGAATGCAACACATATTCATAACAATACCAATCTTATATAAGTTCAAAGAGTCAATTCTTTAGAAATTTGACATAATGACCCTAATATTTGATACATAAGTATGAAAGACATATATAAAAACATCTATCAACGTTGTATGGGAAAAACATAGAATGGTCATTATTTTATTTTAAATAGCTAAGTATTAAAGCTTGTTATAAGATCATTACCATGATATCTATCTAACAAAAAGAAATTAATATTGCATGCAAGTACCCATTCATCATGAATAGTCTATCCTTGTAGAATTCATTTCTTTTCAAGTTTATGAGTGGTCTTTCCTTATAGGACTCTTCTCATTGTCATGAATAGCATCTACCCATATGCAAGTTAATAAGTAGTTTATATAAGTTTGTGTTTTTTTTTAATTTATAAGAAGAATAGAGTCTAGGCCCAATGGCATCATCCATCTTAACACTCTCTTCATGAATATTTTAATATAGATCTTAATTACTCTTCATATTATCTTCTTTAGATTTGCTTGAATACTTCGATAATTTACATCTTATTTTCTTACGTCTCGAATGCTCTCTGCATTTCCTTTTATACCGTAATAATCTCTTATGTATGGAGGCGACTTTATGAAACATCATACTCTCTCACATAGGGAGGCGACCCTTTAAGTATATGTGCTTCCTTAACTAATATAATAGTTGTCTTCTAATAATTATAATTGTTGCCTTCATGATTATAATCTACTTTTAATTCTTCTCACAACAAGGTCGGCCAACATTAAGAAATATTTAATTGACTTTTAATTTATTTTATCTTCCTCTATTGTAGGTGACTACCCCATTCTATTATTTATGACTTTACTTTCCTCAATTGTATGAGGTGCCAATTTAGAGGGGTCGACCATCAACTTAAAGTTGTTTTTCTTTCCTCAAGGAAGTCGACTAGGAAGGGGTGTCGGCCTCAGCCAAATTGAATTATTTTGTATTAGAGGTGGCAACATCATTAGAGGGGTTGGCTCCTATAAATTTTGTTTTAATCTTATCAAAGACCACAGACTTGGATACAATTTCAGCGCTGCCACCTTGAATGAGGTTGGCCATAGGGATTATAATGAAAGTGCTACCATCTTTTTGATGATATTTAATGCAACGATTTATGGCCTTTGGCTTATAACAATTTCTTTTTCTTGGATTAGCGAATTCCATCGTATGTAGTCAGTCCTTACTATCAGCTCCACGGTTCTTTTCATCTTCCATAAACATAGTCAAAGCTAATACAGATAATATATCTGCAAGGTACTTTTAAGATCTTCTATACATCCGGATCTAACAAGGAAGTAGATCAAGACATCTCCTTTAAATGTAATAAACTCTCAGACACAACAACTTCATTTTCTCCACTATACCTTTTCTCAATGAATGGTTAGTCGATTAGAGCCTTTGTCTACTTCCATAACTTAACTAAGAGCCTCATCCAAATCTGGTAGATTCACCATTATCCCCATACGCCTTTGACATCAATGCCAACAATCTTGACATCAATGACAACAATTTCCAACATGCTCATCAATGTATAAGAATTGACCTATGATATCCCCTATTTTAGTGAATATACATTCTCCCCAAAACTCAATAGGAAGAGCATAGAGATTGGTCCATAAAAGGATGATTTCAATGTTTTTTGTTAGGGTTGAAAGCCGTTGTCCATAGTTTAATGAATATGCTTCTTTTACCCATGAACCAATTAGTTTTGTAACACAAAACATAATCTCTATCTTCTAAACAAGAGAAAGTTACCATGAAGAAGCTCTTGGGTAAAAAAGTAAGTTGAAACTTAGCAGGGGTCCAAAGCTTGTTTATAAAATTCCTTACCTCTACTAGGGGTTGTCTTATACCTTTGACCTAATAGACAAGAGTTTGCTCTTCATAATTGTTTAGATCCAATTCAAAATTATCCTTAGCAATTGTGATTGATGTTGGAGTTGTTTCATAGTGCATTGTATCACTATACGCCCTAAAAAC
Organism: Cunninghamia lanceolata; assembly: GCA_027924645.1. Classification (NCBI taxonomy): domain Eukaryota; kingdom Viridiplantae; phylum Streptophyta; class Pinopsida; order Cupressales; family Cupressaceae; genus Cunninghamia; species Cunninghamia lanceolata. Next base: position 4,476,288 of record BSBN01001026.1, on the reverse strand, counting down.
AAACTTGTCTACAAAATTTGCAGAAGCCACCCCTTCCCTTGCCACATTTCTTTCATTCAGCTTATCCATGACTTCATTCTTGACTCCAATGGCAGCCACATATGAAGAATCCCAGTGTCGTCATTGAACTCGATCACACAATAATATTTCTCCTTTCTTTACCATAGAATCCCCATTAAAAACCCTAGTTTTTTCTTCATTTGTCCATTGACAGGTTTCCCCTAAAACATGTCCTCCATCTTCCTTTGTTGTTCCAAGCACTTCAAAGACCACCCCATTGTTAGTGTAGGAATATTAACACTATTACTTATTATTTAAATAAGTAATTATGTGTATATTCCCCACATGGCTTTAAGCCACCTTAGGTCGTTAGGTGTCTACTTAGAGAGTCCAATACAACTCTCCAAGCCACTTGTCGACACTCATTTGCCACCACTTTTCGAGTGTTTTGAGTTGACTTCTGAACTGACTCAAACTCTCAACACTATTTGTACACCACACTTGTTCATAGTTCATTACCGATTATGTGATTATGTAAGTAATCATCTTTCGAGTCATTTGTTCTTGATTGCTCCATTTGTGATTAGCATTCTGTCAGTGATCTAAGTTCTATCATGGTATCAGATCGGGGCTGAAGTTTGTTTGCTGATTCATTTGGAGCGGAGGCCAATTTGGAGGTCGTGTATTCAAGGCATTTTTGGTGCAAGTTTTTTTTTGCGGGGGCATCTCTGTGAGATTTTTTGTGCTTGTGAAGGGGGTGTCTTCTCTGACCCGTGAAGGGCAAACTGCAAATCAACAATGCATCTTTCTCGAAATTTTTGAGATTTGGGTGTCCATTTTTTGGCCTTTGATCTTGTGTTTTAGGTTTTTTTTTTTGGCCTCTTGGCCTCTTCTGGCTAAGGTTTTCATCAAATATGGGCATTTCCTTTTGGTTTGATTCGCCCTCTTGGCCCTATCGAAACCCTCACAATCCTTTCTTGGCCCCAATCTACGTTTGGATCATATGCCTTAATGCCTGATTGCAGTCTGAGGCATCAGAGAAAAGATCTAGACATTTTTTACATTGATCTTGGAGGTTTGAGGGTTTCTAGTTCGTGGTTTCAAGATTTTGAATAGTCATTTTTTTTGTGGGTTCGATTTCTTGGCTACCGTTGAAGATTATTCTTGTGGATTTCAACATTCCACAACACCAAGACAAGCTTTTGTTTTTTGTGGGGTATAAAATCTTTGATCACTGCAAGCTATTCAAGGAGGTCGCGGTTTATGCAACTTGGTCATAGCTCATTTTCTGATCACAACTCTTCATAACCAAAGGATGGTCTACTTGTCTACAGGTCATTGTTCTAGGTTGGGGTCATGCATCCAACACACTAGCCCATTTTTTCTGATCCAAGGATGATTTGCAAGCGAGAAGAGGTCAGTTTGGGCGTTCAAATAGGTGCCTATTTGCCTTCCACCTGTCCAGAGCTTCTATGGTCTATTTGCAGGTCAGAAGAGGCCTGATCTAGGCATGATTTGGCCCTGGGAAGAGTGCTTCTTGCAAAAATAGAGGCTCTAACCTTGAAGCGGCATGCAACCATCAGCAAGAAGTTTGAAAACTCCACAAGGAGGCGCGTTCAAGCATGAGAAAGGCAAATCAAATCCATTTTTTATCACTATTTGCAAGGTGCCATCTCACCTATTTCAAGGCGTCCACAGAACAAATCCCCTATTGTATTTTTTGGCTGCCATTCCTAGCCACTGCATTCTGCCCTTCTGCCCTAAAATTTGGGCTTGACTCTTTAAAAAAAATCTGCCGTAATTTTGTTTTTAAAAGCATTTAAAATTATGCTTTTCAAAATGTTAACAAAATAGGCAATATTTTTAGTGTTAAAATAAGGGTAGGACATTTAAACATTGGGGCACAATTGATTTGTAGGAATTATGGTTTTTAATAACCCTTGTATCTTCCCTTGTTGAAGACGAAGTGTAAGGCCCGGGTTGGCAGGAGGCCAATTCCCCCTCTCAATCCAAACCATTGTATTCCATATTCCGTGCCGATTCCAATGAGTAGTTGGAAGGCTAGGTTCCCTCAAGGTTATAGGCATTTTTTTGCTTCTTCAAGTACAATTTTTTAAAATAGGTTTGTTTCACGGGAAATCGTTATTGTAATAACTTTTGTTCGGTAGCTCAGAATTGAGCACCATTTTCTGCAAAAGTGCATGTTTTCCAATTTCCTATCCATTGGTCATATTTATTTTGTAAAATGCACTAAGTTACAAATTTGGGGGGTCACCTAATACTAAATTAGGGGTGTATATAATGTGCCTTGAACATTTCAGAGTTGTGCCAAAGAGCACTTCCATAGAATCAGGTCAAGAGCACTTCATTGAGTTGTGTTTATAACACTTCCACACTTTCTTTCCATTTTTTTAGTTATGGGGGTTATTCATTCACTAATTTATAAAGTGCCACAAATAATATTGGGATAAAAATATTAAATTATGGGAGGGTTCATAGAGTTGTGTCAAGTGTATTTTAGAGTTGTGCCAAGAGCACTTCCACATAGATATGTCAAGTACACTACCACTACATCATTCTTCAATATTTTTTCCCGCATTGTATTGAGATATGTCAAGTACACTTCCATTGAGCTGTGTCAAGAACATTTCCACTACATCACTATCACTTAATGCTACATGTGCATCCAAAGTTGATTCTTCGAGGACTTCCAGAGATTCATCATAGCAAAAGATTGATACCAGATTATTTGCTTCTACATATTTCAGAATTGCTTCACAGAAAGCTTCCACATAATCTTCAAAGCAAGGCTTCACATTGGATTTGAATTGTAGCCATATGGCATGCAATTGCATTCCACACATGGATCTTGCAAGAATTGCAGGATTATCACTTCTAGTTGTATCGTGTCCAATACACTTTCTTTATTTCTCTTGTTTGGAGGAAAGTTTTTTCCCATAGGGTTTTCTTTCTTTCTCCACTTTGTGAGAGATGCTTTTGTACATGGGTACTTGATCAGGCCTAGTTGCCAGGACCCATCTTTATTGTGCCCACCTAAATTGTGCTTAAGGGGGGGTGTTAGTGTAGGAATATTAACACTATTACTTATTATTTAAATAAGTAATTATGTGTATATTCCCCACATGGCTTTAAGCCACCTTAGGTGGTTAGGTGTCTACTTGGAGAGTCCAATACAACTCTCCAATCAAGTTCCAATTAACAACAGGGAAGCTTCTCATGACCAGCAAGGAACCCTTCCTCATAGTATGGACAAATAGGATATGTTATCTTCCAAGCAAAAGAGTGTGGCCCAATCTATCTTCATGATTTGTCTCTACAAATTATGAGCAACTAGTAGACTGTTCAAGTTCAGAAGGTAAACCATCATATGAAAATAAAGGGCCAAGGTACTATATCAGAAGTTTAAATTGCAAAAATGTTGTTAAATCCTACTAATCTCAGTGAAGAGGAATCCCACCTTCACAAGATCAATAACAATAAGAGTTGTAATAGGTGAAGATTGTCTTACAACTAGTTGTTTTGTAGCCTTCTCTTTGGGCCTATTTGAATCGTGCTCTATTTTGCCTTGTAGATTTTGCTAACAACCACCTTGTTTGTTGTTAACTATTGAATATTTGGTTCCATTTGAACGGTCATTGTTTTATCCTTGGATCTTGGTTGTAAAAGGTTATGGGGCCCTTTCGAAACCCTTTATTTACCCTTATCAAAAAAAAAAAAACATAGAATTCCAACAAAGACTATAAACACTAGGTTAAAGATATATTAATGACCAAATAAAGTCTAGAATTGTCATCATCTATCTAAATTGCTATTGATTATTATAAACTATGTATATTCACATAAATAATGTGTAATAGCAAAAAAAATTAGCCAAACTAGGTTAAACCTAAATCAATGATCAAATAATAGGCATCGAAATGGAAAGTTATTTTTAGGATACATTTTATTTTTAGTCGTTTCTTTGAAGCTTTAGTCCATGGTTCTCATTTTTTAATTCTCTCTACATAATGTCGTGAAAGATAGCTTGGTTCCAGCTCATTCAAATTGTTGTATTTTCACCATAGTTATTAGACTCAAACTTAGCACAATTTTGTAGGCAAATTGTTTACTCAAACTTGGACTCAACACTCAAATTTGGAATAGACTCGTCAACTTCCAAAAACCATGAAATATAGAAAAACAATTTAAGGATTTAAAGTCTTTTCTATGCACCCTTCATTAAATTAATTTTAAAGACATAATAAACTAATCAATTACAAGTTACTTCAATCGTATACACAAGACTACATCAAGCAAATGAGTACAAAAGCATATTTGAGCTTAAGGAAATAATGAGTACAATAGCATAAAAAACAACCACCAAAAGTCCAACTATGGTTAAAAGGAGCCTATATCACTCAATCCAACATTAATAACTATGTGGTCATTCTTTCACTCATGTTTCAAATAGGGCCTCGATGTTAATGTAGCCATGATATCTGAGTGTATCAATTGCATCCAAGGAATATGCTCATGCTTGCTCCTCTACCTTGGCTAATGCTTCTACCTTAAAATCAACTTGATCAACCTATGCATGGTCATCCTTAGTGAAGATAAGATCCTTAGCCTCAATGATTCAATTTAATTTTGGACCAACCTCATCTAATGTAATAGAAGATAAATCAAAGCCTAGGATTTCTTTATCTTGAAGACAAAAGTTGTCATGAACATAAACAAGGTCATTTATGTTTGCGTGACATTCTATTGCACCTTTTGAGTGTATGTGCTCAAACATACTTCAATTGCACTTGCATCATTACATGTTTGGCTCAAAACACGTATACAATTCTCTAAAGATTAAAAACTTTAGCAACAAATCTCTCTTGCCATGCGTCTAAAATGAAATTCAAAATGAAAAGGAACCTAATCTCACTATGCAACATTAACATAAGAAGTCTATGTTTTAAAATACAACCTTGATCAACTTTTACTTGTTACAATGTCATCTAAATTGCCTTACATAAATTTACTTGTTCAAATCTTAATAACCATAACAATATCAATCACACAAGATTTACGTGGAAACCCTTACGGGAGAAAACCACGGAAAAATATTGCTTATATACATAATTCTCTTACAAGCTTTGTAGGCACCAACCTATTGGAGACTACAATCCACTCTTGCACAATCTGTGAGCACCAACCCACTAGAGACACCAATCCCTATTTGTAGAATTCGTGAGCACCACCTCACTGGAGACAACAATCTCCGCAACTGAGCACCAAGCTAGTAAGGCACCAACCTACGAATTCTTCAATGGATGATATGTCTTATGAATGTCGATACACTTCTTACAAATCTGATCACAACCCACACAATATCCTTTTTACACAAATCTGACCCAATTCATGCACAAACTCTTTTCACAAATCTTATCCAAATCATGGCACTATCTTCTCATGAATTTTTCCTTTTATATCTGCCCAGACTCTTCCTCTATCTCTGCATAGACTTCTTTGTCTCAGCACAATCTTCTTCTTTAACACAGCATAATTTTCTTCTATATTTCTGCCTTTAACTCTCCATTATATCTACATAATCTTCCTTCAAATCTGCCTTTATACCGCTCTATAATTCTGCCATATATCTTCCTTACAAATCTGCCTTATACAAATCTGCTTCAATGCCTTGTTTTTTCTCTTTATAGTCTACTATTCTCCTTGTGTATGTCTGCAAATGATATGAAAGTCATTTTGATGTGTTTTAGTTGCTTTTTAGGGTTTTAGGTGTTTTTTTTTTTTTGTTTTTGTTTTCCCTTTTTCATATTTGTTTTCTTCAAGTTAGTTGTGTCATCCAAGTATTCACATCAAGCTGCAACGAGTCTAACAAGACTCGCCTCCAAGTCCCCTAGCCTCAAAAAACCAAATCACCTTGAGACTCAGCAAGTCTGACGAGTCATGGTACTCTGATTTTGACCTAGTTGGGAATTGCTTGTGTGTGTGTGTGGCAAATTCATTCACAAAGTAAAATATATTTATAAATCCGAAAAAACCAGCCTATAGTTTATTTACAGCACAAAGTAAAATATACTTATAAACCAAAACAATCAGCCTATAGTTTATTTACAGCAGAAAGCAAATAATACTTACAAATCCAAAAACATCAGCATATAGTTTATTTACACCACAAAGATAACCTAATGGCAAAGAAAATACAACATCCATTTTAGTGCACACATTAATGTTGTCCAACTTAAATGTACAATGGATCGAAATCTTCATTTTCAAGGAACTCATAAAAGGTTTTACCAGCAAACCTGTGTATTCTACACTATGTTTCTTTTGCCATCACAACATTGAGTGAGTACTGAAATATGATAACTTGGCAATAATGGGATGACTGCAAACAAATTTCCTTGCATTGTTTTAACTCATAGCGCTACACCAACACAACTAACAAGCACATCAGAAGCACCCTCAGAAGCATGTACAAAACCTCCATAGTCTTTAGAGTATTCAAATGAAATACTCGGGCTCAAGTCCCACAGAAATTTCTTCTAACTTGTAACTCCAAGAAACTCAGCAAAGCTTCGGTACTTTGGTACCCACCCAATCTCATTACGAGTTTTTGCATTGTCCATTTGTTTTCCCAGTGGCCCAGTAACACCTGAATTTTATGTGTATGCTTATCAGGCAACAAAATATACATAAATTTATTTCAGAATAACACATCTTGAAAATAGAGCAAATCTAACAATCTTAATGTAAATGTTATTCAGCATGGCCAGAACTTTTTCAAGGATCAACGATTTTCTAATATATTAAGGATACAAAACTACAATCTTAGAATTGGTTTTGAGCTTTGCCTCCACCCTTGATTCTTCGCTAAACATTTGAAGTGGTGGCTTTGCTCCACACGTCATCTATCATTTGCATCTTGACAATGGTATTTCAATAAGATGTTCTAATGCTTTCAGGTTGGCACACCTTGGCATTCCTTATCCAAAACATTTTTAACTATTAAATACCATTCTAAAAGTGAAAAAAAAAGATCAGTATAGAGTAATATTTCAAGACTGCCTACAGACCATGTTGAATTATATGTTGCTTCGTAGATCAATTAACATCTAGATTGTTTGGGCTCATGATAAGATAGCATAAGGATAAATAAGGAATGAACTTTGTGTGTGTGTGCACGAGCATGTGTGCATGTCTGTGTGTCACACTCAAAAGATGGTTACTAAAAACTGTCTTGGGTTCAAGTTTTCAACGGCAGGAAAATGATAGATAGTGGTAATCAAGATTTATATGCATATCTTGTGAACCTAGTTTACTCCCTGACATCGCAGAGAGACTATAAATGTTTTTACATTACAAAAAACAGCAACAGTAGTTTTTATTTGTCGTGCATAGGTTAGCTTCAGAGCATCTTTCGTATCATGTATACAAAAGGAACCATAGAATTGATTTGCAAAGAGATTAGCAGGATGGATGCAGATCATTTCCTCATTCAGTATGCCAACATTCCAAGCAGATGAGGTGGAATCATGGGATTGGTAGAGAATTTTATTCCTTGAGCAGCAAAAACTTGCCTCCGTGAAGCTTTCTAATTGAGCAACCACGCACTTCACACATGATTGTTCTCACCATTTTCTTGAATTATAGCAGCAATTTTCCTTTAAGCTGATTCAAGGAGTAGGATGCCACCGATGGCTTCAATGGATTTTCTTGCTGGTTGAAGACTTCACTTAATTTCTCCACCCCTTCATTCACTTTTTTTGTCTTCTCTGATTGTTTTTAAAGAACAGTGTAGGAGTCTAGACAGCCCCTCTTCAATATCTGGTCATGCATTTTGAAGAGCTTTGAGCTCCCTTCTGAAATCCACAACCGAAACTAAGAGAGTGGTGGAAAGAGAATGCAACTGGGGTTTGGAGAGCTTCCTAAGGGTTTGGTGAGGGTACAAGTAAGAATAGAGTAGCATAGATGGAGAGAGACCATAGGAAGGAAAGGCTATGTAAGACTTCATTGGGATGATTATATTAGCAGGGCTGACTTCAAATTTTGTTAAAGAGTGGAATGAGACCATGGGAAATTCTTCTACCTTTTTAGTCCAAAATCAGTTCTAATTATGATGTGTGCAAATGGTGGGGTTCTAGACAGCATATATGTTGGTAAAACTAAAGAAATCAGAATTGGGAGAAATTGGTGTGTCTACTCAGTACAGAAAGTACAGCCCTGTATAATTGAACATAGTGTAAAAATAGGCAGCAGTTACAAAAGACTGCACTAACACTGCAGTTACAAAAGGACAATTACACAATCATAACCAAAGATACAACTTATTATAACAATATAGAAAAAACTAATATTATTCTAACACCCCCTTAATGACTAAACCAGAAACAACACCAAGCTTGTCCCAAAATTTGATAGGATCAAGAGGTTTAGACACTAAATTAGTAGACTGCTCCTGAGATGTGCAGAAATAAAGAAAAATAACTACACCGACAACTTTCATGGCAGCTGGCACCTGAAAATGATTTGAGAAAAGAGCTAAAGGAACATGCTCAGTGTCATGTTCCCTCCCCTATAGGCCAACCAAAGACATTGAAATGGAATCACATCAATGATAAGGGGAACATTGTTTATAAGAAGACAAGTGGCAGCAGCTACAAGAACCAACGCTTCTAATATAAGGACAAAATCTCCCACTACAAGACAAAGTTTGTCTTATATGAAAGTGTTAATAAAAAGGTGGGATATACAATTCAATCAAGGCAGCGATCTAGTGAACAATGATAAGTAAAGCATTGATAGAAGAAAGCCACGTGATTCTTATATGCAACGACTTTATGAGAGACAAGGTACATATTTCTACATGGAGTGGTAAGACAAAACCCTTACTCAGAGCGCTCAGCATCATTATTAGTATAATGATTATACATGAGAAAGAATCAATTATATCAAGTAAACAACAGTTCATATGACAGCGAATAAGTCAGCAAGGATGTATTGGTCAAAGAAGGAGCGATCTATGAGGCAGCGAATATATAGTTAGCAACGATTAATGGATATGAGATGTAGCAATAGGGAGGAAGTAGTAAAAGAGCCTAAATCATCATAGTACGCATATTAGTAAAAGATGTGATTAAAGCTTAATGAAGTGATGTGATTATTGAAGGGTTGCATCCATTCATAGATCACTGTCCTTCAAGATGATATAAAAGGTATGTTTTGTTGTGGAGAAAGGAGAAAGATATATATAGAAAAGAGATACATCAGTTCTGAGTTTCTAATCGGCAGCATTAAAACAGAATAACATATAACATACACAACAATTCTCATATATCAATGGATCAATCAGATTCAGAAATCCATCTGCACTCAGAAGGCAAAGGCTGAAATGGAAAGATATCAGCAGTAATATATACAGCAGTCTCATATAAGGCAATCAGATCTATAATCGATCAATCATAAGGAATAATATTCATTGCATTTGAAAGCAAGCATTTGGAATATTCAGAAACATCCGATAGTGGAAGATTAAAGGCAGACAGTCTCATTTATGAACCGCAGACTTAGATCTGCAAGGTTATATATACTCATTCAAGGCCATTATACTACTGAGCATAATAAAGAATATTGTGTGACAGGTCAGAATAGAATCTATATGAATATTTTATTGTTATCATTATCAGCTCATCCATCATAGGGAGAATAACAAGCAGGCAATGGGCAAGAAAACCTACCATATCCCCCTAAGGGCCTGTTTGGGGGAAAGTCTGATCTGCACCCCGTCCATACCCCCCATAAGGGCCTGTATGGAGGCTTTGTATGACAGCTTGGATCCTACCAAACCCCCTGTTAGGGCTTGTATGAGGGGAACCGAACATGCGACCTGCCATGCCCCCCATAAGGGCCTGCACAGAGGTATCATGTGCCAATGAATGTCTTGCCATCCCCACTATAATGGAGTTGAGTGAATAAAAGGATTTAATTACATGATAATTCCGAAACCCTAACCCTAAACTTGTGATATTTGAATTTTAGGGTAAAATTAGTATTGTGCCTAGAAGGGGACATTACACTCACTACAGAATCATCAATTTGTTTGTCTGTCCTCCGAAGTCATGCATTTGATTGTAGAGGTTCATCTTCATGCACACCTTATTAAATGAAGTAATACCACTTAGGTCTCTAATGCACAAGCAAACACTGTGAAGGTGAAGTTTCAACCAGACTCCAGCACAAACTCTGTATGTGTAGAACACCAGCTAGAATGGATAATGCTTTAGTCCTACATCTTTGATAGGCAAGTGAAGAACCAGCCAAGGGCTAACGCATTGGAATACCTAATGAACTAGAAAGTTCATCTTTCAACAGCACCACAATATTGGATTTTAGAACATTATTGACATCCTGATCATGAACCAAAGTAGATAAAGTTGTACCAACAACAGCCATGTAGCAGGAACAAGTTTGTACAAGCCGCCTTGCCTAATGCCTAGGGCAAACATTCTATAATGTTCCATAGTAGACCACTGCATTCCTTCGCATTAAACCTATTGTAATGTCCCATTCTAGGATTTGAAGGCAAATTTCTGAATCTTGCAATTTTACAAATAAACCCTAGGACTGAAAATTGAATTCACTAATGCACCTTTCTAATTTGTCTCCGACAATCATGAACTATAAGCTATCAAGATGCAATCTATAATGGAAAAGATAGTTATTGCAGCCTTAGGAATGTGAGTTACAACATGAATTACACATCTAATGATGTCAAATCAAATTCAGATCTTGCTGTTACAGATATTCAGAGTTCATTACTTCAATTACATCAAAAATAATGGCTTTATGATAGCCCAGCTAATGCTGAATACAACTGCAATTATGAAGATGACAATTACATACCAAATTGATGTTAAAATACAATACAAAGGAAGTGACAAGCCTGTTGTAGCAGTTTGGCCTCTTGTGAAAGTCAATTGCAATGTGGAAGGATCTCTAAACTGATCGCTGATGCATGCAAGTTACTGTTCGCTGTCATAGGGATGCAGATCTGATGTTTTAGGATGAAACAAGCCACCAAACAATGTACCAAGTGCTGCGCCAACCTCTAGAATGGAATTGCCCCTTCAATGAGCAGTTTGGCACCCAAAGACAATCAACTAGGCAGCGCTTAGGGTTTCCACTGTCACAAATTCAAATCTGCCTCACATGCGCTTGGACGGCCAGCAATAGCTTCCTCTAGGAATTTCGGCGCTCAAGGAGAATAGCTTCAATGTCTTCAATGATATAGATCTTCAATGAAATCAAACAATTCCTCAACAACCTATGAAACTCCAACAATGAAGTGCAAATGCGAACTCCGTGTGAGTCCACCTCCAATGATGCAAATTGGGTTTTCATCCAATTCTACCGTAGCAATGAAATGCCAAGCAAAATGCCAAAGTATGCAAAAGATTCATGATGTCAAAAATGAGCCACCAATCCTTCTTTTATACCAATTCAAATTAAAGATTTGAATTGTCAATTTTCCCTCCAATTTGATATCTCCAAGGGTGGCGTCCAATTCTATGCATCCTTTTATTATTTTTATTTGAATCCCTCTTTTTAATGATGAGCGCCACCTTTCAAAGGACCTATATTTTATTATTTTCAAACCCAAGATGGGCGCCAATCCTCAATTCCAATATTTTATTGTTTTTGGCCCATTCTCCAATGTGGCCGCTCACTAGGCAAGGCCTATTTTGATATTATTTTTGAATATTTCATTCCTCCAAGATTGACGCTAAAGCCAAGAAGTTGTTATTCCCTTTATCCAATGGCGTTAATACTAAATAATATTAATATAATATTATTTAATTGCCTTCTTCTCCATAGGCGTATAGAAAGGAATAATATATTATTTAATTCCCTTTGATAATTAATGCGAAAATCACATTAATTCATTCTTCCATTGTGTCGGCACTGACTGAGCCATATAGAACAACGTTCTATTTTCCAAGCCTTGAACAAAGTTATCTTTTCCAGTCCTTAGCTCAACCAGAATATTCCCTTGTTTTGTCAAGTTAACCTACGGGAATGAGAATAGGCTAACTCCATCCTCCGTTTGGTAACCACTCCAAAAATGGGGACATTACACCTATGTTCCATGAGTCTCAAGGACGAGGGGATGGTAGGATGGTAGGATAGGTCTTGGGATGGGGGACCAAGGGCCTAGATTTGGAGAGGGCAGTACAAATATATATAGTACTTAAAAAAATAGTTATAAAAAAATGTATAAGGAAATAACAAATGAAACTTTGAAATACTCAATCATTTTACATTGAACGATGAAAATGTCAAATATCATTATATTTATATTATATTCAAAATTCAAATACAATTGGCCAATGGCCCAATGCCTCTAATCATCATTCATCCCTGAAGTTTGCGCCAAACTCCTCGTCACTCAAACTGCTAGACTCCTCAAGGTCAAGCTCCTCCAAACCAAAACCAACCAACCCTATCTATGTTGAATCACTATCAACCTGTGTTGGCTCCTTCGGTTCTACATCCCATCGGGCTATTGGACTCTCCATATACGTAAGCGTGTTGTTGTCAATGAGACATGAGGTGCTATGTACAACTACAAGCTTCTTCGCCCTCCTAGAGGTAAGTCGATTCCACTTAACAGAGTGGATGAAACAATAAGTAGACCAATTTCTCTCGACAGCGAAACTAGAAACCTAGGAAAGCAAACGATTCGCTAGCGTGGTTGTCAAAGAATTAGGCCCATGCATAGTCCACCATAGAATTGGGATCCTCCTATGCCATAGTCTCCCTATCCATTTTGGCCTCTTCTAGATATCCCCTAAGAGTGGCAAATTTTATCCACTCAGTAAGAATCATGTTGACCTTTGTAGAATCATACATATTCTGAATGGCCCTCATGAACCCTGCCTTTACCTCAACATCTTGTATAGGTGTGACTCTACTAGGCCTTTGCACGTACCACTTCGAGTTCAATGAATAGCCAGCCATGTGCAAGGGAGTGTTGAGCTTCTCCCATTGCCAATGAATGATTGGCTGATATTGTTTGTTGTAGAACTGCAATGTGGGCTCTTTCTCTTGTACAATAGCCTTCATTTGGCCAAGCATAATGTCAATGCACTCATACACCTCTCCAAGGCTAGGTGCATTGGCCTTTCCCATATCTAATAACTCTGAAGATTGCAATAGTGATGGCAAAGATATATTTTGCATCAACCCAAAAAGTGTCACTCTTCGACACCTCCTTCACCCTCCTCCCCTACTCTAACTTAGAATCAGGCTACCAATTCCACTATATTGTCACGACCATTAGTTGCAATGCTTCTTGCAGCTCAAGCATCCTCTCCAAGAGAATGAAGTATGATGCATAACTAGTCTCTACAGCTTTCAAAAACTCCTCCTTAGATAAGGTCCTAAAGAGTGCATGTGATGTGTAGTGGTTGTAGATAAACATCTGCACATCACTAGCATCATTAACCACCTCTTTGATCCAACTAATTTTTCACATGTCCTTGAGTGCATTATTCATGGCATGAACACAACAAGGAGTCCACCAAATACTGCCTCAATCAATTTCCCTACCGCTTTGCACACATATGCTGCATCTATCACTACTTGCACCACATTCTCTGGCCCAACCTCCTCAATAGCATCTCTAAGGATTTGAAACTAAACATTATCATCCTTATAGTGCCCGCAACAATCAATAGCCCTAAGGAAATAAGGGCCCTTTGAACATGTGACCATGATGTTGATGAGTGGACGATGGTTGATGTTTGTCCACCCATCCATAATTATGTTGCATCCACTAGTGACCCAAGTAGCCTTCATCTTCTCCATTAGAATATTAATCTTGGAATAGCACTTATCCAAGATTGTTGTCCTCAAATTTGTCTCCCTTGGTGGCACATATGATGGTCCTGCTCTTATTATTTTTGCCATAGCCTCTTTATAATATTTTGCATATTGAACAATCCTGCCACCGTGTTTGCAGCATCACTAGTAGCCATTCTATGTTTCCCCTTAGGCTTTGCTGCCCCTAAACTAGATGAAAAAGTAGAAGTAGAACGAACTAAAACTTGTGGATCTTGGGCAATCCTAGTGCTAGTAGAAGTAGGAGTCCTCAATGGCAGAGTAGGAGGTACAAGTGTTTGGTCATCACCACAACTCCACAATCTATTTATTTCAATTATTTGTTTAAGTGACAATGCGTTACATACTCCTAAACCTTTACCTATAATATAAAGGTGTGCATTAACTCTTGTAAAAGAAATGATAGTTTTGGGGCTTTTTTTGGGTCAACAAAGTTAAAAAAAATCCCTTCGAAACGTGCCCCTGCAATTCAAAATGCTAGGGAATCGGCTTGGAATTGCCACATCAATAGTGGAATCATGTGGGTTCAGTAGGGTTATCGCGGAAACATTTTGAATGCTAAAAACCCATACCCTAGTCAAATCCATAGTCGATTTGGACCAATATTCGACGTATGTGGAATCGACCTCTAAACTAAGTGATTTGATAACTTAGTTAATTACTATTCTTTATTAAATTACTAATATTTAAAGTTTAATATATTTTTATTTTATATTTACTTTACTTTATTGTAATTTTTAATTAAGATTTAAATGTGAAAGTCAATTTTTATTTTTTAAGTTTATTTTATTTATTATTAATTTATTTTTTATAATTATTATTCTTTATTAAATTACTAATATTTAAATTTTAATATATTTTTAATTTATATTTACTTTATTTTATTTTAATTTTTAACTATGTTTCACGTGGACATGTCCTCGGCCTTCAAACCCCCATCCTCGTTCGTAGTGGCATTTTGGGTATGGTGGAGCAGTAGGGGAGATCCCTTGGCCATCCCCAAAAAAATTAAAAATGGCAAAACATTTCAAAAACACGTCTCAATTGCACGAAGCAGCAAGATACATGACAAAGACATATGGTTATCCCTGAGGTGCTCATCCCTCAACCGTCCCAAGGGCGGCCAAACATCCCCGATGTCAAATTAATATATTACAATCTGATATGTCAAAAAAATTATTACTTTTAAAAGGGGCGTGGGATCCAACAAACCCTCCCACACCCCTTATTCAACCCTAAATCATCACAATATTTTCCATTTTATTGTTGCCGCTACTGTTGTCGGAGGCTGCGGATAGCTTAAAGCACTACCCTCTTGCTTCCTACAAGTGCATTTCCTCACATTTCAGCCATTTGACATCAAGGTATGTCTCTTTGACTATTTTTTTTTTTTTTATACACATAATAGTAAACCTGTTAGAGAGGGTTTGTAATTATTTTTTAAATTTTTTGAGTTTGTTGTCACACAAAAACTTAAAAAGTTCCACAATTAAACAACACTACAAAGTTCAAACCTCTAAAACATTTTGGACATAAAAAATAAGCACTAGCAGTAGTGATGACAATGTGAATGAGATGGGTAGTGAAGAAGTAAACAAAATGGATCATTCTTCTGAAAATCCAAACACAAGTTATATTGGAACTCCATGAGACCATTTGCATGCCCTTCATCCTCTCTTTTAAAATTTGCAAAAGGCCCCTTCAACCCCAAAAAGACCCTTGCTGCAGTTTGCCACTAACTTAACCACTAATAAGGGTAAAAATTTGGAGGGCAGCAAGCATTGGTTGTCATGTTTGCAAAACTAATTATCATGGGAGCTATAGTAGGGTTGGACACCGTTTATTGTGTAAGAGTGGAGTTCGTAAAGATATAACGTTGTAACAATAGGTTGAAATGGTAAAGTTCATTGGGGAGAGTGTGGAAAGAACTACTAAAACTGCTAAGAAACATTGATCCAGACCATTGCAATTTATTAATGAGTATTCCAATATATCAATTGGAGAGGATTATGATAGAGGGAAGAAGGCCACTTCTACTGCAAGTGAGAAAAATACAATGGTGGGCTTAATGAATTTACAAAACGTGAGCAATTCGATGATTCAATGATCAAGTTTTTTTATGCCCATGCCATCCCATTTCATTTGGCAAGGTCTCCTTATTTCAAGGCTATGTTGAAAGATACAATGGCAGTTGGATCCTCTTATGTTCCCCCTGGAGAACACAAATTGCCTACCTCCTTCCTCGACGAACGATTTTCAAAGGTGAATGAGACAAACATGAATTAGGAGTGATTGTTCCACTGTCATGGATGGGTGGATTGATATTCGACATAGGCCCCTCGTTAATTTTATCTTTACATGTCTTGAGTTCATACTTTCTTAGAGCTATTGATTGCTCTAGGAAACGTAAGGATACTAATTACTAGTTTGGCCTTTTGAAGGAGGCCATATAGGAGGTTGGGTTTTCTAATGTTGTGCAAATTGTGATAGATTCAGCTCATGTTTGTAAGTTTGTTGGTTTGATGGTTGAGAGTGCTTACAAACTTTTTTTGGACTCCATGTTGTGTAGATGCTTTGAATAATGCTTTGAAAGTCATTGGGAAAATAGATTGGGTGAAGATAGCAATGGTCAAAGCTAGAGACATGCAAATGTTTGAATGTAACCATCACACTTCACTTGCATTATTCCGATCTTATTCAAAGAAAGAATTCCTCAAACTAGTTGAGACTAGATATGCTAGTTATTTTATTTTACTAGAGAGGATGCTGGAGGTGTAGGATGCTCTACGATCGATGGTGGTTTGTGGTGAGTGGAAAAAATGGGCTCAATCAAAGACAGAAGAAGCGAAGAAGGTGAGAGAAAGGATGCTTGATGATGCTTGGTGGTCCAAAATCAGGTAAGAAATTTTTATTTAATGTTTCTACTTTGTTTTTATTTTTAATTTAAATCTTAAATTTCTGATAGTGTTAATGTCTTATAATTTTTAAATGTTGCTTGCAGATATATTTGCTCTATCATATCACCTATTGTGGGGGAAATCAGGTATGCAGAGAAATTTATGATTGATCAAATGAGGCAAGCAGTTTGTGACAAGGATCTTGGATTACAATTCTCTATGGAGCATATCAGGCCTATTGTCACAAAGAGGTTGAACACAATGAACACCCTTCTTCAAATGATTGTCTATGCTCTTAATCCCAAGAGGTATGCACCTAGACCTGGTCGAATTCTTCCTTCTAAGGATGATGTGGTAATGGGGGGTTTATAAAGGCCTTTCTTAAGATGTATAATGTTGAAGAGGCAACCATACTTTGAGAGCAGTGGCATCAGTTTTCCGATCTTCAGGGACCTACATTCAGCAAACCAAACGCTAGGACAAATAGGACCACTATTGCACAAAAAAACCCCATTGGATGGTGGAAATTTCATGGGAAGGGCACACCGAAGTTGAACCAACTTTCTATTTGTCTACTCTCATAGATTGCTATTCATTTGTTGTAGAGAGGAATTGGTCCATCCATGGCTTCATCCACTTGATCAAGAGGAACAAGCTTACCTCTAAATGAGTAGAAAATTTAGTTGCAATTCATAGTGCCTTGAGACTTTAGGATTGGCAAACTATTGAGTATCGACATACTCCAACACGTTGGAATGTTGATCCTAAAGATGTTAGGCGGATTGACAAGGAGGAGTTGGGCTTCCGTTAGATGAATCACAATTTCAACCAAAGAGGGATACAGATAGCTCTTTTGATATTGATAGCCCAAATGACATTGGGTTTAATTTTAAATTTTAAAATTTAAATTTGAACAATGAAAATTAAATCAAAAATTTTATTGAAAAATGGGCCTCAAACTAAAGACCCCAAAATGCATCCCACCATCCCTATCTTGAAATGTCGTGGAACACAAATTTTTAATTACATTTAAATGTTAAAGTTAATTTAATTATATGTTTGTATATTTTTGTAAAATTACAATAATAAATATAAATTATTAAAGCTAGATTGTTAAATCAATTTATAATTATTTTTGTTTTATTATTCTAGCATATTAATCGTAGTATCATCATTGTCTAATGTTAGGGAGAGGAATAACAAGTGGATCAAATTAGGCCCTAGATCTTTGTTGTGGAATTATGTCACCATTCTTGACAAAATTCAGGGTGGTGGAGGTTACAAATGCACATGTCAAGTGTGCCTAAGTGAGTTCAGAGGTTCCTATACCAGGGTTCATGGACACCTTTGCCACAAAATAGGGACAAGGTTGTTGCATGTCTCAGTCCAAATGTTGATGATCGACCGAGGAGAGAGATGTCACCTACAAAAATTGCAAAATACCAAAAAAAAACAAGATGAAGCTGATAATCTTGTTCAAACATCAAAACAGAGGTCAACACTAAATAGACCCCCTTTGCATCCCCAATCAACCTTAGGGAAATCTACAATCACAAGAGGAACAATTTAAGACCTATTGAAAAATCATTTAATTTGCAAAGTCGAGAGTATATAGACCAAAATATTGTCCATTGCTTGTATGCAAATGGGATTGCATTTAATGTGGTGTGCTCTCCATATTGGCAAGAGGTAGTCAAGTCAATTAATGAGGCACCAAAAGGATACAAAAGCCCAAACTACAAGAAGGTTTGTACCACTCTTTTGGCTAAAGAAACAAACATTATTGACAGACAATTGTAGGTGATCTGAGCTTCATGGAAAATCTCATGGATTTCTATCATTTGTGATGGATGGAAGGATGCTAGAAATAGGCCATTGATCAATGTGATTGTAATGAGCCCAAAGGGAACAATGTTCTTGACAGCAGTTGAATGCAAAGTTGATGAGAAAGATACTCAATTTATTGCCAATATTCTAATTGAGGCAATTGAGTCAGTGGGGCAAAAAAACTTGTTAAAGTGGTCACAAATATTTCAAAAGTATGTAGAGAAAAAAGGTTGGTCGTGGAGGCAAGATTTTCCAACATTTGGTGGACTCCTTGTGTAGTTCATTCTTTGAACTTGATGCTACAAAAAATTGGCAAAATCCAATGGATACAAAAGATTTATGAACAAGCCAAACAAATTCAAATGTTTATTTGTAATCACCACATGCGACAAGCCATTTATAGACAATTTGCTAAGTTGGAGCTGTTGAACCTAACTTTTCTAAATTCTAAATTATATTTTGTATTTTGAAATATAACATTTTTATGAATTGTCATAAAAGATCTTTTTTTGAATATTTATAATATTTTTAAAATTATTATGTTTTAATTGAAGGTGATTGAGACTTGTTTTGCCACACACTACATTGTTCTTAAAAGGCTTGTGGATGTGAAACAAGCATTAAAAAGCATGGTGACTAGTGCTATTTAGGTAGTTTGGGGGCAATCCCAAACAAATAGAATAAATAATATTAGGGCAATCATTATTGATGATGATTGGTGGGCTCAAATACACTACTTGCTCTCTTTCACTGAGCCGATGTATGTCCTTATTCGCCTTTGTGAAACAAAAAATCAATATCAAGCAACATCTATGATTGCATAGATACAATGGTAGAGCAGGTCAGAGACATAATCATAGTAAAAGGGCAAAACCCTCCGAATTTTTGACAAGCAAATATATGAGATAATCAACAAGAGTTGAGATAAAATGACAACTCCTTTGCAGCTTTTAGCATATGCTTTAAACCCCAAGTACTACCATGCTGACATGTAGGCAATGCCAAATAGAACAGCACCAAATATGGATGTTGAGGTAGTTGATGGATATAAAAAACCTTCAAGAAGATGTTTACAGATCCTAGAGTTGCCGCGGAGTTTCGAAATGAGTTTGGGACCTTTGCATCCTTTGATGGAACTTATGCAGATGTTGATGCAATGGCAAATAAGAAAAAGAAATGGACCCTGTGAAGTGGTGCAACTTCCATGGTGCCATGACTAAACATTTGCAAAAAATGGCTATCAGACTTCTATCACAAGTTTGACATTATATGAATTATATTCCAATTTAAATTATTTATTGTTTTACTTTTGCCTCTTTATAATTTGTAATATCAATTTTTTTTTACAAGTTTCAAATTCTTCATCTAAGAGGAATTGGAGCACATATGGCTTCATCCATTTTGTGAAGCGAATGGATTGGCAGCTAGTAGAGTAGAGTGACATGTGCCGAAGTTGGGATTGATGCCAAAATTTGAATTTTTCCAATTTCACAATGAAACACATAGGTCTGACATCTGATTTCTACTTGCACATTTACATTTAGCTATGCCAATCATATGAATTACAAATACAAATGAAACATATGGATGACGGCAGATTTCAATTGAGAATTACAAAACATATTTGCAAGTTACAATGATGACAATGCACATATGACTGATTCAGATCTGACTGTGTAAGTCAGGCTTTTGACCTCTTCAATACATTAACAATTAATGACTAATGACAGCCCATACAAATATATCCTGCTGTTGCAAATATCAGAGAAGAAACATACCCTATTTGATGACAAATTACAACGCAATGTGGCGAATTAACCACTGTAGATCAGCGCACCTTCCAGGGTGTCGAATGGATCTCAAAACATGCAGATCGCCCTTCAATTTGATGTCCGATTTGCCTTGATGAAGATCGGCCACTTCCTCAACGCTGAAAGATGTTGAATGCAGCTCTAAAGTGGCAGTGACTAGGTTTATGACAGACTGTAGCAGCAAGAACTCCAATTGATGATCGCCAAAGGTGAATTTCCCTCTTTCTCAAGCCGTTCAAACCCTCAATGCTAGCGCTCCCTTGAATGGCCAAGAAGGGTGATAGAATAGTCCTCAAAATACCTTCAAAGGCTGCGAATCATACTAATATGCAAATCTGTGGGTTCCAGTCCAGATCGGCGCCAAGGTATCAAGGATGTAATGTTCAAGCCTTCAAGGATGCGCTCAACTCAAGGTATAGAGTTTATGCAAATCAGCACTCAAGAGATGATACTTCAATGCCTTCGACACAATGCAAAATCTTCAACCTTCAATCAGCAACAAGTCTTCACAAAATCCAAAGATCTTCAATGCAATCTTCAAGAATGGTCTCCAACCCATATTCGAATGATGAATCAATGAAGCTCAAGCAAATCTCCAGTGAAGTGCATGCGAACTCCATATGAATCCGCCTCTGTGATGTGATTGGGTTTTCGTCCAACACACCAATCTTCACAAGGGGTTTTGTCCTTGGAAGGCTAGCAAACAATTGCTAAGCAAAATATGCTAAGTTACCAAAATATCCGCGATGCCAGAATGAGCTCCTTCATGCTTTATTTATACTTGGATCTCTGTCAATTCAAATTAAAGATTTCAATTTCAATTTCCCTCCTTGCAATTCGAAAACACCTTCATTATTTATTTCTCCAAGAAGGGCGCCCAAATAGCAATATTATTTTATTCTTTTTTATTTGAATTTATTCCTCCAAAGTTGAGCGCTCAATTCCAATATAGTATTTTTATTCACTTTCCCCTTTTCTCCATGTGGTTATTTAATTTATATTTTATTTTCAATTGAGCGCCAAATCCAAGAATCCTCATTTTTTTATTATTTTATTTTTTCTCTCTCCAATGTAGCGCTCAAATTAGATAATATTATATTATTTATTTTATTTTATATTTCTCTTGGGCACTAAAATTAAATAATAATAAAATATTATTATTTAATTGTCTTCTTTGATAATTAATGCAAAATTGCATTAATTCATTTTTCCGTTTTTGCCAGTGAAATTAGCTGAGCCAACATTCCATTCTTCAAGCCTCTAAGCAACATTATCTTTTCCAAGCCTTGGCTTAACCAGAATATTCCCTTCATTTGAGGAACTAGCCTACGGGAATAATGATAGGCTAACTCAATTCCCTGTCAAGTGATCATACTGGAAATGGGGACATGTCATAGAGGACCTTGTATATGTCCATTCCAATCTTCATCTCTTGTTGCATTTCCTCCACAAACTACATTAAGGGACCTAGATGTGTAGCCTGAGATGAGTGACATTGATGTATCCATAAATGCATTCACACATCTCAATCCCATTGTTGAGAATTCTGACACAACAGGAGGATCCTCTAATGCATCTTCATTTGGTTCTAAGAGTATAGTTGGTGGTTGTACTCAATCCATGTAATATCCCGCTTAGGATATTCTCTAAAAATTCTAAATGCTCTGATACCACTGTAATGAACCCCTCTAGTTCTCCGATTTCCAAAGCTTTGCAAATGATGAATGTTTGTTTTGGTTCTTGAAACATATATGATTTTTTTGTGTTTTCTCAATAAGATGCCAGGAACAATGCAACAAAGGAAATTGCAAATCAACTAAATAAAGACATCTGCTGCAAATGATTTATTAAACTATTTCCAAAAGCTTTTTACAATTATGTGCATACCCGAATGAAGGAAACCTTATTTGCCTTCAAACCTGATCACCTATGTTGCTGCTGTCAACACTGTTCACACACTGTAGCATTTACTGTAGCGCGTCACTGTAATGGTACTGTTCATGGTACTGTAGCAGTACTGTTCACGGTATTGTAGCGGCACTGTTCACAGCACTGTAGCAGCCAACAAAAAAGTTTGAAATCTGATATAAATGGCTGCCAAGAATGAAGCTACAAGTATGCAATTAATTATTCTTCATTAATCTTCAAACCCTTAATGATATCTTTCACCTTTAAGCACAAATAGAACTCCAGAATGAAGCTCTCCTCAGGCAATGATTCAGCTGATCTTTCACAGCCTCAAGATTGCACAAACAATGAAGAGTTTTCGTTCTCTAATGCCGATATGAAGACAATCTGCTGAAACCCTTGGTCTCATGCACAGACTTCAAGAAATCCTCCAAAGCAAAGTCAAATGATCATTCAATAATCTGTCAACTTCTTTTGTCTCTGCTTCTTTGAAGACCTTTTATTTATGTCATCATTTTCCCTAACAACTGAGCTTTGTTTCATGTACTGTGATTCCACACGATTTAACTTCCCATCAATCTTTTTATTTTTTTAATACGCTGTTGCAATCCTCTCTTTACACTTTTTGCTTGCTTCAACATGGGCAACCACAGGTTCAGCATAGTCTCTGCCGATGATGCATTTTGCTTTCCTTTGAACTTCAAGTGGTGCAGACCAAGGTTCATATATATACTCTTTTGGCATATCTTTCAAGACAGGAAGAAAATGTCGTATATATTCACCGTTGGGGTCATATTTCTTTCCAAAAGAAATTGGTGAATATATGCGATGATACTGAGAAAAGAATGCAGAACAGGACAGCCACATCCAGTTGCTAATATTGATTGCCCAATTTGAGTCTATAAGTAGTCTGTCAAAGACATCTCGTCCCTTCTCCCAATGCAAAAACAAATCACAAGTTAAAAAGCATGCAACTGCATGACGAGCAAGATGATGCATCCATCCCCATTTCCGAAGCTGGACCATAGCCGCATCAATCCAAGGATATCTAGTTTGAGCATACCTCCAAGTAGCAAGAAGGTGATCATCATCATTCCAGGGAATCTGTTTGCAAATTGGATTCCCTTTCATACGCTCGAAGTTGGGTGTACCATATGCCACTATGTTAAAGAACTCTCTCCATAGCAATTGTCCTTCTAGGGAAACTGGAGGCCTTGTATGGTTCTTTTCCATACACGTCTTGTAGGCGTTTATAAAATAGCCTCGAAGAAAGACAACCAAATTTCAAGTATCGTGACAAAACAGTTGTTGCTCGCTTCAAGAAGGCAGTTGGATCTCCTTTAGGCTTTTCAAACTCTGCCACCCATTTCTCGTCATGTAGAGACTCATCCAACCTCCTTAATGCTTTTGTTTCACCACCATGGAAAGGAGTGAAGTCTTCCTGAGAAATGTCTTCAAAACCAAGGCTGGTGACTGTTGGTAGTGGCAATGCCTTTGAATCTTCAATACAAATAGGAGGAAGAAATGATGGCCCATCACCGAGGGGCTGTGGTGCCCCTCCAATCAGCTTAATAAAAGATTGGTACGTCAATGGTGGTTTTCCACCATTCTTTTTGATAATTTCCTCTGGATTAAATATTGTGTGGCTTACAGGACAGCAAACATCCACTCCAAGCTTTGATGCATATTCCTTAACATAGTTGTCCCTTTTTTGTGCGTATGGCTCTATATCAAATTCAAAACACAACTTTTGGATGCTCCACTTTATTAATAATTAAATATTATAACTTGCACAATAGACCTTATTTCTCCAAGCCAACCGAGAATTGGGATGAACACTGAAGTTACCACATGTCCAGGTGCCCTGCTATATATAGAAACACTGAGTCCAAATCACCAGGTAACTTACTATAAATAGTAAGTGTACACAAAAAAGAGTCTAGAACCATCCCTGATGACAAATCCAAAATACGACCAAGTGCCTAACTATTAATAGCAATATCGACTCCCCCTGAAATGGTGACTTACTATAAATAGCAAGTGTGAGGAACTGAGTCAAACGAAGGCCAATCCTGAACCAAACTGAGCTCCGGAGAAGGAAATGCTCTGATAACTGCCAAATAGGACCCTCTAAACAACTCCATTAGCCTACGAGGGTCAGGAAATAGGCTAATCCTCTGAAAACTGATGCTCGCAAAAATGGGGACATTACAATCCAACTATCCTAGCTCTTCAGAGAATATTGATGATGTGGTACTCCAATATCAAAAGAATAGTGATGACATTTTTGATAGCATGTGATTCTATCGATGTATTTGTTTTGTTGATAAAATTATATCTAACTATAAACATTTTGAAATATGTACCAATTATGTGTCTATATTGCTTCTAAAGTAGTGAAAATCTCCTCTAATAGTTTATAAATATGTGTTGTGTGTGTGTGTGTTTTATGAATGTCGTATCCAGCCATATCCATATTAGGGGGTCTTCAAAAATGGTTGTATCTATATCCGATATAGCATCCATGTCCATGCAACTTTGCAGAAACAGTTATTTTTCAACTGTATATTAAAAATACCTAAAGTAAACAAATAAATATTGTCAAACCATTCTCCATATTTAAAAACATCTTGAAACTCAATTGCTTGTGTATTAGTTATGCAACATAAACAGCTGCAAAATTGGGTTGCAACTAAAGAAAGAGAAAAAAATCATGAGGAGGATGCTATAATTGATCAAAATGTCTTTATCATAGTTAGGAATGTTACCTGTGAAGCCCTGAAATTTCTCTTTAAATTTCCCACTTGTGCATACATATTCCATCATCTTCTCCCTATAAGAAGGTTTACTTGTCAAATAATAGATACAGCACAAAATAAAGTCAAATTTAAATGAAACAGCTATCTATAGATTGAAAATGAATTAATTATATAATAATAAAGAACTGTATATTGTTAATAAAACAACTTTTGGGGCATATTTTACAATGGAAATAATGTCAAATCATTTGATTGCACTAGCAGAAACACTTCCCAGTTACAAGATGCCTTACACACTCAGCCATACAGAATTTTGAGAGCTAGAGAAACTGGCAGAGGAGCTGTTGGAGAAGAGCTTTATCTAACTCCATTTGGCACACCTGTCCTGGTCAAAAAGATGATAGTCTATGCATATGAACCATAAAGCTCTGAATAAGGTAGTTATGAAGGAAAAGCATACACTTTTAACACTCTAAAAGGGGCTATAGGCTTTCCATAATAGGTGTAATGAGTAAAAGCTATCAAATTCTAGATAAGAATTTAGTAATGACCTCTTTCACTATTTATCAGGGCCATTACAAATTCCTGGTAATGCCCGTTGATCTCATATATGTTCCAGGAACATTTAAGAGGATGCAAGACTCTCTAGGCCATATCTTGTGGAAATTCCTAGTTGTACTCCTATATGATAATTTGACCTTCAGTAAGCAAGAACAAGAATGTCTCAACCATATAAAGATAACACTAACCTAGTTGGTACAAGCCAAACTCTACACAAAGCTGTCAAAATGTGGCTTAATCCAAAAGAAAGTGAAGTATTTGGAACACACTGTGCCCAAAAAGAGGATAATACTAACAATTGCACCCAAATGTATAAGGGGTATGCCAAGGTAGGTAGCCATAGAATAGGCTACAACCTAAGGATGATTAGAAGATGAATATAAGGATACAGCAAAGTTCAAATGGGAAGGAAAGGCAAGCTGCAAATATCAGTGTACTGAAAGTGAGTCTGGACATAATGCAAATGGTGCATTCAAGTAAGACACTAAGCAATTACAAACTACTATATTTTATTATATGCAGTCACAAGATGTGTTTGTTTCAAAGCCAATGTTACGTGCAATTGCCCTAAGTTGCCAACAAGAATAGTTGAGCGAACAGATCGCACATTCTTGTGCTGAGGGAATGCTTAATGCAAGAACCTGTCAATGTGTGTCAATTGTTTGGCCCTATAAAGCTTAATAGAACAAAAAAAAGATTGCCTTTCTACTTAGTTACAACAAAAGAGCGTTCCATGGTACTTATGTGCTAATTTATTTTTATTTTTCCTCGTGATATCTATGGCCACACCTATTGATTGCACGTATGACACCACCACCTTGTGGATGAGATGGGTATACCCATACCAGAAAAAATATTTTGGGGAAAAAATCAGCAAACCAAAAGATTAAGATTTTTTCAGGATTTAATTGGAAAAAAATCGGATTTCCAAAAAATATTGAAAAATGCAAAAAAGAAAAAAGAAAAACCTGCTAGTTTTTAAATTTTAAAGCATTTCAATAGCATAGAGATATACAGACCAAATAAAATTGAAAGTATAGCCCATGAATTGTGGAATATAGATTTTTGTCATTTATGTTCATATCGTTGATTAATTGCATTGCACACTACATCCTACATAGAGCATAAATAATAACTAGATGTTAATGGTTTTCGAATTTTCAATTACAATCTGCTTTGTACAAAGTCAATTTACAAACTAAGTATGAAGTTCCAAAAAAATTAAACGTAGCCAATGACTCTCGCTGGTACAAAGAGAGCTATACTAGAGCAATGCAAGTCCTGATGATGAAGCTCCTGGGTCAGAGCCTCTCCTAAGTCATTCAACCAAATCACTATCAAGGTTGGCCTCTATTAGGATATCAAAATCAAGGACATCATCATTTGCAATCCACTCAAAATCTAGAACAATCTTGTCGAGATCAATTCGTTGATCTTCCTCAATGGTACCTAATTTTTTCCATATAGAAATTAGATTTGGCAATTGAAAGTGAGTAAAACAATGATTATAATTTATAATTACAATTGCAAGTATTTCAAAACTCTAACCTTGAGCTTTCTTTAGCTTCAGGCAAAGGTTGTGGTGAACAAACACCAAGTCATTCATCTGTTGTTGTGTTAGACAGTTGCATTTCTTGGAATGTATGTGTTCAAAAACACTCCAAGTACATTTGAAAGAAAATGAACTACACAGCTGGCTCAAAATATGCATCGCCACCCATCAAATATTTTTTCCTTCTCAGCCCAAAAACCCCACCATTGCACTGAAAAAAACATTATTTTGAGATGATATCATGTAAGATCTATTCAAAGCTTAACACCTTTAATGTACATATCTACAATATAGAGAGACTATCAAAATTTTATAGTCTACCTAGTTTGAAGGTCTTCATGCCTCGCACAACAGCCATACTTGAGAAAAACCCCTTGTATGCTTGTATATTGGCAACTCTACTAAAACTGCATTCAAATTTTTTTGGGGTAGGAAACATGTTTTCCATGCACATGAGTAAGCCCTATGTGATCTCAACATAATCTTTGAATGAGAGGCTATAAAACGACGGATTCAAATAGTATCCAATGGCATGGAGAGGGGGATGCATCTATCAATCCCATCTCCTATCAACTTATGTCCAACAATGCCATGTACTTGTCCCTGTTATTTTCCATCCTCCCTGTTGTGACCTAATCACACATCGCCCCATTGCAAATGGGGACCCCCTCTTTTTCTGCTTTTTGCTTTCGTTTTGCTTTAGGGTTTAATTTATTCTCTGAGCTTGTAGGCTTTTGGTAGTATTGTTTTATCCAAGTCTCGACATATTTTGGCTAAAGAGTTTGTATCTTCTCATTCTGATACATGTCTTGAAGTCCTAAAATTGACTAAGTCTGGAATTCTGATATTTTGAGATCCTAAAAATTGACTAAGTCTGAAATCTGGTGGATCCTCATAAATCTACAATCTGCATGTTAAATCCCATGGATCTGAGACCTATCTCAAACATCCTGGAAGTATATTTCAAAATATTTAAAGTATAGGAAATCCTATACTTAAATATATATTTAAATATACTTCCATCCAAGACATGTCAAAATCAGGCGAAAAAATTTGAAGTCTTGGACTTTGGGCGGAAATTTCTCATGAGCATGCAATATGCGCGCAAGTAGCATGGAAAATGTTCTGCCTCATGCAATTTCCACCCTAGGTTGAAGGTCTCCATTTTCGAATGCATGATTGCTTTAAGACAAATTCTTGAAAATACTTGTAAAAAACATGACAAATTGCTTTGTGGAGTTGGAAGAAAGTTGAAGTTTGATGAAAATGTTCAAGTGCAAACGGAGGAAAATGTTCTGGAGCCTGCAAAATCCGCCCTAGGAGGGCACAAAATGTTCTCACCCTTGCATAAACCGCCCAGGGTAGGTTGTCTTTCAATGAGGCCACTTTAACAAATCAACTTTCAAAGAGATTTTTGTATTAAAGTTTGAGAGGATTCTAGGATAAAATGCTTAAGCAGAAAAATGTCTAAGTGATTATGCACCCAAGAGATAAGGGAGAATGTTTATGAGTAAGGAAAATCCGCCTATGGTGAATTGCATTCCAAAGCAAATCCTCGATGAACAACCTCCAAGAAGAACCCAATTCCATGTGCCAAATGATGGAGTTTGAAACTTAGAGGGAAAAATGACTAAGTGTTAAGGTCCCAAATAAAGGAAAATGTTATGCACCTTTCAAAAGCCGCCCAACTTGGAGTGCAAAATGTTCTAGAGCATGCAATTTCTGCCCAAGCTTGTAACAAGGAATTTTGGCGAAGTGTTTGAAAGATGAAGGTCATGATCAAATGCACAAGGTTGAAACAATTTTAAAAGTGCGAAATGTTCTCCCCCATGTAATATCCGACCTAGAAGGTTACAAGGAAATTTGACTAAGTATAAAACATCCAAAGAGTTCAGCCTTGTTTTGAAACTTCAGGTGAATGTCATGATAGAATGCCAAAAGGTGGAAAATGTTCTCAAGCTTGCATTATGCGCCCATGCAAGAAGAGTGCTTTCACATTCCTTCAAAGATTAAGGTGAAAACTTCAAAATTTGACTATGGGAATTTAAAATGTCAGAAAATGTTCTGCCAGTTGCAATATCTACCCTAGAAGATGAGTTGAAAATGAAGGAAAATGGTCTGCCTCATGGAATTTCCACCCAAGACCGCCATGAGGAATTTTGAAATTGGAAGGAGTGAATGACTAAGTGACGGTCCAAGATAAAGGTGAAAATGCTTATCAAGGATGAGGGCGCAAAATGCTCTAAGCCTTGCAAAATCCGCCCTTCCCCATCGTACAATTTGACAACCTTGGAGAAGACTTAAAACTTGATAATGAGACAAGGAAATCTAGGAGAATGTTCATTCAATAATCTTTGAAGGAGAATGATTTTACTTCCTTTCCAATCAAAGAATCAATTGAAGTTTTCCAACATTTAATGAAGTTGAAAGGTAAAATGAAGGAAAATGCTCTAGACCAAGGAATTTGCGCCCATGTAGAGGGAAGTTCTCACTGACATGCAATGTGCGCCTGCATTGGAGAAGCAATTTCATGAATATTTTGTGACCAAAACTCGAAATTTCACCAAGGAATGAGCAAGTGATCAAGGGAATGACAATAAAAAGTTGAAATGAAGAGTGGAAAATGTTTTGGACCATGGATTATGCACCCATATAGAGACCTGTTCAAATTTAGATTGCTTGAAACTCGTCCAGATGCATTGGGACCTAATGAAAAAGAGTTAAAATTTGACATGAAAAATGCCTAAGTATAAAGGAAGACTAGGCGCATAATGCTCTGCCCCAAGGAAAATGCGCCCTAGATTTTCCTATCCATGAAACTCAAGGAAATCTGCCTAGACACTCCTGATTCCTTCTGTGCACTAGAGCCCTGCAAAATGAATAAATGAATGTGTGAATGAATAGTTGATGGTTAAAATCCTTTGAATTTACAAATGAAGTTGATAGATGATGCAAAAAGTTACTCATGTCCTATCTTAATATTGCGTTACATTGAAGGTTTTGAGCAATGACTATTCGATGTTTCCTTGGTTTTGCAGATATCAGAGGAAGGGGAATCTATCTAAGACAAGAAGGTCGTGTCAAGCATCGAGATCAACCATGGAAGAAGAAGGCCAACAACAAGGAGATACATTCCAAAGTCCATCGCCAGAGTGAAGGAAGAACATCATCACCACCTTGCAAGCTCCATCATCCGTGCTGCTAGAAGATCACTTCCATGTTCCAGAGTCATTCATTTCATTCAAGAATTCACGCACAAGGAATCATCTACTTCAACAATCCAAAGCCAGAATCCTACACAAGAACGAGAATTTCACAAAATGAAGGGAAATGAGCGAGTACATCAAGAAGCTCATAAATTTCACCAAGGCATGGAAGACATCAAGAAAAATGACAAATTCCCAAATTTGCAAGTTCGAAAGATGCAAAGTTCCATAGTTGAAAATCCAACAATTTGGGAAATATTTCAAGCGATGTGAACGCAAAGAAGATCAAACCGGTTTGCTTAATGCCAAGGTGGCATCTACATGTCATCGAGCCTATCACATCTTGCCACATCATTTGTTCACATTCAATGTATCTACTACAAGAGGAAGCTAGAAAGGACGTCCATGTGGAGATACTCCAAAGATTCCGTTTTCATGCTTATCACATTGGGAACGTGTCTTCATTGCCTCTCTTGTATTCTAAAAATAGCAACTTTTGTAACAAACTATCTTGTTGTCTTCATCTGAACCGTTGATTCCAAAATCAATCTGGGCCCTTCATTGTAATTCTTGAGCTCTATATAAATCTCACTCTCTTCATTTGTAAGGGGGATATATCATTAGTTCTTAGGAGGTAAAATGTTAGAGTAGAAGCTCTTGAAGCATTGACAAGACTTTGGCAAATTGTTGTAAAGATATTACCAAAATCAATACATTCTTATTGGAGCTTGGTGAAACTTGTGTTGTTTTGGGATGTTAGCATGGTTCCAATTTCTTGAAGATGATTCAAAGCAAGTTAGATAGATTTTAGATACAGTTCATTGATTTGAAGAATAAATGTGAAGATATTGATGAATTCCTCAATTCATACTTTTGTGGATTGCCAATGGTGATTTGCAATGCAATGTTAGCCTGAACCATCTTGTTGCAATAGTTCGATTGTGAATGTTCATTCAAGTTGCGCCAGTTGTGGGTATTTGGATGCATGTTTGCAATTTGAAAATCCTTCATATTTCCTTTGAAGATTGCACTAGTTTCGTATAGTTGTTGCTCTCATGGCGAAGCGAAGCTCGGTTGGAAGGAATTTGTCTATCGAAGCATTGTCCATCATATCATTGTCCTTAGAATAGCTTTCTCAACCTTTACCCTTGTCTTTTGCATTTTCTTTTCGTAGCCAGTTAGAAGAAGTTCCATTTCATAAGGAAGAAGTAACACATTTGAGTGGAGTAAGGAGCATATTAAGCGTAAGTCCCTTTGTGATTACCAACATGATCACATCAACTACTGAGTCTATCCATAGCAAAACACGAATAAGGAACCTTGGAGTTGTGTCGATTGATCACATTGGTTAGCCTTTGGGGGACTTTATTCAAGAGAGGATAGAATACTTAGTATTTTATTCTGAGTTTGCATGTGCATAAAAATTACATCAACAAAATTGGCGCTAGAAAGAGGGTGAGAACAACGAATTGCTCCATTTGTTCCAAGCATATAAGAGATATTCTGGTGCTTTATCATTCATTGCTCGACAGAATTCAGCAACGAGGAGGCTAGAACGAAGAATTTCCTACATTTCAACTCAAGATAAAAGGGCATGAACAAGAAATTACATTACTTCTTTCATTCCAAGCATGTGAACGAACTCTGAATTGTGAATTGGAACCAAGCGAGCTTTTAAGGAAGAATTCGAGATTTGCAAGATCTCTCTTATGTCGAAAATCCAAAAAAAAGTAGAAAATCAGAAAAATCAAAAATAGATATGGATTTCTCAGGGTTTTCAAGGCAATTCAATGTGGATCATCCTCAAGATGATATTTTATAGCTTTGGTGGAATTTGAACGCACAACTCTATCCTAAGAGTTTGAGTGACTTTGCATCAAGAAAGGGATGTAGAATTCACGACACCAATGGACACGAGGAGCTGTATTGTCTAACATTTTTGTCAAGGATGGAATTGGCATTGCAAGGAAAAATTTATTTTTCATAGGTACATGAGCCAATTGTTTTTGCAAAGGTGGTTCCCAACGCCTTATTTGATGAAAGAGAATTCTTCATAAGTTTCAAGGAAATGATCAAGAAGAGACTAAGCATTGAGAAGGACTTGCCTGCTGAAGACTTGTTAATTCCGAGTGGTTGGTGCAGGATTCATAACACCACTCATTCGGAACTCGCATGTTCATCTTGTCAAGAAGCTATTCATCAAGTGGAGGAGGAATTAAGGTTGGAAGAAGAATCCAAAATACAATTGAGATTAGATGACTTGTGGAGCAAATGTCATCAGGAAATCAATTCACCACCCAAAGAAGACGACGTTCTCGTGTTATTCAACAATGAAGAGAGCACTATTAAAGAAAACAAGTTTGCATACCTTCTTCCAAGTAAGAAAGAACTTGCTGAAGAGGAAGTTGAAAAGGTAATAGAAGAAGTTCAAATGAAGGTAATTGATGAACAAGTTGTTGATTCCTCCATCACAGAAGAAAGCGACTTGAGTTCGTTGCAAGAAGAAGAATTCCTTGATAAACACTCATTCATGCTACATAGCGAGATCCTCGAAAATGAGTTGTAGGAAGTACAAAAAGAGTTGTTGGAAGATAATCAGTTGGATGCATTACAAGCAGCACTTCAAGCCATCATTGAAGAGCCATCAAATGTACAGCAATTCAGAGGGGCGCTAGACGCTTTCATCCAAGAAATACAAAAGGAGTTCTAGCCGAAGTTGTCTCAAGATGAACCAATTGAGGAAATAGAGGTCAAGGACACGAAACAATTCGAGTTGGTGCTAGGCCCTTTATTGAAGATCCACAACGAGCTAACAGGTGAAATGTTTCATGTTCCTGAATTTCAATTGTTTTCACCTTTTCATTTTGATATGCCCACTATTGAGTATAATGTTGATTTGCCTATTGCGGATGCGAGTGGGATGATCCATCACCAACTTCGACCTCCCAACGCGTGCGTGAAAGATGAGCAATATCCATTCAAAGACTAAGATCACCAGGTTGTATCTTTCACTGCTATTAATTGGAAAGATTTTGAATTTGATGATTACGAATTTCCTGATGATGAATTTGAAGAATATAAATTTGACTATGGAAATTTGGGAAAGACAACCTGTATTTGGATCACAACTGCTGATTTTGTGCAAAAAAATTTCTGAATTCGATGATTGCATTGTGAGAGAATATATTTCCGAGTTTAAAGATGAGTTTGCCAAATTGAGGACCATTACCAGCAGAATGTTGTTGCTTTTCATTCTGAGAAATCATGCCAGGTTGTTTATATACTTAGGTCTTTTGAGTCTTGTCCGCTCTTTGTACATAGTTAGAGTAGGTTTTCTTTTCCGTTATGTCGTAGTTTAGATTTGCCGTCCTTGATGCCTTTTGTCTTAAGTTCTATTGGCTTTAGTAGTTAGTTGCTTTCTGGGGTTCCCAAGTTGTGAAAAGGTGATCAAGCTTCAAGAAACATAATCTGGTAGATGTTTAAGTTCATTTCTTGGATAAATATTCATGAAAGCCTTTAGAAGCTAATGATGATTTTCTCTAACTTTTTTCACTAGGTTAGAATCTATACTTGACTCAGAAAGGAATTATGAATTGTGTCTTGAAACTGATATCTTGCAATTACACATATTTTTCTATTGAATTATTGATATCTTTCAATCTTCTTTTGAGAAACTTGATTCATGAGTTGGAAGTTTATTGTGGACTCCATGGTTAGAATTGAACAGTGTGACTACTTGTTCATTGGAAGAAGAATCCATTGTTTAGCATGACTTGAAGTATTTAAAGGCCTCATAATTTTACACGTCTTAATAGTCCCGAAGTTCTAAGTGAGTCTTGGTGAGCTTGAATTAAGTGAAAATCTTAAGGCAGTTCATGGCTTCACCCCATTCTATTATACAACGTTTCTGCATACCTCCATCTTTCCATCCATTCTGCCCATCACCTCATAAACACAATAAAAGTCTCCATCCATTTCACTCATTCCATTGAATAATGAACTCAAGTCTAATGTCCGAGTCATATATAGTCCTTGTTGATGTTATAGCTACAGGGGTCATCCTTCACCCGAATTAAATAATAATCAAATAAATAAAGCCATGGCTACTTACTTATTTGAAGCCGACATTGATGAAGGGGCGCTTCTATTTATGAAGGCCGACTATACCAAATCGCATGGAATAAAGAGACGCATCATTTCATGGAAGAGGCCGACTTCTTGTGAAAGGACGTCTTGCTTGATAGTCACCATATCAACTTGTATATATAGAAGGCGCTGCTCTCTCTCAATTCATCTAACAATTATCAAAAGAAAAGTTCGCATAAATTCTGAGAGGAGTTCAATATATACAGCAGATAAATATTTTGCTTTCAAGGAGTTCGATATTCTTCAGTGATTGTGTATTTGCATCAAGTGTGGTGCCATTATCATTACTTCAGATTAGCCTTGTGATTGGCCAAAATTGTAATGCTTATTACAGCCATTTTATCAATATATAAGTGATATATTGTTGCTGGGTTTTTCTCCCTCAAGGAGGGTTTTACCAGGGTACATTGGGAAACGTGCCTTCATTGCCTCTTGTATTCTAAAAATAGCAACTTTTGTAACAAACTATCTTGTTGTCTTCATCCGAGCCGTTGATTCCAAAATCGATCTGGGCCCTTCATTATAATTCTTGAGCTCTATATAAAGCTCACTCTCTTCATTTGTAAGGGGGATATATCATTAGTTCTTAGGAGGTAAAATGTTAGAGTAGAAGCTCTTGAAGCATTGACAAGACTTTGGCAAATTGTTGTAAAGATATTACCAACATCAATACATTCTCATTGGAGCTTGGTGAAACTTGTGTTGTTTTGGGATGTTAGCAGGGTTTCCAATTTCTTGAAGATGATTCAAAGCAAGTTAGATTTTAGATACAGTTCATTGATTTGATGAATAAATGTGAAGATATTGATGAATTCCTCAATTCATACTTTTTGTGGATTACCGATGGTGATTTGCAATGCAAAGTTAGCCTGAACCATCTTGTTGTAATAGTTCGATTGTGAATGTTCATTCAAGTTGCACCAGCTGTAGGTATTTGGATGCATGTTTGCAATTTGAAAATCCTTCATATTTCCTTTGAAGATTGCACTACTTTCGTATAGTTGTTGCTCTCATGGCGAAGCGAAGCTCGGTTGGAAGGAATTTGTCTATCGAAGCATTGTCCATCATATCATTGTCCTTAGAATAGCTTTCTCAACCTTTACCCTTGTCTTTTGCATTTTCTTTTCATAGCCAATTAGAAGTTCCATTTCATAAGGAAGAAGTAACACATTGGAGTGGAGTAAGGAGCATATTCAGCGTAAGTCCCTTTGTGATTACCAGCATGATCACATTAACTATTGAGTCTATCCATAGCAAAACACGTATAAGGAACCTTGGAGTTGTGTCGATTGATCACATTGTTTAGCCTTTGGGAGACTTTATTCAAGAGAGGATAGAATACTTAGTATTTTATTCCGAGTTTGCATGTACATAAAAAACACATCAACACTACCCCTCGCCACCTCCTTGGCCCTATACAAGGCCTCATATAAACAGCCCAATAGGGATTTCTCCCAATCCACTAGTCTCAAATCTTTTACTAGGGGCTCTAAAATCGACAATCGATTCTGCCACATCCCAAAAACTCGCAAAAAAATGTACCCTGCCATTGTTATGCCATCCATTTGATTCGTGAAGCTAAACTCCATCCACTCATTTGAAACAAACATTCACTCCAAATTCATTTTCTATTGGAAAAAGCCTACAACACAAGGAAGTGTGTAACAAATCTTGTCACCCTTAGTCAAACTTGCTCCTTGCCCTCTATGAAAGAGCACATCACACACAACACCCTCATGTGATTGTAGATGAACTTGGTAATAGTGCAAGCCTTTTGCAATACCTTCTTAACCCATTCAAGTTTTCCAATGTCCTCTAGGGTTAGATCAAGGCAGTGTGCCACACACAAGGTAAAAAAAATAGAGGAATATTTTGTTGCAAGGTGTGGTCCTTGGTCTCCTTGTTCAGCGCTGCACTGCAGTGGTTTGCGACAAGGGCTTAACCGCCTCCCGTGCTTGTTAAGTCAAGTGGTTGTATCGGGCATTAATAGGTCGATCTTTTGGTGCAACAGCAACTAACAATTGGTATCAGAGCTGAGGTCACAGATTCAAACCCCACACTTGCGCTGGGGGGGGATTGTTGCAAGGTGTGGCCCTTGGTCTCCTTGTTCAACACTGCGCTGCGGTGGTTTGCGACAAGGGCTTAACTGCCTCCTGTGCTTGTTAAGTCAAGTGGTTGTATCAGGCATTAATAGGTTGATCTTTTGGTGCAACGGCAACTAACATACTTGTCCATCAAGAGTCTCTCAGCAACAATACAAGCAATAGCATTGTCTATAATAAACTAAACCATATTTGAAGGTCCTACATCCATGATCACCTCATCAAACAATTTGAACAATGCAGCTACAGATTTGATCCTATCTTATGTATCTACGGATTTCAAAAAATCATACCAATATCACAAGAGGCAAGGAAAATGATGAGAGTTTGGTTCCTTCTATCTGTCCACCCATCTGATATTATGGTGCATCCAATTTTTCACCACTCTAATTGATGTTTGTTAACATCCTTAACATCTTGTACTACATCATTGAGCATATCAACCTTCAATGCCTTGTACAATGGGGCTTTTAACCCAGGACCTAAAGCTACAATAGCATCCACCATACCTTGTCAAATGGAGACCTAACAACATGGAACAACAAACTAGATTAGGACAAGAAATTTGCAATCACCTTCTTCGCTTGTTCATGGACATTCTTCCTCCATCCTATACTCTCTAAAGTGGTTTGCAAAGTACGAAATGCAAAGAAAAAAATAATGTTTCCTCCACCTATGTTAGGGTCACATGTTGTAGAAGTAGGTGTTGATTGAGACTCCCTCAAAGACTATTGTGCACTAGCTACCTTATCCACCATCTACAAAATTAAAAGCCACTTTTGTCCCAGTTCTTGACTTTTTAGCCTTCCCATCAAAAATTGCCTGAAGAGCCTATTGTGCCTAATATGTGATATATGCAAGGCACTTTGGGCAAGTAGTGGTGTCATGTCTTGCCTCCTTCACCAAATGCCATTTGAAACGATATATGCCTCCACTAATACCATTCAAGAAAAAATTGCATTTGGCCTTGTTTTTACCCAAGACTAATGTGCAATATGCCCATGCAAAGTCTCTTTAACGCAACATGACCAAATCTGCAAAAAAAATCTGAATTCAATTTTTCATATGTTTTGAGATTATAACTTTTGCCTTGTCACTCCCAAAAGAAACTCTCATCACTCCCTCTTTTCAATATACCTAGATCCCCAATGCCAAATTGCCCAATATACCAAAGCCATGGTACAAAAGACCAATTCACTCAATATACTAAACCTCTTGATATACCAAACCTTATGATATACCTCACCTTCCTATATACCCAAAGGTGCATGGAAGAGTGATGGTACATGGAAGAGATGTATGTGAGAGCAGAGTTACGGAAAAGTAGATCGGCACCATAAGAAATGGCGCATGAAAGGTCTCAGGTCTATCTAATGGCATACCTTCTCACTAAGGCCAGCATGTAGGCATGGTCGCCCATCTAACACTGTGAACCCCTGTGCATCGAATTTACGGCCAAACAACAAATCATTGAAAGAAGAGAGAGAAGAAAGAAGAAATGTAAGAAAAGACAACTGCAAAGAAAAGTATTTGCAATCTCCTTAGCACTTCAACCTCTATAGCCCTCAAATATACCTCTAGGTCATCACTTCCTAGGGTACGGGAGGGTAATCTTGTGGAATGTTGTGTTCGGTGCACTATAGAGGGGCTTAAGGACAAATTTTTTGCAGCTGCTTATATTGGATTCCCTACAAATGTTACTACTTTACAATAAATATTTGTCAAGCCTGTACAAGTTAAATAACAACTGTTTTGACCAAAAAAAAAAAGGCCCTAAGCTTCTTAACCTTAAACATTAAAACAGATCAACATTGAGTTTTGGGGGTTAGGGAGTTTTTTTTTTTTTTTTTGCCAAAAAAAAGAAAAGGAATTGATGTGAAACTGAAACAGTCAATCATTTCATTAAACTCATCCCTTGATTCTTGGGTAGTTCAGGATTTGATATGAAATTGAAACAATCAGTCATTTCATCTAAAATCCAAAACAAGCTGCTCAAACCGTACATTCAATGATATTCATATAGGTTCAAGAGTTTAGGTAAGTTACACATTGTTTATCAATGTTAATAGAGCCAAAAAAGCTTGTTTATTAATTAAAGCTTGGATATAAAAATATTTATAGGAAATATTTATCATTGAATGCTCAATTTGACCCAGACAATGGTAAATCAGCATGTGCAGTTTAACAACTTTGATTAAGTGAAAAAACTATTTAATTAGAACTATGTTACCGGAAACGCCGGTGCAGGGTGCGGGTACGGTACCCGACGGGAGCGGGAGCGGGAGCGGGCTCGGGAGCGGCGACGGGTGCGGCCAGGGAGCGGCCCGCCCGCCCCGGGTTCTCTGTGGGTTCGCCATAGGCGAACCCACAGAGAACCCGGGGCGGGCGGGCCGCTCCCTGCCCGCACCCGGCCGCTCCCACCCGCTCCCACCCGCTCCCACCCGCGAAAAGCCATATTTTTGGCGTTAAAAATAAAAAAAAATGACTTAAACACTCATTTTTTAATGAAAAAAAACAAAAACAAAAACCCTAAAAAGGTCAATATAACTAAAACGCCCCTATTCACTTCTTATTTTTGCAACTCCTCCTCCATTTCACAAGAGTTTTTCACAGTTTATTCATTTTTGCATTGTGGAGGGAATCCGGAATCGATTGCAAAGCACCAAGGAAGGATTGTAGCTTGCCCAAAGGTCATCTATTGATCTAAGGTAAGTAGTTTAACCTGTTTTTTCTAGTTTTTGTTGAATTTGTTCAAGTTTTTAATGGATTTTTAAGTTTTTTCAAATTTTTTTTCAAAAATTTCAACTTTTTTTTTGAAAAAAAAAAACAAGTTTGAACATTTTTTAAACCTATTTTATTGTTTCTCTTGAATGTTTAGGTGTTTTATTAGTGTGTAGGGTTAGAATATTTTTATTATATTTCAATTTTCATTATTTTAATATAAATTTTGTAATTTTTTAAGCAGCAATCTATTTGAAAGTGAAATGGCTACGGCTACTAGTTCAAGTTCAGTGGGTCTTGAGAAGAGTAAACAATTAAAATATGATCAAGGATCTCCTCTTTGGAGACATGTCAACATGATTGAACAACTAGCAGGAGGTGGGGCTTTTGTTTGGGTTTGTAATGAGTGCAAAGTCACATTTAAGAGCTCATATACTCGATTGAAAGCTCACTTATGTGCCATAAGTGGAAAAGGAATAAAAATATGTGAAGGGCCAAACAAGAGGGGGTTGCCAAAAGCACAAATTATGGCATACATTAAAGAACAAGAAGAAGCTGATGAAAAGAGTGCAAGAGCAAAATCAAGAGCTCATCCTTTAACAAAGAAAACATCAATGAATCCACCTACAGAAGCTCCTTGTTCCAGGCCACAACATCCTTTCTTGGACTTGGATGTAAACCAAGATGATGAACCCTCTTCTTCCTGCAAAAGAGGTCCACTGGCAAAGGCATTTCAAAATGAAACGAGAGATATTGCAGATGAAAAAATTGCACGTTGCATTTATGCTAATGGTCTTCCTTTCAACTTGGTGAGATCACCATATTGGCGGGAAATGGTGGTAGCAATTAGTAATGCACCTTCTGATTATACAGGTCCTGGTTATGAAAAGGTGCGAACCACTTTATTGGCAAAAGAAAAAAGTTATGTAGAGAAATCACTAAAACCAATTAGAGATTCATGGATTGAAACAGGAGTGTCCATTGTTTCTGATGGATGGAAAGATTGCAAAAACCGACCTTTAATAAATGTTATTGCTGTGTCCCCCAAAGGGGCAATGTTTTTGAAGTCGGTTGATTGTGAAGGGGAAATCAAGGATGCACAATTTATTTCTAAAATCCTCATTGAGTCCATAGAGATGGTGGGTGTTGATAATGTTGTCCAAGTCATTACAGACAATGCAAAAAATTGTAGGGCAGCAGGTGCTTTGGTTGAGGAAAGATACTCACACATATTTTGGACACCATGTACCGTACACTCCCTTAACTTGGTGATGCAAGCAGTTGGCACTCAAATAGATTGGGTGAAAAATACATACAATGAGGGTGAGGAGATTCAAATGTTTGTGACAAACCATCATATGTCACAAGGCATCTTCAGGTCTTTCTCGCATTTGGAGTTGTTGAAGGTAAATTTAGTTTATTTTAATTTTAATTTATGCCATATTTTTATTTACTTGAGTTGCATGATTCATTGATTTAGATTCTTGATTTAGATTTTAATTTTTAATGTGTTATTAACTTGTTTTTTTACATAACATTAGGTTGCTGAGACCCGATTTGCATCACACACAATCGTTTTGAGACGACTTGTGAAGGTGAAAGAGGCATTAGGCTCCATGGTCACTAGCCACCAATGGAGTATATGGAAGACAGCTAATTCAGAAAGGGCTCAAAAGGTGAAGTCATTGATCCTAGCTGATGAGTTCTGGGAACGTGTGCAATATGTTTTGAGTTTCACGGAGCCTATCATGAGTATGCTTAGGTTTGCTGATACAGATCAGCCATGTTTGGGGGAAATCTATGATGGCATTGACTCCATGGTAGAAAAAATAAAGAGCATAATAACACAAAAGGACAATGACCCCAATGAAACATTTTTCCTAAGTGTCAAAAAAATCATTGATGACCGTTGGGACAAGATGAACACACCCTTGCACCTCCTTTCATATGCCTTGTCTCCCAAATATTATAGTACTGAGATACTTGCTTTGCCGGGGAGAACCGCACCATATAGAGATAGAGAAGTTGCTTCCGGCTGCATGAAAGCATTTCGAAGAATCTACTCCGATCCAGAAATGGTGAATGGTGTTAGGAAAGAGTTTGGCAAGTTCATACAAGGACGAGAGCATAGTATGTGTGCTATT
Organism: Cunninghamia lanceolata; assembly: GCA_027924645.1. Taxonomy (NCBI): domain Eukaryota; kingdom Viridiplantae; phylum Streptophyta; class Pinopsida; order Cupressales; family Cupressaceae; genus Cunninghamia; species Cunninghamia lanceolata. Next base: position 4,434,743 of record BSBN01001026.1, on the reverse strand, counting down.
GCAGACATGTACAAAGAAGATGCACATACATGGTGGTACCTCCATGGGCAAGATTATGTTTTGCTCCAGCCTCTTGCAATCAAAGTTCTATCACAAGTAAGCATGTTTTATTTTAACATTCTTAGTACTTACCATTTTTTGCATTTTAAAGTTGTATTGACTAGAGCTCTAATTTGAAATTTGAATAGGTTGCAAGTTCTTCTTCGGCTGAACGGAATTGGAGTACATACTCCTATATCCACTCAGTGAAGCGTAATCGATTGGCTGCTAAAAAAGCAGAAGACTTGGTCTATGTCCACTCCAACTTGCGTCTTCTATCACATAAGCAAGTTGAGTACAAGGACGGGGCAGCGAAGAATTGGGATATAGCCCCTGAGTGTGCCAACTTGGATGCATCTATTACAGAGCTTGCTACAATCACTGTAGATGATGAGGAGAATTTTCTACATGATGTACATAGTGCGAGTGGCACTCCATATGTTGGTGTTTCAAACGATTTGCAACCAACCAATGATGATGACTTAGATCTAGATCCTTTTGATGAAGATTGAAGAGAGAAAGATTGACTTTTGAATCTTGATTATAGACTTATACTTATAGTATTTTACTATTTTGAAATTTCAAATTTTGTAATACAGTACTGACTACTGAGTATTTGTAATGATTTTCAATGTTTCATTGTTCATTGGTCATCTAAATTATCAATCAAGATTCAAATGTATTATGTATGTTCAATTCTGTATATTTTTTAATTTTTTTGGTATATACAGTTATACTATATAAATAAATATATATATATATATAAAATATATATATATAGTACAGCCGTACCCAGCCGTACCCACAGAAAAAAAAAAAATTTCGCCGTACCGGCGTACCAGAACCCCGCTCCCGAACCCGTTCCCGTACCAGAACCGGCAACTTAGAATTAGAACAAATTCCAAAATTCATATCAAGGGATTTGATTAATGAAGTCAGGACTCAGCAAAGCAAATAAACTCTAGCCCTTCCAACACTACTATTCCAATAAGAAGAAAATAAACAAATTATCTGTTTTTTAAAACCAAGTAGAGCCATGTAGTTCCTTTCTTATCTGTGGCGTAACAGAGATTTGTTTGTTTAATATAATTGTTAAGACTTTCTCAAAAAAATCCCCTTTTTAACTGGATCTTTCAAAAGATTCCCCTTTTTCTATTGGCTTCCCATTGCAGGACCGTTGAAGTAGAAGAGCAAACATGACCTTTTCTCTATCTCTACTTTTTGAATTATTTTGTCTTCTGAATTAGCTAACATTTAAAAAACTTGGGATTGCCGGGTATTATACATGAGGGTATTTATTAATTTGTATGTTTTGTATTCTTCCTTTTCATCTTAGCATACTTTTTTATTAGCACAAGGGAATTAATGGATTCACCAATAAAACTAATACTATTTCCTCAATGTCTATTTTGCAATGTTTTTCTTAATATATCAAAATTTAATACCTGATCCATAGATCTTTCACTGTGTAACACACTTACAGCATGCATCCTATTGCAGGAACTTAATTTTTTTGAAAGAGAAAACACATAAACGACAAAATCTATCAGTTGTGTAATGAGAAAAGGGTGCCTCGAGTTGGGTAGTTGACATATGTTCTTGCTGGTAGACATGAACTTGCAGAGGCCAACAAAAGGCATTACCTGTTAATAGAGCGACTTGAGCACAATCATGTTCGTCACAGTCAAAACAATTGACAATATGCAGTTGTTAAACATTTGCCCTACCCGCTTTACAATACTCCTTTGCCATTGTCAAAAGATATGCTTTTCGTTTGACTGAGTAATCACATTAAAACCCTATCAAGAATAGCAAAATTGCGGGTCTCATTGGTCAAAAAATGGGCCAAAAATACATGCCAAAATTTAAAACGCATTTTGTGGTGATTTTAACCCAATTTAATTCAATTTAAACATGTTTAAACCTGCAAAAACTGGTCAAAATGCGTTGACCGTGATTTATTGAAAAATTGTAAATTTTTAGGGTAAAAAATTGGCACCAGCGGTGATACCCAATTAATCACAATTTTTCATGTTTCTTCCTTCTTTGGGTATACCTTCTCAAGGGAGTTGGAAAATGCTGATTAAATACTCTTTTTATTCACATGATATCTATCCTTCTACACCACCAATATCAAGCCAGATTTTACGAGGAGGAAAAGGGGCATTCCTCAAACAACGCACTTAGGAACTTATAAAAATATTTGGCATGAAATTTTTTTCTAAATTACAAGGTGAAAAGTAAAAAATTCTCTTATCAACACTGTAGATACTTTCCAAATATGGTAGAAATTTATTAGGCTAATTATAGCAAGAAAGAATTTACATCTAACATTTTCGCAAAGACAATAATGGTAATATATAGTGGTTACAAAGTCCAAGGGAAAAATATTTTAGTATATAACCATCCTAACGTGTATTCAATCTTGTGTATAAGCTACCAAATCTGAAGCAGTCTTCATATCTATTAATGCAATAGTATATTTTCTGGAAGGAATTTCCTGTCCCATTGGAAGGATTACATTGAAACTCAGCATTCTTTCCCAAATCCTCCCAACATGTGCCAAAGTGGGAGATGGGGACATGAAAGTAAACATCCTTCAAAAAGATGAATGCTTCTAACACTTATTATACATCCAATGGGGTTGCATATCAAACCTATTCAAATTGTTCGCCTAACATACCTAAGTGACGAATTTTGGGTTCATGGATTGGAGCACGAGATAGGATTGTTGAGAAGTGTTGAGATTTCTCTTAGCAAATGAAACTGCCAGGTGTAAATTCTTCTAATTAATTAGCTTTTCCAATATTCCCTAACATGTGCTGAAATTGTAGCTTTGATATAAGGAATGAAAATTCATGAAATAAAATATATGCATCATCTCCATTTGATACTTGCTCTTTGTGTGCTCCATGTTCTACAAGCTCGTCATGCACATCTTCAAGAAGCTCACCCCATTGCCAAATGTGCAAGCCAAAGTGAGTGGTAAATAGGCAAAGCAATAACATGCCAATTCTTCCTTATCTCATTTGGCATAAAGCAATGGAACACCAATATTGTCCTAATACATATTTTTCTAATTTGATTGTGCAAACGTGTGTACCAAAATATCACAAAGAATTTGTCAAGTAATTTACCCTACAATATTGTGGAAAAAATCATGATCTATATGAAAGAAATCAAAACACTCAAAACAAGGTTAAGTAATAAAAGTAAGTATTGACTGTTATATGAATGCTTAGAATCACTTTAAATTCAACAGTTGTATACTCAGCATTTCCATGGTTGAAGGCCAGTTGTTCTTTACTATTAAAATACTATTGTTTGAGGGCCGTATATTTGCTGTCAAAAGGCAATTGAAGAAGGTGGTGATTACTGTCAAAAGGCGACTGAAGAAGAAGGTTACTGCTGTCAAGGATCTATTGCAAAGAGACTACTATCAAGAGCTGTTTTTCATAAGTGCCCAGGTACCAAATTTTTTGAAACCCTTTGCCATTATTTTCTACGAACATAGAAATTTTCCACATTTTTTGTCAAAAATCCTGCATTAGTCTGGAAGCTTTTTGTCTGGAAATTATCCTGTAAACCCTAGGTTGCATAGTCATGGCCAATATACAAAATATATACTCACCATTGTTGAGTCTAGGAATTGTAATAGGATTATCCTAAAAACAGAAATCAGAACAGCACCCTCAAATAAACATTGTTGTTAAAATCATTTGTTTCTAATGATACTTCATCCCAAAAATTCAGAATGCCACTTTTGCTAGCGATCCTTGGGAGAGTCTAAAAATCAAATATCAAACTTTTGAAAAGGATAGTCTTATATTTGAAAAATCTATTGTTTTCTGCAAAATTAAGTGACAGTGGGTCATGTTGATGTTTGTTTTTAGACGAGTCAACAATAGAGTAAAACACTAGAGTATCCCACTCTCTCTTGAATAAAGCTCTTCAAAGGCTAAACTATGTGATCCAGTGAAGTAACTCCAAGGTTCCTTTTTATGATTCTTGATGGGTTAACTCAGTGATTACATGTGATCTTGCTGCTAATCACAAAGGGACTTACGTAGACTCTTCTTCATACTTGTTTAGCTTATTCCTCCTTCAGTGTAGATGATGTATTCAAGACTTCAATAAAGAAAAGTAAAAAGGTAAGGGTTCAGGAAGGCTAATCTAAAGTCAATGAAGTAACAATGAGGTATTGAATAGACAAACTCCTGGATAAACCTAACTTCACTTCGCCAAGGATGCCTACAACTACATGAAGTTGGTGCAATCTCCTAAAGTTTGCGAATGGTTTTCAAATCATGAAGGTTCATATGAGCACCCATCGAATGGCGCATCTCAAACAAGCATCCACAATCGAACTTACACAAATTAAGCTCAGACTAGCTTTACACAACAATTCACCAGCGATGAATGTTAAAAACATGAGCTAGGAGTTGATCAAATATTCAACACAACATACATTACAACAATGAGCTCTAATCTACTTCTAATCTATTTGAAACATCTCTCCATTTCATTAAGTACAAGAAACCATGCGATTCCACAAGACAACACTCGAACACCAAATAAACTTCCAATGTCTTTTGCATTAACGTTGAGAAATATTTACAACAATTTCAAGTCCTCTCAGAGAATTTTGAGAGTCTCCTATTCTACTCCTAAAATCTACTCTCTACTACTACTAATGATCTACTGAATTACAAATGAGGCAACAAGGCCTTTATATAGTGTCCAGAATACAATGAAGGGCTAAGATTAATTCAATAGCCAAGGGTCTATATCGTGCCACCTCAGAGATAGTTACAACAAACTTGCTATTTTTAGCACAAGAGAGGGAGGCAATGAAGGCACGTTTTCCAATGTGATAAGGTAAGACGAAATCATTTAAAAACTTCTTCCACATAGGAATCCCTTTGGCTTCTTTTATTAAATGATACATTTAATGCATTTAAAATGATGTGTACTCGCCACATAGATGCCACTTCAGCATACTTTGAAAATTGTATCATCTTTGTGTGATGTATTCAATGTGATTGCTTGAACTTGTATGTTTGGGAATACATCTTGTTGATCTTGCCTTGTTCATTCTTCTTGTAGACTGGATGTATGATACTTGTTGCTTCACTTGATTAACTTCATGATTCTTTCTTCTTCTTGTAGGTAAGTTGATATGATGATCTTCTTTGTAGTACCTCTTGAAGAGTAAGTAATAGAGTAGATGATGATGATGTATACTTCCTTCATGTAAGAGTAGATGATGAAGCTTGCTTCATGAATCGGAATAGAAGTCTCTCTCAAAGACTTGAAGGTTGAATGAATGAATGTCTTTCAATCATGAGGCAACTTGAAGATGAAGTAGTCCTTTTTGAAGTGGCCCTTTGGAATGTAGTAGATGACCTCTCAAGGAGACTTTGAAGATTGTAAGAACTTGATTTGAAGCTTGTATGGATGAAAGTCTTCGAACATGATTCCATTGATGAAGCATTCTTGAACTTGATGTGATCTAACATGATGTCATTGATGTAGAAGGCCTGAGGTGTGATCTTTTAGAGTGGTGTTCCCTTTGCAACTTGAAGGTGAATTAGGTACTTGCTCTTGATGATCTTGACTTCACCAACACTCCTTCCAATGATGCAGCTTGATGATGAATGTTGAAGTGACCTCCAAAGGTGATTAGCATGATTGACTTCATTGAACAACTCCTGAGATTCGTTGATGCTCCTTCAAGACAAAGTAAGCAATGTATTAATCACTTCATAATATAGGAATAACTTAAAACATGTAATAAACCCCTTTCAAGCTTAGGCGCTACTATAGGTGAAAATAGGAACAAAGTGCGCCTAACTTAATTAGTCCCACATTCATGAATTTAAATGATTTCAAACAATTACAATGACTTAAAATGACCTCTCTCCTCAGGGCGCTAATGAAGGATTGCACAAAGGTCAAAGGGCGCCCTAACTCATAAGGCATCAATTTTATCATTTCAAACTCACATTGGTGATTATGACTCTTCACAAGGCTAGGCGCTATTTTCAAGCTTGATCTTAATTTTCAAAGGTGATCAACTCATCTAAGGCGCCAATATCACCTCTATTCATCCTTCCAACACTCTTGAGGTGCAATCTACTACATATTGAGGCGCCAAAGTCACTTCAAGGCGCTCTTTGTCATAGGTGCTTCATCAAGGGGAGACTTGGAGGGTATCCTAGTTTAGGCGCCAAAAGGAGGCTACGCAGAGGGTAATTTGCGCCTAAGGCTAAGAAGGGTAATTTGCGCCTAAGACTCAAAAGGGAGTCTTGATACTCAAGCCTCTTCAAAGTTGATGAAATCAAGCATATTTTGCTTAGACGCCCAAAGGTGACTCTACAAGTACAACTAGCGTCTAACTTCTCTGGTTGGTTTCATGCTTTCCATTTAACTCATTGTAAAGGCCTCTTCACTTAGGCGCCAATGTTCATCAATTTAGGTGAGAACATGCACCTAACACTTATGACTTGATGCTTCCTTCCTAACACTTATGACTTGATGCTTCCTTTCCTCTAACTTCATATTCCTCATTAAGGCGCAATTTAGAGGTTTTTTTGATTCATTTCCACTTAGGCGCCCATACAGGATGTTTTTGACCCTATAATGCGCCTTGACTCCTTAAACTCTATGCTTGTCATCTTTTATAACTCATTATACTCAAGGCGCTAGAATGAAGTGATCTTCGACACCCTTTGGCCATTTTGGAGGTCCTTTACACAAGGCGCACTTTGATATGACTTGAACTTACCCCCTTTCTAGGCGCCAGAAATGTCTTATGGATCCATAGAAGGGCGCCAAAAGGATACTTCTGAAAGTGCCTAAGGTTGCAATTGAAATCTAAGCGCTCATGGAGGTGAGAAAAATGCGCCTATCTCTTCTTGAAGGATATTTACTCCTTGAAAGTTCATAATGACTTTTTCATCTCATTAACTCTTAGGCGCTAATGATGGTGTCTCTAGAAAGCTTCCTTCCTCAAGGCGCACTTGGTGATGGTTTTGTCATGAATGCCCTCTTTTAGTATTAGGCGCTCAACCTTATGATGCTCAAGGTGTTCAATTCTCCAAGGCGCCAATGATGATGCTCTGCATAGAATGGGCGCTCCTCTTATGAAACTCAACCTTTAAACATTCTTAAGGCGCAATTTGTCATGGTTGAAACATTCACTATATGTTAAGGCACCAAAAGGATAATCTAATGTATGAAGGGGCGCCTAAACTACACATCTTCAACCTAAGGCGCTAATTTGATGATCACTTGAACCTGTAATGGGCACCTAGACCTAATGTCTCTTCCTTGTCAAATTTGCAATGTTTCGAGCTTCCCAACATCAATTTCAATCAAGGCGCTTTGATTTGAAGCCTTCCTTGCCCAAGGCACAATCTTGAGGTTGTCTAGATGATGGAAGGCGCCCTAAATTCTAGGCGGAGTTTTGAGGTGATTCTGGAGCAATTTTGCGCCCAGAACTGACAGTGCTCGAGGTAAGGTATATTGAAAAATATATTTAAGTATAAGTTTACTTTAAATATTTTTCAATATACCTTTCAGGATGTTTGAGATAGGTCTCAGATCCACTGGATTTAACATGCAAATTCTAGATTTTTGAGGATCCACCAGATTTCAGACTTAGCCAATTTTTCAGTGTTTCAGGATTTCAGGCTACCAGACTTAGTCATTTTCAGGATCTCAAACATCATGATAGGAGTTAGCTTAAACATATCATGCTCTTTCATACTAAGGCGCAACTTTGGGTTAGTTTGAACATCTCTTCATGCTAAGGCGCCAAAGTGGAGATAGTTTAATGCATGAAGGCGCCTAGACTTGAATTTGCTCATTGTTGATGTCTTTAAGGCTCTTCAGCACTTGATTACATCCTTGTGAGACTTGAACCTTAGGCGCTATCTATCATTGATCTGAACTCCATCCTACATCAAGGCGCCAAAGTGGAGAGGAGCAACAAGGAATGGGCGCCTAAGCTTACCCATTTCAATTGAAGGCGCAATTTGAGTGATCATTTGGACATGGAAAGGGCGCCTAAGCTTTAAATCATTCCTCTGTCAAACCTTTTTGATGTTGAAAGCTCCTTATGTCAATTCTCGTCAAGGCGCCATCCTCTAGAGTGTTTGAAAGTTGATCTCCTCTAGGCGCTGATGTGAGTTGGCAGAGGTGGGAAAATGCGCCCAAGTACTAGAGGAAATTCGCACCCAAAAGTGCAAGTCGCCAAGGTAAGGTATATTGAAGAATATATTTAAGTATAAGTTGAGAGATTGAATTTCTTATACTTTAAACATTTTTCAATATACCTTTCAGGATGTTTGAGATAGGTCTCAGATCCACCAGATTTAACATGCAGATTCTAGATTTTTGAGGATCCACCAGATTTCAGACTTAGCCAATTTTCAGGATCTTCAGGATCAGGATACCAGACTTAGTCATTTTCAGGGTCTCAAACATCAGGATCAGGTCATCAAGGGGCTCTAAGACTCAAACACCACTGACTCATCATGCAAAGGACATCATCCTAGACTTAGCAAAGCACTGGAATTTCAAAAAAGGGGGGTCCCCATTTGCAATGGGGCAATGTGTGACTTGGTCACAACAGGTCACTTTCAGAGCATCTCTTAAGATGTAAGACCTATGGGATCAACTCTTTATTGTCAATATACCAGTAGATGAAGATGATATGGTCGCTCTGGTCAAACAGCTTGCCCTCTTCATTTGGAACTTTCATGGAGTCTTTGCATCTATTGGCAGAGAGACGGACCCTCACCTTTGAAAAAATTAGTTCATATTTGTTGCAAAAAGAACAGAGACAAATGCAAATGGCTAAGTCCAATTTTAGACAATCTGGAAGTGCGCTTGCTGCACAATATAAAGGCAAAGAGAGCAAAACTTCGACTTCAAATTCACAATCCAAACACAAAGTGAAGTGTTATTATTGGCATAAGTTTGGGCATATCAGAAAAGAATGCCAGAAACAACAATACAATGTATCCCATAAGAATTTGCAGGCTCAAGCTAATGTGATAGTTGAGGCAGGGCAAGACTCAAAGGAGAAAGAGTATTCTTTTATGGCATCTATTTAAGCCTTAAGATAACAATGATGCAACTAGTTGTCAGTTCTTTGACTCTGGAGGATCTTGACATTCCACTTACCGAAAGACTATTATGTCAAGTTTACTCTAATTCTAATTCTACAAATTCTATTTCTTTGGGTGACGGTAGAAGTTAGAACAAATGTAGTAGAAGGGATAGCAAATGTTTTGATTGTTCTCAATGATGCAATAAAATTCATGGTGGGGGCAGAAAACAAAAATGTATTTTCTATCAGTCATCTAACAAGAAATCCTTTAACATTGATATTGTTATAGAGTAAAATGTGTACGCTAGCATTTTACACCTACACCTAGTTTAGCACCTGCATGGACCTAAAATGTTTACACTTGTTAAACAGGGCCTATTTAACACCTTTTTAACCATTAAACGATTAATTCTCAATCCCGATGATAAAACTTGACAAAATAACAATGAGACTGACCTAAGTACACTTAAAGAGACTTATGCCGGAGTTTTTGGGGCTAAATGACAAGGGCACCCAAGCACCCTGGTCCCTCATTTAGCCCAGACCTAATTTAAAGATAGGTCGGCTTAAGACATCTTAAGTGGTTCCTCATGTCGGCCCCATTTGGTTCTACTTGTCGTTGGTGAGAGGGAATGCATATAAAAAACAAGTTAATTTATTCATTCGGACATCTAAGCAATCTAGGCACTCTTGCACTCTCTTTTCTTCTCTCTCATGCGCTCTATTCTTCTCTAAAGCTCTCTATAGTGGATTACTGCTGCAGCACTAACTTATTGTAGGTATTATGAAGATCTTTCTACTTCTTTGGGCTACACCAACTTCTTGAGTCAAGTTGTGACACCGCATCAAGCATGCTAGGGTTTTCATGCTCATGGTGACTTCTTTCCTTCATGCATTGTTCTAGCATTCCATTCTACTTCAGATTTGCCTCTGCCCTCCTAGGGCACACACTCTGTGAGATCTCATCATTGCTATTATGGAGGTGGAAACACCATTCACAGACCTTGACTTAGGCAAGCTCCTAAATAGCACCCAACCATTTTCTTTCTTGTGTGTGTGCAGGTCGAATCCGGAAGAATCTGTGGAAAACAAACTACAGCCCTCTGATCCTCGCTATGGTGTTAGACTTCTGATATAAGTTTCTGACAGTCTGTTATGAGTAGATCTTTGTCAACTAGGGTTTGATATTTTGCCCTAGTTTGTTTGATTAGATTTGGTTGGATTTGGTTGACACTCCTCTATACAACAAAGGGACAAAACCACTATAGTTTAGCTCTCCTTCTTAGGTAGAAGCCAAGCTCAGTTTGTGTTCTAATGTTGGATAGAAGAGGGTTTGACCTAGTTTAATCTCTTGGACTAGTCTCTCTTTTCTATCTAACAGTTATGATATTTGATGAAAGAAGTGTACTATGACTAATGTGAAGTGGGACAGAATGGTTGCCCAAGGCATTTGGCAAGGTGGTTTGTACAAGCTAGTTAATCCTATCACAACTAATTTGCATGCCTTAGCTGTGGAGGACAACAGTAGCATTTTGTAGCATGTGAGATAGGAACATCTCAATATTCAGTATTTACTATTTAGCCAAACTAAGAACTAATATGGTTCAAGGATTATCATCCATCCAAGAGAAGCATGATATATGTGTGGGGTGTTTAAATGGTAAGCAAAAATGGAAATTGTTTCCTACTAAAGGGGTATGGTGTGCAAAAAGGGATTTAGATCTCATTCCTAAGCCATGTTGAAAAACATCAACAATCCTTAGTGTGAGGTTTTTCTTGTTGTTGATTGATGAATTTTCAAGGAAAATAAAGGTTTACTTTCTTAAGAACTGATTACTTTGGAACAATTGTCAAGTTCAAAGCATTGGTTAAAAAATAGGAAGGTAGATGAACAAGACCCTTAGATTTGATAATGGGAGCAAGTTCACTTCCAAACAACTTTAGGACTGCTACAAGAAGGAAGGCATTCAAAGAAAATTAATAGCCCCATATACCATTCAGCAAATGGGTTGGTTGAGAGAAAAAACAAAACTATCATAGAGATGACCTAGTGCATCATGCACAATAGAGGTGTGTTGTACAAACACTGAGGGGCGGCAGTGAACACAATAGCATATCTCTTGAATAGAAGTTTGTGTAAAGCCTTGTAAGATATCACACCTAAAAAATCCAAGTCCAAGCTCAAACCAAAAGTATCCATTTCCATGTTTTTGGTTCAAGTAAATGTGATTTGATTCCTTATTTGCAAAAGTAACCATTTTTGTGTTTTCGGTTCAACTACATGTGATTTGATTTCTTATAGCAAAAGGAGTAAACTAGATTCTAAAAGCTTCCAATATTTCTTTGTTGGTATAGTGAACAATTTAAGGTATATAGACTCATTGATGTTTCGACTAACAAAGTCATAGTTAGCCAGGATGTTGATGTAAAAGAAACAGTATCTTTCTTTAATTGTAACCCTAACCAATAGGTTCTCATTAATCAATCTGAAACAAGTGACGCGGTGCCTTTGAAAGATTACAGCCCTAGTTCTTGTTGTACTCCATATAAGTCACCAATTCGTCAACCTAGCTAATATTTCTCATGTACCATTAGTATATCAAAGACAAAGACCTAAGTAAACTTCAACTCCAGATGTGGTTGCTTTGAGCCTTTGCCACAAGGGGCTCAAGTCACACAACAGCAGGGACCCAAGTGGTATTATTCTACTCTTCGAGATGTGAGGGAGTATGAAAGTCCTCAATCAAATGCATGAACCCAACAAGCAAGGAAACAGTTTGTTGGATCAGATGAGAATGTCCATTTTGTTCTCTTTATGAACTTTTCAAGGTTCCTAAACCACAACATTATGCAGAAGCAAAAACTAAACCTGAATGGGAAGCTGCCACACAGGTTAAATATGATGCCTTGATGAAAAATCATACCTAAGAGTTGGCTGAATTGCCTCTGTTTTGATGTTGGTTAGTTCTCTCAGCTTTTAGCCAAACCAAAGCTTGGTCATTGGCAGGCAGCAAAAGGAGTGTTGTGATATCTCGAAAATACTCTTGCTTTTGGCATTTTTTATCAGAGGATAGAAAATTTTAATTGATACTCAAAGATCAACTATTGGCTGTATATTTTGTTGAGTTTTCTAGCTCAATTCGGAACTTCTGCATAGATTCAGTGTGAACGTGCAAGTAGTTCGAGTTAATTCTATTTTGCATTTCACTTGTGATAAAGTGAAATTCTTTTATTTAGCTAATTACGTCTAATAAAGTGTAGATATACACTAATGATTTAGACTTATCTTCCAAGTCATCTCTTACGAGAAATAAGAAGTTTTTTGAAGATTACATTTTTAGCTAAATAGTATAAAGATAGGTGCAAGATAGAAGTAAAATAACTCAGTGATCATGTGTGATCAAACACAGTGATATAACTCCATGCAACTATCAAGAACAATTTGTAGAGGTTTCCTTGTAAGCTTTCGAAGGAATGAAAAGCTTATTTGAAAGTGTAAGTTATCTGTGTCTGTGTATTTGCTTTCGCTATTGGAATTTTAATTGTTATGTGACTGTTGCAATATTTGGAATTTATTTAATTCAATACTAGGACAGCAGCTGCCTTGTTAGAATTTCTTCATACCAGTATCAGAGCACAGGGACATGAGAAGAAGCCATAAGGAATCGATAAAGTTTTGAAGGAAAATCGCAGGTTATTGTCAAAGAATATCACAGGTATTTTCAGGGACAATCGGAAGTTATTTTCTAAAGATGTTCGCAGCACAACAAAGTGAAAATCACGGCCAGTTAAAAGAAGAAATAGCACTGTTTTAAGAAGGAAAATCACATGCTGAAATTTCTTAAAAACCGTGACTGGTTTATTTGCAAAATCACATCATTTTCCAATCTAAAAATCACAACAGGTTTATTTGCCAGATCACACCATTTTTTCTAGACCAACAGGGCATGAAAATTAGTATTGTTTAAGTTGCGAAAATTAGTGCTTTGAGACATTTCATATTCCTTTTGAAGCTCTCGCATGAATCCTGAGCTATATCACCCCTTGTATGTCATTGAGAAGGGGTTTCTTTCTTGAGTGTAATTGAAATTAGATGCATCAGTCAAATAGTCTAATGGAAGTTGCAGTGTAACTGAGAAGGTTACAGAAAAGTAGCATTGTCGTATAGGCATTTGGGCATTCTCCTTATGGTGTAGTATATCTATGAAAAATTCAAGAAGGCTCAAAACCTCTGTAAAATAACAATGAGTTAGTGGCTTGAGGAGGTGATCCCTCACTCCTCTAGACTTTTCTCCCAAATTGGGTTTCTCCAAGTCAAAGGTTGTGTTTTGCTCCATTGTCATGCTTGTTCTTGCTCTATGTCTGCTAAATATAGGCATCCTTGTTAATGTTTCCACATGATAACTATGTTCCATGGCATTTTGGGGACAGCAATGGCAGGACGGCAGTCCGAGGGCCATTATTTGGGGACAGCGGGGGAACGGCAGTATAAAAATTTTATATATATATATATATAGGGAATACTCAAACTTCTACTAGTTTAGCTATACATGACATTAAAATCAAGATAGCAACATAAGTATATATAATTAAGACAGTGACAGCAATAAATTATAAATATTAGAAAATTAACACTGACAACAGTGAGAACAGTATAGCAGCAATAAATATAACATGATTGAGATTCATGGATAATAAGTTTATATCACTGACAATGACAGCAGTATAACTATAGAAGCAATAAAAAATTAAGACTGCAGTTTAACTCCCTTAAAAAGGTCTTTACTCAAAATCCCTAACTCATAACTATAAAATAATATTATTGATACAGTCAACAAAATATCAACAAGTCAGGTGTACAAAGTTGATAATCAAGTGATACACAGTCAATGAGTATCTGAGAACATTAATATATTATTAAATAACACAACCAAGGGGTACTTGAAAGGAAGCATAGGTGTAGAATATGCTTTCTACACTAATCTATGGGAGGAGGTATGTGTAAAAATTTAACTGATCACACATATGCAAGGAAATAAACACAAATAGCAATATACCATAACACAATGATTTACATGGAGAAAACCCAATTGGGAGAAAAACCCTACACTCCAAATCAACTCAATGTATTATTCAGTAATCAATGGTTACAATACACTTGCAAAGTCTACGCCTTTACAAGAGTATCACCAACAAGAGATCTGGAGCAATTCTAGCAGCATATCAATACCTATAAAATTCACTATATCAACCCCTAATGCATGTGTGAATATTAATAGGCACATCAAAAAGTTAGATGTAAAATACCATGGGCACCAAAACCATGGGCCAAGAAGCCAACATGAAAAAATCCCAAAAAAATTTCTCGATGGCACTCCCCCCCACCCGTGACAAGAGCCTTCAGCTCCAATTGGGTGGGGGGGCCTAACACAAAGAATATATATACACATAGGACTGCAAGGTTGAGATACCTTTCTTAATAGTACCTACAATGATACAATCTACCAAAACATATACAGTCAATAAATAGTAAATACCTTCCATTGATACAAAATGACAGCTAGTGAATACCTTACAGCGATATAGAATAATAGTTAAATGAGTATCCATCACTAAATTGAAGTAATGTAGACTATAAGTGATTTTTTTTCATAAATCGAATTTAAAAAAAATAAAACATGCAAAAAAATCTCTTTTCTATCAAGGAACGTCTCAAACATCCCCAACCATCCCTAGAACGTCCAAACGTTCCCTGCTATATTGGGAACGTCATGAGCCGTTTTGGGGACATTTCACCTTTCTGGAAATATTTAAGGACAGCTAGGGGACATCCCCTATCGTCTCGCCATCTTAAGAATGCGAAGGGGATAGGGACACTAGTTTTAGGACCACGGATGCATCCATGTGGAACACAACTTAATAATAATAAATTTGAGACAATAAGATTGTTACATGCAAGTTTTGCATTATAATCAGCAACTTAATCAGTCCAGTGGTGACTGTAATAGATAAGGTTTATGTTGTTACATGCAAGTCTCGCATTATAACCAGCAACTTAATCAGTCAAGTGGAGATTGTAATAGATAAGGTTTATGTTGATTAGACAAGTACTAGAATATTTATACTGTTTGCAGATCAAATGGGTATCAGAGCATGTTTTTTGTGTTCCTTTTGATGTTGAGCACAAGGCTGGGCATGACCAACATTGTGTTGAGAACAAGTTCTAATGAAGGGGCAAATCTCAGTTGTACTTAAGAAAACAAAAACTCAAAGGAAAAGCCAAGAAGCTTAAGTCGCTACAATATGGCCCTTTTGAAATTGTCGAGCAAGTGGGTAAGAATGTTTTCAGACTGAATTTGACACCTTAATTGAAGGTCTAATTTGTAATTAATGTTGAGAACTTATGTCTCTCTGGGCCTTCAATGCTAGATGAAGAAGAGGAACTACTGCTGCCTTCAATTGAAGACCTTGTGCCCAATTCTCAATTAGAATTGAACAAGGATGTTGTTATATAGGCGAAAGAGAGGGTGACAAGAAGGATAGTTCAAAAGACATGGCAAGGTGGAGTAAAAGGATCAAAACCGAGCAAAGCAAAATGGTATCCTAAAAACAAGGTGTGGGAATCATTTCCTCATCTATTGGATTCCTCAACTTTTAGGAACCAAATGCCTCCGAATTGGGATATAATCCAAAGTGGGACATGCTCGTAAAGATTAGCTAAGATTGCCACTAATCCATTTTCTTGAAGACTTCTCAGCAACAAGACAAATATAAGGCAAATTTCAGAGTGATCACCTAGTGGAGTTGGCTAGCCTATCCTATTCCAGTAGGCTATGCCGGAGGGCTAATTGGCGAGATTTCATACTTAGCCAATTTTGTAGGGCAAAATGATTATGGGAGATTACTTGGTATATTTTTGTGAGTCTTTTGGCGAAGTCAACACAAATAAAATAATTTGCCCTAATGCTGAGTGACCAAGGAGAAAAATGGAAGAAGAAAATAGATGGAAAATACCTTTGGAGATCTTGTAATGTCAAAGAAAAAATAATGTAAACCAAAATAAAATAGTTTGGAGGATGACCTACTTAGAGGTCAAAATCATGATGTATCATATGCCTAAGTGGTTCGCCCACTTGGAGAGTGGAAAGAAGAAATAATTAAAAAAGAAATAAAATAATATTTCTCTATTCTTGGCACCTAAAGGGTGGTCAGCCCTATGGGAGAAAGAAAAACAATAAAAATAAAAGAATTGCCAAGGATAGGTCAACCTTGAGGAAGAAGAAAGGATTGTGTATAAATATAAGATCATTTGAGGCATTTCCATCATCATTCATTCATATCATTTCTTTTGGAGATTTATCTCTTTGGCTGCAACTTTGGTTCAACATATTCCAAGGACAAAAACCCTTAGGAATATAGGTGGATTGGACAAAAACCCAATCTCATCTTGGAGGTGGACTCATACGAAGTTCATATTTGTGCTTCATTGAAGTTTTTGAAGGAAAGGAGGAACGATAAAGCCACATTTGTTTCTACAGAAACCCTAAGGCCAAATCATGAGATTTGTGCCAAATACAATTTGGAGGATCAAGGATATAATCGGATTTTCAGATCAGACTTGGAGTGTCATCATTGTGGAGTATTTTTGTATTGTTTGTGCTAGGGTTTTCACCCTAGATTGAGTGCCAAGAAGGGCGACTTCATTGTGGATGGTGGGAGCCAAACCCTAGCAGCCCCTGCCCTCAAATTGCATGTGTTTTGCCACTTCCAAGGGAGTATCGCCTAGCTGAAGGAGTTCACCCAGCTAGGGTTTGTTTTGTCACATCATTGTTCATCATTTGTGGTATGTACAAACCTGATTTGTAAAGGCAGATTTCTGACCTATGTTTGGGCATGTTTGAGCTTATGTATTGGATGTAATTGCAATTCAGATTACGCAGCAGATTGATATATGTTGTACCCAATCAAAAAAATTTGCTTCATTAAGGCATTTTGAGAAAGTCTAGAAAAATTTTCGTCAAAAAAGTCTAAAAGTCAAAATTTCTAAAAATAGACATCAAATTAGGTTTTCTGGGTTTCTTGAGATACGGATGCTGGCAAAATTTTCTAAAAATAGAATCTCCGATTCAAGTGTCATGCCTGATTCTGATTGGCTGATTTTGCTTCACGATCGGCATGGTCCAGACAGAATATGCAAAAGGTCAAGTTTTCTCTACTAAGTCAATTCTGCTTTTTCAGAAGGCGAAGCACGAGCTCCGAAGCCAACAATGGAGAACGTTCATCTGCCAGAGCTCATTTTCAAGTTTTCAATGTTGTTTCGACGACACAGAACTGATGAACAGTCGTCAATTCGACGAAGAACGCAAAACAGAGCAGGATGGATTTGGAGTGAGGAGAAAAAGTTGAAAATCACAAAATTTGGCTAAGGCACAAAATTTCAAGCGCGCCTAGAGGCCAGGGGCGCCCACTTTTTCATGCCTTGATTTTTTTACGCGTTTTTTGAGAAATGTCAAAAAGTCTCCGACAGCCCGTTTCCGGGTGGTCAAACTCAATCGAATGCCGGTAAAAGCTGGGGTTCCATCATTGGTGTGTTCAGGCTACTCAGATCACCTCCCATCCTGCCTCAGCAGTCATCTAAACGACTGAAAACGATGATCAAACAAGACCTATTGGCACAGAAATCAAGAAATTGAAAAAAAATGAAAATATCAAAAAAATTCTAAGGCACAAATTCCCAAGCGCCCTCGGATGCCAAGGGCGCCCATTTTTTCATGCCTTAGAATATTTTTCAATTTTTCCGAAAAACGACAAATCTCTCCGTCAGCTCAGTCAGATTCATTGCAAATCAGTTTGGTGCATTTTCTGAGGCAAATAGAGGGTACAATCAGCTCAGTTTTCATCAATCTTGCCTATTTGCTAGATCATCAGACTCAGTTTTGTCCTAATAGACAGAAATCGACAGCCAAACAGGGGCCCACAATCACCGGAACGCGTGCAAAAGTCAAAAAGTTTGAAAAGTTGAAATTTTCAGAAAAATGGCTAAGGCACAAAAAACCAAGCGCCCTTGGGGGCCAAGGGCGCCCAAAATTTCATGCGTTAGAAAATTTTTGCGTTTGATAGTGTTTCCTCGCAGCGGTTTCCAGATCTTTGTCCGGCGACAGGTTTCAAAGGTCAGATTTGCAATCAAATGACGTTAGATTGTCAGTTTGAGGCTGGGGATGAAATCATGGTTGATAAATCTTCAAGGTGCCATGATCAATCAGCTTTTTCAGTCAACGGTGACAGTTTGCCATCTTGTTGAAGTTAGAGACAGGCCATACTAGAGTCAAAGCGAGTGCAAAAGTGTCAAAAACGAAGAAAAATTGGTTAACACTTTTGCAACCTTGCGTGTTGGATGACATCATCGAAAGAAGATATTTTTCGTCATCTCACACATGAAGCCATAGGCAGCTATAAAATAGGGATTCTTCCTATTCAAAGACATCTACTTGGATTTGTGCTTTAAAAGTTGTTTTCTTCATGGATAAGATTGAAGTTTTATTCTGTCACAAAGAAAGCTGCTTTTTCGCCTTAAAATTTTATAAAGACAAGCCTTTGGCCGCTTTTATTCATTATTTTTGCAGGTTGCATCCAGAGGAAGAAAGCATATTTTTTTTCTCACAAAGATTTGAGAACCCAAACGGAGTGCTTTTTCAGTGTTCTTCATAGTTTCGGGATTGGGAAGCACAGAGGCATGCTTTTTCAAGGTCCATCTTTCTAGGGGATCGTTTTTCAGAAACAGGGCCAAAGCTTTTTCAATTTTCATCAAGATGGATCCATCCAAAATTTCATCCTCTTGAAGATTGGGAAATTTTATTTTTCCAAGAATCTACTTTTTTGCCGCTTTTTTGAGAAACCCTTCGCTTTTTCAAAATCCAATGATCTGGGTC
This sequence comes from Cunninghamia lanceolata, assembly GCA_027924645.1. Lineage (NCBI taxonomy): Eukaryota > Viridiplantae > Streptophyta > Pinopsida > Cupressales > Cupressaceae > Cunninghamia > Cunninghamia lanceolata. The sequence continues at coordinate 4,415,657 of BSBN01001026.1, read as the reverse complement.
GCTTCAGAACAAGATTGCCTACAAAACCCATGTGCTAGCTTTTTCAGTCAAAATCCGCTTTTTAGAAGATATTATGGATGACATCACCAAAAAGCGAGAATGTAGATGAGGATGTGATTCAAAAGAAAGCAGCTTTAAATCAGATAATTTTTGTTTTAAAGCATTTTCTTTCATCCTAAGCTCATCCATTCTTTATTTAGAAAGAAATCACTTTGTATTAGTTAGAGTTTTCTTTGCTTTAAAGCGTTTGTTAGTTGTAATCTTTGTCTTAGAATAGAAATAAAGCTTGAGAGTTGGCAAGTTAGTTAGGGTTAATCAAGGAGATTTTAGGGTTCTCTACTCCTTTGATTTAGTATAAATAAGGGCAGCCTTGCCCATTGTAAGAGCTACTTTTGTGATAGCAAATTTGTTGTGCCTATTCTAGCCTACAGATCTTGTTATTCCAAGTGTTTGTTCACTCTGTGTAATCTGTTTCCAGTGTTTGATCGCATACTGTATGCCTGCCTTTTGCTATAGTACTACTGTCCTGGAGTTGTATCAACTTTATGATATTGCAATAGAAGTCTCATGCCTACCTTTGCTCTAATATTCTATCTCACTAATCATCAAGTTTTGTCGTCAGATGTGTGGCTTGTTTAAATTTTATTTCAGCTTTCATCATTAAAGTACAATGCGTCTTGTGATGTAAATCTGGGAGAAGTTTATTTAAGTTTTTGTGTTAAAACAAATCATTCCTCGTCCACTTTTGATTTATGTGCTCTATGTTTACTCAGACAATCAAAAGCGTCATTTAGCTTAGGCCTAGCTGTAGTTAGAAATTTTAAAAAAGAAAAACCTCTTTTGCAGCGAAATAGAGTTTTATAACCTTGTGCTCGCAGCTAAGAATCAAAAAGAAGATAAGCAAATTTGGTTTTATTTATCTTTTCAGCGAACATCGGCAAAAAGGGAACTCCCCCTCACAATAGGAGAGTAGTTTATCTGTGCATAGCTGTCCGTTTCCAACTCGCATTCCAGAGGTGCGAATTGAAACGCCAACAATATATTCAGAAATCAGACTTGTTTGACATTTTGTTTGCATTTAGGTGATCATATCTTGTGGATGAGTGTATGATTGATGCTATTATCATAAGGGTTCATTATTGGCATGTTATTTGAGCATTTTGGATATATATATATATGTTCCTTGTCCACCCTTGTTTGTAATTTTGGATATGTGTGTGTGTGTGTGTGTGTGTGTTCGCTGTCCACCCTTGTTTGTAATTAGATAATAAAATCAGAATCTAGGGTTTTGAGCAGAATCTAAAGTGCAGAAATTTAGGGCAGGATTCAGAAAATAAAAATCAGAATTTTAGGGCAGATCCCATTGGGTATACTACAAAATGCCTCCGAATTGGAAGATATAATCCAAAGTGGGACATGCTGGTAAAGATTAGCTAAGATTGCCACTAATCCATTTTCTTGAAGACTTCTCAGCAACAAGACAAATATAAGGCGAATTTCCTTACGACAGAGATCAAAAACAGAATTGCAGACAACTCAAAAGGTAAATACTAGAAACAGATACAGTAAGTCATCTATGTGATCTGATTCTCTGAACAATCAGGGCGCTCAAAACCATAACGAAAAACAGGAATTGCTGACAATTTCAACCATAGTTGAAAACTTCTTACTATTTCAAATGCAGCTAAAAATATCACTCGTGATGATCATGCAGATAGGGCAATTTCAACCATAGCCAAAACTGTCTCAAAAAAGACAAAACAATAGAGCCTACAAACAAAGAACCTGGAGAATTTGAATGTTTTACTTTTGTCTCTTAGCATTCCGAGACGTTTGTGTTTCCTTTTGAAGCTCTCTCGTGACTCTTGGGTTATATCACCCCTTGTATGACATTGACTAAAAGAATTCCTTTCAACTATAATTGACTGTAAATGTACTTAGCTACATCCTTCAAGTAGTCTTATGAATGTTGGAGTATAATTAGAAAGGTTTGAGAGAAGTAGCATTGTTGTATAGGTGTTTGGGCATTCTCTTGAAGATGTAACATGTACATGAAGGCCTCAAGAAAGTAATAAACCTGTGTAAAACAGCAAGAAATGCCTTGAAAAGGTGATCCCTCACTCTTTTGTAGTTTTCTTCTAACCTGGATTTCTCCAGGTCAAAGGCTATGTTTTACTCCATTTTCATGCTTGTTCCTGCTCTCTATTTGCTGATATCTTCCTTTTAATGTTTGCATTTAACAATAAATCTGAGATAATAGGACTGTTTATAATTGTTTTGCATCATAACTAGTAATACAATCAAGCAAGTGGTGACTAGAATAGCTAAGGTTTGTGTTGATTAAGCAATGAAATATCCACACTGTTTACAGATCATATAAGCTGGATTGCATGGGTAATCATAAATCCCAACAAGAGATGGTAGGAATGAACTTTGTGCCTATTAACACAGAACCGTTTTCTGATGTCTTAGTGTCATACTTTTTCATTAGGGCTTGGATGCACTTAGGCCAACACTCATACGCACTCTAGGTTATCTCCTGGAAGGCTTGTGATGGTCATAATTTTCTCTCCACTTGTGGTTAAACAGAGTCAAATAGCAGCATTTTTCTTATGTCGACCCTCATAGTTTGCAGCTGTACACTAAATCCTTCCACAAGTACCTTGTAATGGCCCCTTCTAGCAAGTCCAACTTTTTTCCCAACCTTGCACACAATTTCAGCTTGCGAGAGGGAACATTAGTACATAGTTCACTTTCATATCTTAGTCATCTCATAAAATTCATATTCTTCTATTTCCCATTTAGGGTTAGAACCATATACTCATGCACATTAATAACATATTCATCATAATAATCATGTCATCTTTCTCTCATAGGGATGATGAGTTAGGCATGAGTGGTCACCATGGGCTTGATATTCAATTCCTTTGTCTCAAGTGGGAATAATCCTCAACTTAGCCAAAGGCCTTCATGTATCTTGGCTTTGACCCCAAGGCCTTCATAATTAATCCTTAGGTTTTACCCCAAGGCCTTCTCCTTAGGTTTTACCCTAAAGCCTTCTCCTTAAGTTTTACCCTAAGGCCTTCATTAATCTTTAGGTTTTACCCTAGAGCCTTCTCCTTAGGTGCTTAACCTACGGCCTCCTTAGGGGGTTAGCCTAAGGCCTTCTTATCAAGCACTCATGACGGGCCATCATCCTACACTCTCATCCTTATGCCTTAGAATCCTTCTATCTCGTGATCCCTTGGATCGCGAGATAGTATATTTAATCATACTATCTCATGTAATCATATAATTCCCAATCTCTTTATTTATTCTTCATTTCATGTTATGTAAGTTTCCTTTCTTATTTTTAATGATATCTTTTATCCTTTCCTATATAATGACATTCTTTTCAATAGCCATATATACTTGTTCACATTCAAATCTATAGGTTCAGTTCTTGTTACTTCATAATGCAGATAGAGACATCTATAATGTCAAGGCAATTTCTGATTACAATTTCTATAGATACTGATTTCCTTATTTCAATTACAGTTCATTAGATATGATCAACATTTATATCCTATTAATCTTCCATATTGAACAACAATGAAAGCATTGCATCATACGAATTGTATATTATTCGATATTGACTGCCTATTTCTTTAACATGTTCCTTAATCATTTCACTATATTAGATGTTATGCAATCATATTTTAATCCATATGCAGATCGATTAGAATAAGAAGATAAGGAGATCGTATCATACCTTGCGATGATGTTATATGATGGTTGTTACTCAGACGTGCCTCTGATTACTCGAACTAGATTATATATATATTCAATGATAATTATGGCTTGAATGATCGATCTGCTGTAGGACTGTATTAGGTAGTCTTTGATGCTTAATTTGTGCCTTGAACCCTGGCAATAGTTAGCCAATTCGAAACGCTGGAGATATTTGATATTCACTTGGTCGATGCTGATGGATAATGCCTTCGTATGATGGTTCTCGCTTCGATCTGTAACTCTCTTTAATGTATTAAGTAATAATTGCTTACTTGATGCCTTCTTCGGTTCCATTGAATGCTCCTTTATACTCCACGATCTTTGGAAGAGTCACCATGTTTCATTAAACATCACACCTTATCGGCGCTCCTTATGGAAACATAATCATTTGTTAAGTCTTTTGTCTTATATGTATTTTGTCTTATCCTTTATGGCTTGGGCGCCGATTGCCAACTTGTGTTCCACGTCCATCTCTCTTAAACTTGTTTAGATATTTAATCATTATATAAGGTGTCATCATGCATACTATGTAATTGATGTAGTTCTTTAATTTGGATTGATGGATCTTGCAAATTTGATGTTGCCATATCATTCCAATCTTTAATTGGAATGTAATGCTCGAGTGATCAAGGAACATGACATACCTTGTTTTTATGGTTTTTCATTGGGAAGACCATCCTATAATGCCAATCAATAAGAATTCTCACAATTCCCTCTTCAAACTCCACCATGAAACAAATAAATGTTAAGTATTTTTGGGAAACAATGTATAAAAGAAAGAAAATGCTTTAGAATAATGGTTGTTCCTCCAACCTAAATGTAATGTTATTTGACAAACTAAAGAAGGATATCAACTAGTTGAAGCTTCCGAAAAACTAGAATATGTTATTTTTGCTTGTTTCCCATATTTTTGAAGCCTCCAACATGGATTTACTCACACAAAAGTAGTTGTAATACTAATGTATTTAGACAAGCCATTAGATTTTTTTTTTTACCTTAAGATAAGTTCCTTTTAGTAAAACCACCCTTTTTATGAATATAGTGTTATTCCTTTATAAAAAAATATAATATATTGTAGTTAATGGTAACATTCTTAGCAGATTGTCTTCATACAAACCTGGATAGGGGGCAGTCATCGCAACCCATAAAAACACGCCCCCGATATCTCTTTTCCAAGATTACCTTGCATAAGGAAGCTGCATCCTGTTACTCCAAAACATACTTCAGAAAATTTTCTCCAAGAAACAAGTAAAAAGAAAGTTGAGCAAAGAGCTTCACTTATTATATATCATATATCAAGTTACAAAGTTATCTTAAAATAAAATGAATGTTCAATTCAATAGCCAAGATTCCTTCAATGTTTAGCTAAGGGCTAGAAAACAAAAAAGCTCACCATAGGGAAATCTAATGAGAATTGCCAAGATAACTATCTTTAAAGATCAGCTACACAAACTGAAGCTCTTCTCAGTGATGTAAGAGCACCTCCTTTAAAATACTCAATAATCTAAGTGAATCCAATCATTGTCCCTATCACAGCTTCATACTATATGCATCTGTTGAACATTCATATGGCCCTCCATCATGAAGGCCTGGTAATATGTGGAGACTATGTGCATTGCATTTGAGTATAGTGAAGCCACCCATTTTTTTACATATAAGTATCCCTATGCAATGAATAATGATCTGTGAACCATGTATGTGTCAATCTGTTTTATTTGTAATTGAAACATCCTTGGAATTAGCTGCTATTCATCTTTGCAGTATCTGACAAATATAAAATAGTACATTCTCTAATGTCTTTCTATCCTCCAAGTGGCATCTGTAGGCATTTGTTAGCAATTAGCATACATAGTTGATCAGGTACACTTTTGAACCTTTGCATGTTGATCCACATGCAACATGAGACCTTCCAGATAATGTTAGCATAAATAGTATATCATGTACAATTCAGGTTAGATGTATGCTTAATTTGGGTTATTTTTTGTCTACATCTTATTTTGATTACATGACCTTGAGATCAAGAGTTGTGATTTGTTCATATCAAAAGTGATCAATGATAACAACCAATTCTTAGTTATTCATGCAGTCTCACAAGATTGACTCCCTCCCAAATTAACTATTCATATTCTCATAAAGATAGGGATAACAAAAAGACCAGTCATGTAGGTGGAAGTCAAGCTTCTCATGTGAGCATTGTCATTGAGAGCTTTTGTCTATAGTGTTAAAAGAGTAATTTTTATCCCACTTAAAACTATAGTATTCCTCTTGTGGAAAGTGTTTTAGATGTGAGATTGCAGATTAAGATAAACAGATAATGTTTGATACAATGACACTGTATCACAGTGTTCAGATCCCACACTTTCCAACCTCTGCACTTGACCCACATGCAACATGGGGCCTTCCAGACCTAATACAATCACAGATATTCTTCCAACACAAGTCATGTGACTCATTTTGCCACATTGACACTTCTAGACCTGCCACATGACTTGCCATATCAGCACCATGTTACTGCCAAAAGTCAGTGCAGGACCAGCCACCATCACATCAGCATCCATGGCCTTCTTGGTGGATAGGACTTAAGTCCCTGACAACAGTTACACAGTGACCAGCTTTTAACTCACTTTCAATTTCAATCCTGCTTTTCCTTGCCTGACCTATGCTGAAAAAACCATAGTTTGACCAAGTTTTGGTACAAGGGGCGGCGGGGGGATGGCAGCACAAATAATATCTAATAGTAATGATAAATATTTTAATATAATTATTAATTAGTAATAAATTATACTGTATAATATATAACATTTATTTTTATATATTATTAATAATAAATATATTAATATTTATAGTATATTAAAAAAATTGATTCACAAAATATTTATATATTAATATTTATAATATATTGCATTCAATAATGTTGCACAAATTTGAAATTTCCAAACGTACAAGGTGCAGATTCAATCCAGAGAACTTTGAGTGCATCCCTTAGAGCGCAAAGTGTGTGTAAACTTGTAATGTCCCCTTCTTAAGCAGCACAGCTATGGGTTAGTCTACTACTCAGGTTCTCGTAGACTAACGAAGATGGTTAGGGGAACCATGATGATTTGGCCCTTTCTGGAGTGATTTTGGGCCATTTGGCCAAACTTACTATTTTTAGCAGGGGGTCATAGGACTCGGTGAGAGTCAATGTAACAATTCTGGTCATCAATCCATGTCACTTGGCCAACTTGGCGGTGCTAAGGAATTTGCTTTCAGAGACCGTTTACATTAATTTAATTAATCGATATATACCTAAATTAAATTAAATATTTAACTTAGTGTTACTTTATTAAGTGACTTTATTAATAAATGGGGCCTTGAGATATATTAATGTTTAATAAAGTCATATTTTCCTTAGTTTGGGCGCCCATGCCATGAGAGTGAAAATAATATTAAAATTATCTAATTCTCAAAAGAGGCGTTGGGAAAGGTGAAGGAAAAATAAAAGAGAGAAGTTGCACGCTCATTCCATGCTATTGCATATTATTATGAAGAAGAGTTTTTAGCTAAGCCAAGGGTTTGATCTGCAACTTGTGGAGACAGAAACCTTTACAACATTGAATACCTGTGGGATTGGAAGACATCTCTAGGGTATTATTGGTGGTCTTATTTCAGAGATCACATTGTGCTTCATTGGCAAATTGTAAGCTTGTTGCAGAGGGCTTTTCATTGATAAATCTTGAGATTTTTGGCATGGTAATTATGGAGGTATATTGAATAATGCAATGCAGAGTTTAGACTTGATTTTTTATATCATTTGTTGAGGTTTAATTCCCCAAGTCAGGCCGTACTGTTCTAGCAGCAGGCCGTACTTTTCAGAGGCAGGCCGTACTTTTCAGAGGCAGCTTGTGGTGTGTTTTGGTGGCATTTTCCATTCAGACCTTCCTCCATTTTGGGCGTGGGAGCATCTACAACGATTTTCCAACATTTAGATAGCAGTTTGAAACCATATTTTGAGGGATTTGAGGATATTATTTGCTGCTGTCTACTTCTGTCTTGGCCATACCAGCTTGAGAGGGGACGTGGGTTCCATATAGCCAATATCTGAGCCTTTGGTGGTTCTATGCTCATCATCTAGGGTGTCAAACTCTCATATGTATTGCTGTTCTTGCTGTTTGATGTAACAATCCAGGGTTTGATAAGTATGGAATGGTTTTATGGATTCTGAGCTGCTGCTACAGACCTGTATTCACCATATCAGCATATGGGTATGTCCATTATTTGATGTATTTGCTCTTTTCACACATGGGTATTGTTCATAAATGATATACAATACATTTCTATCTCTTTTAAGCATCTGGGTATTGTTCGTTTGTGTTATTTCTGAGTTGTACATGCATACAAACCTCTATGTTATGATCAAAACACACAAAACGCATTAGGTTCAACTAAACCACAGAAAACAATAAGGGGTGGGTCATTACAGTGGTATCAGAGCTGGTTTTTCCTTCCAGCCTGTTGAATTGAACCAGTACAGAGTTGCATGTTGGGATTTGTACTTGCATGTCAGTTTCACGGGACGAGCAAGCGTTGCATGTGAACTTCTATGAGAGGAAGTAAAAGAGAGGAGATATTTTGAAAGATTGAGAAAGAAAGACGCTAAACAGGAACAGTGGGAAGAGGGCCTTCAGGGTTTGGAACAACAATTAGTAATTTAAAGTTTACAGTAAAGAAGAAATTATTGCGGAAACTATGGGTGATCAAAAAGGCAAGTCTAGAAGAGATCATCACGATGAGGGAAGAGCTGATATGACGAGTATGTTGCAAGCACTAAATGATTTGGCTAGACGGCAACATGACATGTTTGATAGAATGGACCGATCACAAACTGAACTAACCCAAATTCTTGCCCGTTTAGTGCCAAATAATAATGGGAACAATGACAATAATAATCGTGGAGCTGATCAGAATGACAGAGGGAACAATGGTAATAATAATAATGCAAACAATGGCAATCATGGAGATCACTCCGTTAACAACCAGGGTACTCATCAGCGTACCTTTGCTGGATCAGCTAGCACGAGGCCTCTAATGCCTCAATTTATTTAGGAAAACAATCTACCAAAATAAGTTAATGAGCCTACTGAACAGGTTCGACATGCTCAGTATTGGAGAGATTGGAGAGCTATGGATGCAGGGTTCTGTGCAGATATGCCTTTTCAGGCCTACTTGACTTTCAGGGAAAGGAGTAGACCTCAAGGAAAAGGAGTGAGAACCCAGAACCAGGACCTATAGAAGAAAAAGGGTAAGATGACCATTCCTTACTATGACATTCAGGGAAAACTTCAGCCAGAGCATGGGTTCAAAAAGTGGATAATTACTTGTGGCTCAATCCGATGACTGAGAGGGATGCCATTGAGTATACTACTTTACACTTGGATGGGAGTGCGCATGAATGGTGGTACCATGGACTAGTCACATTAGGCCATGATCAGATTGTATCCTATGCTGAGTTTACGGAGAGATTGATCAATAGGTTTGACAAAGGGGGCCCCGAATTGCATTTCAAGGAGTTAGCACAACTCAAGCAATTTGGAGCGGTTGATGCTTATATTGCTAATTTTCAGAGGTTGTCGGTTATGGTCACTGACATTTCAGAAAGGAGACATTGTGTTGTTCATAGACGGTCTATCTGAACCACTAAGAGGATGGATTAAGGGATTTAATCCACCTACACTTTAGGAAGAGATTAAAAAGGCAAAAGATATGGAGTTCTCATCCTATAAAAGCAAATTTCAGTCAAAAGGTTTCTTGCACAAGAAAGATAAGGATACGAAGAGTTTTCATCAAGACTTAAATCAGCAGAAGAAACCAGCTATTAGACTTGATGATGATGCCCTTAATAAGTATAGGAGGAAGAAATTGTGCTTCAAATGTAAGGGCCCGTGGGACCCTAACCATAAGTGCCCTATGAAGGGGCAAGTAAAGCAGATTGAATACTTTCCAGCAGAGGAAACCACTTTAGAAAAATCAGACCAGCACACTGATCCAGAGGATAGAGAAGTGGATAGTGCAGCAGAAGATTCACAAGGTGAGCAGGATGATGATAGACCCAACTCTTAATACCCGTATTGCGTGTGGATGATCCCATAATCATAGAAGCTAGACACAACATGATCCAAAATGTGAGAACTAGTTTTGTGAAGCATTTTGAGATGAGTGACCTAGGTCTTCTTGATTATCTCCTAGGCTTACACATTTGTCAAATAGAGGAAAGCATATTCTTTCCATAGATTAAGTGCCTTCTCGATCTCCTCACATGTTTTCACGTGACAATCACAAGATCTCCCACTCCTTACAAGATTACGCTCTGCCTAATTTTCCACTCCTCGGATTCATGCTACCTCGTGAATGTAAGAAGGGGGCAATCTTTTTACATGACTCGTAGTAGGCTAGATCACAATAGCATAAATCATAACAAAATCATGATAAATTGTGATTTCTTGCCACTTGCCTAATTTGTCGATTTTTTCAACTTCAAAATCATGATTTATACAAAAAATCACCCTGGCCAAGTTTTTGGCAACTAAATTACTGAAAATCGTAATTTTTTGTCCGATTAAAATACCAAAAATCACACAAAATGATAAGCGACTAATTTAATCCACTATTTTGACGAATTCTTCCCTAGGCAGTGATTTTTTCCCTATATAAGCAAATCCTGCATTTTTTAGTCATTTTGCAGCAATTTTTTCACCTTCCAAAGCGATTTTAGGGCAACTCTTCGAGTTTTCATAAGCATTAAGGTGCACAACAAGCTTTGAACAAGTAGCTTGTAATCTCCAACCTCCATGTAATGTCCCCATTTTTCGGAGTGTTCACAATGAAGATAAAAAGATTTTTAATTCAAATATTTAATTTGAATTTGAACATCGATTTCGCTTAAGGAGAAAGTTTCAATTGAAATTGGGCACCATGATGCATGATGAGTCAGCCTAAGTGAAGATTATCTCCTTGTGTCAGCTTAAAAGAGTTTAAATGAACATTTTAAATTCACTTGGGCGCCAAACACGAGGAAGTCGGCCTAAGTTGGCCTTGGAGATAGAAAACTAAGGAAATTTGCAATTTAAATTTCAATTTGAGCGCTAGCATCAAGGTCAGCCCTCCTTGAAGCAGTTTAGGTCAGCCAAAATGAGAAAAGTAAGGTCGACCTCCTTGAGAAATCCTAGGTCGGCCCTTGAAGAATAAATGATTTCAAATTAAGTGTTTGAGTGCCAAACTCAAAGGAATGTTGGCCATAAATCAATAAATAAAAATAATAATATTTTGCTAGTCGGCCAGCGAAGGGAAAATGGAAGAAAGCATGTATAAATAAGAGGTTTTTGACATCATTTGGATAATCTTTCATCTTGTTAACTTTGGCTTTTTGATCTGCAATTTTATTGCAATTAATTCCAAGGACGAAAACCCTTGTGAATAAGAGGTGTATTGGACGAAAACCCAATTACATCTATAAGGTGGATTCATACGGAGTTCACATTTGCACTTCATTGGAGTTCTTGAAGATTCATTGAGCATTATTGATACATCATTCAAAGCGGATTGCATTGAAGACTTGATCGAAGACATCATTGGAAGACAAAATCAAATCAGCCATATCTATCACCATTGTGAAGAGTTGCTAGAGTCTTTGGAGACCATTCGCTGCCTTTAGGAGACAAGTTTGGTGTGAGTTGTGGTTGCACACTTGAGCGCCAACCCTTGAGGGTTTACTTCCATGCTTGGCTGTGATTTTCCCTTGCAAATCTGAGTGCTATAGCGGCAGATATTGAGGATCTTGTATTGTTTGGAGAAGCGATTTCACATCCTAAGTGCAGTGACCAGCTAGTAAGCAGCGAACTGCATATACTTCATTCCTTGACATCATTCGGAGGCCATTATTACCATCTTCATCACTTCAATTGCTGCAGGTCTGATTTGAAGCAGTTCGCCCACATTGTGATTTACCTTTGTCATCATACTTGGTATGCCTTTGTTCTGTTTTGTAGCAGCAAGGTGTTGTGTAGTGTTTGGCCATGTTGGAGCCAATGAACTTGATGTAAATTCCATTTCGTGTATTCAATTTGGAGCAGCAGACTTACATGATCAGGATTTCAGATTTACATGTTTTGAATTATGTGTTCCATGGTGTAATTCTTTGTTGATATGATTGCCATTGAATATCATCATTTGCTATCATTTCCCATGTTTTAGAATATGTCTTGTTTGGTGAAAATCAATTTGATAAGGTGCAGCAATAAAATTCAGTTTCCAAGCCTAGGGTTTAGAGCAGAAAAAGATATCAGATCTAGGGTTTGAGCAGAAAATTAGGGCAGAATTTGACGAGTAGAAATCAAAAACTTTGGCAAAACCCTAGTTCGGGACATTACACTCCACAAACCCATTTTCTAAAAAAAACCAGGGGTACACGAGGACGCGTCCCCACCTCCTCCAGCCCCGTCCCCGTCCCCGTCCCCAGTGACATTTCCGGGACAGGGGGACGGCTGGGGACATCCCCTTGGCGTCCCTAGTAAAATGCAAAATCGAGAAACATCTCGGGGACGCGCAGGAAAAATTGGGATGGCGAGTAGTGGATCGGGGACGGCTGGGGACGTCCCCCAACGTCTTAACGCATACAACCCGTTTTTTTTTTAATTCTAATTGGGGCGTGGGGTCCACAAACCCTCCCACACCCCTTCCAAAACCTAAAATCATGATATTGATAGCCCGAATGAGGCATAGATATTAGTCTTTAGATTGTTGTATTTTGAAGTTTGAGACTGTGGGTTTAACAATTAACTTTATCTTTAATTTTGAAGTTTGAACTTTAATTTTAGAATTTGAACAACAAAATGCTTTAATATTGCTGTTATGAATCTTCAATCTCATGATTATCATTAATTCTACTGTTATTTAGATTGCTGTTATACTAGTGTTTAATCATTAATGCTCATTGTTTATTGTTTAAACTTTATAGTTTATAGTTAGCCGATAGGCTTTAAAATGTGAGCATTATAGTGCTCGGAATAGTCTCACGCCCGAAAATTTTCTAAACTCGTCGGTTGTTCCTATCGACGTATTCCTTGAACCTCTCCTATGGGTGCAAGTGCTAGTTATACTGTTGTTATACTACTGTTATACTGCTGTTACACTACTGCTGTCAAGATTTATTCACATATTGATATATCTCTATTTCATATTGATATTTTGAAAAATTCATATATATATATATATATATATATATATATATATATATGATTTATTCACATCTCTCTCTCTCTCTCTCTCTCTCTCTCTCTCTATATATATATATATATATATCGCCGTCCCCAAAAATTGGCCCTCGGACTGCCATCCCCGAAACGTGTCCCCAGTCGTCCCCATCCCCAAAACATCATGGAACATAGAAAAAAACTCATTTTTACCTAGGGGTTTAATATTTTATGGTTATGGGTTAAGAGTTAGGGATTTTAAACTTTTAAACAGTTTATGCCCTAACCCTAACCTTAAATGCTGAACTTTCAGCATTTACGGTTAGGGTTAGGGTTTTTATAAAAAACTAGAGCTCTACCTAACCCTAAAATGCTCAGTTTAAGGTAAGGGTTAGGATTTTAATAAAAAATTAAAACACTAACCCTCACCCTAAACGCTGAATTTTAGCGTTGTAGAGTTAAGGTATTTACTATTTATAAGAATATTAAAAACAGATAAAAACCCTAGCACTAACCCTAAATGCTAAATTTCAGGACAGGGTTAGTGATTGATATCTGTTGTGCCTTCTATTAATATTGTGTTGACTTGAATGGATTGAAATCCAAATCAAATGTCTGCTATACAAGACTCCTAAGAAAATAAGGTTCAGCAAGATCATTGTCATTCCAAGTACATAAATTTGGGATCATGTCACAGCACACTATATGCACAAGACCTGCAGGTATTGAACTAAGTGTGCCTCAGATGAATGCAGTTCTATTAATGCTGAACAACTCTAAAATAACTCTGAACATGAAGGACTGTAAGAACAAGTCTAAAACAACTCTGAACATGAAAAAAGGAAAGAGCTGCAAGTAATTAATCTATAATCACACACTTCTCAGTCAATATGCCATAATCTTCTGCAGCCATTAGCATTCAGCAAAATAGAACATCCCCTAAGTACGTTTACCAAGCTGGCAGCAACTAGAGAAATTATTAAGCACATAAAAATATCTTGCTGTCCTTTGACAATTGTAGTCTCATGTGATCTTGGCACAATCCTTCTAAAATCCATGGATGCATCAGATATGTAATATCCCTATCCAAAATCTTAACCACTTGCAAAATTTTCAATTTTTAATCCACGGACATTCCGTCAAACAGTTGGTGGGATAGTTGAATATATGTGTATTTCCACAATGATGTGATGAATTACCAAAAAGAAAATGAAATGTTACCAGTGTTTGAAAGTATGAGAATACAGATCACTATTCATCAACAGATATGCATTCACATAGAAATGTATGACAGCAGTATCTAAACTGATATAGATATCATATATCAAAATCTGGGACCGATTATCAATTTATCATTTACACGGCTGAGTACAAATCAGATATATATTTATTGCATCAGACCACAGAACAAAAAAAAATTCTGACCTTCCTTATAGAGTATTGGTAGGTCTGGAAATTATAGAGTATTGGTAGGTCTGGAAATACCTCCAAATCTGTTGTGAATGGGAAACGAACCTTCCCAAAGATGGGCACCACCTAGAATGTCTTCAATATTCTCCAAAATAAGGAACAACTTCTTCACAATGTGAGACGCTGCCTTTGAATGTTTCTAACTCTTCAAACCATGTCCACACACTCAAACTGGACCCCACATAATTCTTAGAATGCTGTGATCTTTATTAAGTTTCCCCTTAAGAGGTGCAGCTGGAAATAGGAGGGTCCCACCTCAATTTCCACCTCAACAAGCTTTCTCAAAGTCTTGCGACCCCTCTTCAGTCTTGCATGGCTTGTATGGGATGGGTGCGATTAGTATATGGGCTTCCACGTCACCCTTTTACTTGAGTGCAAGCTTTTAAAGTAATTTCCCTTCAATGTGCAAGGCTGCGGCTGGTAAGAATAAAGCTTTCAAGCCTTCCAAATTATAAAGTTGCTTCACACAAGAAATTAAAGCTTCCTTGGAATATTGGTCGGCTAGCAAGTAGTATATTAGGCCACAGAAGATTAGCAATCTACCTGAAGCTGGGTGTCCAGCATAAATTACTACAATGGATTAAGAATATAACCAGCACACAAACACTGCAAATTTATTATTTGTTTACAAATCCAAATAAATTTCTGCCAGTCTGAGATTCCATCAATATGCCCAAATGTGAATTCTAAATGAATTCACCTCCAATCGTTGACTAGGGAGACTCCTTCGTCCTCTGAAATCAACCTTTCACCATAGGGTTTTTAAACCTAAGTTGTAGTAGTTTGAACAAGATGTTCAAAACCTTTTCCACAATGGAAAAATATCAAAGAAGGAAACAAGCAAATGGATAATGAAAACCTTTTCTCCAAACCTCCTTTATAACTTCTCTTGGCTTCTTCTATAGAATCCTCTTTTTGCCGCCACTTAGGAATTTTCTAGAAAAGCATTTATTATTTTTCCCAAAAGTAACTTTTTAGTTTATTAGTTACTTTTAACAGAAAATAATTAAATAAATATAAATTGCTCTTAAAATATTTCAAGGCAACTTAATTTATTTATTTAATTAATTATTTTATTTTTCTTGCCTGCAAAAAGGGACATTACAAGATAGGGTCAAATCCGTATGTGAACTAGTCGAATTGTTTGACAAGGTGATCATAGATGTAGGACCATAAAATGTGGTTCAATTTATTACAACCAATGCTATTGCTTGTATTGTTGTTGGGTGACACCTGATGGACAAATATCTCTATGTTTTTTAACCCGTACACAACACACTACCTTGATCTAACCCTCAACAACATTGGAATACTTAAATGGGTTAAGGAGGTCTTACAAAAGGCCTGCACTATTACCAAGTTCATCTACAACCACACAAGGTTGTTGTGTATGATGCACACCTTCACAAAGGGCAAGAAACTACTTTGGCCAGGGGTGACAAGATTTGCTACGCAGTTCCTTGCATTGCAGACTTTTTGCCAGTAGAAAATGAATTTGAAGTGAATGTTCGTTTCAAATGAGTGAATTGAATCTGGCTTTGCCAATCAAATGGATAGCAAAACAATGGCGAAGTACAATTTTTCTGCAAGTTTTAGGGATGAGACACAATAGGTTGTCAAATTTTCGGAGCCTCTAGTAAAAATTTTGAGACTAGTGGATTGGTATAAATCTCCCATGGGCTATATGTATAAGGCAATGCATAGGGCCGGAGGTAATGAGGGCTAAGATGGAAAATATCAGGGAGAGTTGCATGTTGTTGTGGTACATAATCGATGACAGATGGGATCAACAAATGCACTCTTAATATCAGGGAGAGTTGCATGCCGTTGTGGTACATAATTGATGACAGATGGGATCAACAAATGCATTCCCATCTCCATGTCATTGGACACCAATTGAATCCATTGTTGTTCTATAGCCCCTCATTTAAAGACAATGTTGAGGTCACACGAGGCCTACTTAGATGCATGGGGAAAATATTCCCTACCCCACAAAAGGCTTGGATGCAATAATAGCAAAGCTGCCAATATACAAGCAAGCAAGGGGTTTTTTCTCAAGTTTAGTTGCCATGCTAGGCACGAAGACCTTCAAACTAGGTAGACTCCATAAACGTTTGATAGTCTCGATATTGTAGGCATGCTCATTAAAGGTGTTAAGCTTTGACTAGATCATGCATAATAGTAATACACTATCGAAATAATTTGTGTTTTTCAACACAATGGTAGAAATTGTGGCCAAGAAGCCAAAAATCTTCGATGGATGGCAATGCACATTTTGACCCAACCATACAATCCATTCGCTTATGAGGCATCCCTGGAGTGATTTTTAACACATACATTCTAAGAAATGCAGCCACCTAATGCAACAATGGATGAATGACTTTGTGTTTGTTCACAACAACCTCTACTTGAACCTGAAGAAAGCTCAAGTTTGGAGTTATGAAATACCTGCTATTGTAATTCTAAAGTGTAATTATTGTTTTATTTCAAATTTTCAATTTGCGAATCTAATTTCTATATGATAAAAATCAAGTACCAAAGAGGAAGACCAGCCAATTGACCTTGACGTGATCGATCCAAATTCTGAGCGGATCACAAATGATGAGGTGGACCCTCTTTTCAAGGTTGAGAAAAGTGATGTGGTTGAACAAATCAAGAGAGGCTCTCACCGAAGAGCTTCGTCATCAAGACTTGCAGCCCTCTAGTGTCACTTTCTTTGGAGCAGCAAGAATCATTGGCTATGTCCAAAATCTTGAAATTTTGTACTTTAGTTGTAGGTTGACTTTGTACAATTGTAATTGAAATTTTGAAACTATTAGGATATAATCATCATTCATGCATAAAGCATTGTGCAATGCATGTAATCGCAATATTAACATAAATACCAAAATCTATATTCAAATATTCAATGGGGTAGACTCTCATTTTTATTTGCTCTCTATATCTCTATGCAATTAGAATGCCTTCAAATTTAAAAAACAGCAAATTTTTCTCCTTTTTTATATTTTTTTTTTTAAATCAGATTTTTTTCCCCCATTTTTTCCCAATTAAATCCCATTTTTGAAAAAAAACCTTTATATTTTAGGTTGCCGATTTATTTGGAGAACAATTTTTGCTGCTGTGGGCTAGATATTTCCATTGTTTCTTGCTTGGTCTCTCACTTCATGAAAAATCCTCAAAAGAGCCATTGGAAAGCAGAAAAGAATAACCTTTGCCACATTAAAGGTAAACATCAGTTTTGCAATATGTAGTCATCTTTGAGTTTGGTTTCTTTAATGGGTTACACATATTCTGCTTTGGCAGGAGAGGTATGCGATGGAGAATCTGCAAATAGTTATCTATTTCATCTTTGTTTAGGTCCACTTGTTCTAGCAAAAAACAAGTTGTCATTGCTCTTTATTCTATAAAAGCAGCGTACTGAGGTTCCATCAATATCATCCAGGATGCATTTTAGACTCCTACAAGCCATTCAGAGTTTAGATTTCCACACAATCAATCCAATTCTCTTTAGTGTGAAAATCAGATTGTCATACGCATTGCTCACAGTCTTGCTGATCACTAGTGCGCCTAGCACATTGAGATTCAAATGTACTTTATGTGAGAGCTTATTCAAGATCAAGTGAATGACTTGATATAATGTCGTATGAAAGATCAGATCATTTACATGTTCACAAAACCTGTGACAGAAGAAAAAATTGTTTATTGGAGTTCTTTATTAGAGATAAGGAAGTTATCATCCAATGACAATAGCATGTAACTCCTTCCACCCTCCCTTCAATGAGTTAATCTTACAGGTAAATGTTAATGTACATGGTTCACCAAGTGCGTTCCAACTTACATGTAAGCCAAACTTAGGTCAATTTCTTTGTTACTTATTTTGCCATTACAAGACCCCAGGATTAAGGATCATATTTTGTTCTTATCCATGAGTGATCGATGGTCACAATTATTTCTTAGTAATCCATGTGATTTCACCAGTGTTCCACAGGGACCCGTCCCCCCCCTAAAACTAGCCGTCCCCAAGTACGGGACGTTTTGGAGACTCGGAGACGCCTGCGAGACGTCCCCTGAAATGTCCCCTTTTAGTGATAAACACTTAAACCTGAATCTGCATTCAAAATGATTCTCAAGGAGACATTAGTAACATTAGAGATCAATAAACTTTAGTGATAAGATCAAAGATAATATGTGTGTTTCATTTTTATCCAAGGATTATTCATTTCCTTCTTGTCATTCATGACTATTATATAATACATTCCATAAGTACATTAGGACGAATATTAAACATAACTCAAATCCATACTCTCCCCTCTTATTATTCATCAAGGAATTAGGATCTTACATAGCTAGGGTGCGTAGAGACCATCTCCGACCCAGCATCGGGAACCTATATCCCAGCCCTTGGGGTCTATTCACACACCTCTGACCCAGCATCAGGAACTATGCCCCTAGCCCTTGGGGTCAATACGAGATCGCTGACCCAGCTTGAGAAACTAGGTCCCTAGCCCTTGGGGTCGATACGAGATTTATGATCGGATTTACACCCGCCTTTCCCTACAATACCTATGATTCCTCATTGGATGAAATAATAAAGGTTACGGAGATATGATCTTTATTTTAATATTCCCTTGTACTCTTATCATCACAATGTATGAATTTAAAGATATTCATATTGCAAATCGAGATACCCATATCGGTGTCCTCTTTATACATTTGTTCATCATTGTTAGATCCTAAGCCTAAATATGAATAGCAGCTCAATTAAGAATAAAGAAGATATTTCATTATAACTTTAATCATTCTCATGGATTCATATATTTGTGTAACACTAATGATGTGGTTGACATATATGTAGATCTATTCTTAATTATGCATACTTAAGTGTGTATATAGATATATATGTTACACATATATCATACTAAATCTATATATTAAATATGTGTTACACACATACCACAGTGCTGCTGCTTATTCTTTATATCTGTCTTTCCCTTGGTTGCTGATCTGTGCTTATTCTTGCAGATCCCTTTTATTACCGAATGTCTTATTTACTGCCTTCGATGCCTTTTAACTCTCCTTCTCTTATTTTTGCTTTCTTCCTGTTTTTTTCCTGCCCTTTACTTAGGCCATGATTCTACCTATATATCATCCTTGGTCAAAGGTGATGACCTTCTCAAAAGGTGTGATTGGTTTTTTTAGTTAATTACTCTATTGTCTAACGCTGCCTTTTGGTGACAGCGATTCCCTTAGGGGAATTTATTATAATGGGATCGGGAGTCTCTTTGTGAGGCCCAATCCCTATATAATTAACATTTATTATTAATGGGAATATTAATATATTATTTGTTATTTAATATTCACTTTATATAAATTATATTTATGTTTATATCAACATCCTATATATATATTATATAATAATATTTAATTAATTATTATATATATATATATATATGAATATCATTTATAATTGCTTATTATATATATATATATATATTATGATAATAATGTTGTGACCTAATCACACATCACCCCATTGCAAATGGGGACCCACCTTTTTTTGCAATTTTGAGCTTGTAGGATCCTTGGGAAGTGTTGTCAGACCTAGCCTCTTCCATGAAATGAAGAATAAGCCTCTGTTGAGTAGCGTGAAATAAATCAAGTGAGTTTAACAAGGTGCAACTGAGAATACTTAAGCATGTCCCTGAGATACTGAAAACTAACTAATTCTAAGGTCCTGAAGTCTGATGTCCTGAAATCCTGAAAACTGACTAAGTCTGAAATCTGGTGGATCCTCAAAAATCTAGAATCTGCATGTTAAATCCCATGGATCCGAGACCTATCTCAAACATCTTGAAAGTATATTTCAAAATATTTAAAGTATATGAAATTCTACTTAAATATATTTTGAAATATACTTGCATTTTAGGCACTAAAATATGGCTAAAGTATAGAAATTTCCTCTGCACTAGTGGAATCCGCCCAACTTGAAGAAATTTCCTCTGCACTAGTCAAATGCACTCCCCTTGTAGGAAAATTTCCTTAGCACTTGGCATGTGCGCCCTTCAAGAAATTTCTCCAACACTTGAGAAATGCGCCCCCCTTTAAGGAAAATTTCTTCACTTCATGGCATATGCGCCCTCCTTCAAGAAACTTTCTCCACCCTCCATCAGGTGTGCTCCTTCAAGAAGTTTCCTTAGTAGCATGCAAATGCGCCGAGACTTAGAAATTCCTCCATTCAATGACGAGTGCACCATCTTGAAGATTTCCTTGTCACTTGTTCCATGCGCCCTGCCTCAAGAACATTTCTTCATCACCTGGCCTTGGCAAATGTGACCTCCTTTGGAAAATTTCTCCTGGCCTTGGCATATGCGCCCAACCTTGGGAAAATTTCTCCTGGCCTTGGCATAGGTGCACATCATGAAAATTTCCTGTCATTTGCGCCCTTTTTCAAAGATTTCTCTCACTTAGGAAAATTGCTCCACCTTGAGAAGGAAATTTTCTTGTTACATGTTCTAGGCACCTTCTTTTGGGATTTCTTCTGCCCTCTCCAAGTGCGCCTTCTTGAGGAAAATTTCCTTTGACCCTTGCACATGCGCCACCCTCTTGGGGAAATTTCATCATCATGTGCAGTATGCGGCACCTTGAAGGAGATTTCTTCACCACATGCTAAATGCGCCCTTCCTTGGAGGAAATTTCCTCAACACTGGTCATATGCGCCCTCACAAAAAAAGGTCTTCAACAGCCATAAAATGTGCTCAATTTGGTAAAATTTCCTCACCCAGTGGCATATGCACCCTCCATAGAAAATTTCTTCAACCGTTATCATATGTGCCTTAACCTAGATAAATTTCATTACCCCATGCCAAAGAGGACATCATCACCACATGAAGGAGACCCGTTCTAAACAATAAAAATCCAACGCCAAAAGTCATACATCAAGGTCATCGCTTGAAGGGAGAAGGACCAGTTCCACATTCAAGTTCCAGAGCCATCCGCTTCAATCATGAAGTCTACT
Organism: Cunninghamia lanceolata; assembly: GCA_027924645.1. Taxonomy (NCBI): domain Eukaryota; kingdom Viridiplantae; phylum Streptophyta; class Pinopsida; order Cupressales; family Cupressaceae; genus Cunninghamia; species Cunninghamia lanceolata. Next base: position 4,394,174 of record BSBN01001026.1, on the reverse strand, counting down.
CCAACAATTCACACCCAAGGTGTACTTCCTGCACCGTATAGTCTTGCACAAGAACAAGCACAAGAGCATGATGAGAAGAGAAAATGAGCATGTACATCAAAAGTCATGAATTACATGAAGACAACATCAAGAAATTCTCGAAATTCCCAGGTTTTCAAGTTCAGAAGATGCCAAGTTCCAAAGGTGAAAATCCTAGTTCGAACACTATTCCACAAAAGATGACATAATTTGGGAAATATTCCGAGCAATATGAACACAAAGAAGATCAAACCGGTTGGCGCAATGCTGAAGTGGCATATACACGTCACTAGTCCAATCACAGCCTGCCATATCACCTGTTCAAGTCCAATCTACCTACAACAAGCAAGGGGCCAAGGAGGACGTACAAGTGGAAGATACTCCAAAGATTCCATTTCAAGTCTATCACATAGGAAAATGTGCCTTTATTGCCTCTTTTTTGGGCGATTATGCATTGTTGTCTTCATCTGGGCCGTTGATTTGCAAATCAATCTTAGGCGTTCATGTAATTTCAGAGCCTATATAAGGTCCATTTCTCTCATTTGTAAAGGTTAAGACCTTTTGGATTGGAAGTTGTTAGCTCTCTCAAGAGTAGGAGTAGAATAAAGGTAGATTAGAGGAGAGTCTTCGAAGTCATTGAAGAGACCTTGTGAAATTGTTGTAATTATACATTTCCAAAATCAATACAAGTTCATTGTTGCTCACATGGTGATTTGTTATGATTATGGAATGTTGCATGGTTTCTAATTTCTTGAATATGATGGAGATGTGTTTCCAAGTAGCTTAGGAATAGATTAGAAGTTCATTGATGTAATGAGTATATGCAAAGATATTTGATGAATTCCTTAATGGTTCATAGTTTTTGTGGATTGTCGAAGGCAACTCACTTTGCAAAGTTAGCCTGAACCTCATTTGCTTTAGTTCGATTGCGAACAAATGTTCAAGCTACACCAACTGTGGGTGTTTGGATGTGTGTTTGCAATATGAAAATCATTGGGTTATCTTAGAGGATTGCACCTGCTTCATGTAGTTGTTGGTTCTCATGGCGAAGCGGAGTCAGGTTTCGTGAGGAGTTTGTCTATCTTGGCATCTTTCATTATATCATTGTCCTTAGAGTAGATTTCCTTAACCCTTGTCCTTTTTTCCTTTCTTTCATAGTCTGTTAGAAGTAAGTTCCACTTCACAAGAAGGAGAATAACTTATTTAGAATGGAATAAGGAGTCAATTCAACGTAAGTCCCTTTGTAATTACCAACGAAATCACATCAACTACTGAGTCTATCCATTGCAAGTCAAAACCTGACATATCATGAACCTTGGAGTCATCTCACTGGATCACATTGTTTAGCCTTTGAGAGACTTTGTTCAAGAGAGGATAGAATACTTGGTATTTTACTCTGAGTTTGCATGTGCATAAAAAACACATCAACAAATATATATATTTATAATTACCTCTACGATATTATCATATCTTATATTTATTATCATCTATATATATACATTTGTTCGATGATAGGAAAGACAAGAATAATTTCATAATACGATTATATGGATATATGTAAATCTCCCATGAATTGTAAAGTATGCACATAACATGTGCTCAAATATAATATATAATGTAATGCAAATATGGGGATATGACATCCCCCCGCCGTCCCCCCACCGCCACCGAGACATCGGGTTCTTTGCCAAAACATCGAGGACGCCAAGACATCCCCGAGACGTCTCAGGGACGCCTAGCCATCCCTCGAGCATCTCGGGGATGCCTGGGAGTCTCCCGCGCTGAAACGCCAAAAAAAGTGTTTTTGTTTTTTAATACTTGTTTTTCCTTGGAAAAGAGCCCAGGTCCGAACCCTAAGGAGTTGTTTGACCATTCTAAAAGCAAAAGACTCTCATAAAACTCTCATTCTTCATTTTATTTGCTCAATATGCCATTTGATGTTTTGCAACAGCTAGGAGAAGAAGAGGAAAACTAGTGAGAAAAGTGAGTGAAAGAGTGAGTTTGAGGTGTTGCAAGTGCAAGAGGGGTGAGAAGGAGAAAGAAGAAGAGGAGCATTCTACACCAATTTTGAAGGATTTTTCAAGCACAAGGTAGGTTTTTATGACTGTTTTTTGAAGTTTTTTCAATTTTTTTTTGTTTTGTTTTTTTTTTTCTAAATTTTTAATGGCTGCAAATGCATATTCATGTTTTCATTTCAATGCCCATTGTTTTTTTTCCATCTTTCCATCAAGATTTAAGTTTTAACATCAAATTTCAAAATTTTATTTTCAAATTTGTTAAACTAGGCTGAAACTAGGCACTTATAGAATTTATTTGTTTATTCATTTTTGCAGTGTCATAATGAGCTCTCATGACATTCTCATAGTGATCCTGATAGTGGAAGTGAATATGCTCCTGAGGTTGAGGGGAGTGACCATGGGGTTGAGCTTGAAGTCCATACTAGTTCCATGGCAAGTGAAGCAAGTAGTTTAGAGTGCCCTTCTGCACTACTGGCAGCGTATGCTAAGGGTCCTTTTGATCGCAAATTCCCTCTCAAACAGTTTGCAACAAAAATTACTAAACAGGGAAGGGGCACCATCTAGTGGCACAAGGAGGTGGAAGTGCAACTTTTGTGCTCTAGAGTGGTTTGGGAGCATCACTAGAGTTAATGCACACCTTCTTTTCATTAGAGGAAAAGGTGTGGACATATGTTATTTTTTGGCAGAACCGAAAAACATCAAATACAAAGTTGAAATAAATAAGTTACGGGGTGTTCCTAATTATACTACAGCTGCACCAGTTATTCTTGATGGCGACATCGTGCATGTGAGAGCAGGCTAGGGCACCCGAGCCCTAGCTTGCAAGATCAAGCTTTCTCTGTGCGCAAGGGATTTGCATGTCAACGGGAGGTCAAGGGGACCGGGTCTACTTCATCGTTTCTTCTTTTTTTTTGGTTTTAGCTAGCTGTGAGGCGTCCTTTGGTGCAGGTGGTGGTGTGCAGGGTTCAAGGGTTTCCAACCCTAGGTTTTCTTTTATTGTGTGCCCTTTGGTTCGTGTTTGCTGCACGTTGGGGGGGGTTTTCTTCCTTTGAGGTGTTGTCTCTGGTGGTGATGCGCCTCTTTGGAGCCATTGCTTTGGATTCGACGTGGTGTGGGGGGGCATTTTGGGCCCTCACTCGTTTGGTATAAATGGCTTCGAATGTGCCTTTAGATATGGCGGGTCCTGCTTCTTCTATGGCTGGGGAGGATGCCAAAATACCCATTCAATCTTCTTCTGGATCAGATGTGGTCCGAAATGGTTCCCTTAAAGTGCCAAAGGTGAATGGATGCTTAGAGAGGGCCCAGGAGCGACCAGTTTTAGTAATACAATCGGAGTTGGTAGCTGAGGATATTAATTACTACTGCAATCATGTTTTGATTTGTAAGTTCATGGGGATGAGGGTTTCTCCCCCATTTCTTGATACATGGATTCTCAAGACATGGAACCCGGAAGGAGATTTTGATATTTTGATGGCTGCAAATAACTTCTTTATGTTAGATTTTTCGTGTCTCTCGAATCGGAATAGGGCCTTCGAAGGGGGTCCATATTTTTATAATCAGGTGGGTCTCTTCATCAAACCATGGCATGCTAAATTTAACTCAGCGGAGGAGTTACCTTCTAGAATCCCAGTTTGGGTTCGTCTTCCTCAGTTGCCGCTTGAATGCTGGAGAAGTGATATATTCCGGTCAATTGCATTGCTACTGGGAAAACCTATTGGTCCTTCTCAGCAAACTTTGAATAAGAGAATTTTTTCTTATGCTAGGGTTTGTGTTGGAATTGATTTGAGCTAGCCGCTTCTAGATTCTATTGATATGACTGTTGGGTCTTGCTCCTGGACTCAGCCGTTAGATTACGAGACATTACCTTTGAGGTGTCGGCTATGTCATGAATATGGTCATCTTCAGCGGAGGTGCCCCCAAGCTTCTGGTGCAGCGGGTTCAAGTAATGCTCCTACTCAGCCTGATTTGAAAGCAGACAAGGGTAAAGCCCCCATGCAGGGAGGTGGGGCTGATAAAGAAGTTTTTATTCCGGTTAAGTCTCATAATAGTGGTCGAGGCCTGAAGAGATCCCTCAAGGATAGGCAGGAGGAGGAAACCTTCAACCGATTTGAGACGTTGGAGGATTTGGTCCAAGAGGAAGATTTTCAGGCGGACTTGCAGGCAACAGTTGGATCTTTCACTGAGGTTGTTCTTGGAGATCAGCCTCATGTGATTCCTAGTTTAGATCAGCTTGGTGAGCAGGGTACTCAGATGGACATTGAATTGGCTCCTCCAGCTCCTATTCAGGGTGCGTTAGATTTGGTACTAGAGGCTTCTGGTGGCTCTCCTAGTGTTGGTGGTGTTCTATCTGAAGTGTGGGGTACTCCAGACTCAGGAAAAAGTAAGTCTCCTTCCCCAGCGTTGGGTTTGCAACCAAAAACCCTCAAAAAAGAGGCTCCTAAGAAACCTCTTAAGGTTGGTAGAAAAAAGGACCTAGAAAAGGTAAAGCTAGGTGGTGAGACATTGGTTGAGTCGGGTTCGGTGACGACTATTGATGCTCACTTCTCCCAACCCCAACGATGATTGTGCTCTCTTGGAATGTGGGGGGTATGAATAGAATCCCTAGACACAAGGCTATTCGGGATTTGGTTCATATTCATTCACCTGATATGGTTTTCCTTCAGGAAACTAAGTTATTAGTTGATAGTATGATGAGTGTGGCTTCAAAGATTTGGAGTCGCAGTCAGTGTCAATGTGTTGGTGCACTTGGTAGCTCTGGTGGGGTTGCATGCTTATGGGACCCACATAGAGTCGGGCCAATTTGGTGGTACTCTTGCAGACGTTTGATTTCTTGTGTTGCTTCTCATCTTGAGTCTGGAGAGAGAGTACTCTTTTCTAACATCTATGCTCCGGCTGACCTTCATAGCAAGGTAAAGTTGTGGGGTTTTGTCAAATATGTGAGGACTTTGGATCCTTATCTCCCGTGGATTTTAGCCAAGGATTTTAATGTTGTTGTTTCTCTGGAAGAGAAGAGGGGAGGCATTGCTCGCTTGGAGCCTTCTTCTGATTTCTTGTAGGTTAATGTGGCTCTCTTGAATTTGGTTGACATCAAGCCTGTTAATGGGGCCTTTACTTGGAATAATAGGAGATGTGGGGACGCTACTATTTCTGAACGCCTAGATAGATTCTTGGTGTCCAATTGTCGACCAAATAATAAATGTTAATTAATTGTACAATTAGGACTGTTAGTGGGAACCATCCCAACGGTTGGTTGAATAGTTACATAGTGGTGGCCAACGATTGGTATCTCAACTAACCTTGACTGAGTTATATATTGAATCCACATTTTGTAGTCAGGACATGGTGAATATGATATGAAATGATCTGAACATGTACTGTGTTATTGCTGTGATCAATGAATGAATACCAATGCTTTATTCTGTGCAACACTGTGTCAAGTTTATGTTCTATGTTATGCACTATACTACATAATTATGTTTACTCCATGTCTGTGTGAAACACCACATTGCCAATAAACATTTGGCGTCGTTGCCTGTTCAAAAATGGGTCGAGGGTAACAAGTCAATGACAAGAGGAGTCGTCAGTCGATGATAAGTTCGTCAGTCGATGACAAGTTGAGTCGTCAGACCATCATCAGTTGTCAGAGACCATCGGACAAGTTGTGTCGTCAGGAACAAGCGAACCGTCGACGTACTCAGGGTCGAAAGAAGCACAATGAAGATGGCTGCATAATGGGTCAACCGATCGAATTAGAAGATGAATCATACACCAAATACCAAGTAGAAAGAACAGAAGAGGAATTACAAAGAATCTGGGTGGAAAGTGACAACGAACGAGAGCCGAACAATCAGAGAGACGATCTGACACAAGATCTCGTCTTCCTGTGGGATTTATCACTAAGACAACACATCACAAACAAAGCCATCCAAAGAGATATTCCAGAGGAAATCATCGAAGAAAATTTCGAAGTTAATTCTGACATGAGCCGTCTTTTGGACTGTATTCTAAGATTGTTGGCAAGAAATTTATTGATTCTGCAAGAGCTCTGAGAGGAAAGGGATTGAGAGCAAAGACAACAACAAATTCTCCAGAGGTATGAGGAACGAATGAAACAAGAGGAAGAAGAGCATGACACCAGCCATCACCAAGCGCCACACAACCAATGATTCATGCCAATACAACTTAACAAGGATAAGAATAAAATACTGAGTGGGCAAGAAACACCTGAAGAAATATTGAGAAGATCGCGAAGATTAAGAGAACAAGAAGAACATAGAAAAAGGTTAAAACAGATTATTGAAAAAGGGAATGAACAACATGAAGAAATAAATCAAGACATTGTCGAGTTTCACAGCGAGGGAGTCGATGAACGAGACTTCAGAACACCAGTAATAAACAGAGAAAAAGAAAATGGAAAGAAACTGACAAAAGAACTTGAAGATAGCATATGCCGTATTATAGCATTGTCCATTTTAGACGAAAGGCCAAGGATTAGAGGACTTGAGCCCAAGACCCCTGCGCAGAGGGAGCACCAGAGGGAACCGGAGGAGGAGACTCAAAGTGTAGAGGATGCTGAGAACGAACGTGGGAAGGAACCATACGTGGCCGAGAGTGCAAGGAAGACACCGAAACATCACAGTAGAACCAGTCCAATCAGGTCGAAGACACAGAGAGGGTATCCCGGGAGAAAGATGGTGACTCCACCGACAAGTGAGAGGCAAAAGTTGCCAAAGTTTATGGGGAATGGGTCAGAGGATCTTGTATGGCATTGTAAGACATGCGAAACTATATGGGTGGCAAATGGACAAGAAGATGAAGATTATTGGTTGAAAGCGTTTCCAGCAATGCTCAGAGGTATAGCCATTGACTGGTACACAGATCTGGAGAAAGCACAGAAGGCCTCATGGCAAGTACTAAAGAAAGCATTCGAGAATGAATTCAAACTTTTAAGAGACGATAACGAGATTGTGGCCGAAATCTACAACACAAAGCAAGGAAAAAATGAGAATGTGAAAGCGTATAATCGGAGGCTCAAGGAATTGCTGGGAAAACTGGAAACCAAGCCAGCCGATGGACTAAAGAAGAGGTGGTTTATTGAAGGACTACTCCCATCCTTAAGAAAAAAATGAAAGTAGTACCTCCATCATCGTATGCAAAAGCATATAATCGGGCAATGGACATAGAAAGTGAGAATAAGACATCTTCCCGAAGTAAAAGGACAGACGATGATGAAAGTACCGATGATCATAGCAGTGACAGAGAATCAAAGACCATCTAGGCGCTAAGGAAAGATATGGTTCACATGATGAAAGAATTGAAGGTCGATAAAGAAACAGCCAAAGAAAACCGAGAGCTATGGTGTACTAACTACAACGGAGGACACATAAAAGCAAATTGTCCAAAGTAGTTATTTTGTGATATCTGCCAAGTAATGGGACATTTAGTCAAGGAATGCCCATTTAACCTAAAAGCAAGAAGTACACAGGGGCTCTTCACACAAGGAGAATCGTCCACTCCGCCGACTACACTGCCAAAACCCCAGAACAATCCCAATGCATCCCCTGGAGGTTATTGGAACAATAGGAGTAACAACAATAGCCCCAAAACCAGAATACAGTACGACAGCAAGGGTAGGCCTATGATACAATATAGGAAGTGCAATGAATGGGGTCACTTCGCCCGAGAGTGTCAGAATGGCCAAAACCCCGAGGGAAGACTATGCAAGTGGTGCAGACCAGGCGACCATGAAGATAATGACTACCTAAAGTAGAAAGGCATCAACATGTTGAATGTGGAAGAGCAGAATCAAGTACTAGCAGTCACTACTAGAGCACAAGAAAAGAAGGCCATCTACCCCGATCCACTTACAAAAAAACAAAGAATGAAAGAAGCAAAAGTAGAAGTGGAACGGACAATGATGAAAGAAAACAAGGTTGCTTTGGATATCCCAAGTACCTCCCGGCGAGCACAGGCCGAGAGTAACATCGTATGGCAGATACTCCAAACCACCGTAACGATCAAGGTAACCGACCTTCTCCATACTATGCCACAAATAGTGATGGCAATCACAAGCATAGTCAGTGACAAGCAAAAACAACAAGAGGATGGTCAAAGAAAGGTTATAACAGAACAAACACTACAAGGAGAACAAACCGTCGACCCTTTGTTGTTGACAGTGAACATCGGGAAAAGTCCGGCGATTGTACAGATGGAGATCGGAGGGAGAGTTCTGGCCAACACGATCGTCAACGGAGGCTCGACAGTCAACGTATTAACCGAAAACACGTGGAGGAGTCTCGGAAAACCTACACTTTGGCCACCAACATTCTAGTTAGTAGGTGCGGATCAACATGGCATCAAGCCACTGGGGACATTGATGGCACAGAAAGTGACTATCGGCACACAACCATTCCTCCTAAATTTCGTAGTCATTCCGGTACAGAGAAGGGCATATGACGCCTTACTAGGAAGGGGATGGCTAGTGGCAACGAAGACCGACCACAATTGGAAGAGAAATACACTATCTATAGAGAATAACAAAAAGAAATCTGTGATCAACCTACTAAACCAAACAGTGAGTGAAGAACTAGCAAGGTCATTAGATTCAGAAGGCGAAGAAGGAAACAGAATGGAGGGAGAAAGAGAAACGATAGAGCCAAATGAGGAAGGTATTCTCGACCTCCATGAATGCTTGGAGGATGAGACAAATTCACTAAATGGGTTATTTCATTGGCAGATGGAAGACTATGAATTCTTCCAACCAGAGTGTAACATGATTTCAATAGAAGAAAGTGGTGAATGCTCTCGGGCGACTAGTGAAACACTCGGCAACATTGGGCCCAGTGAAACATTGTTGACGAATGAAGCACTTGACGAATTGACAAACACCCAACCAAATGGCAAGAGGTAACCAGTAACAAGTGACAAAGGGGTGGAAGATAATAATCAGCTGGAAGTAATGATTTTTCAAAAACATATGAAGAGTATAAGGAAGGAGAGGCTCTAATAGATAGTACACCAAAGCAACTAGTGGCAGAGACAAGTAGACCAGGCGAGGGAGGTCGACCAGAAAAGACAAGTCGACTAGAAAAGGCACATAAAGAATATACAGAGGGTGATGGTAAGATAGATGATATACTTGAATATAAATTTGAACCAAACAAGGTGATTAGGTATAACGACGAGAACCCAGCATTGAAAGCACCGACCAGAAAGAGACCATACGGAAAGAATAAGGACTATAGAGTATTTCCGTCGACTTGTAATTTTATTAAAGTTATGGTGATCGGTGAAAAGCAACAGAGAAAAATGATGTTAAAAAGTTAGATAGTTTATTTTTGCCGAAGACAATAGTTCTGGTCCCAATAAAGGCATCTGACTCTGCCGACGATTATAAAATCAATAAAGGTACGTCTCCGAATAATGAAGTTTAAATATTTAAATTGGAGGATATGACTACTGGCAAATCACCCTCAGAGTAGGCAAATAAAATGCAAGCCCCGCTGGAGAAAAATAGAAAAGGTCGACTCAGTTCGTCGTGGATAGAAAATTGGAAAAAACGAAAAAAATTGGAAAATTGAAAAAAAAAAATAGAAAGTAAAAAAATTGAAAAAAATAAAATAAATATATATATATATAAAAAATGAGAAAAATTAAATAAAATAAAGTGGCATTATGCCATACGACCTATGACAGTACGACTAAAGGAGGAAGGCATGTCGTACGAATAGGAAGGAACTTGTGCGATGGAGGGGTACATTGAATCAACACGAGATTTTAAATTTCCTTTAAAGACTCCATTTCAATGGACAGGTCAACCAAAATACCAGTGCTAGCAATACTAATATCATCGATAAAGGAAAGGTTTCTTAATCCAGATTATAAGATTCCATTGATGAGATCGTTCTCTATCTATGGCAATTGTCAAGAAAGCTAAACCATCAAAGGGTCATCGACAGAAACCATCTGCCGTACGACTCAGGCATATTTGATATGTTATCCCTGGATGCGCATATTTGATGCGATGACAAGAAGAGAATGCACGGGAGGAAGATTTTGGTGTGGAGGCCAAGGAGACCGTGGTTCGGGAAGACGCCAAGTTGTTACCTCTCTAGCTTGTTGGCAATTGCACCTTCTGAGATTGGCTAACTGGTGCTGCTATATCTGGAGCGAACAAGCTACAGTATCAGTATCGCGGCATAACTGGAGGAAGCCAATCGGTGAAGATTGCTATAGAATAATTGTAAGCTTTGGATCGCTGAGTCAATGCATGTCATTGTTGCGAGCAATTGAAGATCCCATCGAAGACATGGTTGAAGACTGTTGAAGGTGACATTGAAGGTCCACGTTATTATCTTAGGTACTGATTTGATAGGTGTCGTGGCTTGTTAAAGGTATCGAAGTGGAATATGTTGACGCCCAATCTCCAAGGAGAACATTGATAACATTTGACGGATCCGTTACTGGATTGAAGGAAACCGATTTCATACCAGAGGAAGCACATGCAATTGGCAAACTGCATTGATCTGTTGCAACCAGAAACACTGCATTGCTATTATTTGTTCTCCATCTATAGCAAACGGCAGCTTGAAAACAGTTAGGGGGTTGGGCAATCGACGAGGAGCAATCTATTTTTGATGAACAGGGAAAAGATGCATTAAACCATTCATTCCATCCAAGAAGACATCCCTAGTGCTGTATGATTGATGTAGTTTCTGGTGAACTGTATTGATGATGGGAAATGTTAGTCTTCGAAGTAAAACGTATACAAGATGCAGACAGGTGGGGCAGCTTGAATTTAAATCATAAATTATTGTCCACTCTGGAAAACGAAAGACACGAGTCCTCGCATGTAAGGTGAAGATTCATTGTAGAGAATTTGGAGTGCCTAGATTTCATAGAGCTTGGAGTGTTTTGGAGAAGGATGAGACAACAGTGTATCGGAGGAGAGCTTATCATTACCAGTCAATGGCAGGAGAAGTGGGCTCCTAATTGAGGTACAATGTTCGTATGTCTTACGTTATGGGAGCCGTTGGATTCTATCCTGGCCGCGCGATGGGACGGCATGGTGTGTTAGAATAAATTTTCAAAAGATGATAAGAATGATCGAGTAAGATATGGCTTATCTTGGCGTGCGAGTATGGAAGATGCACATGCAGCAATTCCAGATCTTGATAGTTGCATCGACAGGAAAAAAAAAACCATACGACAACAGTGGACGACTCAATGTACAATGAAGCCGTACGATGCACCAAAGAGGAATGGACGATACATGAAGTGAATTGCTAGGCTTGAATATCATAGAGAAGAATGCATAGTGGAGATCCCTAAGCTGTGAAGGCAACTCAAGGCATGAGTTGCTCATCTTTGTTAGAATTCAGATCAAGAGCCGCAGACGGATTGACATGGCTTGCGCTGAGTACGATAGGGCTTGCGGTTGTCTTGGCGGTAGAGTCCATTATGCTATTTTTTCAAACATCATATCAGCCAGACCATACGAGTCATCACATGTCATTTTTTTTCCCTTCGTCTAGAAGACGACTAATTTTGTGGGGGGGATGATGTAGACAATCATAGTTGTCGTCGACCAATTGTCAACCAAATAATAAATGTTTAATTAATTGTACAGTTAGTAGTGTTAGGGGGAACCATCCCGACGGATGGTCGAATAGTTACGTAGTGGTTGCCAACGGTTGGTATCTCAACTAACCTTGGCTGAGTTATATATTGAATCCACATTTTGTAGTCGGGACATGGTGAATATGATATGAAATTATCTGAACATGTACTGTGTTATTGCTGTGATCAATGAATGAATACCAATGCTTTATTCTGTGCAATACTATGTCTAAGTTTATGTTCTATGTTATGCGTTATACTACATAATTTTGTTTACTCCATGTCTGTGTGAAACACCACATTGTCAGTAAACAGGCTGATGCAAAATATATTGTCTCCATCATTAAACCAGTTTTCCAGGTAATCAGGTATGGGGATGCGGATGGATCTAACCTTGGAGAGGTGTATGAGTGCATCGATTCTATGCTTGATCAGATGAGGGTTGTGCGACAGAGGGACCCCACATTAGCATTCAACCACGAGCACATTCAGCCAATCATTTACAGGAGATGGGAGAAGCTCAACACTCCCTTGCACTTGGCAGCCTATGCACTGAATCCTAAGTGGCACTTGACTAGGCCTGGTGGAGTGACACCGATAGAGGATCTGGAGGTGAAGGCGGGGTTCTTCAGGTGCATTGAGAGGATGTATGATGAGGTAGATGCCAGCACGATTCGCACTAAGTGGACCAAATTTGCCATTCTTAGGGGTTATTCAAATGCGGCCAAGATGGATATGGTAACTATGGCACAGGATGACCCAATTTTGTGGACTTGTCATGGATCGAGATCTTTGACTACCACTCTAGCCATTCGATTGTTATCTCAGGTTTCTAGTTCTTCAGCTGCTGAGAGGAACTGGTCTACATATAGCTTCATCCACTCTCTTAAGAGGAACAGACTTACCTCTAGGAGAGCAGAGAAGCTTGTGGCTGTACATAGTGCTTTGCGTCTCATTGACCGCAAAACACTTGTGTACAAAGAGAGTACAGCAGCACGATGGGATGTAGAGCTAGAGGAGCCAGCACAGATTGATGAGGATACTTCAGTTTCGGCTTCAGATGCAGGGCTGGTTGGTGTTAGTTTGATAGAGCTTGACCGCAAGGATTCCAGTAGTTTGAGTGATGAGGAGTTTGGGGACAATTAGAGGCCTCCCTTCACTACATTTTGATTTTTCCATTTTGTACTTATTTTGATATCATCATATGCTACTCATTGTAACCATCTTTAAGACTTTATGATATGATATTATGATGTGACATTATATTTTCCGTTTTCGATATAATAGAAATCTCAAATTCGACAATTTCATTTGTAAAATTCAACAATTTCATCAATCTTTTAGTAATAGTATTCAAGTATTTAAAATGTTAGTATTTGCAATTTTGCTATTTTACTAATTTGCCAAAGTTTAATTTGAAATGTTATTCTTAAACATCTTTTTATAACTAGTTATTCAAGTACCATATGTATATCAGCACGTCCCCCCGCCGTCCCCAAACTTAGATCCTTTGTCCCCCCGTCCCCGAGACCCATCCCCGTCAAGGGACGCGTCCCCGTCAATAAACTCCGTGGAACACTGGATTTCACGCGATTGGCTCTTTCCCAACTAACACCTTATGTATTCCTAAAAATATAGGCACAACAACAAGACCAGGTATCCAGGACAAGAATAGGCTTCTCATGTGAGTATTGTCTTTGAGAGCTCTAGTATACAATTGTAAAAGGGTACTCTAAAACCCGCCAAAACCATATTCTTTTTCTTGTGAAAAGTGTTTAAGATGTGATATTGCATAATAAGATGCATTAAAAAATACAAAAAACTGGAAAGAAACCCAACAAATAATTAGCGAGAAAACACAATATAGAAAAGATGAATGCTTAATACAAAAATACTTAATGGTATAGTTAGAAGATATGCCATCTTCTAGGATATCATAACTGTAATTGAGGAACTCCCCCATGTCTCTAGAAGGTTGATGTGCCATATGCATTGTTTAGAATAAGTTGTCTATGTTATCTTCAAAAAATGATGAAAATAAACTTAAAAACGTGAATTTCAAAGATATACAAGAGTTCATTTTTGTATATAACATAGGAGCTTGTATAATTATAATGATAATGAACAAAGAGTTTTACTTGAGATAAAGATAAAAATAACCTCATAATGAATAAGATTAATCATATGATCTGGGCGTGCATCAACTCTTCCCTTCTTTAAATAATACATATGAGCACCTCTGTCCAGCTTGTGCAATTTTAAGTCAAGAAAAAATAGGTTCAACTGAGCATCAACATTTCTTGTCCTCCATTACATAATTCAACTTAATGACTGCCTAACATATTATTTTAAAAGAAAATGTCGTTATTGGATTTTTGTAAAGTAACCATCCCAGAAAGGATATATATAACCCTGCCAACCGAATAACATTGCCACCAGCTTTCAGTGCTTCTGCCTCTGACATAAGCAAAATATCCGTACGAGCACTCCTTCCCATAGGCACCGTAGGACACTCCTACAAAATCATGAATTATAGTTTGACTCCAAATACAAAGGACAGATTACAACCAAATAAAGAATCAAATTGAATGTGTATCTTTCTACGAATATAATTTTTTCCATAAACATATTGGGTATACATCTAGAGGTACAAGATATCCAATAGACATCCAAGAAATTATATCCACAAATAATCATAAAATACAGTCGCTATTGGTTCTAGACAGTCAATATTAGGAAAGTGGTTTTATGATTGATCTTCTAGAAAGGTATACATCCCCTTTGTGTGAAACTTTATCTCATATCCATCTTAATGTTCCTTAAGCTTTCATTTGATGTTTATATTACCCTGATAACAAGCTTTTCTGTTTAATTAAGGAGGCATACACAGTTATACAAGCTCAATGATAATGAGTATTACAACCTTCAAACTAAAAACTAACTGCATGGCAAGCTCACATTTAGTCCAACTTGTCTAAAGGCAGTGCATGAAAGCATATGCAAAATGAAAAGGAGCACTATAACTGAAGGGATGCTACCTTGACAAGGTAGGAAGTCACGTAAAAAGCAACTCTTACAAGCTGCCACTGACATATAGGATATATCCATTACAAAAGGAATTTTAAGTTACCTTCACATCCCTGCACTCCTCCCTCATGAGAAAAACATATAATTGGATTATACAAAATAGAAGAACATAAACCATTATGAAAGGCATTCACAATCAGTCCTTGCAATCATTGTTGGGGACTGCAAAAACAGTTGTAACAGATCTGAATTTTCACTGTGATATGCATGGCGACTTGGTCTAAGGCATGGTGACTGGCATAAGACAATTTTAAAGTAGGAAGTCACATAAAAAGCAACTCTTACAAGCTGCCACTGACCTATAGGATAATAGAAATTACAAAAGGAATTTTAAGTTACCTCCACATCCCTCCACTCCTCCCTCATGAGAAAAACATATAATTGGATTGTACAAAATAGAAGAACATAAACCATTATGAAAGGCATTCACAATCAGTCCTTGCAATCATTGTTGGGGACTGCAAAAACAGTAGTAAAAAATCTGAATTTTCACTGTGATATGCATGGCGACTTGGTCTAAGGCATGGTGACTAGCATAAGACAATTTTAAACTCAAATCACATTCCACAAGAAGGAAAATTGCATTTGGAGACCAATTCCGTCTTTTTAGAGGTATCCAAACTCATATTTGTGCAAATCCAGAAATTGTTCTTTCATGTTTTATTCATCAAAAATTTTACATCATCCAGATTAAAAACCTGATCTGGTAGGATTTTTATTTTTGAACCCTTGTATAGATGCTCATGCACTTCATTATATACTTCTTAAATATTCATGGCATAATTATTAAACAATTTGGCCTGAACCTAATTCAATTGGCACTATAAAACCAAATATGTCAATGTATTATACCTCGCTTAAATATATCATAATGGTATTAATGAATCATCAGTATTTACATAGAGTTAACATGATTACCTCACCACACAAGCCATTGTCGTAGCAATCATACACAGCCGAACTTGATGTAAACAAAAATGACCCCTCCCCACTCCATTGCATTATTGCTGCCCTGCAAATCATATACTTTCTTTTAGTAAATAGTCAAGAAAAAGAAATTAGATGGTATTATTATTTGTGAAATCCCGTCATTTTAATCCTAAATGATAAACAAAGAAAACCCTGCATGTGAACAGGCTTTGAATCCAAAAAAGCACTGGAGCACTACAGAGAGAATGACACAAATAATACCAAATAAAAAAATAAAATAAAAATAGTGCAAAAAAATGTAAAGTGCATTGTCACAATTCACCACCCATCCTAGAAGAGACACATACTAAGTTTATAAGTCATTAGCATGCCATCAACACTATCCAAACACTAAAGGAATGGATGGAAAATTAGCAAACCTGCCATTTAAAAACTTAGACATTTAAGAAAGTCAACTGAAAAGACACTTAATCAGAAAGCAAGTGAGCAACATTGATAGCTATTTTGAAATCATTATGGGAAAAGAATGCTAAAAGTGGGTGTAAGTCCTTCACAGCAATCTAGGAAATCTAATATGCCATAGCCTGAATCGTAAGCTAAATCAATCAAATAATAAAGAGCCAATAACACATTATCAACTGACAGCCCTTGTTTCTAAATTCTTAGTATCGAAAAACTGAAGAAAAAGTTAGACCAATGAAACTCATATAGTCAATATATGACACACAGAATGCAATAATGTAAAGAAAATCAGTACATTTATCAAAAAAACTTAACCGCCTCAGTTTGAAAAGAATCAGTAACCTGACTTCAGAAGAGTAATCTTCATTTCCAGATGGTGGAGCGCAGAAAATAACAAATGGAAAATGCTTCCTCAACTCTGACCCTCTAATGATTGTTTTAATGCCAAGGCTATGAAGCTCCTCGTGATGATTTGTTGTCTTTGTCAAGCCAAAAACTTGACAAGATGGGCTCTCCTGCCATGAAGCCTTGTTAGACATTCTATATACTCAATGGAATCAACTTGAACGGACTTATTTTCATCCTAAAGATTCATTTATCTTATTGACTTAAAGAAACCCACATTAGTCAAACACCTGACAATGGTATCAGTAATGTTGCAAACTTGCAAGCAAAGACTGATATCATATGGATTTTGGTACTCAGTAACACAAGTCATGAATACACTTGCATGTCCATAATATTGTAAAATTGTAAATATCTTTTTTACTGCTTATCCACTATAAAGTTATCAAAACAATAGGAAGGATGGAGTGTCTGCAAATTCATCTCTGTTTAAAAATCTGCTAATGATATTCAACATGAAATTATAGCAAAGGAAGTCCATGAATGGCAAAGCAGAAAGGACAACTTTCTGAGATATGACCAGAGTTACTGGATACTTTGCCTCCCCTGCCAATAAACACATCGACGTATTGAATACCAGATGTCAATAACTATCAAAATTCAAGCCCATATCTGTGTCATATCCGATACATCCAGATACTGTACCATGCTGTCCAGATCTGAATCTAGTTTAGAGTTATAAAACAAATTCAAAAACTGCAAAAAAAAAAAAAATGTAACATTTTGATTTAAAAGCAATGATTTCGTTCTCTATATGTATCACAAAAACTACAAATAACATTTAAAAATGATCTATAAAAAACAACAGAAACTTTTAAGTTTTTACATTATGTTCTATGCCTTTTGATGTATAATATATTTGTGTCTGCGTGTGTATAAATTTGTATCTAGCCATATCCTGTACTTCCCATATCCAACACCAGTATCCATATCAGATACCGTATCTATTTCCATGCAACTCTGCTTATGAAAAAGTAGAGGTATGACATCCTCAAAGTTTAGAACAGGTTTTTCACCATAATATTTTCTAATGGAAATTCAATCTCCTACTGGAAGGACCACAGCTCCACAACCCAACTCCCTCTCCCCCAACCCACAATTTCCTGCCAATACTCACGTATAAAACATGTTGTTTCTAGTTTCATTCACTGTCCATAATCATTTGTGTTTATTAATATTTCTACAACATGCATGTTCACTTTAATGTGTCATATCCCCAACAGGATCTGCCCTAATTTCCTGCAATTTAAATTCTGGAATTCTGCCCTAAATTTCTGCACTTTAGTTTTCTGCTCAAAACCCTAAATTCTGATTTTAATTTCTGCTCTTAAACAAATTATCACAGCGATCTTATTCATGCACCAAACATGACAAATAAACATGGAAAGTGATACTACAAGTTGATAATCATAACAAGCATGAATTCCGCCATGAAATACACAATGTAGGGCAACCAATTGCAACAACCAAGTCTGATTTTCTGAATATAACCCTGCTGCTACAAACTGAAAGTTCTGATCTGATTTTTATAATTGAATCTAGGGCAAAAACATGACAAACAAGGCCCAGATTTCTGCACCATAAATCAGACCAATATAATATGTTGGTACATACCAATTTACATACAAAATAGAAGGCAAATGATCAACCCTAGCTGGGCGAATGCTTCAAGTTGGTTCGCTGGTCTCCAAAGACGTTTCGCTGCCCTTGAAGACACTGCTGATATAATCTGCTCTAACCCTAGCGCCCAGCAGTCACAAATCTGCCAAAGATACTCCTTAAATGCAGGTCGCTTCCCCTTGAAATGGTTTGCTCCAATCCTAGGATGAAGCTCCACTCAAATGTGTCTCAAAGAAGCTATGGTCAATGCTCTCAAGCTGATGTATATTTCTACTCTGCAAAATCTGCTCCAAACAATTAAGTGCACATGAACTCCCGTGATGGAATTCTCCCAAGGTTAGTGAATGGGGTCATCTCCATTCATGGTTGAGGGGCCATCTCCTCAAAGCAAGCCAAAGGACTGAAATCCTTATGCCAAGTAGTGGGAACAATAACAAGACAAGCCGATTCCTTGATTGATGCTTAGGATGCCAATTTCATTTGATATATATATATATATATATATATATATATACACACACACATTCTACTCCTCCCTTCCTAGGCCGACCTAGGAATATGTGTATTGACTTGAATGATGACTCTTCCCATAGAAGGCCGACCAGCACTTGATCAGCTAGGCACTCCACTCAAGGTAAATAAGGAATATTATTTTATTAGCTTTCTTTTCCTTCAAGCGCCCAAGATAATGTGTAGTTATTAAGTCGTCCCAATAGTGAAGGTGACCTCTCCAAGAGTGTGCCAAATAATTAATTATTACTTCATTGTTCCTCCATGAGCGCCCAAGGGAAATATATCTTTCCTTAGCCTTCTGATGAAATCCATTTGCCCAAGTAGAATCATGAAGGCCGCCTTAGGGAGATAATAGAATAATGTGTTATAGATGTGCCCAAGGTAAATAGTGATCTCCAAGGTGATCTCCATAGCAATGATAAGTCTCCAAAGCATAAAAGGTGAAGTGATGGTTCCACGGCAAGGCACCTGTATGAAAGTCATCCATGTGATGAAGTCCAACTCCAACATCAATCCATGTGAAAGCTCCGAAGAAGGCAAATCATCATAAGCTGAGTATCCAATAGAAGGCATCCAAAAGTGATGTGATGGCATCCATATATGAGAAACTAGAACCTCGGTCTCAAGACCATACAACAAACCTCCCAAGTACTAACTCTGAAGACTCAACATGCCCAAGTGATAAGCCATCTCCATGGCCCATGATGTCCTCGAGATGTCCCGGAGTGAGATGGAACGCTGGTTGGAGACCATAGGTGACCATTCCCAAAATGGGGACATGACATAATGTCTTCATGGTTCCTTCAAAATTCATAAGCTGATATTCTATACTTTTTGACACAATGATTTCTAGAGCAGTATAGAAAGAACAATTTGTGATGTTTAAATATTTTGCTAGTCAATAGAAAACCAATCTGCTCCTGGCAGAGCCTCACTATGCATCTTGGTTTTATTATCATTCCTTATCTCTTTTTGATAAAAGTAAAGTGTATTCTCTGTCTGTGGGTGAGTGGGAGGATGGGTGAGTGTGTGGGTGTGGGTGTGGGTGTGGGTGTGTGTGTGTGTGTGTGTGGCAAGGTGAGGAGGCATATGTCTCTGTGGGTCAGTGGGTGAGTGGGTGGTGGTGTGGCCATGCAAATGTGTGTGCATATGTGGGTGGGGGTGTGTGCATGTAGGTGTGTGCTTGTGTGGGCGTGTGCATGTGTGCATGTGAGTGTGTGCGTGCATGCAAGTACGTGTGTGTGTGGCTGTGCATGTGGATGTATGGGTGGGTGCAGGCATGTGTGGGTGGGTGGGTGCATGTGGGGGTGTGAATGTATGTGCATGTGTGTGCACACATGCACATGTTCCCAATGTGCATGTGAGTGCGTGAGTGTAAAAAAGTAGATTTACAAAATTCCCAAATCATAATGGGATGATTATAAAAAACCTTGAAAGGTCAAAGACTAGCGAAGAAGAAAAGCTTATAATAGCATTTCGATATTATATGGAGATGCTATAAGATAGAGAGATAGGCCCGTGACAGCTAACATTGCCAACTGTATAGAGTTGGAAATCGCCTACTTTACAACTTCCACTCTACATTATGCACTCATTTTAGCATCCATTTCTTTAGTATGCTTGGGGTTTCTTTGAGCCTATTTCTTAGACCTATTACCCACACCAAGATGCCAAATTGAACCTTCTTCTTGACTTGCACCCATTCCAAACTTCACTTATAGTTACTACCCACTTAGATGCTAATGCAATTATGTTAGTGACCTTGGTCTTTGGCGCGATCACTATAGCGTCCCCAATTTCAAACTCATCTTCCAACATTAAAAATTTATTTCCCTTGGTCTTTTTGTGTTTTCCGCATGGTCCATTCGAATCAATTCATAAAGGTTCCTTTTTGCATCATTTAAATAGATGGATCTTTAGTTCGTCTTAGCAATTGAAAACTTTCTTCCTCCCATGTACACACACCAACAACTTCTTCCATTATTCTAATATTAGCCTACACCTCCATAATTTTGCAAAACCTATTCTACCATCATAATTACTCTTCAAACTATAGCCATAATCCATTTTCCTCATCTCTTTGGCAAAACCTTGGTGATCCATCTCCCTGTATCTTCTACACACAAAAGCACACCACACACAATAAAAGCCTCAAGATTTGAAGTTTTTATTGATATGCAACACCTTGGCACTTAGGAGAGCACTCACTCCAACTCTATCATCTATTGCTTTGTGGAGGTTGAAACATACCAAATAGGGGCCTTACTAAGGCAGGCTCCCAAGCAATCACAACCCTTTTTCTTGTCCCCTTCTACAATTGTTGATCCCTAAATCTCCCTACAAGTACATCAAATCCAAAATATGAAAGCACCATGTTGTGACTTTCACGACACGGCCCTAATTTTTCGAATTTGGGGACCCTTATTCTTGATTTTATGATTTTTTTTCTTCAGATAGTCCTTTGTAAATCCAATGTTACGTCTTAATGACTAAAAGTGCTGTAGGGTATATAGGTCACATTTAACCCCTTAAGTTTCAAAGTTAGGCTTTTAAGGTAATGTGCAAGGTCTCCTCAAAAGTTCAAGATCCAAGCCCGTAGTTATGCAAAACCTCATCGGAACTCCAAGGACCGAGATCTACTTTCATGCTTTTTCTCTTCAAAACTCTGAAGGCCTTGGTAGGTGGGCATTAATGCCTCGCATGCAGGGGGTATAAACTATGTCGCCTCATTTGTCCAACCATTTGTCTTCCCTCTATAGTCTTTGGCGACTAGGCTCCCTCATGACTATGATAGACGTAAGATTTCCATAGTCCATAATGAATGTATCAATGCTTTAGGATTTAACTGTGTGCGTGTTTTTTCCTCATTAAAATAAAAAACGTTTCGGATCATACTCCATGATCCATCATCAGGAGAATAAAGAGCAAGAGAAGAGAAAAGTAAGGTAATTTGCATAACAAGGATGCTAAATAGTGGAGGGGGTGGTGCGGGAACCAAAGGATTACAAGTGGAAACAATACAAAAAAGAAAGAAAACACCTACCTCATGGGGAAAAAACACGCACACAATTAAATCATGAAGCATTGATACATCCCTCATGACTATCAGCATTCCAAATTCCTCAAGCTCGGAGACTATTTAGTGTTGATTTTGCAGCATCTCTTAGGTTTTTTTTCCTCATTTCCTTTCTCTGGTTTTCCTCTAGTTTTGTCGTGTTCCATTTAGGATTTGAATGTCTAAATTTGGGAGATTTTCTCAATCATAGGAAGTTTCTTGTAATTTTACACAATTCTTTTCATTGCATTCAAGCATATGTTTCGCATTTTCTAAAGATTGCATTTGAAATTCTAGCTAGGGCTTCCATTTTTCCTCTATGCTCAGAGTTCGCAAATGACTTGTAATTTGCAAATTGCACTTTTATTACAAATTGCATATTGGATGAGAACTCCAATTTATAATAAACCTTTTGCATTTAATTTACAATTTCCAATTTGTAATCCACAGTTTACACTTCATTTGCAATTTGCAATTTCCTTTACAAATTACAAATCGGATCCGAACTCCAATTTGTGATCCACAGTTCGCACTTTATTTGCATTCACACTTTCATTACACATTACAAACCGAGTCCGAACCCTGATTTGTAATTTGCACTTCTCTTATACTTTGTAATTTACAATTTGCAAATGTTTGCAAAGTGTGAACCCCGATTTGCAACTTGCTAACCGGGCCCGAACATTGCATTGCTATTGGAGTGCAGCCCAAATTAACATTGAATCTAATACATTTGATCTCATAAAGGCCGCTTTCTTATGAATTTGACTTTATATCCTACAAATACATCCAAAAGCATTGATCAAAATTGATTGTTTATAATTGTTTAATATTATTGAATTTAATTAGTTGTATATTTTATTTAAATAAATTTGATGCTTTGTCGTTGTTGAATGCAAGATATTGGGAATGAAAATTGCAAACAAAGATTGCTAATTGCTAAAGCAATGGAGGAATCAAGTCTAAGATGGTGAATGGGAAAATGTGTCTAATCTAAATACCCTATCAAGCTAAGATTCGATGGAAATTTTTATGCTAAACTGCAACATATGGTCTCACCTGGAAGGTGTGCACTAGTTCTGTGACATGCATCTACATGTCAAATTTCAACCACAGAGTACTGAAGGAATAGAATGTGAAGGACAAGTCAAATTGACTCTTCACATTCTAATGTAATTTGTCTTTTGTGACTTTTGCAGGGAATGACTTAGTCTTCCACATCCAAATGTGTCTATATATACTCATTTGAAACTCATTTGTAAGGGTGTAAAAACCCATTATTGATTGGAAACCCATGAAAACTCAACAATGAATACAAGATACCAAATTTTACTCCATCTTTTCTGAGTTTTCATGTTTTGATGTTTTCAAACTCTAAATTTGTTTTCCTTCCGTATTATGCTATGCATTTAATTCACTAAATGTCAATGGATTCAACGTGTTTACACCATTCATGCTTCTTTGATGATGAGGTGTTTTGTGTGGCACATGAACACATTTGTGCATGCTGAAATTCAACAACAATCATGCACATGATTCGTAGTTCCTTTGAAGATTGCACTGTCTTACATTTGGATTGCAGGTAACGGGTTCGGCAGAGATTGGTTTTTTATTTGAATTTGTCCATTTGCGGAAGGATGTGTGGGAGGATTGAAGATAAGTTCAGATTTGTTTCCTTTCTTCTCCCCTCATTTTTGTTTTTTTTTTATATTGGTGTTAGATTAGGCTTAGTTTAGGGTTTTAATTATAAATTTTAGTCACACAAGGCAGAAATTTGAGATGACTTTATGACTTCCATGTGGGAAAAACTTAATAATTTTGATAAATTCTTCCCTATCCTCAAAATCAGAGTTGAATTCTTGAAAATTGGAATAGATTCTAATGAATGACCTTTCGTATTCCACCTTGCAAAATTTTGATTTTAAAAGACATATTGATGTTTTAACTTTTAATGGTTTTAATCATTTTTAATATGAATGTGATGTTGAAAATCATTAATAGAAGTCAAACAAATAGAAGTGAAGATCATTAACACATTTAAAAGTGAAATTGAGCATTTATACCGGCTAATAGTGATTCATTTACACTAAGTAAGCCTCTTTTTCACGTGCATAGTTCCTAATATTCATTGTGACCCCTTGAACAGACCAGCCAAAGTGCTCTCCAACTAAGGGATTCTAGTAAACATCACGAAAGCAATCAACGAAGACTCTCAAGGCTAGCCACCTTCCATGTAGGGGAACCTTTGCAATTCCAACCTACAATGCTTCACAACTCCCAGGAACATTGGTGTGTCAAAACCTGCATCAACACACCACAACAACTAGTGAACCTAGGTGTACATCCTCCATAAATTTGTTGTCTCTACATACAAGGGTCACTACAATGCTAGTACAATTGCCACCACGTTGGACAGTCTCCACCATGACCACCTGATTCTAGATCCAGATAGCATTTCTTCCACTCCTACTCATTTTATTTCTCCGTATTGGGTCCCCACCATGATAGTGCGATCATGACCACTCTATGGTGGTCTCTGCCACAACTTATCAAAATAACCTATTCATGTTTATCTAGACTGCATCATTTAAGCCTATCATCACTTCAGTCAAGCCTTTTTTGCCTCAACTGATGGATCAAGGATGCTTCTCTTATCTCTCTGTCTTTTCCATAGCATAGCTAATCTCTTTTATAAAACCCAATTGTAGTATGTTTGTTTAGGAAATGAATGTAGTTCCCTGGGTGAATAGACATCATAGATAGGAACCAAACTATCTTTAGTGCTTTCTAGAAAGATTAAATGTCACATTGTTTACACCCACAAGAAGCATCTAAAATGCTGATTTTCTTATCTACATTTTTCTTATGAAAAACATAATGGTGAAAACTTATTGTATTAATTAGAGAGAGCAACGCTCTATATATACAGATTACAACAGGAAGTTTCTAAATATAGAAGTTCCTAAAAAGACTAAAGCTTACATCATTGACCATTAAATAGAAATTATCTAATTTTAGTTTAATACCCTCCCTTAATGGTCAATCTGTCAACTACACCAAGATGCCCCCTAAATTTGACAAACTTATCCGAGCCCAGAGACTCGGTGAGGATATCTGCAGTCTGGTCCTCAGTTGGAACATACTACAACACTACTGATCCGTCTTCAACAAGCTAGCGAATGAAATGACAATGAAGATCAACATGCTTTGTTCGTTCATGGAAGACTAGATTTTTGGCTAGTTTCAGTACTCCTTGATTGCCACAATACAAGGGTGAACGCTCGGTTTGAGACATTTGCATGTCCGAAAGCATCCTACAGAGCCAAACTACCTCACATGCTGCTTTAACAGCTCCCCGATATTCAGCTTCAGTCGAGGAGAGAGCCACTGCCTGCTACTTCTTGCTGGTCCATGTGACTGCACCTGTGCCCAAATTGAAAACATATCCAGAAGTAGACTTCTGGTCATCCACAGAGCCTGCCCAATCTAAATCTGTAAAACTGATCAGCTTAGGATCTTTGCACCCACCATATAGAATGCCAAATTCAGAAGTACATTTCACATATCGCAGCACACGCTTTGCTACAACCCAATGTTCAGATGTAGGCGCTACAAAACTAATATCAGGTCTAGTGGCAGCGAGATAGATGAGGCTGCCCACTAGCTACCTGAATGCAGATTCATTCTCCACAAGGGAGTTTGAATTGGCTGAAAGTTTCAACCCTTTCTCCATAGGTGTGGATGCAGGTTTGCAATCTGCCATCCGAAACTTGTCTAGCAGACTTCTAGCATACTTGGACTAAGAGATGAAAATGTTGTCAGTTGTCTGCCAAACCTCAACACCTAGGCAATAATGTAGAAGTCCTAAATCTGTCATGTCAAATGTTTGACTCAGATTATGTTTGATGTCCTCAATCACCTGCTCGGAGCTGCCAGTAATGATGAGATCATCAACATAGACAACAATGTAAACACTGTCATCAGTATATTGTTGGACATACAGATTGGAATCAGGACTCCGTTGAAAACCATGATCCACGAGGTATGTATCCATCTTGATGTACCATGCCCTTGGAGCCTGTTTGAGGCCATAGAGGGCTTTCACCAATTTGCACACCTGGTGTTCTTTACCAGCAACCTTGAAGCCAGGTGGTTGTGTCATGTAAACTTCTTCCTGCAAATCGCCATTGAGGAAGGCACTCTTGACGTCCATTTGATGGATTTTCCATCCAAACTGGGCTGCCATAGCTAGGATAAGCCGAATGGTACTCATCTTGGCTGTGGGAGCAAAAGTCTCCTCACAGTCAATGCCCTCTTTTTGGGAGAACGCTTTGGCTACCAACTAAGCCTTACACTTGTCGAGCGTTCCATCAGCCTTGTACTTAACTTTGTACACCCATTCATAGCCAATGGGCTTCGTCCCAGGTGGAAGATCAGAGAGGACCCAAGTGTTGTTCTTCAGAAGCCTATGATGCTCAGCTTCCATAGCCTGTTCCCACTCAGGTATGCCTTTAGCCTCTTAATATGTCTGAGGCTCAGAGATACTGTGAAGGTTGGCCATAAGAGCAAAATTGACAGTAGGTTGTTGCTTGCCCTTCTTCCGAGCAGATCTACCCTCGATGAGTTCACTATCATGAAGATCACCAATTGTTTTAGCCCACCATTTAGGCCAGAGAGTAGATGTACCAACATCTGAAACAGGTGCAACAGCATCACCTAGTGTAGCTGGAATAAGATCAAGAGGATCTAGAATAGCCGGAGGAGGGGCGGGTGGTGGAACAATAGGCTGAGTTGCTTGAACAACTGCAGAATCCCTCCCATCAAGTGGAGCTAGGGGAAGGTGAGCATCCATAGCTGAAGCCTTCAAAGGCTGATCCTCAGAGATAACAAAAGAGGTAGACAAAAGGAATGGTCCAGTAGTTTCATCAACCACGACATCACGACTGAATATGAGACGATCTATGTCTACATCAATCAGCCTGTATGCTTTATGATTTTCATTGTACCCAGTGAACATGAGTTTTTGGCTTTTGGAGTCCAACTTGGTGTGCCTAGCATCTAGAATCCAAACATACGCAGTAGAGCCAAAAACCTTCAGATGGTTGATTCGAGGCTTACGGCCAGACCAAGCTTCTTCAGGAGTCATCTACTTCACGGCATAGGTGGGAGACCGGCTCAGAAGGTAGACAGCAGTGTAGACTGCTTCAATCCAGAACTTCTTAGGAACTCTTCTATGCTCCAACATAGAACGTGCCATCTCTGTAATGGTGTGATTGCGATGCTCAACTATACCATTCTGTTGAGGGGTGTAAGGTGTGGTAAACTGACGTTTGATGCCATGTGCAGCACAGAAACAAGAGAAGGCAAAAGAGCAAAACTCCCCCCCATTATCAGATCGAAGAGTGATTATTGGACAGCCTGACTCTTTTTCAACCAAGGCCTTGAACTGCTGAAATGTACCAAATCATCTGATTTGTTTTTTAAAAAATACACCCACATCTTTCTACTGAAATCATCAACAAAAAGAATAAAGTATCTGCACCCAGTGACTGAAGGAGTGTTCATTGGTCCACAGACATCAACGTGAAGCAACTGCAATACCTTGGATGCTCTCCATTTATCACCATCTGGAAATGGAGTCCGATGTTGCTTGCTAGCCTGACATGCATCGCATATGCCAGGAAACTGAGTCTAAATCTCCGGAAGACCCCCAACCAGACCCTCCCGAGCTAACTGAGAGAGATAGTGCATGTTTAAGTGCCCATAACGTTGATGCCAGAGTTTGCTGATGGATGTACTCCTGGCTGCCATGGCGTGCTTTTGAGAATCACCAGAATCGACGAGTCTATACAGACCATGATCCTCAAGTCCTTGGGCAACGATGGTGTGTGTCTCACGATCCACTATGCTACATGTGTTCATGCTGAAAACTACATCCAAATGAGGAGAGTGCCACATAATCTGACTGACAGAGAAGATTCAGCTCCATGCTAGGTACAAAGTATACATCGAGAAATATTAAATTTCTCCCACCAAACTAAATCTGAACGTTACCCTTGCCGACAACGGTATACTATTTGCCTCCTCCAAAGATGATAGAATCTTTGAATGGTGTGTACTCTGTGAACCAATCACGACGATGTGTGAAGTGTCGAAAAGCTCCTGAATCAATGTACCAAGCAGAAGATTTGACATGATCGGCAGGGCTTTTGGCCATAAAGGCGCAGACTACAGACTCTTTATGCTCAGTGTGCTTGGCAAAAAACTCCATCTTCAAGCTTTTTGAGGCATGAAAAATGAGATACCAAAGGATGGACAGAAAGCAGGCAGCACAAATTTGGAGACAAAAAAACTTGTCAAACATCCAAACACGGATTTCGAGATAAAAAGAAAAAAAATCTGCAGAGTTCAGACATGATCTACTCAAATCCCGAGGACTAAAAACGAGCTTGAGAGACAAGCACAGATTCCAAGAAGAAAAATAGGTTGCAACTCTGCAGCTTGCACTAGAGATCTTCCCGCCAGAAAAAACAAACAATTCCAATGGTAGGTTTTGCTAAGGCGTGGTCTTCCAAGAGACCTAGACTCAAACCGTTAAAAAGAAACCCCTTTGATTTCAGAAGGAGATGGAAAAAGACCACGAAACAGGTGGCGGCAAAACGCTAGTGCAGTTGCACACAGACCTCCCAAAAATTGCAATCATAAGAGAAAGTGCTGGAAACTACAATCAAGGAAGTAAGGCAATGTCTAAATCACCACAGCAATTACAAAGCATGCAAGCCTCCAAAATATGCAAAAACACCAACGGCAATCAAGGATGCCAACTAAAAGCCCGCAAAAATCACGACGAGAGGGAAAACGCCTATCAAAAAAAATTTTAAAACGCAGTCAAAAAACGAAGTTTGACTCTTATCACGACCCAGAATCATGAAGCAGAAGAAAACCGCGAAAAGCCCTTCAAATCACGACTGTTGTTGAGAGAACAGAACTCATGAGAAGAGCCCGCGATAAAACGCGATGAGCAAAATAAAAAAATAAAAAAAACGCGATTTGAGTTTTCAGAAGCCGCCAACAAAAGGATTCGCGACCAAGAAAGCAGAAGAAATGACGACCCTTGAAATCACAATTTTCTACAAATAGTGACCAGAAGCTGGCGACCCACAAACAGAAGAAGACAGGATTTTTCGACGCGATCAGGCAAGGCTGTAGACGCCAAACAAAAACCCTTATCGAAAAAAATAAATAAACAAACCACAAAACCCAGATCCGTAGGTCGTACGACCTATACAGAATACAAATAGAGCACAGAAAAATGAAAAATCAGGTTTCCCACCTTCTGGCTCTGATACAATGTTATGAAAAACGTAATGGTAAAAACTTATTGTATTAATTAGAGAGAGCAACGCTCTATATATACAGATTACAACAGGAAGTTTCTAAATATAGAAGTTCCTAAAAAGACTAAATCTTACCTCATTGACCATTAAATAGAAATTATCTAATTTTAGTTTAATAATTTTGGTGAACCCAACATTCCTAAACCATAGTTCTTCTAATACGTGTCCCTTCTTCCCTCCCACCTACCCTTAACTAAGCTTTTTCTTCTTCCTCTTAGTTCTTCCTAGGGGCTTGTCCCTCTGTAATATCCCAAATGGGGATATTTTGCCCTACTTTGGATTTCCGGGCTTTCCAAATTAGTTTTCTGAATTCTGCCCTAAAATTTCTGCACTTTATTATTCTGCCCTAACCCTAACTTCTGCTCCAAAATCAGACTTTGAATAATTGTATATAATTATCATAAATCACATCAAAACATCCACATAATTTCATCACATGATCGGCCCAATAATGCAAGTGATATTTACCATAAATTACACATTGGAAACATCAATTACACATCCACAATGAACATGAAGTCTGCTGTCATAAATTCTGGAAACATGAAGTTTTCAAGTACACAATATGGCTGAGGCAAGAAGCCACTAGCCCAGCAATAAACTAGATACAAATGCCAATGTTTACATACCAAGAATATGCATAAAAGAGACTCCAATAGAGGACGAATTAGGGCTGCAAGTCTGCTGCTACAAAGTCTGCTCAAACCCTAATTCTAGCAGCCAGTAATCTCCTCAAATCTGCCCTAAGAGCAGGTCGCTCCTCCCACAAATGGTGTGCTCTAGTCCTAGGGTAAACCCTAGTCCAATTTGCCCATGCTATATGCTCTCCAAGCTGATGTAGAATTCTGCTCTAGATGATTGAAGCTCACTTGAATCCCGGTCACAGAATCCACAATAAGAGAAGCTAGATTGGCACCCAACTCCTCCTTGGACACTTGAGGTTTTCGTCCCAAGTTCCTCTTAGAGATCGCTCTCAAATGTATGAATGAATGAATGCTTGAATGATGATTTTGGAATGCCAAATGATCAAGTATATATACACAATTTGTCTCCTCTTCTCCTCATGGCCGACCTAGGTAATAGCTCATGTTTAAATTACAAGTTTCCCTCTCAAGAGGGCCAACCCATGTGAATTATGTCTCCATCAAATAAGCGCCTAATTCAAAATAAAGATATGAATTAGGACGACTAGCAAAGGGCGCCACCAATGGTAATAATTAATTATTTTATTCCACATCAAGCGCTAGTCAAGGAATATGATAATCTATCAATGAGCGCCTAGGAGAGGCATATGGAGAATGTTTGCTCTTCGCCCAAAGTGAATAGTAATCTCCATGATAATGTCAAGTCGCCCAATGTGAATAATGATCTCCGTGATGATGTACATCATGTGACCATGACAAAGTACCCATATGAAGGCATCCCAAGATGTAATGATAGCATCCATACAACACATGATGAAGTCCAAATCCTAACACAAATCCATATGAAAGGTCCTCCAAGTAGTGGGCTCCGAGGAAGACAAATCACCATACTCCTGATAAGTGTACCAAAAGTAACATATAAATATGACAAGTCATCATTCTGACCCGTGATATCCTCCAAGTGTTCCGGAGCGATGTGAAAGACCCGAATCAACTCTAATGGTGACCATCCCAAAAATGGAGACATTACACCCTCCTCTATGATTCTTCTTCCATTTCACCATGTATTACCTCCATAATTTCCCCACCTTTGCTAATTTCCTTTCTACCTAGCCTCATTCTTCTAAATCTCTTTTACATCCTAGTTCTACTCCATCGTTTCTTCCCTCTTGCTTTCTCCTTTTCCCTTTCCTACTACCTCTCCCCTTCCTTCTCGTATTGTTTGCTCTCCCCATTCTATTGCTGATTTTCAAGTTGTTGATTTTAAAGTTTATGATAATGCATTGTTTGAGCTTTGAACAAGATGACCTTCTTTCTTCTCCCTTTCTTGCTCATAGTAATGATAAATTGTTAGAAATAGATGAAATTCTCTCATCTTCCTCTTTTCTCTTGAATGATGCATTGTTAGAAAAAGCTGAAATGTTCTCTTCTACCATTTCTCATCATACTTGTGAATGGCTAGAAAATGATAAAATTCTCTCTCTTCCTTCTCATCTTGATTAAAAAGTATCAATAAAGAATTCTAAAATTTCTTCCTTCCCTCTTTTAAATGTTCATGCATTATGTCAAAGTTCGGTCACTTCAGAAAATTCTTCTCCCTCTTTTTCTATAAAAGATGCACATGTTCCATTGAATATTCTACATGATGAGTATTTTTTTGTCTTAGAACATGATGTTTCTCTTTTTTTTGTATTATTCTCTTCCCAATGCCTCTATATGCAACATGACTTATGTTTCAACTCTCTTTTTGGATTCATTGTCTCTCATCAATACAAGATGTGCCTGAATCCTAAAACGTATTTGGTGTTGACAATGAAGAACTTCTTGGATTCATTCTCTCATTGTGCGATTGAGGTCACCATCAAAAAGATTGATGTAATTGTTAAAATGCAAGAACATTTCTCAACTCCGCAGCCTTCAAGGCAAAATCCAAACTTGTACAGAATTTGCTTTCAAGTCCTTTTACATTGATGTTGTGTTGGTTCTCTCTAAGGATGAGATCTCCACCCTGAAAAGAATGTTGGTAAACGTGTTGATTATAGGCATTCACTCGATCGTGCTCCAAAGCATTTGCACGATGCTCGTCAAGGATCTCCAACTCCTGAAGACAATTCTCACAATACGTGGTGTCATCAATGAGACCATGAAGGGAGACCCTAAGAGAAGGAATTTTGAGCTCTAGAGACATAGCTACGTCAACACCATAGACCAAAGCATAAGGAGTAGTACCCATGGAAGTATGAATGCTCATACAATAGACACACAAAGCAGAAGGAAATTGAGTATGCCAGTTCTTGCCATGTTGATCAACAATTTTTGTAAGATTTGCTCAATGGTTTTTTTAGAAACCTCAGCTTGGCCATTGGATCGGGGATAATACAAAAAGTAGAAAAGCAATGTTGAATATGAAAATTTTCAAGAAATTTCTTCACTTCACAATTTTTGAAAGAACCATTGTCTCTGACAATGGTAGAAGAAAGATCAAATTGAGAAATGATATTGTCCATAAGAAAATTATAAATGACCTCAACAATAGTAGATTTGAAAGGAATGGCTTCTGCCCATGTTGTCAAATAGTTGATCATTGTACTAATGAATGTGTGACCCTTGAAAAAAGGAGAAATCTGACCCACAAGATCAAGGCCCTAGATAGAAAAAAGTTGGGTGAAGTAAGAAGTTAGAATTCCTATGTAGGAGCATAAATGAGATTATTGTGTTGCTAACATTATGGACATTTCTTGACAAAGTCATGGGAGTCCTACTCCATGTTTTGTCAATAATAGCCCATGGGAAGTTTTTAGACAAGCATCTTACCATTGAAGTGTGGTGCAGGAGCACCATTTGTCAAAAACGGAAAATTATTAAAATCTAGGCTTTAGTGTTGCATTTTGCATAAAATAAAGTCTTAAAAGACCATTTATTATTGTAATAAATCCTATTTGAGGCATTTTTGGAGTGGGGATAATTATAGGACTAGGTTCTTTAAGTTTTTGCTTAAGTTTAGTATTTTCTATTTTGGTAGCCTTAGTGGAGAGGCTATTTTTTAGCCTTTCTTTTTTAGTTTTCTAGATGGAGTGGAGTGAAGTTATATATTGTAAAACATACTTTTTATATGACATACAGGTCGTGAAAGAAGAAAATGAAGCTTTTGGAATGAAGGAAATAAGAAAAAATGATTTTTTTTTGTTGTTCTAGCTCTGTTTTTCACAGTTTTTCTGCATTTTTTGCTGTTATTTGCACTTGTACGGACCTGTAGCACCCTAAAACGTACATGGTTGGATGGGGTATTGGATTACCTTTCTTTTGCATATACGTTTATGGTCTGATCTCATGTTTTGTGGATTTTACGCTCATTTTACTAAAAACAGTCCAATAACCTAGGTTTTGACAGTCCTAGAGAGAAATTTTATGTTTTTGAGTGCCATGACCATGCCAAAATGACACAAAATGGTGGAATGACAGGTTTTTAAGTCCTTCAAATGATTTCTTCACTTGTGGAGCAAAAAAATGAGTTTTCTTGGTGTTTTTTGAAAAGTTCTTATTGCTGCAATTTCCTATTTTTTAGGAAGAATGAGGATTTCTAGTTTGCATGTTTGAATTTGATGAGATAAGTGAGGGTCCTAATCAAAAAAATGGTGGATTCCTCTGTTTTAATACATAACTAAAGACTCTCCATTGATTTTTGGTAAAAATTTGGTGATTTGGAGGCACCTCCTTTGTAAAAGTGACCTAATTAGGCCTATTACCAAAATCACCAGTCATTTTAAGACCTTATGTTACAAAACAATCATACCTGCATGAAAGATATGTTATGTAAGGGGGTAATGGGTACTCAAAATAGGTTTTAGTTCATGGGTTTGAGTCGTTTTATGAAAGTTATGCCAAAAATACTTCATTTGCTGTCCTAATTAGGCCTAGGAGCAGCAGGTACAGTCCATTTTTGAGGCTTTTGGTCCAAAGAAACCTACCCTGCATGTTAGATATGTTGTGGCGGGGCTTAATGGGTATTCAAAAAGGTAATTGTTTTATGGGTTTGTCATAGATTCTGCAAGTTATGCCCCAAAAACTCTATTCCAAGGGCTACAAGCGAAGTTGACCTAGTTGTGAAGAGACAATAGGAACAGCAGGTAACTAAGTTGTTTTATGAGTTTGGTGAGTATACCCTGGTCATTTTAGTGTGGTCCAAGGTGGTTGGGAGGTTTGGTGGGTAGCTTATACATTCAAACCATAAAATGGCATCTTTTCCTAGTCTTAAAACAATGCATTCTAAGAGGACAGTCAAGACAATGTGTGAACAGTCCAGTGGTAAATGAAATCTTGCATTTGCGTGCTGCCTCTGCATCAAAGTGTCCTCCACATGCACTAGAATGTGCTCCTTACAAGGCAACAGTGGTTTCATCCTATGTTAAACAAGGAAGAAAATTGTTGTTGCTGTAATGTCCCCTTTTAGGATATTCTTGATTTCTTAACCTGCACACAAGAATAACTACTAGAAAGGGACATTAGCAAATATTAAAGATCAATAAATATAGTAATGAAATCAATACATCATAACATAATGATATAGCATAAATAATATTTAGTTCAACATATAGTTATCCAATCCTCAAGTTGAGCCTAAGATGGGTGCCATAGGAATACTCGCAAGTTAGAGCATGATGGGGGGCACAGTTCCCACCTATCACCTCTTATGTCCACCTTGGCAGCACACCCTACCAAGATCAAGTAGCAAGGCTCAAGAGTGTGATGGAGGGCAAACTTCCTACCTATCACATCTTGACAAAAGCATGATGGAGGGCACACTTCCTACCTATCATCTCTTGATGAGGGCATGATGGAGGGCATGCTTCCTACCTATCATCCCTTTAACATGACTTGATGAGAGCATGATGGGGGCATCCCACCTATCATCTCTCGTGGACTGGAAGGACCAACCTTCATACTGGCCTCTATACCCCTATGCAATCCAACATAATTTGCTTGTAATTGAATAAGGTAATTAATTATAAGTACCTCTTGATCAATAAATATAGTTCAGTTTAGGTATGGCAATATATCCTCTTGCTGTGTCACAATTGTTTATATAACTTGATTGATTGATAATTCCAATCTGCTGATGTGTGTGTGTGTGTGAGGGTGACTGATTTATATTTCTGTATGATCCATCCTTCTTATGCAGATCTGAATATTAATTCAGATATATATATTTTGTTCAAACATATATTCCTCTTTCACTCAGAATTATATCTTATTCCCCTTTAGAATATATATATACATATATTCTTAGCTCAGAAACTATATATATTCAGAAATATATTATTTACTTACTTGCCTTCGATCATCCTCTGTATGACCTTTTATATATTTCCAAGGCCTTACCATTGGTAAGGGATACACCCTTCCCCAATGGTCGCAGCACTTGGTAAAGAATCGCTGCTGTCTTTAGTTATTTGCTGCCCTAATAAATTACCATATGACTAATTGTCTAATGACCGCTGCCTATTTAACTTAATACCAATCTCATTAAAGGTAATTGCTGCTCACTACGATTTGTCTTTACCTTCTAATATATATTCTGTTTTGTTAGATTTGATGCTGCTTTGAAGATCGCTGCCAATACCATGGCATCTAATAATTGCTGCATAATATATATTTATTTTATATGATGATAATTATTATTATAATAATATTTAAATTGATAATATAATATATCTCGTTATAAATATATTATATATTATATTAATTAAAAATATTTATATAATAATATTACTAAATATTATATATTAATAATGTTATATATATGTATTAAATATTAATACATACGCAATTATCTCTATAATTCAAATTGACTAAACACCGTATTTCACGAAAGCAACTTCGCCGACTTTTATCATGATGTTTAAATCTTTAATTTAAACAATGCTTTAATATCAGGACATCACAGTTGCACCCTCAATGGTACAAGACATGAGAAAGTAGAACATATTTAGCAGCATTTATGTGGATGGGAATGTTTTTAGTGGAATCCAGAGGAAAAGTACCTTTCTCAAGATACTCAGATGTTCAAGTACCATTCCCTTGCATCAAGTGCATTGCAAGAAGCGAAGTAAGAAGAAGAGGAGCTATGATCAATAGCTAGAGAAACAAGAGTACAGATAAGGAAAAGGAAATTATTTGCCAAATTATCCATGAGCATCAAAGAAGCAAAGCTAGCCATGGCGTAAACATGACAATTATCTTTTCTTGAAAAAGCATCAATGGTGTAAGAACATGAGTTATCGAGAAAAGCTAAGGCAAGGTCATGATAAAGAGAGAATTTACCCTCCTTAGCTTGATAAGTACTTGTAATTTGAAGAACAACCAATTGTGAATCACCATGAATATGAAGGGATGTAATGCCAAGGGAGAGTGGCACACAATCCAACAATAAGAGCTTCGTACTCAACAATGTTATTGGTGCACAGGAAATCTCGGCAAACAGAGAAAGGAATGAGGTTATCAAAAGGAGGAAGTAGAATAACACCAACACTGCAATGGGAACCATCGAAGAACATCTCCTAGGAGTCATCACTATCAGTAGTAAGAATGTGTTCATCTTGGAAGGTGTCATTGATAGAAGAGGTTGGAGCATTGGCTAGGTGGTCCACCAATGCCTCACCTTCTGTTGCCTTCTAGGAGACAAATTTGAAGTCAACTCTATAAGAAGCATGATATATCTAGCAACATGCCCAAAAAGATTCATTTTGAAAAGTGTATATTTGGGAGGGTCATTCTTGATTATGATATGCATTTTAGAGTGCAACATGTAATGACAAAGATTTTGGGAAGCATAAACAATAGCTAAACATTGCTTTTCAATGGGAGAGTAACATGTTTCATATTCCCACAAGGTTCAGCTAATGTAATGTACAACATGTTCTTTTCCATTATCATCATGTTTGGCAAGAAGAGCTCCAATAGCATATGATCAGTAGCGAAAGTGTAGAGAAGGGGACACCCATGAATGGCAGGCATCAAGATAAGAGAATTAGAGAGATAAAGCTTTGATAGCATCAAAGTCTTGCTAGCACTCTTTGTCCCAAGAGAATTTCACACCTTTTTTGAGCAAATGAGTGAAGGAAAGAGTGTGATCAGCCAATTGAGCCACAAATCAGCAGATTGCTTGGATTTTTCCCTTAGGGCTACAATGTTGAGAAATGTTCTTGGGAGGAGGCATATTAACAATTGCATCAATCTTTTTGATATTGACCTCAACCACACAACAAGAGACAATGAATCCAAAAAAGTTTTCCGTTGTCAATGCCAAATACACACTTTTTACGATTCATGTGCATCTTGTATTAACAAAAACATTGGAAAATGATATGAAGGTTATGCTCATGATTTTGGCAAAGAGTAGATTTTACCAAAATGTCATCAACATAATCCTCATGAATATCATGCATAAGATCATTAAAGATGAGAGTCATAGTTTGTTGGTAAGTAGCACCAGCATTCTTCAAACCGAATGACATGACCGCATCTTTACAAAAAAGTATAAGAAATTACCAAATCAGATCACGAAATCAAATTGGGAAGATCACAAAAAACCTTTAAAGGTCGGAAAGAAGCGAAGAAGAAAAGCTTATAATAGCATTAGGATATTATATAGAGCGGCTATAATATAGAGACATAGGTCCATGATAGTTAACATTGACAACATAGTAGTAAGACTATAGACAGCCCACATAGTAAACATACCAAAAAAGCAGTTGATTCATATCTTCAAGTATTAGTCCTGTTAAGAGGGCAGCATTGTTTGTCATTGTGAAAGCGAGCAGCTAATCATCCTTTCCCATTCCAAGTCCATCACATAGCATGTCCTTCCTCTATTTGACCTAGTAATATATTCTAGTGGCCGGTAAGGATGGTAGGTTGGCTGAAGCTACTATTCATGTTGTTGGATGGCCTTGTAGCATGTTGCTAAAATTGCTGATTAGCCACTGAATACTCTCTCCTTGACCTTTCAGTGTGCAGAATCCTTACAATTACTTCTACTCTGTTGAGGACACTTTGGTAGTGTTGTCCCCATCTAGGCATAACCCCTTCAAATGGGACAATCAGAGGTTAATTTGAAACATAGTGTCTAATTTTTCAAAAACCAAAAGCTTAGTGGCATTCAAAAATGGTTTTGTTACATCAAATATGGTTCCTACATGGTTTTATAGTGGTTGGACTTCACGAAATATGACATTCATCAACTCTGTTGCCAATGTAGCCAATGGACTGAAATTTGGCTTCATCAAAGGGTCTTCACACATTGTCAAGTGACCTAGAGGTCAATTTGTCACTTGAAGTTGGTCAAAGTTGCATAGGAAAGTTTAATTATGCACTTAAGGACATAAAGGGGCCCCTTCAGCCATTATTAGTCTTTACATAGACTAATTTATTTAATTCTTTTTAAAATTAATAAATTATAAAGTGTGCGAACTTCAGCTATTATTAGCCTCATACGTTGGTGTTTATTTCAGCAACTCTTGTTCTGTTTGTGTGCACAAATTCCTGTTATCTGCAATCTATCCAGAAATTTGTGCCTATGTGTCTGTTCTTCCGGAAAACCCATAAAATCTTTGCATAAGGTGTTTAGTGTCTGTTTCAGCCTAAGTCCTGTGCAAAGGCCCAAAAATATTGCATTGCATGTTTGTTTTTCTGTAAAATTCCAAACCCCTGGGTCAAAGCTTGTTAATATGGTCAGTGTTGTACATAATTTTATTTGTTTTTAGCATAAGGGAGATGCCCCTTTCAACACAGAGGGAAATCAGACCTATGATGATGCAAGAAGTGTCTCTAATGACATATGATGGTAAGGCCTCATCATTATGCCATCCTCCAGTGATGAAAAAATGATCCATAACTCTCCAAATCACACAAACAGCCGCTGTCCTCCAAGTATTCCCTAGGAAATCCACGTATAACAATGTAGAACAGCCATCTCTCATCAATGCATGAAGTAGTGCTCCGTGAATTAGGGCTGGAACATCAATGCCCTCATGCTCACATCCATACCACATGCCATAGTCCAGATGAAACACAAACATTAGTAACTCAAAGCCAAGTAACATGACAATATCTCCATTTCTAGGATCATAGATAAGCTAAAACTTCATTCCTTCAAGTCCATGCCAAAAAGCGAATGCCTCCATGACATGTGCCCTAAATCCCGCAAGTAGAACAGCTACATACTCTACCAAAGAGTCATCAACATGGTGGGATTGTACCTCATCACAAGTCAACTCCTCGAGCACTCCATGAAGGACCAAAGACCCATCCAAATCTGCATCACACGTCTCCATCTACATTTGTGGTCACAACACTAGTGGCTGATCCACAAAGTGTGTGCTCAACGATGTCATCCAAATCTATGATGTGAGCCTTCAAGTGGCTCTCCAAAAGAGGTGACACCAAATCCTCATGAAGCAAGCTATGTGAACAAACAAAAAAGTCTGAATCATACCTCTCACCATACAATTCTGATTGCTCCACTTGCTTGGTCACCATACAAGGCTCTTCCCTTACATGCCATATACTTTGAATCTTCTTTACCTCTTCCATGCCATGGTGTACTAAATCAGTCCAGTGTGGCTTGGACACGCAACAAAGACATCATGTTTGACTCCCAATTGAGAGCCAACAATAGAAGAAATCTTCCCACTATCATTCTCATGTGTAAGGGCTGCCATCTCATGATTATGCAAATGGACAAG
Organism: Cunninghamia lanceolata; assembly: GCA_027924645.1. Classification (NCBI taxonomy): domain Eukaryota; kingdom Viridiplantae; phylum Streptophyta; class Pinopsida; order Cupressales; family Cupressaceae; genus Cunninghamia; species Cunninghamia lanceolata. The sequence goes on along the minus strand of BSBN01001026.1, from coordinate 4,354,664 downwards.
ACTGTTGTTCCAAATCAGAAAATCAGAACTGCTGTCATACCTTTCCGTAGTGTCTTCAACAGCCTCAAACATCTCCTTCCTCATTGTTGCATGCCCTCCATCAAGTGTCGATCCAACATGAGTCTCCCAATGAGAATCACATGCCTCAAGGCTGATCCTCTTGCTATCATGTCATGATGAGGTGAAAATAAGGGACTGCTGTTACAAGCTAGAAAATCAGATCTTACCTCATGCCTTTGAGTGATGTCATCATAGACCTTATTCTCCTCTTCTTTCGTGAGTGGATGTTCATCAACTAGTACAGGTTCAAAGGATGTCTCCAATGGAAAATCAAGGGTGTCATGTGTCACAACTTCTGTCCCATGGCTGCAAGCTAGGTCTTCATGTGTACATGTCTCTTCCATCCTCAGACTTCATAATAGGATCCATCAAGTTCTTCCTCCATGTTTCTACTTTTTGCAATCTTCTGTTGAATTGTTTTTCTTCGGATGTGGCTGCCATAGAAGACTGAAATTCTGCTGTGTAGGATGACGAGTGTGTCAGGCTCAACTCCAAACAAAGCTCATCCACATGATCTTTTGATTCTTGAAGGGCCATTTGGGTGCTCTTCAAAGAATCCCTAGTAACCTTAAGCTCGAAGGTGAGCTCATCAACTTCATCTTCCTTCCTTCTCAATGCATCAACATATATCTCACCAAGCTTGAGGAGATGATCTCTATTTGAAAGTAGGTGTAGGCAATTTGACTTCACCACCACCAAAGCCTCCTTGAGTTCCTATAAGTCAGCAAGAGATAGACCTCCTTCAAAGCCTTCATGTCTCCATTGAGCCTTCCAACAAAAATTTGCCATCATCTTATGAACATTGTAAAAATGAGTTAGGACTGCCACAATCATACCTTCATTTACCTTCAATTGACCTTCCAAATGATGTGATTTATGGGACCCAACATCTTCATGCAAAAAAATTTATTGGTCTTCACGATCATGCATCTCCAATTCGGCTTCCTCCATGACATCTTCTTCATTACACCCATGTGTGAAAGCTAGGTCATCATCATGCTCAATCAAAGGATCTCCATCAAAACAGTGAGTAGAATCTTCTACATTATGCTTTTCCTCAATGGCTGACCTAGAAAGTGTATGTACCGCTATGACCTCCTTAACCACAAAGTGATCCTTCAATTCTTGCAATGCTACATCAATCCTTTGTTCACTACATACTGAAATTTCTGAATTGCCCTCATATGTATGAACGATATCCATCTCAAATTCATCCAAACCACAATTTGATTCCTTGCCAAAATGATGTAGCGGAGGTGAAGCAATGCTAGGCTCAATTAATGAAACATCACAAGAACTCATACCTTCACGTAGCTGACCCAGTTTCATGGGTTTGGCAAACTCCATGGCAGCATCTCCTTTAACGTTGTAGTCATCATGAGGTCTCATGTGCTCTTTACTTGTAGCTTCAATAGGTGACTCCTTCGTCCTTCCCCTCGTAGGGCTGAAGTGAACTTGTGGCTTCATCTTCTTTAGGGCTTCCACATGAATGAGTAGGCGTCCAAACCTCAAAGCATGTGAAGCAAAGTTGTTCTCTCCTCAACTGATTTTTGCTCTTCTTATGATCACCAACCAATACTTCTTTCTTTTCTATCCTCTCTTCCACGGTAACTTTTGTTTTTTCAAGAATGCAATCTCCTTTGATTTTTGTGGCTTCTTCTTTATACTTCCATCGATCCAATTTCATTTGCAAATCCACCTGCATTTGCCAAAAAGATGAAAGCAAAAGTCTATCTCTTTATCTTCCATGATGCAAGATAAAAACCCTTGGCAACTCTTCAATCCTTCATGTATGATCAAACCCTCCTGGCTGGCAAGATCATGGATCTGATACCACTGCAATATCACAATGGATATTGCCCTAGAATTCTGATTTTTAATTTGTGAATTCTGCCCTAATTTTCTGCATTTTAGTTTCTGCTCAAAACCCTAGATTCTGATCTGATTTTCTGTTCCTAATCAATTAATTCTAGCGAGCATAAACACATCCAAAACATGGCAAAAATGATAGTAAATGATATTACAAATTGACATTTATCCCAAGCAGGAATTACACCATGAAATACACATTGTAGGGCACTCAAATTACTCAACCAATACTGATTTTCTGAGTTAATCTCTGCTGCTACAAACTGAATATATGGAAATGGAAATTACATCAAGTTTTAGGGCTCAAACATGCCCAAGCATTGCTGCCATTACAATTCCAACCCAACAAGAGTTTTTTAACATACCCAAACAATGACAAATGATATTCCACAAACCTCCAAATGCTGTTGCTCCTATTTAGGGTGAAACCCTAATGTCATATTACATAAACCACCATGAAATGCTGCTCCCAAGGGTGCTCAGATCTGCTGCTATGAATTAGAGTTTTAGAAACCCTAGGCGATGAAGATTGTGCCTCACAATACCACCAAATATGATCCCAAAAGAATGCGCACAGGTCTTCTCCAAAAGCTGCTCCAAAGGATGTCAAATTCTGCTCAATGATGATGATCTACTGCTGCTCCAAGATGACAAACAGGTCTGCTCCAAACTGCTGTAGACTTCAAACCCTAAGACTCCTCAAATTACCCAAATTCACTCTTCAATGCAAGTCGCTCTTCTCCTAGGATGAGGCTCTCCAATCTAGAGTAAAACCCTAGCTTCAATGTGGCATAAACACCTCCAATCTGCTGTCCCAAACTGATCTGAAAATCTGATTTGCAAATCTGCTCTTCCGTTCCTTGAATCTCCAATGAAATGTAATTGTGAATTCCGTATGAATCCACCTCCAAGATGAGATTGGGTTTTCGTCAATCCACCTTATTTTCACAAGGGTTTTCATCCTTGGAAAAAAAAGATGCAAACAAGTTGCAAATCCACAAAGGAAATAAAATGATATGCTGAATGATGATGAAATGCCTCCAAACAACTTGTTTTTATACATGATTTACCTTCTTTCTTCTAGCTGGCTGATCTCCTTCTAAAGTCAACTTTTATTTCACTTGTTCTCCTCAAACTAGGCCGACTCACCTCAAAAGGCATATTTTATTCTATTTATTAGTCTTCAACCTGGCCGACCCTTCTTTAGGCTAGTTTTGGCACTCAAGTAAAACAAATTAAAGATTTGTTTTACCATTACTCCTTCTTCCTTCTAGGCCGACCCAATAAGGACGCTTATATTTTTTTTTTTCTCTCCTCTTCTTGGGCACTCACATCAAAAGGGAAACACTTTAATATTATTTTCTTCCTCCAATCAAGTCGTCTTCCTTAGAGAAATATTATAAGTTATCCTTTGTTTATTCTAAAGGCGATTTCCATGTTTATCTTCCTTTTTTCCTTCATCTCTTATTCTCCAATTGGGTCGCTCTCCTCTAGGGCAAATTATTTGACCCAAGTTGACTTTGCCAAAATTACCACAAAAATATGTTAACTCAATTCCCACATTCAAACATTTTGCAAAATTAGCAAAATGTGAAAATTGGCTCATCATGACATCATTAGGTGATCACTCCGAAAAAGGGGACATTGCACAAGATTGGAGATAAACTTGGAATTATATCCCGTTTAGTCATTAAGGGGGGCTATTAGATTAATGTAGATTTGTCATAATAATAATATCTACAATGAATATATGTTGTTAGCATTGTAGAGGTATAGATTTTTGGTTTGGTTATTCTTGTGCTATCATTAGCACATTGGTGTACATAAAGGTTTATTTGTTATGAGGTCGTTCCTCATTTTCAAGAAGTAGATCATTTTCTCAGGCTTATATTTAACAAGCCTCTATGTAATGTAATATTCAACGGCTCAAGAATATAATGACAGGATGGATGGACTTACCTTTTTTGGCTTTCTACTTATTCAATCCAGATATGACAATTTAAGTAACGTCATCCACCTTGCAACTTGGCATCTTCTCACTTTTGCACTCTTCATCAAGTATGATTATAACATAGCAATCATTCTCTCCTTCTCTTCTACATTCATTTTCTTTATAGTTCTTTCAGAAGTTGCACTCTTCCTCTTTCTAATGTAAGTTTGCAATAATGTGATGCTAACTTTGAGGCACTTCCATCGACTATAGGATAAATTTTTGTAATGAGCACCCCAGTTTTTTTTACATTACACAGAAAAAGATGCAATGGTTAAGTTCTTCCACACTCTTTTGATCACCCAAATCCCTATGTGGGCAAGGTGAGAGCATACAAGTGCTTTCAAGTTAGCATTTCAAACTAACATGCAATAATGACAACTTCCAGTAATTCAGTGGGCATCCGCTTATGCAGCAGACATCCACTTAATCGTGGGAATCACCACTTATTCAATGGGGAGAAACTGAAAGTAAAGTTAGGCACATCCACTTATTCAGCAGGAAGCCATTAACAATTAAACTACTTATTCAATGGGGTGAGAAATGAGCAGAAAACAACTACTCCACTGGCGGTTATACCATCCAGGGTTACATTCACAGATTTATTGCAACATATAAAAGAAATAAACTGTTGTAGCATTAAAAATCAGAATATGAGGAGTTGAGAAGTCACCAAACATCACCCTGAAGCATACCCATGAAGCTCTGTTGCTGATTATAGATGTAATCAAGCTCGAACACTGAAAATGCACCTCTGAAAACACTCTAACAACAAAATACTCAGGTCTAATACAAAACCCAGCAAACTGGAAATACACAGAAATACTACTCACAACCCCAAAACTCTTCACACACCACCACTCACCCCAAAACTTGACACAAATACTCCAAAAATATCATTGAAATCTGCACACCTAAACCCTACATCAAAAAATAATCTTTTCTGCTCCACAACGTAAGGACTCCATTTAAGCTCACAGGTGTTTCCTATAGTGAAAACACTCTCAGTTAGATAGGGTAGATCTTTCACTATCGAATCTAGCAAATCAGTGAGGTTAAACAACCCCAGAAGAACCAAGCTCAGCAGCTCCCGTTCACAGAAGAAATAATTTCATATCCAATATGCATAAACCTCCAAAATGAGCCCAAAACCCCCCTTTTATAACATTCTGGAGCTATTTTAGGAAAAAAGAGTTTTTGTTTTTTCACTGCTTTTACGAAAAAGCGCATTTTTGCTTTTTTGTTGCCTTTTCAAAAAAAAAGTTTTTTTTTTTGCTTTTTCGTTGCTTTTTGGAAAAAACGTTTTTCCTCTCCAAAAGACCTTTATTTGAAATAATATTAATATTTCATGTGCAGAGTCCCCTTTTTTAGTGTCTATCTTTTAAAACACTTAATTACCTTTCCAAAGAGCTATTACACTTAAGTTATCTTTTAATATTTCCCCTCCTTAGACAACTTAAGTGAATAAATAATTAAATAACTCAATAATATACCCAAGCTGCGGAAAGCATCCAAATGATATAATTTTGCAATTCTAATCATACCAACAGGGAACTGAAGACTTGGAATGAAAATCGGAGGTCGTCGGTTGACTATCTAAAAATAGCATGTTTCTCCAAGAAAGTTGGAGAGCACCTGAGAGGTCGGAACTAAATTCCGAAAGCATCTATGAACTCCAAATGACTAGCAAAACTTAAAAACACGAACAACTGCTCTGTTAGACTGAGCCACGACCACCAAGAACGCTGGAGTTCTTCCAAACATGACGAATAGCCTTCGAAAGACTAGGAACAAGCATAATGCGCACAAAAGGTCTATGCGCCAAAAAGGGGACAGTACAATTTCATTTATAGTTTTTGCAAGGAACCTTAGAAGACTCCCCATTGTTTTGATAGCAGCCACATTAGCTCCCCAAGGGGGAAATATTAAGTATATTAAAAGACTTCTTGAACTTGTAAGTTGTCACAATAAATGCACAATACATGACCTGGCTGATTACCTAGGGCATGTTGAAGAAGCAAAATGATGTCAGGAATATTTCTTGGTTAATAATCATTAGAAGATGGCATCACCTGCTGAAAATCCACAGAACAAACCTCTGGTTGTGGAATTGTAAATCCTACTTGGACTTTATAAATGAATAGATAAACCTCACTTTCATCTGCTAGGAACTAAGATGCCATAATTTCTGAGTTCGGAGAGCAGTTGTTAAGTTGAATCATAGTTGGAAAATCGCCTTGTGGTTTCTTCAACATCCATAAGGGGATCTCAGCATTTCTATAACATGCATGTTTGTTACTATTAATGCCCTCGTGGTTTACTCAAGAGTCAATATTCATGAGGAACCCTGAACATGCAATTTATGTATTAAGCGAGCATTTAAAGTGTTGAAGGTACTATTTGTTCACAAAATACTCTTAATCAAGGCTAGGAATGACTGCTCTTGTCATTCATTCACGTCATAACTGCCTCTGAGGACTTATCTGGCTAAGGAATTCCCTGGTGAACTTTAAGAATTGCCTCATTAAGGAATGGCTTGACTACGTCCACTTTTGTGAGTTCTCAATTGAAAAAAACTGTTCACACAATTCAATACACTTCATACCCTGTTTACCTTTTGTCCCTTTGCAGGTTTCTGATGGTTATCTGTAGCATAAATGTGCTATAGCATTTATCCTTTTTCCTAGATCCCAATCATGACACACCATGTTCAGTCATTTTCTATATTACTTCATACAAGCACAATGAACAAAAATTTTATAAGATTTAAATAGCAATGAAATTGGAGAGTTTCCAGATTTCTAATTGAATTGATGAAATGAGGCACTGTTGACACCATATGGCAATTTGGGAATAAAATGAGAGTCTCCTAGTTTGGAAAAAGTCATAAAGCATAGGCTCATAGCATATGACAAGGCCCTAATACTAAAAACACCCTACATTAAACACAAATAGAAACTTCCTTTCCCAACAAATAGGTGATCTGCAATCATAATTATTACACTTTTTTTCAAAGTTAGTTTTGAAAAAGGTCGTATATCATCTTAAGCTGTATCAGTAAGTGAGAAAAATATCTGCCAGAATAGGAAACTGGCCACATTGGAAAACTGCATATAAATCTTAAAGCAAAGAACCTGTAACCATTTTTCTGCTACTAGTCGACCAAGCACACCAGGTCCTACAACAAGCAAATCCCTTTCAGTAGACCCATGAGAACTCTTATCCTCTGCATTTTGCTTGGCCATCATAACTGCATTCATAAAACAGACATATTGTAATATCTCTGGTCAGAGAATAAAAAGAGGAAAAGCCAATCCCATTAATATTTAAATTTTAAATCGAATGAATACATCCAATCAGGTATCGATTCCCGTAAAAATTACAAAATAGACAGCATGCTAACAAGATTAAAGGCAGAAATGCAACATGGTGAACAAAATGTGGACACATCGTCTGCATTCCCCTTAGAGCTATATAAGAAGATGCTACTGGGAAAAGTGAAATAATTCCAGGACATATCCCTTTGTAACGTATTTCGAGTAAAAAACATGGAATTGGCTCTTCAACAGAAGCAGTCCCACCAAAGAGATGTAGGATTCTGTAGACAAAATTTCCATTACAAAAGAGCTGGTAAACAAGTAGAAACAGAACCATCTTTAACTCGGCAATTCATTGATGTTCTTTCAAATTCTATTCAATAGTCAATTTAGGTGAAAATGAAGTTCTTTCAATTTTATAGAAATACGATAACATAAATAGAAGTTTTTAAAATCTGATTTAAAAATAATAATATTCTACAATTAGAAGTTCTAAACTTTGCCATATATAATAAATTTGAGCAAATTTTATATAGATATTTTGCTAATGCTTTTAGGAGATTTTGCACATTGGCCAATCTAGTTTTTTAATAAAAGAAAAAAAAGTAGGAATTGGTAAACATTAGACAATAATGTTTTTCTTGAGAGGTCTTATTCTCTATATTGGATGACAAGATAATTTGCAGAACGTACATGATATAGCACACAGCTTCACTACTACGTCCACCAACTCCCTTGGTAGCCACTTCTCTCACAAAAGTACAGGGTCCAATATGTCATAATGGATCCGACCAATTTGCATAAGTGCACTCTAACATTGCCCTGCTTGGCAATCTGTTAGTCAAATATTTCTGTGTTTCCACGAAAGGAAAAAACAAACAGACTGTAATTCAAACAAGGCAATCTGGATCTCTAAATCCAACAATTCTCCACTCATAAGCTTAGTTTCACTGACTTTGCCACATAACTAAGGGATTAAAATTTGAATTGCTTGAAGAAAATGAACCAATTAACTACGTACACTGAAGTGGATTTTCATCCTGAAGCTCTATGACTATAATTACCATGAAAGTACTATGAACTAAAGAGCACAACCATAGCGTAGATATCAATAAGTGCTTCAAACTATGAGATTCGTGATTCTCTATGCAGTGAAAGCCAGGTTGAGGACTGAATTATCAAAACTGACAGATGAAATGCACTACACCAAATCCTAGACAGACACAGTGATTTGCGTCTAATGAAACCAACCCAAAAACAGAAAAGCCGACAAACGGAAGGGCAAGATGCTATAGCATACTTAATTTTGCTAGAAAGCCTAGATTCCATTGCCTAAAATGATACCCCAGCTAAGCCTTCAATAGAAAAGCAATAAAAATTAAAACCCATAAGAACCCTGGTTCCAACCCAGGTTAATTACATCATTGGGTAGATTTCACATCTCAGATTAGCCCTTAAGACCATAAACCCTAAACCTTGCACCCTAAAACAATAATGCCCCCAATAAGCCTATTCAATTACATCACTGGGTACAAGTGACATGCTAGCATACAAAAAATTGACATAAAAGCTAGGGTCCTTGACCTAGAACAATGCCCCCACTAAGCCTTCAACAAAAGCACAATAAGACTCAAGCCCACAAGAACCCCATTTCATAAACCAGTTCAGCCACATCTCACACAACTGGAGACACCTCGCATCTAAGACTAGCCCCCTCCTTACATTCCATGCCCTAAACCCTAATCCCCTCCCCTAACAAACACCCCTCCAAAAAAAATATGAAACCGTTTCATCTTGTGAGATTATCTTATTAGACCATAGACACGGCTAAAAACGTTTATATTGTATGAGTAAACAGAAGGACAGGACCAAAATATACCCATCCTTCTATCACATCTTGTTCTTATTAGTGGTATTTCATCCTCTTCATTCTTCGTCTTGTACTTCACAGAACTGGCTAAGTACTTGTTTTAGCATAACAATATTTACGGGTGGCAAGAAAACCAGTGTAAATTTAATCCCAATCCTCTTCAGATTCCTACACCGCCCATTGATCATACTGTTACCACCACTTTTCTGAACAAGGCCCACAAACCCATTTCTTAAAAAAAACATTATTAAAAAACCAGTATAAAATTTAAACAGGCCCATTATTTAAAAAAAAAAAGTATAAATAAACCCATTACAAACAGCGCCATAAACTAAACAAAACCATTATAAGCAAACCCATAATTGCAAAATTGAGTTATAGTAATGCAAATGTGAAATTATCAATTACCGGAACACACGACAGAATTATGATGTACTGCCACTCTCCCATGTTTGGCAATGTTGTTTTTCTTCTTCTTCTCTTTTGCAAAAGTAATTGAAAAGTGGAACGAATTCAGGAATAATAAGTTGTTTCTGTGTAGATATATGTTACTCTCCTTCCCCCACCCGATTGCGGACGACAGGGGCGTGTGGATTGAGGAGATATGCATGATAAAAAGAGCAGAGTTACCACTACAGCCAGCACAAAGTACATTAGAAATGCAGCCATGGATCATATCATTATATTTATCTTGGCACACATGGATCATTAAAAGCTCACACAATTGTATAGTTGAATTAGAAGGCAATACATATTTATTAGATAGAAGTGTTCATAAAGAAAAAGAACTTAACACAGGCGAGGCCAGTGTCACCATCCTACCACCTCTTGAAGTTTCTAATTCTATTGGAAAATTGTAGAATTTTTTAAAATCTTATGTCACGATTTTGGAAAAAGGTGTAGTGTGGCGTGATACAGCGTAATTATTAAAGAATGAAAGGAAATAAAGCTTTTAATAACGAGAGAGACGAAGCACTCTATGGGATTTTATGATAGAAATAATGTTGCTTTGTGTACCAGTATCATTTATTATTAGGGTTATTTAGGTCATGTTTGATGGGTATTCATTTTTTATTTTTTTTAAGATTTGACATAGAATCTTGATCATGTAGTTTGTTGTTTTTGTTAACCTTTTCAAACAAGACACTCAAGGAGTCAACATTTAATATATCGATGTACTGTGGCTAGTTTATTGGTCAAGATTCATAGCAGGGGATCGAATCTCGAAAGGAGACTGAAAATATCTTGAGGGGTTGTTTCCTTGGTCCCATACACTACTTGGCCTCGTGGACGTTATTAAAATCTTTCATTTCATTTCATTTAGGTTGAACATTCCATGATGTAATGTCATTATGTTTCCACTAATCTTAGAATACAAAAACAACATATTCTATCTGCTTAATCTTCTTTTAGCATTGTCCACTTTTTAGTCTCACACCTAAGTTGATGCCAGCTAGTCCTTCGCTAAGATATTAACATTTTCACATTCCATTTTATTCATGCGCCTATATTTTTTTTTTCTCATGGTCACACATAGGATTGAATTGTTTGACATGATGTTCTCTTTCTCAAGTCGCTTTATCCACATGATTGGCTTGACTTTGTCTCTCACACATATTTTTTGATTTCCACATTGGTGTTTGGACACTCTTGCATGCTAATATTCCGTTTACTCATCCACTTGGTATTTTATTTCATCCATGTGCTCTTTCTTCTACTTAACTTTTCCTATGTTGTTATTTTGGGCCAACAATGTGACTCCATGCTCTCTATTCTCTTTAGGTAACTTAACATATAAATTAACGCTACCTCCAATTGAATGCAAGACATGGAGAATTTTTATTAGTTTCATATTAAAACATTTTTTAAGGGGCACATTTTAGAATGTTTATAATAAAAAATGATCGATTGGTATGTGCAACTTAAAAACAAATCAATTCATAAAATTAAGGTGATCAAAATAAATTAAGCACGGGCAATAATCTTAGGAGTCTCATCATGTTTTAGGGCCACCCAGTAGACATGCTCATCAAGGAACCCATGTGCCTCCCAACCATCCTATTGCTCATGCACAACCAAGGGGACAAGGACACCCCATTGTGGCCGAAAGTCGTAATTATATATATGTGCCTTGGCCCAAAAGCTTCCCACATTGAGAAGCAAACAAGCCTCACTATTGCATGGTGAGTGGAGAGAAATGATCATGTTGTTGTGTGAGAGGTGAAGAGAAATGGCCTTGACTATTAGAGTGGCTCCACCTACATAGAACAAGAGGAGTTGTTTAAGTTACACCATTAGGAGGAACCTAACTCATAGTACAAGGGTTGCTCCTCCAATGATTAAGCAAATCCTTAAGATGTTGAAATTTCAAAACAACTTTTTGAGTGGGCCTGAACCTATAAGTACACAAAGGAAACAATGATCAATTTCTCAATTAGAGAGAAAGTATAATCAATCTTATCATAAAAAAAAATCACTGTATTTCTAGACTTTCATAGTTGAAAAAGAATAACAACTCTAAAGAAGTTTCAAAGTCTAGTAATGTAAGTAGGCCAAAAGGGTCGTATCCCCCAAAAGAATAATTCTCTGCGAAAAAGAAGTTTGGATGAAATGGAGAAAACAAAGTATGAATCCATTTTCAAGCTTTTAGAGCATAGGGACAATTCCAGAATATATGTTTGAAAGTATCAAAATGCTAACAAGTTTGGCATCTGAGATGTGCCACACCTAAGTGAACTGACCTTTCTCCCATGGGCAACCCCTAATAGCACAAGCACTAAAGAAAGTAAGCAATTTTGGAATCTAATCTCACCTACCAAATTCTGATCCAGGGGGATTTAGGCCACTCAATCCTAACACAAAACTCAAGTGTTGCATGAAAAACTTTATTGTTTCACCAATAGGATCCTCATCTGATTCAACACCCTTGGTCCAAATTGCATGTCATAATTCCTCGTCAACATTACCGCATAGCTTAACCTATCACCGATGGTTGTGAGTAGTTGTGATAGTTGCAGCAATAATATGAATTATCATTCTCTAATGGATGTGTCATGTTCATCTCATTTGTATAAGTATTTACACAACCATTATTTGTAAGGCTAGATAGACATAATCAGGAACAACCATAAGGGGGTAAACTATACATCTATTCTCAAAAATCATGTACAAAACTAAGCATAATACAATCTTGTTATTATAATTCTAGTTGTTTGTTCTTTGTTTATATTGTTTAATATTTCTTTGCATATTATTAAATTATTATCATACATAAATCTTATGCACATAAAAGCTAATTGTATCTCTTTGATTAGGTTATCCACCAAGTTTTACACTTGGACCTCAAATAATTGGTATCATAGCACAATCACTTTGTGTCATTTCCAAGTGGTATTGGGGCGAATAACTAAATAACTATTTGTATTTGTATGCTTACTCACACGAGGTTTGAATATAATACTAGTGTGAATAAATGGTAGAATAATTGTTTCACAATTCATGAGGAGGATATAGAAGTATATGTAGACATGTGGAATGATTTTGTTACAACCCTCAAAGAAACCTCCTACCCTAAAGGAAACTATGATGACCAATACATCAAGTTTTCTCAGTTACATTATGGTTGAGATCAAATAGTAAAGAAACACAAACATATTTCATGCTTTGGTGTCTTAACTGGGAATCCAAGATTCAAAGAAAAACCTCATTTTTAAGTACCAATCAAGGTTGAGACCCCATATTCAATATGATATGGATTTCTTGTAGATCTCTTCCACTGGAGAAGCCTACAAATTTGCTTGCAAATTTGAAACAAAGGTTAAGTTCAAGAGCAAGACAAAAGATTCAAAGTCTTGTAACAAGCTACAATATAAGCCCTTCAGCAAAACTCTAAACCAAGGAATAGCTCCCAGCACCATTCATAGAAGAAGCACTTGAACTATAACATGATCAAAACACTAAGCAATCCAATACTGGCAAGTGGGGCACAATTCACATTCCAACACTTGTTCCATAGAAGAATGCCACACCAAGAAGACTCTACTTTCATAGCTTGAGACAAAAGGTACCAACATGCTATTGAAACATATGAAGGAGGTAAGCAAATCGTAGAGATTGAACCTAGTGCCATATTAGGCACCACAAATATATGTGTTTCCCTTGTAGATGCCAAAGAAGCAAAAATATTATTTCACACTTAAATGTGGATGAATGACCGACTAGTGCATTTCATAGTTCACAATGGAAGTCAAAACAAACCAACTTCCCCTAAAGCAATTTAGAGATTGAACTTGCCACTAATACCTCGCCCACACCCACACCCCATTGGATGTTCTAAGAAATACATCACTTAATAGTGTCAACTAGTGTATGACATCGAGCCCTTTCAAGATATAGTTGTAGACACCTAAAATTGTCTCATCATCATTCCACCACTTCTAACCACAACCAAGGCATCACTAGACCAATTTCTTCTATAATTAATTGAATAAATCCCTATTTAGACAATTAATTATTCAATTCCCCTTCCAACTGTGATTAAATAATATTTTTTTATTAAAATCACTATTCATGCACTATTCATCACTATTTATCCGTACATATCCCTACCACAAATGATTATTTAATCATTTATCATCCATCTTCTATAGTCCAACATTAGATAAATATTCATTTATCTAATATCCCTATCTTCATCCAAAATTAAATAAAAATTTTCATATTTATTTAATTCTCTATTTTGTGCACTTTTGATTAAGTTGATTAAAATCACTTAATCAACTTAATCCCTCACTTCCACAATCCTAACCCCTCATTAACCCATTCAAGTCACCTCAGTGATATGGCGGCCATGGCGAACATGCAAGAGAGGGCATGGAGACATGGATCATCTATCCTATGCTTGACAGGGTAGATACATAATGGGGAGAATAGAGCATATTATCAATCGATATATGCCCGAGAACATATTGAGATAGTTTGGGGTGCGGTAGGGAGAGCCACAGATAGAGGTTGTATTCCCTCGGGTTATGAGGGAGGGACCAGAGGGATGTGGAGTTCCCATTGATTCTCACACAATTATTGTTGCATTCAACAAATTAGTATCATTTCAGTGGGAGTGGTGGATACTAGGACTACACCAGATTATGATGTCTGGTGGGAGAAGCAACAGCCTACAAGCCCGACCCTTCCATTAGGACAGTTGGTCGAGGTCAAGAGTAGTGAGGAGGAGGAGGAGGAGAGTGACGGGGGAGTTGGGGGAGATGGAGGAGGTGGACAAGGTGGTTTGTCTATCGGTGGGTGATGAGTTCACCAAAGAGTAGAGGCAGTGGCAGGAGGTTGGGAGGAGATGGTGAGGAGCAAGTGGATCTAGCGGTGTTGCAAACTAAGATTCAAAGTTTAATGGAGCAGAGATGGCTACCACCAGGGTGGAGAGAGACATTGCAGAGGCTTAATTGACATATTTGATGCAAAGGTGGATAGGTTGCGGGGGGAGCTCTTGGTTTCTCGAGGATAGATAGCAGTTATCTACAGTGTAGGGAGGCGGTGTGGATCCTATAGAGCTGGCTTGCATGATTTAGGAGTGCGACAAGGCTATTGCAGAGAGGGATGCAACTCAGGTGTTACAGGAGAGTGCAGAGAGGTAGGAGGCTTTGTTACATGTAGAGAGGGACACTACATAGCAGGTTGTGGTAGGGGTTGGGCTAGGAGACATGTGGTGAGACCTTGTGCGTATACAGGGAGACTTGGCACGGGTACAGGGGAGTTAGCAAAGTCTAGAGAGAAGGCTCGGTACTACAGGACTATGTATCATGTAGAAGTATCAGAGAAGCAGAGGCAACCCAGTTATAGTGCCTAAGGTAGATCTGGGGCTAGCTGATCCAAGAGGTCAAGGACGCACTCTGTGACATGGCTTGTCCCTGATGCACCAATAATTACTTTGTTGACAGATGAGACTGAGAGTGTTAGAATGGCTGCTGCAGCTAACTCCCTCAAGTTGGCATTCTCTGATTGCATGAAGTCCACAAGGATAGGAATGGCACCAGCTTTTACAATTTTAACCTTGTTTCTGCAGAAAGCAAATTATACTCTCAGATGATATTTATCAGATTGAGATAAGCTACGATCTCATATGACTCGTCGAACCACCTTGGGGATGCCTCCACCAACATAGGTGCCAGTAGTACCACCACTGGGGGTAGGGACTCAAGGGACATGTGGATAGGCTATAGGTTCCAGGTGCATGGGCTACAAGGATGAGGCCCTCAAGAGCATGATTACAGGATCCAACAGAGTCTAGAGATAGTAGCACTTAGTGGTATTTTATATATTTTGTACTTATATACTAAGCTTGTGGGCATATTTTGTATCAGAACCTATTTTTGATGTATATATATATGATGAGCATTTTGTGGGCGGCTTATATGGTGGTTCATGATATGATTTTATGATGTATGATTTTGTAGACATGTGATGCATTTATGTTATGGTTTTGTGTATGGATGCATTTATGTTGTTTATGATTATGTCATGGATGTATGTATAATGATGGATCATGGATGGATTTTTAGGATGTTATGGATTATGGATAGATTTTTATTATGTTATGGATGTTATAGATTATGGATATGTATGTATGATGTTTATGATTATGTTATGGATGGATATATAAGCATGGATCATGGATGGATATTTAGGATGTTATTGATTACAGATAATTTTTATTATGTTATGGATTATGGATACGTATGTATGGTGTTTATGATTATGTTATGGTAATTATGATGGTGTAGAGATGACCGCCAAGTCATATTGTGCTTTGGTTAACTGTCAAATCTAGCCCCATCACGGTGTGCGTTGGGTGACTACCAAATCTAGCCCCATCACAGTGTGCATTGGGTGACTGCCAAATCCAGTCCAATCACAGTGTGTGTTGGGTTACTGCCAAATCTAGTCTTGGCCCTGATTTGGGTTCCTATGTGTGATAGATATGTGTATGTTTAGGTTATGATGTGTGGGTAGTATGAGGAGTAACAGTCAGAGGTACACAACAAAATAGTTTCTAAACTCACATGCAACTGTCGGAGGGAGTTACCAGGAAATCAATTCCATTGCATTTCTTTGACATGTTTAGTGAATGACATGTTTTTGTGATTAGGCCTTAGATGTACACAACGAAATAAAGCTCACTTGCTTGTTCCCTTTTGATGGCCTTTGTGGTGCATGGTTTATGGATGTATGTTGTATGATTTATGGTACGTGATTGTTGTTTTGTGGGGGGGTTATGTATGTGTTATACTGAGGATGTGATGTATGGTTAGGTGTTAGCTTGAATCCTTTTATTTTCACGAGTCTATAGATGCATGTATAAGATGGAATCTCTTCTGTCATGACTATCAAATCACAATGTGCTTTATTAAAAGGATCTAATCATGTCTAGTTATGGTATGTTGATGGGTGTGTGGAGTGCTAGCTTGAGTAATTTTGTTCTTGCATGTGATTTGTAAGCGATGAGACTTTGGTATGTGTTTAGTGTAAAAAGAGGGGTTTTTAATTTCAATGGATGTTTGGGTTAAATCCTCCTTTCACACCTTACATTCAAGGACATAAATTGAGTCAAGCCACAACTTTTGTAAGAGGGCTCTATTATAGATTTAGTGTCACTTGGAACAAAGAGGAAACTTGGAATTTGCTAATTAATTGATTAATTAAAGCCCGATTATGCTTAAAACCCTAATTTCACAAAATCATAAATAAGCGGATAACCCACGACAAATGCTCGCAGAAAGAGATGGATTATTCAAAGTAGATACATACCAAGCTTCAAAATTTTGGATGCGCAAAAGTCGGGGGCTAAAGAGCAGGCACCCAAGCCCAAAGTGGAAAATTCTTCAGGGACTTCCAGAATTTATCTGCAACTAATCACCACTGTCATGGAGGTTTTCTGCTTTGAGGATCCAGAGGGCTTCAAAGCGGGTGCCCAAGTCTAGGTCCTACTTTTTCCTTCAAATACAGGATCTCCAAACTCTACCACAGCTTCCTGCAACTCCACTTCCTTCTGCTTCAACATTTGTTGCCTGTAATCACAAGGAGTGTGGTTGGGGGTTGTGGTGTTTATGATCTTGTCTCAATTAAGCCCCGGAAGGACATTCAAGTCTTCCAAACACCGTTGTCAGATAAAGAGTGCATATCCCTGTAGGATAGAGGTAAAACCAAATGATAAATGATTGAAAACACAAATAGATATCACCTTAGAGGTGTAGCTCTCATGGAAGGAAGAAGCTCTTTCATTCCATGAAGAGATGGATTGATGAAGCCAAATTTGCAACAAACAAACATAACAACACAATACTACCCTGCAACACAATGAAAGCCTTGAATCACCTTAGCATAAGATCACAAGTTCTCATTATCCATCTAGTTGTAAAATGAAGTCCTAAACATGCTTATATATGCAACAAAACACATTCCCACTCTAATTTCATAATTCAAACTTGAGATGTCGGCAACGGACACTTCTAACGGTCACATAACTGACATTTAAAATTTGGGACTCCACCAAATAGGGCAGGACTAGGGTGCGGGCGCCCAAGCCCTCAACGCCATTTTCAAGGTAGGGTCAAGTTCATCATTGTCCCCTATGTCCCATTTAACATGGGTTTTTAGGGATTTTCCACCAGGAGTTAAAATAAACATGCATGATTACACCTAAAGGACTCGGGAGCTAAACTTAGGAGGGAAAAAGTCCTAGGGAGACATTTTCTGACATAACATTTAGCCCCCACTTTAATGTATGTATGAACGCAAGGCCCATACATTCATTAAAGTACGGTCAACAAACACAACAAACATGCTAGGCACTTAGAGATAATGCATACACAAAGATTGAGAAACTATTTATAGCCCCCAATCTTAGGTAGACATTAGAGACGACACATTACAGACACACTAAACATAGTGAAGACAGTAACATGCACGCAAAACACATAAAAGGCAGTAACAGCCACACAAAATACGGAGAATGCAACATGCCACTTGTTCTACCAACGAAGATTAACCATGTTTAACTTAGAAAGTAAATAGATCAAGATACTGATAAAGGAAGCAATAAAATTTTTTCTTAAATTCCTTTGATTAAATGCACATTTGAAACATATTCCAAACTCCCATTACATAAATCAAATTTCTTTTCCTCAATAAAAGAATTGAATAATCATCTTTACAACTTTTTTTCATAATATACATACAAGCTTCAAGATCTTAACTGATAAATAGAGATACATGATTGTATACTTGTCTGTCTTCAATATTCCCAGCCACCAACTACATGAGGGAAGCATCACTCAAGCAATTTACCTCCAACCACGGACTAACTGTGGTCCCCCGCACATTTATCAAACTGGTAAACGACCCTACCCTTCGATGAAGGGATTGGTATGGTAACCCCAAATAAAATAGGCCTAATTGAGCAAGGTGTTGTGTCCTACATTAACTAGTACTATCATACTATGGCTACAACTATCAAAATATGAAATCCCTACTAGAAATGTAAACCTGGATCACAGTGAACCTAGACAGTGTAAATGTTGGCAATTTACACCACTTTGGCCAAAGTTTTCTTGTCCCATATTCACCCACCCTTCTATCTCGATTGGGAAAGACAACAATCTCTATACAATAGTTATTCCTTTACCCATGGATCAACAAATCCCAGGAATAACCCCACTTAACAAATGCATCATTCTCTACACATAGGATATTCCCTTTCCCATGGATCAACAAATCCCAGAAATATATCCGCTTAACAATTATATCAAACTCTATTCTAGGTTATTCCCCCCTCTTCCATGGATAACATATCCCAAGGTTAACTTATTACATGCATTACTAGGATACATATATCGAAGTAATACCACTTGAATCATATTCTCACTATATTTCCCTTTGTATAACTTTCCTATATAAATACCAATCAATGATTGGTTCACGATTCCATCTAGGTAAAAACCAAACCATAGACACAATCTCACATTCATAATACAATTTTGCTAACTATATATATATATATAAACTATTATACAATCAAAAGACATTAATAACGATAATTCAATATTGCAACCACTTACCATTAATACATCACATAATATTTGAAAATAGGAAAAACATAGAGAAGGAGAAATAAATCCCATGCCTGAGAATATAGCTCCAAATGGATCAGATACTCTTCTGACAACGACCTTTCAATACTCTAGATCGCTCTTCCCAATAAAACCACTTATAAAAAAATAAAATGACAAATTTTAGACACAAATGCAAAACTCAAATTTAAAAAGGAAAAGCTCTTGAATTAGAAAATGGTACCATTCCCCCAAAAAAAATGAGGGAGAGCACCCCCTTTTATACCACAACCAATTCAAAAATGTTGATATAATGTCGACATACTTAACCAACTCAAAAAACATTAACACTATGAGGACATACTTACAAATTCTAAAATTAATTCATAAAAACCAAACAACCTTCTAAAAATAGTGTTAGATATAAATAAAAATTAAAATTAAAATAAAATATAAAATTATTAGCAATTTTACAAGGTTTAAGAGGCAGCGCGTGCTCTAAGGTGGCGCTGGTTATTCCTCCTTAGTCTTAGGCCGTGTGCATAGTCTTAAGACTATTTAATCACCATTCTAATATATTACCAAGTCATGTGTTTTAGAAGGCAATTTAGATATGTTTTAAAAATATTAGTTGCCCCACCAAGCTCTTAATAAACTACTTCTCCTCTTATTAGGAATATGTGCCTCATTTTTTTTATTTTTTTTTTAAACTTGTAACTTTTAATAAAGCTCCTCCCTCTTCCATGAATATGTGACTTTTAAATTTTATAAACTATAAAAATTATATATATTATATTCAATAATAAATGGATAATATTTAATAAAATAATATCATTTTTCCAAAAATATTATAATTATATATTTTTTTAAAAACATAGGAGTATAATAGAAATATTATATATATATACCTATAATATATTACAAAATATCATAACATGTATATATAACAAAGGGATGATAAATCTCACAAATCATAAATAATTATATATACACATGTATATATATCTATATGTTTATAATAGCAATAGCTATCATATATATGCATATATATGTATATCGACTTAACTCAAAACTAAATAAATTCGTGACCCATATACTGACGACACTATTGAATGGAATCCACATATACATTGGTGACATGATCGACAACCACATAAACACGTGCATAACATAAAATCGTTCACGATAAAACTTTGTCTATGCAATCGTAAACTTATCAACATGTAGATTAAATCACAGTTCTCACATGATCAACAAACATGCAACAAGGTTCACAAGAAACATCACTTACCGCTACCCAACTGACTTGACACAACCTAGATCAAGATAGGGTTGTGAGTGTGTGATTGCTCAATATAGGTTTTACTAAGGTTACCAGACCAAGTCCTTCTCCTGAGTGATACCTCCCCTCCCTTTCAGAGGGACAACTTATTCCTGCATCCACTTAGGTCATCACCACAGTAGTTAGTTGATCAAAATATCATCGTTAATTAACAATAACCACATTTAATACAAGACATTGCATTTTTTTTCTCATCGTATTGCATTCAAGATAAATAACACACAGATGCAAAGATTCATAATTACTTCAATTTTCACAAAATATCCAATCTATAGTAAATGGATAAAAACACATATATAGATGCAGAATTCCATAATCACTCACTTTTCAAGCAAATTAACCAATCTAGGTAAATACTAAGTAGATAGAAACACATGGGGTGTAACAGAGAAGACAGTATTGAAGACACGCAAAACACAATGAATACAATGAATGCAGTGATTATGTCTTTTTCATTTTCATATATAGATCATGCAAATGCAAGTACATGGAAAGTAAACACACAACCCAAAATGTAGGAGGGGCATTTCACCGCATGTCTTGAAACTACATAGGGGCAACAGACACACAATACAAATATCAGCGTGTAGGAGGGGCATTTTTCCACACTCTTGAAGACTACACTTGAGAACAAACACGCCATACAAATCCCAGAGCATAGGAGGGGCATTTATCCACACGTTTTGAGATTATGCTTGGGAACAAACACGCCATACAAAACCCGAGTGTAGGAGGGAAATTTTGCCACATGTCTTGAGACTAAAACACGAGGGAAAACACACGAAAGACATGAGCGTCATATAGTATGCCAAAGACATACTATATGTCTAAAACATGACAAACAAGGTGATGGAAGGAACTTATTACTAAATTCATACCATCTCATGCACATTACAGGCACACCTGATGGTTGGGATTATGCCACAACAACTGCCAAAGACATGCTTAAGGGGGGATACAACAACCCCACCTACTCAAAGGACTTTTGAAATAAAAAGGATGTGCACTAGCTCAAGAGATACACCATCCCCGCCTTTGTAGAGGGATTTGAATAAAAGGATATGCACGATATCATGCCTCCGTAGAGGGCTTAATGATTGCAATATAGAATAAAGATACACACTCACACGGAGATACAACATCCTGCCTCCACAGAGGGATTCCAAACACGCTTCGTTAGTACCAAAATCATCAAACAACTTACCTTTATATACCCCCACCTTAAGGTGGTTGATATCGTGTACCGATATCAAGCACGTTAAGGTAGAGAGAAAATACACAAGGGAACAAGAGCTCTCGCAAAGCCAATGCCCTCAAAGGTGACATGCACTTTATGATCTCCAAATGTTCCCACAAACACACAATTCCTGCAAGAAGAGAGGTTACAAATCTTTCTCTAAGATAATAACAATATCACATGATAAAAGCAATGCATGTAATCATTCACATAAAGTGTTGAGGCTATACTATGAGTTTGAAATCCGAGTATAGCCATGGGGCTATACTACAGAAATCTCAAAACCGAGTGTAACCAAGGCAAGATTCAAAGATAAACAAAGTGCATGGAGCAAATGTATTGTTATGATTTTTTAGTACGATAAGACAACATCAAAATATCACATGGAGTAATTCTACTAGCCAAGCGTCGGATAATATATATCAACCCCGTCATCATGTATGGACTAGGTCCATTTTTGCTTACTTGCTAAAGGGACACTTGGTCCTTATCAGTACTATTTGTTTTTCGCCATCTGCCAGCTAGAGAGAACCACTAGAAGAAGGTAAACAATAATTCAAAAGGGGAGAACAAGTGCCTTAGGGTCGTCATGTAGGAAGGTGCCCCCAGGTCACCAACCGCAATGCTATGCCCCTAAAGTCACAACACACAACAATAAAAATAGAGGAGAGGATCAATATAGAAGAATGATGATACAAATAGAAGAATAGTCACAACAAAGGTGATCTCCCAGTATCCTTGACCTTACAAGAGTATCAAGGGTCATCCAAGGAGGCCTAAACAACACATAACACATCACGGGGGATCACAACACAGAGAAAAAGGGTTAGAAATACTTACCTGAAAGTACAAACGTACTAGAATTTAGAACTTGCGAGTATCTTAGAAAGATACTACATCAAGTTTTGTGTGAAGTTGGAGTGGTTCATATTAGATTGTTCTTTATTTTCAGGGTGTTCATGTGGTACTTGTTTTTCAAATCCTTATATATGTGAGATCTTTTTTTGCTTATGAGGAGGAGAACCACTATTATTTCCTACTGACGACAACTGTCTTACTCTTTTCTGAACTTTAGCTTCTTATTTTGTTGAGTTCATCTATCATACTGAGATGGGATATTTTCCATTGTAGCATTTTTCCCTGTATCATGATCTCTTGCTTTGGTTGTTCAAGTTGTTTTCTAATGCATATTGGTTAACTCTCAATCCTTGAAGGGATAATAGCGAAGGAACCTGAGCATAAATACCATTTCTCCATGGACGAGATGAGTTCTCAACTTTCTCCTTATCCACTTCTATCATACCAATTATTTCATCGTAGTCAAGATAATCATTTTCCACTTCTACTATATTATGTTCCATCATGTTGTTATTGGTATGTTTAGGGAAAGGATTAGTAAAGATTTGTAAATTCTGATTTGGAGGAGAAATCAACTTATTTCCATTATCATTCACACCAGATACTTGTATAACATTCGAGCTAATGAGGTCTTGTATTTCATGTTTAAGACGCATACATTGTTCAGTATCATGTCCTTATTGTCAATGAAAATGACAAAAAACATTAGCATCAAAATAAGGTCCTTGCATTCTACTAGGATCCAATGGTTTAATTAGATGAAGCTTCAAAAGATTATTACTTACTGCTTGATTCATTATAGAGTGTAAGGAGTCAGAGATCGGAGTAAATTGTCTTTGTTGTTGTCTATTTTGAAACGGTGCCCTCTTCTGATTAGTGATAGTGGACACTTGTGAAAATTTATTTGAATTATGTTTGTTAACCTTGATGAACTCTTATTATTCCTCTTAAATTTGTTTTGTGAAGGTCCATCCATGGATTGACCAACTTGAGCCGATGAGTTTTGGTTTTCATACTGACTAGATGAGAGTTGGTAATCATGAAGGGATGTGCATAAATGTTGAAAAGAGTTATACTTCATTAAGAGGATCTTATCACGAAATGTAGGTTGTAGATTTGTAATAATAACCTTCTGAACATCCTCATCATTCATCTGATATTGAATTTGTGCATAAAGAGCTTGATATCGACTAATAAATTCAATTAACTTCTCTTTTGGACCTTGCTTGCAATGAACTAGATCAATCAATGAAACTTGAGGTCCAATGTTCGCTAGGAAATGTTGCAGGAATTGATCAACAAGTTGTGAAAATGAATGTATTGAATTTGGAGGTAAAGAGAAAAACCATTCCAAAGTTGTATCTTTGAGGGATCACCAGAAGAGTTTTGCCAACAAATCTTCTTCAAAGTAAAAATCACTACACATAGCCATGAATGCCGCCACATGAGTATTAGGATCACCTTTACCATTATACTTTTCAAAGCGGGGAGTTTCAAACTTATCAGTCATTTGAGCTCATAAGATTGCAACGAATAAAGGATTGCAGGTATGGTAAGTTGGTTTATGAGGTTGTAACATCCCTAAACTTGATACTCGAATAAACTTAAGAATTTACAAGAAGGTAAATAAACTTGGTAACATGAGAGCTTTTTTTTTAAATATCATTTGCATAAACACGAGAAATAAAGTACAACTTTCCAAATTATTTCAACTTGCAATTACAACATAATCGAAGCTAGATTCATAGTGAAATCCTTTCACTTGTCATTTGTAATACATAAATTGCACTTAGCATAGAGAATAATTTTACCTCATAATTTGACTATCATAAGCATCTAGAAAGTTGATATCTTTCTTCACGAGCCTTGGTGAGTCTTCTACTTTAGAGGAAGAGCATCATCTTAGTGCTTTACCTCCAACCACAGACCAGCGGTCCCCCGCACACCTTCCTTCCTGGAAGTGGCCCTACCCTTCACGAAGGGTATAGATATAAGGAACCAACAAGTGTTTGTCATCTAAGTCCTAGTGTTGTGACTTCAATCGACCATACAACTCTAGACCCCTTGTAGCTAAGTATGATCATACTAATTGGTCATACCATCTAGACACACACCTCTAACTCGAATTAAGACTATCTCACCCTACAGTTTGAATTTCATCATTTAGTACTCTAGACACAATCTTGTTTGTATTGAAAATTCATTCTAGTCAATCTAACTTAGAACTAATCCTCAACCTAGGATATACATGCATTATATATGTGTTTAGGTAATTCTAACCTTTTCAGAGATTCCTTCCTTGCATACTTGAAATTTCTAGATTCTATGACCTTCTGTCATTCTTTTCTCTGACTCAAATATCAAACATCTTTGGTGTATAAAAACAAGTTTTGACTCCACCTTAGAATAACTTAAATTTGATAAAGTACTACTAAGACTCTTCCTGTCTTGCTTTATGGTTCTCTTAACCTTTCACTAACGACTACTATGGTTTTCTCGACCCTTTACTATCAACCACTACGGTTTTCTCTACCAGTATATATATAAACAATGTTGCATCTGACATAAGAGTTATAGGTTACCCAAATCCTTTTGGTTTTAATACTAGGGTTGAACTTTTCTAACTCAATACGTGGAAATACTAAACATTCTTGTTTTCCATAGATAATAACATAAGCATATCAAATCATGAGAACTCATTCCTCTAGTCTTTTCTAGACTAGTTGGTATTGCTCGAATTCATATTTCACATAACATGAATAAACATATTATTCAAGGTATACCATCATCCATGTATTATCTAAAAGAATACTATCATTTCACATCTATTCATTTGATCTAAGTAAATCTTTCAACCCTAATAGGTTTGAATCATAAAAGATAATAATCAACTTTCGACCCCTTGGTCAACTCAAGTCTATTGACTTTCGACACTAGTTAGGTTATGAATTCATATATAACATCTTTGGTCTATATATACCACATAAACCTTTAACAACAATCACAAGTATAACAATCACGAATACTTGAGTTTCAATTCTCACAATATTCCCTTCTCAGATTCGGTTACAACAAGGATAACGAGCTTTTAGGATGACTATGTCTTCTGTGCACATAGAACTAAAATAAATTCTAATGACATATAAAAGAGAACTATATCTGCCCATCTCCCACTAAGCATATATCCTTGAGATCGCTTAACGGTTTCAATCTTGAACGTAGGAGAGGGTAAATATGTCTTCTATCAAACTCTTTCTTGAGATGATTTAACATAAGTAAAAGTTAACTAGGTTCCACTTCTTGGTTCATCTATTCTCCTTAGATTTGTATTATAATATGACAAGAAGAATTCTATTTCTCATAAGGAAAACTATATTCTAGTTGTAACATAACCATTTTAATGTTGTAACAATATTGCCTCACCAAGGTCTCTATTCAGAGAACTAGCAATTATATGCTTCCAAAAGCAAGATTAGATATGTGGGTTATTCATAGAGTCCTCCTCATAACTTTATGGTTCAAAATTACCATTTACATAGGTTCCCTTTTATTTACTTAGAATCCAAGTACTGTAATTTAATAAATACAATATGAGTATAATGGACTCTAGTTTTACTTAAACCTCTTTGGCGCTATACAAATCCTTATTACTCATGGAATACGAGTTACACTATGAACAATATAATCATTTTAAACTAAGGTCAATCTTATACTTCATTTAGTTTTGAACATCGTTCAGTACTTATAATCTAATAGACCTTCTTTCTCAACTTTCGCTATAAAATGAATTATGAACTCTTTCACGAGCTTTATCAAACATCACGAATATACTTATCACAGGATTATAGAAATACAAAAGTGATATCATACCACTAACCTTGGATTTTTCTAAAGATATCATTATCTTTCTATCGCTCTAGATAAGAGGATTACTATCAAAATAATAATTGAGGCATAACAATCTGTTTCTATACTCCTATTCATAAGTATAAATTGAGGAGGCATAAGGCAAGGCACATGAACTATTTGATGGAACGTTTCAAAGAAATGTCATTTGGTGGAATGCAATAAATACAGGGCTGCACAAAAAACATTACTAGGTGCACTTAAGTGGACGTTTGGGTGGTGAAGCTAGTTATCTAAAACACTAAAGGTTCCCAATTTGAATAAGATTGAGATTAGTTGAAAGGAACTCCCTAAGAGAATGCAACCAATCTGCTGTATAATACACGGGGATTCCATGACAATGAAAACTCTCAATAACATTCTATCATAGTGATCAATGGTAACAAAATCAAAACTATCGCTTAAATTTTCTCATTCTAATAATTGAGAAACCAAGACAAAGCTTCAAAGGACGACAAAATAAAGAGAAGATAGGCGCAATTCTTGCCTACTAGTGCCCTCGTGGAAGATTGGAACCAGCATAAGGGAAAGATGATTTCCAACAAATGTTCATAAAGTGATCAAATAATTCCAAGATTCTTCTAAAAGGTTGATTAGGACTCCTCCTCAAGCTACATATATACGGCCACTAGCTCATTCATCATAAATCCCTACGGTGTTTGAACTACTTCATTTCCATGTAAAAGTCTTCTCAGACTTCCCTCCCAAGATAATAATGTCGTCCTTCCTCATCGACTCCTCCAGGCAATTCCTATTTGACTCTCCCAATAACTAACTCATGTTATCCCCGATAACTAACTTCTATTTCCCCCCGCAAGAACCAAGTTCTCCAACTGTTATTCAACTACTCACAAGTTGTTACAACTAACTGCCCACAGGCCGTGGACTTCTCCACTAACTTAGCCTACGAGGGCTTTAAGTTGGGCATGCATGGTTTGAGGGGATCGTGAGTAATAATTACCACTCCTCACCTAAAAATGTTTCTCTCTCTCTCTAAAGCATTACTATGCTTATCAATAAAAAAGAATGTTTCATTGCTAAATGAGGTTGGTAATATATAACCCACTAACAACTTTGTTCTAACTTCCCAAAGTATTACATAAAATAATAGTCTATGATCTTAGATACTAATATCAATAGGTTTAATAATAATGTGACATAACTTATGCACAAAAAGTGACTGGGTCGAGATATTCTCCCCTTCAAGAATAGAAGAAAATCACATCGATTTTGATTTAACCGGAATACAAAATTCGACGTTAAACTACTAACAAGAAACATATTATCAATTATAACAATTACACCATTGAAGACACAAACATAGTCTCATTATCTCGTAAGGAATGACGTGTTCGATAGAAAATCATCTTAGTCGCAAAATGACTAACGTTCAACCTTGACGGCGTCGATTCCACAAAACAACAAGGTTGTCGTTTTCAAGACATCAAAAGATACTAAACGACATTGACAACTTGTTGAGTCAATCAACAAGGTAAAACCACTTGAATAACATGACTTACCTCAATCGACATGGGTTCACTAACTTGCACTAACACATGGCTAAAGAAGGTGACAAAATGCTCCTTTCCTTATATCTATTCCCTTCTCTTCGATGATGCTCTCCCTCCCTTTCTTAGAGGGGCATAAACCTGTTCCCTTAATGCAACTTGCAATCACCAACTCGAGATTAATGTATCAATAATCATTTCATAATCCTTGTGAAATCATCACATCTTGACAACTTTTAAACACGTCAATTATGGTCAAATAAACATAACTCATGAAATCATTGATTTTTCCAGACATTTTTTACTAAACGTCAAATCATTGAATTATGCGTAATCATCTACTAATTACTTCAAAAGTAAAAATTAAAATAGAGTCAAAGTTAGGGATGTAACAAAGGTTGGGAAGAATTTGCCAAGCTTGTCACCTTTTGTTGAAGGGCATTCATGCCTTGTAGGAGTTGATTCAATAGGGCATCATTAGGGGATGCAATTTGTTGTGAGGAATTAGAACCAAGATGTTGAGGTGATTGAGTATGATTAGTGACAAGTGGAGGTTGTGAATAAGTGAGTGGTGGTTGGACATAATGATAGGTGGAAGGTGGTTGAGGGTAAGTGGATTGAAGGGGAGGTTGAGATTGATAAGAAGTCACCCTAGGTGCTAGGTTTTGATAGTTGAATCCCATATCCTTATAATTTTGTGTTCCATTAGATGCTCCAATACTAGTGGTAGCATTACTACAAGCATGTACATTCATTGTCAAAATTGTTGATGTAAAAGTAGACATTCCAGTAGTCGGTATAGGTGTCGATACTTGTGTATGAGTCGGTGATGACATGTTATTAATAACTTTTGCACATTCAGTCACCGGCATAACATTATCATGTACTATATGAAGCATTCCACGAACCTTGTTAATACCATCTTGTCCTTATTTTATCAATTCTCTTAGACCATGAATAACAGGGACAACTTCTTTGGCTATCCTTTCTTTCTCTACAAATGCTTGAAAATTAGCTAGTTCTTTATCAAGTTTATCTATTTGTTCATCAGGTACATGGGATATCACCTCAATGGTATTGTCAAAATCATGAAATACTTGCTCTTCCATTGTAGGTGGTATGATTTCTTGTAAGGTTTGTGTTTCACCTCTTGTCAAGTAATTATTTAACGGACTAGTCGATGTTGGTATAGTATTACTATCAAGAGCATTAGAACCCATAAGTCTAATACTTCTTCTTAGAGGGATGTTTCTATTAGGGAAGTGGGTTATAAGACTCATGCAATAGCATACAACACTCAATGCACAAAATAGTAAAACAATCCTAAAGGATAAAATATGCTTGTTGAAATACACCTAAAATGTTCACTTTTTTCACAAATTTTCAATACAAATGACAAAAGCAAAAGGTGTTGTAAGGAAATTGATGAGGGGAAGTGATAATAAGCTATATATCAGTCCAATAATATAGAAATATCCTTCACAAAACACCTATAGTGTAATTCTATATGCAAAATAAGTCAAAATCTAGTGAAAAATGCAAGATTTTCAAACCCTAGTTGTGAAATTAAGGCATGAATATGTGCAAATTGATATGTAAATGAATTATAATTAGGTTTTTTATGCAAAATAATTCATCTTAGATCTGAAAATGCTTTTAAAGTCCTACAATGCTCAATGCAAGTGCAATTTTTAAGGATGATGAATGAAAAATGCTAGTTTTTGTTGAAATTATGTATGTGTAAATGCAAATTTTTGAAATATGAATGCAAAAAACACACTAAAATGCAACACTACATAAAAAATCAGATTTGAATGAGTGCCTAAGATGAGTAGTAAAATCTGAAACAAGATTTTAACCACAAACCCTACTTTTTGAAATCACTAGGTTATATAAAAAAATTCAAAATTTCAAGCAAACCCTAGCAATTTTAATATGAAAAATACAATGCAAAGGATTATAATATGATGAATTTCTATAATTTATATCAGAACTAATTTAAAATTTAGAAATTAAATGGATTTAAATAAAAAATAATTCAAATTATTTCAAAATGCAAGCCTAAAATGCCAATTTTTTCAAAAATTTCAATTTTTTTGCAAATTTTCAAATGCACTAGGAAAATGATGAATAAAATGAATACAAATATGAAGTACAACACTCAGCAAGGTGCAAAATTCAAATAAAACGTGGGTTCACCAAAATGTTTAGTGTAAAAAGAGGGGTTTTCAATTTCAATGGATGTTTGGGTTAAATCCTCCTTTCACACCTTACATTCAAGGACATAAATTGAGTCAAGCCACAACTTTTGCAAGAGGGTTCTGTTACAAATTTAGTGTCACTTGGAATGAAGAGGAAACTTGGAATTTTTTGATTAATTGATTAATTAAAGTTTGATTATGCTTAAAACCCTAATTTTGCAAAATCGTAAATAAACAGACAAACCACAACAAATGCTTGTAGATAGAGATGGATTATTCAGAATAGATACATACCAGGCTTTGGAATTCTGGATGCAGAAAAGTTGGAGGCTAAAGAGTAGGCACCCAAGCCGAAGGTGGCAAATTCTTTAGGGACTTTTGGAATCTGTCTATAACTAATCACCATTGTCACAGAGGTTTTCTGCTTTGGGGATCTGGAGGGCTTCGGAGTGGGCGCCCAAGTCTAGGTCTTGCTTTTTCCTTCAGATATGGGATCTACAAACTCTACCATAGCCTCCTGCAACTCCACTTCCTTCTACTTCAACACCTGTTACCTGCAATCACAAGGAGTGTGGTTAGGGGTTGTGGTGTTTAGGAGCTTTCCTTAGTAAAGCCCTGGAAGGACATTCAAGTTTTCCAAACATCGTTGTCAGATAAAGAGTGTGTATCCTTGCGGGATAGAGGTAAAACCAAATGATAAATTATTGAAAACAGAAATAGATATCACCTCAGAGGTGTAGCTCTCATGGAAGGAAGAAGCTCTTTCATGCTATGAGGAAATGGATTGATGAAGCCAAATTTGTAACAAACAAACACAACAACAAGACAATATTGCTCTGTAACACAATGAAAGCCTTGAATCACCTTAGCATAAGATTACAAGTTCACATTATCCATCTAGTTGTAAAATGAAGTCCGAAACATGCTTATATATGCAACAAAACACATTCCCGCTCTAATTTCCTAATTCAAACTTGAGATGTCGGCAATAGACACTTTTAACGGTCACATAACCGACATTTAAAGTTTGGGACCCCACCAAATAGGGCAGGCCTAGGGCGCAAGCACCCAAGCCCTCAGCCCCATTTTCAAGGCAGGGTCAAGTTCACCACTATCCCCTATGTCCCATTTAACATGGGTTTTCAGGAATTTTCCACTGGGAGTTAAAATGATCGTGCATTATTACACCTAAAGGACCCATGAGATAAACATAGGAGGGGAAAAGTCACAGGGAGACGTTTTCTGATGTAACAATATGCTTTATAAAAAAGAACCAATCTGTGTGGGTTGTGGGATGGTGATAATGATGGAGCCATGTATGTACGTTCATACACTAAATCAAGTCTACATTAGCTCCAAGCATGGGTGGTAAGGTATGCCTATGTAGTGTGTTCAAATTAATAATGTTTTATAAGATATGCCTATGTATGTGGGTAGATGTTGTTAGGATCATTTTGAGTGGGAGATAATTGGTGGAAACTTGTGGTGTTGAATTTGCATGTGTGTACGATTCATTTTGTGTATTTGTTTATGTAGTTATGCAGTGGATTTGGTTGGTGATGATTATGTGTTTATGTGAGTGGATGGTTGTGAGAGTGGTGCATTAATTAATTTTAGGTCATTATACAAAGTGTCCTTGTGCCCGTGAGAGGGGTAGTTAGGTGGATGAACAAGAATTTAACATATGGTAGGTAAGACTACTACTCATGATGCCTGGGATAGACCTTTTCATCATGGTACATATCCAAGGCACCATCGAAGTGGTTTTCACGATTGAATGGATTTATTGCACTTGGTTTTTTTTGTAATCTTTTGATTTTTTTTATTTTTCTATTTTTTTGGATTTTTTGCTTTTTTTTTTATTTTTTTGGATTTTTCTATTTTTCTATTTTTTGAATTTTTTGCTTTTTTTGCTTTTTTGCTTTTGGGATATCCGATGCTAGGTGTAGAACTTCTTTAGATGGATTATATTAATTGGCTCTTCGAGAGGCTGGCCCTTAGGTGTGGCAAGTTGATATGCTCTTGATCCATAATTGGCAGTGATAATGAAGGGACCCAACCAATTAGGCTCGAATTTACCCTTTTTCTTTTGGTCTTGTTGATTCCTCTAATTTTCTTTAAGCGCAAGATCACTTACTTTAAATTATCTATCCTTGATTTTCTTATTGTAGCTGAAGAAAAGGCAGTTCTTGTTAAGGTTAGCTGGTAGAAGATATCAATTAAATGCAAATAAAGATTATATAGAGGAATGAAAATACACAAAAATAATAACAACAAGAGACAAGTTTTAATGTGGTTCACCCAAACTCGGGCTACATCCACCAACAGAGAGTCCAATATTATTATCTAGTAAATCAAACTGATTATAACCAGTAATCCTTGCAACTTAATACCATTGCAAAATGCTACAATACATCAACATAAACCCTAAGCCTTAGCTGCTTTTATCAAGCCTTATGTTAGTTACAAAAATAGGTTTTCTTATGTTGACCAATAGAAAAAATAACTCCCGACACCTTAACAAAATAATAAAAAATTATTGGAGGTTTCAGCGCTACCCTTGGACCCCGCAAAGGGCGCTGCCCCTTGACCTCGTTAAATAATTTGGGGGGAAACCATGCTAATAAAAGTGGGGTAAATTTAACCTTCGAGTTTGATTAGGCTCCATAGAACAACAATATCCCACTTGGAGACTAATTAGACTCCACACCATATCATCTCTCACTTGGAGACTGATCATAACACCATTGACCCTGTAGCTCCCATTGGAAATAAGCACCCTGGACTCTGTTGTTCTAATTTTTTTTGTTTTTAGTCTTGAAGACCAACCAAAGCTGAAGAGGAGATCAACTTCTCCCTTGTCACTGCCTTCGTAAACATATCTGCTAGATTTTCATCTGTATGTATCTTTTCTAGCTATAATTGTCCATCATCCAACACCGACCGAATGAAGTGATACCTCAACTGTATGTGTTTGGTCTTTGAATGCAAGGCAAAATTCTTTCCAAGATGTATGGCACTCTGGCTATCCTTAAATAAATAACTGTTAGCCTATTGTTTGCCCAATTCTTCCATGAAAGATTGCAGCCATGTCATCTCCTTGCTTGCCTTTGTTGCAGCTACATACTCTGCCTCCGTGGTGGATAAAGCAACCACCTTTTGCAACCTAGAGATCCAACTCACCGCTGTTCTACCTACAGTAAAGACATAACCTGTAGTACTCCACTTGGTATCAATATCCCCTGCCAAATCTAAGTCCACATAGCCTGCTAAATCAATATTAGAGCCCCCAAAACATAAGTTTTTATTAGATGTACCTCTCAAATATTTGAGAATCTATTTTACCGCATTCCAATGCTCCAATTTGGGATGACTCATATACCTACTTACGACTCCTATAGCATGTGCAATATTTGGTCTCATGCATACCATGACGTACATTAAACTTCCTACAACTGAAGTATATGGTACCTTGGACATTTTTTCTTCCTCCTCTTGTGTCTTTGGACACATCTCTTTAGTCAATTTCAAATGACTAGGCAAAGGTGTGCTGACAACTTTTGCATTCTCCATATGGAATCTCTGCAACACCTTTTCAACATAATCAACCTAAGATAGAGTCAAATTTTTGTTCTTCATATCAAGGATTTATTTTGCTGTCCCCAAATCCTTCATAGCAAATGATTGTGCTAACTATTGTTTTAACTCTCTTATGTGATCCATGTTAGACCCATTGCCAAGGTGCTTGTTTCAAGCCATACAAACTCTTCTTCAATCTGCACACCTGTTTCTCCTTACCTTTGATCTCAAATCCTTAGGGCTGTTCCATATACATCTCCTCCTCCAAATCACCATGGAGAAAGGCAATTTTCACTTCTAGTTGTTCCAAATGCAAATATTCAATAGCCACAATACTTAAAACAGTACGAATAGAAGTCATCTTAACAACCAGAGAAAAAATCTCATCAAAATCAATGCCCTTTTTCTGTGCAAATCATTTTACGGCTAACCTGGCTTTAAATCTTTTTTTACCTCCATCTTCCTCTTTTAGCTTATAAACCCATTTGTTTGGTAAAGCCTTTTTCTTGTAGGCAACTTACATAATTCCCAAGTCTGATTTTTCAGCAAGGAGTCCATTTCTTCTTTCATTGCAAGCTCCCATCGAACCTTTGTATCCACCTGCATAGCTTCATCATACCCTTTTGGTTCACCAGCATCTGTTAACAAAATAGAATACAAAGAGGGAGAAAACCTTTCAGGAGGTCTACTTTCAAAGTGTTTGAACTAGAGACAGAGTTACTTAAAGCCATTACCAAGCTATTTTAGCTTTCTGGCAAAGAACATAGTATCAAGAGAGTCCTCACCTCGTCATCAAATTTCACTTTTACAGAATTTAATTGATTGGTAATTGTATTAAACTTATTTAAATGTTATGTCACAGATCCACCTTCAATCATTTTTAGATTAAACAAACGCTTCATGAGAAATACCTTATTTGAGGCTGATGGTTTTTCATACAATTTAGCTAAAGCTTTTATTAGTTCACTTGTTGTCGTCTCTTCTGTTATATTGAACGTCGCAGATGGTGACAGGCACAACTGAATGGTTCCCAGTGCCTTCCTGTCCAGAAGATTCCAATCCTCATCAGTCATTGTTGCCAGTTTCTTGGCTATTCCTTCCAATGGCCTCCATAAATCCTTTTGATAGAGATAATCCTCCATCTGCATCTTCCATAACTAATAGTTCTGCCCATTGAATTTATCTACCTTCAATTTACCCTCATTCGCCATTGCTCCCACTCAACCATGAGACCTTCCTATAAACAATAATCGAACACAACCCACTCTAATACCACTTGTTAGGGTTAGCCGGTAGAAGATATCAATTAAATGCAAATAAAGATTAAACAGAGGAATGAAAATACACTGAAATAATAACAACGAGAGACAAGTTTTAATGTGGTTCACCCAAACTCAGGCTACATCCACCAACAGAGAGTCCAATATTATTATCCAGTAAATCAAACTGATTATAACCAATAATCCTTGCAACTCAATACCGCTACAAAATGCTACAATACATCGACAGAAACCCTAACCCCTAGCCGCTTTTATCAAGCCTTATGTTGGTTACAAAAATAGATTTTTTAATCAGCCAATAGAAAAAATAACTCCCAACGCCTTAATAAAATAATAAAAAAATTGTTGGAGGTTTCGGTATTGCCCCTGGACCCTGCAAGGGGCGCTGCCCCTTGACCCCGTCTTGGGGGGCGTTGCCCCTAAACCCTCGCAAGGGGCATTGCCCCTTGACCCCATTAAATAATTTGGGGGGAAACAATGCTGATAAAAGTGGGGTAAATTTAACCTCCGAGTCTAATTAGGCTCCATATAACAACAATTCTTATAGACTTGCAAGTGATTTAAGACATTGAGATGCCTTTCATCTAACAACTTTAACTCATGTAGTCAGGAAACCCGATATTCCTCTTCATCAATAAGATTCTGCAGTGATATGCACAGTGAGGGGAGTTGGACATTAATTGGCAAAATGGCTTCAAAACTAAAGACAAGGGAGTATGGTGTGGCTCCTGATGCTGGTGCGATAAGCCCAAAGGGAAAGATTGAGTTGTAGGTGCCAGTCACGACCAGTTTCATTGACTATTTTCTTGAGTATCTTAAGGATGGTTTTATTTGAAGCCTCAGCTTGGCCATTACTTTGTGAGTAATAGGGTGTGGAGAAGCGATGATGAATGTTGAATTGCTGGCAAAGGGCTTGTACCTCTTGATTTTTGAAAGGTCTACCATTATCTATGAGAATGGCATGAGGTATCCCACAACGACATATGAGGTAATGCATGATAAACTTGGATATTTGTTTTCCAGTGATATAAGTGAGTGGAATGGCTTCAAACCACTTTGTGAAATATCCAATGGTGGTAATGATGAATTTATGGCCAATGGATGATGAAGGGGTAATTTTGCCAATGAGATCAAGTCCCCACTATGAAAAGAGCCAAGGTGTAGTGATTGGTTGTATCTCTCGAGAAGGTGCATAGATAAAATCACCATATTGTTGGCGCTAGAAATATTTCTTGGAAAACTATTGGGCATCTTCTTCCATGGTTGGCCAATAATATCCTATTCTTAGTAGCTTCTTGGTTAGGATAGTGTTGCAAGTATGTGCCTAATCAGTGTTGTCATTGATGTCAACATATCTATGTTGTCATTAGTGTCAAATGTGCCCTCATTTTGTTACTTGCTTGAAGATGTTGAGGATATTGAGAAAATTAGATCATTCGGTAAAAACAGTGAATTGCAGAGAAAACAGTGCATTACATGCAGAAGTATAGTCCAAAAGAATGCTCTGCATTTCCTATAGAACAAAGATCTTTTATTGCAGATTGGAAGTTATTTAGAAGCTTGTCTGAAGATGTTATATTCCAAGTTTGAGCCTTCGAAATGAAGATCTGAGTAAGTTATGTTCACCAGAGTGAAAATAACTTTTTCTGTATGATTGGCAGTGACAGGGAGTAAGTGTTTTGCTCCGCATTCCTTCGCATTAAAGTATTTTGGTCTGTAGTTCTCGAATTGAGTATGTGATGATGCTAAGTGACTTCAACTATGATGGTTCATGATTTAGTGGTCCGCAAGCTATATTTTGCTTATGTTAGTGGATGTTAGTGTTGTTCCTGTGCTCTGGTTTGAAGAATCTTCTTGACAGAGTTGTTAGAGATCGTGCGGTTGTTCCTAGTTATTACAATATGCTTGTGGATGTCTTCTGATTATGTTCCTACATTTGGATTGGTCTGCAAAGAGGAAAGTTGGATCGTGAATGAAGTTTGTTCGTGTAGACCCAGTTCTATCATCAGTCTTGGCCGACCTAGTTGAATTCATCCTTTGCAGAGATGCATTGAAGATGGTAGAAGTGTGTCATGGCGTGGAGGATTATGTTTGAGTCTCAGCTAAGGCATGGCGTGATCCCCATACATTCTTACATATTTTCCTTAGCTAAACTTTTATTAGGTTCAGACCTATTTTATGAATGTTTGTAATGCCGACCTTGGAGATTGATCCAATGATTGATGAATGTAATGCTGACCTCGATGAACATTCCAAGGTTGATGAGTTGTATAAAAGTGTGTAATGAAGTTGCAAAAATTTATGTGTTGCAAGCATGAAGAGATAAGTGTGAAAGGTTGAAAGAACAGAGCAGAGGAGTCATTTGTGCTTCAATGGAACTGAACCCTGGCATGGAGTAGATGCTATTCAATCAATTCACCTTCTTGGCAGTGAGCCACCCTTCGGCAGTGAGCCATCCTTAGGTAGTGAGCCATTTTTACAGTGACCATTTTGGGTAGTAAGCCCTGTAGGTAGTGAGCCACTATTTTTCAGTATTGTTATAACACAGATTTTGTGGGCTAAGACCCACCATGGTTTTCCCCTTTTAGGGTTTTCCACGTAAAAATCTGGTGTCTCCTATGTTGATTATGTTAATGTGTTGAGCTTCTTATTTCATGCTTTCATGGTTATAAGTAATTGATAATTTGATGTTCATAATTGGTTAAAGTTTTAGGACAACTAATTCACCCCCCTCTCAGTTGTCTGGTGCAGTTCAACAATTGGTATGAGAGGCAAGTTCCTCAAAAGAAAGTCTAACAGCTTGAGTAAGATCTAGGATGTCGTATAAGAAGGAAGCTCCACATTTTGATGGAACAAATTATGTGCTTTGGAAGGTACAGATGAAAAGCCATATCCTCTATCTTGGTTATAAAGTATGGCTAGCTACACAGTTACAATTTGTCATGCCTGAAGGTGGCTTGACAACTAAAGATGATGACAAAGAATATGAGTTGGATATCAAAGCAAAGGATGCTCGATTAAGTTACTTAAGTGACTCAGTGTTGACAAAAGTTGTAGACCTTGAATATACATATGAGTTATGGGAGAAGTTGAAAAATCTGTATGAAGGAGATGATTCTGTAAAAGAAGCGAAGCTACATAGCCTGAAAGTGAGATATGAGGGTTTGAAGATGAATGAAGATGAGAACATAACAACCTTTATGCAAAGAGTTGATGAACTTGTTACTGGAATAAAAGGTATAGGAGGAACTCTCAGTGACAAGGAAGTTGTGATGAAAATTCTTAGATCACTACCAAAATCCTACTGTCACAAGGTAGCTGCTATTGAAGAGTTTATGTTTGTGAAAGCCATTGACAAAGATCAATTACTTGGAAATCTTATAGCCTTTGTGATGAAAGAGTTTGGTGATACACTGCCAAAAGTTGAATCAGCGTTTAAAGCCAATACTTCAGAAAGGATTTCCAGAGCTGAAAAATATAGAGTGGATGATGAATTTGAAGAACTTGAAGCTAAATTTGTTAACATGCTACAAATAGGCTCCAGTAAGTTCAAAGGCAAATTACCTTTCAAATGTTTCTCTTGTGGTAAAGTAGGTTATTATGCTTCTAGATGTCCTGGAAGAATTGAAAGGAATAAGAAAATATATGAGAGTAGGCCTAGAATTCCAAAGAAATGCTACTATGTCATAAATTTTGATGATGCAGGAGTGACTGATGATGAATCTGATGATGCTAGTACTAGTGCAAATGAATGCCTGTTTATTGCTATCAAAGAAGATCCTATGTCTACTAATTATGCTAGCTATGTGAAGGAAGAAAAACCAGTAGAAGAAAGTGCCTTGGCAGTTCAAGTTGAGAAATATAAGGATGAATGGATCATTGATAGTGGATGCTCACATCACATGACTAGTGACAAAAGTAAGTTTGTGAGTTTGGAAAAGTATGATGGGGGACTTGTTAGGTTTGGAGATAATGCAACTGGTAAGATTTGTGGAAAAGGATCTATTTCATTTGATGGAAAGCATAATATTGACAATGTTATTTATGTGAAGGGTTTGAAGCATAATCTTTTGAGTGTTGGTCAGATGTGTGACAAAGGATATGATCTAAGATTCAAAGATAATGGGTGCAAGATTATGGAAATCTTCGGAGATGTGATTGCTACCGGTAAGAAGACAAAAGGTAACATCTATCAATTAAGAGGAACTAATGATTACTATTTACTAGCCCGGGCATATGAGAGTTGGCTATGGCATAGAAGAATATGTCACATAAACTTTCATAATCTGGTAAAGATAAGTTCAGGACAGACTGTGAGAGATTTACCAAAACTTGTGAAACCTTCCAATGCAATTTGTAAGGAATGTTAGTTGGGAAAGCAGACAAGGACAAGCTTCAAAAGCAAAGAACAATTTTCTACCTATTTGCTAGATCTAGTGCATACAGATCTCTATGGTCCTACAAGGGTGATAAGTCTACAAGGTGACAAGTACTTCATGTTGCCCATTGATGATTATTCTAGAATGGCAGGTTACTTTTCTAAGAGATAAATCAGAAGCCCTAGAAAAGTTCAAATCTTTCAAAGCAATGGTTGAAAATGAAATAGAGTTGAAGATCAAATGCTTAAGGTCTGATAGAGGAGGTGAGTTCACATCAAATGAATTCAACATTTTATGTGAAGAGCATGGGATAAAGAGACAATTTTCTGCACCTAGGACTTCTCAACAGAATGGAGTTGTGGAAAGGAAAAATAGGACAGTTTAAGAAGCTACTAGGACAATGATGAAGAAAGCAGATTTGCCGGTAGTGTTTTGGAAAGAGACTATTCATACTGTTGTTTACATCCAAAATAGAGTTCAAGTGAAAAGGTAATGGTACTCAAACTCCTTATGAACTATGGTATGAAAAGATTCCCACAGTAAAGTATTTCAAAGTCTTTGGAAGCAAATGTTATATCAAGAGAGATGAAGATCTAGGAAAGTTTGATGCAAGGTGTGATGAAGGAATCTTCCTTGGATACTCTACCAAGAGTAAGGCTTACCAATTCTACAACAAAAGGCTCAAAAAGATTGTTGAGAGTGCAAATGCCAAGGTAGATGAAGGCAAGGAAAGAATATCAGATCTGAGCTGTTGTGAACTAGTGACCGTAGTAAATGAAGAGAAAGATAAGCAAGAAGACAATCAAGATGAAGTAGAGGATCTGGAAGATATTGTAAAGAATCCCAGGTATGTAAGGATTAATCATTCTAAAGATTAGATTATAGGTGATAAAAACAAAGGTGTACTGACAAGAAGAAGAGTTGCAAAAGAACAAGTGAATTATTGTTTGCTCTCAAAAGTTGAACCAAAGATAGTGAATGAAGCATGTAATGATGAAAGTTGGGTAAAAGCCATGGAGGAAGAGCTAAAGTAAATAGAAAAGAATGATACTTGGGAATTAGTCCCTAGACCTACTGAAAAAAATGTTATTGGAACCAAATGGGCTTTCAAGAATAAGCTGAATGAGAATGGAGAAGTTGTAAGGAATAAAGCAAAGCTTGTATGCAAGGGATATGCTCAGATTGAAGGAATAGATTTTGAAGAAATTTTTGCTCCTATAGCCCGGATTGAAGCAATCAGATTATTCCTGGCATTTACAGCTGACAAAGATTTTAAAGTGTATCAGATGGATGTAAAGTCTGCATTCCTGAATGCTGACTTGGAAGAAGAAGTTTACATTGAGAAACCAGAAGGATTTAAGTTGTCAGACCAAGGAGATGTTGTGTGCAGGTTGAAGAAAGCTTTGTATGGACTCAAGCAAGCTCCTAGAGCCTGGTATGCAAGGTTGGACAAGTACCTATTGCACTTAGGGTTCAATAAAGGTATTGCTGACATTAATCTTTACTTTAAAATCAATGGTGATCAAATTTTGATTGTTGAAGTCTTTGTTGATGATATCATCTTTGGAGGCAATGAAGGTCTGCAAATTAATCAATCAGATAAAGGAATCTTCATATCTCAATCCAAGTATGTGAGAGAGTTGTTGAAAAAGTTTGGGATGGAAGACTCTAAACCAGTGTGTACTCCCATGGTGATTGGCTACATGTCGAGCAAAACTAGTGAATCACCAAAGGCTAATAAGAAAAAATACAGATCCATGATTGGAGGATTACTTTATCTAACTCAAACTAGACCTGATATTATGCATGCAGTCTGTCTTGTTACAAGGTTTCAAGCTGATCCAAGAGAATCACATGTGATGGCAGTCAAGAGAATCCTCAGGTATCCAAAAGGCACTCTAAATCATGGCTTATGGTATCCAAAGGAT
The DNA here is from genome assembly GCA_027924645.1 of Cunninghamia lanceolata. Lineage (NCBI taxonomy): Eukaryota > Viridiplantae > Streptophyta > Pinopsida > Cupressales > Cupressaceae > Cunninghamia > Cunninghamia lanceolata. Next base: position 4,313,225 of record BSBN01001026.1, on the reverse strand, counting down.
AATGACTTCACTCTCAGTGCTTATACAGATGCAGATTAGGCCGGAGATGTTGATGACATAAAGAGTACAATTGGAGGTGCCTTCTTCTTGGGTAACAGATTAGTTTCATGGCTGAGCAAGAAATAAGACTCAATCTCTTTGTCAACTATAGAAGCAAAGTACATAGCAACAACATGTTGTTGCACTCAAGTGCTATGGATGAAGCAAACTTTGAAGGATATAAGAGTTGTGTATGAAGATCCAATTGCAATCTTTTGTGATAATACAAGTGCCATAAAAATTTAAAAGAATTCAGTGATGCATTCAAGAACCAAGTACATATCAATAAGGTATCACTTTTTGAGAGAAAAGGTGACAGAGAATGAAGTAAAATTGGAATATGTGTCCATAAAGGATCAAATTGTAGATATTTTCACTAAGCCTTTGCCAAAAGATACCTTTGAGTATTTTAGAGAAAAGTTAGGGGTCATTACCCCTCCTACCCTGAACTAAGATGCATAGGGATGCATCAATCCAGTGGAGCTCGAAGTGTCATTCTTTAAATCTGGATTGATGTCTTGAGGGCTACTTCTCAGGGGGAGTAGCTAGATGTTAAAATAAGTGATTGATGACAGAGAAAGTTCAGTGGATCAAAGCAGTAGCATGCAAGTATGTGCCCTTTGCCATTGATGTCAAAGGGGGAGAGAAATAATGTGAAAAAATCAGGGGGAGAAAGAATGCAGATGTGTAAAGAGAAAGGGGGAGAATATTGTCTTGATCGTCTTTTCAGTTTTTCACATCATATGTTGCCATAAATGACAACGGGGGAGATTGTTGCAAGTATGTGCCTAATCAGTGTTGTCATTGATGTCAACATATCTATGTTGTCATTGGTGTCAACTGTACCCTCATTTTGTTACTTGCTTGAAGATGTTGAGGATATTGAGAAAATTAGATCATTCGGTAAAAATAATGAATTGCAGAGAAAATAGTGCATTACATGCAGAAGAACAATCTAGAAGAATGCTCTGCATTTTCTGTAGAACAAAGATCTTTTCCAGTGGATTGGAAGTTATTTAGAAGCCTATATGAAGGTGTTATATTCCAAGTTTGAGCCACCAGAATGAAGATTTGAGTAAGTTATGTTCACTAGAGTGAAAACAACTTTTTCTGTATGATTGGCAGTGACAGGGAGTAAGTGTTTTGCTCCGCATTCCTCCGCATTAAAGTATTTTGGTTTGTGGTTCTAGAATTGAGTCTGTGATGATGCTAAGTGCCTTCAAATGTAATGGTTCATGATTTGGTAGTCCGCAAGCTATCTTTTGCTTATGTCAATGGATGTTAATATTGTTCCTATGCTCCAGTTTGAAGAATCTTCTTGATAGAGTTGTTAGAAATCATGCGGTTGTTCCTAGTGATTACAATGTGCATGTGGATGTCTCTTGATCATGTTTCTACATTTGGATTGGTCCACAAAGAGGAAAGTTGGATCGTGAATGAAGTTTGTTCGTGCAAACCCAATGATATCATCAGTCTTGGCTGACTTGGTTGAATTCATCCTTTGCAGAGATGCATCGAAAATGGTAGAAGCGTGTCATGGCATGGAGGATTTTGTTTGACTCCCAACTAAGGCATGGCATGATCCGCATACATTCTTACATATTTTCCTCAGCTAAATTTGTATTAGATCTAAACCTATTTTATGAATGTTTGTAATGCTGACCTTGGAGATTGATCCAATGGTTGATGAATGTAATGTCGACCTTGATGAACATTCCAAGGTTGATGAGTTGTATAAAAGTGTGTAATGAAGTTGCAAAAATTTGTGTGTGTTGCGAGCATGAAGAGATAAGTGTGAAAGTTTGAAAGAATGGAGCAGAGGAGTCTTTTGTGCTTTAATGGAACCAAACCCTGGCATGGAGTAGATGCTATTCAATCAGTTCACCTTCTTGGCAGTGAGCCATTTTTGCAGTGAGCATTTTGGGCAGTGAGCCTCTATTTTTTAGTATTTCTATAACATATAGATTTTTTGGGCTAACACCCACCGTGGTTTTTCCCTTTTAGGGTTTTCCACGTAAAAATCTGGTGTCTCTTGTGTTGATTATGTTAATGTGTTGAGCTTCTTATTTCATGCTTTCATGGTTATAAGTAATTGATAATTTGATGTTCATAATTGGTTAAAGTTTTAGGACAACTGATTCACCCCCCCATCTCAGTTGTCTGGTGCAGTTCAATAGGTAGGACCACTAGAGTGTGACCCATAGATACCCTCATGTAACTCTTGTAAGGCAATTCAAGCTTCTCCCTCATTAAGACACCTAAGAAGGGTTCCATCTAGACTCCTTCGATAGAATGTATTGTTGAGGATTGTATAATAGGATGAGCAGAAAATGAATGCTTTGCATTGGGTGTTGGTTGGGTTAGGTGGCAAGCTGTTGTCATGGAGGTAAAGGTAAATGTCTTGATACTAGGGAGACAAGGGACCAACAAGTTCGCAAATGAGTTCTAAATCTGGAACATCATAAACAAGTACTAGTAGTTGATCAACAAGGAATTCACACTTGTGACTATTATTTGGCATGTCTAAGAGAGATCTAATAGTAGCCATGGAATCAACAAATTTGTTATTAGACCTAGGAACTTGTTCAAAGTGGATTTCATGAAAATACTCCTTGAAAGCATCTACCATTATTTTATATGTGATCAACTTGTCATCCTTGGTTTGATATTCATCATTAACATGTTTGATCACAAGCTGTGAATCTCCATAGACATTCAAGGTCTCAATCCTCCATTAGATGGCCATTGTTGGTCCTGTGATAAGGGCATTATACTCTTCTATGTTGTTTGTGTAGGGTTTAACTAACGTGTGTGGTTAGAAATAATTTTATTTGATGTTGAACCATGAATTATTATTATTATTGATGAATATTTGACAATAATTTGGTTATCAAAATAAATGATTTTGTGGTATGAATGAATTATGTTAAAAGGATTTTATTGTGGAATGATTAGTTTATAATTTTGTGAGAAGATATAGTTCTTAAAATATATTATTATTTGTTGGAATGGGAATATGAAGAGTTTTGGGGAAAAGTCTAATAAAGGGAAGGGTATGTGAGTTATTGGGGGAGAGGAAAAATTATTGTAGTTTTTGCAGAAGGAAGAAAGTAACGATATCTTGTAGAAAAGATGGCTGCTGGAAAATGGAAGAAGGCTCTGAAAATGATTCTAGTTTACACATCATAGGTATGAAATGAAAACATGTTATTTCTTTTTGAATGTAAAGTCATGTATATGAATGTGAATCTGTTATTTGGATGATAAATCTGAAAATGAAAGTGTGAAAGTTCTTGAATATTTTGAATATTGATTATGTTTGTTAAAGTTGGGGAGTATGGGAGAAGGTGGAAAGGGTGTTTGTTGAAATGAAATCTGTAGAAGAGTATGATCTACTTTGATTTCATTGAATATAAAGCATGTCATAAATTTAAAAGTGATCTCTGTTTGTTGGTTATGGGAGTGATTTGTGGGAGTGCTAGGAGTTTGAATCAAGAGTTTGAATGGGAGTTTGAATCAGAAGTTGATTGGGAGATTGAATTGGAAGTTTTGTGTTGAAGAATGTTTTTTTTATTTATTTGATGGAGAAAGAAATGCAAATGAAATTGGTACTTTATTTTTCTGAATATTGATAGTTTAATGTTTAGTTGGATCTATTTTTTTTTAAATGAATGTTATTTGATGCTCGGGGGTGGACTCGTTTGATTGCAGTAGGGATTCCATGTCCCATCGAGGACGATATGGAAGTGTAATTTCTTGCAAACTGTTTAAAATTGAGATTGTTGCTAACAAAGATTCCTCATCCTTTCAATTTGGCAGTAATAAATATGTCTACTATTTCGAGCTCAAGTCTACTAATTATTTCTTGGACTACACTCAAGTAAATAGGGAATATCGTTAAAGATTTAAGGGAAAAATAGTCAATATACTTATTATTCTAATAGTTCATTAAATTGAAAAGTAAATCCTATATAGTTCAATATAGTATCGAAACAATTCTATTATGATGATATACTTCTAAGATGTGATTTTTTTTAAGGTATTAGAGTATAATTATTAAGACTGGAGCGGAAAGTTGAATTTGATTCAAAGTCATCTCTCTCTCTTTCAAGGTGAAACTATTAGAAAAAGATGAAAGGAAACAATTTATTATGAATGTGGTTCATTTCAAGAAGAAATTTTGGCTCACAGTATGGTTTTGATGTATAATAGGTTCCAAATATCTCCTTAGAGTGTAGATTGAGAGTTGTGCTATAGGACTATTTTAAGGAGGTTGCTTTAATAAAAGTAGTTTTTTAAGACTATCTCCTTGATTGATCATTTAAATTGAATACATGTTTTAGTTGGATAATAATAGAATCTAATCTAGATTTTCTTATACAAAATACTGGAGATTTGAATCCTTCAACAATATTAGTTATCTATATTTTTGCTTATCTTTCCGATGATTTGTTAATGTGAGTAATCAATTCTTTAAATAAGTTAATTTTTTACTGTAACTTTTGGGTAGGCATTACATAGGTATCAGAGCACCAGGTTGCAACACTTGGGAGCTTTGGGGTGGTTAAATTAGAAATGTTAATTTGTTGTTTTAATGTGTAGTATGTCATCAAACCAAATTGGAGAGCAGCTTGATCATGGACCTCAAATATTATAGGCCTTACAAAATTTGGTAACTGTGATTCAGGAAAGGTTGCCCATGCCTAGTAATCAAGATCAACATATTTCAGAGAGACAACATTCTAATCATCGGGAACATAGCAGAAGTCCTCACCAAAGTAGAGCAGCTCATTTAGAATATGGAGAATCATGACATTATTCACCACCTCCTCGCAGTACTCGATTGGAGAAGGAGGCTTCCTTAGATATTGATAAGTTAATCCGAGACTTTCTTTAGTTGTAGCCACAACATTTTTTTGGTTCAACTAATGTATTAGAGGCGGAATCTTGGTTAATAAGTTTGGAGAAAAGTTTTGCATTGAAAGCGTATGGAAGTAATCTCAAGGCTAGACTGGCTATTCACTTACTCAAGGATAGTGCTGATACTTGGTGGAGACAGGAGGAAAGAAAAAGGCAGTTGACTCTGGATAACATAACTTGGGAAGTTTTCTTAGAACTCTTCAAGAAAAGATATATTTATGATCATTTACAACAACAGAAAATTGATGAATTTCATGATCTCCAGCAAAGAGGCCTCGCTGTATCACAATATGAGAATAAGTTATTTGATATATCCTAGTATGTTGATTATATTCAGGATGAGAAGTTAATGGTAAACTAATTTATCAGAGGACTTAATCACAACATTGCAAGTTCAGTCCATTTATCAGAATCTACCACTGTGAAATAAGCAGTCGAAAAGGCACTTATTGCAGAAGAAATCCAGTGGAAACATCATGATCATCATCAGAATTCTTCACAGTTTTAAAACCGTAATCAGTCCCGCTCTAGACATGTAAATAGATCAAACTCCTATCCTGCTAGATCAACACAGTCTCAGCAGAATCAGAGATCTAAGTCAGTTCAAGGAGGTCAAGGAGGTCTAGTCAAATCTTGGAATGTTCCAACTTAGAGAGGAGATCAGAGGAATCAGCCTCAATTTGTTGATTCATCTCGATCACAACAATGTTCTCAGGGTAGTCAAGTTAACACCAGTAGATCAGTTTTTCAGTTTCCAACACCACCAAAAGGTCCTTGTTTTAATTGTGGCAAAAAGGGACATTATGCTTAAGAATGTAATCAAAGTAATGTAGCTCCAGCTTGCCATCAGTCGACGGTGTCGGAACTTACAATGGGAGATGTGGGTGGATCTCATCGGGGATTTGTAGCAACTGAAAATCGTCAAGCAGATCATCAAGCATCAGTTATAGAGGTTCCAGGAAAAATTGGTAAGATTACTTTTTCTATTCTTTTTGATTCAGGAGCTACAAATTCTTTTATTTCCCCATCTATAGTGGAGAAGTGTGGGTTGGTGGTTTCTAAGCAAGATGATAACTAGGATGTGGAGTTAGCCTCCTTAAGTTGTCAGTCAATTCTTGGTTAGAAATTGCCAATTAGAGTTTAGCTCTTTTTCTACAAAATCAGAGTTTAGAGTGATACCTCTAGGGTCATATGACATAATCCTAGGAATGGATTGGATGAATGCTCATGAAGCAAAATTAGATTTTTGACACAAGTCTGTAGAATGTATAGATGATTTGGGCAAAAGGGTGATTGTTTCTAAAGTTAAAAGACCAGTGTCTCTTAGAATGATTTCAGCCATGCAACTCAAGTGATGTATGAGGAAAGGATGTCAATTCTTCACCATTTCTATTAGTGATCATTCAGAGGGCAAGCCATAAACTTATTTAGATGATCATCCCATTCTTTGGGAGTATACTGATGTTTTTCCTTCTTAGCTCTCTGGGATGCCTCCACGAAGGGAAATAGATTTTCATATTGATTTGGTTCCAGGAGCTCAAACTATTTCTAAGGCCCCTTATAGAATGACTACTCAAGAACTTCAGAAGCTTAAATTATAGTTGGAAGAACTTTTAGAAAAAGGTCACATTCATCCAATTGTATCTCCTTGGGGTGCACCTATGATTTTTGTGAAGAAGAAGGATGGAACTCTTCAACTCTGCATTGATTACAGACAGCTTAACAAGCTCACCATTAAGAACCAATATCCCTTGCCTAGGATAGATGATCTTTTTGATCAGATTCAAGGAGCAAAGATTTTCTCTAAGATAGATCTTACGTCAGGATATCATCAATTAAGAATTGCAGAAGCAAACATTCATAAGACAACATTTCGCACCAGATATGGTCATTATGAGTTCACTGTTGTTCCTTTTGGTTTGACTAATGCCCGAACGGTTTTTATGAGTTTAATGAATGGTGTTTTTTGCACTTTTCTGGACTGGTTCATGGTAATATTTTTAGATGATATTCTTATCTACTCTCGCACTATAGAGGAGCATAAGGAGCATTTGAGGTAGGTTTTGCAATGCTTAAGGGAAAATCAATTGTATGCAAATATCTCTAAGCGTGAATTTTTCCAGACATAAATTCAGTATTTAGGGCATATGATCTCAGGTGATGGTATCTCTGTTGATCCCTCTAAGATTCAAGCTATTTTGGAATGGCCTACTCCCACAAATGTAGCTGAAGTCAGAAGTTTCATGGGATTAGCCGGTTATTATAGAAGGTTCGTAGAAGGTTTTTCAAGGATTACTCACCCAATTACCTCTCTCCAATGGCAGGGCAAGAAATTTTTTTGGACCAAATAGTGTGAAAGAGCTTTTCAAAGTCTAAAGGAGAAGCTTACCAGTGCACCTATTTTAGCTAGTCCAAATCCCACCGGTGATTTTGTTGTTTGCATGGATGTGTTAATCGAAGGGATTGGAGCTGTTCTTATGCAGGAGGGTAGAGTAATAGCTTTTGAGTCACACAAATTGAGGATTCATGAGCTCAACTATGTGACACATGATTTGGAGCTGGCTGCTATAATTCATACTTTGACTAAATGGTGACATTTTCTTCTTGGGAATAGATTTTAGCTACATTCTGATCATTGTAGCCTACAATATATCTTCTCTCAACCTAATTTGAATGCTCGTCAACACAGGTGGATGGAATTTTTGTGTGAATATGATTTTGAGATTCATTAAATTAAGGGAAAAGAGAATGTAGTAGCCAACGCTCTCAGTAGACGATGTCATGAGTTGTTAGCTTTGGCAGTTAAGACATATCTTAGAGGACGTATCCTTGAGTTCTTGCCTCAGGATGCTTTGTACCGTGAAATTATTCAGTTTCAAAGTCCCTTGAAGGATAAGTTTGAAGGGTATTCAATTGATACAGATGGATTGCTTCCACATCATGGGCAAATTTATGTTCCTTCTTTTGGAGATCTTAGAAGTTTGATTTTGGAAGAGGCACACAAAGCACCTTATGCGGATCATCCAGGTGTTAAGAAAACGCATACGGATATTTGGAAGCTATACTTTTAGGTAGGAATGCGAAAAGATATTGCAGATTTTGTTGCTCGTTGTCTAGAGTGCCAAAGAGTAAAAGCAGAACATCAACATCTAGTAGGTTTATTATACCCTCATGCTTTTCCAGAGTGGAAATGGGATGTAATATCTATGGACTTCATTGTGGGATTACCTCTGACTGCACGTCAACATGATGCGATAATGGTGACCATAGATAAGTTGACAAAAGTGCCACATTTTTCTCCAATGAGCTCTTCTTATAATGTAGCCTTAGTGACCACAGTATTTTTGCAAGACATAGTTTGACTTCATGGAGTACCAAAGAAAATTATTTCTGATAGAGATCTAGTTTTTACTTCATCTTTTTGGACCGCTCTTCAGGAAGCTCTAGGAACTCAGCTCAATTTTAGCATTGCCTATCTCTTGAGATAGATGGACAGACGAAGCGAGTGAATCAAATTTTAGAGGATATGCTTAGAATGTATGTAATGGATCAAAAATCTCATTGGGAGGATTGTTTGTATCTAGTTGAGTTTGCTTACAACAATGGACATCATAGTTCTCTTGGGATGGAACCGTTTGAGGCTCTCTATAGTAGATCTTGTAGAACTCCTTTGAGTTGGGATTGGTTAGAAGATTGTGTTGCTATTGGACCTGAGATTGTTCGAGATATGAAGTAGCAAGTGATTCGAATTCGTGATCAGTTACATATAGCCCAGGGTCGATAAAATCAGTATGCTGACATCAAGAGAGTTGATCGAGAGTTCCAAGTTGGAGAGAAAGTGTTTTTGTGAGTGAAACCATATAAGAGATCTATCTGATATGGAAAAGGCTCTAAGTTGGCACCCAGATATGTCGGTCCTTTTGAAATTCTAGAAAGGATAGGCCTAGTTGCATATTGCTTAGCCCTGCCACCTAGCCTGTCAAGAATCCATAATATTTTTCATGTATCATTGCTTAAGAAGTATGTACCAGATCCTTCTCATGTGTTGATGTGGGATGCTTTATAGGTGGCATAGGATGGATAGCTAACACTAGAACTAGTTCGCATTTTGGATCAACGAATAATGGACCTGTGAGGTTGACAACTGGACCAAGTCAGGGTCCAATGGGACCCCTAAAATGAGTCTTTTGCTGCATGGGAAGATGCAATCAAGATGAAATTTTTGTTTCCTTATCTATTTTGACAACTTCTAGGAGGAAGTCTAGTTTTTAGAGGGGGAGAATGTAGGGTTTAACTAATATTGCTTTAGACATTTATTATATTTTGGTGTGAACGTGTGTGGTTAGAAATAATTTTATTTGATGTTGAACCATGAATTATTATTATTATTGATGAATATTTGATAATAAGTTGGTTGTCAAAATAAATGATTTTGTGGTATGAATGAATTATGTTAAAAGGATTTTATTATGGAATGATTAGTTTATAATTTTGTGAGAAGATATAGTTCTTAAAATATATTATTATTTGTTGGAAAATGAATATGAAGAGTTTTGGGGAAAAGTCTAATAAAGGGAAGGGTATGTGAGTTATTGGGGGAGAGGAAAAAGAATTGTAGTTTTTGTAGAAGGAAGAAAGTAACGGTATCTTGTAGAAAAGATGGCTGGTGGAAACTGGAAGAAGGCTCTGAAAATTATTTTGGTTTACACATCACAGGTATGAAATGAAATTTCTTTTTTAATGTAAAGTCCTGTATATGAATGCAAATTTGTTATTTGGATAATAAATCTGAAAATGAAATAGTGTGAAAGTTCTTGAATATTTTGAATATTGATTATGTTTGTTAAAGCTGGGGAGTATGGGAGAAGGTGGAAAGGGGGTTTCTTGAAATGAAATCTGTAGAAGAGTATGATCTACTCTGATTTTATTGAATATAAAGCATGCTATAAATTTAAAAGAGATCTTTGTTTGTTGGTTATGGGAGTGATTTGTGGGAGTGTTGGGAGTTTGAATCGGGAGTTTGACTGGGAGTTTGAATTGGGAGTTGGTTGGGAGTTTGAATTGGGAGTTTGATTGGGAGATTGAATTGGGAGTTTAATTGGGAGTTTTGTGTTGAAGAATGTTTTTTTATTTATTTGATGGAGAAAGAAATGCAAATGAAATTGGTACTTTATTTTCTGAATATTGATAGTTTCCCGTTTAGTTGGATCTATTTTTTCTAAATGAATGTTATTTGATGCTCAGGGGTGGATTCGTTTGAATGAATCCTACGGATGGGTGGAAAAGAGCAAAATATGTATTATTATTGTTGTGGATGCAGGTTAAATGAGAATTCTGGGTAAGCTGGCTTGGAAACTGAAACTGATTTTTGTGTTGTTATGGATAGAGATGAGAACGAAAGAAAATCCTCAGAGGGAGAATTTAATGTGATATAGAGCAAGAGTAAATCTTTAATTCAAGTAATTACTTTATTATATCCTATGATCAAATTTGATAGTATTGTTTTACATCATTTGTCGTAATGGCTTGTAAGAATACTGGTTCAGTTTGTTAATATATTGGATCTTAATTGTTGTCTAGCAAATGCGGGTTTGTTATTGGATATCTTTTTGAACTATTCTTCTTATGTTATTTTTTTAGTTGCATGTTAAGAAAAGGAATGTGTAATAATTAGAAAGAATAGATTATTATAAAAAAATATATAAGATTTAAGCTTTGGAAGAAGGCCGTATGGCTTATCACATTCTTGTGTATTGTAAGAATTTTTATAGGTCACTGTGTACTGCAGATATAATTAAACTTTGCATTTTTTTCTTGAGTCCATTCTTGTAACAGTAGTTAAGCATTATATTTGTTCAAGACACTATCATGGTAGCGGAAGACTGGTAAAAGAACATCTGTTTCTAAGATATGGCGTTTAACCAATGATTGTATTTCTTAAAAGAATTGTAATGCAAACAACTTTATTTATGTAATAATTAATAGTTATTAAACCATTTAGGAAACTCTCTAAAATGAATACGCCATCTGGAGCTAGCAAAGCCGCCCAATTTAGTTGGTAAAACACTATTGTTATTCTGATTAATCTTTTTAGAATTGAATCTGTTATTTGCAACTCATCTATTAGTTTGTTTAGTGTAAAGGATAGAATTAGGAATGGAATTTTTTATTGCATAGATTGTTCCACTAAGACTATTAAGATTCCACGATATAGTTGAAAATTATGAACTAGAAAATTAATAATTTGCAGCACTAAAACTATTTCTAGTATTAACCGTTCTATACTAAGATTGCTCTGTAGGATTGTTAGGGATACTGCAGTTATCTCGTTGTTAATTATATTTTGAATGTGTTCTTTTCAGTCTGTGCATAATGTAATGTTGTGATTGCAGTAGGGATTCCACATCCCATCAAGGATGATATGGAAGTGTAATTTCCTGCAAACTGTTTAAAATTGAGACTGTTGCTAATAAAGATTCCTCATCCTTTCAATTTGGCAGTAATAAATATGTCCACTATTTCGAGCTCAAGTCTACTAATTGTTTCATGGACTACACTCAAGTAAATAGGGAATATTGTTAGAGATTTATGGGAAAAAGAGTCAGTAAACTTATTATTCTAATAGTTCATTAAATCAAAAAGTAAATCCTATAGTTCAATATAGTATTAGAACAATTCTATTACGATGATATACTTCTGAGATGTGATTTTTTTAAGGTATTAGAGTATCATTATTAAGACTGGAGCGGAAAGCTAAATTTGATTCAAAGTCGTCTCTCTCTCTCTCTCAAGGTGAAACAGTTGAAAAAAGATGAAAGGAAACAATTTATTATGAATGTGGTTCATTTCAAGAAGAAATTTTGGCTCATAGTACAGTTTTGATGTATAATAGGTTCCAAATATCTCCTTAGAGTGTAGATTGAGAGTTGTGTTGTAGCACTGTTTTAAGGAGGCTGCTTTAATAAAAGTAAAATTTTAAGACTATCTCCTTGATTGATCATTTAAATTGAATACATGTTTTAGTTGGATAATAATACGATCTAATCCAGATTTTCTTATATAGAATACTAGAGATTTGAATCCTTCAACAATATTATTTATCTATATTTTTTCTTATCTTTCTGATAATTTGTTAATGTGAGTAATCAATTCTTTAAATAAGTTAATTTTTTTACTGTAGCTTTTGGGTAGGCATTATAGTTTGTGCACTGGAAGGCAACCCTATAATCTTTGGGAACATAATCACCTTGCGGTGTGATGAAGGATATTCATGCTCCTGAACCATGATAAGTGTAGGATCCATCAAAATATAATTTCCATGGGGCAGTTGGAGTTACAGTAGATACAAGTTCATCAAGGAATTTTGCAATGAGTGGGTAGTCAACTTGAACAGGTGCATCATCTAGTTGATCAACTATCACTGGTCCCTTTATGGCCTTGCAGTCAACATAATCAATATCAAACTCACTTAGGATCATTATCCATTTTTCCATGCATTTGATGAGTGCTGCTTTTGACAACAATTACTTAAGTGGGTCTACTTTGGTGATGAGCTTGATCTTATGATTATGCATGTAATCTCTTAATTTTTGGGTAGTAAAGACAACTTCTAGGCATGCTCATTCCATGGGAGTGTAGTTAAGCTCATATCCACTAGAGTTCTACTGATGTAGTATATTGCTCATTCCTTTTCGGTTTCATCATGCTATGCTAAAAGAGCCCCTAGTGTTCCGGATGTTGCTGAGATGTATAATAGTAGAGGCTGATCTGAATTAAGAGGCATGAGCACTGGAGGAGAAGCGAGGTATTCCTTTAGTTGATCAAATGCTTTTTGAAATTTTCATCCCACTATAATGCTACATTTTTTCGTAGGAGATGACAGAATGGGTGACACTTATCAACTAGTTGTGCAATAAACCGTCTGATTGCTAGCAGCTTCCCTTGAAGGCTACATAACTATTTTAAATTCTTTGGTGGAGACATGTTGACTATAGCTTTGAATTTTGCAGGGTCCACTTCGATGCCTCTTCAAGAAATAATGTAGCCTAAGATTTTTCTAGATGTTACCCCAAAGACACACTTTTTGGGGTTAAGATGCAAGTACTATTCCAAACGGTCAAAGATTTTTCCTAAAACATTCAGGTGTGTTTCTCTTGTTCTTGATTTTCTCAAGACATCATCAACATGGTCTTCCATTATTTTGTGTAGCATGTCATGGAATATCATAGTCATTGCCCTTTAATAAGCTATCCCAGTGTCTTAAGCCCAAATGACATAACCTGCCAATAGTATGTGCCCCACGGACATGTGAAAGTTGTCTTATGCTAGTCTTCTAGTGCTATATGGATCTGGTTATACCCTAAAAATCCATCCATGAGTGATAACATTCCATGTCATGTCATCAAGTCGACCATGATGTTGATGTTTGGTAAAGGGAAATCATCCTTAGGACATGCCCTATTAAGATCTCTAAAATCTATTCAAATATGAATGCCCCTTGTTACTTTAGCTACTGGGACAAGATTGGACACCCATTTAGGATAATAAATGGGGTAGATGAAGTTATCCTATAGCAACTTTTGTAGTTTAGCTTTTACTAAGAGTGCAATATGTAGATGCATCTTTCTGAGCTTTTGTTTAATGGGCTTAACATCTAGATGGACTGCAAGATAGTGCAAAATGAGTTCAGGATCTAATCCTGACATGTATCTGCACAAGTCCATGCAAAGTTATGATACCTTTATTTGAAGAATGCTAAGAATTATGTTTTCTCCAATGGAATTAGAGATGCATCTCTGAAGGTGATCTTTGGTGCTTTCGTGGTTCCCAGATTCATTTCTCCTACTACTAATATTGTGGACTTCTCTCGATAGAATCTTTGTACTTCAGGAAGATCAAGTTCCTCATTATCTAGCACCTCAAAGAGGTTTTCACTAGAGGATATGTCCTTTATTTTTACTTTTTTGTCATCCAATAGTGCCACATTGTGGTTTTCACTAGGGGATGTGGTTTTGATATTTTTTTTGGGACTAAGGAACTTTATGGTCTCCCCAAACTAGGCATGTGTGTTGAGCTCAATGGCATACCTTGCTTTGTGATCAACCAGGGGAATTTGTTATCTAACTCCCATAAGTTTTGCTATGGCCTCATCATTCTTGAAGGTCTCAAGGATAGGGGGCCCTTGTTGGTCCCAGTCTATCAATTAGGGATAGAAGAGGGGAATATCATTAGATGGGGATGATATGGATGAAAAGGTATATATGGTACAAATGTCCATGTCTTTGAAGAGGTCAGTGATGTGTTCAAAGGAGTCATAGTGGGAACCTTCATTAGTGCTCTCAATGCTAGGAATGGCCTTAGCTAGCTCACTAAGTATAGACTCAAGTTCCGAGGGAGGAGGCTCAGGTGTCCCATACCCTAGACCTTGATGGTGATAACCCTATGTAGCTTTGATGGGCTCAAGAGTACCTTGTTCATGCAAGACTAGATCTCCATATCCTTTATATCCCATGCTCTAAATGATGTGGAGACCTTTTCCATATTTTTCTAGAGGTAGAGAGGTGGGTTCATTTTTCTCATTTTTGTAGAGCCATTATGATACATCTTCAAGGTCATCTTGATTCTGGAGATGTTTGCATTCAAATTTGGCTTTTATGACCACTTTTCACACTAAGTTGGAATATCTTGGTCTCCCATATGACTTTGGAGAGGGTGGGAGTTTTTTCCAGGATGTATTCTCCATACCCTTGATCAATTATCTTGACCTTGACCTTAGAAATGGTGGGCGATGAAGTGGAGGATGAGGCGATGCTTGATTGATCGACATATGATGTGGATGCTCTGGCGGCATCGTTAATGGGACATTGATTAAAATTCTTATATCTTCCTTCCAACATTCTGCAATATTGAAAGGGATGTGGATTGACATATATGGTCACTTCAGTCCCATTATGGGGGAACCTAGGACATTGATGGAATGTGGATGGAACAACTTGCATGGTGTGAATCCATGGGCGACCAAGGAGAATATTATATGGGAGGTCAAGGTCAAGTATTTGACACATGGTATCCAAAATCATAGGTCCTACCTAATGGGTAACTTGATGGTTCCTTCATATTGCTATTCATTGTCATCATAGCCTTTTATAGTGATGCTTCTGTTGGAATCTACCACCTCATAAGAATATCCCAAATGTTTTATTAATTTGATAGTGCAAAGGTTTAGGCTTGACCCGCCATGTATTAAGACTCATTTAATGATATGCTTGTGGATGCAAACTTCAATATATATGTGTCATTATGAGATGTATTGGATGTGGGTAAATCATTTTTGAAGAATGTAAGGTTATGTGAGGATGAAAGATGTCCTACCATGGCTTGGAATTGATTCACATTAAGGTCTTTGAGGATACAAGTCTCTTGAAGAGCTTTGTCAAGGACTTCTTTATGGATTGGTGGAATACGGAGAAACTCTAGAATATATATTTGTGCAGGGGTCTTTCCAAGGTGGTCAAGGATGTTGTACTTGTTGGAGGATGGGGGGTTTGTGGATGGTGCTTCAGATGAGGCTCCTTAGATTGTGATGCGCCCATGATGAGTGGTAAAAACACAATTAGGAGTCTTAGCTCTTATGGTAATAATGCATATGTGATTAGAACATTCTTCTATTCGTCCTACAACGGAATCAAAAGAAGAAGGGTGAGGAACGATGGTGTAAGATTGGTTGGAACTAGAAGCTTTACCTTTGTCATGATTATGGAGTGGATCTTTGTATGCATCGAGGTTCTCATTTGGTGATCTTTTGGAGGATCATCAATTGTGACGTTGCCTCGGTCTATGAGATCTTGTATGCAATTCTTTAGGCTCATGTAGTTAGATGTTTTGTGGCCTTTGACCCTATGGTATTTGCAATAAACATTTTTGTTAAACCATGAGGGTTTGAATTAATTGTCATAATAAGGCCTAACAACAAGCAATTGGATTCAGTCAGCTTTAACCAAATTGCACAAAACATTATCAATAGTTTCTCCTAAAGGTGTGAACTCTCTTTTAGGTGCATTATTTTTTCTTGGTTGTCCTTTAGGAATGCTAACATTATTGTTGCTCTTGGATGTGTTGGATGGTGGAGGAACATGTATGTTCTGAGCATTTTTAATATTAGTCACACCATCATTGAGAGTGTTTTTGTTTTTGCCCCAAAAGCAGGGTTTCTCATAGGATTCATTATTGTTGTTGTTTTTGTTGTTGTTGCTATTGTTGACTTTATTAATGTTTTTGTTGTCATTATTTTCCTTATAAATTTTGATGGCCCCTTTGGAAATAAGGGCCCTTTCAATGGGGTATCTTTGTCAATGAATTCTTCAAACATTGAGGCACATTGTATTTGGAGATGAAAGCCCATTTCTTGGTTGAGATTTGTGAAAAACATATTGACCAATTGTTTCTTAGGGATGGGCCATGGAAGTTTGCTTGTGAGGCTTCTCCATCGTTGCAAAAAGGCAGTGAAGGTTTCCCCATTCTTTTGTTTTGTGTTGCAAAGGTCCATCATCAACACTTCATGTTCAAAGTTGTAAGAGAAGTGGTTAACAAATTTCTCTGCAAGTTCATGAAATGTTTTGTTTCTAGGG
Source organism: Cunninghamia lanceolata (assembly GCA_027924645.1). Classification (NCBI taxonomy): domain Eukaryota; kingdom Viridiplantae; phylum Streptophyta; class Pinopsida; order Cupressales; family Cupressaceae; genus Cunninghamia; species Cunninghamia lanceolata. The sequence goes on along the minus strand of BSBN01001026.1, from coordinate 4,296,639 downwards.
GAGAGGTGTGCAAACCATTTAGTAGCTTGTCTTCCTAAGCTCCAAGGGAAAAGCCTCATGAGATAGGTATCATCATAAGAGACTTCTAGGCAAGAAATATAGAATTTCTTGAGGTGTTCTCGAGGATCTCCTTTCTCTTTGTATTTGTAAAATTTTGGTGTTTCAAAGTTCTTAGGAAAGGGTGTCATGTTGAGAGAGTGATTAAAAGGGTATGGATAAATACCCGCTAAGGAATATTGTTTCCTTTTGTGCCCTTGTTGTATATCATCCACTCTTTGCATCAAGTGTTGAACGACTTGTGATAGGTCTATTGTAGGTGGTTAGGGCTTGTTGGTTGATGAGGTGGTGGAGGAAATTGGGTGGTTGTTGTTGTTGAAGATGTTATTGGTGGGTGATGAGTTGTTGAAGAAAGTTGGGCAATATTTTTTTGTTGTTGGAGTTGATGGAGGAATGTGTGGTTGAAGTTTTGAGTGGAAGAGGATGTTTGCGGTTGTGAGATGGGAGGTTGTGTGTATGTGGAATTGATTTGGGAGGTGGACGTGGATGTTCGTAGATTGTTCTTGGGTTAGAAAAGTATCAGGATATGAATACTATGGTGTTTGGTCGAGTTGGGGGACACTAGTGGAAGTACTCTTGTAAGTGACATTGTTTGGGATGTTGAGGGTGATTTGTGGGATGGACATGGATATGGTAGATGTTGATGTAGGTGTTGATGTTGATTTAGAGGTGGATTGTGTAGAGGTGTTGGGTGCATTTTTGGATGAGGATGGTTGTGATGGATTAGTGGGAGGATTGGTTGATACTATGATGCCATTTTGAAGCAAGAATTCTAAATATCTATTGGGATCATATTTTGAGACTCGGTCTAATAAATCCATGGCACCAAGGTCTTGTGTAATGTCCATTGCTTCTTGGTTGGGATTTTTGTTTTCTTGATTTTGTGGAGAAGGAGGGGAAACGTCAACCATGAGTTGAGTAGTGGAATTCCCCATTCCAAATTCACGAGGCATCCCAAACTCTCTACTAAGTTCCATAGTTTTGTTTCTTTTAGCTTGTGACCTTGTGATTGTTGGCATACAAAGAAATGATCCAAAATTGATGATGGAATGGAGGATGTTGAACCTTAGAACTTTATGGATTTTTGAAAAGTTTGGACCAAATGTAAATAATAGATGAATGAAGCTTGGTTTGGGTTATGTATGATGATTTGGTGTGGTTTAAGGGATGGCTTGGGTGATGAAAGATGATTTGATGAGATTTAAAGGATGGTTTTGGATGATAAATGATCAAAGGATAAAGATAATGATTTTGATGATACTTTGGATAAGGTTTGATCAAAAATGATTTTTTGGATTTCAAACCAAAAGAGGATGAGGGAAAATCTAGATCTTTGTGGATGTAAAAGGATGTTATCATCTTCTACTTGGGGTACATAAAATACACCAAATGAAATAAGGATAAAAGGATATTTTACCTGGGGTAGACAAACACACCAAGTAACAAGGGGATTCTTCGAATGCACTAACTTAGGAGTAGTCTAAGCTCCTTAGCTACTTTATCCAAGGTTGATAAGGGCTAATTTACACAAAACTTAAGATAGACAAGTTCTTAAGCTTAATGTGAATTAGAGGATAAAGATAAGATGTAGATTTACTTTAGCCAAATTTTGATTTTGAAGGATGATTTGATTTGGTAATATGGAGGTTGTGCTGGGGTAGGGGATAGATTTTGATGTTGTTATGGGCTTGATATGGTTTAAATTTGATGCTATGAAGGTGTTGGTCCAAAGTAGGTCAATAAATGGTCAAAGTTTTCTAAGGTTTCAAATGGGAAAATGGGATGATTAGGGGATGTCCAGATGAAAATTTGGATAAAATGGACGACCTTAGGGAAGAATGATTTGGTGAAAAAAAGAAATAGATAATTTTTGGATCACTTTCAATGTTTACTAAAGTGCTAAGGAAAGTCAAATTTTGATGGGGAATTTATTATATTTGACTGTCTAGGATCACAGGCAGAGGTGCTGACAGAGTTTGCACAGGCATTGATAGACATAGTGCAAGTGCTTGAAGGAATAGCGGGTGCATTGACAGATGGATCAGATGTTCCCACAAATTGATCTAAGGTGCTGGCAGGTCAAACAAAAATGCTAACAATCAGATCAAAGGCGTTGACAATTTGGGCAAAGGTGTTGACGGTCTAGGCAAAGGCGTTGATAGTCTAAGTGAAGGCGTTGATAGGCAGAGTGCAGACGATGAATGGATTGTGAATGTGTTAACTGGGTTGACTGTTTGCTAATTGGATTATTTTTACAAAGGCATTGATGAGGACACCAAAGACGCTGATAGAGACAACATGTGCACTAACAGAGGCAACACAAGTGCTAACAAAGACACCAAATGCGCTGATAAAAATGTGTTGGAAACATAAAAAAACTATAAAGGGAAGTTACATGAGTTGATGCATGTTTTAAGACATCATAAGGCATATTTGATGAGAGATAATGAAACCCTAATAATTTGGGCACCACTTTTGGGTGGTTTTAGCTCATGGTTTTGTAATTATTGTCGACCAGTTTCATGTATTATATCTCCTATCTATTAGGTGTTTGAGATGGAGGTTGTGTGTGAGAATCTTATAGATGTTGAGTTGCCTCTAGATCTCTGGTTGGTGATACTCCTATGAAAGCTTGCTCTACAAGTATATTGCAATCTTGTTGATTTCAAAATAATATATTGGGAGACATTTAAAGTGGGGTTTTTATCCTGAAAGGGTTTTCCCCACGTAAATCACTATGTTGTGGTATGATTGCTATTTATGTTTATTTCTATATGATTTCTATAACTTTTCTAAAGATCTAAATTTTTTTCCATAACCCTTCTCTCAAGATTAATGTAGGAAGTTATTCCACTACCTTAGCTTCCTTACAAGTAGTATCAAAGCTTGATCACATTTGGTTTTAGTTATGGGTTGTTGGGTTTTTGGAACTAATCTAGTTTTGAGTGGGAGCTTATGCAGAAGATACTTTATGATCTTTTTGCAAGAATTTTAAAATGACAAGCACATTAGGGAGAATATAGGTAGATTTTTTTTTTTAATCAATTTTGAGATGTGGAAGCTGAAGATGGGAAATCTATTAATTGATAGAGGTCTATGGGATGCTATTGATGATCATGTTTCAAGGCCTACAGATGCTACTTTAGCTGCTCAATATAATGTTATGGACCATAAAGCCAAGGGTCTAATCAGATCGTGCCTAGAAGACTTTGTTTTAATCAATGTCCATGAAGAGTCCTCTATGAAGAAACTATGGAAGAAACTTGGTGAGAGATATCAATGAAAATATTTATTGAACAAGATTTTCTTGAGGAATAAATTATATTCTTTGAGAATGGAAGAGGGTGGATGAATTGCAGACCACTTGGAAGCATTTGATATGTTGGTAGCTCAATCGGCATCAGTTGGTGTAAAAATGGATGAGAAGGAGAAATGCTAGATCCTGCTTTGTTCTTTGCTTGATTCGTGAGGTTCTCTTGTTATGGCTATCAGGAGTACTTATGTTGTCTTGAAATTTGAAGATGTTGTGGGTTCTTTGCTTTCTGAAGAGATGAGGAGGAAAGTATCTATCAGTTCCAAAGAGGCCCTAAATGTTCATGGAAGACCTAAAGAAAAATGCAAGAAGAGCGAGAAGCGTGACAAATCCAAGTCCAAGGGGAGATCCAAATCTCTTGGAAATTCCAAAGTTATTTGTTGGAACTGCGGTAAGCCTAGACACTTTTGTATGGAGTGCAAAGAAGAAAAGAAGAATAAAAATAAGAAATTTGATTCAGATTATGTGGTCAAGAAGGAAGATTGAGTGATACATGTTCATTACAGCTTTAGCCACTTGTTCATGCAATGATGCATGGTTAATAGGCTTAGGTGCATCTTTCCATATGACCCCTAATAGAGATTGGTTTGCTAAATATGAAGAATTTGATGAAGGTAAGGTGTACTTGGGTGATGATTCTAATTTAAATATTGTTGTCCATGGTAAAATTAAAATTAGATTTACCGAAGGTAGAACAAAAATGATTAATGGTGTGTTGCATATCCCTAGATTAGCATGAAATTTATTATCTATGAGCAAACTAATAAATGCAGGTGTGCAGGTAGTCTTCTCTGATATAGGATGTAAGATGGTTAGAGGTGCTATGGTGATCACTAGAGGTGTCATATTTGGAATATTGTATAAGCTTGATTCATGCACTATTGAGTGCAATTGTACTTCTATGAAAATAAAGTTTATGACTACTTCATTATAAAAGGAGAGGTTTTGATCTTCAACAGATGGTTGTGGCTTCTAGGTACCTAAGGGTGCTTTGTCTACTGAATCAAAATTGACTACAGAGGAGACTATGTTATGGCACCATAGCTTGGGCCACATTGGAGAAAAGGGTCTAAGAACCTTTAAAAATAAAAAACTTTGTTGAAGGGTTGATTGATTATAATCTTGATATTGATTTCTGTGAGCATTGCATTTATGGTAAACAAAACCATGTTCAATTTTACTCAAGTTCTCATAAATCTTGTGGTGTATTGGATCTTATTCATTTCAATGTTTTTATTCTTGTAGATGTTCCTTCCATTGGAAAATCCACATATTATGTTTCATTTATTGATGATTATAATATAAGGACATGGGTATAGTTTCTAAAGAGTAAATACAAAGTTTTTAGTCAATTTAAAGAATTTAAAGTAATGGTTGAGTTGTAGACTGAAAAGAAAATAAAATGTTTGAGGACTAATAATGGTAGTGAATTTTTCTCTAATGATTTTGATAGATTTTGTAAAGATTGTGGCATTTAGACACAAAAGATAACTTTGTATTCTCCACAACAAAATTAAGTTGCATAAAGAATGAACAATACATTGATGGAGAAGGCTAGGAGTATGCTTAGTTGTTAGTCTAGAACAAAAGTTTTGGGTTGAAGCTATTGCCACCGCTTACTACCTGATTAACATGTCTCCTACATTAGCTCTTGTTGATAAAAAAACCTGATGTAGAGCACGTGCCAACTGAAGCGTGTGAACCAGTTCAAAAAAACCTCTAGGAGCCCGCAAGACAGCCAAAAGAAACTCTGTCAGCAAGACCTTTGAATTGTCTCACCGAAACAGACACACTCTTGCCTATCGGCAAGACAGCCCACCGTCAGTCAAACTAAAATCTCCTTCATTGATGCGGATTTCTCCCCGATGAGCTTTCCATCGGTAGGACCACAGTAATGTCTCACTGAAATATACAAACCCATTGAACCGATGGATAGGTTTAATCTCTCCCTTCGGCAAGACATCGCCTATCGGCGAACCCCTTGAATCTCCTGCCAACGCTCTCCCTCACACCGATGCTTATAATCTTCAACCGGTGATCGCCGGTCCTGGTCACCTCCGCCAACGGTGAAATATACAAGCGCTATATACAAGCGTCGGATCCGAAAACATTATTAAACAAGGTTAAATCCTTGTATATGCGGGCTTGTATATTGGCGATGTATAATGATTTTATACAACGCCGGAATCGAAGGGATTATCAAATGGGATTTATTGCTTGTATATTTCGCGTTTGTATGTCGCGATATACAAGGCAATATACATTGCGACATATACATGCGGAACTCAAAGGCAAATTTGAATCTGATTAATTGCTTGTATATTGGCGATATACATAGGGTTTAAAGGCAAAGGGACTTAGCTGAATGAAAGACGGATGGACATCGACAACACTCAAGATCTTACGCCGATACACCTTCTCACGCCGATGGCTTTGGCCAATACTACCATTGGAGAGACTTTCGCCATCGGGTGAACACAATTTCCTTTTGTCGATGCCTTGACTCTCGCTGATACTTCCTTCATCGGTGACACAAATGAGGACCTATGCCGATGTCTTCAAACATACATTCTTGACTTGGTTTGAACCCCTACCTGGTCGACGATGTACATATGGATACAACTGACGAACAACACACAAACTCCAATGCTTCCTACAGCATACAAAAAAAATGAACTTAAGAACACGGATACCATTCTTGTAGCAACATTATACACCGAGGAGGACTTTGGAGCGATCCAGTAATTTTAAACCAAACAAAATTGAACAAATGAAACTATTCTACAGATCCATTCCACTGATTTCACAGAAATCCACCAGTGGAATGGATTTATCTAGTTAATTCAACCACAAAGACACAAAACTATATTTTATACAGACTCTACACAGGAGAAACGTATACACGGAATATCTACACTGGATATTTTCACAGTATTTAGAATCCGGAAGGAAAATAAATTGCAGAACTTCTATTCCTCCTTGATGTTCAGAAATTTACATTTTACTCTGCAGAACCCAGACCCGAACCTATCACCTCCTCCTTCTACCAAAGGTTTTCCTCTTTTTATCTTTCTCAATGCGAGGGACTGACATTCTCCTCTGTTTCTGGGATTTTAGCTTTTCAAAATTATAGGTGGAAACCCTTAATCTATTCCAAAGGACATCTGTTTTGCATAAGACAACAAAACTCTTACAGCTAAGACACCTTGATTATCTTTCCCTTAATCCAAACTGTCAGAAACTTCATACAGAAAATGCTAACATTATATGTTACATTAGAAGGTGTTATAGATAACATGAAATGTCAAACTAGTCTTCTTCTTCTTCTTGTGCATGTTGGTTTTTTTGAAGGGGTGCCCTTGCACCAAAACCTATGGAGGTGTGGTCAGGTCACAAGCCTTCATTTAGACATCTTAGAGTTTTTGGTTGTGAGGCATATGCACATGTGCCAAAGGAGAAGCAAACAAATTTGGAGAACAAGGCTATGAAATGTATCTTCATCGAGTACAGTTATGGTGTGAAAGGATACAAGATTTGGAATCTTATTGCACAGAAGGTAATATGTAGTAGAAGTGTGATTTTTAGAGAAACTAAGCCTTCTTTTGTTACATTGCAGCTAAAACAAACTAAACATAAAGATATGATTCAACTTCCTTCTACGCTCGAGAAAGTTAAATTGAGGCCCTTAGATAAACAAGAAGTTGAGGAGAGCTCATCTAGCTCTGGATCTTCAAAAGAGGAGTAAGAACCTCCAAATTAGCTTGTTAAAAGATCTATAAGGCATAGACAACCACTTGAAAGGTATTCACCTGATGACTAGAGATGTATTTTTGCTTTGAATACTAACATGGATGAACCCAAATATGTAGAAGAGGCATTATGTATGAACTATGTAGAGTCCTTGAAGATTGATATGGATGAAGAAATAATAGATTTAAAAAAGAATGATACATGGGTTCTAGTACCATTGCTTGAAGGATGAAAACCTATTAGTTACAAATGGGTGTTCAAGAAAATATTGGTTCAGATGGAGGTATTGAGAAGTACAAAGCACAGTTGGTTGCAAAAAGGTTACTCTTAGGTTGATGTAATGTCCCCATTCCTAGTGGTGTTAGCCTATACTTGGTTTTCATAGGCTAACCAAGGTGGTTAGGGAACTCTAGGAATTCAGATGGTTGGTTTTGGAGAGCTTACTATTTTTAGTAAGTTAGGGTTTCTTCTATTTTGGAAACTTAGTATTGGAGGTAGAGTGTTTCATCAAGACTGTTTGGGCTTTCATATTAAAGTCCATAAGTGTATTTTTATATTTAATATTTTGACTTTAATATATTTATATGGTGACTTTGGGAAAAGTAATAAAGTATGCAAATTAAGTCTCTAAGGACTTGGATGCCCAAGGGAAGGAAATAAAGTGTTTTAAATAATATATTTTCCCTCTCAAGAAGGATTGACCCTCAAGGAAGAAATATAAAAGGTTAAATCAAAAGCATTTCATTCAATTTTCACATCTTATTTTCTATTGCATTTTGCTCTGCAAATGTGTGATGGTTTGAAGAAACCATTTGGGATTTTGGTGTTGAAAACCACCATTAGTAGCAATATTCCACGGATGTGAGAGATCATCTAAGGGTGTTTGAGGTAGCCATACTTAGTGGTTACATTTGCACTTCATTCTATTCAATTTTGTGGATTTGGAGCTTGTCGTGGAGGAGTAAACTCATTGATTTATTCAAATATTTGGCTCCATAATTATCTCAATAGATTGAAGGTCTTATGTTATGATTTTGGGAGTGTTTGGATGAGATCTAGTACTGTTTGGGTCTCGTGGACCTGGCCGTACAACTCCAAGGCTAGTTGTATAGCAGTGAGGTATTTGAAGGCATTTTAAGGTGTGAATGTGGCATTTCATCCTCCCAGCTAGACATTGAAGACTGTGGGGATAAGCCAAGGTGTTGAGGAGAGATTTAAAGCCATTCTTCATATGCATTTTGCTATTTGCAACTTCAGCCAGCCGTCCCAGCCATACACAACAACCGTGTTCAATTTAGGAGACATGGTGAAGCTTTCAAAGGGTTGAATCACCTTATATCTATTATATCTCATTGAACTGAAAGTTATTATCTAATTTTGTATTGATTGGGAGACATTTTCTTGTCCTAGTTGTTGTTCTATCAATTCCCAACCATGTATACACTGCTGCAGCTAATGGGTATGTGAAGAACTTTCATATATTGACCTTCTATGATATGGGTATTGTATATTTGGGTTGTTTGATATATTTTCATTAATATTTATCATCTGGGTATTCTTTGTTTATATTATTTGCAAAAATCTATACATGCATGTTATGTTATGTTATGGACCCAACACCAAAATGCAAGCAGGAATGAACTTAACCACAAAAAACTCTTCAAACGGTGAAAGAAACTAAACCTAGTTCAGAGCTCATATTAAACACAGAAGGGGGTGGGTTATTTCAGTCGAGGGTGTTGATTACAATGAGATATTTTCTCCTATTGCAAACATGACATCTATTCGATTCTTGCTTTCTATTGTTGCATCTTATGATCTAGAGGCTGAGCAAATGGATTGTGAAAATAAATTTCCTTCATGGTGATTTGGAGGAGGATATTTATATGACACAACCAAATTACTATGTGGTGAAAGATAAAAGTAATTGTTTTTGTAAATTGAAGAAATCTTTGTATGGCCTCAAATGAAGTCCTAGGATGTGGTACAAGAAATTTGATACATATGTGTTGAGTTTGGGATTTGAGCATTCTAAATTAGATCACTTTGTTTATTATAAATTTGATGGTGATCATTTCTTGTTTGTTGCATTATATGTTGATGATATGTTATTTATTGGTAAAGGGAAATGAATTATTTTAGAATTAAAGTCTCAACTTACAATTAAATTTGAAATGAAAGATCTTGGTGTAGCTAAACACATTCTTAGGATAGAAATAAGAAGAGATAGAGTGAACAAAAACTATAGCTTGGCCAGAGTAAGTATGTCAATTCAATTTTATAGAGGTTTAAAATGTAGGATTATAGACCAATGAGTGTTTCTCTTATAGTTGGAACAAATTTATCTACTTCAAAATGTCTAACATCCCCATCAAAGATGGAAGACATGAGAAGAGTGCCTTATCAGAGTGCAGTCGAAAGTTTGATGTATGCTATGGTTTGTACTAGACCAGACATTGCCCAAGCAATGGGAGTTCTTTCTAGATATATGTATAATCTTGGTAGAGTTCATTGGGATGTAGTTAAATGAGTCTCTAGATATTTGTGGGGTACCTTAGAGTATTCCTTGTGTTATCATGGTAATTTGATAGGATACGGGCATTCCCTTTCTCTTTTGTTGGCAAAATCATATTTCAATGAACTTTCATTTCATCATCCTTTCCCTTTATTGGCAAAGTTGCCTAACAGGAAATTGAGCACTTTGCAAACCAAAACTTCTCCCGAAGACTCACAAGCAACTTTATCTTTTATCAGCAAAATCTCTTTTCACAAACCAACACTTAAAACACTTTTTCATTACTATCAAAAAAAATTCATTCACGTAAACCTTGACTTTAAGCACTTTTAAGCAACTTGTGCTTTTTCTTTTTATTGGCAAAAATGTCAAACCATGAACTTTGACCTTTGAGCCCTTTGTTGCCTAATCAGAGAATTGGTGAAGTGATGAACTTGCGAACTAGTTCACGAAACAAAAGATTTTCCGATAACTCATCTTTAAACTTCAAACTTTTCTTCTTCACACCTTTGTCAATGAATCAGAAAATTGGCGAACTGTGAAATAGACGAACCAATTCGCGATTTTTTTTTTTTTGATAAAGATATCTCTGATAACTTAACTTCAAACTTTTTCTTTCTTTCAAACTTCCATCACCATGCCTTTGTCAATGAATTAACAAATCGGCGAACTGAGAAACTAACGAACCAATTCGCAAACTGAAGAATTTGCCAATAACTAATCCTTTACACTTCAAACACTTTTTCTCCATAGCTTTGTCACCAAATTGACAAATTGGCAAACCAAAGAAGTTTGAAACCAGTGAACAAGTTCACAAACTAAACATTTTGCTGATCAATGGTAGAAATCATTCATGCCTTAGATTTTTCATTGACAACTTATTATCAACAAACTGGCCATCGATGAACTTGTGAGTTTGCAAACCGAACAAATTGCTAACTAAAGGCTGAAACCTTATCTTAGATGCTTTTCTTCTCTTATGCCTTAGACACTTTTTCTCCTTCCCATTTCTTCTCTACCTTAGTCACAAATCTTCCTCTCTTTGACATTAATGACAATACTTCAACAATCTCTTTCTTTTGACATCAATGACAACACTTCAACAAAATATAATGAAGGAGAAAATCTTTTGGAAGGTCTACTTATCCTTGTAGATTGCCTAAAACTTGTAGGAGTCTGTGGGATATCTTGTTTTTGTTAAGCATCAGGTACCGATGGCATTTTATGTTCTATAATTTTATCCAGCACCACATATTCCTTTCTTGCTTGTTCATGCTTCTTTTCCTGTAGTTGATCTTTAATTTATACATAACCTTCTCATTAAATATAACATCTCTGCTCCTAATAATTTTCTAATTGTAATAATCCCATAATCAATAACCAAATTAATCTACTCCAAATCCAATGAAGGTAATTTTTTGAGATTTTGCTTCAATCTTGGTTCTGTTTTCAATGTCAACATGGACAAAAGCTTCACAACCAAAAGTTTTTGAAAAAGAATAGTTTACCTTCTTACCTGTCCATGCCTCCTCTGGAATACCACCATCCAAAGGATTTGAAGGTCCTCTATTTATTAAATAAACAATATTATATGTATAACATCTACCAAAAATGTAAGGGTATTCCAACATGCAACTTCATGCTCCTTGCATGCTCCATGATTGTCCTATTCATTCTCTTGGACACACCATTTTCTTGTGGGGTTCCAGGAACCATCTTCTGCCTACAAATTCTATTATTTGAACAATAGTTTTCAAATTCTCTGTTGCAATACTTGCCTCCATTATCTGGTCTAAGACACTTCAACTTTTTTCATGTCTCATTCTCAACCAAAGCTTTCCATTTCTTAAAAGTTTCAAACACATCTGATTTTCTTTTTAGGAAATACACCCATGTTTTCCTAGTTGCATCATAAATAAAAGTAACATAGTAACAAGATCCACCAAGAGATGATACCTAAGTGGTCCCCACACATTTGAATGCGCAAGCTCTAAAAATCTCACTCTTCTTTCTTTCCCAACTTTAATAAATCTGTCTCTTTTCTATTTTCCATAAACATAATTTTTGCAAAAATCTAAGTCAATCTGCTTTAGTCCTGACAATAAATTTCTAGAGTGAAGGATCTTCATCCCTTTCTCACTCATGTTACCAAGTCTATGGTGCCACAATTTTATATGTGTTCCTGCAGCAACTGTTATAAGTGTCTCTGCAACAACTTTTTCTACTATAGCTATCCCTGCAACAACTATTTCTGTAGCAGCTAAGTTAGAAGAGTATGTATTACCAGTACATAGATACAATGTGCCTACCTTTTCACCTTTAGCTACTACCAATGCACCTTTAGTGACCTTCTAGACTTTGTCTGCAAAGGTAACTATGCAGCCTTCACTGCCCAGTTGTCCTACAGAGATTAAACTTCTTAAATTTGGAACATGCCTTACCTCCTGCAACAACCATTGATTTCCATTCTATAATTTGATTTGTATCTTACCGTTTCTAACAATATGATAGGGTTCATCATCACCCAAATATACTTGTCCAAAATCACCTTGAACATAATTTAGAAAATATTTCCTATGGGGTGTGACATGAATTGAAGCCCCTGAATCTATTACCCAAGAATCATTTGCATCATCTAGTCACAGAATTAAAGCATCTTGTAATTTATTACTTGCAACATTAGCTTCCTTACTATCATCTTCTTGTCCGTCTCCTTGTTTGCCTTTCTGAGACCAACAATCTTTCTTGAGGTGTCCTGGCTTTCCACAGTGCCAACAATCCTTTCTTCCTCTACATTAGGATCTTCCTTTGCTTGACTTCCCATGATTTTTTGGGATTTTTCCTCTCTCCTTTGGTCTTCCCCTATTCTCTACATTTAAAACATTTCCTGATGTTGAAGTCGCACTTATGCTTTTATGTCACATTTCCTCACTAAGGATAACACCAACAACATCATCGAATTTCAAAGTATTTGAAATAGAGAGAGTTACTTACATCCACAATCAAGTTATTCCAACTTTATGGAAAAGAACATAGAATCAAGAGAGCCTTCACCTCTTCATCAAAATTCACTTTTACAGAATTTAATTGACTGGTAACCATATTGAGTTCATTTAAATGATCTGTTATAGATCCTCCTTTAGTCATTTTCATGTTAAATAAATGCTTCATAAGAAATACCTTCTTTGAGGTTGAGGATTTTTCATACAATTGAGGTAATTCTTTCATCAAGTCATCAATCATTGTTGCTTTTGATATATTAAATGTCACAAATGGTGCCAGACACAACTAAACAACTCCCGGTGCCTTTCTGTCCAGAATGTCCCATTCTTCATCTATCATCGTAGATGGTTTCTTCACTTTTCCTTGTGATGGACACCACAAATATTTCTAATACAGGTAATCTTCCATTTGAATTTTCTTTAGTTGATAATTCTGGTTGTTGAACTTCTTGACCTTCAATTTTCCTTCTTCCATTGCTCCCACTCAAATCTAAATTTTTTTGCCAATTGACCAAAATACATGGCTCTGATACTAGTTGTTCGGATTTGACAACCCAAAGCAATACAGAATAACAATTATAATGCATATTAAAATACACAAAAATAAAGAGAATAACACAATTCAATACAGATTTACCGTGGTTCGCCCAATGTGGGCTACATCCACAGAAACAACCATCTAGTATTTTATTATCTAGTGTAAATCAAAACCAATTACAACTTGTAGCTTATTTGCTACTATGCTACATGAAATGCACTACAATATCATTCGTGTCTCATGACTTTTCACATTCTCCAACTGCTTATTTATCAAGCCTTTTTGGTGGTTAACAAAGTTAATTTTTTCCATGTCGCCTAACAAAAACTAACAACCAACTCCTTTATTAAATATTGGGCATTTTTTGCTTTGAGAGCGCAACCCCTAGCATCCCCTGTTGGGGTTGTTTCCCCTAGACCCCCACCATGGGCTCTTCCCCTAGGCCCCCACCAGGGGGATAGTCCGCCCGGACTTCATAGGAGGGGCTTTACACCTTGCACTCCCACGTTAATTATTTTGGGGGAAACCTTACCTAACAAAGTCACCAAAATTTAGCTTGTTGCATGTACCCACAATCCTGCAGCATGATCAATCACCACATACCAATAGGCAATAACACATTGACCCCAAATTGTCAAAAAATTACTTTTTTGAGTCATATTGTCTATTTGCTTTCTTTCCAACTTGGGATTATGTTGTCATTGATTAGAAAGTGTTTCCCTCTTTGGAATTGATAATTATCTTGTATATTAGTGAATGGTTGAAGTCATTTTCCCTTTTGTACCCTTGCTTATTGGAATTGAGAAAAGGTTAATGGTTCATTTGTAATGTGGTATTGTTTCTTATGCCTTGAAAGAGAAATTAATGTCTTTTTGAATCTAATTTACCTAGTATATGCTTAAGGAGATCAAATAGGTCTTCTTATGCTTATTCCTTGTTAGTTTGATTGTGTATATTTGATCTACATTGAGTTGTGTTCCATCCCTTAGTATATTGAGATGATGTCATCTCTCTACTTGTGTGTCATCTACATGTATCTTCCATAGATGTAAGATCTTTGCATGTAGTGTTGTCAAGTGTAATGAAAACATGAGTATGCTAGTGTGGATTGCTCAATAGTTGTGATGCAATAGTTAAATGCAAAACATTGTTGGCCTTGTTTTTAGACATTTCATCCTTAGTAAAATCTGGGCATTTCATCCACATTCACCCTTCTAGTGTTATATCATCTTTCCTATTATTTTCATAACTTCATGTTATGCTACTTATAACTTGCCACACATTCCTCTTGCACTTATAGCATTATTACCACTCCTAGTGCCATACCTCTCATCCCTCATCCTCTTTTTACCCCTTCCATTATTTCTCATGTTCCTACCACCACTATGCTTACTACCAACCTTGGTGTGCTATTGCAAAATCTTGATATAGTAGAGCATAAGGTTGATGTTATGCCTAGTAGATATGATATAGATGATTACAGAGCACAATATACTCCTCTTGATTTTGAGATGGTGACTTATCCATTACTAATTTGTTTTGTGAAACCACACTTTGAGATGTATAATGTAAAAGATGACCCAAATACACATTTGCATTCTTTCCAAGCTCCATGTTTAGATTGTGTACAAAAATAAATTGTTGGCCAAATTATTTCCATATACATTGAGGAACTATGCTATTGTAGTGAAAAAACATTTTTTTACACTTTAATCTTATATATCTTATGAATAAGACCCACTAAAAACCAAACAGATAAGGCATGGGTGTACTAAAATATAGTAGCAATAGTTGTTGATCAATTTTGAATCTATTTATGTGCATTATCCTATTCACTGATAGATTTGCACAAAGTTCATTAGTAATGACCGTTTAATAAGATCTACTCAACAAAGCATGTGTGTCAATTAAAAGTAAGGTGGAAAGTATTAGTTTCCTCAGAGCTACATCAACATGAATTCTAGATGTAGAATTAAGATAGCTTAGCACCGAATCAATGGCCCACATGAGTTTAAATAAAATTTTGGCAAGGGAAGACCAAGGAGTGATGTCATTGGTCCAATACAAGCATGATTAGTCAACAAAGAGCCATGATGTCATTGATAATTCTACACCATTGGTTTAATCTTGATCTAATAGTTCATGCTACTCTCAAATCTTGGCGGGGAATGTGTCAAAGAGAGACACACCATTGGTTGAAACAAATAGAATGAAACCCATAGATCACATGAGTTCTTAAAATAGATTTAGAAGCCAAAGAATAAGATACAACCATAGATATAGTCTTTCATTGAGATCAAACAACCTATGAATTTTAGTTGAATAGAGAAGAAAATCCAACTAGAATTTACAAAAATGAAATCAGTCCAACCATCCATTCCATGACTGTGAGTTGAACTCAATGCACAAAAACATGCACCTCAATTAGAGGATCCATATTAGGAAAAATCTATGGCATTGTTAGATCATAAGGAGGAAATTTTTGGATGAGTCTTAGCTTCATTCACAACAATCTTAATGTAAAAAAAACTTTTTTTCATTGTTGTAAATAGCTTGAGCATGTTGCTCATAGATAGGTTAGAAGTTATTTTTCAAAATTTGTGTTTCAAAACCTTATTCTCAAGATCTTAAATCTCTTTTCATTTAGAATTCATAGTTTAGTCTTATTTTTATTTTCTAGAACATTATAAGTCTTTTTGATCATGCAATTATGCAACTTCTTGAAATATTCAACACAAACTATTGTGACCCATATTTGTTCTTCGTCTATTATTGCTTATGGAAGGGATAGCCTTATAATTATGTTATGAAGTCAGATTTGTTGTCTTTTACATTGTATGAATTATGCTTGTATAACAATTATGTGAATTGATAAGATTTTTCCAAAATGTTTTATGAAAGATAAGTGAAAGAGCCAATCTATTCTAGGTGTATCACCCTTTTCCTTTGTTATTTTGTTTTCAAATTATTTCTTCCTTTTCCCAAGTCAAAAATGTTAGTTGCCGTTGCACCAAAAGATTGACCTTTTAATGCTCGATACAACCACTTGACTTAACAAGCACGGGAGGCGGTTAAGCCCTTGTCACAAACCACCGCAGCGCAGCGTTGAACAAGAAGACCAAGGGTCACACCTTGCAACAATCCCCCCAGCGCAAGCGCGGGGTTTGAACCCATGACCTCGGCTCTGATACCAACTGTTAGTTGCCATTGCACCAAAAGATTGACCTTTTAATGCCCGATACAACCACTTGACTTAACAAGCATGGGAGGCGGTTAAGCCCTTGTCACAAACCATCGCAGTGCAGCACTGAACAAGAAGACCAAGGGTCACACCTTGCAACAAAAAATACAAATAGCTAGAATAAAAATTAATCAACCTACTCTAAAGGTTGCTTTGCTACAAGAGTCCCACATCTACAAAGCTTCCCATTGTCATCATGAGTTGCAAGTGCAAAAGAGAAGCAATTCTTGATTAGGCAATTTTGAGGACAATCACTATACAATGGTTCTATTCAAATTAACTTTAGGATCCATTCATTCTTTTTCTAAGTTGGCCAAAGATTTTCTTAGTCACTTTTATGTGAATATGGGTTTGAAGACTACAACTTTTTTTTGGGCATTTACAAGGGGTTAATGAGAGGATTAATGATTATGTTATCAAATTCTAGTCTTTATGTACTATGATCAAGCACCACCTTCTACATGAGACTTAAAGAGTATTTTTATTCAGGGATTGTTGTCACGAATTAAAGACAATGTATTTTTGAACAATTATTCTTCATTCATGGATTTGTGTGCTCATGTGAAAAATTTTAAATCAAAATTGTTGGCTTCCACTATATTGAAATATGGTTCTTCTCA
Organism: Cunninghamia lanceolata; assembly: GCA_027924645.1. Taxonomy (NCBI): domain Eukaryota; kingdom Viridiplantae; phylum Streptophyta; class Pinopsida; order Cupressales; family Cupressaceae; genus Cunninghamia; species Cunninghamia lanceolata. The sequence goes on along the minus strand of BSBN01001026.1, from coordinate 4,279,603 downwards.
TGTGCCTTCTATGCCTTCCTATCGTTAGAAGTTTCAAACTCAAATTAATTTTTAAGAGTAGTGATAATAAAGAGAATAAGCCTAATACCCATCATTTATCTAATTCTTGATAGACTAAGTACAACGTTGTATTTTGGTTTTAACAACTTCATCAATGCACTCAATATTACTCAATGCACACATCACAATGTTTGTGCACATTCACACAACAATTTGTGCATAGTGATTGTGCACAACCACACAATGTTGCTTACACATATAATGAATCCTTGCACATGGTTCTGCATGCTTGTTCCTAGTAAAACCATACATGTGTGACACTTGGGGGCATCTACATGACAAGAAATGTCAGCATATTCACCTAGTAGCCTCTATTCCACAAGATATGACACCATATGGGTTTGACATTTAGTGTCATCCCATCCACATATGCTATGCAAACATACATGTTGGACATTTATCAATATCTACTTGGAACCTGGTTGGTGGCCTATATGTCTTATTATGTATAATACTTGTATTGTACATCATATAGTTAGAGAGGAATCCATATATTCACATCTAAACCCTCTATAATGTTTTTTCTTTTCTTTTCCATTGAAGTGGTATATCTACCATAAGAATTGTGTGCATTGAATTTATATTTGGTTTACTAATCTATTCTTTTCATTTACATATTCTATGATAATTTCCATTACTAGTATTATATAACATCATCCCTTGAACCATCTAAGATTCAGATCATTGGTATAAAAGATAAGCTCATTATTAATGCCCATTCAAATACATGTGCAACTAAAGGAGTGCAGTATATCTAGTTCAATTTTTGAGAATTCAAACAAACATAAAAAATAAAGAAAAATGGTTGAAAAATGTGTACCAAAGGTCTAAGAAAATATTCAAAGAATGCTCAACATTACATTGGAAATGTAGTACCAAGAAATCTAGAAATTTTCATAATTTCATGAATCCAATCAGACCATTACCACAACACACACATACCTCATTCCCATACAACATCACAATCCTTTCAAAGTTCAAGTAAATCTAGATATTTCTCCATTCAAAGGAAAAATTGATGCCTCAAGATTATATATTTAGATTCTGTAGATCGAAGCATATTTATTCATAAATAATTTCATTGAGGCTGAGAAGATTTCCTTCACAACACTAAAAATGTCCATTTCAATGTCCCACTAGTGGCAAGCACTCAATGCAAAGTGTGACAAGGATCACTAGCCAATTCTATCTTAAGATGTTTTTTTAGAACTTTGTAAGAGAAATTTTAACCCCTTAGACATTATGATAATTAATACATGAAGTTACATTAGTTACACAATGTAAGTAGTAGTCATTGGAAGATTACACCAATGAGTACCATGACTACTTTGTATGTTTGCATGAGAACCTTCTTGAACAACATATAGTGCTCAAATACATCAATGGAATATCACCTCGTATCCACACTAAAATGGAGTTCCTAACTTTAGACACCTTGGATCAAGAATTATGTAATGTGTCCAAGATTGAAGCCAAGGCTAAGCTTAAGAAATAGATTCCTCACACAAGAACACACCCATGTAGGAAACTAAAATAGCCACACAAATCCTTAGAGCATCTTCATCATCCACACCTAACAAGGATAAGGGAAAGAAGTAACAAGTCAGTAAGTTTTTCCATCATCATCACACTAGCTCCCATAATGACATTGAATTCCATACACAAGAGTCACTAATTATGCAAGCCACACCAAATTATGATCAAGTCACAAATACTAATCAAGACACATAGTGTCAACATTAGTGTTGAGACATCTAACAATTTGGAGGAACATGAATTTCCTTACCACATAAAGTGTTGCATAAATGAACAATCCTTCCACCTCATCATTCACAATGATAAACAAAAGAATATAATCATACATGATGCAGTCAGGAATCTCAATCTTTCCATCAACACACATCGAAATCCCTATTGTTTAGGATGGTTATATCAAGGAAAAGACATTTAGGTGAGTATGCAATGCACTTTTAAGTATGCAGTCAAACCTATGAAAGACACTAACACCTATGACATCACACCTCTAGGAGTCTACAACATTCTACTTGGAAGACCATGTGTGTAAGATTGGGATGGCATCTACCATTCCAATCCATATAAATGGATAGTACATGTCAACAAATGGTATTTTAGCCTTCACAAGTTGACATTACTGGCCAAACTAACTTTGGGATCTATTAGATAGTGTTGCAAGATCATTTAACATAATAAAAATTTATGATTCTCATGGTCCCAGAGGCACGTATGTAAGAAAAAACAAGAGTGCTAGTAGTGCACATGAATCTACCAACACCATTGCAGCAACTTGTCAACAAGTTACTATAGTAGTATGAAGATGTCTCTGAGGAATGCAAGGGTATTCCAATACACTATGTAGTATACCACTGAAATGATTTGGTTCTTGAATGCCCTCTCGTAAATAGTCCTTTACATCATAGATCTACCTAGGAAAATGATAAAGTTTGAAACTAAATCAAAGAGATACTCAATCAAGGAAGGATCAAACCCAACTCTTCACCATGTGTTAGGTCAATAGTCCTTGCACCTAAAAATATGGATCATGGCACCTCTACATCAACTATCATGCACTCAAAAAGATCATAGTGAAAAATAGATATCCTTTGTCACACATCAATGACTTGTTGGATAACCCTATGGTGCACAATTTTTCACCAAGATTGAATTCAAATCAAGATATCATCAAGTACCACTTTAGATTGAAGATATTTGGAAGATAAATTTTAAAACTTAGAAAGGACTATTAATTGGTGTTTACGTCTTTCATCCTACCTAATGCACTAGTAACATTCATGCACCTAATGAACAACATCCTACAACCCTTCACCAACTCTATAATTATTTACTTGGATGATATCCTCATCTTTAGCAAGACCTATAAGGAGCATGTCTTACACATATTAGATACCCTACACCAACACAAGCCACAAGATAACCTCAAAAAATGCACTTTTAGGACCATGTATATCGAGTACCTAGGCTACATAATCAACCATTTTTGTATACATGTAGACCTCAAAAAGATCAAAGCAATTCAAGATTGGACAACATGATGCAATCTCAATGAATTTGCACATCTTTCTTGGATTTTCTAACTTCTATTGCAAGTTTGTTCTTGGTTTCTCTCACTTGCATGGTCACTCAATTAGATCATGCATGCCAAGGCACCATTCTCATGGATACCTACACAACAACACACCTTTGAGGTGACCAACATTATGCACCCCTTTGAAATCCAAAATGATGCATCTAACTATGTGCTCAACACCATACTCACACAACATGGATGCTTGATTGCATATAGTTTTGAGACTTTCGATGATAATCAATGCTACTCCACCTATGAAAAGGAGTTGTATACCATTGTAGAAGATATTAAACAATGCCACCACTACATCATAGGTAAAGTGACTATCATTCACTCTAATCACAAGTGACTTTGGTTTATGCATATATAGAGAAAGCTAGAGAATGTGCACCACATGAAGTGGATTACATATTTATAGCAGTTTCATCTAGTGATTAAGCATAAGAAGACGTATGACAAGGCAACCGACCACTAGTTAATGCATTCATCACAATGTTGGATTTGTGCAACCACTTATCTAAATGGGAGAACTTCCGCCTAGAAGACATAGAATTCAAGAAAACCTTTGTTGCACTCATGTAAGGTGAATAGGTTGGAAAATTTTATCTTTTCGACAAGCTTCTCTACAAGCTTGGACATCTTTGTGTCCTAGGGAGCACAACACGCCAAAGCCTTATCTAAGAGGCACATTTCAGCAAAAAAATTGACACTTTGATGTTACAAAGACACTAGCAACACTTCAACAACATTTTAGATGACCTCATTTGTGTACAAGCATTCAATGCCACATTGCCAAGCTTGCAAACATGAAGCTCAATATCTACACCCCTAGTCCAATACCAACACAACCTTGGGAAATCAATTAACATAGATTTATTAAGTAGGCTACTTACAGTGAAGCACCAACATTATTTTGTGTTTCCTATGGTAGATATATTCTCCAAGATGACCATCATGATTGTGTGTGAGAAAAGTATCGCCATACCAGATCATGCCACACACATTTTCTTCATTCATGTTTCAATTCATTTCAACTTGCCAACATCCATTGTCTTTGAGATCGTGACTCATAATTTTCATTCATTCTAGAAAACTTTGTGGACCATGTTAGATACACAACTAGATCAATCTATAGCCTTCCATTTGGAGATAGATGGCCAAACAAAGATGATCAATCGTACACATGTGCATCTTCTATGTATCTACAACAATGCACACCCACACACACGAGATGATAATCTAATTTACATTCAACATACCTACAATAGATCTCTTTATAGTCCTATTGGGTATACTCATTTCCAAACATGTATTGGATTCTAATCAATGAGACTTCTTGACATTAAATAGTGTGCACTAGACTGAGGAGTTGACAAGGCAAAAAAGTTTTTGCAACCCATTCAAAATGTGCATTGATAGGTACAATAGATACTTACATGCTAGCAACATAAATACAAAGAGTCCCACAATACACACTATACACCTTGCTCATTTCAAGTTGGTGACTATTTGGTTGTATTTTTAGATGGAATGCTTCAAGGGTTCACACTAGAAAATGAAGCCTTTTCTCTATGGTTCTTACACCATTATACATGTAAATAGTGAGAACACCTTTATTCTTAATCTTCCCCAATACTTAGGCCTCCACCTAGTATTCAACATGCATTCCTTAAGCCATATTCCCCCTCTTTTAAATCCTTTAGGGATCCAACACTCTTTAGAATTGGATCTTGTGAACTCTCATCTAGCCACATGAGATGAAATCATTGACACCCCAATCACTCATACTTGCCACACCGCCTATCAGTTGTTTTGGGTAGCCAAAATTGAGTTGTATGCAAATCATGCAATTTCCTTAGCTTAGTGTCAACACAATGAGGATCATTGTTCCTCAAAAAGGGGCATATGATCTAAGCATAACCTTGTGCATTAGTTTCATCAATGTACTCAAGATTGTGCAACACACCCATCACAATGTTTATGCAATTCATACAACACTACTTGTGTGCATAGTGCATCCCTACACATGGTTGCACATGCTTATGCCTAGTTAAACCTTCTGTATGTGACACATGGGGGCATCTACAACAAAATAAATACCACCATACATGTGCAACACCTTGCAACCTTTGTGCCATAAGATATGACACCATACAAATTAGAGATTTGCCATTGTATGCAAATGTCCTCTAGAAGTGTCTGCACCACAGGATATGGCCCACCATACCAATTTGACATTTAGGAGCATCCCATCCATATGTGCCACACACCCATATGCATTAAAATTTTTCCAATGTATCTACTTGAAGCCTAATTGGTGACCTAGTTGTACTATTATGTATAAACACCTTTATTGTACATCAGGTATATTCACATCAAAGCCCTCTATAAATATTTCCCATGTTCTTTCTTAATAGAAGTTGCATATTTGAAATAAGTCTTTCATGCATCAAATGTGTATTTGGTTTACAAATATGTTGTTTGCATTTGTGTTTTCTATGATCTTGTCTATTGCTAGATAATACAAAAAATCATCCCCTAAATTACCTAGGATTTAGATCAATGCTTCTAATGTTATTTCTTTAAAGCATCAAAATTTTAAAAAAATTACCAAATTGAGTGAGCCCTTAAAAAATGTGCTTCAAATTTGTCTAAGTGCCAATATCATTACTCTTGCTCATATTTATCTATTGAATCCATCTAAAAGGATACCCAAGGGATATAATGCGAATTCATTTGTAATTATTATAGAGTTAATAAACATCAGACTCAATATTGCAAGGTAGTGAAACATAAGGTAGATGGTTTGATTGATAATAATATGATACATGTAGAAGGTGTTAATGATGGGGACAATCCTTTTGTGGGTCCTAATTAGAATTTGCAAATTTATACAAATCCTTTTCCAGATAACCATTGTGGAGAATCAAAGCATTTTGGAGAGGGCCTACACGAGGGTTTCTGTGAACCCTTCTGTGCTTCCCATTTGGGGGCCCTCTTCTTGCTTGAGCTCTCTTCGCTCCATTCTGTTTCCATTCTATTGTATGATTATTTTTAAATTGTTTTATTTTGAATTGAATGTGGTTTTATCCGCAAGTATCATTGCGCATGCTGTGTATGTCCTGTCGAATTTATTTCCCTCTTAATTTTTTTGAAGTGTATTCCCTCCCTTCTCCCTTTCCTCAGTGTCACCAGAGTGCTTCTCTTGTGGGCTAATTTTTGGGAGTTGGGTGCTACCAGTACAAAGCGAAGGCATTTAATGCAGGAATCATATAGAAATGAATTTAGATTCGAAGAAAGTAAACATTGAGCATCAAGGGCAGGAAAAACTATACAGAGAAATCCTTAGAGCCAAAGATGCTGAAGATGCACCTGAATATGCTAGTTTCTTGGTCATGGACTTGGTCAGAGGAGTCGGTGCAGTTGCCAAGAAAGAAGCAGGGAGAAGTGAGATGATGGGGAAGGAACAAGGTGAGTCCCCCTTAGTGCACAAAAACATTTCTTTAACCCCCAATTTGGAATTAGTTAATGTAGTTAAGAAAGAGGAAACTTAATTGAGAAATGTGGCTGTGTTTTTTACATGCATTAATGTTCAGAAGCTTCTATCGAGGAAATTTTTTGATAACTGGATGGTTTCAGTTTGGAGCAAAAAATTAGGGATTCACTTTTCCTTGTACAGAATGGTCTAACCAGGGTTATTTGTAATCTTCTTTAAATCTCATAGCATGCAAAAATGAGTGGTAGATAAAAGCTTCTGGAATATTAGCCCAACTTCGTTCAAAGCCTTTCCATGGTCTCCAAATACCTCTCAAGATGAAATTAAATTCTGTTCGGTACCATGGTGGATCTTGATCAAATATGTCCCAATCCAGTTTTGGAATTTCCTTCCTCAAATCATTAAACCGTTTGGCAAAATTCTCAAGGTGGATGAAACTAGGGCCACCTTGCCCCATCTAGATGCTCAACTCCTAGTGTCTTTTGACACCAGGATTCAAATCCCTGAAGTGTTAGAAATTAACTGGAAGAATAAAATTTTTCAATGCGATCTAATAAGTTTGGGAAGCCTAAACTCGTGTTTTATGTGAAAAAGAGACGAACATGTAAGGAAAAATTGCCCTGTCATAAACAAAAGAATGAATAGAGATAACATGTAATTTGAAATGAATGAAAAAGAGGCCAACCCTAAAAAAGATAACCGAGGTGCTTCAGGGGATACCTCTAGGAAAGGAATCTCTAACTCCTCCCATGCTGGGGATGGAGGTCCACTAGGGGGTAATCCTATTTTAAACCCTAGGCAAAATAAGAATCATGCTGATGATGCTTCTGTTTTGGAGGAGGATCTAGACTATGTTGAAACTTTTAGTGATCATCAAGAAGTAAGTAACTCAGAAAGTACTCAAGATGATAGTATGAGCTTGTACTCCTTGGACACAAGAGAAGAAAAAATGGAAGTAGAGGAAGACCCCCTACTAGTTTCCCAAATAGAAGAAACTCCAATGTAGGAAAATGTAGAGTTAAAGTTAGGGGAGAAAGAGGCCACCCCATTGGTTGAACCTCATAAAAAAGAAGAAACTTTAAATATTGAGTACACCATAGATGATGGCTTTATAACTGTAAAAAAGAAAAAAATGCACAACAACTGGTTTTGGATAAGATAAGAGAAGTGGCTAAGCAAAATATAAAATTAGAAAAGCTTAAAGAAGAGTTCTTAAGGAAAAAAGAAGAATATCTCCAAGGGGTAGACTTGACCTGGGTCAAGCAAAGCATCAGGAGAGATAGGTCTTGTCCTAAGGAAAGAGAAAGAGTTGGCAAGGAACATGAAAATGACAAAACTAATGACGAGGGAAGAAAATGAAAAGACATGAGCAGATCTAACAACTAAGTTAAGCCAGGTAAGAAAGGGAAAGATGACCCTATTCCAAAACTCTTTGCATAGATTGGTTTTTCAAAAGGTTTACCTCATCTCCCTCTTCCTCCTTGTAATGAGATACATGCATTGTTACTCCTGGAATGTCAGAGGTCTGGAGTCTCCTGATAGAAAATATGTGGTCAGAGATTTTTGCAATAAGAATAAGAAAATATATTAGTGCTCAATTCACAATCCAAAATAAGAATAAGGAAATGGATGTTCTATTTATTCAAGAAACTAAAGTAGTAGGTTTTATGTTAGAAAACACCTTGAGATTTATATGGAAAGATGCTTTGGCCTTCTCCTCTAAGCATGATTGTTGGAAACATGATTGCCGTTGCACCGAAAGGTTGACCTGTTAATGCCCGATACAACCGCCAGAGTTAATGAAACCATGGGAGGTGGTTAAGCCATGTCACGAATCCCACGAGAGATGTTGGCTCACTGCCAACAATCCCCCTAGCATCACTCGTGGGGGAGATTCAAACCTAGAACCTTTGGCTCTGATACCAATTGTTGGAAACATGATTGTCATTGCACCAAAAGGTCGAGCTGTTAATGCCCGATACAACCTCCAGAGTTAATGAATCCACGGGAGGTGGTTAAGCCATGTCACAAATCCCGCGAGAGATGTTGGTTCACTGCCAACAATGATAAGGGCCAAGGTGGAAATGCCATATTGCTAAACAAAAAATAGGAAAAATACTTGAAGGAATCTGGTCTTTCCCCTTGTAACAGATGTATTTGGATTACTATGGAAATAGATGGAGTTGAGATGGGGCTTTGCTTTGTATATGCTCCCAATGAATACTCTAGAAGAGTAGAATTATGGAATTGGATGGCCACACATATTTTCCTAAAGTCCCATGGATTTTAGGTGGTGATTTCAATATGATTGAACACACACAAGACAAAAAAGGTGGTAAAACTATGCAGTTGAAAGGTAATGAAAAAATATTTTAGTTAAGACTTAAGAAATCCCTCAACCTAATTGATCCTTTAGAAGATCAAAAGGATAGCAGTAGAGGAATCTGGTACTCTTGGTCCAACTGTCAAAAGAAGGGCAATAGAATATATTGTAGACTAGACAGATTTTACATGGAAAAAAACTCCTTCTCAGTTGTGAGGGAGAAAGAAGCTAATAAAATTCAAGTGATCCCAAACCCTCTCTTTGACCATCATCTAATCAAAACAGTTGTTACATTGAAAACTCAAAAACAAACAGCAAGAAAGTAGTGTGGATCCTCTTTTAAACTTAATTGTGAACTTCTGAAGGATCAAGACTGTGATGGAGGTATTAGAACTCTAAGAAGCATTTGTAAAGTGAAATTCAAGGATCAAGATAGAATAGAGTATTGGAACAAGTTGATTGAGGCATGTAAACTAGTGTTCCAAATTGTAGGGAAAAAGTATGCATTAGATAGTAAAAGGGAGGAACTTTCTCTACAAAAATAATTCCTTAGGATAGAACAAGAAATCCAAGAGAATCCAAATGAGGAGAAATTGATTGTAGAAATGGGAAGAGTGAAACATAGCCCGAGGAAAGTTCAGATAAAGAAAGCTCAGGGAGCCAAAGCTAAACTTAACTAGCTGAAAGATGGTGACAAGGGATCCAAAATTTTTTTTAACCTCCTTAAATACAAAAACATTAAAGAAAATGTTCAAACAATAGTTGAGAATGGTGTCTCCTTAAATAGTCAAGAGGAGATATTGGAGGCATTTAAAAAGTTTTATGAACAGTTGTTTAAAGCAGAAGATAAAAGAGAAGGGTGTGTAGAAGCCTGGGACTTGTGTGCTAGGATTTGTAAGAAGAAAATAACCTCATAAATGTGTAAGATGCTAAATAGTAGGATAACCAAAGATGAAATAAAAGCTACCATTAAATCAATGAGCAATGGCAACTCTCCAGGGGCAGAGGGTCTTCCTGTAGAATTCTACAAAATAAACCTGGACTGGATTGTAGATGACTTGTTAGAAGTATAGAATGAAGCCATTAAAAAAGGGACCTTGGGGAAAGAAATAAACAAAGGAATCATTAAATTATTGCCTAAGGATGGGGATAAAACAAATCTAAGGAATTGGAGACCCATTACACTTTTAAATGTGTCTTATAGGATTATTGCCAAGGTCTTAGCCTCTCGGTTGAGGGATATCCTACCAATTATAACTAGCCCAACCCAGACGAGATTCATTAAAGGAAACTATATATTAGAAAATCTTATCACAACTTGGGAAGCCCTTCATTGGGCTAAAGAGACCAACCAATATGCAGGAATTCTACTACTAGATTTTGAAAAGGCATATGATAGGGTCGAGTGGTCCTTTATCTTCAAAATGTTGAGGGCTATTGGCTTCCCAGACTACTTCTGTAAAATGGTGGAGATGTTGTTTGTGGATGCCTTAGCTCAGGTTGAGGTTAATGGTGTTCTTTCTGCCCCATTTTTGATGGGTAGGTCCATAAGGCAAGGTTGTCCTCTTGCCCCAACTTTGTTCATTCTTGCATCTGAGGCAATCCACTGGAGAAAGGCTGTTGAATGTTCAATTTGCGTATGATACTGCTCTGTTTCCCAAAATCTCCAAATCTAAATTTGATAACCTGGAGAGAAGATTGGATACTTTTTGTTTAGCCTCTGGCTCAAAGGTCTCTTGCTCCAAGTTAATCCTTCTAACTTGGCTTAACTCAAAACCAGTTTGGTTGGATGATGGCAAATGGCAGTGGGGGGGGGACCCATGAAACAAGTTTGCCTTTTGGGGATCCCCTTTGCCATTTCCCCTTCTCTTAAGCATATGTGGGAATGGCTATTTGCTAAAATAGAGAAGAAGCTAAGGAATTGGAGTAGAATGCACCTTTCCCTTGCAGGCAAGACCCAAGTTTGCCAAAAAATTCTTTCTGCATACTCTATCTTCTATTCATCTATGTGGCTTTTTGAAAAATACCAGTTTAATGTTATTCATAAAATAATCAGAGAATTCTTGTGGTTAGATGGGAAAGGAAAGGCGAAAAGACACTTGGTTGTGTGAGTAAGGACATGGGGGGTTTGGGTCTCAAGGACTTGAGACTTCAAGGCATTGCTCTAGATGCAAAATGGATTATCAACTCCCTTCTGGGAATGAACCATGGAAAATCCTGGTAAGAAATAATATTGAAAAGGTTGTCCCAATGAAAAAAAGGCTGGGATAAGATCTATTTCTATGATGCTTTGCTTGGGGATTTTAAGTCTAAACCGGGGGGATTTGCTATCTTCTATAGTATTTGGCAAGCCTGGGAGCATGCTGAGCCCTTTATCCAAGGTAAAGAGGCTATTAATATGGAAAACTGTACTATTTGGGATCAAAGATCAATCTGGTGGAATGTTAAACATAATGATAAATTTCTTGCCCTAACTCAAGGGTGCCCAGCCAAAAAGTGCAGTGAAAAAGGTTTGAACAATCTTTGTGATTTATTTTAAGATGGATTGCCTAAAAGTTGGGAAACAATAAAGAATCAATTTCAATTGGAAGGAATTCAGTCTGGAACCTTCTCAATGCTAAACAGGGACTTGTTTAATAGGCCCAGCTTGAAAATATCCATCATTGGTAAACAAAATATTGATAAATTGAAATGGGAGGATGGAACTTTGTTGTGCAATATGAAACCTTTGTTGATGTATAAAATGTTTACTAAAGATATAGATATCCCTCTCCATATCAGATCCACCTGGGGAAGCACTTTGGATAGTAAACTCCTAACTAGAACCTTTAAAAATATCTGCTCCAAAGTTCTAGAACCTAAAAAGGCTTGCTTTAGATGGTTGTTGATCTTAAATAAGATGAATCTTGGTTTTGAATCTGTTGTCTGTTCCTTTTGTAATAAGCTTGAGTCAATATCTCATATATTTTTGGACTGTCTCTATGCAAAAATGGTCTGGTCTTTTTTCATGGGAAATATAAGCCTTTGGTCTACATCTATTTTTGATGTGAGATTAGAAATTGTATGTGGGTTTATTAATGGTTTGAATGCTAAAGATAATTCCTTTTGTCTTGTTTTGTCAACTAAAATTCTATGGTTTTTATAGAAAAAAAAGGAATGATGAAAGATTTCTAGGCAAGAAGAGGGAACCCACTGAGATTCTTGTGAATCTCATTTCATCTAATTTTTTTGAGCAGGTATCAGTTACAATGGAAATTTCTTTAGACATGTTCAAACAACTGATGGAGACAGGGGCTACATTCTATAAAGAGGATATAAAATAAATTGACTTTTGTGTCAACAACTCAAGAAAATTGGACCACAAGTTCTTTAATTCATGCATAGACTTTCAAGATTTATATAGCAAGCCAAAAAAAAAGGAGATAAAGGAAAATAAAATAGGTAAGATCTAGGAAAAATCCAATGAAAACTTTAATGTACCTATTGACCAGTTAAGGGCTTCTCTGAAACTGGGGGCTATACCGGGAATGGATGCTTGTGAATTCAGTGATAACAGGTCCCATATTTGGGATTGAGAGGTTCCTTGGCACATAGATCCTAGGGTGGAACTGAGGAAAGTAAGTTTTGAGGAATCTAAATGTGGAACAGAGCTGGATGATAGCCAGAGGTTTTACTATCAATACTTGGAAGTGCAGAAAGATGCAGGCCTAAATAATGACTTCAAGAATATAGAGCATGAACTAGAGGATGAAGGAATGTTGCAAGAACTTGAGGACAATGAAGACAAAATTACAGATGTATACAAATATCCAAATGAAATGGGTGATTATGTCAGTGATGGACAAGAATCCAAGATTTCTTAAAGAAGAGATATAGAAAACACATAAAATGGGAATCAAATGGAACAAACATTTGCTCAATGCAGTTACAGAGTCTTATTGTATTTTGTGCTTTTGAATCTTAAATTTGATTTGTAAATAGTAAGGAACACTAATCATTTTTTGGATTGAAGAAACAACTTTTATGTATTTTGGAGCGGTCTTCTTGCCCACTTATATGTAACTCTCTTTATATTTGGAATACAATATTAGTGCTAGATTCTCAATCCAAAAAAAAATTCCTTTTCCATCACATAGTTAATCTCACAATGTGGACTTTCACCAAGTACATGAGCTTATAGATAGTGATATTACACATAAGCATATGGATATAGATTATCAATGAGCTTCATGTTGGTCTTCATCAACAAATTTTTTAGTGGCAATTTTTTTTCCAATTGGTGAATAGTTGAAATTGGGGATTCAAAACTTGGAGATAAGTACAAGTTGTAAGGCAACTTGAGTCACCACATTTTTTACAAAGTTTTAGTTTAGTCCTGGTTAAATCATCAGATCATTTATTTTATTAAACTTTTAAACTCAACTATTTCACCACAGTATTTGATACATGATTAGATCTGATTCACCTAAATTTTATTTAAGTTATAGTATGAATCCAAATTAATTCACCATTAATATTACATAATTCTTGGTTACTTTAGGGTCATATTGTCAACCTTTAGTTACCACTATTGATTTTGTATATAATCTAATGATTCTCACTATATTCCATGAGCTAAAATGTGCTTATAGTTTCTAATGCTCATTAGGCCCATAATTGATTTTGGACCATTGATCTCAATTTTATCTCCCAGAGTACAATAGGAATCGTTAGATTATACATAAAATCAATAGTTGAAAAGGAATTCCAGGCCCAAAATGTAATTGTAATTGTAATATTAGACATAATTTTATTTATATGGTGTTGATTTAAAATATTTAATCCATGTGAGATCCGATACTTTCTTGATAGTAGATTTGTGCTTGGCATTGAGGGGCTCCCACCTATATCACGATAGGAGTACATTGGGGCTGCTGTCACCAGACCCCGTAAGAGGTGCTACCCTTAGTATTTTATATATATATATTTTGGGGGGTTCTTAAGCTTTATCACTAGTCTTCATTCATATTCTATATGGATTCTTTTATGAATATAGCTCATGGTAGTAATACTTCTTCTCATGCCACACTAGTGATTTCATTTTAATATCATGAGGAAATCATTCATAACAACTATTATGGCTCATTGTATGTGCATACTAGTCTAATATGTGGTTATCCATGTGATGGTATTCTTCTTGATCCTACTAATTAGTTTAATATATAAACTGAAGAATTTTTATATAATCATCACCTTCATCCTGAGAGTAGTTATGCACATTGAGGAGTTCCTTTGAAGATGACTAATGGTATACTTACTAATATTTTGGGCTACATTATCTTACCCTTACAAGTGGACTATAAGGGTTGCAAGTTTCATGTCATGTTAACTTTCTACTTGGAATAGAAATTTTATTTCACTTGGGAGGCCTTGGATTGAATAATTAAGAATAGTGCCTTCTATGGTGCATCAATGTGTCAAATATGTTCATGGGGATGTAATAGTGAAAGTTAAAAGACACATATGAGTCAGTTTCATAATTAAGTCATTTTACATTGGATACAAATATGAGAGCCCCTAAGGAATCACCATATAAGCACCAAGATTTGATATGAGATTTTTATCATTTATATTTAGATGAAAAAATAAGGGAATAACATAGAGTTATGAGGCAACATGTAAAGGAACAAACTAGAAATTTTCTTTTGCCTCTATTACCTAGAACACCACAAGAAACTAAAAAATAAGGCCTAAAGTACCTCAAGTTGCACATCATGAACCTCTTAAGTAGGAAGGTTATGATATTTGTGAGCCTCTTTGGTATGAGAGATCCCTATCCTCCATGTGTGCTTATAAAAGAGGAAAATAAACAAAGAATGATAAATGATAAGACTTCCTTCATCTTCTAAGGATGCTTCTACTACATGGGTACAAAAGAAAGATTTAATATTTTTGCAAGAAAAAAGTACACATATGGAGCCACCTAAAAAGAAACAAGAGCAATGGGTTAAGAAGAAAAAATCAACATTAGTGCCCCTTTTGAGTATTTTCACTAAGGGCACTACTTCATATGATGATGATAGTCATTTGCTTGAGGATGTTGAGATGGGTCATGCATACAAGGAGGATGATTTATTAGGGGAAGATTCTTTCTAATTTCCACATTATTAGATGAGACTTTGGTCCTTTGAGATTTATTGATATATCTATATATCTTTATTTATATTTTTCTTTTACTTTCATCATGTCTACTTTTATGTTCTTAGTTAGCATATAGAACATGTAAGGACACCTTTAGTGGTGCATGTTGACACAACTGACTTTGAACATGTCTTGTGTTGTTTATATCACTTCTTTATTGTGTTATGTATGTGTTTCCTTTTATCATATCATTATAAAATTGGTTGATTTATGTTTGGCCTTTTTACTTATGTTGCTCCATCATGTCTTCCATTGTCTTATGTTTGGCCTTTTTTTATTTATTTTTCCATGTTTGTTGTGAGCCTCTTTTTCTTATGTCGTTCATTCTCATTTCACCTTCTATATAGTGTCTTATGTTTTATCCCATGGAATGTCTTCCCCACTTGGGGGCATCCACCTTAGGGTAGTTTTTTTATACATTGATGATATTACACTAATGTTTGTCTTATGATCCATATGCTTATAATGTTTACATCTTATATCATCATGCTTACATATTATGACTTAATGTTTATGTTTACATTCTTATGTTATGATCATATGCTTGCATGTTATGATACTAATGCTTATCACAGTCAAATCATACACTTGCCTTATTTCTTTCCCTTATTAGGGGCAACATTGGGAGCACCTCTTCCCCTCTTTACATATATTTTTCATGATCTATTTTACATTTACCTCTGCTTCTATGACATTATCTATTAGCACTTGTTATTTTCCCTTATTGGGAAACACCTTGCTTCCTCTTCCATATATGCTTTCATGATCATATCTTATTATGTTGTTATGATGATATCTTTATATTCTTACATATGTGATTTTACATGATTGTATATTTTTATCCTCTCCTCCAATTCCTTCCATCCCTTGTATGCAACCCATTCAATGGGAGAGTGGGCTCATGTAATGCACCAACATTCCTTTGATGAGTATGGTTACAATAACTAGCTCATGATCCTTTTCATTCCATATGGAATCGTATTACTTCTTCAACTCTAGGCATAATCATATTTTTGTTCTAAATGAAATCACTTTTCCTTTTTACTTTTACTTTTTAATCATTGACATTTTAAGAAATTATAGTTAGTGCCTATTTTAAATGCTTAATGGATGCAACACATTAGAAATTTATGTTTTTTATGCATTTCTATTAAAAATATAGCATTACAACATAACATTATAGTATGGTAAGTAAATAAATTATTAAGGAGTTAATAAGAGATAGGTTTAAATTATGTAAATCTATCTTAATTAAATTATTTTGTTAGTTGTTATATTACTGACATGCATAGCTTGTAGTTGAGGAGATGGAGAGATGCAAAACTTAAATACAAGGTTTGTTAAAATGTGCAACTTGTAAAATAAAATCCCACAATAACCCATCACCTATTATAATAATGGTATCAAAGCCATGAGGATTAATGAGAATATATGATAGTTTGTTTTCTTATTTTTGTAAATAATGTCAAATATCCCTGTGTATTGAGGAAACAAAGAGCAATTTGGATTCTTATTTGTTGAAGTTCATGTTGACTGTGTAAAGCCCTTGAAGAGAGGCACATAAGTGACTCTACTTAAACATCGCACTCTTCAATGGTCAAACAGTCAA
The DNA here is from genome assembly GCA_027924645.1 of Cunninghamia lanceolata. Lineage (NCBI taxonomy): Eukaryota > Viridiplantae > Streptophyta > Pinopsida > Cupressales > Cupressaceae > Cunninghamia > Cunninghamia lanceolata. The sequence continues at coordinate 4,262,829 of BSBN01001026.1, read as the reverse complement.
TAACAATTTTACACCTCACCCACAACAAAATGTGGTAAATAGTTTTCCTATTTTTATTGGTCAAAATTTCTCTTTGAGCATTGATCTGGGTGATGTTTAAGAATAACTCACATAAGTATGCAAACACAAAGTGTGTCCAATTGGACAAGCAAGAAGAGTCATCTATGATGTATGTGTGCTTCATAAGTATCATCATGTTATTAGACAAAGAGCTTGTGGATTTCATGTGGGCTTTGGAAGTAAGCAATGAGCCATTATTGTGAGATATCCACCCACATAATACTTAATGTGCTATCCACAAAGTTTGTGAAGAGAACCGAGGAGATAAGATTCTTTGTATGTTGGACACAATGGATGAAACTCCAAAATTAAAATGATATGTTGGGCATACCCATAATATGTTGGACTTCTTGTTAGAGCAACAAACAAAAAGGAGATTTTTAGATGATGTTTGAAAGGTTATTTACGAAGATTTATAAAATAGCATGAAGAATGAGCGCAGCGAAAAAACATTAGAATAAAAAGAAAGTCATATAATTTTTTTATAGTTTCAATACATAAAAAATTTAGGCTTCCATATTATTATAGTTTAAAACCATTAAACAAATAAAAATAAAAACAAACTATTTAGTATGTTGAAATAATTTTCAATATGCCTAAAAAATTGACAACTTTTGATCTATGAGGAGTTCTCTTATGAATTTTGTGAGATTATGTCAAATATTGTTCACAACCTTTTCTCAAAAAGATTTTTCTTTAGCCTCTTTATGTTCTAATATTTCATTATTTTTGTGTTCTTGTAGAGTACATTTGCTTTAAAATCTTGTCTGATGGGATTTTATAAAATTTTGTAACTTTTATCTAGGAAGTTGATTTTGATGAAACTTTGTCAATATGAGTGGGATGATATCATAAAACATCCCTCTGAAGGATTTTACTCTATTTCTCTTGGTTTACGAAAATTAATTTTTATCCTACTTCAAATTCATTAAAAATAATTCTTTTGAACCTGAAGAATAAATATTGTAAGAGTTTTTTTACTCTACAGTTCTGTAGAGTAAAAAAGCTCTACAGTTCTGTAGAGTAAAAAAGCTCTACATTTTGAATACATGTTTTGTTCGTGGTAAGATTCATTTTATTTCCAAGGGGTAGATGCATCAATAGAAACAATAGTCGAGAAAATGAAAAGCATCAAGGCTTATATATGTTTCCGTAAAGTAAGTTTTTTTTGAGTCAGCGTAGTGAATTCCACGTGTCACCTTGGCGCATCCTAGAGTGATAAGGGTTTTGACATCTCTTTCTAGTTTTGCCATTGGTTGAGGTGTTCCATGTGGTGACCTTTCGCATCATTGTTGATTGACGACATCGACACAGTTTCTTTTTGTATCATTCACCGAGGAGAGGCTAGAAGATTCCATGTGTTGCTTCCGCACACCTTTTAGAGGGTTTCAGTTCTGAAAGTTTCCTTTGTTGCGCCATTGGCCGACTAGAGACGTGTGACACCTCCATGCATCATTTTAGTTTGGACTTGGGAGTGGTGTATAGTTCTGGAGGGCTCCTTTTTTATTCAAGACATGTCAAGTTTTCAAGAGTTCTGCTGGGACCCGATGGATATTGGCTGAAGACAGACACATGGCATCATCGTGTGATTTCAAAGGGAAAGTTTTTTGACAATTTTTTTTGTTACGCCATTGGTTGAGCCTATCCACGTGTCAGTTTATTTTTAATGTAGATTCACAGAGTCATGTAGGTTAATGAGTCTCTCTTGAGAGGTAGTTCGAGCTACAACTCTTAGTTTTCTATGCTTTTGTTTTAGTTAGTTTCTTGTTTCTTTGTTATCTCTGCTTAGTAGTTTGTATAAGAGCAAGATTTGTAGCTTGTTTTAGGGTTGAAAAAATTATTCAATACAACAATAAAAGAATTAAGCCTTCATGTGTGTTTCTCTAAAAGGATTTGAATATTGTGTATTTGTGCATAATTTTGGACTTGTATGCTTTGTTCTCCTTTCACCAATGAAGAGAAATAATGTTTTGTGCTAATTCACGAGTCTTTGATATGTTGTATTTGTAATATCGTGGCTTATTTGATTTGTTACTGGTAATGATATATAATCTGCTATGGAATCATGCATTTATGCTCTTTGAATAGTTATGATTCATTTTGTTGTTATCAATAACTAACATGTAGTGAGGTATTTTCCTTCATTATAATATGAATCCATTCCAGCACATCGCCTTAGTATAGTTTCCAATTCATAGTATTTTAGAGTCAACATTCTTTCCCTTTTCCCAAACAATAAATAATCTCAGAAGAGTTGGCTTCTATAAAGTCTGGAGGTTATCTCAAAAGCAAGTCCCACATTTTGAGATTTCCCATTGTTGGTGGTTTGATGCAAATTTTACTATCAATAGTTTTTTGGCATGCCTGATTGGACATTATAAATCGCCTGATTGGAGACCCGTTTGCATGCACTAAGGGCCTATCACGGGGAGTCACTCAACAAATAACCTGGGACTGCTAGTTCTACCATTAGTAACTGTCACTCATAGAAGAGCCATAGAAAGCACATCAGCAACACAGATGGCTCAGCTGACACCCCCAAAGAATTTTGTTGATTGGAGCAATGGCAGTGTATTCATTCCTTTGACACCTCCAGATACCTGGGATCCTATTCCAACAAATGCTTTAAAAGTGCTGCCAATGTTTATTGGAGAAGATTTCAAGACTCCTGAGGAACATTTGTGAGATGTGCTAGATGTATGCACGGTGCACTACATAACAAACCAGAGTGTGGCTCTGCAATTGCTTGCGGCATCATTTAAAGGAAGAGCTTTAGATTGGTATTGGTCTCTTCGGCGGAGTTTAATTAATACATGTGATCAACTGGGAAATTTATTTTTTGATGCAGTCAAGGTAGGAGGGTCTGATGAGGGACTGTCCAACCTTGCAGCCTTAAACTATTAACAACATGATCAATTAGAGATGTAATAGAAGTATATAGTTAACAATAGAAAGAAAGAGACATTCATAAGCACATGACACAAGATATATCCAGGGAAAAACCCAACCTTCAAAGCTCATTCCTCTTTATATTATGATCTCAAAACACATTACATATGCCTCTAAGGCTTTTTAGATGCTAGGCCATGACCCAAGGTTACAAAAGATTCATACAATAACACTCTTCCATGATTTCCTTCTTCTACTTCTCAATTCTCTGTTCTGCAACTTATTCTGCTCACTGCTCTGCTCTCTGCTTCAATTTTATTTCTTCTTCAGATCAAAACACTCATCCTCTTGCTTTATATCCTCGCATACTTGATCACTATTCATTCATTACCTTAAAACAAACATTTATCCTTCATTTATATCCTCTGCAAGACTTCATAACATTATCAAGTTGACCTAATTGCAACGACTAGTAAGAAGCGTGTAGACACGAATAGGTCGGACTGAAATATAAGGTATTGCTCTGCTGGTGCATAAAACTTCATGTGGATCTAAATGAAGGTTGGTCAGGTCCTTAAATTCCTTGACTGATGTCCCTTTTTTCTTTGCAAGTCATAGAATTGCTCTGCAAGACAATTAGATTCCACTGAACACTGTCGGCTCTGCTCTGTGAAAATATGTAATCTTCTGATAGTGATATCTTTCTGGAAATGAACCAAATGATTTGAATTTTGGATATGATGAAGATGATTATGTCTAGATGCTAAGTCCAGCTCTGCAACCTCTGATATGCAAATAAAATGTGGTAATCTCCAAGGTCACTCTCTCGATACTCTACAATTTTACTGTTAACTGTCCCAATTGTTTTGAATGCTTTCGGATGCTCCTGCATCATTTTCGCCAGATTCAAAGAGAAAGGAGACAGATCCTCCCTGTTGCAACAATTAATTACCATCAAATGAGCTCCTTAGGAGGCATAACATACTCCAAAACTAGATTCCATAAGACATGGCAGAGGATCCTAGTAATAGCTCGACCCCCAACAGGTATGGCCATTGTGTTTTATCTAAAGGCTTTCAATTCTGGTATAACGGTCATGATTCAATCATTGGGAGGATATTTCTTCTTGATGCATATGACATAGTTATATTAGTTGAAAATAATCTAACAGACACTAGGAAACTTCCTCTAAGACCTCCTCTGCCTATGTTTCTAGAGCTGTCCATACCCACTCAAGTGGAATTGCCCAATCCTTTGTAGCCTAACCCTTCCATGTACATTTACCCAACACCCTAGGCATTACCAGTCCCAGCACCTGTGCCTCAAGGATCTAAAATGAAATACGTTATTTAGTATGAAAAATGGGGAAGCAAGATAGAAGACTTCAAGTTCCACACTTTCACATACTAAAGCATTAGGGAAGCAAGGGATAAGTTTACAGATAAACTATTGATTTCCAAGGTTCCCTTTTCCTGTTAATTATGTCTATGTGATTGTTTCAATCAAGTTTTTACAAGCTAGTATCTCTCTTTAAGCATGAAACCCTAATTTGCAAATCAAACTATAATAACTTAATTTCTGACACAAATATGAATGAAATGACTACAAAAATGTAGAGGAAACAGTTCAGAGGTAGTGTACCTAAAAATTGAGGAGCTATTGGACTAGGGCGTTAGTGCTAGTGTCTCAAAAGTTTTTGTATGTCAGGATTATCTACGACAGGTATCTTTTAACCTCCAGAGGCTTCCGAATCCTAAAGAAATCACCCAATTGGACTAGGGCATTAGTACCAGTGTCTTGAAAGTCTCAGAATCTTAAAATCTGAATTCTGTGATGATTGTGTTTGCAATATCCATCTTCCTATCGCACCTTTCCACTGGATCTTGATGAATTCAACCTGTACATGCAAAAGGAGGAGAAAGATGGTTGTGACTATATAGGAGCTTCCCTTAGTCAAGCCCCATTTTCAGTATTCCTACCTCAACAATAGCCCAAGATAAAGATCTGCAGATGTGTGTGTTCATCTGAGAAATGTGCATGCATAAACATAAAACCCTAGATGACTCAAGCATCAAGGAGAGATAAAAAATGTGCTTCACTCAATGAACAAAGACAACTTCACCTCAAGGAGAGGAAAGCAATGAAGACTTGCATGAACAAGAAGGTGATGCATCCATGTCCGCGGAGGATTCCAAACTCAATGTTAGAAGCTTCAACCCTTCTCCCAATCATGCAAAAGGTTTAAAAACCCTAGGAAGAGCAAGATAGTCTCAAGATCTTGATTCCTAATCTCCATCTATTGTCTCCATGATAGCAAATTCAAATAACTTCAAAGAGCTTCAACAAATCACTAATCTTCAAATGGCAATTTTGGCAGAGTTTTGGCATAAAGTTTGCATATAGATTGTGTGTAATAAAATGATTTTCAAATGTATTTAAATATCTAACCTTAGGAATTTTAAATTTTAAAATAAGATGTCAACATCACGTGAAAAACAAAAATTTGAAAACGGAATCCCGAAATGCACGGCAGGGGTTGACATCCCTCCAAATTTTAAGACCTCAAGAAATAGCACAGGACAAGGGCGCTAGCGCCCAAGTGTAAGCCCTGATTTCCTAATCAGGACTACCTCAAGGAGGTTAGGGGATCCCAATACAAGCTTGCTTTTCACCTTCAGTCTTCAGTTATTCTAAAATACAACATTCTTCCAGTTAGACATAGGTCAATCAAGGTTTAGCAAGGTCTAAAATAAACTAGGTTGAAAGGTCACCAAAGGAGAGGAGCTAAACTACGGGAAATTGTACCATTCCATACAGGAGGACAATTTTTTGACATAACATTTAGCCCCCACTTTAGTGGCCATATGACACTATGTGCATATGCAACTAAAGGAAAGTAAATACATTAATCATGAAAAGGATACAAAATTTTTGTTGCAAAATAGGAAGAAGCCCCCAAGTCTATAATCCTGCAAGACCACAAAGTTAGGAACCACAACCTGTTAGGACCTAAAATTTCCTACAATTTTTGGCAAAATTTTAGGTTCCCATGATGAAAAATTTGATTGTAGCACTCAGAAATGCACATGTACAATGTCTCAGGAGCCTACTTTGAAAAATCATAACTGAAAGCCCATTCAGTTTCATGCCAAATAACTTTGCAAACATATTTATCTACCATATGCAAGTGTTTACACTTGATTTCAATTTCCTACGATCAGATTTGATAAAGTTTTGAAGTGCCAAGTTGAAGGGTTTTGGAAGGGTTTGCTGTCTGCAGTGTTAAATCTGCCAGGGAGGTCAAATTTGAAAGCTAATATTGCTGAGTTGGATGATTTTCATAGAAAACTAATTGGTGTATCAGATTTACCCTATTATAATCTAATTCCATGTCCATTTTCAAGGTGCCAACTCCTCATTTGCTATTTTTTCAAGATCAAAAGCAAATGGAATTTTCACTGTTTTGAAGACTGCATTTCCAGAAAAGTTTCAGGGGGTCAACTTTGGCTTTTAACATTTCATGAAAGAAGTGGATTGTGGAGAAACCCCTTTCCACACATGCTCATGGAGCCTAAGTAAACTATTTCCCCAAGTGGCAACTTCCTAGGAGATGATTTGGTATTTTTTCAAGATGGTGACTTTGTGAACCCTAGTTGGTTTCTAGTAAGATGCAGTTTTAGAAAAGGCTAAGTGGGCTACTTTGGCGTTGAATATTTTGCACATTTGGATGGGTCTTGCCAAACTATTTATTGCAATAAATTGTTAGATCAAATGTCTACATACATGTGCATTTTCATGGCTCCAAGAGATGGTTTGACCAGTTTTCTAGGGTGTTTTTGGAAGCCACTTGACTTGTTTAAGTCACAAATACAAAGTGCTAGAAAGAAGATTCTGACTGTTACCCATTTTGTTTTTTCATCCCAGGAGCATACAGAGGTAGTCTCTAGTCCTTTCAAAACAAAAACTTGTTTCAAAACAATTTTTTTTTAGCTAGGCCCGTAATAGGACCCGACATGCTTCACAAAATTATGAAGTTATAAGGCTAAGAAGACATCCAAATTTTGAATATGATGGAGCCAATCAAATGGGACACTCAATATACACCTAAGGCATAAATCTTACTCCACCTCTAGTTTCAATTATAAGGGAAGCAAACACTATAGTAAAGTGCATATCTACAAAGCATCATCAGATGATAGTTCTATATGGAATAGAATACACATTCTTCAGAAGCATGATCAACTTATGTCATGGATAGAATTGGGTATAAGATCAAATAAGATGGTTACTATGTCACATGATAGAAATTTGTATGTTTGGAGTTTAAAGGTGTGGAATGACTTGTGATTCTCATTTTTCAAAATATTCCTCTAGAAAAGGCCTGAAGTACATCATAATATAGTAAAACCTTTTAGCACAGACTAAAACGGCTTGTCTAGAAGAAGAAAACCTAATCATGAGCATGGAAGCATGAAATGGCAGAGGAATTGACATTCAACATAATGGTAGTTGTGAATTTCATGTCATAAAAGAGGTCGGGCACAGGCATATTGTGCTTGCTAATCTTGAATTTCATTCCCGTCTTCCCCTACTGCATACCTTTATTGCCCAGAACCTACTTTTTGAGGCTTACAAAAGACATGGGTTCTCTCAAGAGGCATTGACGTTGCTTCAGGCAATGCAACAAGTAGAAGTCCAACATAATCAACTCAACTCTGCGATAATTCTTTCAACATGTGCCAACCTGTGAGCATTGGGATAGGGTATGGAAATCCACCAAAAAATTAATTCAAAGCGGTTCTTTGTCAGATGCTGTAGTTGTGAATGCCCCGATGGACATGTATGCAAAAGGTGGAAATATGCAGAAGACACCAATTGTTTGAGAAAATATATAATGCAAATGTGGTCTCATGGACCACCATGATTAAAAAGATATACACAAAACAATGATCTGGACAAGGCTCAAAGGCTTTTCAATAAAATGCCTCAACGCACTGTGGTTTCCTGGAATGCAATGATTACAACATATGTATAGAGTGGTGCTCTTGATGAGGCTCTGCAACTTTTTGAAGAAATGCCGTGACCTAATTTATTTTCATGGAATGCAGTAATTACTAGATATGCACAAAAGGGGCTTGTTGAAAAGGCCTTGAAGATGTTAAAGCAAATGAAATCCTTAGATGTAATGCCAAACTCATCAACTTATGCTAGTATCCTTCTGCCCTTATTGAAATAGGAGCTTCAAAACAAGGAATGGACATCTATCAAGCATATCAAAAGGAGAATGATACATTAGTAAGATATTATAAAAGTCCCTTTGATCTACAAAGAAAGTGGGCCTTAGAGATCTTAACTAATAAACATTACCGAGATCAAAAGGTATAAAACACATGTCGAGGAGAATACATTATATTGGCATAAGGTTTAACAACGTCTCTTTGATAAGCTAAAAAGGCATATGGGATATTCATCGAGAATACTTGCAATTATCAGCAGGACATATTATATAGTCCCTTCAATAGCCTGAAGAAGCATACAAATACTATCATTGGGGAGAGATATAAATATCGGTAAGGGTAAAGTTTAGTCACTCTGATACAACAAAATGTACATCACCAAAGTACAAGTAGAAATTAAATAAAGTGTGACTATAGTAAAATGTGAATTTCATATTTTCATCGATGGGGTTATAAGGCGGGTAATTATTTTACCCAAGGGACATAATTGTTGGGATAAGGTGCCATTAACCTTGTAAATCCCAATATTGTATTTATTCCATTTATTATTTGTAATTTGTAATTACCCATAAGGGATGTACAAGTTTCACCGGTACTGGTAAAAATTATTTATTGTCCACGGTAATTACGAAGTTACTACACGGTAAGTCCCGGAGTTACTGGCGGTAGTTACAAGGTGTCATTTACTATGGTAAATGGTAATTGGTCAAAGTGGGGTGGACATGTGGAGGAATAATCTATTTTTAGTGTTATGACGCACGTCATAGATGCTGTAAGAAGGTGTAAGAGATTCTATGACAACTGTAAGTTGTCATAAGAATCTATGAGACTAATAATAGCATATGACACATCATAAGATGCTGTAAGTGGTTATTTTTGGCCCCAAGGCGTTCAAGCTTGCATGGGCACATTTTCCCAAGTGTAGGTGTTAGGGTTAGCCAGCAGAAGATATCAATTAAATGCAAATAAAGATTAAATAGAGAAATGGAAATACACAATTAATAACAGCGAGAGACAAGTTTTAACGTGGTTCACCCAAACTCGGGCTACATCCACCAAACAGAGAGTCCAATATTATTATCTAGTAAATCAAACCAATTACAACCAGCAATCCCTGCAACTCAATACCATTGCAAATGCTACAATACCATATATCAAAACCCTAACCCTTAGCCGCTTTTATCAAGCCTTTTTATCGGTTACAAAAATTAGGGTTTTCTTATGTCGGTCATAAAAAATAGGATTTTTTATGTCGGCCCTAAAAAAATTTTCTCAGGGGCTACCGCCCCCGAACCCCCGCTTGGGGCTCGGCCCAACCTCGAACCCCGGCAAGGATACATGGCTAGTGTACAGTACTTTCTTGATCAGTTGCCACCTACCAATAGTAGGATGCATGTATGACAACATTTATGACCCCGTAAGAGCCTATTCTTGGCTCTGGACGCCCAAGGTTCTGTTGTTGACTCTTGACAAGTGTTATGGGCTTGTAAGAAGTCATTTAATGTCTTGAGGTTGTGTAAATTCTATATAAACCATAGCATAGTAGATGAGAGGAATATAACAGTTTACAGGTACCCAGGTTCTGCCGGAGTGAAGGTTGAAGGACAGAGGAAGTGAATGTATTTGTAATCTCCTTTTGTGAAGATAATACAACTTGGCCTCTTTTCTTGGTGGAGTTTTTTACTCGAAAGGGTTTTCTCCACGTTAAACACTTGTGTTATGTGCTTCATTCTACTTCTGGTATATTTATGTATTATGGGTTTATGTTTTGTTACAGTCTCCATTATTAATGCACACTTAAAAGATTTTTAAAATTTATTCGAATTAGATTTCCATTGAAGTAGTGTTGCTTTCATTTCTAACATTTGGTATCAAAGCCTGGCCAGCTTTGACTCTTGGGTGGTAGTGTGGAAGCTGTAGCTGCAATGGGAGATTTGGTTCTGTTTGTTTTGCAGATCTTGTGTTGATATTATGGCTGCATCCACCATTGCATCAACCTCTTGATTGGACATTGAGAAGTTCAACGAAACAGGGTATGAGTTATGGAAGCTGAAAATGGAAGATTTGTTGGAAGAAAGAAACCAATGGTTGGCTGTCCAAAAAGAGAAGAAACCTGACGATGTCTCTCAAGATGAGTGGGATAGACTGGATAAGAAGGCACAGGGAACCATCCGGTTGTGTCTTTTAGACTTTGTCTTATTGAATGTCACAAAGGAATAGACTGCATACAAGTTGTGCCTTTAATCTTGCCAAAAGTCAAGCCCACCCCAAACCCAAACCAGTTGTCCCTAATGATACCTGGATTGTCTCCCTCCCATACATAGAAGGTCTATCTAATAAAATCTCAAAAATCCTTCGCAAAATGGGCCTCCTATGTACTTTCAAACCTGTCTCCACCCTCAGAAATCTTATTCCTTCTACCAAAGATCCTAGGAGTAATCTAATCAACTTTGGGGTCTATAAGATTGTCTGCTCCTGTGGGACCCCATACATTGGGGAAATGGGATGATCCATTAGCACTAGGATCAAGGAGCATAGTGCAGACATCAGGCATGATCGTGTTTCCAAATTTGCTCTAGCCAAGCACTCCTACAATACCAAGCACCACATTTGTCTTGAGCACACCCAAGTCTTAGTGAAGGAAGATTGTTTCTTCAAGAGGAAACTCCAAGAAGCCATCTTCATTAGAAGTCACCCCTCCAATCTCAATCGTGATGAAGGGTGGCAAATCAGCCTGGCCTAGCAACCGTTACTGAACTCCCTCCAGTCACACCCTACCCCTTCTTGATTCCTCAGGCCCTGTCCTTGCCCGACTCGTTGTTTGTTTCTCCTTTCTGACCTCTATTTATCTTCCCAATCCCCCTTCCTCTCCCTCCCTTACCTTTCCTTGTTATCCCTCTTTTCCTTTTTTCCCCCTTTGTGTTCCCCTTATGTAGTGCTTTCCACTCCTTGTTCCCCCTCACACACACGAGCTGACACACACACACACACATACAGACACACTTTTATTTATCTTTCTTGTCTTATCTCTTGTCCTTTCATTTCTCATACCTTTATCCGTCTTGCCTTTTAGATTGTATTGTTTTTTCATTTCTATATCATACTTCCTCTCAAACCCATTTTTTTCTTTCTTGCTTTGCTTCATGTCTCTTCGTTTTTTCATACCTTTAATCTTCTTCTTGTCTTTTGATTGTTTTGATATATCATTTATTTACCTTACTTGTCTTGCTCATTCTGCCAGTTAATTTTCATTTTTATGGCATACTATTGATATATATTTATATATCATGTATATGATATATTAATGACATATATTTATGTATCATCTATATTTAATTATTTCTCGCATATTTATGTATTAGTATCTTCATTTGCATTTTCTTGTGGGTTTCTATAGATATATTTATTTTTGTATATTCACGTGTAGGTTTTTACATGCATTTGTCTTCACTTCATGAATCCTTAACCTTTACTTCTTACCTATGTTTGAGTTTGTACATTTTTGAGGTCCTCTATAGTTGTGTTTGTTTTTGTGTATACCCTTGTAGGTATTTATATATGCTTATGTTCTCTTTGTATATCATATTATATAATACTACAATGATGTGTATTTATATATCATTTATATGATATATATAAATATATATTTATTAGTTCTCTTTTCTTTTTCATTTTTTGTTAAACTAATGATATGTTTTTACATATCATTTTTTGACATATTTATGACACATATTTATATATCATTTACATATATTTATACTTCATTTTTAGGATATGCTTCTTTTATTTATTTTTCATCTATTTATCATTGATATGATATACTATTGATAGGTTTTTATGTGTCATTTATTTCATTGACATATATTTACATATTATTTTGATATCACTTTTATATTTTCATTTATAGGATAGCAAGTTTTGTTTGCATTTTTGGGTTCATTTGGGCATATAGTTAGACATAGGGTTTTGTCTATTATTAGCTGCATGTGCTTTCACCTCGTCTTTACATTTTTTGGTGCTTGTTTAATTGCAATTTTAGACCTGATCTATTCATTTGGTTATTTCTCAAGATAATGCATATGTAGGTTTTATTTTATTCTTTTGTTTCCACTTAGTTGTCAATTTTATTGTTTTACCTATGTTATTATATAGCATTTATATGACATATAAATATACATATTTGTATTTTTTAGTTTTCACTTAATTATCATTTATCTTATATAACATTGTTATAGCATTTAGCCTTTATTCATTTATCATTTACTTGATATACTGAGGTTATGTAATTTTATATATCATTTATATGACATATTATTGACTTGTATGTATATTTCATTTATATTTATCTATATTTCATTCATATGATATGTTTCACTTATACGTCATCTATTTGGTTTACTAATTTTATGTATTTATTTATTTATCATTAATTTGATTCATTAATGACATATATATATAATTAAGGACATATATTTATATATATTTATAGATATGTGTCTTATTAATGTCCTCTTTGTTGGCATGCACATGTTGTTTGGTTATATAGTATAGTTAGGGTTGCATTTAGATTTAGATTCCTTTTTCTTCTCCTTTTTCATCTTCTTTCCCTTGCTTTGATTACTCACTATTATTTGCAATATATTTCCTTCTTGCTCATTACCCCTTATTGATTATTGGGTAATTCTTTTTACGTTAGATTGTGACTTATTCATGTCTTTACCATTCATCTCATTGTGTGGTAGCTTTTAATATTTTTAATTTTTTGTTTTGCCCACCTCACCAACCCAAACCCCACCTGCTCTTCCTTTTAAAGGGTAAGTTTTCAATCCAACTCATAATCATCCTCTTCCTGATGATGGATCACTGAGTGTGATCTGAAACGTTGAAGCAAAAACATACATAGTTTAATCCAGAAGCACTATCACAATTATTTCATGGACTATGGAAAACTCATGCCTGCTAATGCTTAAGAGCGTTAATACACTATTCATCCAGCATCTCAAGTTGTTGTAATCTCTTTTCTCTTTCCATGTCATCATCAATAACATCTCTCAAGGAGACTCTCAATGAAAGAACTTCGAGTTCCAAGGGCATTACTGCGTCAGCACCATAAACAAGATTATACGGGGTAGTTCTAGTAGCCATATGAATACTTGTTCTATAAACCCATAATGTGTAGGATAATTAAGTATGACAATCTTTCTAATGCTTGTTAACAAGTTTTCATAGAATTTGTCCTATAACCTTATTTGAAGCTTCTGCTTGGCCATTCGATTGAGGATAATAAGGTGTAGAGAAGTGATATTGAATGTGATACTTTTCTAGAAATTTCTTCACATCCTTGTTCTTGAATGGCATACTATTGTCAGAGACCAAGGAGGAAGGGATACCAAATTGAGAGATTATGTTATCTTGTATAAAACGATAAATTACTTCAGTAGTCGTGGATCGTAAAGGGACAACTTCAACCCACTTCATGAAGTAATCAGTAGCAGTAATTTTAAAGGTATGTCCTTGAGAAGAAGGTGGAGAAATTTTACCAATTAGATGCAAGGCCCAAAATAGAGAATGGCCAAGGTGACACTTGGGCACGAAGTTCCTGGGCAGGTGCTAGGACTAAATGTTGATGTTGTTGACATTGCGGGCACTTCTTGACATAAGTGAAAGAATCTTGTTCCATACGTTGCCAATAATATCCCATACATATTAATTTTCGTACAATGATTTTGCTCCAAAATGTCCTCCACAAGTGCCAGAGTGAGCTTCTTCTAAAGCTATTGAAATCTCTGAATTACTAAGACATCGGAGAAGAACACTATTATAACTTCGTCTATATAAGACATTATATAGAATGATATAGTGCATTGCAAGTTTATGTAGGCAAACTTGAGCATTTTTAGACATTGAATTAGAGATGGTTCCATCGTGCAAATAGTTGAATATATGGGAGAATCATTCATTAGAGTTTATATCACAATAGAGATCAAGACTTGCAACTACAAGATCTTCTATAGCTGGTGTTTTAAGATTATGGATAATAAAGATAAATGTGTCAGGAGAATAGTTAGGGGATATAAGGGAAGTTGTGCTTGCCATTGCATTCACATGTCGATTGTCTGTCCGTAGAATAGTATCAATTGAAAACAATGTAAATCACTATAATAGGGACAAAACCAAATAACGATATTGAGATAATTTGTCTTGTTTAGCTTGATACGATCCATTTATTTATCTTACAATTAGTTGTAAATCACCATATATAGTGAGGTTTTGGTGTTTAGAGCCAAGGCGACACGAAGTCCTGCATTAAGAGCTTCATACTCAACAATGTTGTTTGTGCATGAGAAGTTTAGGTGGTAAGACATAGGAATCGGCTTACCTATAGGGGTACCAATATGGCACCAGCACCGGAGCCAGTTCAACATCTTGATCCATCAAAGTACAATTCCCATTTATCTTTCTTGTCAATAGCTAAGATTTGACCATCAGGGAATGTCTCCTGATTTTGTATAGCAAAAGGAGAAGGTGCTTCGGCTAAATGGTCGGTTAATGCTTGTCCTTTAATTGCTTTCTAAGATATAAATCTAAGATCAAATTCAATTAACAACATAACCCATTTAGCATGCTGACCAAAAAGATCTGTTTTAGCAAATAAATGTTTCAAAGGGTCAAATTTTACCATTACATGCATCTCAACATTTAGGAGATAATGCCTAAGCGTTTGTGTTGCGAAGACAAGAGCTAAGCATTATTTCTCAATGATAGTATATCACACTTCATAATCAAGTAATGTTCAGCTGATGTAATATACAACACGTTCCTTACCTTCAGTATCATGTTGTGCAAATAATGCTGCAAGGGCATTATTAGATGCTGAGGTGTAAAGGATAAAAGGTTTATCAGAAACAATAGGTTGTAAAATAGGAGGTTTAGCGAGATAACTTTTTAAGTCCTCAAAAGCCTTTTGACAGTCTGAATTCCATTGAAATTTCAAATCCTTCTTCAGTAGTTGAGTAGAAGGGTGAGTCTTATCTACGAGTTGTGAGACAAGTCAGTGAATGGCTTGTATCTTCCCTTGTTAACTACGAAGTTGAGATATGTTTTTAGATGTTGGCATGTTAACAATCACATCAATCTTTTTCGTATCTACTTCAATACCATGATTTGAAAATATGAATCCCAACAGTTTCTCACTATCTACACCAAATACACACTTACGGGGATTTACTCGCATGTATTTATTTATTTGTTAAAAGATCTGTCAAAGAGTCATAGTATGATCTTGATGATTAATGGATTTTGCCAAGATGTCATCAACATAGTCTTCTAAAATATTGTGCATGTAATCATGAAATATAAGTCATAGCACGTTGGTAAGTTGCTCCAGCATTCTTAAGTCCAAACGGCATGACCACCCAACAAAATGTTCCCCATGGTGTTATAAAAGTTGTTTTATATTGATCATGAGGGTTTATGAAAATTTGATTATATCCTGAAAATCAATCCATGAAGGAAAGTAGTTCATGGCCGACTATTGAATCAAAAATCATATCGATGTTAGGAAGTGGGAAATCATCTTTCAAAAATGCAAGATTCAAGTCTCTAAAATTGGTACACATGCGGATACGACCATCAGGTTTAGTGACAGCCACTATATTCAAAATCCAAGGTGAATAGTTAATGAGGAAGATAAAGCCGGCTTATAAAAGATTTTCTATCTCAGCCTTAACGAGTAACACAATCTTAGGATTAATCTTATGAATCTTTTATTTGAACGGATTAGCATTTGGTTTCAATACAATATTATGTGTTACAATTTGAGGATCAATACCAGGCATATCTGAATAGTTCCAAGCAAACAATTCAGAAAATTCGTGTAACAACATTGTCATATCTTCTTTTTCTTCTGCGTTTAAGCAATCACCTATAGGGATAACTTTTTTAGTGTTATCTTTCTCCATGAAAACATCAATAGTCTTTCCATTAAGGAGAGTGCTGTGGTCTAGATTGGGTGATTGTGGTAACTCTTCATATTCTTCTTTAGATTTCAAAGTAGTACTTATCATGCTAATGGATTTTTAAAAATATGCAGCACTGTTCAAGCAATAAGGCAATCCACGTTTATGATGGTAATGGGGAATATTGTCGTAAGCACCTAAGAATTCAATTATCGATTCATCTATTGAAAAGACATCTAAGGGGATCTCTCTTGGAGGACAATTAGTGTCAAGCGTCTCAGGAAAGATCAAGTTAAGCATGGATATTGTATTCAAATTAAGAGTAGGTGTCATGTTTCATTTTTATGGAAAATATAATTATTCTAGATTAGTGAACATTTACCATGTTTGTTTTACTTTAAGTTATATTATATGTGTGAAGTTAATTATCATGAGGTTATATAGATGGAAATTAGAAAAAAATTGATTTAAATATTAGATACTATCGATGTGTTTACAATGAATTGCTTCGGCTATGTTTTGGAGACACTAACCTATTGACATCGAGTTGAGTGAGAATGAATGCAGGTACTCGTCGAAGACAAGAACATGGTTGAGGTAGAGATGTTCTAGCCACTTGGCAAGAACTGATGGGATGGTAAACCCCGATGCAATCACACACTCATGTAGTTTCATATGCATTTTCGAATGGCTTATTTTTATGCATTAATGGGTGGTTAATAATCGTGATTGATGATTTGATATTTAGAAATTATTGTGTTTTAATTGTTATGAAATCTTTTTCGAATAATATTTTAGAAGGTTTATTGTATTTTTAAATAGTGAATATATCCATATGGTTGTATTTTATATAGTTGAATAAATAATAATAAATGTTTTCTATTTACATGACTATAGATGTTTGGAATACATAGTGTTGCAAGTATGAGGTAAACCAGTGTTGTCATTGATGTCAACATACTCATATTGCTTTGACAAGAAGGATTCAATGAGTAGTGTGCTGAGGATATTGAGAAATTAGCCTCAGTCAGGAACAGTAAAGAACAGTGATGAGAAGAAGGCAAATGTACTGTATAGGATGCGAACCAGAGGATGCGGATTAAAGGGTTTGTAGATATGAGTCTTGAGATGCTTCAGTTAAGATTTCAGAGGTCCGCATGAAGATCTGAAGGAGTTGTGGCTGTCGGTGTAGAACCGGTTCCGGCAAGTATTTAGAGGTGACAGAGGATCACAAAAAGGTCCGGTGAGGTCTGGAACTGTATAATCCTAATCTGCGGATTGGAAGGAGTCTTTGGGATGTCCTTGTGATGTGCCATCTTGAGTTGTGTATAATTTGGAGGTCCGGAAGTACCTCCTGCATTATGACAGTGGGGACAGTCTGTGTTCTTGAAGTTCTGGATGAGGAAGACAAGAGATTCCAGTAAGTAGAGGAAGTGCGGATGTATCCGGTCATTCAGGCAGGCTTGTGAAGGTTCTTGGATCATGTTGAGGTTGTGTTGTTGGTCCACATTGATAGTAGAGCCCGAAATTGAAGTTATTCTTCCGGATGAAGTTCTTGCTCTGTTTAGCCGACCGGATGAGTTGTTCATCCTGCGAATGTTCTTGTGGTGGCCGACCGGATGTGTTATTCATCTTGCGGATACTCTTATGGTTGTTTGCCGACTTAGATGTTTGTTCCTAAGTCGATGTCTTGTATAAATAATGGTTTGTGAGTTCATTTCGAGGTGTGGATTGTGTGGATGAGTGTGGCATAGCGAAGAGAAGTGCGAAAGGCAGAGCAGAGGTTTTTGGGCTTAAATGGAACTGATCCGGACATGGTAGAGATGTCATTCTCTAGTTCAAGATTGTGATTCTTATCACTTTGTAGACAGTGTGTCTCCTTGTAGGCAGTGGGCCTCTTTGTGAGCAGTGTGCTCGGGCAGTGAGCCCTAATTGGCAAGTGCCATTCTTTTTCTTATTCTTCTAACAGAGAATAATCCTTGGGTTAATCACCCCGTGGTTTTTCCCTTAACCAGGTTTTCCACATCAAAATCTTGGTGTTCAATGTGTTGATGTTTATCTGCTCTTGTGTGTATGTATTATGCTTTCATGGATGATTAATTGATATGCTGTTAACTAACAACGAAGAATCAAGTGTTTGAAAGAACAAGAAGTTTTATACAACTGATTCACCCCCCCCCCAGTTGTATGTCTTAAATCCAACACATAGGTCATTTAGATTTAAACAATTATATTAAATTATGATAGATATATGAAAATATATGTATTATTTTATTATTCTTGATTGATTAAGAGTGTTTTTGTGTTATTTAAAAATAAATAATATATTAATAGTACGAATATATTTAGGAAATGAATAAAAGAATTAAAATTTACTTACTGTCATCCATGTGACATTAAGCTAATTAAAAAGTTGTTATTTTAAAATAAAATAGAAATTTGAGAGCTTTATTGAAGAAGAAATTCGCATGCAAACTAAAGATAATTTGCAGTCTTTAAACCTGCATTTGGGACGCTTAAAATAAGAGAGATTTTTTTTGATAAAAAGTGAGGGCATTCAGTATAAGATGACCCCCGACATTTTTGCAGCAGAAACAAAGTTGTTTTTTTGTGTATTTTGGGCGTTGAAGGCAGAGAAGACCTTAATGTTGGAGTGACGGGAAGCTAGAGAAAGGCAGTGACCAGGAAGGCAAATCAACTTGTGTTTATAGGCAAATAATTCTAGATATTTTTCTATTTTTCAATGCAAGAAATATGGTGGATTAAAATTGTTAGAATGCATAATATTTAGCCTGTGAAACTTTTGTTTTCTAGTCTGTGTGCTTGGGGAATCGACTCCCTCTTCCTGGTGTCGACCTATCTCCTCCTTTGCCACCAAATAGCAGACCTAGGCTGGCATTTTACCACTTCTTTGATTTCTAATCGACCTTTAGAATGGGTGTTAGGTTTCCTTTGTTCTGATCGACCAACTGCTAGAAGCGTTATATCTCTTTAAACTTGAGCGACTTATTCGTATTTCATGCTTGCCGTCAATCTTTTAACTATGACACTAATATTGCATCGACCTACTATTTTCCTTTCTTGTCTATGCTTTTCTTGCTTATTGCTAAGTAAAACACCTTCTTTTCTTGATCTTGATATATCCATTGGAACCATACTCAACCCAGTTCCTAGTAGATTGTAAAACTACTCCCTGGCAAATAAGGCAATCTTATAAAATATCACAAATCTATCCAAGTACAACATTGTGTATAGGATCAACCTGCTGTACCTAACCTTTGTCTTTTGTTGATCATTGGTTTATGATATGAAAATTGCCTCTTTTCTTGATTTAGTTATACCATTGAAAAACAATAGTTAACTGAATCTCTGATTGCTGATAAAACTTATTCTTTGACAGACAAAAATATGAGAAAAATGTTATCTTTCTATATGCTGTTTAGAACCAGTTATTGTTAAAGAATTGACCTCTACTTACTGAATAAATGATGATGAGAATCTCTGATTGCTGATAAAACTTATCCTTTGACAGACAAAAATATGAGAAAAATGTTATCTTTCTATATGCTGTTTAGAACTAGTTATTGTTAAAGAATTGACCTCTACTTACTGAATAAATGATGATGAATAACTTCTCAAATATAGATGAAACTATTAGTTTCCTGTTGACATTTTCCGTTATTGATTTGCTGTTCAAAATGTATTTGTAAACATTATCACAACATGACAGTAATTTGATTAAACTCTGTTCTATATTCATTTTTATTTCTACAAATAGTTCATGTCACAGCTGCGACATGAAGACTGTTTTTATTGTTTTGGACTTCCTATCATAGTTGTGATAGTAAGGTTTTTGATTGACTTGTGAACTTATTTAGTTGTAAAGACAATTAGACTGAGATAGCTCCTGTCACAGATATGATAGTGAGGTTGCTTAAATCACTTAGATTACTATTTACATTGGGAAATATGATTGAAATATGTACTTGGAAATTATATAGTTTTGACAAACTTATGGATGCAATGAAATGAACAAAAGATGGATTATTGCTTGGAAAGTGTATTTCCTTAATTGATGTTTTGCGAAAGGGATTTTTGATTGATTTATTGGTAAACTTGAATTCTTGATTCTTTATTATTTATTTACTTGCTTCTTGGGGAAAGAAGAAGTTTTTATCTAGGAATGTATTGGGTTACTTTCTGGGCTAGGATGCCGAATGTGGATTTTCAGAGATGGATTTTCCTCTTTTCAGGAATTGAACCAAGTTACTATTTAAAGGTTTAGATCTAATTGAGATAACATTGAAATAGATGTTTATTTGTCTAGCAAAACTTATTTATATATATCTCTACCACATCTTGTTGTGAGACAATCTACTTTTCATTATTTAGAATTGCACATTCAGACATCAGGGTTGCATCGGGTGTGTTAGGTCACAAAAACATAGGTCCTAAAACCTAAGAGGTTGCCAAGCTCTCTTAACATTTTTAGCTAATGAAACAGGGTAGATATGGCTAAACCCCCTTCACTTTAGGCTCTGCCAGACCTAGGTGGGCATACCTTAATGATTGGTGCAGACTTAATTTGACCTTCACAATGGCAAATGAGTGTGAAGTAGATGTAATGTTTGGATGTATTTCTAAGACTAAGGTTTGCAAATATGAATAAGGTATGAAAGTTAATAATGAATATGACCAGTGTTTTATCTATTGGGAAGGGAAATCAAGAGTTACTGGTATGTGGACCTTTAGATTTGACTTAACTCGAATTGTTAGGCACTTATGTAAATTTCTATCTTGTACATATGTGTAAGAATGTTAAGATGTAGGATTCTTCTTATCAGATCCCAATGATATTTCCCCAAATTGCTATGACCCAGAGAAAAGATTTTAATTATGACATGAAGGAAACCAACTAAGATAGCTTGTTCAAAGGATTTTAACTCTGGGAAGAGACCAATAAACATAGACTATTCAATAGGACTTAAATCAACTTCCCACAGAAACCAATCACACAGACCATAGAGTAACAACAAATGTGTACTAAAAAATTAATGATATCCTGGATATATTAATTTAAACAACTTGAGAAACCACTCTGGAGACAATCATGCAACTCATAAATATTAACATCAACATAACAATTGAACATCAATCTTCAGATCAACCAAATAACTTTGATTCCTTTTATTAATTCAAAAATTTAGATTGGTTCGAAAACATAGATAGATATAAATGGATTCTTCAAATATTGCTTTTATATTGCATATAGGTTTGTGAAAAATAGATGAGATGATATCTTTCCAAAATGGCCTTGGTATCCTATTTTATAGGATGCATACAAGCTTCAGACCAAAAACATTGTGTTGTTTCATAATTGCATCCTTTTCAACTAACTAATGTGTAATTAGGAAACATAAAGAGAAACAGAAGCATATGCAGTGATCGAGTTCTGGCTCCATTAATCATCGTAGAGTGATCCATGACCCATAGGTCTGGCAAGATCACCCTCATCTCCATGATACATATTGATACACCTGCATTGCTTGTTGTGTGACAAAATTGTACTACAACCACTTCCTTACACTGCCCTAGATATGAACAAATTTATACTGCCAATATGATCGATGTAATCTTGATCAGCGCAGGTATTTGTTGAAATTAGATTATTCATAATTAACTACAGGGTGAATATCTTTCCCAAGCATGTATAAGTGTTTCCTGTTACCTGTTCTACATTATTTATGTTCTCATGCAGTGGTGGCAATAATCCATTCAATTCATCTTTACAAGTATCCTTATCTCGCAAACGCCAATCAGTATTGAAATTTTTTGGAAATGCCATGTTAGGATGTTGGTCAAAGTCATTCAAATCTTCTGTAAGTATACCATTAAATCTCTCATGTTCACTGATCAAGTCTTCATATTCTTTGAACACCTATTTTTCAACATTAGATTTGGTATTCGAATTTTCTTTTATTTCTAACATCCTAAGGTGCAGTCTTTTGTGTTCTTGATACATCTGGTGAGTCCTCTTATGCAAGCCCCAAACTTTATCACTATTTTCCATCATTTTGCCAAATCTTCTTTGAATCAATTCAGAAGCCATGTTGTATTTGACCGTTTTCAATTCAGTTTCCAACTGTTCACTCCTAGTTTGAAATTTCTCTGCTTTAAGCTTCTAATAATTAGCATTTGATTTAGCTTCCATAACCCTCTTGTCAGCTTCCAGGAATGGTGAATAGCTGTTAGGTGAAGGCAATTTATCTTTATAGGTGGCAATTTCCTACAAAAGCCTTGCATTTTCTGCCATATAGTCGTTATTCCTCCTTACCAACTGCTCAATCTATGCCTTGGTTAATCTTGCAACATTTACATTTAGGTTGGCAGTTTCAATAGGGTCTGCTTCTTTAACTCTTTGAATCATTAGGTGACCAAAGACTTCATTAGGATTGATTATAACTTGAGGCTTTTTGTGTGGGGGAAATAGTGACCATTTAGCAATGTTTGCTTATTAGGATCATACCTTGGTCCATATTTGATTTTGTCTAGGGCCTCAATGCTAAGCTGCATCTTTTTGTCTTGGTTCTTTCTGAAAGTGTCAAACACAATTGCAGAAGTTATATGCCATCCAGGTATCAATATAACCCCTGCTTCCTGGAGCAATTTTCTTCCCTTTTTAGGAGTCATATCCTCCATGGCTTTATCAATTTATGACTGAAGTTCCTGTAGAACTTCATCTTAGATTTCAAGAGTGATGTTTTTCATTCTTTCTTTGGCTTGCTTTCCTTTATACTCATATAAAAAGGACTTGAATTCTGCAGTCTTGATGAATTCATCATCTGTAATGAATTTTTTAATGGCTAAATACCTTACATCATCTGTTAACTCATCAGAGGTTTCTATTTCAATCTCTTCTCTTTCCTTTGGAGGTTCATATTCTTCTATATGGGGCCAGGATGCTTGCAAGTCATTATTTTCCCCTTCCTCTTCTTCAACATCAAAAGAAATACCAGGAGTTGGTTGAGGAGACAAATCAACCATTGGGATTTCATCCTTTGCATGTGTTTCTTTGACAACTCTTCCCTTTCTTTCAAAGATATGGGGAGGAACATTTTCAATCAATTCTGAAGCATTTTAAATTAATGCATCTAATCTCTTTACAAGATCATTTATGTTTATAAAAGCACCTATGTAATTGGGGTTTTTGGCTACCCTCCAAGTCTCGACCAACATTATCTTGTGATACAATCTTCTTCTTTCAACTTTATTGTGCTCATCTTGGTTTCTAGTTAGGTCATCATCAATAAACAACACATGATTATACCTTTTCAGCTTCTTCTTGGTTTTGACTATGCATATAAAATTCTCGGGGTCAAAATTCTCTCTAGCATTTCCTGCAGGCAACCTAAAATACTCCAATCTTTTCTCAATTAACTGATATCCTTTATTTGACATGATGGTGAAGTATCCAAAACACAACATCCCAGGTATGAAATATTGTTTATTGGAACCTTTTAAATGCATGAAATCTGAGTAGGCAAGTTGTCTCACAATTTCTAAGTAAGTAATCCTGTCTGGACAAGTTTTAGGTAACAAGAGAGGGGGGCCTTCAAATACAAATACCCTTATGTTTGTGCAATCACTGTAGGAGTACCAGTCACGCCAATTGTGATTGAACTTTCCTTGCTTGTACTTGTCCTTAGGCCTTAGAAATTTCTATATTTCTGGTGACAAGTTGTATTCACAAGGGTGGCCTAACAATTTATAGATAGGTTTCACAAAGTATTCTTCAAAATAGAGGCAATGAGACCTCTCACACTGGCTATCCCAGATAGCGGTCCACATCTGAATAGGTTTAATGTCACCATTCTTGTCTAAATCTCTTACCCTCAGACATTCACTCCACATTCTAGAATTCTTCGCTTCATATAAGATAAGGTGCATAAGTACAGAATAGTGAGTGAACTTACTACCTCCTTCTTTCAGGGAGACTAATTCATTATGAAGGGCATTAGCCATGAATTCAGCATAATCAAAACACAATGCTTGTTGACTTTGCACATCAACAGTTAAAACCATAGGAGCAATCTCCATAAACAAGGAAGCCTCAACTCCAAGCAATTGACACAGAGTAATAGGTGTATTGGAAATACTCTTCAAACATCTCTACAGAATATGGGGGATCTTTTGTCACTGTAAACATTTTAAGTTTGTTTTCTCCATCTTGGGGTCTATGCAGGGGCAACCTCCACCTTTTATATTTGTTGCTCATGTTATAATATTCATTAAGTAAATCTCAGAGTCTGAATTTCACATCAAAGCTACATTCCAGTTGAAAGACCATTTGTATATAGTCTCTAGTGATAGGGAAAAAGCCCGTTCCATCTCTTAATTCTACCATGTGGTTATGAGGATTGTAGCTTTTAGCTATGACTTTCAAAAATTCAACATTTACGAACACATTGGGCACTATAAGTTTTCGTAAATTCATTCTCCAAGGGTTCGACATTGGTACACGCCTATACATTCTTCTTTAGAGATATATGAAGAGGTCATAATCTCTCATGGGTGTCCATACATCCCCTACATGTTTGTAAATGTCTTCCAACTTCTCTGCATTGGGATTCAATTGAGCATTTCTTCTAGACCTTTGACCAGATTTTGGGCATTGGTCGATCAGGTCTTGATTCAGGTGTCTCTCATCTAACTTTTGTCTCTTAACCCTAGGGTTTTCAGATGTGTCTTCTATAGTATAATGCAAGAGAATTCTACTTCTTTAATATGCAATTTGATTAGTAGCTACAGGTTGTGAGCTCAGAATACTTACTTGAGTTTTGGGTTGCATTCGTTGTAGAGGCTTCCCGTTGCTCCCGTGTATGCTTAATGAATCAAAATCCTTTTCGAATTGTTTTTGATATACTATGTTCTGTGTATTAATGGCGACTTTCACATCATTGGGAGGATATTAAATTCTCACAACGAGAATGTCTTGTCACCTCATCAAACCAATAAATTCTACTTAAGGGGTTTATCATTTTTTATTACCATCAAGATTTCATTATGACCCAAATGGATGTCACACCAAAATCCCATTTTGTTAAGTCTCACTGACACCTCTTTATCCCTTCAATATGTTCTTTTTATTGTTAATGTTCACCTTTTTGAAGGGACAAGTTATCACCTCCCTTCGACATCTTGAATTCTCTTCTTATGCCTTTCTTTATTTGGCATCTTCTTGATGGCTTTTTGGCAAGACTAGAATTTAAGTCATTTTGATATTCTGAATCTTCTCGAATTATATGTCACTTATCAAGTCGGTATTCCTTGGTTCCTTCAATATGCCTTTATGTTTGGGATGTCGAAGAGACTACAAGAAGACTCACTGTGATACTCTGACTTCATTTGTCCCTTCAATATTTTGACATCAACCCAAAACAACACCCAGGTGTTTCTTTTCAGATTATCGAAGTGACTACAAGATGAGTCTCCTCGATACAACGATCACTTCTCAATGTGTTTTATATTTCATTGTCGCTTTATCAGTGTGACACATTCTAGTGTCACACTGATCTCTCGATGTATCTTTAACCTTTTTTGGGGCATCGATGAGACCTCTAGGCTAGTCACTCTGATATGCCGTGAGTTTTTTGTACGACATGGTTTTCAAATAATAGGGGCATTAAATGTGGCCTTTTTGATTTTTGAATGAAAGTGATTGATTGGGGGGAGTAGGGTTTAATCCTTTGGGTTTATGATAGGAATGAAATGAAAAATTTATTATGATGGTGGGAAATGAGGTTTAAATGAAAATTTTAAAATCCTTTCCCAATAGTGGCTCTATCTGGGGATGAATGGCTGTGAGGTCATTACAAGAATCCAGAATCACTCTCTGGGGTATAGACTAATGGAGGTGGGGTATGGAAATGGAATCCTAATCTACTGTGCATGGAAAAATCTTAGAGAGAGAAGATATTTTAGGAATTGTCCATGCACTGGCAATTTCCCGTTCTTAAATATATTGTGCATGGAAAGATCTTATGAGAAGAAATGTTTTAGTAATTGTCCATGCACTGGCAATTCCTATTCTTCACCACTCATGTTCTGCAAGTAATATGAATCTTCACCATAGTTTCCAGCGATGACAAATGGGCCTATCCATAATGCTTCAAACTTACCATGCTTCCCCTTATCTTGTCCTCTAGCATTCCACATGAGGACCATATCATTCACTTTGAATTTTCTTTCCTTAGTTTTCTTATCAAAAAGATATTTCATTTGTAACTGCAATATTTCATTTTGTTTCTAAGCCTCTATTCTGATTTCATCTAGTTTAGTTAATTGTTCCAATCTCTCCTCCATGGGCTTAGCGATATCCAAATCTTCTTGAAGGATAAACTTATATATCGGTATAAGGTTGTGCATGGGTAGTCTAGCTTGTACACCATACACCAATTCAAATGGGGATTTTTCTGTGGCCCATTTTACTGTAATCCTATCTGCCCATAGAGCTAGTCTTGATTTTGAATCCTAGGATTTCTTATTATTCTCCAACATTCTTTTTATTATTTTGATGATGCTTTTGCTGGACTCTGCCTATCCATTGGCCTGGGGTTGGTAGGGTGAAGCATATGAGATTTCTATACCATAAGACTCACATAATGACTTAAATTTTGTTGATCTAAAGCACATGCCATTGTTTGTAATGAGTTTCACTAGTACTCCAAATCTAGTGATAACATTTTCCGAGAGAAAGTTTATCACAACCTTGCTGGTAGCTTGTTTTATTGGAATAACTTCTATCTATTTGGTGAAGTAATCAGTAGCTACCAAAATCCACCTATGTCCACCACTAAACCTTTCTGTAATTTATCCTATAAAATCAAGTCCCCATTGGTGAAATGGGGCTTCCACTTGCATTGGTTTGAGTGGTAAGGCTCCTTGATAGTTGAGTTTACCAGAGAATCTTTGACAGGCTTCACATCTCCTTACATAGTTGTAAGCATCTTTAAACACTTTAGGCCAATAATATCCAGATCTTAGTATCTTATGGGTAGTGCTTTTGGCTGAGAAATGCCCTCCACATACACCTTTATGCATCTCCTGTAGCATTTTCTCCGCCTGTGCCTTATCCAAGCATAGTAACAAGACACCATCCTGGTTTTTCCAATACAAGTCACCTTCCATAAAAACATATTTCAAGCCATAGAGTTTTAATGTTCTTTTTTTATTATCATTCAGGCCTAGGGGACATCTCATGTTCTTTAAATAATACATTATGTCAGTATACCAAGAGGTATGTTCAATGCTTGCAATAGCATTGTTTTCTTCATTCATGTTATAAATCTATGCTACTTCCAAATTTGACTCAGCCATTAATTTGGCTAGACCTTGTCCCATAACCTGTTTGGTTATCTGAATGTCAATATTGAATTCTAGGATTCTATTAATCCATCTGCATCTTCATCCAGTGACTTCATTTTGAACAAACACATCTTTTACCGCAACATTTGGCACATAGCCTATTACTTGAGCTCCAACCAAATAAGGCCTGAATGCTTTAACTATTTTCACCAGGGAATAAGCTTGTTTCTCTATTATATCATATTTTAATTCTGCCCCTTGAAGTGACTTGCTGAAAAATGAGATAGGTTGTTCAAAACCTTCTTTATTCTTTTGCAACATTATTGCAGCCATAGTGTGAAATGAAGCAAAATAAAATATTTGAAATGGTTTGTCAAATTTTGGAGATTTCAGTATTGGAGCTTCTTTAATTACTTTCTTGATGGCTCCAAATGCATCCACAACCTCTGTTACCCAGTCCACTTTTTCACCTTTCTTCAACATTTTGGAGATAGGTTTAACTATTTCTGTGAAGTTTGGTATAAATCTCCTGACAAAATTAATCTGACCAAAGAAGGATTGTATGGCTTTTATATTCTTTGGAATTGGGATTTTTTCAATGGCTTCTACTCTCTCAGGGTCAATTCTTACTCCGTTCTTTGAAACTATATGGCCAAGCAATTTACCCTCTGTTACAACAAAATGGCATTTCTTTGCATTCAATGAGATGCCATACTCTAAAGCTCTGATCAATTTTTTTTCAAGGTGTTCACAATGGTCCTCAACCTTCTTGGAATATACTGTTAAGTCATCTTGATAAACCACCATAATAACATTTATCAGATCATCAAAAGCTACATCCATAGCTCTTTGAAATGTTGCTCTTGCATTTGTGAGACCAAATGGCATTGTTACATACACATATGTTCCCCATGGTGTGGTGAAGGCAATCTTGAATTGATCTGATTCTTTGACTTTTACCTGATTATATCCTAAAAATCCATCCATCATGGATAATGGCTCACATCCAGTTACTCTTTGCAACATTGCTTCCATATTAGGAAGAGGATAATTATCTTTGAGTGAAGACACATTCAGGTTTCTAAAATCCACATACAATCTTATTTCCCCATTTTTCTTTCTTACAGGGACTAGGTTTGAAATCCAAGAGGAATGTCTGATTAGTTTAATAATTCCACCCTCCCCGAGTTTTGTAAGTTCTTCTTGCATTTTAGGGGCTAGTGTAGGGTTTATGGGCCTTTGTTTTTGCCTGAATGGCTTAGCATCTAGCTTCAAAGGTATCTCATGTTGAAAAAGGTCTTCTTGGTATGCTTTCAAGTCATCATAAGACTAGGCAAATACATGTTTGTATTTTCAAAGAGTGGCAATGAGCATGCTTCTAATTTTAAGATTTAGCCTTTTTCCAATATATACATTTTTAGGAGTTATTGGTGTTCCAAGATTTATTTCCTCAACATCATTTTGCTTTACTTGAACATTTCTCATGGTGAATCTATCATGTACATCCAACACTCTTTCTAGTGCTACTAAACCCTTGGGTATCTTATTTATTTTCAGTTGCACTACTTATTGTCCAAAGAGGGTTTCCTTACCATCAACCTTTTCCACAAATGCATTAAAATCAATTTGTTGGGATTCATACTGATCCACATAGTGGAGGAATTTTATTAAGTCCTCATCATCATTAAAAACTTACCAGTTGTAGCTATTGTCAGGGATTGCAGGTCTAGATTTGAATTCTACTTCAGTTATGCCTACCAATGTGATGTCATCCCTTTTTAGAGCTATGTTTTCTAGGAAATTTTCCATTATATTCTTTGATTTGTCTATCCAATTTATGGAGAATGCATCAAATAGTTCAATATCATCCCAAACAACATTCTTGTACTGTTTCAACCTTTTATGCTTTGATGAATACTTATTCTTGACTTTAGAGGTAATCAATTCTGAATCCCTATATATAGATAGAATCTTTATCTTATGTTTTATAGCAATATTTAGGCCTATAAGCAATGCCTCATACTCTGCTATGTTGTTGGTGCATTCAAATGCCAACAAGAGTGAATGTTTAAAAGTCTTACCATTTGGTGAGATAAACAACACCCCTGCTCCATTACCATTTTTACTGCAAGCACAATCAAAGTACATTCTCCAAACACCATGTTTATCAAGTTGGGATTCTTTATTTATTTGATCAGTATTTTCCAGTTCTAGGTAGGATTTCTCAATTTTGAATGTCCCAAGGTCTATATCATAGAAACAATTATTTGACTTGGATCAATACGTTCTATAATGTTCTCATATCTTGGCTCTCTATATATTTTGACCTTTTTACCATTCACTGGTATGGTTGCATATGATAGGTCCAACTAGACATTCCCTCCCACTGCTGTAGTCCATTGTCTGGATAATAACATCCCATAATAAGGCAGAGTGTCTATTATAGTAATATTAGTTATGTAGGTAGCTTCAGGGCATGAAGCTAATTTTAGTTCGACATCCTTCATTACTCCAACAATAGGGATAGATCTATTATCCATGGCATAACAATTGCCATATGTTGTATCAACCCATAAACCCAACTCTTTCATGACAACAATTGGCATAATATTTATTGCTGCCCCGGAATCAATCATACAATTTCTTACTATCTTGTTGTTTATCAATAATGTTATGTAGAATGGGTCAACTTGGGCTGGTTTCTTTATCATGGCATTACCAAGATAGATTTCAGGGGCATTCACAACTTCTTGTCCAAGATTATTTATCTTTTCATTTGTTCTATCTTTGTTTCTATCTTGATGTAGTATGCCAAAAATTAACTTGAGGGCACTGTCCTTATATTCATCAATTCTCATCATCTCCATTAATGGCACTGATATTTTGATTTGGGACAACATTTGAGTTATATAAAATGAAGGAGTAGCAGTAACCCATTCTAATTTGGGACCCTTTTCTTCAGTTTGCTTACTCTTGTCTTTGATCCTATTTTGTTCAATTTTGGGTGATTCCTTGGGTGTAATTTTCTAGTTTTCCTCTTTCTTATGATTACCCATGGTCCCTTTCTTGTGATCTATTTCTTTGATGAACAGACTTCTAGGTGTTCCTTGGTCTGCATTCACAGTCCTATTCCTCAAGTTATAATTATTTCTGGCTTGAGCCACAGCAGCAACTGTAAGAGCTTTCTTTTCTTCCTCAGTGGGTGTTCTCAATTGGAAGTGCGGGGTAACATGTGGTATAGGAGTGATTTCCTCATAGTTATCTTCTTGATTAGAAAAAACCTCTTGTTCACCCATGTTAATATTGTATCTCTAATTATTCACATCATACTCAAAACCATCTTCATGAGATTAATAATCATCATCAATTGAGTGAGGTTTTAATCCAACCATATTTATAGTATGCTTATCTCTATTTTGATCATATGGTATCTCATTTTCTTGCAATGATTTAGCTACCACATAGTATTCTGGTAGGTGAGGAAGATTACATGCAGTACACCATGGAGTGCTATTTGCTACATGTGTCCCATGTTTCTTTAGGGGGTTAGGAGTTTCTTTGAAATTATTCTTCTGTCTATTGTCCATAGGCCTTCCATCTTTCCAGTTTGTGTTACAAGGCATATCATGCAGTCTAGGCCTTTCATTCTTATAATAGTTTACTGGCTTTGTTTGATTGTTATTTGCATTGGGTAGGATTTTTGGATTATCCCTTTTCCCAAGCTTCCTAACTGCTCTGCTATTGTTTTCAATACTGATGGCTACCTTCTGAGCTTATACCAACGTCATAGGAGCTTTGTTTCTGAGCTCATATCTAGTTTTAGGATCAAAATCATTTAAGTACAAAGCCAAGGCCATGCAATCTGGAGGCTTCAATTCTAATGGGATCTTATGATAGATCTTCAAAAATATTTGGTTGAAATCCATCACAGATTCATTATAGTTCTTATGGATACTTGTCAATTCGTGGACAAATTTTTTTGGATCAAATTGGATCCCATACTTTTCTTTAAATTGGTCCTTGAAATCTTCATAAGAACAGATTGATGCATCAGGTAGATTCTTGCACCATTCCCTAGCATCTTCAATGAGGGATAACATGAACAATTTCATTTGAACATCTTCATATTGTACTTCAAAATTATCCGTGATTGTCTCAAAACTTCTAATGTACTCTTCTGTAGAGATGGCATTGTTCCCAGCAAATTTTGGGAGAGCATTCCTTAGATCATTATCAATAGGGTCAGGACATATTTGATATCTAGACAAGTCAAGCTATCTATATCTATTGATGTTAAGAGGTCCTTGTAATTATTGATTAGGTTGATATTGATTATGAGGCTGTTGATTTGGTTGGAAGTGATGGTGTTGTATATTAGGATGTGGGTTCATATTTTGATTTTGAGGTGGAATATGTCTATGGCTAAGGGGTGGATAAGGGTTAGGTATATGATGTGATAGATTATGAGTATTTGATGGTCTTGTATTTTGGGGTGGAATATTTTGTTGGACATGGCTTCCATGTGGCACCTACGAACTACCAACATTTTGATGTGACCTTTGTTGAGTGCTTGGTAGAGCATACCCTCCTTGCTTATGAGGGGGTACATACTTTGAGCTAGCTGCTTTAGTTCTATTATTTACCTATTGTAGTTCTTGTTTCAACCATTCTTCTTCCTCTTTCAATTTGGCTAGCGCAAGTTCCTCCTGTAATTTGAGCAAATCCTGCTGCATTTCATCCTTATTCCTTATGTCTTTTGGTGGACTGTTATGAATTTTTGCAGAGGTTGTCTAATCCATGAACTCTTATTGAGCTTCTTCACCCTGTTGTAATGACATATTGTAATCATATTTTGCCTGACTTTGTTCTATTTCCCTCATGATCTGTGCCTCATATTCAAGTTGTTTTTGAGGGCCAGGTCTGTATTGGTCTAGGATATCATTGGATCCATCATGATCATGATAACTTTTGGATTGAAATTCATTTGACTCATGTAAGGAAGTGAAGCTATTATGAGTTACAATTGGTGGTTTTGAGGTATTTTCTTGGGTGTTTTGGTTATTAGTACATTGAGATTGACTCGATATCCTAGTTTTCTTAACAGGGGCTTTTAAAGGTGGGGATGATTGCAATTTTTTACAATTAGTTTTAGATCTCCAACCATCCATGTTGATGGATTATGACACTCCAAGGCATAAAATGATTTGTAGTTTGTATAGAGTCACCACCTCACTTAAGAGGACTAATTTATCTTCTGGGTTTTCTTTTGACTAGCAGAGTTATGCCTTTTAATTTTTTGACTCTAATGTTATGGTCTCCTACTAGGTTTCTTTTTTTTTGTGTTTATCCCCACTAGAGTCGCCAATTCTGTTAGGTCACAAAAATGTGGGTCCTAAACCCTAAGAGGTTGCCAATCTCTCTTAACATTTTTGGCTAACGACATGGGGTAGATATGGCTAAACCCCCTTCACTTTAGGCTCTGTTAGACCTAGGTGGGTATACCTTAATGATTGGTGCAGACTTAATTTGACCTTCACAATGACAAATGAATGTGAAGTAGATGTAAGGTTTGGATGTATTTCTAAGACTAGGTTTACAAATATGAATAAGGTATGAAAGTTGATAATGAATAGGACCAGTGCTTTATCTATTGGGTAGGGAAATCAAGAGTTACTGGTATATGGACCTTTAGATTTGACTTAACTCAAATTGTTAGGCACTTATGTAAATCTATATCTTGTACAGATGTGCAAGAATGTTAAGATGCAGGATTCTTCTTATTAGATCCCAATAATATTTCCCCAAATTGCTATGACCTAGAGAAAGGATTTTAATTGTGATAGGAAGGAAACCAACTAAGATAGCTTGTTCAAAGGATTTTAACCCTAGGCATAAACCAATAAACATAGACTATTTAGCAGGACTTAAATCAACTTCCCATAGAAACCAATCGCACAGACCATACAGTAACAGCAAATGTGTACTAAAAAATTAATGATATCCTGGATATAATAATTTAAACAACTTGAGAAACCACTTTGGAGACAATCATGCAACTCATAAATATTAACATCAACATAACAATTGAACATCAATCTTCAGATCAACCAAATGACTTTGATTCCTTTTATTAATTCATAAATTCAGATTGGTTCGAAAACATAGATAGATATAAATGGATTCTTCAAATATTGATTTTATATTGCATATAGGTCTGTAAAAAATAGATGAGATGATATCTTTCCAAAATGGCCTTGGTATCCTATTTTATAGGATGCATACAAGCTTCAGGCCCAAAACATTGTGTCATTTCATAATTGCATACTTTTCAACTAACTAATGCACAATTAGGAAACATAAAGAGAAATAGAAGCATATGCAGTGATCAAGTTCTGGCTGAATTAATCATCGTAGAGTGATCCGTGACCCATAGATCTGGCAAGATCATCATCATCTCCATGATACATATTGATACACCTGCATTGCATGTTGTGTTACAAAATTATACTGCATCCACTTCCTTACACTGCCCTAGATATGAACAAATTTTTCCTGCCAATATGATCAATGTAATCTTGATCAATGCAGGTATCTGTCGAAATTAGATTATTCATAATTAACTCTAGGGAGAATATCTTTCCCAAGCATGTCTAAGTGTTTCCTGTTACCCGTTATTCAATATTTATGTTCTTAAGTAGTGGTGGCAATAATCCATTCAATTCATCTTTCCAAGTATCCTTTTCTCGCAAACTCCCATCAGTATTGAAAAAAATTAGAAATGCCATGTCAGGATGTTGGTCAAAGTCATTCAAATCTTTTGTATGTATACCATTAAATCTCTCATGTTCACTGATTAGGTCTTCATATTCTTTGAACACCTATTTTTCAACATTAGATTTAGTATTCAAATTTTCTTTTGTTTCCAACATCCTAAGGTGCAACCTTTTGTGTTCTTGATACATCTGGTGAGTCCTCTTATGCAAGTCCTAAACTTTATCACTATTTTCCATCATTTTACCATATCTTCTTTGAATCAATTCGGAAGCCATGTTGTATTTGACTGTTTTCAATTTAGTTTCCAACTGTTCACTCCTCTTTTGAAATTTCTCTGCTTTAAGCTTCCAATAATTATCATCTACTTTAGCTTCCATAACCCTCTTGTCAACTTCTAGGTATGGTGAATAGTTGTTAGGTGAAGGCAATTTATCTTTGTAGGTGGCAATTTCCTGCCTGAGCCTTGCATTTTCTACAATATAGTCGTTATTCCTCCTTACCAACTACTCAATCTATGCCTTGGTGAATTTTGCAACATTTACATTTAGGTTGGCAATTTCAATAGGGTCTGCTTCTTCAACTCTTTGAATCATTAGGTGACCAAAGACTTCATTAGGAATGCTTATAACTTGAGGCTTTTTGTGGGGGAAATAGTGACCATATTAGCAATGTTTGCTTATTAGGATCATACCCTGATCCATATTTGATTTTGTCTAGGGCCTCAATGCTAAGATGTATCTTTTTGTCTTGGTTCTTTCTGAAAGTGTCAAACACAATTGCAGAAGTTATATCCCATCTAGGTATCAATATCACTCCTACTTCTTGGAGCAATTTCCTTTCCTTTTCAGGAGTCATATCCTCCATGGTTTTATCAATTTTTGACTGAAGTTCCTATAGAACTTCATCTTGGATTTCAAGAGTGATGTTTATCATTCTTTCTCTGGCCTGCTTTCCTTTATACTCATAAAAAGGACTTGAATACTTCAGTCTTGATGAGTTCATCATATGTAATGAATTTTTTACTGGCCAGATACCTTACATCATCTGTTAGCTCATTAGAGGTTTCTATTTCAACCTCTTCTCTTTCCTTTGGAGGTTCATATTCTTTTATATGGGGCCAGGATGGTTGCAAGTCTTTATTTTCCCCTTCCTCTTCTTCTTCAACGTCAAAAGAAATATCAGGAGTTGGTTGAGGAGACAACTGAACCATTGGGATTTCATCCTCTGCCTATGTTTCTTTGACAACTCTTCCCTTTCTTTCAAAGATATGAGGAGGAACATTTTCAATCAATTCTGAAGCATTTTAAATTAATGCATCTAACCTCTTGACATGATCATTTATGTTTATAAAAGCACCTGTGTAATTGGGGTTTTTAGCTACCCTCCAAGCCTCGACCGACATTATCTTGTGATACAATCTTCTTCTTTCAACTGCATTGTGCTCATCTTGGTTTCTAATTAGGTCATCATCAACAAACAACACATGATTATACCTTTTCAGCTTCTTCTTGGTTTTGACTATGCATATAAAATTCTCTGGGTCAATTCTCTCTTGCATTTCCTGCAGGCAACCTAAAATACTCCAATCTTTTCTCAATTAACTGATATCCTTTATCTGACATGACTGTGAATTCTCCAAAACACAATGTCCTAGGCATGAAAGATTGTTTATTGGAACCTTTTAAATGCATGAAATCATCTGAGTAGGCAAGTTGTCTCACAATTTCTAAGTAAACAATCCTGTCTGGACAAGTTTTAGGTAACAAGAGAGGGGGGCCTTCAAATCCAAATACCCTTATCTTTGTGCAATCACTATAGGAGTACCAGTCACCCCAATTGTGACTGAACTTTCCTTTCTCATACTTGTCCTTAGGCCTTAGAAATTTTTGTATTTCTGGTGACAAGTTGTAGCCACAAGGGTGGCCTAACAATTTATAGACAGGTTTCACGAAGTATTCTTCAAATTAGAGGTAATGAGACGTCTCACACCAGCTATCCTAGATAGCAGTCCACATCTGAATCGGTTTAATGTCACCATTCTTGTCTAAATCTCTTACCCTCAGACATTCACTCCACATTCCAGAATTTTGCCCTTCATATAAGATAAGGTGCATAAGTACAAAATAGTGAGTGAACTTACTACCTCCTTTCAGGGAGACTAATTCATTATGAAGGGCATTAGCCAGATTTTCAGCATAATCAAAACATAATGCTTGTTGACTCTGCACATCAACAGTTAAAACCATAGGAGCAATCTCCATAAACAGGGAAGCCTCAACTCCAAGCAATTGACACACAAAGTAATAGGTGTATTGGAAATACTCTTCAAACATCTCTACATAATATGGGGGATCTTCTGTCACTGTAAACATTTTAAGTTTGTTTTCTCCATCTCGGGGTCTATGCAGGGGTAGCCTCCACCTTTTATATTTGTTGCTCATGTTATAATATTCATTAAGTAAATCTCAGAGTCTGAATTTCACATCAAAGCTGCAATCCAGTTGAAAGACCATTTGTATATAGTCTCTAGTGACAGGGAAAAAACCTGTTCCATCTCTTAATTCCACCATGTGGTTATGAGGATTGTAGCTTTTAGCTATGACTTTCAAAAATTCAACATTTACGAACACATTAGGCACTATAAGTTTTCCTAAATTCATTCTCCAGGGGTTCGACACTGGTACACGCCTATACATTCTCTTGTAGAGATATATGAAGAGGTCATAACCTCTCATGGGTGTCCATACATCCCCTACATGTTTGTAAATGTCTTCCAACTTCTCTGCATTGGGATTCAATTGAGCTTTTCTTCTAGACCTTTGACCAGATTTTGGGCATTGGTCGATCAGGTCTTGATTCAGGTCTCTCATCTAACTTTTGTCTCTTAACCCTAGGGTTTTCATGTGTCTTCTATAGTATAATGCAAGATAATTCTACGTCTTTAATATGCAATTTGATTAGTAGCTACAGGTTGTGAGCTCAGAATACTTACTTGAGTTTTGAGTTACATTCGTTGTAGAGGCTTCCATTGCTCTCGTGTATGCTTAATGAATCAAAATCCTTTTCGAATTGTTTTTGATATACTCTATTCTATGTATTAATGGTGGCTTTCACATCGTCAGGAGGATATTATATTCTCATAATGGGAATGTCTTGTCACCTCATCGAACCAATAAATTCTACTTAAGGGGTTTATCATTTTTTATTACTGTCGAGATTTCATTATGACCCAAATGGATGTCACGCTGAAATCCTATTTTGTTAACTCTCATCGACACCTGTTTATCCCTTCGATATGTTCTTTTTATTGTCAATGTTTGCCTTTTTGAAGGGACAAGTTATCACCTCCCTTCGACATCCCAAATTCTCTTCTTATTCCTTTCTTTATTTGGCATCTTCTTGACGGCTTTGCGGTAGGACTAGAATTTAAGTCATTCCAATATTCTGAATCTTCTCGAATTATATGTCACTTATCAAGCTGGTATTCCTTGGTTCCTTCGATATGCCTTTATGTTTGGGATGTCGAAGAGACTACAAGAAGACTCACTCTGATACTTTGACTTCATTTGTCCCTTTGATATTTTGACGTCAGCCTGAAACAACACCCAAGTGTTTGTTTTCAGATTATAGAGGTGACTACAAGATCCCTGATACGACAATCACTTCTCGATGTGTTTTATATTTCATTGTTACTTTATCGGTGTGACACATTCCGGTGTCACACCGATCTCCCATTGTATCTTTAGCCTTTTTTGGGGCATCGATGAGACCTCTAGGCTAGTCACTCTGATATGCAGTGAGTTTTTTGCACGACATGGTTTTCAAATAATAGGGGCATTAAATGTGGCCTTTTTTATCTTTGAATGAAAGAAATTGATTGGGGGGATTAGGGTTTAATCCTTTGGGTTTATGATAGGAATGAAATGAAAAAATTATTGTGATGGTGGGAAATGAGGTTTAAATGAAAATTTTAAAATCCTGTCTCAACACGGTGTTCCCTCTTGCCGGTTGTTTCTAGGTAGCTAGACATTTCGTACAGGGCTGGGTTTACTTATTTTTATGAAGGGATCAGGGGAAGTGTAATTACTTCATGGTTGGGTGGAAAAGCACCTGGGCCATGTTCCTATCTCTCAGCTCGTAGGTGGTGGACCACTTGGTTCGTGTGACTGATGAGTGTACTGATTTATTTATTCTTATTGTACATGATGATTGTACTTGGAATTGGATGTATTATGACATGAATGCCCATGGATTTTGTATATTATTTATAGTGCTTTTACCTAGATTAGGCACGTGATTTTGTAAGATTTAATGACATTTTGATTCTTATCTATGAGATTGTTCATTTTGACTTGAGATATTGTAATTAAGCAGATTAATTACACCCTTTTTATCTTTTATATTTTAATTAAGTGGATTAATTACATCTTTTTACTTTGTATATTGTGATGTTGTATTTAAGTGGATTATTCACTTCATTTAATTTTATGATGAAATTGAGGGCTTTACATTTTGGTATCAGAGCACTAGGTTGAACACTAGGGCCTCTATTTTCTTTTGGGACTATTGTGCTAAAGTTGCGAACTTGATACAGACTATCCATCATGAATAATAGAAGCACTGATCGAGGTGAAGGATCAAGAATTGGTCAAAATAGAGGTGAATGTGGAGGTGCTTGTGGTGGTCAAAATGTTGGGGATCGTGGAGATGCTAGTAATGACCAAGACAGAAGATTGGACCGTATTCTTGCTCTCTTGACCCAACAGGAGATGAGGATGAATGCTCTTGAGTAGGAGATCAGAGGAAATCCTTGAGGGTAGAATGCTAATGAAAACCCAAGGGTTGAGGTAAAAAATGAGAATCCAAGGTAGAAGTTCAAGTTCCTGAAGTTGGAGCTAATGCTAATAATCAAGAAAAGATTGTAGAAGAATTGGTGAAAGACCTCAAGAAAGTATCACCGCCCAAATTTGATGGAAAGACAATTGGAGATGGAGCTAAAGCCTGGGTGATAGAAATTGAGAAATACTTTGGACTCTGAAATCTTTCAGATCAAACAAAGGCAATGTGGGGATCTTACCAATTGATTGGTGAAGCAACATGGTGGGATAAGGAGAAGGTAGATAAGAAGCTGTTACCTGGTGAAATAACTTGGGAGATTTTCCTACAACTTTTTTGAAAAAGATGGTTACCACAATTATTCTTCGACA
Source organism: Cunninghamia lanceolata (assembly GCA_027924645.1). Lineage (NCBI taxonomy): Eukaryota > Viridiplantae > Streptophyta > Pinopsida > Cupressales > Cupressaceae > Cunninghamia > Cunninghamia lanceolata. The sequence goes on along the minus strand of BSBN01001026.1, from coordinate 4,223,340 downwards.
AGAAGATGATAGAGTTTCAAAATTTGGTTCAAGGAGGTATGTCTATAACCGGCTATTGGGAGAGGTTCTCGCGTCTACTTAAGTGTGTTCCACAGTATCAAATAGATGAGAGATTTCAGATCAGGAAGTTTATTTTGGGATTAAAGCCTCATATTGGAGCAGAGGTAGACATTCATAATCCACTCACTATGGATGCAGTTTTTGAGAAGGCAATTAAACAAGAGTAGAAGTTGTAACAAGCAGCCAGTTACCGTAAGCAAAGAGATGAAAAGTTTGCTAATAAGAAACCTTAGAATAATCAATAGAATAACAACCAAGGCAATAACAGGTAGATCATGAATCTAAAGAGAGGTAATAATTCTTAGGATGGAAATGGAGGAAACAAAAGAGGTGGCTATAACAATAGAAACAACAATCAGAGGGAAAGAGCTGAAGGACCGAGAGCACCTAAGGGTATGCTATAATTGTGGAGGAAAGCATTATGCAAATGCTTGTCCACATAAAAGAGGAAACAAGAATCAGCAAGGAGCACCTCAACATCAGATTCATGCCGCAGTGGACAATCGGCAAGTAGATTTTCAAGTAGTACCTATTCAGTTTCAAGTTAAGCTCTATGGACTACCTATTTCTATTTTAATTGATACTGGTGCCATAGAATGTTTTGTAGATCCTAGAGTAGTATCTAAGTTATCAATTAGACCTGGACATATGGAAAACTCTTGGATGGTACAATATGGCAATAGAGCATAAAAGAGAGTAGACTCATGTCTAGCATGTATTGAGTTAGAGCTTCCTAGTTTTCAGATGCAAGTAAACCTGTATGTAGCACCTTTGGGCTCTTATGATGTAATTATGGGTATCAACTGGTTAGATGAACATAAGTCTCTAGTAAACTGTGAAGACAAAGTGGTTAAATGTTTGGATGACCTAGGGAATCAAGTGGAAATTAATGGATCTAAGAGACCTTTAGAACTTAGACAAATCTTGGCTATGCAATTAAAGAAAGCCAAAATGAAAGGGTGTGCAGTTTTTGTTGTCCAAGTAAAGGACCTTGACAAAGAAGAACCAATGTTCAAAGACTACCCAATCCTTAGAGACTTTAGAGATGTATTCCCTATAGAGTTGATAGAGTTACCACCAAAGAGAGAGTTTGACTTCTCAATTGATTTGCTACTAGGGACTGAGCTTGAATCTAAGGCACCCTATAGGATGACTACTACATAATTATATGAGCTTAAAGCACAATTGCAGGAGTTGCTAAATCAAGGGTTCATTAGACCTAGTGTGTCACCATGGGGCACACTGGTCATCTTTGTAAAGAAGAAGGATGGTACTTTGAGATTATGCATTGATTATAGGATGCTAAACAAAGCTACTATAAAGAACAAGTACCCACTCCTAAGAATAGATGAGCTCTTTGATCAGATGAAAGGAGCAACGGTGTTCTCCAAGATAGACCTTAGATCTAGTTATCACCAATTGCAGATTAATGATGAGGACATCTCTAAAATAGCTTTTATGACTCGATATGGTCACTATGAGTTCACAGTGGTCCCATTTGGGTTGACTAATGCTACATCAAATTTCATGAATTTGATGAATAGCATTTTCAGAGATTGTTTAGATGATTTTGTGTTGATCTTCCTTGATGACATATTGATATACTCTAAATAAGTGGAAGAGCATGAAAGGCATTTGAGGATAGTTTTGCAGCGCTTGAGAGAGTGAAAGATTTATGGTAAATTATCTAAGTGTACATTCTTTCAAGATAAATTGCACTATCTTGGTCATGTGATCTCGGCAGAAGGGATTGCAGTTGATCCTGAGAAGATAAAAGTGATAATGGAATGGCCTACACCGCAGAGTGTGACAGAAGTTAGAAGTTTTATGGGACTTGCAGGTTACTATAGAAAGTTTGTGGAAGGTTTCTCAACTATAGTAGAACCAATTACTTCGCTGCAAAGGAAGGGTAAGAAGTTTGAATGGACCGAAAGGTGTGAGCAAGATTTCTAAGTGCTAAAGGAAAAGCTCACAACTACTCCTATCTTGACCATACCAGATCCTAATGGTCACTTTACAGTTATAACGGATGCTTCAAGAGAAGGAGTAGGAGGAGTGTTGATGCAGAATGAGCAAGTAGTTGCTTATGAGTCAAGAAAGTTAAAGCAACATGAATTCAACTATGCACTGCATGATCTTGAGTTAGCCGCAATAGTTCATGCACTTCAGATGTGAAGGCATTATCTTCTAGGTAAGCCCTTTGAGTTAAAGATAGATCATTTAGGTCTCAAGTATATATTTACTCAACCTAACCTAAATGTATGAAAGAGAAGGTGGTTAGAATTCCTTAGCGAGTATGACTTTGGAATTGAGTATATAAAAGGAAAAGAAAATAGGGTAGCAGATGCTCTTAGTAGAAGAAGACATTTGGCTGCCATGATACAATGAGATCCAATTTGAAGTAGAAAGTAATTTAGAATCTTCAAGGGGATGAGCATTATGAAAGAGTAAAGAAAGCTTTGGAAGTAGACCCCTTAGACCACATGTTTGATGGTTATGTGGGTGATCAGATAGACTTTTGAGATTTTAGGGAAGAATGTATATTCCTAACTGAGGAGAGTTGAGGAAGTTAGTGCTTGAGGAGATCCACAATGCACCATAATCAGGGCACCCTGGAGTGACCAAAATGGTCGAAGGTTTGAGACCTTTATACTTTTGGCCTAGACTTAAGAAGGATGTGATGGAATTTGTGGCTCGATGTTTGGAATGCAGCAAATCAAGGCTGAGCATGTGCATCCAACAGGATTGTTGTACCTGCATAGTATTCCCAAGCATAAGTGGAAAGTGATAAGTATGTATTTTATTCAAGGGTTACCCATGTCTAAGAATAGGCATGATGTCATCTTAGTGGTTGTGGACAAGTTGACTAAAGTAGCACATTTCATTCCGAGGAATATTTTAGATGGTTCTATGGTTTTAGCTAAGAAGTTTGTTTAGGAGATTTTTTGTTTGCATGGAGTGCCTGAGACGATCATTTTAGATCAAGACACTTGCATAACATCCAAATTTTGGACAACTCTTAATTCAGCATTGGGCATGAAGTTGAATTTCAGTTTAGCCTATCATCCTCAAACAGATGGTCAGACAAAAAGAGTAAATCAGGTTGTAGAAGACCTTTTCAGGATGTATTGTATGGATCAACAATATAAATGGGAGGAGTATCTTCCATTGGTAGAGTTTGCATACAACAATTCATACCATGCATCTTTGGGAATGGCACCATTCGAAGCTCTTTATGGGCATAAGTGTTGAACACCTATTAGTTGGGATAAAGTGGAGGACAGAATAGTGATTGATCCTTAAATGTTAAGAGAAATGGATGATTAGATGAAGTTGATCAAGGAGAAGTTGAAGCAAGCTTCATATCATCAAAAGAGTTATGCAAATAGGAATAGAATGCCTAGATAGTTCTCAGTGGATGACAAAGTCTTTTTGAGGGTCAAACCTCATAAGAGTTCAATTTTGTTTGGCAAAGAATCCAAACTTGCTCCTCATTTTGTAGGACCGTTCGAAGTTCTGGAAGTGATTAATCCTGTAGCTTATAGACTTGCTCTATCACTTGCACTTGCCAGAATCCATAATGTTTTCCATGTGTCCTTACTTAAGTTTTATCATCCTGACGCGTCACATATTCTTGATTGGCGTGCTTTACAGGTTCAGGATCTAGGAGTGGTGTTGGTGAAGCCCACTCAAAATTTGGGGAAGCGCAACACTAAGTTGTGTAGCAGAGATGTACAATATAAGGTTCAATGGGATCAATATTCAGAGGATAGTGCCATATGGGAGGATGCAGAGGAGATTGATAGATCTTTTCCTCATTTTAGGAGGATATAGCATATATTTCTTATTCATGTATGGATTATGATACTTTGAGTTCGGTTATTGTTTTTGATACTTTGAGTTGATGTTATTGCTTTATGATACTTTGATACTTATTGGTGGTTGATTGATACCTTATTGTTTTGATGTGTAATAAGACATCGAGACGATGTCTCTTCCAAGTGGGGAAGGATGCCATGTCTCATTTTTATGGACAATACAATTATTTTAGATTAGTGAACATTTACCATGTTTGCTTTACTTTAAGTAATTTTATGTGTGAATGTAATTATCATGAGGTTATATTGATGGAAATTGGAAAAAAATGATTTAAATATTAGATACTATCGATGTGATTACAATGAATTGCGTCTGCTATGTTTTGGAGACACTAACCTATTGACGTCGAGTTGAGTGCGAATGAATGCAGGTACTCGTCGAACACGAGAACATGGTTGAGGTAGAGATGTTCTAGCCATTTGGCAAGAACTGATGGGATGGTTAACCCTGATGCAATCACGCACTCACATAGTTTCATATGCATTTTTGAATGGCTTATTTATATGCATTAATGAGTGGTTAATAATCATGATTGATGATTTGATATTTAGAAATTATTGTGTTTTAATTGTTATGAAATCTTTTTCAAATAATATTTTAAAAGGTTTATTGTATTTTTAAATAGTGAATATATCCATATGGTTGTATTTTATATAGTTGAATAAATAATAATAAATATTTTCTATTTACATGATTATAAATGTTTGGAAGACAATAGGTCATTTAGATTTAAACAATTATATTAAATTATGATAGATATATGAAAATATATGTATTATTTTATTATTCTTGATTGATTAAGAGTGTTTTTGTGTTATTTAAAAATAAATAATATATATTAATAGTACTAATATATTTAGTAAATCAATAAAAGAATTTAAATTTACTTACTGTCATTCATGCGACAGTAAGCTAATTAAAAAGTTGTTTTTTAAAAATAAAATAGAAATTTGAGAGCTTATCGAAGATGAAATTCACATGCAAACTAAAGATAATTTGCAATCTTTAAACCTAAATCTGGGACACTTTAAATAAGAGAATTTTTTTTGATAAAAAGTGAGGGCATTCAGCAGAAGAAGACCCTCGACATTTTTGCAACAGAAACAAAGTTATTTTTCTGTATATTTTGGGCGTTGAAGGCAGAGGAGACCTTAATTTTGGAGAGACAGGAAGCTAGAGAAAGACAGTGACCAGAAGGCAAATAGACCTCTATTTACAGGCAAATAATTTTGGGTATTTTTCTATTTTTAAATGCAAGAAATATGGTGGATTAAAACTATTAGATTGCAGAATATTTAGCATGTGAAACTTTTATTTTCTGGTTTGTGTTTGGGGAATCGACTCCCTCTTCCTGGTGTCGACCTATCTCCTCCTTTGCCACCAAATAGCAAACCCAGGCTGATGTTTTACCACTGTTTTGACTGCTAATCAACCTTTAGAATGGATGTTAGGTTTCCTTTGTTCTGATCGACCAATTGCTAGAAGCATTATAGCTCTTAAAACCTGAGTGACTTATTCATATTTTATGCCTGCCATTAATCTTTTAACTACGACACTGATATTGCATCGACCTGCTATTTTCCTTTGTTGTCTATGCTTTTCTTGCTTATTGCTTTAGTAAAACGTCTTCTTTTCTTGATCTTGGTATATCTGTTAGAACCGTAGTCAACCCAGTTCCTGGTAGATTGTAAAACTACTCCTTGGCAAATAAGGCAATCTTATAAACTATCACCAATCTATCCAAGTATAGTGTAGTGTATAGGATCGACCTACTGTACCTAACCTTTGTCTTTTGTCGATCGTCGGTTTATGATATGAAAATTGCTTCTTTTCTTGATTTAGTTATAACCATTAAAAATAATAGTTAACTGAATCTCTGATTGCTGATAAAACTTATCCTCTCATAGACAAAAATCTGAGAAAAATGTTATCTTTTTGTATGTTGTTTAGAACTAGTTATTGTTAAATAATCGACCTCTACTTATTGAATAAATGATGTATGAATAACTTTTCAAACATAGATGAAACTATCAGTTTCCTATTGACATTTTCCGTTATTGATTTGCTGTTCAAAACATATTTGTAAACATTATCACAGCATGACAGTAATTTGATTAAACTTTGTTCTCTGTTCATTTTTATTTTTGCAAATAGTTCTTGTCACAGTTGCGACAGGAAGACTATTTTTATTGTTCTGGACTTCTTGTCACAGTTGTGACAGTAAGGTTTTTGATTGACTTGTGAACTTATTTAGTTGTAAAGATAATTAGACTGAGATAGATCTTGTCACAGATATGACAGTGAGGTTGCTAAAATCACTTAGATAACTATTTATATTGGGAAATATGATTGAAATATGGACTTGAAAATTATATAGATTTGACAAACTTATGGATGGAATGGAATGAACAAAAGATGGATTATTGCTTGAAAAGTGTATTTCCTTAATTGATGTTTTGAGAAATGGATTTTTGATTGGTTTATTGGTAAACTTGAATTCTTGATTCTTTATTATTTATGTACTTGCTTCTTGGGGAAAGAAGTAGTTTTTATCTCAGAATGTATTGGGTTACTTTCTAGACTAGGATGCCAAATGTGGATTTTCAGAGATGGATTTTCCTCTTTTCAAGAATTGAACTAGGTTACTAGTTAAAGAATTAGATTTAATCGAGTTGACATTGAAATAGATGTTTATTTTTCTAGAAAACTTATTTATATATATCTCTGCCACATCCTGTTGTGAGACAATCTGCTTTTCATTATTTAGAATTGCACATTCAGACATCAGGGTTGCATCGGGTGTTCCCTCCCGATTGTTACCAGGTAGCTAGACATTTCATGCAGGGCTAGGTTTCCTTCTTTTTATAAAGGGATCCAGGGAAGTGTAATTACTTCATGGTTGGGTGGAAAAGCACTTGGACCATGTTCTCGTCTCTCAGCTCATAGGTGGTGGATCACTTGGTTCGTGCGACTAATGAGCGTATTAATTTATTTATTCTTGTTGTACATGATGATTGTACTTGGAATTGGATGTATTATGGCATGAATGCCCATGGATTTTGTATATTATTTAGGATTGCACACGTGATTTGATTTAATGACATTTTGATTCTTATCTATGAGATTGTTCATTTTGACTTGAGATATTGTAATTAAGCAGATTAATTACACCCTTTTTATCTTTTATATTGTAATTAAGTGGATTAATCACATCTTTTTACTTTGGATATTATGATGTTGTATTTAAGTGGATTATTCACTTCATTTACTTTTATGATGAAATTGAGGGCTTTACAACCTTACGCCTTCCAGAAGGGAGAGCAAGGAAGCCCTGATGTCTGCCTCTTGCCTTCCGCCTTCTGCTTACCTTATAAAGAATTAACACCCATTGGGCCTTCCACCTTCCATCCTCCATGAAAAAGATGAAAGGAAGGAAGCTTGAACTTTAATCTTCGACACACATAGGAAAAATTATAAAAACACCAGGGGTCGGTCCCTGGGCTTTTCACCTTACGCAGTCACCATCTAGAAGAGGAAAGAGAGGAGCCCCATCGTATGCCCTTGGCACAAAGAAGAGAACATCTGTTCAGGATCGGCCCTTGGGCCTTCCCCGTTTCACCTTCCTTGAAGGAAGGAAGAAGAGCCAACCTCCACCGTTTGCCGCCCACTTCATACTTAGAATGATTTGAACAAGTAGACCCGTTAGATTTCAGACTTCGGGGCTTCTCCTTGACACCTACCTTGAAGAAGACTGACAGCCAAAGGCCCAAACTCTAACCTCTGATACACTTAGAGAATTTTTCAATAACTTAACACTTAGGCAATTTTATCCTTGGAAGATTTTGGAGCCAAGAGGGAAAGCATGATGGAAGAAAGGAGCTCAAAACTCCGACTTCTGACAAAAGGTGGAAAATACAAGGAAACTGTAGACACCTAAAAATGTCTTTTACCATCAAACCAACTCCCGACATACCTAAACATATCAATTTCCCTTCTATTCAATTAATTAAATTTTTATTTAATTAAGTGTCTCTTCATCGCCTAATTTTTCATCATTTTATCCCCAACAATTAAATTAATTTCATTAATACAATAGTCCAAACCTTAGCCAATTGATTTAATAAATATGTAATATTTATTTGGTCAATTTCCCTCTCCTCACTAAATCTAATTAATTAGCTAAATTATGTTTAACTAATTAATTCAGCCTACTAATTGACCTATCCCTACCCTAGGCAATTAAATAACTATTATTTAATTGCCTGCCCTAACCTACCTCATCCTAGCCTTAGGATTAATTGAATAAAACCTATATTTAATTGATCCTAACCTCTCATTTGGGTGGTCAAACCTAGCTTAACACCCTTCCCCACATCCTCCAAATAAAAAATTAAAATATATCCACATAAGTCAATTTTTTATTTAAATATATCCCATATCACAATTAATTCCTCTTACACCTCCATACCTCATTTATCTCCACTTATCCCCAAATGAATTTTTAATTCATTTTACATTCCCCATATGAATCTTTAATTCATAAATATTCCATCTCACCCATACTCATTTAATTCCTCCTTTCCCCAAGATGAATAAAAGATTTACTTTTATTCCTAGCCCTCCATTCCTCCAAGATCAAATCTAGGCCCTCCACATCACTTTCATCCTCCACCATTGATCTTCCAAATCAATCTCCACCCTTGGATCAAAACCCCCCCAAAATCTTTATAAATACAACATCTTTCAACCTATTTTAGGATCCAATTTTCAAGTAGAGTTACCATGCCCAAATATCTATAGAGTTAATTAGTGAGTTGCAAATTTGAGATAGCATTTCACATTTCATTCATCAATTAGGGAATATCATGTCTTAGGAGCTCTTGGGTGCAAGTTTCCTTTCCCTTGATGAGATTGGGCCTTTCTTGTTTGAAGTATAACTCTTTGTTTTATTATGCATTTAGTTTGTATTTTACCTTCAACTTGATTTTCCTAATCACATTGGCACGCCTGGTGGGACCCACAAGGTCCATATCTAATATTTTCTTGTGAGTTTTTGTGTCTTAGACGTGATTTTGTAGGACCAGCGCTATCTACCTAGCGTAGTGGCGCTATCTCTGGCACATTTTGGCTCTATTTACTGTTTTAGCACCATCTAACAGAGCAATTCATCTCTTAAGACTCACTCACGTGTCCGTTTTATCTATGTTCTTCCTGTTGTATTTTTCTATCTAATTGCTCTTTGTTTTGCAGGAATATTGGAAGAAGAGGTTATGTCGAAATTTTCCTAAAGTCCAAACGTGCATTTCGGTGTTCATTTTATCTTGGCTTTTCATTTGTTGTACTAACAAGGCTAATAGGATCTCTGTTTTGTAGTCTAAGCCTCTATTTTGGTCAGAAAAACCTTTTGTTTTGTAGGATAGACGCGTTCAGGCTCGTATTGGCACTATCAGAACCTAGATTGGCGCTATTTGCAACTGTGACCAGACCACTTGATAGTACCCATAGTGGCGCCTTATGATATCCATATTGGCGCTATTTACTATTTCAACACCTTCTATATCTCATTGTTGCGCTATATTCTGTTTTAACGCCTTCCGTATCATTTTGTAGCGCTATATTATATTTTGGCGCATTCTGTATTTGATATTAGCATATATTTGTGAATTGGCGCTATCTGTCTAGGGTCAGGTTTTCTTGTTAGGTTTCTGTCACTAGCGCCATTTTCTGTCCGCAATGGTGCTATTAGGACTCTGTTTTAGCGCTATTTGTACAAACTGACTTTGCGTTCTGTGCAGGGACTGACAAGCTGTTTGCAGGTCATCGACATCATCTTGCAGACACTAACAAGTTTTGCAGGGTGTTTTTTAGATTAGCAAACATTTCATTTGGGAACTAAAAACAACCCTTGCATGTTAGCTTAAATAACATTTTGATTTGGTGCAATAAAAAATGATCAACAACCAACAAACAAATCTTTGTGTGTGTGTCTTAGTTAGAACAAACATTTGAATTTGGTGTTCTAAAATTGACAAGTGTGTGCCAACAACTATCAACACATTTCAACTTTGGGCTTTAAAAAAAACCACAAAGTGCATCAAATAAACCCATTGGATTAAAAAGAACAACAATCTGCATTTTTCACTCATATAAGCAAGAAAACCAATCAAAATTTGTGTGAAGTGTTTTCGTGATTTTTGCTTGTAGTGTGAAAAAGTGTATGCTCTTCCCTCGCACCATTGGTGACCTTGGGAATCAAAAGCTTCTCACAACACTTGCATAAATCACCCCCAACATAATCCAAAGAACTAAAATGAACCATGTTTACTGTGATGTAAGCACAAGGAATACGTATGCTCTCCACTCGCATCTTTGTATGAACTTGGGGATCAAAAGTATTTTTGTGGTTGTGTCACTTTTGTTAATCCTTAGAGGGCCTGCCACCTTGCTTCAAAAGGTGGGAATGACCCAAGCAACAACAAGATAAAGCCAAGCTCTTTCGAGCCGCTATATAAATTAATGTGTTTGTGACGAAAGTCACAAGCAACAAGTGTTGTTGTGTCATATCGATAACCAACCTCCCCCAAAACCCTCCAAGGCATAACCCTTGGAGGTTGGGAGACTCCATAACGGAGAGTAGTGCTGCCGCACGTATGGCCACCTGAACGAATGCACTTACTACGAACCTTTGTTTAGCAAGCCAAAAAACCTTCTATTTGTTGACACATAAGGGAAACCTTTGAAGTGGCCCTGATTCATGCGGTTCTTAGCCAAGGTAGCAGGGACAATCCTAAGGTTTGGTGAGGGATAAGCCTTCGTGGAAACCCAGATCTTGGTATGTGTGAGAAGTGTGTACATTTGTAAGGAGGAGCTGACGCTACCAAGATCCTGGAGCTACCCGCTTTGAATAGGCGCAGCTAGGGGATTCAACAAATACGGTCATATCTTCGCCTTAGGTTGTGCAAAGTGCTTGTTTAACAAAATCACACGTCTTTTCACAAACAAAAATCTTGGTTATTTTGTGTGTTATTGTGCTTAAATTGTTTTCAAAAAACTTGCCAAGAGACAATGAGAATCATTTGATCAAACTTCAATCAAAACAAATCCAAATTTGACATAAAAATCTATCTTTTTCAGAGCCTCGACCAACACTGCCCTGTTTTAGCGCCATTTCTGTCTGCTTTTGGCACCATTTCACTTGTGGATTGGCACTATTTGCAGATTGACTTGCCTGAAACTGAGACCCATTCCATTGTGATCTTTAGGACCTTCTTTGCCATAATCCATATTCATCTTCCAAAAAACTGTCAGTACCCCATCCATTTTTTCCTCAAAATTTCCAAATCATACCTTCATTTTGACCTTAGAGAATCAATCATTATCATTGTTGGACCCTTTGCTATATCAAATCCACTCAATTTCATATCCATTCATCCTCATTGTTCCTTGCATACCTTTTTGGACCAAAACAAAAAAATCCTTGTCACAAGAAATCATTCCAAAATCCAAAAACATATCCAAAATATTCCAAATCAAAACACCCATCAAAAAGTTATCAACCAAAAACGCGTCATCCCTTTGAGCTAAAGCTAGATCTAGATTTCATCACTCACATCATATTTTGCTTGGAGAGTCATTAGTCAACCTTTCAAGTAAAATAATCATCCTTCTTTGTGTAAGGTCATTAGTCTACCCTAAACAAGGAGAAACATCCATTTGTGCGGCACAAATCTAGATCTTACCTAAGCTCAATTTGTTGACCATCAAATTCCTTTCAAAAAACATCATCCTAATCTCTCATATCGAGTATCAAAATCAAACGTCAAAAATCAAACCATCCTCAAGAAAACATCATCCATCATTTACCCTTTGGTCCAAATTTGTACAAAAAGACAATACCATCCACTCATATCATCCTTAGATTAACACCTTCTTGAAGACTTATTGATCTTTTCATCACACCACAATCATCCCTTCATCTTCTTCTCTACTCCATCTCACTACCACATCCATCTTTGGGTCCAAAAATTTAATCCAAATTCTCTAAGGTCTCCATCCCCATTTCACTCCATCTCCAAAATCAAATCCATACACTTGCATGCCCATAACTAGACAACAACACAAGAAAAACCAAGCAATGGCATAACAATATAAGGGCATAGGAATGCCTAATACCAACGACAGCAACATACCAATCAACCAAACATACAACATACCTACGGTCTTTCAAATCCCAACATATAATCCCAATGAAAATCTCTTCCATTTCTTAAACAACCGCCACCACCACCATCACCACCACCAACACAAAACATCCCCACCATGTCCCAAGATGATCTAGATGTCTTTAGATTTACACAAGACTCCAATAGCATGGATCTACTTGATAAAATCCTAAGGTCAGATCCAAATAGATATCTTGATTATCTCCTCAAAATTGGTGCTCAACCACCCCACAACATGACATCGTCTCAACCATCCACCTCTAACGTCACTCCTACCACATCCTCCCAACCATCCACATTACACACCCAACCTATCATCATACAAACATCAACTCCCACCATATCTACCGCAAACACAACCTCTAATATCACCACATCTACAATCCCCGCAAGTGTCTCCATTCCTACCACCTCCCAACCCGTCATCACATCCACTACCACAACTACAATAAATGCTTCTATTCCGCAAATCACCTTGGGCATACAAAGAAAGATCACACACGCAAGTGCTTCCACAAGTGTGCCTCCACTTAACCCTCAAACCATAGCATACATGCAACAATTCTTTTCGCAAGCACCTTTAAACATGACCAACCCATCCAACATCAACACAGTCAATGTCAATCCTTCTCATCTCACATATCTACAAAACCTCGTAGCATCATCAACACATCATAATCCTAACCCTCAAATACCTCCCCATCTTCTCCAACAAATCCTTGCTTACCAACAACACCTCGCACAAAGCACCACCCCACAATATCAAAACGCAACCTCCCAAAACCTCCAACATCAAACGCCACCTAATCTCCAACACCTCATCCATCAGAAAAGATACACAGCCCAACCACAATCAACACCAGATCTCACAACCATTGTACAGGCCTTGATCCAAAAGGTAGACGATATGCAGACTGGGGGCAAATGCAAGCACTATTCCTTTGAGGATATTTACCCCTATCCATTTGATCGGACATTATACATGCCCCCTTTCCCCAAGAATTTTGAAACGCCAAAATTTGACAAATACAGGGGAAAGAGAGACCCTAGCGATCATCTTAGGGAGTTTCACCTCGCTTTATTAGAAGTCTCAAACAATGATACATACCTAATGAGACTATTTCCAAGAAGCCTTGGGGGTCAAGTCGTTGAGTGGTTCACACATCTTCCCCCGGGCATTAGGTCTTTCCCTGAGCTCATGGAAAAATTTGTGAATCATTTCTCCTATAACTTCGAGCATGAAATATCTATGAATGACCTTTGTAACACAAAACAAAAAAGCAGAGAAACTTTTGCTTCCTTCTTGCAAAGGTGGAGAAGCTTAGCAAGCAAACTCCCTTGGCCAATTCCTAAAAAACAACTCGTCACCATGTTTGTGACCAATCTCAATCAGGAAATAGGGTTCCATTTACAAATCCTTTGTGCATCTACCTTTGAAGAAGTCATCAACAAAGGTACTACCATTGAACGAGCCCTCATTGCCAAGGGCTCCATCAAATTGTATGACTACAAATCCAACAACAACAACAACAACAAACTCAACATCAATGTCCCCAATACAAATAAGAACAACATGCAATCCAATGACAAGCCACGCTATTGGGGGAAGAATAAAAACACCTTGAATGACGGCGTCACTGATGTGATGGCTGTCCAACATATACAGAATCAACCATCCTCCAATACATACACCGCCAACACAAATAACCAAAGGGGGCAATTCAAACAAAACAAACCTCGATGACAATTTACACCTTTAGAGGAACCAATTGCAGATATCCTCGACAGGTATCTAAAGAAAGGTTTGATCACTCTCCCACCTGTTACACCCTGCCAAGAGAGTGAGCTCAAAGCGGCATGGTACAATGAAAATGATTACTGTGACTACCACCGCATAGTGGGACACAAAACCGCTGATTGCATGAAACTAAAGCATTGCGTCCAAGATCTCATAGATCAAAATCAAGTCAGCCTTGATCAAAGCACCCAACCATTACCAAATGCAAATATCGGAGCTTACAAGGATCCATTTCCCAACCATAATAAAGCCTCCTCATCCAATCAAGCATACAATGTCACTCCACCACCCGCATCCTATGACTCTATTGTAGGGTAGATAGAGCCATCATCTCACCATGTCAACACAATCACCATTCGGGTACAAGCACCTGATTGCGTGGTCACAACCCATCATGGTCATGTATCCATCGACACAGCCCCTACCACTAAATAAATGCCTCCGTCCACATCAGATTCCCTACCCCTTCGTCCAACCGCACGTCCATCACCTACGAATCAATATAACCTCCTAGAACATCTAGGCAAGACCCCCGCACAAATATCCATACTTGAGTTTCTTCGCACATCACCCCTTCACAAAGACATCCTTGACAAAGCACTCTTGGAAACTTAAGTTCCCGCCAACTTGAATGTGACCCAATTCCAAGCCATGGTAGGACATATCACCGCACCTCACCATCTCACATTTTCAGAAAAGGATCTTCCCATTTCTGACCACTTACACAATGACGCCTTATACATCGAAGTTCGTATCCACAAGCACATCATCAAAAGAGTCTTAATAGATGGTGGCTCTGGCCTAAACATATGCACTCTTAAACTATTAAAACACTTGGGATACTCAAATGTAGTTGTAGACACCAGTGAGTGCATCACAATCAAAGGATATGATGACACTGAATGACTATCTGAAGCCACCATCAAACTCCCTATTCAAGTGGGATAGAAAATATTGGAAACAAAATGTCAGGTCCTTGATCTTGACCTCCCCTACAACATTCTTCTCGGCCGACCATGGATCCATGCCATGCAAGAAGTCCCGTCTACATTCCATCAATGCCTCAAGTTCCTTCACAACGGCATGGAGGTAACCATCTACGCTGACCCCCTCCCCTTCCAATATTGCAATTTCTTGGAAGGCCATGACCATACCTTCTGCCCATACAACAAAGCCACCACCAAAGCTAATCCAATAGCTTCCACCTCATACATTGAACCCGCCAACATTGCCATCACGTCATCCCAAGCACCACCACCGTCCGAGGTCAAGATCAAGCTCAGTGACATAGGATGTGTGGAATATGACCTACATGGTACCTTTTGTGTGGGCACATTACCCAATCCTAAAACGTTTGGCATCCCAAAAGTAGAGGCAGCCAACACAGTAGTCATCAAGTGTAAACCATCACCCATCTTTGAAAAGAAACATCTCCTAGATTAGGACATGCTCGAAGAAATCTCATCCTGGATCTATAAGGACGAAGAATCTGAGCAGGAAGCTCCCACCATACCAACATAAATCTATGGTAAAGGGTCTGAAATTGTCAAAAACATGGGTTATAAAGGACAAGGCGGTATCGGCCTTCATGAGCAAGGGATCATGGAACCAGTCCAAGTGATAAGAAACCCCTATACCCAAGGGTTAGGATATGGTCAAAGACAACGTATCCTCACTACCAGTGAATGTATCTTAGCCGAGGTCGCTACGGTCTCCCTTGAAGTCAACAACGTCAATGAAACGGGCCATCAAGACTCCTTTAGTGACTTTGCCAATTTCTTTGACTCATCCATATGCACCATCTACATAGTCACCACCCTAGTTTCATCATCCAATGACTTACCCATAGACCTCATAGATTGGGACCAACGAGGACCTCCTGTCTTCGACGTAGCACCAAACGATGAGGCCATCGCTGAAATGCATCATGGAACTTGGTACACACGCCTATTTCGGGGAGACAACCCCTGCTTCCAGTCATAAAACATAAAAATAAAAAATGGATATGATGGTGAAAACTGTTCTGCAGTAGTGTCAGATCCCAAAAAAGTAAAAACAAAAGACGTATCTCCTAGTGAAAACCTCCACGAGGCGCTAGGAGATGGAAGCATGGGCCTTCCCGAGATAGACAAGGTTTATCCAGACAGGTCACCTGTCCTGGTAGAGCCAGCCCAAGAGATGAATCTTGGGAGAAAAGAAGAGCCAAAAATCACTTTCAGGGCAAAATCTCTAAGTATAGTAGAGCAAGAAAACTTCCTAGCATTCTTCAAACATAGAAATCGCAATTTTACGTGGACCTATGTAGACATGCCAGGGCTTGATCCCGCTTTGGTCATTCATCACCTTGCAGTACGTCCTGACACAAAACCAGTAAAGCAGAAGCTCAGGAAAATGAACCCTCAGGTGGCCCTCCTAGTCAAAGTAGTGCTAATGAAACTACTGGATGTTGGATTTATTCGCCCAATTGATTATCTCGAATGGGTCTCCAACCTAGTACCAGTAGCCAAACCAGATGGCCGAATTCGCTGCTGCACTAATTTCTGAGATCTCAACAAAGCCTGCCCGAAGGATGACTTCTCGTTGCCTAATATTGACATGATAGTGGATCTCATGGCAGGACATGAGATGTTATCCCTCATGGATGACTTTTCAGGGTACAACCAAATCTAGATCGCAGAAGAAGATCAACATAAGACAACCTTCATATGCCCATGGGGGATGTACTGCTGGGTCGTAATGCCGTTTAGTCTAAAGAATGCCAGAGCTACATATCAAAGAGCCATGACTGTCATCTTCCATGACCTCTTCCACCACATCATGGAAGACTATGTGGACGACTTGCTAGGGAAATCAAAGACAAGAGAGGAACACCTCGATGTATTGGCAAAAATATTTGACTGACTAGAGCAATACAATGTTCACCTAAATCCAAAGAAATGTGTCTTTGGGATCACCTCAGGAGAACTTTTGGGATACATGGTCTCCACAAGAGGAATCGAGGTAGATCCCGCAAAAGTCAAGGCCATCACTGAAATGCCTCCTCCAAAAACCCTAAACAGTTGAGAAGTCTGCAAGGCAAACTCTAGTCCATTCGGCGGTTCATTGCTCAACTGGTTGATAAATGTCAACCATTCTAGCACCTACTCAAAAAAGACACAGCTTTTGTCCAGAACACTCAATGTCAGGCTGCCTTCAACCAGCTCAAAGATTATCTAGCTAATCTCCCTGTTCTAACTCGACCGAGGCAAGGAGAACCCCTCCTGTTATATATCTCAGCAACAGAGACAACTATCAGAGCCTTACTAGCACAACACAATGAACAAGGGAAGGAACGAGCCATCTATTACATCAGTCGCGCCCTAATCTCATATGAGCTAAACTATACACAAATTGAATGAGCATGTCTAGCCCTCATCTTTACACCACAAAAATTAAGACACTACATGCTCAATCACAAGACCAAGCTCATCGCCAAGATCGATCCACTGAAATATCTACTAAACAGAGCTGCTCTTACTAGGAGAATGGCAAAATGGGTCATGATCCTCACTGAATTCGACATCGAATATACTAAGGGAAAAGCCATCAAAAGATAGGTTATCGCCGATCAGTTGGCCGAAGCACCCATTCCTACAGAATATCCTACACTGGCAAAATTCTCTGATGAAGCCATCTTGACAATAGCACTAGAAACAAAAACATGGAAAATGTACTTTTATGGATCATACACACACAGAGGATCGGGGGTAGGCGTCCTGTTTGTTACCCCTCAAGGCGACACCATCCCTAAGTCATTCAAAATCACATTCCCATGTACCAACAACGTGGCAGAATATGAGGCCCTTATCATAGGTCTCCGAATGGCAATCAAATGGAGAATTGAGAAGCTAACTGTATATGGAGACTCTCAACTGGTCATCGGGCAGGTAAATAATGAATACAAGACCAAGGATGATAAACTCCTGCCTTACAAAAAGATGGTCAATGACTTCAAAGACTACTTCAATGACATCCACTTTGAGCAAATCCCAAGGCTCAACAACAAAGCTGCAGACGCCATGGCCACCATCGAATCCTTGGTCGACATGAAGAAAGACAACAAGTGTGAGTTCCTGATAGAAGAACTTCCCATCCTAGCATATGATGTTCCTCAATCGGAGCTAGTGTATGAATTCATTGGTCCCCTATCCTCGTGGTATCAAGAAACCTACCTATACCTCCATGACAATATCACCCCTCCCGACCTATCCACCTCACAACAAAAATCTTTCATCTGCTGAGCCTCTCGCTTCATCCTTGTAGGAGATACCCTATATAAAAGGAGTCTTGATGGCACGCTTTTACGATGTTTAGACTCTAGGGAAGCTGAAGAGGCCTTGCAAGAGGTACACGCAGGTATCTGTGGGGCACATTCAAGTGGACCCGCTCTTGCCAAAAAGATCCTGAGGACCGGATACTATTGGCCAACCATAGAATGAGATGCCTATCGATTTATCAAAAAATGCCTACCATGTCAACATCATGGGGATCTCATTCACGCACCAACACAGGAGTTGCAACCCATCACGACGCTGTGGCCTTTTTCATAGTGGGGACTCGACCTCGTAGGAAAAATACATCCCCCATCCTCCAATGGCCATAAGTTCATAATCACCGCTACCGAGTACTTCACTAAGTGGGTGGAAGAAATACCACTCACCTTCACCGCTGGAACCTAGATATCCAAATTCATCCTCCATTACATCATCTGTCGCTATGGTATCCTTCATTTCATTGTAATGGAAAACCATTCAAGAACCAAGAAGTCCGCACTTTGTGTGAAAAATTTGAAATCAAACACCACTTCTCCACACCATATTACCCTCAAGGAAACAGTCAAGCAGAGGCTTCAAATAAAACCATCCTACGCATCCTAAAGAAGACAGTTAATGAAGCTGGCCGTGACTGGCATCTCCAACTCAACCCCGCCCTATGGGCTTACCACACAAGCATCCGTACCCCCACAGGAGCCACTCCATTTTCCCTAGTATTTGGATCTGAAGCCATTTTACTTATTGAGGTTGAGCTCCCATCCCTACGAGTATCCCTACAAAACATAATCAATGATGAGGAATACCGGGTCGCATGGTTGCATCAGCTAGAATTATTGGATGAGAAATACCTGAATGCGTTGAACCACCTACAGGCATATCAAAATCGCCTCAGAAGAAGCTACAACAAGAGGATCAGAAACTAAAAATTTGAAGTAGGTGACCTTGTCCTTATGGAAAATTAGAAAAATCTGCAAGAGCATCCTACAAAAGGAAAGTTTGAGCCCAATTGGCTAGGACCTTATGTCATCACAACCACCTATGGATTAGGAGCATACTAGCTTGCAACACCTGAGGAGAAGCCTCTGGATGAGCCTATGAACATCCTACATCTGAAGAAATTTTATGCATAACCCATGAGGTACCCAAGTCAAAAAATTAAAAAAAAAAATCAATCAAAAAATTGAAAAAATAAGAAAAACCTAAGTGCAATAAAAACTTCCAATGGTGAAAATCACTTCAGTGACGCCGTGGATAAGTACCATGGTGAAAACCTGTTTCAGGCGCCATGCGTAGTGGCCAGTTCTACCATGTAATAAGTCCTCTTTCCATCACAACACTCCCTATTGCACACATCCCATGGCTTGGATTTTTGAAACATCAAGTCCTATCACCCAACCCCCACTATCCCATCCCAAGGTTAACTCATGGAACGAAGATCCTTGTAAGCTTCCTTTTGTACAACGCAAAAATCAGAAAATCCAAAAATAATGCAAAATCAAAAAATCCAAAAACAATGCAAAATTAGAAAATCCAAAAACAATGCAAAATCAGAAAAATTCAAAAACAATACAAAATCAGAAAATCTAAAAACAACATAATTCACCGCAAATCACCCCCCATACATCACTCTCACGGTAACTCGCAACCATCTACATCTATCAATCCTTACCATCACACCCATCCCAAACCATTCCCACATCATCAAGTCATACCAAAACTACATATTCATCCTGCTCGCATCTTGAAAGTACCTTGATCCTGTGGACACAGGGTATGTAGGCAATCTAGAATACGAAGGATGTTTCCAGTACTCAGGTATCTAAGATGTACCCATCCAACCCATTTGGATGGTCCCCATTCACTGAGCTTGCTAGACCCAATAAATGATACACATGCTAAGTATACGCTTGAAACATGGTCCCTAATGCAAAAATCATCAATCAACATACCAACTATAATCCCACACGTACCCTGACTGTCCTTTTGCCCACCTTTTGAAAATTATCCAACAAAATCCAACTGATTCGCGTCCTAGGATATATCATTCCTACAATGGACAAGAATCTGTCATCCTATCAACATGTATCTTGGCAAGAATACACAAAGGCTATTTGTATCTTTTTTTGTTGGTCTTTTTGATTATTGATTTTCATCTTTTTATCTCACTCTAGGTCATCTCCAAAGCTACCTTGATCTCATTATATCATGGCAAGTGACGGACAATACCTAAAGTAGACATGGTCATTGTTTCTGTATGCTGTGCTTGTGGGTTGATTCCATTACTCCAAGAATAGTATTCATATCTTGAAGCTTGGGTTGGTTCTAGCATAATGTGCCTCATTTGCATATACAGGCATCAAAACCTTATATGTACTATCCGTACTCATCGCTATGAGTCCCCTTCCTAGGCTAGGTAAGGTTATACTACCTTGGGCATGCATGAAATCAACCTATTGCTTGCGGGTCTAGTCCATGCAATCGTGGGATATATATCATCACCTAGGTCATTTCATACATTTGTGAACTATATCCTACATTGCTATAGTAAACTAAGAAATGCTCTCAATTAATGTTATGTAACTACTATTACTAGCTCAAATCATCATCCTAATCAACTATACCATCTGGGCCTAGATTTCATAACCACCCCCACAACCTTACCAAATCCCCTCACTAATCCCACTCCTCTAACTAACTCTCACTCAACACATCCCGAACCAAACCATACCCCCCCTCAATGACGTGGTGTTTCATGACCTAACAATTCCCTCATTCCACCGCTCCCAATCCTATCCGTACCCCATCCATCCACCCTTATCCGCTCCCACCTATGCTTCTATTGCACAGCCCCACCACCTAGGGTCCAACAAAGAACATCATGTGTATCAGGACTTAATCATCTCTTCTATCACCTAATTTGCATCTCACATATCACCTATGTTACATATCATCTCATTAGGTTCATTTTAGAATCTGTTAAGTTGCATATCATCTCATTAGGTTCATTTTAAAATCTATTAAGTTGCATATCATCTCATTAGGTTCATTTTAGAATCTGTTAAGTTGCATATAATAATCATTTAGGTTCATTTTAGAGTCATTTAGTTTTCATATCATAATCATTTAATCTACATTCCATTTAGGTACATTTTTATACATCATTTAAGCTTGTAATCACATAGGTACATTTTAAAATCATTAATCATCACATTGCATTCCATATATCATCTCATAATCATTTAGTTACATTTACTTGCATAGCATAATCATTTAATTACATTGCATAATCACAATCATATACATTTAGCTGCATTTTGCAATCATCTAGTTGCATATTCAGATTTTCCATACATAACATGTGTTTATAAAGATAAACATACATTTCCATTGCATCACATTTTTGCATCCATAATAAATGTTTATTAATCTGAACATTTATTTGCATTATACATCATAGACCATAGATCACAAACATGCATATATCACAATAAATAAACCATCATTGCATCCATCATATTGCATCAATAGGTACATAACATCAACACAATAGATTGCATGGATCCTCATAAAGCATCATCATAATCATATAACATCATCATAAACAAACATATAGGCCATAAAAAAAACATTGTATCATATATCATCATCCCAAAAATGTACATCGCTCATATATATACACATAAAAAAATGTAATGTCCTGATACAATGCCTCTAAGGGCTAAAATGATACAATTGTCACATAGAAGATCCTCTCTCTGAAGGAGTGGGAGACTCTAACCCTAGTCGTGGCTGTGGTCCTGTCTGTGGCTGTGGCTGCGACTGAACCTGAACTTGAGGAACCTACAGGGGCACATGTGATGGAGGGCCCATTGCTTGCTGGACAGACTGAACCGATCTAGATCTGTGTGACCTAGATGACCTGGCCGCACTAAAGCTCACTGCACGCTGCTCTGCCGACACTGCCGCATGATAGAGAACCTGATAATAATCTACCCGTTGAGTGGCCTCTGACACCTGTCCCTGTGCCTGAGACAGCTGTGTCTGCATCAAAATTAAAACGGGGGCCATACCAGCACCTGAGGCCTGTAAACTGCTCACAGTAGCCTCTGCTTGCCGGGCTTTCGCAAGTGCAGCATCCTGCTCCCCTGTCAAAGTGGCTATCTCACCCTGAGCTTGGGCTAACTGTGCCTGCAACACAGGCACCTGTCCATCTGACCCATCTAATAAGGACACTTTCCCCCGCAACTGAACCAACTCTGCCTCCTGGCTCTCTAATGCCTCCTGCAGGATGGCCACCTGTACTCGCAAAGTCTCAATCTCCTCACCTCGAGCCCGCCGACGGGATGTCGACCTCTCAACCTCTACCTCTCCACCTACCCCTGAAGGGCCTGCCTCTGCCTGCTGTTTAGCTGCCTGCTGCCCTGCTGCGATAGCCTGCTGCTGCACTACCTGTGGTGGGGGTAGAATCCCCCTATCCACCCTCGACTGTCCTCCACACTGTTGAGGCCCTCTATGTTGCCGCACTACCCCAATCTAAACCTGCTCGACAGGTACCTGCCGTATAGGTGCTTGCTATCTCACCTGCTGCTGGGGCACCTGTTCAGCTACCACTGCTGCTAAAACATTCATCGGCTACCCATCCCCCCAACCACCCTCTCCTCTCCATCCCCTCCAACCTCCATGATGTAGTCTGTGATGATCTCCTCACCCTCCTCCAAGAAATCATCTCCATCGGAGTCATCATCCCCATCATCATCTGAGTCATCATCCCCTGATCCCGCCTCCTCCACAGGGACCACCTCCTCTGCCGGGTCCGTAAACTGCATCAGCCGCCACATCTGCCACCATATATCATATGCAGAGTAGTGCCTGCATCCCTGACCATGCTCTGCCAATCCCACCACAATAGCCGTAAAGCCGCAAAATCATCCAAAGAAACCTGAGGCTGTATGGCTGCAGGCCAAATACGAGCATCTCAATGGGTCTGTGCAAAGATAGCCATCTACTGTAGTGTATCCTGCTGCAACCCAAACTGCCGCATAACCTGTGATGGTAGATACATCTCTATCGTGTGGTCTCCTCGACCCATCAAATACTGCTGCTAGAAAGTAAATGGCATGTGTACATCATCGTCTGGCCACAACTCCACTCTGATGTAAGGTCGCCAGGTAACTCGAATGGTATCATCTAGCATTCGCTGCCAATACCTCACCTGTACAGTATAGGTGTACTCGGCATCTCGATATAAGAACACAAAGGCCTCAAATGGCCGGCGATAGTACCACATCTCAGCTGAGTAACTGTAATGTGCTCCCAAATCCACACATGCAGTAGAGTAACCCCAACTGACAATGCTGAATCATGAAGATAGACAACTGTATGCATCTCATGATACAGCTGCCCCAACATCGCCGGTCCCCAGGCATACACGGTCTCATGCATAACCATCCCCTCGATCATCTCCCCCTAGCCAACTGGAAAACCCTTGCCCCTCCTTGTTAGATGTCGTTGCACCAAAAGATCGACCTTTTAATGCCTGATACAACCACTTGACTTAACAAGCACGGGAGGTGGTTAAGCCCTTGTCGCAAACCACCGCAGCGCAACGTTGAACAAGGAGACCAAGGGTCACACCTTGCAACAATCCCCCTAGCGCAAGTGCGGGGTTTGAACCCATGACCTCGACTCTGATACCAATTGTTAGCTGCCGTTGCACCAAAAGATCGACCTTTTAATGCCTGATACAACCACTTGACTTAACAAGCACGGGAGGCGGTTAAGCCCTTGTCGCAAACCACCGCAGTGCAGCGCTGAACAAGGAGACCAAGGGTCACACCTTGCAACACTCCTATCAGACATCACTACCCCTCCAATCAATGCGCACAGGAATAAGGCAAAGGGATCTGCACCCACCGCTAGCGTCCCCTCATAACTCATCTCCCTCCCATCTAGTGATAAAACAATATGATCTTGGCCAAACACTTTGATCAGGGCCCTCCGTCCCCTCCTCGTGTCATATCTCACCTACCGGCCCCGAATAGGTAGCTTGAGGATGTGATAAACATCCTCAAGCATGATAGTGATCTCCCTAGTCAGAAGAAAAAATGTGCAGGTCTCCAAACGGTACCTCTCCACTACTGCTGTCATCAGAGCTCTATGAGCTTGTAGCACTGACATCGACGCCACTGTCAAGAGCCCCAACCTTGCCAGTTGGGCCCGAGTGGCATCGTCAAACTGATCAAATAACACCATCACCGATGGGACGTGTCGCTCCCGCGAGTACACTATAAATGAACACGTATCCTGCATCCACAACATTCTGGTCAAAAATCTACCTATCTTTTTTCCAAAACACCCCCTTTCTTCTAAAGTTGAATGCCAAAATCATTTGGCGCCAAAACACTCCATGCTTTGTGCCATTTTACAAATAGCGCTACTACTTCTTCTAATGGCGCTATTATAGATAATAGTGTCACTGCGCAAAACACATTGCGCCACTTC
The DNA here is from genome assembly GCA_027924645.1 of Cunninghamia lanceolata. Classification (NCBI taxonomy): domain Eukaryota; kingdom Viridiplantae; phylum Streptophyta; class Pinopsida; order Cupressales; family Cupressaceae; genus Cunninghamia; species Cunninghamia lanceolata. Next base: position 4,198,567 of record BSBN01001026.1, on the reverse strand, counting down.
AATACATAGCGCTACTACGCAATATACTTAGCGCCACCCCGTCACTTGGTGCTAATCTAAGGATTAGCGCCAATTCTCCCTATCGCACATATTCTACATATTGCGCTAATCTAGTTCTTTGCGCTAAAACTAAAAATAGCGCCACTACTCAAAATAGCGCTATTCTGGAATATAGCGCTACCTTACCACGCATTTAGCGCTAAAACGCTAAAAACCTAAGTCTTCCACATACTGCGCTACTACAGAAGATAGCGTTAAAATGCTAAACAGATGGCAACAAACTGTCTCTAGCCTACCCTAGCAGATAGCGCCAATCCAGAGGATGGTGCTAATCCGCATTCCTTTTGGCGTTGTGTGACCTTGCAATGGCGCCACCATTCCAAAACCCAATTCTTGACCCCAAAAAAAGCGACAAAATTAAAAAATGACAAAGCCAGGGTTAGGCCCTACCTGGGGTCCAGTCTTCAGTGCCCAGCCAAATGATCAGAACCGCTTAGAAATGTGTCGAAGTTGAGGGAAGTGGGGATTGCGCTCAACCATCTCTCCTCTGCTCCTTCTTCTCACCAAGTCAATATGTGCAAATGTGGCACTCTTAGGGCCCACTTGTCCTAATACAGCATGCCATGTCATCCCCCCGCCCATTCTTTTTCCCCTCCAGGGTGCAGATCACAGTATTTTTCCTCTGTTTTTCTTCCTGCAGACTTCTTTTTCCGTCCCCTATCCAACTTCCACTCCCATCGCACCCTTTCGAGAACTCGCCTGGAATTTATTTATTTATTTTTTTCTGCTGACCTCTCGAGGGGGCATCCCTTACTGATGAAGGAGGTAAATCATAAAACACACAATAACATAAATTGCACACAGAAAATAGAATGATATTTTATTAATATGGGAAAAACATTACATTACAGAAACTCAAATACAATCAGAGGATGAATCCCCTATAGGCTGCAACACATTACAGCTCCCTCTCTCAAAACTCTGGAATCTTCAGCCTTCTGTAATTCCCAAATCAACTAGGGTTTCTAATTTTCTGCCTTTCTTGACTCTACACCTTCCCCCTTAACTCTACTACCCTAAGGGTTCCCAAAAATGGTTATACATAGCCCTTTTTGGTGACCACCAGCTTAATTTCAAAATTTGCATCTCCCTCCAAAAATAGGTCAACTTCGCAGGGCCATAACTTTCGATCCAACCGTTAGATTTTCAATTATAATACCTTTTCGGAAAGCTCTCGAAAAGACGATGTAGGTATTAGTTGGGTTTCCCACCAAATTTCGGGCCCATCCAGAGCCTCTAAGTGCCTCAAATTTGACTTTGAATATTTCAATAAGATTTTTGGAATTTGAAATTTTAATATCTCACAAATGACAAATGATATTGAAGTGATTTCTTCACCATTAGCTTCAATTCACCATTCTAAAGGTCTGTGTAAGATTTTGTATCCAACCATGCACAAATGCAAACTTACTAAAAAAATAGTAACCTTGCCAAATTTAGCCCTTATTGAAAAGAAACAACATTTTTTTTTGGTTGATGCAAGATTGCTCTTACACCCTAGATGCTCCTGCATCAGACACCCGAGGTAATTTGAAAAGTGACCCTATCACTTCTCATGTGTTAGAAGAAAACTAAAATGATTAACCTCAGTCTTAGATAACCATGATGGATCTTCAATAGGCCTTCCTTTCCATTTCACCAAGTATTCTGTATACTGCCTGTTTCTTGTACTCTTACCCACACGGCTATCCAGAATGCCCTCTATCTCCTTCTCCGAAGTAGATGCTGGAATGTCTCACTGTGTTCCTTTATCAAGTCCATCATCATGATACTCTGTTAGATCTGAAATGTTGAACACTGGTGAAATATTGATGTCATCAGGTAACTCGACCTCAAATGCATTTCCTGAATCGTGCTTCTTCAGGGTTCTACATGGTCCAAATTTCCTCATCTTCAGCTTATTATATGTACCAACTGGAAATCTTTCTTTTCTCAAGTGAACCATGACTTCATCACCCTCCTAAAACTCCTTATGCCTCCTCTTATGATCTGCCTTATCCTTGTACTAAGAATTCATCTTATGGATATGCTTTCTTACCTCTTCGTACAAATTCTTCATGTGCTCAGCAAAATTTTCAGCTTCGGCACTACTCTTCTCCCCCTTATCCATCCTCCTCAATTCGGGAGCAGTTCTTGGGCTACTCCCATACACAACCTAGAATGGAGATTTACCTGTGCTCCTATTGACAGAATTGTTGTAAGCAAATTCTGCCTGTGGTAAAATCAAATCCCATCCCTTGGGCTTATCTCCTACTAAGCATCGTAGCAGGTTACCCAAACTCCTATTCACCACTTTTGTCTGTCCATCAATCTGTGGATGGTGTGCAGAACTGAACTTCAAATCTGTCTTCAACTTCTTCCACAATGTCCTCCAGAAATAACCAACAAACTTGGTATCTCGATCTGAAACTATGCTCTCAGGTAGACCATGTAGTCTCACCACCTCCCTGAAAAATAACTCTGCAATGTGAATAGCATCATTAGTCTTCTTGCAAGGAATAAAATGGGCCATCTTTGAGAATCTATCCACCACCACAAAAATAGAATCATACCCTCTCTGTGTCCTTGGTAAACCAAGAACAAAATCCATACTAATATCATCCCATGGCTTCTCTGGTATAGGTAATGGCTGATATAGCCCTGTATTCTGACTTGTTCCTTTTGCCATCTGACACACTCTGCAACTCTGCACAAATTTCCTCACATCTTGTTACAATTGTGGCCAGTAATAATGTTCACCAACAATAGTAATGGTCTTATCTCGACCAAAGTGTCTAGCTAATCCTCCACTATGCTTCTCCTTAATCAGGTTCTCCCTCATGAAACTCCTCGAAATGCACAACTGGCTTCCTCTAAACAACATGTCATCTTGGATTATGTAATCCAACCATTTTGTCTTGTCCAAAGTAACAGGTTCCAAACAAGCTTTCCAAGCCTCTGCAAAATCTAGATCTTTAGGATACAAACTTTTGAGTTCATCAAACCCAACAACCTCTATCTTCATTACTGTCAACAAATTTCGCCTTCTACTCAAGGCATCTGTAACCCTGTTGGACTTCCCACTCCTGTGCTTCAAAACAAAAGTATAACTATGCAAAAACTCAACCCATTTTAAGTGCCTTTGATTTAACTTTCCTTGACTATTAAGACACTACAAACCCTGATAATCAGTATATAAAACAAACTCTTTTGGCAACAAATAATGTCTCCATTTCTTCAAAGCATGGACTATTGCATAAAACTCTTGATCATAAACATAATACTTTTTCTTGGCATCATTAAGCTTCTCACTAAAATAGGCAATGGGCTTACCTTCTTGACTTAGAACAACTCCTATACCACTACCACTAGCATCACAATCTACCTGAAATACCTTATTGAAATCTGGAAGTGCCAACACAGGTTGTTCTATGACTTTCTGCTTCAATGTATCAAAGCTCTTGTCTGCTCCTTTAGTCCATCTAAACTCTTTTCTATCCCCTCTCATTGTCTTAGTTAGGGGTGCACAAATGCTAATGAAATACCTGATAAATTTTCTGTAAAAACTTGCCAAACCATGAAAAGATCTTACCTCAAAAGCACTCCTTGGCGTAGGCCATTCAATGATAGCCCTCACCTTCTCTGGGTCCATCTTAAGACCTTCTTTTGAGACAACAAATCCTAGGTATACCAACTCCTTCTTTGTAAAACTACATTTCTTTAGATTGATCAACAATTTCTCCTCCCTCAACTTCTCTAAAACTCTTCTGATATGTATCAAATGCTCATCCCAAGTCTTACTAAAAATCAAAATGTCATCTAAATAAACAATAACAAAACTTCCCAAAAATTCCTTCAGTACCTTGTTCATGAGCCGTATGAATGTGCTCGGTGCATTGGTTAGCCCAAATGGCATGACTAACCACTCATACAAACCCTCCTTTGTCTTGAAGGCTGTCTTCCATTCATCTCCTTCTCTGATTCGAATTTGGTGATACCCACTCTTCAGATCAATCTTCATGAAGTATTTGGCTCCACTCAAACAATCTATTATGTCATACATTCTCGGCAATGGAAATCTGTACTTGATTGTGATCTTGTTGATGGCTCGGGAATTTGTACACATCCTCCACTCTCCATCTTTCTTTGGTGCTAGTACTGCAGGTACCGCACATGGACTTAGGCTCTCCCTTATCAGTCCCTTCCTTAACAGCTTGTGAACTTGTCTATTCAACTCTTCATTCTCTGCTGGAGTCATTCTATGGGCTGCCTTATTTGGCAAACTAGCTCCTGGTATCAAATCCATTTGATGACTTATCTTACTCACTGGTGGTAACCTTCTGGTACATTATCAGAGACAATATCTTGAAATTCATCCAACATTTATGAGACTTCTGCTGGTACATCTTCACATTTCTCTTGACTAATCTTAGGAATCAATGCAAAGCAATGACACTCATGCTTCATACCCTCCAAAAAATTTCTACCATCTACCAAGCAAATTCTGGCAGTACTACATACCTTTTCTTCCACCTCCTTCAAGGGATTCAACTTATGACGGACTCCATCCTTCGTTAGGGAGTATGTGTTTGCACGACCATCATGGACAACACTCCTATCATACTGCCATGGCCTCCCCAATAACATATGACATGCATCCATTAGTATGATGTCACACAACACCTCATCATGGTAGTCACCAATCTTGAACTTCACTAAACACTGTTCATTGACCAAAGCTCTATGGTCCTTCTGCAACCATGCAATCTGGTATGGATGCGGATGCTTTCTTCTTGTCAACTTCAACTTGTCAACCATCTCCTCTGAAACAAGATTATCAGTGCTTCCACTATCAATAATAATATCACAACACTTACCTTCACATTTGCACCTTGTGCAGAATAAACTCTTCCTCTGATTGGGTTCTTTCTCCTCATTCAACAAAGTTCTTCTAACAACTAGGGTTTCTCCCCTTTCTGCATCTTCGGAGCGCTCAGACTGTGCATCTTCATCCACATGTACAACTCGTGCATTACCTTCAGATCTTCTATTCATCCTTCCTTGATGTTGCGGACACTCGTATGCTTGATGCCCTTCTTCTCCACATTGGAAACATGTTCCTCTGAAACCTCCTCTTCCAGGTCCTTGCCCAGGCCTACCTCTTCCTCTTCCTCTTTGCTCACCATTATTCTGGTCACGAGGGTAGTAGGTATTATCTCCTCTCTGATTTTGACTAGTTCCAGCTTCTTCACCTTTCTTTGGATCTTCATTTCGGCCTCCATAGGGTCTTCCGCCAGTCATTCCGCCTTGATCTCTTCCCCTTTGCTTGCTTTCAAATCTCTTATTCAGCTTCTCTTCCACCTTCAGGGAAAACTGGTACGCATCTTCTATGGTGGTCATTTTGACCAGGCTCAACTTTTCTTGAATACTTGGCCTCAACCCATTAATGTAACAGGTCACCTTCTCCTTGTTGGCCTCTCCATGGCCTGTCCTGATAGTGATCTTATAAAAATCTTCTATATACTCTTTAACAGACTTGTTACCTTGCTTCAATCCTTGCAGCTTCTTCATCAACTCCATCTCATAGTCCACATGAATGAACTGCTTCTTCAATTTCTCCACCATCCGATCCCATCTGGTAATCTTTGCTTTTCTTCTTCTATTTTTCTCTAACTGGACCTCCTTCCACCAAATACTGGCGTGGCCCTTCAACTTTGTCTTTGCAAACTTGACCCATTCAGGGTCTTCCACATCTTCATACTCAAAATACTCCTCCATATCATTGATCCAATCAATAAGTTGTTCCGGATTCAAATCTCCAGAATAGGTAGAAACTTCGATCCTAGGCCTCCTTCTGATCTTTGAAATGGCCCTCAACAACCTAACTTCTGCAGGATCTCCCGCAGCTTGTTCTTTCTCAAATAGCTCTTCTTCAGCTTCATCTTTGCTTTCCTCTCTCCTTCTTGGCTCAAACCCTCTTCGCAGCTCCTCTTGCAATGCATCGATTTGTCTTTGCAGGGCTCTAAAACTCTCTTCTGTCAAAGCATTCCTTCCACCACGGTTTCTTCGTGGAGGCATCTTGATCTATCTAGCAAACCCACAACCTCAGGTCCTAGTGCAAACTGCCTCACGGTCGGCGATCTGTCTACACACTCAGGAACCCTTGCTCTGATACCACTTGATGAAGGGGGTAAATCATAAAACACACAATAACATAAATTACACACAGAAAATAGAATGATATTTTATTAATATGGGAAAAATATTACATTATAGAAGTTCAAATACAATCAGAGGATGAATCCCCTATAGGCTACAACACATTACAACTCCCTCTCTCAAAACTCTGGAATCTTCAGCCTTCTGTAATTCCCAAATCAACTAGGGTTTCTAATTTTCCGCCTTTCTTGACTCTACACCTTCCCCCTTAACTCTACTACCCTAAGGGTTCCCAAAAATGGTTATACATAGCCCTTTTTGGCGACCACCAGCTTAATTTCGAAATTTGCATCTCCCTCCAAAAATAGGTCAACTTTGTGGGGCCATAACTTTCGATCCGACTGTTGGATTTTCAATTATAATACCTTTTCAGAAAGCTCTCGAAAAGACGATGGAGGTACTACTTGGGTTTCTCATCAAATTTTGGGCCCATTTGGAGCCTCTAAGTGCCTCAAATTTGACTTTGAATATTTCAATAAGATTTTTGGAATTTGAAATTTTAATATCTCACAAATGACAAATGATATTGAAGTGATTTCTTCACCATTAGCTTCAATTCACCATTCTAGAGGTTTGTGTAAGATTTTGTATCCAACCGTGCACAAATGCAAACTTACTAAAAAAAATAGTAACCCTGCCAAATTTAGCCCTTATTGAAAAGAAACAACATTTTTTTTTTGGTTGATGCAAGATTGCTCTTACACCCTAGATGCTCTTGCATCACTTACCCATCTTATTCTTTCCCAGCAGTTGGGGCATATGTTTCTTCGACCTGACGCCACTTCCCTCCTATGTCCGGACACCACATCAAAGAGGGGCAAATGTAGACACCTAAAAATGTCTTTTACCATCAAACCAACTCCTGACATCCCTAAACATATCAATTTCCCTTCTATTCAATTAATTAAATTTTTATTTAATTAAGTGTCCCTTCATCGCCTAATTTTTCATCATTTTATTCCAACAATTGAATTAATTTCATTAATTCAATAGTCCAAACCTTAGTCAATTGATTTAATAAATATGCAATATTTATTTGGTCAATTTCCCTCTCCTCACTAAATCCAATTAATTAGCTAAATTATGTTTAATTAATTAATTCAGCCTACTAATTGACCTATCCCTACCCTAGGCAATTAAATAACTATTATTTAATTGCCTACCCTAACCTTCCTCATCCTAGCCCTAGGATTAATTAAATAACACCTATATTTAATTAATCCTAACCTCTCATTTAGGTGGTCAAACCTAGCTTAACACCCTTCCCCACATCCTCCAAATAAAAAATTGAAATATATCCACATAAGTCAATTTTTTATTTAAATATATCCCACATCACAATTAATTCCTCTTACACCCCCATACCTCATTTATCTCCACTTATCCCCAAATGAATTTTTAATTCATTTTACATTCCCCATATGAATCTTTAATTCATAAATATTCCATCTCACCCATACTCATTTAATTCCTCCTTTCCCCAAGATGAATAAAAGATTTACTTTTATTCCTAGCTCTCCATTCCTCCAAGATCAAATCTAGGCCCTCCACATCACTTTCATCCTCCACCATTGATCTTCTAAATCAATCTCCACCCTTGGATCAAAATCCCCCCCAAAATCTTTATAAATACAACATCTTTCAACCCATTTTAGGATCCAATTTTCAAGTAGAGTTACCATTCCCAAATATCTATAGAGCTAATTAGTGAGTTGCAAATTTGAAATAGCATTTCACATTTCATTCATCAATTAGGAAATATCATGTCTTAGGAGCAAGTTTCCTTTCCCTTGATGAGATTGGGCCTTTCTTGTTTGAGGTATAACTCTGTTTTATTATGCATTTAGTTTGTATTTTACCTTCAACTTGATTTTCCTAATCACAGAAACACTTAAAGAGATTTGGACTTAGTCATTTTTCAGGCTTTTCCCTTATACTCACAAGAAAACCTATGGACGATACCTCAAATCGATTATAAACTATAGGTTCAAGTGGGATTTAGATGGAATTTGGGGGCAAAATGGGGCATTTTGGGGACAAGTTTTTCAAGTCCCAACAAAAAGTTTGTCAAAATGTCTCATCTAGATAAGAATCAGTGTTTAGCCTTAGCAAAGCCTAAAATTTAGAAACACTCCATCTCATCCCTGTTCCCCCACTTGAGTTTCGAATCCTTATCTCACAAACCTGAATAGGTCTCCAACACCAGGATAACCTATAATCCTTTGGATTGAAAATCATACTAAAGAGCAGTCATAGTGTTTGTTCCATAATGCATTCATATCAAAACCAGAAAAAGACATCCAAAGCAATAAAAGTCAATGTCGTAACTCATGGCATTCCATAGAAGTAGTAGTTTATTCCAACATTGCTTTTGTTCTTGCATTGCATGTTGTCCCTTGCATATATATATATATTCCAAAAGAGAACCAAAAACATATCATTGTCATCATGTATACATTCTTAGAGTTAAGGGTCTACACAATCAAAAAGTTCTTAAAACTTCCAAAGTACACAAGAGATTAGCGTTCATAAGATAGTGGTAATCATGAAAAGATAGTTTTTCATAGACATATCAGAGGTTCAAAATTCTACAAGAGTACAAGAGCTTAGACAAAATTCTCTCAAGAGAAGTAAGGCTCCCCATGCAAGGGGGCATGATAATGAAGCAAATAGGAAAAATCGTCAAGGATGACTCCCTCTAATTGAACCATCAAGGCTCCTAATTCTATGCCTCTGAACGAAACTAGAATCTCCATGAGATCTATGGGACCGAGGAACCCTGCTATGAGCTTGAGAATAATAAAGACATGTTGTGCTTGAATCAGGATGTCAAATCCCAAGATGAGCCATCTCTCGAAGAATGGCATTCTCACCCCTAAGAGTGAGATTCTCTACTCTCAAAGAGGCATTCTTCTTGCACCTATGGTAGGTAGGAGCAAAGATATCAGTGTGTTGACTAGCTCTAGCAGGTACTCCAAGATCAACAAGAAGTCACTCTCATGATAGACTAGTAAAAGGACCAACCAAATCAACAAAAGTGTCATGAAAGAAGGTCCTCTATTCCTCAACATTACCTAAAAAACAAAGAAAGAAGCAATGAAAATTCATGATTTTAACAAAGAACAATGCAAATTATGAAAACAAATGTAAACTTATGAGGATTGCCAGACTACCAGGTGGAATCAATGTGCCACATCTCATCATTGGAAAGAGGAGGTCTAGTACCTAAAGGAGTAGTCCCTGGTAAATCCTCCTTGTCTGAGTTAGCCTCCTAGTTGTCTCCAACTAAGCCATCATCTGACTGATCATCTCCCTTAGGAACGTAGTCCTCGTTAGTAGAATCAGTGTCCTCTAAGACGAGTCCTTGGGAAGGAGCTTCTCTCCCTCCCCTTTGTCCATCTCTTAGGGTCTTAAAGTTTTGGTAATCAAAACCCCAGGAGTCAAAGGAGTCCAAACAATAGCTCTCTGACTGACCTCACCCATCTACTGGACAGATTGATAGCAAGTAGGAATCAGGGGCAATTCCTCTGGAAAGTAACCTCCTAGCTGCGGAAGAACTCATTCAACACGGTGAGCCTCGACAAAACTATTATGGTCAGAAAGCTCTAAAATGCTGCAACAATAGTCTCAAATCTATCTATCATGAGACCAAGTGCCCTCCATAACCACATAAGGGTCAAAAATCATGTTTGCATAAGTGAGAGTAGCCACAACACATAACAAAGTATCAAGTGGCCTACACGAGCCCATCTAGTAGCTCGCGAAAGTCTAGGATCAGGAAGTGGAAGCTCCTTCTGGTATGGTGTAATGTGCTCATAAATCCAAATCATGATCAAAGTGGAGTTGTTGAATGCAAGAGCCCCATGACGAGCAATGCGATAGAAGTCACGGTAAACCATAGCAAGGATGTCAGCACCCCATGCAAAAACTTTACCCTACTCATTACATTGAATTATGGGTGCCCAACAGTATCTAAGACAAGCTAAGGCCTTGTCTCCAAACAACCAGATGCAATCAACCCAATAAGGAACTTCCTCAAGAGAGGAATGCAAAGCTGAGGCACTATAGTAAGTTTAACTCCTATCTGCTCCTCGAGATGACTCACCCCCATGATTAAAGCCCATGATGCCTTGTCCTCAATGGACTCGCTAGTAGGAAGAACAAGTGGGTGTCCTCTCACAGGGACTCCTAGGATGCGGTAAACATTGTACAAAGTAATGGTCCACTCCCCTAAAACCTAGGGGAACCTAAAGGTGTTCCTATCAACATCCCAATAGGTTAGGATATCACAACATATGCGAGAGGTAGGAGGTACATATGGAAAATGATAAATCCTCTCCAAGCCTGCCCTCTTTAAGACATCGAGATCACCAAGAGATAAGGAATCATACATCTCAGATAACCACAACTAACCTCGGTTTGCATTCCAACGAATGTGCATATCCTGTCATCAGAAAAGAACTTTCGATTAAATCTCATCAAACTCAGAAAATCTAAAAAAATCATATAACTTGCAAAAATTTCACAAAAAAAACATATAAAACCTTCAAAATTGCAATTAATTGACAAATTCAGTTTTTAAATTAGACCAAAATGGAGTGTAGTAAATGTTAGAAAAATTCAAATTTTAGTTAGAGTTGAACTGGCTGGGTCAACCCTTTCATCAAGTTAGATCTCCCCTGGGTGACCTAGATGCACAATAGGATCTCCCTTAGGTGACCCTGTTGCACAACTAGATCTTCCCCAGGCGACCTGGACTGGCAAAAGGGGTGACACTGTTTCACCTCCCCCCATGCTAAAAATGCTCTAAAAACTACAAATTTTGATTGATTTTGACAAAGGAAAGATCAATCCTACTTTAAACGACGAGACAAACATAATGTAACAAGAAAAATTGACAAAAAATACTTTCACAAGATTTTTCACAAAAAGAAAACTAGGGTTTAGAGAAGGGTTTTTGACTGATTGTGCACCTAATTCTTAGCGGCAGAAGAAGTAGCAACCATCTTTGCGATCACCTCGGTGATAGCTTTCCTATGATTACTTGCACAACCAATTCCATCAGTATTTCACTTCGTTCACTCTAATTTCCCCCTCTTTTCTTAGTTTAGTTCATTTTATGCAATTTTAAGACTAGTTGTTACTTTATGCATCTTTTGTACTCTCATTTTATGTGATTTCATCCCTACAGGTCTTCTTGACAAAGGAAAACAACTAGGTGAACTCATGGATCTATGGTATGTTCGTCATTTCAATTTTCATTACTAGTTTTGATATATCTAAATGTCAAACTAATGCTAGTTATTACAGGTACTAATGCAGGAAATTGACAAGGCCTATTTCGGGAACGATACCTACCCTTCATGTAGACTACCATCCTTGAGGGGGCAAATATGTAAGCACTAAAATCATGCAAAACCTCCACAAGGACCCCATGACGACTCATGATCCTTGCAATGTACATATAAGCATGAAATAGTACATATAAGCATGAAATAACGCCCTCTCAATAGCGATTCCCTTGGTAGAATTTGGGGTTTTCCTCCTCTTGTTGTTTCCTCTTTTTGATACCAACCTTCTCCCCAGTTTCGATGCTTTTCGACACTTGTTGATTCTTGTTTCCTATGCTTGCAACTTTGTACTTAAACCTTGCATTCATCTATTTGTTGTGATTTGACCTTTTCCTAGTGTTTTTCATCCATTCCCACTCCTAGGAGCCCTCTAGAGGACCTCCCAAGCTATCTCCAACTTTAAATTTTCAATTTTGGTCAACCAATCCAAATCTCCCCCTATTATATTAGGATCTCCCCCAGGAGATTTGACTTTTGCAAGTGATGATTTGGATGTTGACCCCCTTTCGACCAGTTTCCAGAGGTAGTTCACCTCCTTTTCACCTGACTAACAATCTCCAACCCTGCTTTCCAACCCAGGACCTCCCCTCTGTGGGTCGCCCCTGGCGACCTAGACTGGCAAAAGGAGTGACCCATGCACGACCTTGTCGTCTTTTCCAGTCACGAAAAAACTTGAGTTTTGGACGTGAAAAAGCTCCATTTTGACCTGTTTTTCTTCTTGTTTGAATGAGTTTTTGGTCTAAACATAGAGTTAACTGTTCGAAGCCTCCAAGCATGAATAATTAGCTCCTTTTTATCTCAACTTGTCTACTCATGCATTCATGCTAACTCCATTTTTGCTTAAGTGATAAGCCAAATTGGCTTGTTCACTCCCTAATTAACCCAGATCACTCCTTGGTCTTATGAGTTAACTCTCCAATCAAGGGAGTTAACTCTCCATCATCTCCCACCTCTCATAGCCTCTTTCAACCTATAAATACCCCCTCCCTCAAACACAAAGGGAGGCAATTTCATTTGTGCATCCACTTTTTGTAGGTTTTTTCTCTCCAACTACCATCCATATGCTCATACAGGAAATTCGAGCCTTTTGTTTTATTGTTGTTTCATCTAAGCTTTGCTAAAAGCTTCATATCACGTTGATACATTGCCCAAATTGTGAGCCATAGTGCTCATTAGCTCACACTGAGCTCACATTTCAAGCTTTCAAAAGCTCTTTTGCATTTTTCTTCCTATTATTGCCAAGAGGATATCTCTGTTGCTGCAAGAGGACAAAGAGGTTGTTGACACAAGGATTCCTGAGGGTTGATGCAGGAGCATCTTGAGAAAATGGGCAATCCTGCATTGTCCAAAAACAGCTTTTTTTTTAGTTTTGTTGTGTATAGGCATTCATCTAAAAAAAGAGGAAGATCGCAATAGAGTCCTGTATTTGTCTTTAATCAATCTCTAGCTATGGTATTTATGCTATATGTCAAGAATGCTTGCCGAAATGATTGGTTTTGTGTTACAAACACAGATGAACTTCTAATAGTGTTGCTTCCTGAGTATGGCGAACAATGCTATGAACATCATTACCAGTTTTAGTATGTGTTTGCAAAGAGTGTCAGAGATAAATGGCATCATGGAAGGCGTTTGGGACGTCATGATATTTTACAACTTTTCTAAATTTTGACCATGTCACCATATGTGCCAAATTATTAAAACTAGAAGACTTGATGGTTAGTAAAAATTAATTCAACGCAGGTATTCCAACCTATTATAACAATTGAGCATTGAGTATAGTTAAAATCCAAAAGGCTTCTCAACATATGTGGATTGAGCAATCTTAGAGACATGTCTTTTGATCTTCTGGTTAGGTCGTAGCTTGGGCAATTGACCAAGTTAGAAGAATATCGAACCACTTGATTTCTTTTATTCCCCATGATAGGTATCGCTTCAAATTCTCATTCTTACGTTTCTTGATTCACGTTTTCAAAGTGAATACAATAGGGGGGAGAGGAAGCGCTATGGGAACGGCCTTGGGAGAGAAAGAGGTTGTCTGGAAGGAAAATATAGAGGGGAGCGACCAAAGAGAGAGGTCAAGCTAGAGGATTGGCAGATAAAAAAAGGGAAGTTAAGGTGTTTGTCTTGCAGGGCTCCAAGGATTTCAGTAGGTAGCACTTAGTAACAAGAGAAAAGAGAAGGAAAAGTGTGGTGTTTTGGACGTGGTGTCGGCCATAGAGAGTAATAGCAATGTTACATGAAAGAGGTAGGAAGGATAACAAAATCAGTAATCAAAGTTGTGAGTTGTTAATGATACAGAAAAGATAAAAGTGACTTCATAGAAAATAGTGAGTGCCCAGTAGATAGAAGCAAAAGGGAAGAGTTTGTATGGCATTTGAAGTAAGTTTGGCCAGAGGAAGAAAGAGCTCAATATGCCAATAGAGAATAGGAGATTGTTGTGATGGTAATGAATTGAAATTTTGTTGCAATTTAGTTTGATTTGAATAAAAATTGAAATTTTGTTGTTGGTAATCATTTATTGTAGTTGAATTGAATTGTGTGAATGTTGGTGAGGCAAGAGGGGTTGTTCTTATCTATGTCAAATTGGTATCAGAGCGGGTTTCATGAGCGTGTAGAGGATACACCAGGACCTGTGGAAGGGTAAGTGGAAACAATTGAAGAGGAGGTTCGTGGGCTATTGCAGGTAAGGAAGAAAGTCCTGAATAGCAAAGAGGTTGAAACCATTGGTTTAAAAAAAAAGGATGCCACCATGTAGGGGAATGCCTAGAATCGAGGAAGTACTGAAACGCTTCCTGGAATGCTTTTGAGTGTTGATGAGGGAAGACTTGAGAAATGATATCAGAAATGAAGTGAGACTGGCTACTGGGAATTGCCAGAGATGTTGAGAATGAAGAAGAAAGTGAAGTGGAAGAACAAGAACAGGGCAGAGAAGAAGAATGACTAGAGGATGCCAGAGAAGAGAGATTTTTGAGAGCTCTTTCAAGAATAACAAAGGACAATAAAGTAGATGTGTCAAATTTCTCTGGAACATTAAATGTAGAAGAGTTAATTGATTGGATTCGAGAACTAGAGGAGTATTTGAAATTGGAGGACATAAGAGACCTACAGCAGGTGAAGATATCCCAAATGAAATTGAAAGGGTATGTTGCACTATGGTGGAAAGGGTTGCAGAGAGAATGGGAAATGTATGGAGATCCTTGGATAACAAGGTGGAATCAGACGGTGACAAGACTAAAATGTAAATTCATTCCTGGTGATTATGAAATGGAATTATTCAAACAGTTGCAAAACCTGAAACAGAAAGATATGAGTGTAAAGGACTACACAGAGGAGTTTTATAAGTTGACCATTCGATCTGGAAGGCATGAAATTGATAGAGAGAAGGTAGCCAGGTATGTGAATGGCTTACGGTTTAATATTCAAGATGAGATGAGTATGCTAAAAATTACCATAGTTGAGGAAGCATAGCAATATGTGTTGAAGGCATAAGAGAAGGTAATGAGAAAGCAAACAAGAAATTCTAAAATTTGAGGAAGATTTGCATTTGAGAAGGGGCAGGCAAGCAAGAGCAAAGGAAACCAAATTGAAGAAGAATCCAAGCCCAGATCAAGCCAGGAAATGGGCTACAATACAAAGGCAAAAGATATACCAGCAAGACGGCATGGTAGCAGCAACAGAGGTTTTATGGGAAAATGTTACCAGTGTGGAGAAGCTAGACATCAAGCTTATGAATGTCCTCAAATACAATAAGGCAATAAAAGGAGCACAACAAGAAACCATTTGGCACAGGAGGATGCAGAGAGTGTTGCATCTGTGAAAGGTGAAGATCCTGAGGACGATGAATCTCTCATGATGAGGAAAGTGTTGGTGAACCTGAAGGTGGCAGAGGAAGAACCATCCCAACGAAGGAGTCTCTTTCAAACTGTGTGCAAATCTGGAGGTAAGTGTTGTAAAGTTATAGTGGATAGTGGTAGTACGGATAACCTAGTTTCTGAGGAAATGGTAGATAAGCTAGGTTTAAAAAATGTAAGCACCCTAATCCATACAGGGTTTCATGGTTGCAAGAAGGGCATGAGATGACTATGAGTGAGCAGTGTTTGGTTACTTTTCAGATTGGTTCTTACAAAGATAATGTGTTGTGATGTGATGCCTATGAGTGCTTGTCATATGTTGTTGGGTAGACCATGGCAATTTGACAGGGAGGCCATTTATGATGGCAAGAAGAATGTGTACACCATTTAGAAGGATGGTCAGAAGTATATGTTGAATCCTCTTAGGGAGAAGGTGAAGGAAGTAAAAAGGTCCAACTCCATTGTTTGTTGTAGTGTTAAGAAGTAGCGAATACAGAAAGAGGAAGAGGTTGGACACCATTATTTGAAGACATTAAAAGGATAAATTTCCAAAGAGAACAGCCGATTGGACCTCAAGTTCTTACAGAAGCACCATAAAGAGGAAAGAAATATAAGTCCAAAGGTATTTAGAGGAAAACAAGGTGAACCAATAGCAAGAAGTAATTCAGCAATTCAACTTAGCACAGATGGGGCTGACTACTTGAGTGTGAAGAATGGTGAAGGACGGAAAGATGGTAGAAGGAAAGCTCCCATGGACAATGAGCAGATTTGTATCAAAAACAAGCATGGGATTCCAATCCTGTGCACATCTCAATTTTCATAAGCTCTCCGACTCAGAAACATTTATTTACCCAAGGTGTTTGATGCAGGAGCATCTTGGGTGAACGGGCAATCCTGCATCGTCCAAAAATAGTTTTTCATTTTTTTTTTGTGTAATGGCATTCATCCAAAAAAAAAGGAAGATCACAGTAGAGTTCTGCAGTTGTCTATAATCAAGCTCCAACTATGGTATTTATGCTATATGTCAAGAATGCTTGCCGAAATGATTGGTTTCGTGTTACAAACACAGATGAACTTTTGACAGTGTTGCTTCATGAGTATGGCAAACAATGCTATGAACATCATTACTAGTTTTGGCCATTATAAAGGATGTGAACTGTTTGGCAACCTGCGTTATGTGTTTGCAAAGAGTCTCAGAGATAAATGACATCATGAAAGGCATTTGAGACGTCATGATATTTTACAACTTTTTTGAATTTTGATCACGTCACCATATGTGCCAAATTATTAAAACTAGAAGACTTGATGGTCGGTGAAAATTAATTTAACGCAGGTATTCCAGCCTATTATAACAATTGAGCATCGAGTATAGTTAAAATCCAAAAGGCTTCTCAACATATGTGGATCAAGCAATCTTAGAGACATGTCTTTTGATCTTCTGGTCAGGTTGCAGCTTGGGCAATTGACCAAGTTAGAAGAATATCGAACCACTTGATTTCTTTTATTCCCCATGACAGGCATCGCTTCAAATTCTCATTCTCACGTTTCCTGATTCATGTTTTAAAAGTGAATACAATAGGGGGATAGGAAGTGCTGTGGGCATGGCCTTGGGAGAGAAAGAGGTTGCCTGGAAGGAAAATAGAGAGGGGAGTGACCAGAGAGAGAGGTCGAGCTAGAGGATTGGCGAATACAAAAAGGGAAGTTAAGGTGTTTGTCTTGCAAGGCTCCAAGGATTTCAGTAGGCAGCACTTAGTAACAAGAGAAAAGAGAAGGAAAAGTGTGGCGGTTTGGAAGTGGTGTTGGTCACAGAGAGGAATAGCAATGTTACATGAAAGATGTAGGAAGGATAACAAAATCAGTAATCAAAGCTGTGAGTTGTTAATGATACAGAAAAGATAAAAGTGACTTCACAAAAGATAGTGAGCGCCCAATAGATAGAAGCAAAAGGGAAGAGTTTGCATGGCATTTGAAGTAAGTTTGGCCAGAGGAAGAAAGAGCCTGATATGCCAATAGAGAATAGGAGATTGTTGTGATAGTAATGAATTGAAATTTTGTTGCAATTTAGTTTGATTTAAATAAAAATTGAATTTTTTTTGTTGGTAATCATTTATTGTAGTTGAATTGAATTGTGTGAATGCTGGTGAGGCAAGAGGGGTTGTTCTTATCTACGTCAAGGGTAGTGGAGGCTCACGCGTCTCATATTCTAGGTTCTTTAGTGTTTTTTTAATATAATAATTAGAAAATATAAATTTACTCTTAGGAATAGTAATTTAATATTACAATTTCCTTGATAGGGTAAATAAGATTTGCATTGTTAGATTAGTTTGCTTCAAAGTTCTTTAGATTAGTTTATTTCAAAGCATTTTCATTTTCCTAGAGTAATTGATCCAAAAATCTAGAAAATCAAACAAAAACATTAGATTGCATTAGGTAAATACATTCTAGATTGCATACATATTTCAATTCCTAGATTAGAAAAAAAACACTTTACTTTCATAAAGATCCAAAAAAATGCAAAAATATTATTTTGCACTCTTATAGGCTTGCATGCATTCAAAAACTAAAAAAACACAAAAAACATTAGTATCACAGGAAAAACGCAAACCCTTGACTCCAACACAAGGTCAACATTAACTTCAAACCCTTGATTCCAACACAAGGTCAAACACAAAGTCAAATTCTAGGTCAACAAACCCTAAGTCAAATTGAGGTTAAGTCCAACCATGTCTCTCAATTTTGGGATCACAAATGTGCCCTGGGCTTAGAGGCAAGTGGATGAGGGCAATCCTCGAAGAGATTGAGGAAATTCACCCTAGACCACAACATCATCAACAAATGATCCAGGAACAACAATACATGTTGAGATTATTCCAAACACAAGTCATCATCCAACAATTTGAAGAACAACTCCAACTCAATAGAAGCATCAATGAGAACGATCGTCAACCTACGTAACATTGGAATCTTCAGAATCTAAACAGGAGAACGACTAGTGACCCTTCAGGTCATATAGTTATTTCAACCACAACAGTCACAGAACATCAAATCAGAATCAACACACAAGAAAGTTCCTCGGACTGGCCAACCACTCTCTGTAAAGTCTAGCTCTTAAGCGAGCAGGACCGCCCCTGTGTCTCGTCTCCTCTCGACTGGCTACTTCCACAAGAGCGAGTGACATGGAGGTTTGCCCCATGACAAGGAGAGGGGTCCATGTGCTAGCCAAAACCGACTCAATCGCCCCAGGCTACTAAGTCATGTTTTTGAGTGTATAGGGACCTTGGTTCCTAAATTTCCCTCCAAGTATTTAAAAATGTTTCATTTTTATTAATTTAATTTATTTTTATTTTAAGTATTTAAAAATATTTTTTTACTTTTTAAAAAATTTTGCTTGTATTTATTTTTAATTTATTTTAATATTAGTGTTTAAAAACACCTTTTATTTTAATTATAATAATATTCTTAAATTGCTCCTTTAAAATTAGAAATTATCGAGCCCAACTTAAAAATATTTTTAATTATTTTAATCCAAAAAAGAGACATGACAATCCGCCCTTCCCAAAATTGCTTGCCCACAAGCAATTGCAAACCTAGATGATGAATCATGTTGTAATGTCCATAGAGTCTGGATCATGTACTTTTCAAATGAAACAACTTTTGCCAAAAAACACCAAGCATACTCGGATGCTCAAATACCATCATGCCAACACTATGATCATGTTATGCAATTCATGAACTATGATCACCTAAAACAATTTGGCCTCAAAGAGATGTGTGTGACTCCCAATAGTATAAATACAAGCCTCTAGGATTATACTTCCCCACCTTTGGCTTGGATCAAGCAATGTTAGCAACCAACTCACAACATGCTCCTCTTTGACATGATGATGAATGATGCTTCTTCTCCTTGTTGGAGGATATCTTCATGCTCCCACCAAACCAAAGGTTGCCTTTTGAATTTTCCACCACGTTTTTGTTGCACCACTCTGATTGCAAAATGAGCATGATGATAATTCCCTCAAGTTCCAATGGATCTTACCACCGTATTATAGGTTGAAACCCTCATGAGTTTGGACCAATTAGCTTGCATACAAGCTGGAATGAAGTTACAACAACCAAAACTCATTTCAAATCTCACCCAAAACAATATTGCAGTAGTTAGAACAATTATTTTTTGCAACTCCAATGGTTGAAACCCTTCACAAACAACATGATATATGAAAAAATTCTAAAAATCTGTAAACTGGTAGTTAAATATGACTTATAATAGTAGCTCAAAATTAGAAACCCTAAAAATCAACAATATAAAAAATGATACAACTGCAATACTGAAAATCCCTTGAAAAAATCAGCAACATAGAAGCTGGAATAAACCATACAATGACTAAAAATACTCTAATAGCAGCAACAAATTGAAAATCACTCAATCCCAAGGTTGAAAATCCTTGTATGGTTGTAAATGGCAGAATATAGTAGTTGGACATGATGAGGACATTAGCCTCCCAGCTAAGATATATGATGACAACGGTCCTTGTCATGTTTTCTTCGTGACATATTTGCAATATGCCATCACTCCTTTCCATTATGCCCTTTTTGTCTTCCTTTGCAAACATATCTGAGTGTGAAACCCCTTAACCAAGCTTATGAGCATCCTCTTTATACCTCTCAACGGTGCCAATTACTCTATTAATAGACAGGATATCTGCAACTGTCATGACCCTATACCCTAAATTTTAAATTCATTCGATTAGTCCTCAATTTTGAAGTGTTAATAATGTTTTTGATTAGATCAGCAGGAAAAGAGGGTCCTGAACCCTATTACAAAGCAGTCCCAAGGGTAAAAGAGGCCCACAGGGCAGAAAACAAGCCACAAAAAGCCAAATGAAGAACAGAACAAGAACAACAGAGGAACGACAGCTGAACGACAACTAGAGCCAAAGGGTCTAAACAAAACTAGACCTAGAAGGTAGCAATCTAACTCCCTTGACCTTCTGTCGTGAAGTTGCGATAGACTTGGGGAGCCCTTTTTGCTTTCTATGAACAATAGTCCAGGGAAGCCTAGAGACGAAGTCATCAGAGCGAGGAGAAAGGGTGGGCTCCTCATCAGGCCCCGCAGCCAAAGGGCAGCCATGCATAGAAGGGGCTGACAATGCGGCTGAGGAATCTTGAACTGCCAATGGAGAAGAACGACACACAGCAAGGGGAGCCACCAATCCGGCAGAGGCAGCAGAATCATCAAGAACAACAGTTGGGACAACATCCAGAGCAGGTCCAACAGTAACAACGACAACATCCAGACCAGAACTGGTAGCAGTAACTAGACCAGAACTGACAGCAGGAATAATAATAGAAATAGAAACCAAGGGCTCCCCAATAATATGTCCCAGAGAAGAATCACACTCAAGGGAAGGCTCGCCCTCCTAAGAAGAGCATCAGAAGGGGACGCAAGAACAGTTAAATGATCTAAAAGTGCATCTTTCCACCATGATGCTGCACCCTTGTGACGAGAATGAGGGCAACCAGAGGCTAAGTGGCCAGTGGAGAAACAACGCTTGCACCGAAAGGGGAGACCCTCATAGTCCAAAAGCTGCGTCCATGGCCTGTCCTCCACCATCAAAACAATCTCTCCAAAGAGGGGTTTAGAGACGTCGATATCCACTAAAATGCAAGCAACAGTAATATGCCCCATATTCGAAGTTGTAGCATCAACCTTCAAGAACCGCCCTAACATGTTGCCGATGGCTTCATAGCAGGAATCCTCCCAAAACTGGAGGGGAACGTTAGGAAGACGAACCCAAATTGGTCTGGTATTGAGCGACTTGATGAGAGGATTGAACGAGCGAGCCCAAGGCTTGATGGACAACGAATGATTCCCCCACATCCATCCCCTCTCCATCATAGAATCCCTCTCCTCATAGGACTCAAAGGTAGCAATGAAGAACCCCCTAGCGCAGGGGTAAAACTCAATCTTACCATCCACAACCGGTTTCCAAGATTCCAAGATCCAGTTTTGCAGATTGGGGAGAGAGGGCCATAACTCGTTAAATCTGTAGATCACCCCTTTTCTCGAATAAAAGTCTTCATTTTTGGAGACCTCAGGCCCACAGACCACCACTGGAGATGAGCGGTTGTAGGGCAAGGTCCTGGTTCTTAGATGTGGAGAGTGAACAGCTTTAGAGAAGGAACGACCTAAAGCAACAACGCCCAAACCTGAAGACCCAGCCGCCGACACAAACTGCTTACCCTAGGATAAAACCTTTCCCCCAACATCCACCGAGCTCCCAGCAGCCCCACGGCCAGGCGGAGGAACAACCAGAAGCACCTCAGAGCCGTTAGCCGGAACCACATTCGGCACGCAATTAGGCACGGGAGCACGCACAGAGACCATTTTGAAAACTTTACTTCTCTTAATTAATAATGTTATTAATATGATTAGTATTCATTGTGATGTTAACTAAAAATTAGGTGAATGGTAGCATCATGTTGTCAGTTGAGTGCTCGGTATAATGAATTAGTGTTGTTTTAACATAGTTGAATGTATCATGTGTATAATGTTGCATTGAAATAGTTTACCTATATAATCAATTTTGGTAATTGACCCTTAATTAGACTTACGATATAAATACTATTTTTAGAGATGATATTTTTGTTACCATTACAAATAGACATGTAAATATAATTTGGCTCATACATGATTTGGTAAAGAATATATATATATATATATTCCACTAACAATATTTTATTAGTTAACCATTGGTATATTATTAAATGTTAATGAAAAAGTTAGGGGAGGGTGAGGAGTTATGGGTGTTTAATTGCTTCTTCCATTTTGGAATGGGAGCCGGGGAGGAAGATTCTGAAAAATATGGTGTAGGTTTGGAGAAACTGACGGAGGGAGAGCTGCAAGAAATTAAGGGTCACCATGCAATTTCTTCATGGGAGGAAGGATTGTGCAAAAAAAAGATGGGAGAGAAATCAAGGGGGGTCTGGGACTTGATATCTAGTGGCAATGGAAAAGAAAATGTGTGGGTTGCCTTTCTTGCACTTTACTTCTCATGGACAGACGCAAATGCCAGGAAAATGGTAATCTTTGAGCATTTTGGTGAGTCTACAAATTTCACTTTTCATTAATGCATATAATGAAGATAACTTCTTTGAATTGTTGTTTAATCTGCAACTGTTTGTTTCCTTGCCAATTTGGTAATTTCATCGTTCTTGATGTGACCCAAGGTTCTTATTTGTATTGCTCTTTCAATTTTATTCTCAATGTTGTAATATGTAGTATTTACATAAATGATACGAATTGTTCTGCAAGTGAGAATAAGCTCATTGAGATAGTTGAGTGAATATACAATGCACTTTTTGGTCTCTTAGTCATTTTCTGCCATCGGCCTGGGTGAAACATTGCATTCCATGAGACGACGCTATTTTCTGTCAAACAGATCGCGTGCCTTGTCTGCCTTCCACATTTTTGCAATATGTCTACCAGAATATTTCCATCTATAATATCTGCATAATATGTTAGGCAATGTTTTCAATCAAATGATTTGGTACCTTCGATTTGTACCCCCATCTTCCATTTTTATCGAGTAATGATTCGAGAAACACTTATCCTTTTAGAAATTTCTATCCTTTGACTAATACCTGCATGGGATTTTAACTAGTAATAAAGATCAATTTAGTTAGATAGTAAATGTTATATTCTTCTTAGTCGCCCGTTTGATATAGTGTTACGTTGTAAATAGTATCACTAATTCTTGTTGATTTTTAATTCTTTTTTTATAGAGGTTAGAAGAATTTATTTGGGTTCCCTTCTTAATAATGAAATCTCAAACCATATCTTGCCCTGGATTTTTGAATGGTAGCGTTAAAGCTTGAAGTTTTAAATCGATCCACTTTTTCTATTTTTTGTAAGGAAAAAAATGAGTTCTTTAAGGTTTTTAATTGTTCCATTGTATACTTTGAATTGAATCATTAGACTTTTATATCGATTCTTTTATTCACTGGTTCTTTACACACCTTATCTTGAATCTGAATTTCAGCATTGTGTATAAGTCATCTAGTTTAGTAAGGTCAAGAATAGAATGTATCTGAATACAATCTTTCGGATAAAAATTTAGAAATAAATTTATATATTTATTGAACTTGCATATAAATTACTTTTAGGAGTCAACCTTTGAAATTGTATTTTCTTTATTAAGAAATATTGGCATACGATGAAAGCAATTATTTATAGTACGAATTTTTATGAGTTAAAATAAGAAAAATAAAATGAATCTATAATAATAATATTAGTAATAATAGTGGTTCAGTGTTGCAAATTTCCTTGGATAAATAATTAGTAGAATTTAATAGATGGAGAATTATTAATCTCATTAAATTTTTTTCTTTCTATTTAACTTCTTCAATCAAAGTAATATGTTTTCTTTGGTTAGTATAGTTTTAAGTATTGACTATAAGTGTTAGTGTTATTCAGGGATAATGCTAGTTACAAGTTGGGTATTTGATATCTAACTTAGGGCAAAAGTCATTTAAGTTCATAGAGACTTTTGTATACCTTGGGGCTGAATTCAAGATGTACTACAAACTAGTTAAACCTAATTTTATTCCATACTCTTGAATCCTAATCTATCTAGTGACAAGAACCATTGGAGTAAATGGTGTCGAATGATGTTTTAGATATTTAGATTTGTGAGAATTCTCTTAATCTTTTGTGAATTATCTCCCTCTTGTGAAATTCTTGGTTATCAAGCATTAGTAACTCATGAAAACTCTTGAGTATCACCTTGGTAACTTCGGAGCATCAGTTACTTTGAGGTCATATATTGTATAAAATAGAAATAACTTTGCTCATTACCTAGTTTGGAATCTTGGTTATGGTCTTAGAAGCATCATGATTTCACTAGTAACCTGTTGGAGATTTAGGGTGCATGGGAATTGTTGGAGTGTTTGGTATTATGATGCTCCTGAATTTTGTTTATGATTAGTTCTATTTATATTTTGGAAAGTTAGTACTATAGATTTGAGTAGATGATTACTTAGTTGATCTTTTAATATTAAGATGATTCCATCAGTTACCTTTGTCTATAAGTGATGAATTTATTTACATAGAGTATTTATGCAATGAATGTGAACATGTTCTTTAAAACAATTTATTCAATGGTTAGAATTACTCTGGTTATATTATTACCTGTTTAGATAAATTAATATTAATCCTAGTCATTGATTATAGGGTTAAGGTGTTACAATTAGTTAAGCCTAATGAGTTGAGTGATTTCATAAACCTAGCTTTGCTACAATTAGAAGTGGGATCTCAACTACAAAATGCATAGATTAAAAGAACATTATGTATATAAGTTATATTGTTAGGTTAGTCAAGATTTATTTACAGTGGCTCTAACCCTTATTATTATGTTTGGAGTGTTGGTAATGAATCCTTGTATTAGGAGTGTTTTTCTAAAGAGATAGTTAGTTAGGTCCTATTCTTTAAATGTTTGTTCTTCTTGAAAAATTCACGATTATCCTTTGATAAGAACTAATGAGCAATTTTTGATCTCTAGTTCTGACCCCTGTTACCCCCCTTTCTTTCTTTGTTTCTAAGATTTACTTACCTTGCCATTCATTTTTCTATGGCCCATCAAACTTCTGCCTAAAATTCCTAAAGGTTGTATTTCCTTCTTGTTGCCTTAGAAGAATGCTTGAAGTCGCTGATTTTCTAAATTTCCTAACCTAGTCGCTAGGTTCTTAAGTTTTAGAACCCCCCGATCCCGTGACTTCTCATTCTTTTCATTACAACTTGCAGCCTATGTGCTTTCCTTTGATGTCGCTTGATCGCCAATTTTTAAAACTTTGCAACCTCCGATACAAGGTTCTAAAGTTTCCATTTCTGGCGACTCGGTGGCAACTAAGCCACGGACTGGATATCGAGGCAATTGATGATCATTTAATGTAGTGTCCGATACAACCGGCGAATGTCCTTTTGGAATTTTTGAAGAATGGGCAAATCTTTGGGTTAATTTTTCAAGGCACAGAATTTATACCACGTCAGCCTAGCTTTTAAAACACGTCGTACCGCCATAACTACATGATCATTCACATTTAGTGGCAAATTTTTTTCTAAGTATTCTATTTTCTCTCCTTACTATCTTCACAGTGCTCCGTTATTGCTCCTAGCATTTAGCAGCTATAATGAAATTCAAATTTCAAGGCACACCTCCTCACTCTGATATTGAAAGTAACTGGTCCAATGTGAAGGACATAGAGCTCAGGCATATTGATTTAGCAAAATTTTGCCCCTGTCTATAGGTCACCCTTTGCAGAGAAAATTCTGCAAAGTGGCTTAGCACAAGCTGTTGGTTTTCCCACTTCTGTGCAGTGTGTAGACCTGGTTGTTGCATGTGTTGAAAAGTACAACCCTAAGACTCACGAGATCAAAACAAAAGACATGTTGGTGATTGCAAAGATTAATTCAGAAGCCATCTCTCGGGCATTGAGAATTCTGGGAAGGAAGAAATTCGAAGGCATGTCGGTTGCTATTGCCGTAGAATTTTTCAAAGAGAATGAGGATTGGTGCAAGAATGCTATTGCTCGAAACTGTTTAAAATATGAGAAACAAGGTAAGTCCCAATTACCTTCTATGCTTAAAAGACCTCACTTTAAAGTTAAAATCTCATACATTATTACCTTGCTGCATCGAATTGTTGGTAGTAAAGATGCAGGCTCTTTTGAGTTTTGGATGTGTTGTTTCATTTTACTAATTTGCAGTGAGAATCAGTTTATTAACTGGGTAGAAATGATAAGTTATCATTTAAATGAGCAATTGGTTAAATTTCATGAGAATTATGCATTTCACATGTATTCATATTTAATATACATTCTAGCCAGTCGAGAGGTTGTTTGGGCAGGGTTGAGGCCACATGGGTCTGTAACCCCAAACACACCTATGTATGCCTACTTTCCTCAGTTCACAAAAGATGTTGGGATGAAAGACTATCGCCGGGTCAATGATGCCCTTTTGATGTTTTTGGTAAGGAAGTTAAATGGTAATCCTGAATTGAGAATTTCACCTGAGGCTACTTCTTTGATTATGCAATTTGGAAGCTTTTATATCCAGTTTGATAGATTCACCTACCTAAGATTAGGAGGTTATGAATTGGCTCCGACCAAGTTGCTCTAGTTTGCCAGTGATTATATGATCTTCTTAGAGGTTTGTAAACAAATGGCCGCCATGAATATCAAATATTAGAATATGAGAAAAAGAAAATATACCTTTCCGTTGCCTCTATCTAGTTTTTCTTGTAAAACCAGGGATGCTGCTACAGGTGTTGAATATGTATTGGGAAGGTTTAATTTTCACTCTTTGTCACTAAGGCCAAACTTTGATAGCAAAAACTATGTAAAGCAGGACTTCTATGGCTCCAACTCATACGAGCATCATTCTAGCCTAGAAGACTTCTGGGAAGACTGTATGGATGATCGTGAAGTTCAAAGAAGAAATTGCATGACACTCACTCTAAGCCAAATTCAGGCTTTTGGTCTATCCATTTACATTCCAGAAAAGGTTATGGAGGATTCTGAAATAATTGATGTGGAATATCAAAACCTACTTTTGAAACCCCTTCCTCAAATCAATTGGTTTGAGAAGGAGGTTGTGGATATGAGAGTTCACTCTACTATTGTGATTAAAAGAACAAAAGATTGGCTGGCTGGAAAATGGCATGGACACGTTGGTTCGCCTCATGAATAGAGAAGCTTGAGAGCCACTGGGCAAAAGACTGTACAAAGTTCTACTACGCAAAGTTCTTTGGGAAGACATGATGCATCACAGTCTATTTCGAGTTCACAATCAGGAGGTGACGGTGAGAGGCATGATGATGCCCTCAAGTTAAAATCAACCTGTGAGTCAAACAGTCTTCCCTTATCTGCAGTAGGAAAGAAAAGTGTTCATGTTAAAATGGTGCCTGTGAATCCTGGCCCCATTTTTGAACAAATTGTTAATGATGCTTTTTTTCCCATTTTCTTTGAAATTCCTTCTTCTCCTGTCGATGAGGAAGTCCCTGCTCCTGTTTCAATTGAAAATCAAAATAAGGTTGTGTCTAGCAATGCGGATACAAGTGTTGTGTCTTCTTCTCCCAGTTGGCTGAAAAAGGTAGTTGAGAAAAAGAGGAAAATTGTAGTGAAGGAGATAGATGCAGTCACTATGCTCTTGCAAGGTACTTTGAAGCCTAAGAAAGCAAGGAGGATGTCAAGAATGGTGAATGATGCCACTTTTGGTCACCAGGTGTTGGAAATTGTTGACCCAATAAAGGATTTGGATGAAAATGACATAACTGAGGTTGACTATAAAATAAGCCACATTGACTTAGGCCCTTCTACCCTTGAAGGGGATTCATATCATGCAAATTTTTCTGTGAATGCCCTAATTAAAAGAGCTAAGGAGGAAAGAAAACAAAATTTAAAGCTTCAATCTCAGGTCTTGTCTTTAAGCAAATTCATTCAATCCATGGTAACACCTTCATCACAAGAGGCATCTAGTTTAGAAGTTATTGGAATTGATGCCAACACCATTCAACAGATTAAAAAGAATCAAAATTTTGCTAAAGCTATTACTGAATGGGTTGAAAAGCTATCTTGTGATATGTTGTTTTTCTTGACCAAGATGACACAAAATTATTCTCAGATACATAACAAAAGAAAGGACTTGATTAGTGAGCTTCAATAGATAAGAAAAGAGCAAGGTAGTAATTATGTGCTCTCAATGGAAATCATTGAGCTGATGACCTTAGACTCTATGACGCTCATGAGGGAAATTTTGGCTAATGATCCTCTTGAAATTGATCCATCCTAGGCTGACTTATTAGACTGGAAACTGAATATGTATGATAACCTTATTGATCAAATTAACAAGGCTTTGCAGGAGTATCTAGATTTAATTATCAACATTCAAAGGGATTGTCATACACTGGAGGTGAACATTCTGGAAGAGTTTGGGGAGAATATGTGTGAACCTAAAGAAATCAGCAAGGAAGCCAAGGAGCTGCTCTGTAATGAACTCACTGATCCTGATGTTGTTTCTGGGGAATCTTTGAGTAAAATGGGCCTAATACAAGTCTATCTTAATGGTTTTAGGAACAGAGATGAAATAATATAGGATACTACAGCTGGGATAACTAAAACCTTGGCCAAGTTTAGAACCAGGATGCAGATCACTACCGTACCAGGGAGCAAAGGGATTAATGCCATTATAACCAAGTACAGGGAGTATAAACAGAAGATCAATGTGCGAGAAAAGATGGCAGAAGATCAAGCTGTGGAAAGTGTTGAAGACCCTAAAGAAGGCGAAGGGGTGGCAAATTGAGTTTCATTTCTTTATGCATTTCTTGTTATTTGGCTCTTAAAACTTTTTAAGACTTGGTTATTATTTTAAAAACGGTTGTCCCCAAGAAACCGTTCCTTTTCAAAAGACAGTTATTATGTGGAACTTATAAATATGCTGTAGGCGATATAGTATGGATCTTTCTTTTTGGGCAAAACTTTGATTTTTCTCAATTAAGTTAGATATTTCTGATACTTGTTTCAATTTCTTTCTCTTTCAATATGGAAAAGACATACTGTTGAATGGTTCGAACATATATAGTCTTTGTGCTGTGGTGTTTTGGATCATCATTCTTCTTATGTTGAATGTTACATCGATAGTTTTCTTTCTTTATATTGGAAGTTTTAGTTGGTGATCTTATTGCTATGGATGTCTGTCTTTGAATAAATATGTCATGGTGATGAGAATTTAAATTCCTTATTTGAGTTGATGTTCGAAGCCTTTGAGCTTGTTATAATTATTTAAATTTGTTTATAAGTGTGAATTTCCTTTCAAAGCTTTATGGTTAAAAGCACCACCTTTATTTTGCTTTTTGGTAAAAAGCAACATACAGTTTAATTCATTGCATATCATTTGAAGGTAGCTTCCACCTTGTAAAATAAGCAGAGAGTTAGTTATAAAACACCATTGTAACTGACTCAACTGTGGTTACATTTGTCATTGTTTGGGCAAGAGAATATAAAGTTGGATGACAAATTTGTAAACCAATAGATTTTTGGCGACTCTACTGGGGACAATTTTGTTAGATATGTGTTCTGAGTTGCTTTAATGGTTCTTCAGAGGTGTAACGCTCTAATCCTTCAACCTAACGTGGATTGGCTTGTAGGCGACCAGGAAGATATTGTTACTAGCCTGAGATTACTTGCTTGGCAACATAGAAGAACCAACCTGCAATATCATCAAGTTAATGAGGTACTAGAAGAAGAGGAAGAACTTGATGAAATTTTAAGAGATAAAGCTACGCATTTTGAGAACGCTTAAGAAATCATTTTTATTGAAGCTGTAGTACCTGTGCCGCGAAGAGAAAGAGTTTTTCTTGTCAAAGCACTTCCCAATAATAGGCACAGAAATTAGGTAGCCAATCAAAGAAATTAGTTGAACAATCAATAAAATCTTCCACAAGCTAATCAGTAAGTGAAGTTGGCGACTCTGTAATCTTAAGTTTCATTGTTTAAATTTGGCTTCAAAAAGATATACTAGGGGAGATAGAAAGAAAGGGATTTGGGACGAATATTAGAAGCTAGTAACTTCTCTTCTTCCCCACTTAATCAAAAGGTTAAGTCTAAGTCCATCAGTAGACCTCCATCCCCTCCTCCTAGTCAAAGTCGTACTAACACCTCGGCTACATCTTGCCAGGCACTTCTTTTGCACGGAATTGTCCTCCCTTTACAAGTAAACTTTCCTGTTCCTAACCCTCAAATTATGGTACAACCTCCGCCTATCCCATGGGGAGCTACCATAGGTCCACTCAATCTTGGGGCTCAATTACATGATTTGCCTAAAGATTCAGGGAAGATCATACCCAAATTTAGAGGAGACGGGAAAGTAACCCCAGAAGAACATATGCAAGCCTTTTTTGCCGCTTCCTCTATTCTCACTGTACAACACGAAGATGTTGTAAGGCTTTTTGTAGAATCCCTAACTGATGCTGCTGTTGATTGGTTGTATCACCTTCCTAACTGCTCTATCAATGGCTGGGATATTTTGAAAACAAAGTTCGAAAGTAGGTTCAAAACTGCTGAGAATGAATAGACTCTCGTCACCCAATTGGCTACAATGAAGAAAGAAATACACGAACCAATGAGAGAATTTATTGCCAAATTCAATAAGCTGTACCATAGAATACCTGAGAATATGAGACTCGGGGATGAGCTATTGAAATGCTTCTTTTTTAATACTCTTCCTCCATACGTCAGTTTTACTATTAAAAGAGAAGGAGCAGCTGATGTGAACGCGGCTCAAGAAAGAGCCATATCAATAGAAGATGATCTAATCATAGCTGGGAAGTGGAAAAAGGAGTTGCAAACTGGCAGTCCTTTCGCTGTAAATTCTACTGATCCAGTTATACAAAGGTTGGCCAATGATATAATTACCTTGAAAAGGCAGATACCAAAGCGACAATATTAAGATATACCAACAAAAGATTATGTTCCTCCAGGTGGTTATAATAAAACTTTGCCTTTGACTGGACCACACAAAGGTTGGCTATTGAGAATGGTCCTTCTACCAGTAAGGGTAACATGATGTGTAATTTTCATTTGACTTTAGACCATGACGGGTCCACTTGTCCTAAGACGGTTCAGTTTATGCAAATGCTCTCTACCAATGAGCACAATGAAGTACCATATGTGGAAGAACCTAGCCAGTCTCATGATGCCAGTGTAAACTTCGAGTATGAATTAGACACTAAGACTGGAGAAGATGTTTATACAGAAATTGCTCGAAATTGTGTAGTTTTTACAAGAGGCTAGTATGCCCAGAAAGGAACAGATCCCAAGGGACAAGAAAGTGGTTCACCTTTTATTCCAAAATATATTATGTCTAGGCAAACTACTTCCAGCTCCAAGAAGCCTGAAAATGCTACGTCCAAGAATACATCTAATGAGGCACCGCATGTTCCTTCTCTTGATACTCTTATTGACAGTTCATTTGATATAATTGAATTATGTAAAAACACTAAGATTCAAATTTCCCAAGCTGAATATCTTAGACTCAATCCATCTGAGTTAGATTGGTTAGTGAAATATATCAAGCAAGAACCTTCTCTGTCCCAGAGTAATGCTCAAGTGTCTAGTATACCTGCCAACAAGCAAGTTTGCTCAAATTCACATGAAATAGATCTAGGTCAGCAAAACCATTTTTCTAAACCAGAGCCATTCTATGTATCCCTTTTCATAACTGGTTTTAGATTAAGTAACTGTATCATTGATTCTGGTGCTTCTGACAATGTAATGCCCGCTCAAGTGGCTAGAGCCCTAGGATTATCCTATACCCCCTCTCATGGCAAATGTTTTTCTATGGATGGTTCTCAAGTCCCAATCTTAGGGAAAATAAAGGATGCTCATGTCACTCTGGCCGCATTTCCAAAGAAAAGATTGAAATTAACCATCCTTGTTGCTGATATCCCTGCTAGTTATGGTATGCTTTTGAGCAGAAGTTTCTGTCGAGACCCGGGTGGAGAAATACAAATGGATTGCTCTCATGCCATAATACCTATAGAAGGAAAGAAAGTACGCCTCAACCTGGAACCAAAAGCTAAGTTCACAGTGTTGAAGTCAGGAGATCCGAGGGCTGATATCTTGTTTGTAGAAACTGGGCCAAGTACCTATATGTGTGCATCCTCAGAAGAAGAATGTTCTAGCCTGATCAATCCTGATGTAACAGATGAGTTGTGGATATTAGAATTTGATGAAAGCTACTCTAGTGTTGGTTCTGGTGCAGGAGTTGTTCTGATTTCCCTGGATGGCTATAGTTTCCCTCATGCTTATAAGTTGGAATTTGAAAATACAAACAATACTGCAGAATATGAAGCATTTCTATTTGGTCTAACCTTAGCCAAGGAAAGAGGCACAAAACAACTAAAGGCTAAAGGAGATGCGGAACTAATTGTTAAGCAAGTCAGAAAGCAATATACTATGAAAAATGGTAGGTTGAGACATTATAGAAATAGAGTTTGGGATTGCATTGAAGATTTCAATGCCCTTTCTATTAAAGCCATGCCTAGAGATCTTAATGCCAGAGTATATTCATTAGTTGTGTCTGCATCTTTGCTATTGCCTCACCCAAACTTTAAAGATAAACCTTATAGAATTGAAGTGGTGTATCGCCCGGGTGTTCCTGATAATGTGAACCATTGTCAAGTATTCAATAGTGACAGGCAGATTATTGCATTCCTAGAGAAGGCTGAGGCCTTTGCCAGCATTTTTTTTTAAGGAAGTGATGATATGAGTAATGATGTCTTAGAGGGACATATCAATACCACTGATGGTGAGGAATCTGAGATGATTTAATTAAAAGGTAATAAAATACCTAAGGGTTTAGCCTCTCTTGAAGACCTATTCAATAGGCATGATCAGTACCTGAAACGAAAGAATAAGGTCAGTATTGAATCATCTGTTGACTATGATCGTGTTAATATCAGCACAGAGGAAGATCTGAAGATTTTCTGTATAGGAAAATGTTCCCCTCAGGAAAGAGAGAGATTGGTTTCTTTGCTCATAAGGTATAAGGATGTTTTTGCATGGTGCTATGCAAATTTAAAGAAGTTCAGAAACAGAGAACTGCAACACAAGATACCATTGAAACCCGACACTGCACCTTACAGACAGAAGCAACGGACATATAATCCAAAGGTGGCAGAAGCCATTTTTAATGAGATAGATAAAATGCTTAAGGCTAAGATTATCTATCGCATTCATCATTCTACATGGGTAGAGAACATTGTTCCTATTAGGAAGAAAAATGGAGAAATAAGGATTTGTGTTGATTTCATAAATTTAAACCAAGCCTCACTAAAAGATAACTACCCATTACCTATTATGGATCATATCTTGCAGACTGTTGCTGGTTTCGAGATGATGTCAATGTTAGATGGATTCTCAGGTTATAATCAAATTAAAGTAGCCCCAGAGGATCAACAAAAGACAACATTCACTACTCCTATTGGTGTATTTGCCTATAACAGAATGCCATTTGGTCTTATTAACGCAAGCCACTTTCCAGAGGGCTATGGATCTTTCATTTGGTGATCTGAAAAATAAAATGATTGTGTTATATTTAGATGATTTAACAATATTCTAAAAAAAGGGGTTGATCATATTCATGACCTAGAAATTGTACTTCAACGTTGCAGAGAGCAAGGAATCTCATTCAATCCCAAGAAGTCTATTTTTGCTGTTATGGAAGGAAAACTTTTGGGACATATCGTCTCAAAGAATGGCATTAAGGTGGATCCTAAAAGGGTGAAAGCCATTATGCAATTGGGATTACCTGCCAATAAAGATAGCACTAGGTCATTTTTTGGCCAAGTGAACTTCCTGAGGAGATTTGTGCCTGAGTTTGCCAAGTTGACAAGACCCATAGCTGATATGATGAAGAATCATCTGATCTTCAAATGGAGTAACGAAGGAAAAAAAAGGTTTCAAAGAAATAAAGGTTGCTATTGCCAATGCGCCCACTCTGGTGTGCCCTGATTTCAGTAAAGATTTCATTATATATTGCTATGCCTCAGAACATACTTTATCAGCCATACTAATGTAAAAAAATGAGCAAGGTATAGAAGCCCCTGTCTCCTTCATGAGTACTCCTCTCAAGAATTATGAACTCAAGTATTCCCCACTTGAAAAACATGCTTATGCTGTTATTAGAACTTTAAAAAGTTTTAGATTCTATAATTTGCATTCACATACCATTATATTTGTCCCTGAAAGTGTTGTCAAGAGTATCCTCACACAACAAGAGATTGGATGTAATAAACGAGGGTCTTGGATAGCAAAAGTGCAGGAGTATGATATAGATATCAGACCTACCAATTTGGTCAGGGGTAAGGGTTTGTGTAAGCTGATTGCAGAAAACAAAATTGACGAAGAATAGTTGCCTTTGTCCCTCTTTACTAGCACAATTGATGAGTGGTTTTCAGATATTGCATATTTCTTAACCTATGGTGATTGCCCTGTGCACTTGTTAGCTAAAGAAAGAAGAAATTTAAAACTTAAGGTGAGTAAGTATGTTCTTTGGGAGGGAAACTTATATAAAAAAGGAACAGACAGAACCTTTCTCAGGTGTGTTGACAAGGAACAACAAAGAAGACTATTAAAAGCTTTCCATGATGAAGCATGTAGAGGACATTTCTCTGCTTATGTGACAGCCTTTAAAATCTTGCGCCAATGTTTCTATTGGCCTGGCATGTTTAAAGATGCTCATGAGTGGGTATCTAAACGTGAAAAATGTTTGAAATTTGTTGGTAGACCTCATCGTGTAGCCTTGCCTTTGAAACCAGTGGTGATCGATGAACCCTTTCAATTGTGGGGATTAGATTTTATTGGTCCTATTAATCCTAGTTCAAGTGTTGGACATACCCACATCCTTACTGCTACTGATTACTTCACTAAGTGGGTAGAGGCTATTCTGGTAAAACATACCACTTCAAAGGTTGTGTGCAATTTTCTGAAAGAGAACATCATAGTAAGATTTGGCATCCCAAAGAAAATAATCACTGATAATGCTAGCTCTTTTTCATCCTCTGAAATTACTCTTATCTACTATGAGTATGGCATTAGTTTAGGGCATTCTTCTTATTATTATCCTCAAGGTAATGGGCAAGTCGAATCCAGTAATAAAAACTTGATTTCCATTATTAAGAAATTGGTGGATAACAATCAGAAAGGTTGGCACAAAAAATTGTATGATGCCCTGTGGGCAGACAAGATCACTTATAAAAGAGCCATAGGTATGTCACCTTTTCAATTAGTGTATGGGATTGATAGCACTATTCCTGTTTCTTTAGAGTTGTCAGCTTTGGATTTACAAAAGACTATAGAAAATGAAGAATTCCAATCTGCAATTGAAAAGAGGGTCATGTATCTAAATAAGCTGGAAGAGGAGAGAGAAATAGTTGTGGATAGAATAACCAAGCATCAGCAAATGGTTAAAAGGATTTTTGACAAGAAGGCTAGACAAAGAAGTTTCGCTGTTGGAGATTGTTGGGAATTAAGGTGTCTCAACCTTGGTAATTCCTTGCATTATTTATGTTTGTATATATTAATTAATTGCCTATGTTGTAAATACTTGTAAATTCCATATTGTCATATTGTGGGATGTGGCACGGTGATGTGTCAATCCTACATGGAATATGACAACTTGTAATTTTGTCCTCACATGAGGAGATATGAGTCCCACTTTGTGGTAGGAGCATTTTGCCATGTGTTGGCATCTTCCATGTTGTGTAATGGAATGTTTGACCGAAATGGTTATGACGGATTCCTATGACGAATCTATGACATGTAAGAGTCAGAAATAGAAGCATGTAAGACAAGTGAAGACGTGTGTCATAAAGCATATTTGAAAAAGGCATATTTGGGCACCCCAAGGTGGACTATGACATGTTGTAAGAGAATATGCTATTTATAACCTATGTATGATAGATTCTCTTACAACTGTAAGTTGTAACCGCTATGACAGATTCTATGACGGTCGTAAGTGTCGTAAGAGCATCTGTCATAGCCCATTTTGGAAATAGGCGACTTCTCTGGGATGGGAGCTATGGACAAGTGTCAGGCACATTCTACAATGTTGACCAAGTGTCCTTAGGCGTGGGTTTTGGGCCATGAGGCCAAGTTGGACGCCCATCCCAAGATAGGTCCAATATTGCCTTGTATTTTCTATATAAACATGTGCTTGGAGGTGGAATTTGTAACATAGGTTTACAGGTACTGTTATGCTGCCAGATTGACTCCAGACACGAGTGTCGAAGACCATTAAAGCTTGCATTGCAAGTGTATTGTAAACATTATTTCAGATTTGTTAATACATTGTGCAGGTTTTTGAGTGTGAGGTTTTTCACCCAATAAGGGTTTTCCCCATCGTAAATCTTTGTCTCTATTCTTCTGTCTTCTTTCTGGTTCTTGTGTATTGCTGTAATATCTCTGTTAGATGTGATATGTTGTTGTAGTGATAAGGATTAAATTGAATTTGCATGGCCCTCTCCTCATTAGATTAGTGTAGGAAGCGTTTTCTGCACACCTAGCTTCCTTTTAGTTGGTATCAGAGCCTAGCCAGTTTTGGTCTCAGCTCTTGGATAGGGGTTTTTTGCATTGATTTTAAGTTGAGTGGGAGTTGGTGCAGAATATTCTGAATTCTATTGCAGCAAGGCGATGGCAAGCACATCCAGAAAATTTGAAGTGGAGAAATTCAATGGCACTAATTTCGAGCTCTAGAAGCTCAAGATGGAAGACATGCTTGTTGACCGAGACCTTTGGGAAAGTGTTAATGGAACTAAACTAGTTGCAATGTCACAAGATGAGTGGCATCTCAAGGATCAGAAGGCTAAGGGTCTCATAAGACTTAGTATTATTGATTCTGTGTTGTTAAATGTCCATGAGGAGAAAACTGCAGCCTTGCTTTGGAAGAAGTTGGGAGATGTGTATCAAGCCAAATCCCTGGTTAATAAATTTTTTCTGAGAAAGAAGTTGTATTCTCTTTGAATGGAGGATGGAGGATCTATTGTTGAACATATGAATGCTTTTAACATGCTGGTTGCACAATTGACATCTATTGGTGTGAAGATTGAGGAGGAGAATCGATGTATGACATTACTTTGTTCTTTGCTGGACTCGTGGGATCACCTTGTCATGGCTATTGGAAGCACCACATCCACATTCAAAATGGATGAAGTGGTTTCTTCGCTGTTATCCAAAGAGATGCGGAGAAAGTCTTCTGATGCAGCCAAAGAGGCTCTTGCAGTTCGTGGAAGACCCTAGAAGAAAGGGAAAAAGAAGGACAAGAAAGCTAAGAAGGGTAGATCCAAATCTCCTGGAAAGTCCAAGGCTATTCGTTGGAACTGTGGTAAATTTGAGCATTTTTGAAAGGAATGCAAAGAGGAAACGAAGAAGAAGACGAAGAAAGCTCCTGATTCAGATTCTGACAAATCACGAGATGATGGTGATGCTTTCATCGCAGCCCTGGCAATGCATGCATATGATGATGTGTGGTTGATTGACTCTGGTGTATCATTCCACATGACCTCGCATCGAGACTGGTTCACTAAGTATGAGGAGTTTAATGGTGGAAAGGTGTACTTGGGTGATGACTCTCATCTGAAGATTGTTGGTCATGGAAGAGTCTCTATCAGATTCCCTGATGGTCGAGTGAAGGGGATCTCTGGGGTTATGCATATCCCAGGCTTAGCATGGAACTTGCTTTCTGTAAGTAGTTTGAATGATGCAGATGTGCAGGTTGTCTTTTCGAAAGAAGGATGCAAGATGACTAGAGGAGCTATGGTGCTTGCTAAGGGTACTAGGAGAGGTACTCTGTTTCAGCTGGAGGCACGCATTTCACAATGCAATAGTTCTTCTGATTCAAAGAAGAGGGTAGCAGTCACTTCATCCCCACCATCTGAATGAGCAGTTAAGAGATCTGTTGTTTCTAGTTCTGATGTTTGTAATCATGCCTTGGAAGTTAAACTTCATGCTGAAAAGACAATGTTATGGCATAAGAGATTTGGCCACATTGGTGAGAAGGGTCTGCATACCCTGAAAAATAAAAACCTCATGGAGGGGTTAGATGATTGTAATCTTGAGTTTGACTTTTGCAAACATTGCATTTATGGGAAACAAAATTGTGTTCAGTTTTATTCGAGTTCTCACAAGTCTTCTAGTGTGTTAGACCTTGTTCATTCTTATGTATTTGGTCATGTTAATGTTCCTTCCTTATCAAATTATGTATATTTTGTATCTTTTATAGATGACTATAGTAGAAGGACATGGATTTATTTTCTCAGAAGCAAATCTGAAGTCTATAGTAAGTTTAAGGAGTTTAAGGCCTTTGCTGAAAATCAGACTGGTAAGAAGATTAAGTGTTTGAGAATTGACAACAGTGGTGAGTTCTGTTCTATAGAATTTGATAAATATTGCAAGGAACTTGGGATGGAAAGACATAAGACAACTCCATACACCCCACAGCAAAATGGAGTTGCAGAAAGGATGAACAGGACACTGATGGAGAAGGCTAGGAGTATGCTTAGTGGAGCTGGCCTAGAACAAAGGTTTTGGGCTGAAGTTGTTGCCACTGCTTGCTATCTTGTTAATAGATCTCCTACATCAACTCTTGTTGGAAAGACACCCATGGAGGTGTGGTCTAGTAGAAAGCCTTCAATAAGGCATCTTCGTGTTTTTGGTTGTGAGGCATATGCACATGTGCCTAGGGAGAAACGGTAAAAGTTGGAGAACAAGGTTGTTAAGTGTATCTTCATTGGCTATGATGTTGGTGTGAAAGGATACAAGCTTTGGGACCCTGTGGCTGAAAAAGTGTTGTATAGTAGAAGTGTCATCTTCAGAGAGATTACACCTTCTTCCATTGTTTTACAGCTAGAAGAAAAAGAAAAGAAAGAGGATGTTGTTCAGTTTCCTCCCACCTGATGATGAGGAGAGCTCTAGCAGCTTTGAAAGCTCAGATGAAGAAGCTGAACCTTAACCTCAGCTCTTGAGGAGGTCTACACGGATAAGAAAGCAACCTGAAAGGTTTGGTTTTACATTGCTTGATTCTAGTTGTGCTTTTGCTTTGCTTACTAACAGTGATGAACTTAGAACTGTATCAGAGGCTATGGACATGAAAGATGCAGGTTCCTGGAAGGAGGCCATTGAGGATGAAATGGCTTCTTTGGAAAAGAATCAAACTTGGGACTTGGTGCCTTTGCCTCTGGACGGAAACCCGTTGGATGCAAATGGGTGTTCAAGAAGAAATTTGGTGTAGATGACAGTGTTGAGAAGTATAAGGCCAGATTGGTTGCAAAGGGGTATTCACAAGTGGAGGGTATAGATTATGGTGAGATCTTCTCTCCCATTGCAAAGCTAACATCCATTCGATTCATGTTGTCTCTCGCAACAGCTTATGACTTGGAGGTAGAACAGATGGATGTGAAGACAACTTTCCTTCATGGTGATTTGGAGGAAGAAATCTACATGTCACTGTAAGGAAATGAGAGCATCTCAGAACGTATTTCTAAGAACAGTGGTGTCTTCGACATATTTAAATTCTTTCCAATCTCTTCAAAAACATGCACAACTATGCCACAAAGCGGAAACAGACATAGAACATTCCAACATTGACCCTTAGAGGAAAGTACAAGCAACATTAATCAGTTTCAACAACAGAATTATTAAACATGAAAGAT
Source organism: Cunninghamia lanceolata (assembly GCA_027924645.1). NCBI lineage: Eukaryota > Viridiplantae > Streptophyta > Pinopsida > Cupressales > Cupressaceae > Cunninghamia > Cunninghamia lanceolata. The sequence continues at coordinate 4,158,847 of BSBN01001026.1, read as the reverse complement.
AGAACAAAGAACATAGATTTATGTGGGGAAAACCCTTATGGGTAAAAAACCCCACACTCCAAAAGCCCAGATCGCCATTGTATCATTCAGCAACAGAAAATACAGTTACAATACAATTCAGGCACTAAGCCTTTCATGGAGATTAACATCCTGTTCCATCTGGAAGAATAACTGACAGCATAAACCTGCACAAAGTTCTTCAGCACTCAGGTTAGTCCTTCATACTGTTATCATGCCACAAATAGCATACAGTACAGGACATCACCCTACACATGAACTCTGTTCTTTCTCCTCTCTCACACACTCTTGTATTACAATGTGTTTAACATGTCACATTACAAAAGAGAACATTCGGTTCGCCTTCATCAGACTATTACAACTTCCGGTCGACAATTTGTTCTTAACCATTCACAACCATTCGTATTCAATAGTCCCTCATGCATCAGTTGACAAACACACCAACAACATATATGCACGAACACACGGTAAGTCTATCATCGGTGCTTTTGCCGTCGACGACCCTAGCTGATCAAACAACAACGAAGCATTGGAGAGACCAAGGCCTTCGGTGCGATTTCATCCTTCTTCTCCGACAACATTCCTTCTACCAATGCCAAACTCCATCGGACAGACCAAGCTCATCAGAGTAAGAATTCCACCTAAGGACGATAGCGTTAGTCCCACCGATATCAAACCTCCATCGGTAACACACATAACAGTCGGAGTGATGTCTCAACACTGCACCGATCGAAGAGGTCTTGCCAACGCCAACCTTCAACAGTTCATCGGAGTAATGCAAGGCAATCGGAGAGAGAACACAAGACTTCACCGAAGACCCCAGTTTCGCCGATAGCACATTGTAGGAACAAATCACCATCGGGCAGACACAAACGGTCGGAGAAACAAACCAAGGCAAAGCCGATGGCTACACTTAGCCCGATCAGGTTGAACCAATGAATCATTGAACTGATCGGTGAGACTCCAGACCATCGGTAGGAAACATCGAAGCAGCGCTGATAGAGCTTGTTAGGTCGATGTCCAACTGTCGGAGTAACACAACACACCGTCTCGCCGATGCAAGAACAAATCACTGTGAACAATGTGATCGCTGAGACAAAGCATAGCTCTCGTTGATGCCTGTAATCTGAGTCACAATTACTCAACATTCTCCCACTTGACGAAGGAATAACAGGAAACCATCAACGCTTGAAGTTACAGAACCAAAGGTGATATTCCCTTCACTCCACTGTGCTCACAAGCTACACAGAAGCATCACAACATCAACTTCAAAGCTTCATTCTGAACACAACCATGAAGTCATCCTCCAGAAACAAGATAGAGCATCAGCTAGAACAACAATTAGAAAACTAACTGCTTCCATCCAACTGAACAAAAAACCCACTTGACTGAAAATAGCACACATAGCAAGTGCTAATCCATCCAATCATCCATACCTTGAAGGTATTCATATCAGCAGACTCATGCCACCTACATATATACCCATCAACTGCAAATACAAGCTCCATGTGTCAACCAGTCGAAAAAGACCAAACACATCCAAGAACTCCCACTGCATGGGTAATGTAGATCTGAAGAAGATCATGGCATACAAAGGCCACCAATAGCATTACATAGAAAGTGTAAACATCATGTAGTACCAAGGAAACATCCACCATGATATGCAAAATCTGTAAATCAATAACCTGTACATCTCACCACCAGTCCAGAAATCTCTCAAGTTCTTCACACCCAACAATGAAAGAGATAACAGAACCTTCATGCTATCACCCAAGAACATAAGTGAAAGCACATGACCACAAACTAGTGATCACTTCAGCTCCAAACAAAACCTCAAACCAATGTAATGTGAAACACACCAACAGAAAAATAACTGAGACCAAGAGAAACACTGCACATCATATACCTGTAGACAATCCTTCTACATACACCTCTGAATGCCAACTGTGTCAAGTGTGATCTCCTTCACAACACCCCAAAGAGAACAGCATAACAACACCCAAACAAACATTCAATCTCAAGAGATCAAATTCAACATATGTAATCATGCAACTAACATGGATGTAAGCCTCTCAAACCAAAGAAGATCAACCTAATTCATTTCCCATTTCAGGAAATCAGCCCATAAAACCATCTCCTAACAGTTCTCATCAATAAATGATATCTTTAAACTCAAAGGCAAAAGGAGATAATCATGCTATCCATCTCTCACAATGAATCCTCCAGAACCATATATCAGCAGTTCAAGATCCATGTCTATGAAAGAAAGCATAAAACACCTGAGAGAAACAATGGGAAATACCTCTCAAGTAATAAACTGTTGAGCAGACCAAGAGTGGGGAATGAGAATGTTCTTCCAAGATATCCAAGTCCCAACGACTTTGTCCAAGAACAATCTCCTCTAGATCTTTTGTTGAACGCGCATTCAACCAAGGTAAAGACTCCTCGAACTTCCTGCTGCAAACTCTGATTAAGCACACCATATACAGTCTCACCTTATTCTTCATGTACCCATGGACATGTGCAAATAATCATATCATGCTAAACTCCAAATGCATCACTGCATCACCATGAAGTAATCAAGCAAAAGATCAATGCACCCAAACACACAGAGAATCACCAAACCACTGTCAAAGTTCCAATCATCTGAATCAGAAACTTATCATGACATCATGATCTTACCATCTCCCTTAGGAGATTCCATGCTCCAGGTGAACATAACCATGGTCTCAAGAGCAATGTATCATGCCAAAACTCAAAAGCAGAATTCAAGAAAATACAATGACATGAAACAAACCAAACTCTAAACCAATATCACCTGTCAAGCAACACCAACACCTCAGCCAAGGATTTCATGAATCCTCCATGACTCCAAGATGTTACACATCCTCAAATAGTGCCCCTGCAAATACGAAAGAACCCTTCTGCAACAACAGGATCAAAGAGCTCCTCCTAGTAATATCTGCAACACTAAAGAAGATCATTCACCACTAAGTGATGAACACACAGTCAATGCTAAAGCTCCATCTGAACTGTAACAACTGAGCTTTTCAAGCATCATGACCAAACATCTCCTAATCTAAAAATCCTCTAGGTCCACACATTAACATGTCCATGTGACAATAAAACCAAGTGGCACCAAGATCTCAAACCAAGGAAATATAATACACATGCTACAGGTCTCCATAACTGACTATTCAGGTACTCTACAACATCCATCCTCTCATCCCGAAGCAATCACACCAATGCACAAGTGACCACAGACTGGGCCAGCTAACAAATCTGCATTAACACTGAAACAATCTGGTGGATAAAGACAGTCCACATCCGAGTCATCTCACTGTAGCTTAATAGGTGATCAGCCCACAAAACTACATAACTCGTAGATCCAACCAATGTACCATGCAAACTCACTATCACACGAGAAACTGCAAAATTGAGATTTCAAGGAATAGATAACAATGTAGACAACATGACTCAAACATCAGATTACTTACAAATCTGATTTGCCAAACATGTCCACAACCTGAGCACCATAGTATAGAAAACCAACAAGCATTTCCACAGAAATATTGAGTGACACATCACATACTAGCATTCCTATGCAGAGAAAGTATTTCACCTCCTCACCTCATGCACGAAGCATACATGCAAAACTGCAACTATATCATCCAGCAACACCCCAAAAGCCAGGGTCTAGAAATAGCTTAATTGCAGCTTCACAAAACCACAAGTTTTTCTCTTAACCGTGTAAAACTTGCAAAACCACTGTGTTTGTAAAAAAACACTCATGCACATCCATACCCACTTCACATCTGGAAGACCAGGAATATAAATCAAGAAACACCATAACGGTTAAACCAGAAAATGGATTAACATAGATGAGCATCATAGATTTTAAGGAAAATTTGTTAAACCCTTCTGATGCAAGTACAAAACAACCACAAGGATGAAGAAAATCTAGGAACTACAGGCCTAATTCAGACCAATTCCAAGACCACCACCATGTACAAGCATCCGAGAGAGTAAGTCAGGTTATATCATAAGCTTCCAGACCTCAAATATCAACTCCATAACCAAAATGCAACCGGGGCATCACATACACAGCACCTTCCAATATCAGGAACAAATATCCAGCATAAGCACACTTCTCCATGGCTGAGCAACAACACAAACTTCTTCATATCACAAGGAAGCCTCCCACACAGACACCCAATATGAAAGTTACTACAAAGACACAACCACAAAGCATAATCCACCCCATGCAATAGGATTATACATTGTCAACTAAGAGCCTCAGGTCACATCATGACTAGCTCCAATCTCTTCATCTTCACCATCCTTCAAGTGCCTGTTGTAACGTGAAGATAAGATCAACTGCCAGACTTCACTCAAAACAAGGATCAAACATCAGACGATTCCTTCAGATTTCCTCAAGCCTATCACACTAAGAAATCATCACAGAAGGAATACTCAGACCTTATACACCAGGAACTCTTACATGCAAACACATGCAGCACACAAACGTACATATGTGAGCAACAAAGCAGATCACAGAAGAAGGCTCTGATACCACTTGTAAGGAAATGAGAGCATCTAGAACGTATTTCTAAGAACAGTGGTGTCTTCGACAAATTTAAATTATTTTCAATCTCTTCAAAAACACGCACAGCTATGCCACAAAGCGGAAACAAACAGAACATTTCCAATATTGACCCTTAGAGGAAAGTACAAGCAACATTAATCAGTTTCAACAGTAGAATTATTAAACATGAAAGATAGAACAGAGAACACAGATTTACGTGGGGAACACCCTTATGGGTAAAAAACCCCACACTCCAAAAGCCCAGATTGCCATTGTATTATTCAGCAATAGAAAATACAGTTACAATACAATTCAGGTACTAAGCCTTTCATGGAGATTAACATCCTGTTCCATTTGGAAGAATAACTGACAACATAACCCTGCATAAAGTTCTTTAGCACTCGGGTTAGTCCTTCATACTATTATCATGCCACAAATAGCATACAGTATAGGTCATCACCCTACACACGATCTCTGTTCTTTCTCCTCTCTCACACACACTCGTTTATTACAATGCGTTTAACATGTCACATTATAGAAGAGAACATTCGGTTCGCCTTCCTCTGACCGTTACAACTTCCGGTCAACAGTTCGTTCTTAACCATTCGCAACCATTTGTATTCAATAGTCCCACATGCATTAGTTGACAAACACAGCAACATCATATATGCACGAACACACAGTAAGTCTATCGTCGGCGCTTTTTCCGCCGACGACCCCAGCTGGTCAAACAGCAACAAACCATTGGAGAGACCAAGGCCTTCGGTGCCACTTCATCCTTCTTCACCGACAACATTCCTTCTGCCGATGCCAAACTCCATCGGATAGACCAAGCTCATCGAAGTAAGAATTCCACCTAAGGCCGATAGCGTTAGTCCCACTGATATCAAACCTCCATTGGTAACACACATAACAGTCGAAGTGACGTCTCAACACTGCACCGATCGAAGAGGTCTTGTCGATGCCAACCTTCAACAATTCATTAGAGTAACACAAGGCAATCGGAGAGAACACAAGACTTCGCCGAAGACCCCAGTTTCGTCGATAGCACATCGTAGGAACAAATCACCATCGGGCAGACACAAATGATCGGAGAAACAAACCAAGGCAAAGCCGATGGCTGCACTCAGCCTAATCAGGTTGAACCAATGAATCATTGAACTGATCGGTGAGACTCCAAACCATCGGTAGGAAACATCGAAGTAGCGCCGATAGAGCCTGTCAAGTCGATGTCCAACTGTCGGAGTAACACAACACACTGTCTCGCCGATGCAAGAACAAATCACTATGAACAATGTGATCACTGAGACAAAGCACAGCTCTCGTCGATGCCTGTAATCTGAGTCACAATTACTCAACAGTCACAACTAGAGCATTACATGGTGAAAGGTAAAGAAAATTTGGTTTGCAAGCTTAAGAAGTCTTTGTATGGTTTGAAGCAATCCCCTAGGAGATGGTACTTGAAGTTTGATGCCTTTGTGTTGTCAATTAGATTTGTGAGATCAAAATCAGATCACTGTGTATTATAAGTTTGATGGTGATCGTATTCTCATTGTTGCACTGTATGTTGATGATATGTTCCTCATTGGGAAGGGTAAGAATATGATTTCTGATTTTAAATCTCAGTTGTCAGCACAGTTTGAAATGAAAGATTTAGGGGCAGCCAAGTACATTCTAGGAATGGAAATCAAAAGAGACAGAACCAACAGAAAACTTTGGTTAAGCCAGAGTAAGTATGTGAAGACCATGTTGGACAGGTTCAACATGGCAGATTGCAGACCATTGTGTGTTCCCAGTTCTTTAGGGACAAAGTTGTCTATTGAGGATTGTCCAAAATCTCCTAGTGAGGTGGAGGACATGAGCAAAGTACCTTATGCTAGTGCGGTTGGCAGTTTGATGTATGTTATGGTTTGCACAAGACCAGACATTGCCCAAGCAGTGAGAGTCCTTAGTCAATTTTTGGCTAATCCTGGACGAGTTCATTGGGATGCAGTTAAGCGAGTGTTCAGATATTTGAGGGGTACTTCTGAGTATTCCATATGCTATCATGGTAATGTTACAGGACCTCCGCATTCTTTTGATATTCATGGATTTGTGGATTCAGATTGGGCAGGTGACTTTGACAGCAGGAGATCCACCAATGCTTATGTGTTTACACTATTCGGTGGTGCTATTAGTTAGATGAGTAAGCGACAACTTGTTGTTGCTTTGTCCACGACAGAAGCTGAGTAAATGGTAGCAACTCATGCTTGTAAGGAAGCCATTTGGCTTAAGAGATTGTGTTCAGATATTGGTGTTGATGCAGGTCAGATCACGATCAGTTGTGATAGTCAGAGTGCAATTTGCCTTGTGAAGAATCCAACTTTCCATGCTAGAACAAAGCACATTGATGTTCAGTTTCACTTCATCCGAGACATGGTTGATGATGGAAAGGTAAATTTGGAGAAGGTAGATACTGTGAAGAATGTTGCAGATGCATTGACAAAGCCAGTGGGCATAGAGAAGTTCAGAAGATGTTCGGAGTCTATGGGCCTCTCGGCCTATAGCAGTTAAATCATGTTATTCTATTGGCTCTTACAAGGTGTTCGGCAAGTGGAAGAATGTTGGGAATTAATGTGTCTCAACCTTGGTAATTCCTTGCATTATTTATGTTTGTATATATTAATTAATTGCCTATGTTGTAAATACTTGTAAATTCCATATTGTCATATTGTGGGATGTGGCACAGTGATGTGTCAATCCTACATGGAATATGACAACTTGTAATTTTGTCCTCACATGAGGAGATAGGCGTCCCACTGTGTGGTAGGAGCATTTTGCCATGTGTCGGCATCTTCCATGTTGTGTAAGGGAATGTTTGACTGAAACGGTTATGACAGATTCCTATGACAAATCTATGACATGTAAGAGTCAGAAATAGAAGCATGTAAGAAAGGTGAAGACATATGTCATAAAATATATTTGAAAAAGGCATATTTGGGCGCCCCAAGGTGGACTATGAAATGTTGTAAGAGAATGTACTATTTATAGCCTATGTATGACAAATTGTCTTATAGCTGTAAGTTGTAACCACTATGACAGATTCTATGACGGTCGTAAGTGTCGTAAGAGCATCTGTTATAGCCTATTTTGGAAATACACGACCTCTTTGGGATGGAAGCTGTGGACAAGTGTCAGGCACATTCTACAATGTTGACTAAGTGTCCTTAGGCGTGGGTTTTGGGCCATGCGGCCAAGTTGAACACCCATCACAAGATAGGTCCAATATTGCCTTGTATTTTCTATATAAACATGTGCTTGGAGATGGAGTTTGTAACATGGGTTTACAGGTACTGTTATGCTGTCGGATTGACTCCAAACACAAGTGTCAAAGACCATCGAAGCTTGCATTGCAAGTGTATTGTAAAATTCTTTCAGATTTGTTAATGCATTGTGCAGGTTTCTAAGTGTGGGGTTTTTCACTCGATAAGGGTTTTCCCCACCATAAATCTTTGTGTCTCTTCTTCTGTCTTCTTTCTGGTTCTTGTGTATTGCTGTAATATCTCTGTTAGATGTGATATGTTGCTGTAGTGATAAGAATTAAATTGAATTTGCATAGCCCTCTCCTCATTAGATTAGTGTAGGAAGCGTTTTCCACACACCTAGCTTCCTTTCAGAGATTCAATACTTTTTTGGGACCGAAGGTGAGAACCAAAAGGGGCACACAAGAAGTTTGATTCCTTATGGAGAGGACCTTTCCTGATTAAGCAAGTTATTGTTGACAATTCTTTTCTGCTGACTTCTCTAGATGGTACTCCTTTACCTCTTGCCTACAATGGGCAAGATCTCAAAATATTCAATTGGTAATGGTCTCAAGTCTTCCCCTTTGTATCATAGTTTCTTTTTGTTTCTATTTGTTTTTGTGTTCTCTTTCCTCTATTTGCCCAATGAATAAGGCTTCATGCCATTGTCTGGATTCTCTGCGTCCTTACGATCCTTGTCCCCATTCAGAGCCATTTGTTACCCACCTTTCTTTCTTTATTTCTAAGATTTGCTTGCTTACCTTGCCAATCGTTTTTGTATGGCCAATCAAACTTCTGCCTAAAATTCCTAAAGGTTGTATTTCCCTCTTGTTGCCTTAGAATAATGCTTTTCTAAATTTCCTAACCTAGTCGCTAAGTTCTTAAGTTTTAGAACCCCCTGATCCTGCAACTTCTCATTCTTTTCATTACACCTTGCAGCCTATGTGTTTTCCTTTGATGTCACTTAATCGCCAATTTTTAAAACTCCGCAACCTCTAATACAAGGTTCTAAAGTTTTCATTTCCGGTGACTCAGCGACAACTAAGCCATGGACCGGATATCGAGGTAATTGATGATCATTTAATGCAATGTCTGATACAGCTAGTGAATGTCCTTTGGGAATTTTTGAAGAATGAGCAAATCTTCGGGTTGATTTTTCAAGGCACGGAATTTGTACCACATCAGCCTAGCTTTTAAAACATGTCCTACCGCCATAACTACATGATCATTCACATTTAGTGGTGAAATGTTTTCTAAGTATTCTATTTTCTCTCCTTACTATCTTCACAGTGCTCTGTTATTGCTCCTGGCATTTAGCAATTGTAATGAAATACAAATTTCAAGGCACACCTCCTCACTCTGATATTGAAAGTAACTGATCCAATGTGAAGGACACAGAGCTCAGGCATATTGATTTAGCAGAATTTTGGTCCCATCTGCAGCAGGAAGATAGGTCACCCTTCGCAGAGAAAATTCTACAAAGTGGCTTAGCACACGCTGTTGGTTTTCCCACTTCTGTGCAGTGTGTAGACCTGGTTGTTGCACGTGTTGAAAAGTACGACCCTGAGACTCACGAGATCAAAACAAAAGACAGGTTGGTGATTACGAACATTGATTTATAAGCCATCTCTCGGGCATTGAGAATTCTGGGAAGGAAGAAATTCGAAGGCATATCTATTGCTATTGCCGCAGAATTTTTCAAAGCGAACGAGGACTGGTGCAAGAATGCTATTGCTTGAAATTGGCTAAAATATGAGAAACGAGGTAAGTCCCAACTACCTTCTACACTTAAAAGAGCTCACTTTAAAGATGAAATCTCAGACATTATTACCTTGTTGCACTGAATTGTTGCTAGTAATGATGTAGGCTCTTTTGAGTTTTGGATGTGTCATTTTATTTTACTAATTTGTAGTGAGAATCAGTTTATTAATTGGGCATAAATGATAAGTTATCATTTAAATGAGCAATTGGTTAAATTTCATGAGACTTATGCATTTCACATGTGTTCATATTTAATATACATTCTAGCCAGTCGAGGGGTTGTCTGGGCAAGGTTGAGGCCACATGGGTCTCTAACCCCAGACACACCTATGTATGCCTACTTTCCACAGTTCACAAAAGACATTGGGATGAAAGACTATTGCCGGGTCAATGAAGCCTTTTTTATGTTTTTGGTAAGGAAGTTAAATGGTAATCCTGAATTGAGAATTTCTCCTGAGGCTGCTTCTTTGATTATGCAATTTGGAAGCTTTTATATCCAGTTTGATAGATTCACCTACCTAAGAATAGGAGGTTATGAATTGGCTCCGACCAAGTTGCCCCAGTGTGCTAGTGATTATATGATCTTCTTAGAGGTTTGTAAACAAATGGCTGCAGTGAATATCAAATATCAGAATATGAGAAAGAGGATATACCTTTCCATTGTCTCTGTCTGGTTTTTCTTGTAAAACCAGGGATGCTACTAAAGGTGTTGAATATGTATTGGGAAGGTTTAATTTTCACTCTTTGTCACTAAGGCCAAACTTTGATAGCAAAAACTATGTAAAGGAGGACTTCTATGGCTCCAACTCATACGAGCATCATTCTAGCCTAGAAGACTTCTGGGAAGACTGTATGGATGATCGTGAAGTTCAAAGAAGAAATTGCATGACGCTCACTCTAAGCCAAATTCAGGGTTTTGGTCTATCCATTTACATTCCAGAAAAGGTTATGGAGGATTCTGAAATAATTGATGTGGAATATCAAAACCTACTTTTAAAACCCCTTCCTCAAATCAATTGGTTTGAGAAGGAGGTTGTGGATATGAGAGTTCACTCTACTGTTGTGAATAAAAGAACAAAAGATTGGCTGGCTGGAAAATGGCATGGGCACGTTGGTTCGCCTCATGAACAGAGAAGCTCGAGAGCCACTGGGCCAAAGACTGTACAAAGTTCTACTACGCAAAGTTCTTTGGGAAGACATGATGCATCACAGTCTATTTCGAGTTCACAATCAGGAGGTGATGGTGAGAGGCATGATGATGCCCTCAAGTTAAAATCAACCTGTGAGTCAAACAGTCTTCCCTTATCTGCAGTAGGAAAGAAAAGTGTTCATGTTAAAATGGTGCCTGTGAATCCTGGCCCCATTTTTGAACAAATTGTTAATGATGCTTTTTTTCCCACTTTCTTTGAGATTCCTTCTTCTCCTGTCGATGAGGAAGTACCTGCTCCTGTTTCAATTGAAAATCAAAATAAGGTTGTGTCTAGCAATGCGGATACAAGTGTTGTGTCTTCTTCACCCAGTTGGCTGAAAAAGGTAGTTGAGAAAAAGAGGAAAATTGTAGTGAAGGAGATAGATACAGTCACTATGCTCTTGCAAGGTACTTCGAAGCCTAAGAAAGGAAGGAGGATGTCAAGAATGGTGAATGATGCCACTTCTAGTCACCAGGTGTTGGAAATTGCTGACCTAATAAAGGGTTTGGATGAAAATGACATAACTGAGGCTGACTATAAGATAAGCCACATTGACTTAGCCCCTTCTACCCTTGAAGGGGATTCATATCATGCAAATTTTTCTGTGAATGCCCTAATTAAAAGAGCTAAGGAGGAAAGAAAACAAAATTTAAAGCTTCAATCTTAGGTCTTGTCTCTAAGCAAATTCATTCAATCCATGGTAACACCTTCATCACAAGAGGCATCTAGTTCAGAAGTTATTGGAATTGATGCCAACACCGTTCAACAAATTAAAAAGAATCAAAATTTTGCTAAAGCTATTACTGAATGGGTTGAAAAGCTATCTTGTGATATGTTGTTTTTCTTGACCAAGATGACACAAAATTATTCTCAGATACATAACAAAAGAAAGGAGTTGATCAGTGAGCTTCAACAGATAAGAAAAGAGCAAGGTAGTACTTATGTGCTCTCAATGGAAATCGTTGAGCTGATGACCTTAGACTCTATGACGCTCATGAGGGAAATTTTGGCTAACAATCTTCGTGAAATTGACCCATCCTAGGCTGACTTATTAGACTAGAAACTGAATATGTATGATAACCTTATTGATCAAATTAACAAGGCTTTGCAAGAGTATCTAAATTTAATGATCAGCATTCAAAGGGATTGTCATACACTGGAGGTGAACATTCTGGAAGAGTTTGGGGAGAATCTGTGCGATCCTAAAGAAATCAGGAAGGAAGCCAAGGAGCTGCACTGTAATGAACTCACTAATCCTAATGATGTTTCTGGGGAATCTCTGAGTAAAATGGGCCTAATACAAGTCTATCTTAATGGTTTTAGGAACAGAGATGAAATAATACAGGAAACTACAGCTGGGATAACTAAAACCTTGGCCAAGTTCAGAACCAGGATGCAGATCACTACCGTTCTAGGGAGCAAAGGGATTATTGCCATTATAACCAAGTACAGGGAGTATAAACTGAAGATCAAGGTGCGAGAAAAGATGGCGGAAGATCAAGCCATGGAAAGTGTTGAAGACCTCAAAGAAGGCGAAGGGGTGGCGAATTAAGTTTCATTTCTTTATGCATTTCTTGTTATTTGGCTCTTAAAACTTTTTAAGACTTGGTTATTATTTAAAAACGGTTGTCCCCAAGAAACCATTCCTTTTCAAAAGACAGTTATTATGTGGAACTTATAAATATGTTGTAGGCGATATAGTATGGATCTTTCTTTTTGGGCAAAACTTTGATTTTTCTCAATTTAGATATTTTTGATACTTGTTTCAATTTCTCTCTTTCAATATCGAAAAGACACACTGTTGAATGGTTCGAACATATATAGTCTTTGTGTTGTGGTGTTTTGGATCATCATTCTTCTTATGTTGAATGTTTCATCGATAGTTTTCTTTCTTTATATTCGAAGTTTCAGTTGGTGATTTTATTGCTATGGATGTCTGACTATGAATAAATGTCATGGTGATGAGAATTTAAATTCCTTATTTGAGTTGATGTTTGAAGCCTTTGCGCTTGTTATAATTATTTAAATTTGTTTATAAGTGTGAATTTCCTTTCAAAGCTTTTTGGTTAAAAGCACTACCTTTTTTTGCTTTCTGGTAAAAAGCAACATACAATTTAATTCATTGCATATCATTTGAAGGTAGCTACCACCTTGTAAAATAAGCAGAGATTTAGTTATAAAACACCACTGTAACTGACTCAACTGTAGTTACATTTGTCATTGTTTGGGCGAGAGAATATAGAGTTGGATGACAAATCTGTAAACCAACAACCCCTGAAGTCACGATTTAGACATCTAAGTTGATTCCTACTCTTAGAAAATTTGAGGCAAGCAATAAGTATATGGGCTTGATTATAGGAAGAATATTCCATATGTTGGTCCTTGTTATTTCACTTCATACTTACCACTAAATAGATTATGAGCGTTTCTTAAACCATTAGATATAACACCCATGTCGACCGTGGTCTCGAAACATGATTGGGATGAAATAACCTTCTCCTTGTGGCAATATGATTGCACACAATTATGAATGATTGATGAACTTAAGTAGAGCAAAGGAAAATTTTATTATTTATTGATGCTCTAGTTTTTAATTTCTTCTTGAGAGAGTTCTAGGTGTCGTACAATTGTCTCTTGGTTAATTTAGGTTCCTTAAATGCACATGTGAGGTAATCTAGATAGTTTAATAAACAACCCGTCAAGCACCCCTTTTAGGTGTTTGCAGATAGATGATCCTATAGGTTTTTGTCACTGTCCCACCTAAGTGGGTGGCAGCTAATGAAGAATTGTCTAGAGAAACTAGACCCTAGAAAGGGTTGCGTACCCACTCACACAGTTGCATAAACATAGATTGAAAATAGAACTACATATTTCATGAGTACGATCGAATTATCTTATGGCATTGATCCCGTGGATACAAGGTATGTAGGCAATTTGGGCAACGAAGGATGTACCCAGTACTCAGGCCTTGAGAATATAGTTTGAAACTTTTCTTGTTTGACGACTAAAGCTGGATGTTTCAGTTGTTTCAATTGGGTTGTTGTAGAGGTTGCATGGCAGTGAAGCATAATTCAGTTATGTAAGGATATATTCTTCTGTGGTCATGTACGATGTGATGTGAAAAGCTAAGTCCTAATTGAGCTAAGATTATTCAAAAAGTTCTTTTGTAATTGCAAACTTAGGGAGAAATAAATTCATTCCTTTGTGAATAGAAAATGCTTTATGGAGCTATTTAAGATATAATTGTCATTTGTTTTCTTTCTTTGTATTCATTAATGTTTTCATAAGTTGGGCTTATTACACCCATATATTTTTCCTATCTCTTGGAGTTCACTACTCAATGGCCAAACATCAAACACCATACCATGCTAATCCAAAATAGATCAAACATCACCATAAAAAGGTATCTCGCCTATGGATGAAGTTGTGGTTGTCATCAGTTGATGTTCTATCCTTGTGGCCATGATGACTCTTGGAGCTCCATCCTCGATGTCACGAAGCACTACTCCTTCCCCTTCCAATTTGAATTTCAACTCCGTAGTCTGATAGTTTAGGGTGAATTCCCTAAGAGAATAAAGCCACTATACATCCAAAACCATATTAGTCTCTACTAATCCAACAACATACAAATTGTCATGCATCTTATGTTCTCCCAATGTGATGTCAAGCTGATGTATCTTCCTAGTGTAAGGAACAGTGAAGCCATTTGAAACTATGACATTAAATCCATCAAAATCTTTTGTATCTAATCCTCTCACAGATACTAAGTCCTCATCTATGAAGTTATCGGTGCCTCCACTATCAATCAATAATATGATCCTTTGCCCCTGCAAACCCCACAAACTCTAAATGGATGATGCTTAAGTGCCCTTGAAAGTGAAGCAAGGGCACCCTCCTAAATCTCTCCTTCGACCTTTGGTTCTAGTTCCTCCTTTTTTGTCACTTCATCCGAGAGTACCTCTATGTAATGTATCTATCCACAGTCAAGGCATTGATGACCTAATGCCCATGGCTCCTTGCAAGTAAAGCAAAATTTCTTCCTCGCAAGCTCATTCTTTGTGGCTTCTTTGTTGATAATTTTTGGCATGTTTTGTGGAGGGACTTCCTTCTACAGTGGCTCCTTCTACAGTGTTGGAGGCAGTGCCTTGCTCTTAAGAATCAAACTCTCCAATCTTAGGGTTGTCCTGATCACATATGATAAAGATGGTGGAACAAAGGCCTTAACTAAACCCTTGAGACGTTCAGTTAGACCTTCCACAAATAACACAATGAGCCTCTTCTCCATCACATCTGGTACCATCACCGATAACCTCTAAGATTCTGCCACATTGTTCTACTGTGCCTTCTTGCCTCAACTGTGCTAGCTCCTTGAAATGAAACTCTGGATCCTTTCTATCAACCTTTGACTAAATTCTTCCAAGGTGGTGACGGAGTTGTGCCCTTGTGTAACCATGTCGTGATACCACCACTCATGCGCCACACCCTCCAAATGTAAGGTAACAAACTTAATTGCTTCCTCCTCATACATAGGGTTCAATGAAAAGTATGTATCCAACTTCTACTGTAACCATGTCCTAGTTGAACAATTGTTTGATCCATCATATGTAAGTATGGTGATCTTACCCAATAGATGTTATAGGTCTTTATGGGGCTGCTCATGATGATATCTCCTTCCTCTTTTATGTTCGTTCCTTGTTTTCATCTCGTAGTACTCAATGAAAGACATGTAACGATGGATTGTTGGATTTAGAGCATTGTACTCTGCATGATACCTTACCATTCCATCCTCCTCCAGACGAGGTGGTAATTGTTGCTCCTTGAATGGATCTTCTTTTTCCCTTTGAAAAAATTTAGCTTGAAATATCTTCATGGGAGGGTTAATTGAAACCCTATCATTGGCTGAATTGCTCTCTTCTGCCACATTCTAATTTGGTCTAGAGGCATTCTATTGGTGATTCATTTTCTACAAGATCCGAGTTATTTCTACCATGGACTCTCTCATGGAGGACTTGAACTCTAGCAACTCCATGTTTACACGACTAATGACATCACAAAGATTTGCCTCTTCACCTCGATCACTCATGACTCCTTTGATTTTCTCTCTATTGATATCTAATTTCTCTATCACTCCCTTGCATGAATTTATATTTGCAGCGAAGAATTATCTTCCCCAAACAAGTTGTCAAGATTTCTTGTTTTGATACCATTGTAATGCCTCGATTACTTATTTTTGTAATATTTTGATTTTTTTGTATTTTTCTAAATTTGAAAAACTAAAATCAACTGAAATAGCAATGCAAATAGTTAATTGGAAATAATTTTTAAACCCTTAAATGCAATATCACAACCACACATGCCAAATTTGAATGAAATCTCATTAATTTGATGTGTTGATACAAAACCCTAGATGATCAAAATGTACTCAGATCTAAATCAACCTTAATGCTCAAACCCTTAAATACTAATTTTATTTATTGAAATTGTTGGGTACAATTTACAAGATAAAAACAATATTTTTGATGACCAAATACATTCACTAATATGTAGATCTGAATTTTTGTAATATGTACAACCCTGTACTTGACTGGTATAGCTAGTAAATGGCTGGTACAACGACTCTGGTTGTAGCAGGATCCCAAAGAGGCAAATAAAAACATATTTTAACTCACCTTGTTGGCACTAGCAGATCAGACCCTAAAGATGTTCCTCAGACTTGTATGGATACCAAAAATGTTGTTGCAGACTTGTACATATGCCTAGAACGTTATTGCAGACTTGTATCAATGCCCATAATGTTGTTGAAAACTTGTATGGCTCTAATTAATGCTGGTACAAATAGAATTTAAGTGTTGTACTGACTGGGTATGAGTCTAGGCGACTAGAATAAAATGTCAAACTATCCTTACTATTGGTGTTGACTGGAAAGATGTCAAAATGGATAATATTTAACTTCTTTCAATGTTGTACAAACCTCTAGATGAGAGTTATTGATTCGATAGTTGCTAGTACACCTCCCAAACAACCACAAATGATCCCAAATTTATTCACCCACCTTGCAAATGATTTGTATTTTTTTAATTTTATTTTATGATTTTTCCCAAGCCAAGTGACCTCCAAAAATGATGTAAAAATCTTCCAATGATGCAAAACAACAATTTGCCCTTGTAGAAAACCTCCAAAAATCCTGCATAATTTTTTGCTTGCAAATCTTGATCACTTAACTTTCAAAATCCGCACAAACGTTGAATTAGCACACCATGCAAACTCTAGGTTGATTTGCCAATGCCATAAATTTGAAGGTTTTCATCCTCACCTTCGAAAAAGAGATCCAAGAAGGTTCTCGTCTTCCTAGATAACAAATTCCAACCAAAGGTTTTCATCCTTGGATGACCTAGATTGAACAAACTACTCAAATCTAAAATTGGATGCAAAAGGATAACTTTAATGAATACTCAAATGAAAATAGGCACCTCCTCGATATACCTTTTTGAATTGGGCCCTTGCGTCCTAAATTTCCCTCCAAGTATTTAAAAATATATATTTTTTAATTTAATTTATTTTAAATATTAAAAAATATTTTTTTTATTTTATTTTAATATTAGTGTTTAAAAACACATTTTATTTTAATTATAAGTTGCCCCCTTAAAATTAAAAATTATGGAGCCCAACTTAAATAATATTATTAATTATTTTAATCCAAAAAAGGGGGCATGAAACTCCTTCCAAAGATTTACATCAATTTACAAAACATTCTTAAAAATACGATAATGGATGAAATAACTCTCTCAATTGGATCATGGTCAATTATCTAACTCTCTACATAAACACTAAAATACAACCAACATATATATATATATATATATATATATATATATATA
This sequence comes from Cunninghamia lanceolata, assembly GCA_027924645.1. Classification (NCBI taxonomy): domain Eukaryota; kingdom Viridiplantae; phylum Streptophyta; class Pinopsida; order Cupressales; family Cupressaceae; genus Cunninghamia; species Cunninghamia lanceolata. Next base: position 4,141,134 of record BSBN01001026.1, on the reverse strand, counting down.
TATATATATATATATATATATATAAACTAGTAAATTTTATTTAGTAGAAAAATTATTATTTATTTTTAAAATAAAATAATTTTTAAATAAAAATAAAAATGTATGTATCCATATATGTATGCAGTAAATAAAACAATTCCGAAGAAAAATAAAATAACTTCTAAAATATAGATTTCTTTAGATAGATGTATTTAAAATATCTATTACTAGTTTATGGTTACCATTAAATAACAAAGGAAGCTTGTACATAAAAATTATTGATGAAATAAATTTATTAATTAAATCATGGTTAATTATGTCAAAAGGTTAAGCATTATAATTGAAGTTAGTTGTTATAGAAGCAATAATTGTGAAACACTCACCACTCAAATTTTTTATAGTGTGTTTTAAAAGACTTTTATAGTTAATATAAATGTCTATTTCATGAAAATAAAGAAGATAAAATAAATTATTATTTTTAATTATTAAAAAAACTTTTTAAAAAATTGTAATATAAATTAAAAATTGTCTGTTAAGTTTTTTAAGTTTAAATTGTTGAAAAATTACTCCAATTTGATAAAATCACGATTTTAACTTTTTTTTTTTGCAATTTTGTTGATTTTTGCTAGCTCCACAATTTTTTATTTTTATTGTTCCTTTGGGAGGTACAATAAATAAAGCATGAAAATTTGGTAGAGCGGATACCCCTCAATCCTTAACTCTAAACTGAACAAAATCAATTATTCATGCAACTTAAGCTCATACTCCCAATACCAATAAATTATAAAAACAATCTACAATTATTATTATAACTTCTCAACAAAATAAATAAAATTTAAAAAAAAAAACATGTACTAACATCACAAAAATATGTATAATACCTTAATGATATATGGGCATAGTAATAAATGAGGGATGAAGTTATCTTATAAGATGAAGTAAAGATTGAATTATGTAGCAATCTTATAACATAAAAACAATTATTTTTCTTTTACAAATTATTTTTTAACGCGTCTCTTTAACAATCTCGTTATTAGATAAATAACAAAGTGAAACCCAAGATCAACTACTAAATACATTCTTTATTATTTGATATTCGATCATTTTACACGGATGACTAATAAAAATACACGTAACAATTGACACCAACATTATTTTACAGGAAATCCTGGGGGACTCCATATCTATCAGACAAGTATTTACCAGAAAAATAGACTTAGATTGCAAGCATGCATGGCAATTTATTCTCTTTTATGCAATTAATTACATTATATTACATCAAATAAAAAAATATGGATCATTAAATGACATTAAATTTTTGTTGAATCTTAGAATGAGAACCTGTGTTTTACACCAACTCCAATAGCTGTTAACCAAGTGTCAACCTGAGTCAGCATTATAATGGTATCAATTTCTACACGATAAACATATCGCATCTTACTTGTAAAAGATTTACAGTATAAAATACAAAAGATAATATGAAGCCCAACAAGTTATAAGTTAGTGGGAAAGGTCTTGTCTATTTCTATATTAATGTTAGCTAATATCTAAAGATTTCCCAATCTAATCATAAGAAATATAACGAGAAAACCCTAATGTTATTATCAAACCTTATGCACCTGAAGGATTGATTGAAGCGACTAATGCTATTAATGAAAGTTCAAATTATATTTTTCTATTCAATATTATCTCTAATTTTTACTTATATAAACAGAACTTTATGTTAGACAAGAAATTTGTTAGATTGCACTAGATTCTTTACATATGCAATGGGCATGTGTAAACAAGTAGGACAAATGACAATCAGAAATAATGTAATCAAGTGGGTAACAGAAATAAATTTTATTTCCCCAGGAAAAGAGAATAATGTGAAAGTTAAAGATTCTTTTATTCTTTTCTACGTAGAAGTTGCAACTTGCAATTGCAAGCATATTCTCAAATTCTGTCCCTTCACATAGTAAGTCATATCACTTTTTAAATTGCACCTAAACAACTAGTACAACTTATTGCATCATTTAAGTGGTCTATCGATAGAAGTGATTGGTAACTAGAAAACTAGTAGTTAAGAACGGGCCATTTCCAACTGCTCCGTAATTAAGATATTTCAAATTTGAAATTATCATCTTATACAAGATTCTCTTGAGATAAGTCAATACAGATCTGACTAGCATCTATGTTTGTCCCCTACCGTAATGTCTCTAACAATCCACTATAGTCAGTTCACAGGTGGCCACTTAATAAAATGAATCTGCAAATAAGTCGGGAAATTTACATTGAGACGGTCTGCATTTCATTGTAGATAAAATCGTCTGAAAAACTCAAGTCTAATAACTTCGAGACACCATAAAATGCTGTTGCGGAGCATGAATTGAGGGTTCGGATTTAACCATAGATTAGGCTGAGACTGTAAAGCTGAAGTCAAATATCTTGGGGAGATATCATAACAAGCTGTTTTGAAGATTTAATTTAACCCCAAGCAAAATTCATGTTAGTGAGTAGTCCAAATCAAATCTAAAGGGCTTAATGGCTGCTGATCGAGTTGAACATCTTAGAGAAATGGCGGCACCAATCATTGTCCCTTTTTTCATTTCTCTCGCCTAAAACAAATTCCCTCCCAAAAAGCCTTCATGATTTTTATCCCAAATATTCCCATCGGATACTGGAAACAGAAATCCAGAAAAAAAATTCTAATGAATCCTAAAGCTGAAACTCTAAGAAATAAAAATCTGATCGTGCACACGGTGTGCAAGCAAAGGCTGTGATAGCCATTATGACATTAGCAATAATGTCAATAGACCAGACGTCAGCTTGACAACAACTGTGACGCCAGACCAGCCTCCAATGGCCTGCATGATAGGACCACTCTCAAACACCATACATGACAACAGACCTTCCTTAGCCCAATCAATGGAAAACATCTTTCTGATATCAGTAATGATACTTGAACTCAAATCAAACTACTGGAATTTGATCACTGATTTCAGAGATGACTTGTAGAACAGTAAGGAAAACGATATTTTAGATTCTGTTTAGTGTTTACTATAGTGATGGCACCAAGGCTATTGAAAGCCTGTCTGTGGGATGTTACATCAAGTGTGTTTATGCTGCCTGTTTTTAACCTTTGACATCCTGGGTGACATCAAAGATGGTGCGCAGCCTGGTATGAATAGGTAAGTATGGCTAGATTCCAGGTTATGACGTCCTGCTGCCATCATAAAAGGTACAAACGACTAGTTTTCAGGCTATGATGGCCTGCCAACGTCATAGGGATGTTTCGATGGCTGGTTTCAGGATTTGAAAGATTCTGTGACATCACGTGGTGGAATAAGTTTCCAAAATTTTGATACCTTACAAAATTCTATGACTGCTGGTAAGCCGTCTGAATCACATAAGAAATTGGACTGAGGAATTTCTAAAAACTGATCTGGTAAAATTAAATTATTGGACTGCAACTCTGCATATTTGATGACTTCAAACTTTCTAAATTCGATAAGTTCGATAGTTTCCATAAGCTTCAACAAAAAGTTATGTTCTTCTTACTCCAGTCTGTCATGTCACGATATTAAGACAGTGTAATTACGATTTCATTGGAGACAAAAATTAAAGACAAACCATCAAATTATTCAGGAGGTGACGGTGGAAAGATTAAAGTAATATTTTTAGCGATTACCATGAAACAAATCCTTAGTCAGCGTAGTAGATAATGAAGATCCCATAAAGAGAGGCGTCGGTTAAGGGAAGACAATCACAGTAGGATATAAAAGAATCATTAATATAGTCTCAGGTATTGGCGGCGATCAGGAGATTAATCTCTAAAGCAGGCATCTCATCAGCATTCAGCACGGACCAATCAGACAATCATCAGCATCTTATCATATGATCATTAACAATCTCACCATGGATCTCAATCACAAACAAGAATATTAGCACTGATCAAGAGGAATACATTTAGACGGCAACCTATTATCAAACACAGTATTGTAAGGCAAGGTAAATCCCTTTACTTAGTTTAATATTTATGTCTTCATCCGTCACATATCATATCTGCAGATGATCGTTTCCATCCTGTTATATATGTAATTCATGACTGTCTGATATGGCACGTTAACATAGGCCCGAATCAGGGGTATGGAACCCAGTCTGATATGCTGGCAGCTGGGTGGAAAATACTATATCGTTTGTCTTTGGCAATATCACTGTTCTTCATAGACTTATCGTATTGACTGAGATGATTATGTTTGATATGTGTTAGATAAGCCAAACTAAATGCTGTGCTATATTTCTGTAGATCATAATATATATATATATATATATATAGATCATAATGTAGGATTGGACTCTATTTCTGTAGATCATGATGTGTATTGGATTATATTTCTCTGTATATGCTGAACTGTGTTTATAATGACTGCATAACAAATTCTAATGTCTTTCTCCCTGTTCTTTGGAATACGCCATGTTGTAAATCATTGTATGATTCCATCAAATAATGAAGGCAAAATGGTATATTTTTGAATTGCGTGAAACTGTATTTGTGAATTCAACTAGGAGGGGAGAATGCATAAACCTTAGTAGATTGCCTATAAACCCCATCTAAGGTTCTGTCCCCATAGGCCTGAGATCAGGAATGGGCGTTATGCCCTGTAGGCCTGAGTCAAGGGTTTGGATCATGGAGGGATGGAGGTCCCACATTGGAATGTGCCCCCATAGGCCCGGACGAGGGATTGGGCAAAAGGACCAGCCCCCATAGGCCCTCGTCAAGGATTCGGGCAATAGGACTGTGGTAGGCCTTAGGCTACTAAGAGCTTATGTATTTCCCTCCCCTGGCGTGATGAATGTTTTCTTTTACCTATGTGTTTCAAAATGCAAGTATGATTGTGTTGGACTAATGAATACTAGATATTAAACTAACATGTAGCAATATGGACTTGAATGTATATGATGCTGCAGGGACTAGTTCAAAGAATGAGTGATTTAGCAACTTAAGAGAAGAAACCCAAGGAATCTAATTCCCAAGTGAATTCTAGGGCAAACCGGGTAAGGGACATCACAGTGGTATCAGAGCATCTTTCCTGCCATCCCGTGGAAAATAATGCAAACCTACCACCGTAGAGGCTTTGACACCCAAGGAAACAACTCCATGGATAACCCATTGAGAGATGAACTTAGGGCCTTCGTGGAGAATAGTAATAAAAAAACCCAAGCCTTATTGGAACAAAGTGGAAAAACAAACCAAGCTTTACTTCAAGCCCTCCAAAACCTAAACAATATCAACACCAAAGAAGCCACCTCTAACCACTCCGAGAACAACCATCCTACACCCTTTCAAGAGACAAGCTCTAGACCCACCCGACCCAATTTCTTGTCAAATGAAGAAAGCAATAATAATAGGCCTCCCGTAGAGGATGTGGACGAGATAGCTGCAGCCTATTATAAGTTAGAACCTGAAGTGAGGGAACTTGTGCCTTTCAAAGACTACTGTGAGGCCAAACAAAGAGTCATACCTAGGAGAGAGGGAAGGGACACAATAGATAGAGATCTTGAGAACAAGGTAAGTAAAATAACTTTCCCTAACTTTGATGGAGAAAGCAAGACCACAACCCGATCATGGGTTCAAAAACTAGATACCTATCTATCCTTAAGCCCAACAACTGAAGCAAAAGCCATCAAGTTTGCTGTCTTACACCTAACCGGAGTGGCCCATGATTGGTGGCATCACGGCCTCATCACTCAAGACCATCAACAAGTCACTACCTACGATGACTTTACCCAAAGATTGATAAAAAGGTTTGATCAAAAGCACCCGGAATGGTACTTTAGGGAATTGACACAATTAAGGCAGCAAGGCACTATAGAAGATTACGCCACCGAATTTCAAAAGTTGGCAATCATGATCCCACAAATTTCCCAAGAAAGACTCACATATTTATTCATAGAGGGCCTAAGAGGATCGATCCGAAGAATGGTAAGTGCACTAGAGCCTACCCGCCTAGATGAAGCCATTCAAAAGGCAATGAAATATGAGGATAGTTGGTCAAGAGACCAGTCCAAGAAATTCTCCTCCTCTAAACCCCCTCAAAGAGAAGAAAGAGATAGAAGGGAAGAAGTAACTAGAACTTGCCAATGGTGCAAGGGGAAAAAGGACAAAGATCACTGGTGTAAAAATATGGAAGAGCTGAAGAAGAAAGGATTATGTTTTAGATGCCAACAACCATGGGGGCAAGGTCACAAATGTAGTGGCAAAGCCCACCAACTTGAAGCACATCCAAATGATGAGTATCCCAACAAGAGGGCTAGAATCAAAGAGGATAGTTGGTCAAGAGACCAGTCCAAGAAATTCTCCTCCTCTAAACCCCCTCAAAGAGAAGAAAGAGATAGAAGGGAAGAAGTAACTAGAACTCGCCAATGGTGCAAGGGGAAAAAGGACAAAGATCACTGGTGTAAAAATATGGAAGAGCTGAAGAAGAAAGGATTATGTTTTAGATGCCAACAACCATGGGGGCAAGGTCACAAATGTAGTGGCAAAGCCCACCAACTTGAAGCACATCCAAATGATGAGTATCCCAACAAGAGGGCCAGAATCGAAGAGGAGAATCCAGCAATGTAGTATAATGATATGCTATTATCTTATCTTCAAGTTCAATACAAATGAATAAGTACCAAAATCATACAAATCAATAATAATAGGTTTAATCCAATTATACTCCATATTCTTCATGTGGATACCAAATATCTTCATTCAAAGCTAAATACTACAGATCAGTCACATTTCTGTTGATTTGATATAAGATTTCACGACAATCCAGTCCATCAAAGTACTAAGATTATGCCATATCACATAAGGCAAAGCTAAGTGCCAACCTTAAAGAACCAAAAGCTATAACAAATCCTAGGATCAATTATCGGTCATCTAAAACCAAAATTGCTTGAGGACAAGCAATCTTGGGTGGCGAGGACTGTCATGTCCCAATATTAAGACATAGTAATTACGATTTCATAGGAGACAAAAATTAAAGACAAACCATCAAATTATTCAGGAGGTGACGGTGGAAAGATTAAAGTAATATTTTTAGCGATTACCATGAAACAAATCCTTAGTTAGCGTAGTAGATAATGAAGATCCCATAAAGAGAGGCGTTGGTTAAGGGAAGACAATCGCAGTAGGATATAAAAGAATCATTAATATAGTCTCAGGTATTGGCGGCAATCAAGAGATTAATCTCTAAAGCAAGTATCTCATCAGCATTCAGCACGGACCAATCAGACAATCATCAGCATCTCATCATATGATCATTAACAATCTCATCATGGATCTCAATCACAAACAATAATATTAGCACTGATCAAGAGGAATACATTTAGACAGCAACCTATTATCAAACACAGTATTATAAGGCAAGGTAAATCCCTTTACTTAGTTTAATATTTATGTCTTCATCCGTCACATATCATATCTGCAAATGATCATTTCCATCCTGTTATATATGTAATTCATGACTATCTGATATGGCACGTTAACATAGGCCCGAATCAGGGGTATGGAACCCAGTCTAATATGCTGGCAACTGGGTGGAAAATACTATATCGTTTGTCTTTGGCAATATCACTGTTCTTCATAGACTTATCATATTGACCGAGATGATTATGTTTGATATGTGTTAGATAATCCAAACTAAATGCTGTGCTATATTTCTGTAGATCATAATATATATTGCTGTAGATCATAATGTAGGATTGGACTCTATTTCTGTAGATCATGATGTGTATTGGATTATATTTCTCTGTATATGCTGAACTGTGTTTATAATGACTGCATAGCAAATTCTAATGTCTTTCTCCCTGTTCTTTGGAATACGCCATGTTGTAAATCATTGTATGATTCCATCAAATAATGAAGGCAAAATGGTATATTTTTGAATTGCGTGAAACTGTATTTGTGAATTCAACTAGGAGGGGAGAATGCATAAACCTTAGTAGATTGCCTATAAACCCCATCTAAGGTTCCGTCCCCATAGGCCCGAGATCAGGAATGGGCGTAATGCCCCGTAGGCCTGAGTCAAGGGTTTGGATCATGGAGGGATGGAGATCCCACATTGGAATGTGCCCCTATAGGCCTGGACGAGGGATTGGGCAAAAGGACCAGCCCCCACAGGCCCTCGTCAAGGGTTCAGGCAATAGGACTGTGGTAGGCCTTAGGCTACTAAGAGCTTATGTATTTCCCTCCCCTGGCGTGATGAATGTTTTCTTTTACCTATGTGTTTCAAAATGCAAGTATGATTGTGTTGGACTAATGAATACTAGATATTAAACTAACATGTAGCAATATGGACTTGAATGTATATGATGCTGCAGGTACTAGTTCAAAGAACGAGTGATTTAGCAACTGAAGAGAAGAAACTCAAGGAATCTAATTCCCAAGCGAATTCTAGGGCAAACCGGGTAAGGGACATTACACAGTCCTTCATATCATCCTCCAACAATCTTGGTGCCAAATTGAAAGCAACGAAGTGGCAGTTATAACACTTGCAATATTCAACGAACTTACATGTACTAAATTTTCCACTTGAACCACAAGGACATCAATGAATTGTATTTTTCTTGTTCTTTTTCACTTACGAATCTTCAAGCTTGATCCACTAATAAGGTCTTTCATAGGATAATATTAAAATCCAAATTTCAAAGTTGGACTGCTCTTTTGATCCGCTTTCATGTAAGTATTTTTACTTCATAACAACTTGAATATTATTGCCTATTCGACTCCAATCAGCTCCAACATTCCTTTCGATGGTGGCCAATTAATTTACTTAATTTCACCCCTTAGGCATGAACTGGTGTGTCTATACATTATTGGTGTGTCTATACATATATCTTGTGTGCTCTGCCATATTTAACTCAGTAAAAGATCAGGAGCAGTTATTGGCGTAGATAACTATGTCTTCTTGTGCTTATGTAATGTCCCCTTTTTCTGAGTGATCACCTAACGGAGTCGGTTAGCCTATTCTATTCCCGTAGGCTAAGCCAGAAGAGCAAGGGAATAACCTAATTGGTTAAATACTAAGTAGTCCTAATTATTTCGGATTATTTATATTTAACTAATTTTACTAGGCAAATTTGAGATATGAAATGACTTCTACTATTATTGTGAGCCACTTGGTGAATTAAAAATGGGGATGTCATGGGGACATGGGGACAGCCTATGGGGATGTCATGGGGACAGCCTGCCATCCACAGTGTTCCTGTGACATCCCAAGGATGTCGGGACATCCCCTGTGGCCATCAACTTTCAAGTTTAAACTTTTTGAAAAATTAAAAATTAAAGAACCCTTAAAACAGGGGAAAAAAAAAAACCTAACCCAAAATGGGGGCCTTCCAACATAAAAAAAATATTATTTTACTACCAAAACCCTAGCCCACATTCATTTTTATGTTTACATCATTTATCATTTGCATTGTTACATTTACTTTTGCAAGAAAGAAGGAAAAATGGTATGCACCATGAAGGTCCTAGTGGCCTCAAAGGCCTTAATTTGGGCTTGGTGAAGGAGGCTCCGCCCCTCAACCCTTCCCTATATCATGACAAGGAATATGCCAAGGGCATTACCTCCAGACCCCTCAACCCTATTGGGAACTGCCACCCCTAGACACCCACTCTGGTTTTAATTTTGAAAAACAAAATATAAAATTTATTTTGTGCTGCGCCAGGTGAAAAAAAACATTTTTTCCTGAGTTTTTCCCAAGTAATTGAATTGCATTTATACTTTTGGTTTTCCAAATCAATCCCAATTCCAAGTAATGCTACTATGATATAAAACATTTTGATTTATCAATAACATTACTATTTGACAATTGACATTGAATTATCAATTATCGGCTGTGTTCTCAAATCTGTATTTATTTTTACATTTTGTGCAAATTGCAGTTATATATATATATATATATAGACATTGAATTATCAATTATCGGCTGTGTTCTCAAATCTGTATTTATTTTTACATTTTGTGCAAATTGCGGTTATATATATATATATGATGTCTTGTATTAGCCACCCCTCTAATGCACCAAAATTTTGGAACAATTTTGCTGTCGTCGTGTGCCCCCAGAGAAACATTGTTTGAAAGACAAATAAATGATTACATTTGAGCTCCAGACTATAGGTTGAACCAAGAGACTCTAAGTGAGTCAACACTATTAAAATGTATGATCTACTGACTTATAATTTCAGAAAACCAATCCATCCTGAAAATGGACCACTTGAGTAGTCCAAAGTGTTGAGATGATCTCATCCATCTATCCATAATTTTAACACAGAAATCCTTTTATGGATTGTGCAAGAATCAGATCTCTCGATAGTTATTTTCTTTAACCAACAGATGAAAAAGATCACATTTGAGCTCCAAACAGTAAGCTAAATCCAAAGACTATATATTATTAGACTCCATTGAAATGTGCCTCTGTTACCAGTTCATTCAAGAAAAGCCTTGGATCCAGGTCCAATTTGAACCTGGTCCATGTCTTGGTTCGGATCCCTTGCAAGGCCATCCATGGTCCTGCCAAATGGACCCAGATTTTGTCGGATCCATTACAAGGTAAACTTGAGCGAATCCAGGTCCCTTTTGGAAGACCCAAACAAAACCCTCGGGTTTTCCCAGTGACAACAGGAGCAACCACTTCCAAATGACTAGGATTAGCAACCAGTTAAAGATACAAATAAGCAATATATTTGGTTCAAAATATCAGAAAACGGGAGTCACATAAGAATTGCAGCATGTTATTTTGCTCCACAAGTCTCAAAAACTTACAAAAAGAATGGGATAGATAGCAAGGATCCATATGCAACCCTTTAAAAAGATATTGCAGCATATTCTCAATAGGGAATTGTTCTTTTATTGGGAGATTTTATGTAACAAAGAGGATCACAATCCTATTTGCCTTACTAAAGAGAGAAATCGCCAGTGGTCAAGACATTCAAAAGACAACAGGGACAATAACCATTTTGGTGAAGAATTGCCTACTCTTGGTGGCACTTTTGACTTGATTATTTGCAATGGTATGGATAGATGGAAGAAATCCGGAAATTTTACATGCAATACCTACAACAGGGCAAGTGTCGTTGATTATGTAATTTGCTCACAAAGCTTGATTGAAAGCTAAGTCACAAGGTTCGTTTCGTGTTCGGCAACGATAAAATTCATATGAAGTTCAGCAAGGGGAAAAAATTCATCATTAAATTCACCTTATATAAATTTGATTTTTAAAGAAATATAAGTAATATATCCCCAAAATTATCAAAAATAATTTAACATTGCTAAATAGATCACACATCTATAAACCATGATAAACTTATCAGAGTTAAACCATAGGAAACATATGAAATCGAAGATGTTTTTTTGTCAAAAAGGAGCAATCAAGAGTCAAGACTCTAAAACTTCAAAAAAGCTCCAAGTTTTAAAAAACATAAAAAATAAAAATATATTAAATTTTTATTTCTCATTTAAAAACAAAATAAAAATATTATAACTAATAAATTTTAATTATGAAACATATAAATGAAAATATATTAAATTTTATTTAAAAACCTAAAAAACATTAAACAAGAAATAAAAATAAATAACATATAAATGAGAATATATAAAATTTTATTTTAAAAACTATGCCATTAAAATCCTAATTGATATCATAATCTCGTCACAACTCCCTGGCGTGATTTTTGAAAGGCACGATGCAAACTCAACTCGCAGCCTTCCTTGACTCACTTTTGCAGTCTTCCTCAGCTCACCCTCCTCTGCCAAACACTCAACTCTTGCAAGTAGGAAGCCATGGCTCGCATGCACTGAGAAAAACGTATTCAGGACTCTCTTTAAAGGGGAAAAATGCAAAAAAACCCTAAAATACGTTTACTATTTTATTAAAAAAATTTGCACTTTTTTCTCGAACGAATATTCGGTGAATTCCATCAAATTTTTTGCAGGGTTTAGAAGTTCGCCGAATTTTGAACCTCGTGCCAAAAATTCGACGAACCCTGTGACATAGACTAAAAGGATAAAGGAGGTCGAGATAGGTAATCACATTTGGGATTTAAAATCAGACCATAGTCCAATCTACTTAAGGTTATCTTGGCTGGCAAAAAGGCAACAAATGAAGAAAATACAGCCTCGTCAACAACCATTTACAAAGGGAAAAATTCTATTAACACAAGATAACTGTAACATCTTCAAGGAAACATTAGAGAAATCAATCAAGAAGGGCAAAGCTAGCCCGCTAGGCCTCAACAGTCATGAATTAACAAGTATAATTCAAGGGGCACTTGTGAAATGTTTGGTTTGATCATTTGATAAGGAATGCAAAATTGCAAGGAGAGCTTTGAAAGAGCCAGGCAAGGAGAAGAACATAAGGTTGTACAAGCAGATCATAAAAGTGAAAAAAGTTGAGTTCATGAACACAAGGCAAGAAGAACTAATCTACCTAGGAAAGAATAACCCAAAGTTATTTTGGAGGGAACTTCAACCAAGAAAGAAACGGACAAAGAATAACATCACAGCTACTTAATGGTTTGATCACGCAAGACAATTATATGAGTAGAAATCAAATGTTGAGGCCCCCCCCCCCTTGGTCAACAGGCCAACAAAGCTATTCACCTTGCAAGAGGTTGAGGTTGGTATTAAGAATTGGGTGTTGGAAAAGCAAAGGACTTGGTCAAGCTTCAAGCGGAGTATCTAAAATGGGGGGTGAGAATTCTCGCACCTCACATTGTGAGAATATTCAACATCATTTAGCAAGGGTTCCCAAGCGATTGGACCACCATGCTAGTGATACCTCTTTTTAAAAGCGGTGATGCTAATAATCCTTCCAATTATAGGTCCATCATGATCAATCCTTTGTTCGCAAAATTGTTTGGTAGTATGCTCGAAAATAGAATCAGCAAGTGGGCGAAGAAAAAAGCAAAGAGAGCAAAAGGCTAGGCAAGTTTTAGACCTAAGCATTCCACATTAGGTCATGGAATCACTTTGAGACACATCATTGAAAAAGTTTGGGGTGAAAACGAAGAAGCATATTGTTGTTTTGTTGACTTCAAGAAGGTTTTTGACACGGTCCCTAGGGATAAGTTATGGTGCAGAATGGAGAAGCTTGGTATTCCAATGCATTTTAGAGCAGTTGTCCATAGGCTCTATGAAGAGGTTCAAGTCAAAATCAGAATTTCGCCAAGCATTTCAGAAAGTTTTATGAGTGACATTGGAGTTAAGCAAGGGTGCCCTCTATCCTCTAAATCTTTTTGGACTATATATTGACAAACTTGAAGAATGGTTGAATTTGCAAGGTGGGGATGGTATCCATTTGGGGGAATGGGTAATAAGGCTTCTTGTATATGAAGACGACCTTATTTTGATTGCTAAATTAGCTCGTGGGTTGCAAGAACACCTTTATGCTATGTTCCACGACGTTTCGGGAAAAGGGACAGGGGGATGGCAGGAGACGTGTTTCGGGGATGACAATCCAAGGGCCATTTTTCGGGGACAGCGAGGGGACGCCGATATATGAATTTTTCAAAATATATATAATTCAATAACTAATAACAACAATAGAGAGAGAGAGATATGTCAATAACTAATAACAACAATATCAATATGTGAATAAATCATGACAGCATTAGTATAACAGCAATATAGACTTCAAAAAAGTACTATAACAGCAGTATAAACAACAATAAAATTAATCATGAGATTCATAACAGCAATATTAGAGCATTTTGTTCTTCAAATTCTAAAATTAAAGTGTTAAACTCAAAGTCTCAAACTTCAAAATACAACAATCTATACCTCATTCGAGCTATCACTATCAAAAGAACTATTCGTGTCACTGTCACTCTCTGCCTGAAGTGGAACATTCAATGGAAGCTCGACCATTCCTAGTTGCACCTCCTCCTCGTCAATCTTCCTGGCATCTTCAGGATCAACATCCCAACATGCTGCTAGAGTCTGTCGATACTTAGTAGTTTGTCGATCCTGAAGTCTCAAGGCACTATGAATTGCAACTAGTTTTTCTGCTCATTTCGAGGTAAGCCTATTCCTCGTGATCAAGTGGATGAAGCCGGTGGACCAATTCCTCTTTGCAGCAAAGGAACTAGCAATCTGTGAGAGTAAACGAATAGCAAGTAGTTTCAACTCTGGTGTGTCCTTCCCATGAAATTTCCACCATCCCATGGGGTTTTTTTGTGCAATAGTGGCCCTATCCGTCCTAGCCTTAGTTTGTTGTGTAGGACCCTGAAGATCGGAAAACTAAAGCCACTACTCTCGAAGTATGTTTTGCCTCCTCTGTGCTATACATCTTACGAAGGGCTGTCATAAACATCTCCATTACCTCATCATCCTCAAAAGGAAGAATTCGACCAGGTCTAGGTGTGTACCACTTCGGATTAAGAGCACAGGTACCCATCTGAAGAGGTGTGTTCATTGTGTTCCACCTCTTTTTGACAATAGGCCTAATATGTTGCTCATAGAATTGTAATTCAGGATCCTTGTCACAAATTGCTTGCCTCATTAGATCAAGCATGCTATCAAAAGTCTCATAAATCTCTTCAAGGCTAGGAGAGTCTATATCTGCATACCTGATCACCCCCACAACAAGTGATATGATAGAGCAAATATATCTGCAAACAACATTTAAAAATTGTAAGACATTAACAATTTAACGCTAGTAATAATTTAAAGAAAAGCAAAGTAGAAAGTTAGAAACTTATTAAATAAAAATTTCTTACCTGATATTGGACCACCAAGCGTCATTAAGCACCCTTTCTCTCACATTCTTCCCTTCTTCGGTCTTTGATGGAATCCACTTTTTCCACTCTCCACAAACCACCATGGATTGTAGAGCATCCTGCACCTCCAACATCCTCTCCAGTAAAATAAAATAGCTAGCATATCTAGTCTCAACTGGTTTGAGGAATTCTTTCTTTGAATAGGATCGGAATAATGCAAGTGAAGTTGGATGATTGCATACAAACATTTGTATTTCTCTAGCTTCGGCCACTGCTATCTTCACCCAATCTATTTTGCCAATGTCTTTCAAAGCATTATTCAAAGCATGTACACAACATGGAGTCCAAAAAATATGTTTGTAAGCACTCTCAACCATCAATCCAGCCAACTTACAAACACGAGTTGAATCTGTCACAACTGCACAACATTAGACGACCCAACCTCCTCTATGGCCTCCTTCGAAAGGGCAAACTAGTAATCAGCATCCTTACGTTTCCCAGAGCAATAAATAGCTCTAAGAAAGTATGAACCAGCGAGACATGTAACAATAATATTAATGAGTGGTTGATGTCAAATATTAGTCCACCCATCCATGACAATGGAACAACCAGTCCTAATCCATGTTTGCCTCTTCTCCATCATCATGTTTACCTTTGAATATTATTTGTCAAGGAGGGAGGTACGCAATCTATGTTCTCCAGGAGGAACATAAGAGGATCCAATTGCTATTGCATCTTTCAACATGTTTTTGAAATAAGGAGACCTTACCAAATGAAAAGGAATGGCATGGGCATACAAAAAATTTGCCACTGAATCATTGGCTTGCTCATGTTTTTGCAAATTCATCATCCCCACCACTATATTTTTTCACATGTGGTTGTACTATATCTTAAGGGCACATTCGACTTTGGCTTGTGGTATCTAAGAAGTGAAGATTTCACCTTAGAAGCATACACTGATGCGGATTGGGATGGCAGTATTGATGACAGAAAGAGTACAAGTGGAGGAGCATTCTTTCTTGGCAACAGTCTAGTATCATGGTTGAGCAAGAAGCAAGATTCAGTTTCTTTATCTACAACGGAGGCCGAATACATTGCAGCAGCATCATATTGCACACAATTTCTTTGGATGAAGCAGACATTGAAGGACATCAAGGTTGAATATGATCATCCCATCTCCATACTTTGTGATAACACAAGTGCAATAAACATTTCGAAGAATCCTGTTATGCACTCCAGAACGAAGCATATTCCAATCAAATATCACCTCTTAAGAGAACAGGTAGTAGAAGAGAATGTTAAGTTGGAATACATTGCCACAAAGGAACAGATTGCAGACATTTTCATGAAGCCTCTTCCTAAATAGACTTTTGAGTACTTAAGGCAAAATTTGGGAGTAATATCACTCTCATCCAGCCACTAAAATTCTAAGGAGAAGCACTTTGTCAGGGGGAGCTATTCATTGCACTATCCTTTAGCTCCGTGAAGACTTCGCCATTGATGTCAAAGGAGGAGAGTTGCAGAAAGGGGAGTATTACAGACAAGGGGAGAATGAGGAGTATTTCTTTGCAAGGTTGCCATCAATGACAAAGGGGGAGATTGTTGAAAAATGTTGTCATTGATGTCAAAGAAGAAATTATATCTTGGCCGACTCATAGTCCTTATTTCAGCGCTGGATTTATGAAGAGCATTGATTTTATAAATGTTGGCCGACCTCTTTGAAGTATTGGGAATTAATATTTACCTATGCATGTTGGCCGACCTGCATCAATGTTTGGCGCTCAAAATTGAAATTAAATTAAATTCCATATGAGCTGACCTCTCTCTTGTGAAATATAAAAAAAGGGAAATAAATATTAATTATGGAGGCCGACCCTCTTGAGTGAAGCGCCTCCTTTGGGCAAATTAAAATAAATTTAATTATGTATTTTTGAAATAGGCCGACCTCCTTGGAAAGAGCGTTTCCCTTGGGACAAGTCGTCCCTCTTGAAAAAGATGCCATGCCTCCCTTGGGTGAAGAGGTATGAGATGGGTACAAATAGAAGATGAAGGGGAGTTATTCAAGCAAGCAATGCAATAAGTTCTTATTCGATTTTCAGCAGACTTAAAGGCAGAAATATATGTGAAAGCATTGCATTATTTGAAATCAGATTTGTGAAGAAAAGCATTGCGCTATTTGAGATCAGATTTGTGAAGAAAAGCATTACATTATTTGAGATCAAATTTGTGAAGAAAAGCATTGCAGTATTTGTGGAGGAAAGCATTGCATCATCTACAAACCGAGTTGTGAAGGAAAGCATTTGTGTGATAACCGTTGGATCATCTACAAGCAGATTTGTGAAGGAAAGTATATCTACATTCAGATTTTGTGAAGACAATATCATTCATTGAAGAATTTGAAGGTTGGTGCCTTTCATATCAAAGAGATTGGTGTCTCTTGCTGAGTTGGTACTCAGTTGTGGGGATTGGTGTCTCCAGTGGGTTGGTGCCTACAAATTCTGTAAGTGGGGATTGGTGTCTCCAATAGGTTGGTGCCTACAAAAAAGATTTGTAAAGAGAAGTAGGTTGGTGCCTACAAAGAAGTTTATAAAGAGAACAAGCAATATTCTGCCGTGGTTTTCTCCCGAAAGGGTTTCCACGTAAATCTTGTGTTCTTGTGCCCTTAATTGTTAGATCTTGTATGTTTATGGTTGTTGTGGTTGATTAAGTATTGAAAAAGTAAAAGATTATATTATATTGATTCACCCCCCCTGTCAGTATAATCGTGTGATCATCATCGAGGGACGTCTAAGACGTCCATGACCGTCTCAGGGATGGCCAAGCATCCCCTAGACGTTTCCTGCCATCCCCTAATTTGCAGGCGCGTTCGAGGACGTTCCTTCTTTTTCCAATTTTTTGGGATGCCAAGGGGACGTCCCCTGCCACGTACCCATCCCGGAAATGCCACTAGGGACGGGGACGTGCCTGTGAGGGTCGGGGTCATGTCGCCATGTGTCCTTGCCTTTATGCCCTTGAGCACTTTTGCAGAGCAGTGAGTATGCAAGTCAATATCAACAAGACCAAAATCATGATTTTCTCCAACAAAAAGAAAAAGATCCAGCATAAGTTCTACTTTGAGGGAAGTACTCTTGAAGAGGTAACTAAGTACAAATACCTTGGGATTGACTTCAACAATAAGCTTAATTGAGAGCCCTGTAGAAACAAGAGAACCTTGGAAGGACGGGAAGTATTGTATGCTCTTCAAAATCGATGCAGAGGCAAAGTTATGGGAATAGAAAACTAGTCAAATTCTTTTTGGGCTATTAGTAATTCTGGTGGTGCTTTATCGGTGTGAACTACGGGCTAGTAGTACTTCAGATTCAAAGTGGAAGCAAATTGAGAGAATTCAAAAGCGCATGATCACAAGCAAGTTCAAAATAAAAGTTTCAATTCCTTATGAGATTATGCTAGATGAAACAAGGCTAATTCCTATTGAAGCTGTTGGGTCCCAAAACCACAGCTGCACTTCCTAGGACAAAATCACACTCACAAGGCTAGGGTTGTCGTCATGCAAGCATAATCGGTCCATCAACACAACATGGAGGGTTGAAGGTCAACCCTACGGGAGTGGATTTCATCCCCTGCACTTCGAGCTCAGCTAAACTCTGGAGGGACATTCCAAGGGGTATACCTTAACAAGTATTGAGTTCAAACCAGATGAACAACTAAAAACCAATGAACAACCAAACCCAGCTCGTTATCTTGATCCCAAAACTGTCACTGAACCAAGAACAACTGGCTGCTCCAAAACCCCTATATAGTTGCTCACTGCACTATGCATATGCTCCCAAATATGAGAATATAACATTCCTTCAAATGACTCCACTTATCTTTACATACACAACATACATAGCGCGGGCATACATGTACATGATTCACCAATGATTAGAACAGTTTTGTATCACTTCAGATTTATCCTTGGTTATTGAACAAAACCATGAACAACATGTAGAACCTAACCTAATCCTACTCCTACAACGAACAGGGCAAAGAGCTTGATTAAAAAGTGTTTGATCCTTCCCTAATATGGACCGGTGCCTATTCCATTGGGCAACAGAGTCATAGAATGCAAGGAGGAAGGAAAGACATCTGATAGAACATCCACAGAACCAGATATGCATTTACATACAAACCATAAATTATACCTTATACAAGGACATACTTCATAGTCCATAAAAGAATTGTAATGATCCCTGCATAACACAGAGATGACCATTACAACGCTTGCAATGAATTAATATGCTGTCACACATCAAATCTGTATCTACATTCGTGCCAACAAATGTGGCAAGAGGAAATTCTAGCTGCAACTAGAAGACTTCCGTGAATCATTACAATCAATCATGGAGGCATCTCACTATATACAGATGCGCTTTGAGAATCCTTCCTACGTTGTAACAGATGCATTCCTTCACTTGCATACAAAACTTTTCGCTGCGTTTGATGCCCAAAAAGCTTTCTTCGACATTTCCAGACCAGACAATTGGTTCAGCGACCAACCCCTATAATAAGTTTCAATCTTCTATTTATATCCTTCGTCGCTCGAAAGATGGAAGAATAAGTGGGAAAACCCCAACCACTCCACCTATTGCAATAATAATCTCATTTTCAACTACCCATTTTGCATTAATGGCAATCTGGAGAGTCGACGGTGCATTTTCCCACATTCCAGGTGTTTCTAAGTCATCCTGCAAGCTAATCGGATATGGATATGCAACAGGATATCCAATTAGAAAATGTCCAGTTCAAAATATGAAGTATCGCAATCGGATGTGGATATGGAACATTATATCATGTTCAAAATGTCCACTCGAAAGATATCCGATTGGAAGATGTGCTTGGGAAATATCCGGTTGGAAAGTCTGCTTGAAAGATATCCGATTGGAAACAAAAAGTCAATTGGATATGAAAAAGTCAATTGGAATTGGAAAGTCAACTAGATATTGAAAAGTCAATTGGATCTAGACAATCAACTAGTTATTGAAAAGTCAATTGGATCTGGACAGTCAATTAGATTTTGCACAATGGACATTCGATTCATCCTGTGTTCCACATCCAGTTAGAAATACAAAGGAGTGCAACCTGAAACAGATATGAAACACAACCGGATAGAAATACAAAGTAACTCAAACCCAATCCTACACAATGGACATTCGGTTCATCTCGTGTTCCACATCCAGTTAGAGTTCAACATCCAATGGCGCTCGGATAAGTCATGACGTCACCCTCCAACTTGAAATATTCCACTTCAACATATGATAAGTGCAACTAAAACAAGATATCGAAACACAACCCAATATCCAGTTAAAAATACAAAGGAACACAACTAGATTCGGATATCAAGGACAACCCGATAGAAATACAAAGAAGTGCAACCAGATGTCCTAACTTCCAGATGGAGTGATGAGCATAACTTAGCCAAAATTCATCAGACCTTCACCAGATTTGAATTGCAAGTACCCATTTAGCTCCTTAGCAAGATGCACTTCTTACGTGGGCATAATTCTAACTAGATCTATCAAAATTTTGAACATCTACCCCTTACGAAAATTCCGAGGAATTTGACAAGATTTTGCAATTGTGAGGCAAGGAAAATAGGAGTCCTAACAGTGGCTCTAGTTGGGGACGTGTCCCAAGCAGTGGCACAGTGAGAATCTAGAACATCTCCAAGCAGACCAAAAAGGCAAAAACGAATAGGGGGAACAACGTATTTACAAAGCACCACGATAGAGATATATACATGAGGACAATGCAACCACTGGCATGAAAGAACAAACACTGAAAGTATTGGCTACAAATCAAAATTTTAACACCTTGCAAGTCAAACCTTCACAAGATGACTGAAACTACTTGCCTCTGTCAAAGACAAGTTGAATGAAGGAGTTAGTCTCCCTCAAACCAAATCTGCATTCATCACCTGGCTGCAACAACTGAAGTCTTTCATCTACATGCACCAATTTGCACAAGGTTTTCCTGCTATGAAGACAAGCCTCACCACCAAAAATAATGGGCGCTTCACCTTGACCTATGGCAATCATAAATAATAGGTGCTTGACCTATTCCATTCCATATCACGCCTTTTCATAGCAGCAAGAGATGAAACTCTAAAACTCAGATCAGCATCACAACAAGTAGATGGGAAAAAACATCCATCATTAACTGCAACTTCATTATACCTGTTGACGACCTCATGCAAATCAAGGGAAAAGAACACCTCCAATTCACATGGAAAAGAGAAATGTGCCTGACTACACTGCTGATCCACAATGAGAAACTCATCTTCTTGCAGATCAAACTAGAAAAAATCCATCTCTATCGTATCTTCAAGCTAGGCAACAACATGTTGATCTTCAACTTGGCACTCATGTTGCTGCTCAATGTCATTATTATATGTACACTGGGCCCAAACAAAAGACTCAAATTCAGGTGCAACACCATCATCCACAGCAATAGACGTATGACCTTCATCACAAAGGAGAATTTCATAATCACAAATGTCAAACTCTTGGATAATAGGCGGCCAACATACATCATTTTCACACATGCTGATATCTTGTTCCACACTTGGATCACAGACCTGATCCATATCTTCATCGTCATCATCAGCATAAGAATCATAATGAGGCGTTTCAAATGATGGACTACATCCATCCCACAACCTCTCTGTTTCAATCTCAACAAGGCAACTCGCTGCTTTACAACTGCCATTGCAAACTTGTACAAGACTGTCCTCCTCACCATCACAAAGAATTCTATCAACAACATGCATAACTAAATCAGCAACAAAATGTTCATCATGGAGGTTGCTCTTACCAATGTCAGCAGTTATGGGATCATCCGACTAGAACCAGTCAATACACAAGTCATCGTTAAAGGAAGAACAGACGTGAGAAATATCACTTAAACAACAAAACACCTCGACTTCCACACAAGCATCCATTGCATTATCAACTTCATCATTGTCAAAAGGGACAAAACCTGAGAGCTCATTAAATAAAAACTCATCATTGCCATGTAATGCCCCTTTTTTTGGAATGGTCGCCATTGGAGAGCAGAGGGGTTGGTTTTCACACTCTGGGATTTTTGGAAGGAAAATCAAGGTTTGGAGATGACTTAACATGTTTTTCTAGTGGTCTTGATGTGTTCATTTCATTTAATTTATTTCTCTTTCCATGGAGCAAACCACTTAGAGGCATTGTGAGTGTGGAGACTTGCTATGTTGTGGAGATGGATTTGCCGTGTAATGAAATTGTCAGCATATTCTTTATGATGCCACCTTGATTTGATTGAGCATGTGTACGCCAACTTGAAGGAAGATTCAATTAATACCCATTTGATGGCCTTTTATGGAGAAACAAAGAATAAAATATCATCTATACCTTGGTGCTTGAAAGAAGAAGCTTGGAGAAGAGGAAAGGAGACAAATTCATATATTCAAATTTAATCTTCTAGGCGCCCAAAGGATTTGAGGCAGGTTGGCCCTCTTAGTGAGGGAAAATAATAAATAAAAAGTACAAAAAGTGCCTAGGTCGGCCCTAATTGAGAGGGCAGAAGTTATGTATAGATATGAAATCATTTCAAGGCATTTTCATCATCATTCAATCATTCATTCATTCACATTTGGGACTTTATCTCTTGGAGAAGGTCTTGGGACGAAAACCTCAAGCACCTTGGAGGAGTTGGACAAAAACCTAGCTCTTCTTGTGGAGAATTCCGTGACGGGAGTTCACTTGCACTTCATTGCTTTTGGAGCAGAATTGCAGATCAGATTTGGAGATCTTGAGGACTTTGCTATACATATCTGGCATTACTTTTAGTATGTACAACCTTAGGGTTTAGGGCAGATTTGAGTTGGGCTTGTTTGTCTTGATCGCCCATGCATTGAATGTAATTGAAGACTCATTAAGTTCTGATTTTTATAACAGCAGACTTCTGGATTATATTTCAGTCATTTATGATTTTCATTTGAAGTGGTTTAATTGCATAATTTGTGGTAGAATTCATATATAATGTTAGTAATATTGTTGGCCATGATATTATGTTGATTTGTCATGTTCTATGGGAAGTTATTGGCAATGGTTTAAGTCTGAATTAGAAGGCAGAAGTTAGGGTTAGAGCAGAAATTAAAAGAGCAGAAAATCAGGGCAGATGTTACACTTAGAGCAGAAAACTAAAGTGCAGAAAATTAGGGCAGAATATTGTCATCATTGAAGGCAGAAATTCTGGGCAATGTTTGGTTTGTTTATGCCCTAGGATCCATTGAAAATTCAGATCAGAACTTCCATTTTCAGTATCAAACTCAGAAAATCAGACTTGGATGATTAATGTTTGATGCCCTAGAGTGTGTAATTCATGGGAGATGTGAACTGTAATGTTTAGTATCATTTGCCATCATTATATGCTATGCTTGAATGTGTATTCCGGTGTTATAATTACATGTTTAGGAGCAGAAAATAAAATCAGAGATTGGGCAGAAATAT
This sequence comes from Cunninghamia lanceolata, assembly GCA_027924645.1. Taxonomy (NCBI): domain Eukaryota; kingdom Viridiplantae; phylum Streptophyta; class Pinopsida; order Cupressales; family Cupressaceae; genus Cunninghamia; species Cunninghamia lanceolata. Next base: position 4,117,884 of record BSBN01001026.1, on the reverse strand, counting down.
AAAGTACAGAAGTTAGGGCAGATTCCAAATTAAGGAAAATCAGTCATTCCAAACAAGATTCATTTGGAAAGCCCGGAAATCCAAAATGGGTGAAAATATCCCCATTTGGGATATTACATGCCATTACTCCCAGGGATTGACTCATCCAAATGCAAAAAGGTGCACATGTTGTACTCATCCTTTACGTTGTCAATAGACGTTGCATCAAATGCCTCTGCCTTCATGTTCTCACTGTCAAATTGCTCCTGCATGATATCACATTCACCAACATCACAACCCACAGCAGGGCTTCAAAGTGAAACCGAATGTCCGCACCTTTACATGTCTCAGATCGGTTGTCATTGTCTAAGGTACCTTTCCATCTTATCCTCTTCTTAAAAACATGGGGACTTAGAATAAATGTACATCATGGAAAACTTGAAAAGAAAGCACTATCACAAACAATTACTATTGTTCATGATAAGTATTACTTGCTAACAGTGAAGACCGTATACTGAATGATTTGTTATTTCTGAGATTGCACACTTAACAAGGGTTATCGAATATAACAGGAGATGTATAGTGCCTCACAAATTATAAACCTCAAGTTGCCCTGTCTAAGGAAAGAAAGCAAATGCTGGAACCTAACAACTTGCTGATAAATATAAGGCATAAAAATATCAATATCTAGCAAACTAGCAGGAAAACATATGCAACTGTAGGAATACCATTCCAAAAAGACTTCTTATTTCCCCATCTTTCTTTAGTTTTTATATGTTCATTGATGCTACTAGTTAGTCTCCAAAAGGTTTCAGAGGCATTCTTCTCATGAATAAATACCTGAACCTGGTTATCCTCTGCAACTATGATGTGTTCCCAAGCTATGTCTCATAAATTATAAACCTCAAATTGCCCTGTCTAAGGAAAGAAGACAAATGCCGGTAACACAACTTGCTGATAAATTTCAGGAGGCATAAAAAATATCAATATCTAGCAAACTAGCAGGAAAACATTGCAACTGTAGGAATACCATCCCAAAGAGGCTTCTTATTTCCCCATCTTTCTTGAGTTTTTATAAGTTCACTGATGCTACTAGTTAGTCTCCAAAAGGTTTCAAACTAAGGCATTCTTCTCGTGAATAAATACCAGAACCTGGTTATCCTCTGCAACTATGATGTGTTCCCAGGCTATGTTATTCAGCCATTTCATTTCAAATCTCCAAGGTTAGAATGAAAGACACGTTACCTTTTGGAGGACTGGGAAAAAAAAAATTGAAATAAAAATTGACACCAGAACAAATGAAAGATGGAGCAAGGACTCAGGAATAAAACAAGTGTACAACACAAAATTCAAGTATTCACCTGAAACTTATACTGAGTAGAACATTCAAAGCGCATTCCATGGCAAGATGTAATATAAAAGGAAAACCAACTTTCGTCACCATCTCGTTCTTTATGACTTGGTACACGTCCAGCTTCAACAATTTCCTCCAAAAGAATTGAATCTTGTGGGCTTATATCTGAAAACAAAATTACAGGTCAGGTAGATGGCTTTCATAACATGATATAGGGATCAAATCATAAATTTATACCCTGTATTTTTGTGTCTATTCTTTCCAGTCTAGAAAGAGCAGAGGAAATTTGGGAAGCTGTCTTAAACAAGAAGAATTTTGAAATGACAACTTCACTTGAGAAAAGGAAAAATGAAACAAATTGTATATGTCCACAGATGACCAAAGCAGGTCAATGGGACTCAAAGATACAAGTTACGATAGCTGATCAGGAATAAATAAAAAGCTCCAATGACTAAAACAAAAGTTCCCAGAACTAAATCTATGAAGCAAATGAATCAAAACAGGAGGTAAACCCAGAAAGGTATAAGCAAGGCTAGTCAAAGTATACAGAAGCCATAGAATACAAATCAATCCTGTGAAAGGCAAGCTCTTGTCGAGAGAGTCGGCAAAAGAAGCTGATGGAGAACATTTTGTACTAGTTGGATATCATTTAAGTTACTGTGCATTTTGAAGCATTGTGCTGAGTATTTTTGAGAATAACATAGCTAGAGTCAAATAGTTTTCACATGTTTTGAGGCAAGAGATGATTTTGTGTCATCTTTCTCGACTTTTAGCACCTATCTCCAATATATTGTTAGGTATATATTCATAATGTGTTTTGCCTTTTTTGTTGTGTAAAGTTGTAAACAAATGTTTCACAATTTTTCATGACAAAACAATAGAGAGGAGGTGTACCTAAAAGAATATAATTTTTTATTTTTTATGAAGGAAAAATGATCTAACCTATCATAAATTGTGGATGCATAATAGATTATAAATAATCTAAATGATTAAGCAATCACAATGCAAAATATAATTCATTGTTTTTTGTTGAAAACATGTATATGTATAGATGTAAAGTAATTACAATAAAGGGATCAAGATTTAAAGAACATAAAGTGTTGGTATAGATGTAGAGATGTAAAGAACATAATGTGTTGGTAAGAAAACAATGTTTAGTCAAGTTCAAGATAAAACCATATCATGATGAGGTATTGTGTGATGTTATGCCTATGAATGTGCTGTACCCACACGAAACAGCACACGAAATTTTCGTAAGATGACAAGTTTCCAGCTAAAAATCCCATGTTTTGGTCAAGTCCAACAGTCATAATTCAAAGCCTTGTATTATTTGTATGTTCTTTGTCGTCTTTTGTTCTTCTTCTCTTTGTAGGGATAATGAAAACAAGTGAAGTCAAATGCGTAAAATAGATATATAAATCAATTCAGCATTTACATATGTTTTAAAGAAAGTTGTTTGTGACAACTTCATCTCCAGTGTATAGCCATGCCCCTGGAGTTAGAAATGCATTTGAGCAAAGAAAATTGTTTCGTAGTAATGATCAAGTGCACCTGGAGCTTGAAGCGTGTGCCACAATAAAGGCAAGAAAATTTAAAAAAAAAATTAGACAGTATATAGGCACACACCTCAGGGAAAGTGCACACCTCATAAAGGTTTAAGAATTTTCAAATTGTTTTAAAAAGCGAGGTAATGCAGGAACTTACATCCATTGTTAATGCAGGGACATGCGTCCATAGTTAATGTAGGGGTGCACACCAAGAGATAATGCAGGAACTCACACCGATCGTTAATGCAGGGACATGTGTCCATAGTTAATGCTGGGACATGTGTCCGTAGTTAGTGCAAGTTCAAAGTCCATTTTATAGTGTATTGGTGTGTGCAAAGCAAAAGTGCGCACCTATCAAAGGGATTCAAAATGTCAAAGTAAATTTTTCATGGTTTTTAAAGGGTTAGCCATGTTCAGAGGAAAAGTTGCAAAATCATTAGTAAACCAAATCCACCTATGCAGAAATCTATTTTTAGTTCGTACTAAAAATAGCTTGTGTTGTTTTTAGCCGTCACCTTTTCCAAAAAAAGTGCATATTTTGGGATTTGCTATTTTTAGTCAAAGCTATATTTAGCAGTCTCTATTTTGAGCACAAGGAGCCCATGCTATTTTTAGCTTGAAGTCATCTATATTTAGATCTCTTGCCATGCGAGAGATGTGAGTATTAGGTCATAATTTGTAATAAATTTAATCTATAGCTTAAATAGAGGTAGAATGGTTTTAGTTTTAGAATTAGAGCATAGGATTTTGTAATAAAATTGCATTTCATGCAATTAGTTATTCTTTGAGCAAAAGTAGCAATTAGTTTTTTTTTATTTTCATGGAAAAGATTTGTAAAACAATATAAATGTCTTTTTGCACTTAGTTTTTTTTTAAAATAAGAATTCTCACCCCTACATATTGCTAGAGTTGTTATTCATCAAGTATTCAATGTTATTGTTATCCTGAAGTTGTTATTTACTTAATGACATTTATTACACCTATCTTGCTTATAAATGTTTATTGAGATGTCTCGTTATGTGTGCTAAGAGTTACATTGCTTCAACAGATTTGCAAGCTTTGTTTTGCAAATGAGTTTGAAGGTGTAGCTCATGGCTTTCTACCGAGTCCTACATTTAACTTAACCATAGCATTCGTGCTTATGTGTTAGCCTATTCAACTCCATGTGTACTTACCCTACTTAGTCTCTATTTTTAACTGAACAGTGTAAGTGTGTAGTCACAGAATTTATTTTAAGTCAAAAGGCATAAAATCCTTTACCTAGTGTTAAAAGAGCATCTTAGCCTTTTACACTAGGCAAAACCAAAAATATGCACATTTACATTTTATTCAGCATAAAATGAACCTGTAATGTCCCTTGCGGAACTATTAGCTCAAATCCAATAAAATTTTGCAATCACTCAAATTCTAACTCTTTCTAATCACCAAGTTCCTCATGTCGGCAAGGTGAGAGCATATGGAGATTAGAATGAGAACAAAGGAATTACAGAAAGATGTTGGCGGCTAGCCAACCAACTTACAATCAAATGTGTAGATGCAAGAACCACTGGCATATTACAAGTGGAATCCGATCAAACCAAAATGGTTGATTGCATGCGAATCCAATCAATGCCAAAACGGGCTATCCAATCAACGTCAAATTAGCGGATAATGAAATGCAATAGGTCTAGCACTGGACCAACCAAGACCTTCTTACAATAAGAAAGGCAAGATCCGACAGTACAACAGTCCAGGATCTTCAATAATAGAATAGCCAAACTACTAGCGATAAATCGTTCAGTATTACAATATGATATGAAATCAATTATTTCACCACAATAATCAAATCCAAGTATTAAGCCAAACATCTATCCGTCATTATGCAAAAGACATTTCGTCAAACAACTGGAATGTAAACTAAAAACACACAAAATAAGTACCTTGATTGAGTTGATCTTGAATATTAATGCATATTTTCACTTCAATCTCAGTTGTATACCAATGTGTATCATTCCTCAAATTCAATCTTAATTTATGACTGCAGAGATACTGTGCAATATGTAAATAGCAGCCATAGGAAAATTTCAAAATATTAAATGTAATGTTAGATGAGATACTAGGTATGTATGAAAGGCTGCAGCATTAATTTTCAGATGTTGCTGCTGCAACTGAAACTCTAAATTGCTGTACTAATGTCTAAACTTTAGTATGGCAGCTAGTCGAGTTGTACGGCAGGCTGCAATATTAAATACCAGCAGATAAAACATTGAAAGACAGCCCAAAATAATGTACGGCCTGTCAAGGAGTATTCTGCATTCAAACTAAATCAAGCCAAAACAATATCAAAACTACAAATGACCAATCATCAAATCAAACTCAATGGCAAACTCTGTATGAGCTTGCTCCAAATCCGCCTTCAACACAATGGTGATTCCTGTATGAAACCACACCCGATCTACAAGAGGGTTTTCGTCCTCAATAGAATTCTACAAGAGGGTTTTCATCCTCAAGAGAATTATGAAAGAACTCACAGGTTCAATCCATCTGCAACATTATCAAAACAAAATACCCCCTCCAAATGAGCTCTCATTCTCTTTATAAAGGCACTTTCAGGAATTACTAGTGAAATGAATTATTTCTTGAAAATAATAGCTTTTTTCCCTCCAACTTAAATAATTCTTTTTTTTCTCCACTTAAGTGCCTAAACAAAATAATATATTTTCTCCTTTCCAATGAGCTATAACACTTAGTCATTTTTTAATTATTTTCACCCTTAGGAGCTTAAGTGAAAATAATAATTAAAATAGTTCATTAATATCACCATTTTGCAGAAAATCCCAAATTTCATCCAACTGCCAAATAAATTGAACCAATATACTCTGTAGGGTTTGGGATGTGAAACGATGCCTTCCGGGTGACTTTCCAAAAATAGATGGCTCCTCCAAGAATCTTGGAGAGCAATCTGGGAGCTCGATCAAACTTCTGAAACTATCACAATAACCCTGGACATACACTGAGCTCAATGCCATAGAAAAATAATCCATTTCCAGAAGGGAAAATTATTTTTATCATTAATATTACACTAAGTTGCTATAATTAAACACAACCTTAGGCAAGCTTAGTGAAATATTAATTAATTATCTGAATAATAGTCCCAAGCCATATAATGCAATAGAAATGCACTGATTAAACAACTTCGACCATCTCTTGGTGAAATTGAAGACTTGAGACACACAACTGCTTTACAAACTGAACCACGACCACTCCAAGAACATTGGACTTCTCCCAAACATGTCAGATAGCCTCCGAGAGACTAGGAACAAGCATAATGTGCACAAAAATCTATGTGCCAAAAAAGGGACATTACAAGTCCTCGCTCAAGATTGTTTGTCCTCAAGCAATACATACTATCCAACAGAGATACCTGCATGATTAGCAATAATGTACCTGGATCCCAAATCAATCTCAAGAATGCTCCACACCACTTCGGCTACGCCATCTGATGTATCTATGAACTGCACAGTTGACACTTTGCATACAATTCTAAAACATTCTACTAATTACACATATCTTTGGATCCCAAACATCTATAACATCACTAACCCTGAGAGTGCAAGAGTTAGCATCCTTCAACAAATCGTCAATACAATTTATCAAACCTGAAATTTCAACTGGAAACCAAAATCTGAAGTGTTCCTCCAAGGAAGAACATAAATCAGCTTGAACACAAGCTGAAAGTAACTCTGAACAGCCATGAATTACCTGCTTTTCACCAACCAAAAGAGCAATATTAGCTGAAACACTTGTCCTTTTCAGCTGAACTCTTTTGTCAACCTCCCACAAAGGGCCAAAGATAACAAAAAGAACAATCACATGGCTGTAAAAATCTGGAGTTAATTTCTAAAAACCAGATTTCAGTAATCTGAGAATGGGACAGCAACAACAAATCTGAAATCTTCCAAGAATAACTAGTGATTTGGGCCTTCTACAACCAAAATATTCCAAAGTTGTGACCAAAATTTCTCTCCAATCCATAAAAAATGTATGCAAATGAACGCTTATGATGCCTGATAGGAATAAGGACAGCAACTTTATGACAGAAATTAGACCCCAAAATCATCCATGAAACAGTTCTCCCATCATCAATGTCCTCTACAAAACCCTGAGGATAATCTCTATTATGAAAATAAGCCACCATTGAACTTAACTCATTGCATACCTTGTCCTCATGCCAAACTTCAACAAATGATGATAACCTCAAGTTGGTGAAGTCTTTGTGCAAATTAACATCCCATGAGTGCACTTCACTCGGATCCCATATCCTGTTACTATCCTCCTCTGTGTTACTAGCATCAAATAGGTCCTCATCATTCAACATAAGAAGTGGATTATCCAGAGTTAACTTCCATCATAAAAAAAGAATTATCAAATGATTGGAAGTTGTTTTCACCTCCATGTTCAGATAAATCGTCAATTTGCTCCAACTCTGCATCTGCATACTTAGGAGGCTGTCCTAAGTCAAAACCTTCTTGGAACAATTCAAGCTCTTCAGTCACCAGCTTGATTTCATCTACTCTAGCAACTCTATCTTGCTCCCTTAATTGATGAACATCATCAAGTTGATTTTCAACTTCTAAGAGAGGCATTTGGGTACTCTCTAAAAAATTTATCGTTGTTTTAAGCTTAGATGTAAGCTTATCAACTTCAGCCTCTCTTCTTTTCAATGCATCACAGGTTCGACCAACAAACTCAAGAACATGATCTCTATCAGAAAGTAGGTTCAGATAATCTGATTTCACGTTTCTAAAGCCTCTTTGACTACACACCAATCTTCAAGTGAAGATCCTTTTTCCATGCCCATTTGTCTCCTTTCAACTTGTGCCCTCCAAATGTGATCTTCAACAAACCTGTGTATGCTATCCAAGTGTGTTAAAGATTGAACAACCTTATCTTTGGTGACTAACAACTGATTCTGAAAATCCAATGTTGAACCAACAATAGAGGTTGATCCAAATCTTCCAACAAACTCCCCATCAACATGCTCATCAACTGACTCTTCTAAAAAGACACTCGGTTCTTCAATTTGCATGGGTTCTAATAATTCCTCTTCTCCATCACTATGATCAAATGATATGGCAGCATCAAATTCAAACATTGAATCATCACCAATGGCTGATTTAAAGTCTTCATCAACATATTCTTCATCTAGAATCTTTGAGGAGTCAGATTGTCCTTCACTTTGCATGGGAAATTCCCACTCATAATTAAAACTACATTCACAAGAATAATGAAGATGCTCCCTATTAGGTGTTGTTCTGAAAATTTCAGCAGCATCAACTTTTGCAACCTCTGTAAATTCACCTTTTCCCATATCCTCATCAGGACACTCAACTTCAATGCTCTCAAGCGTGCTTGCAAAGTCTCCTTCTAACAATCTATCAATTATTCTCAATTCATTCTTTAATGTAGTGGCATCTTCAGAGTCTTCATCAAATGAAGGACTTGCAAAGTCCAACATTTCTGGCTCATTAACTTCATCAAAGCAAAGCTTAGCTTCACTAATTTCTATTGTAGTCTTCCCCAAATCAGCTAGCTCCTCTATGCATGCCTCTTGATCTGTGACCTTGTCTTCATCATACAGAGGCTCAGACTCATTTTTTTCAGCTATTAGGACTTCATCATCTCCTTTTTTCGATTCCACATCATCCTGAAAGAAAGAAAATGTGGTGAAGGTTACTGGTTCATCTTCTTTGTCCTTGCATTGGTAGTTAGGCTCCCAAGAATCTTTGCATAGAAAACAAAGATTTCTTCTCCTGAGTTCATTCTTGTTGTCCTCTTTTTTTCTCCAAATGAAAGAGTTCTTGTTCTGTTGGCTGGAAGGTGTTGTCTTGGAATAGTTCCGGGTCCTCGCCATTGGAGTAGATAACTCGGGCTTCCATAAAGACATTTTTTCCTTCTCTTCCTTTTTCGTCTTTCGAATGTATTCTATAAGGCCCTTTTTGTCAAGATCCACCTCTTTGATTATGTGCAAAAAAGCATCCCAAGAAATTTGATACTTAAAGTCATCTGATAGACCTTGGTACTCATCAATAATTTTTGTGGCCTTTCGATCATACTTCCTTCGATCCAACTTCTCTTGAATTGCTCTTTCTAATTCATCCTGACTTTGCCTAAGTCGATCAAGACATTTGTCTCACTTCTTCTCCTCATGAGAGATGCCATGATCTCACATTCACTGAACAACTTCTTTCAGTTGCCAAATCTCTGAACACACATGCAAGTGTTGATCACCCACATGCAAGGCTGAAAATTTGACTTACGCCTGAAGATCTGCAAGGAATGAGTAGCAACCCAAACAGGCTGGCAAGATCACCTGCTCTAATACCACTGTAATATGCTACCCCCAAAATTTTTCAAATCTGGCAAACTATCATAGCAGGGTTAGCACAAGTATGCAACCAAATAGAACCTCCACACTTCTGATCACCAAGTTCCTAGGATGGGCGAGGTGAGAGCGTACAATGTTTTGGTTTACAAATCAAACATTTGCAAAGGAAACTAAATACAATCTTCTACTAATAGCAGGCATCTATTTTTTGGCAGGCATCCATTTATTCCGTGGGTGATTGAAGAAAGATAAAATGTTTATTCCTCCACACTGGCGATAAACCATCCAAGGATTACAATGTGTTTGCAACACAATAAAGATTACAATGCTATGAATAAAATGCAAACTAATCCAAATGCCCCTGACTTGTACAAAGTTTCACAACTACAACCAATTAGAGTACAAAACCAATAGATGACATGATGAGTCTTAGAATCCTCCATGAATGTACCAATAAGAAGGGTATGAAGAATGACCCCAGATTATCAGCTTCAAGATATTGTTGTAGCTGTTCTAAAGGCTGCAATTATCATACCAGCATTAAAACTACTTCAAATCAGACCCAAACCCACACTATTCCATGCACCAAACTCATGCAAAACTCCTAATGACTGAATAATCTAAACACCATGTATCCCTTTGCTTTTGCTAGTGATAAATCATACAATTATACCTTCAAGCTGCCATATAAACTTCTCATGAAGAAAGATATGGATAAAGGGCTGTTTGTTGTTCTGTAGTTGCTATAATGGCAGAGGTAAGTCTGAAACCCTTTGAGACAGCAATCAAACCCACTCACAGCAACTCTGATGAGGCTCATATCTCCTAAATCATCTCTGAGTCATGTCTCACATTTGGAACATATAAAAACAAAGTTTCATACCGTAAAACCCACAAACAACATGCTGAGTTCTCACATCTGATTTCACGATTGTACAGACCTGCCAGGGAGTATGGAATGGTAGAAGCAAGGACTAACAGCTAGAAACCCCCACCAAAAGTGCTCAGGAAAAAGCCCAAACACAATGCAAATGCAGTCCAATCTTCACCAACCATGTATATTACTTCACAATGGTTACAAACTCTATGGCAGAGGTACGGATCGGTACAAAAGGTATGGCCCTGCAAATGGCACTTACACAGAAGCAAGCTAACACAAAATTGGTCTGTTATAGGCGCCTAGGCAAGGCGTGCATTATACAATCAAGGTCAATCATTACAAACATTTCATTCTTCACAAATCATAGCACCATTGCCCAAGGTACGGCTGAGCTCAGTACGGCCAGAAATGGAAATATTCAATCTTTCAAACTCCATCGAAATCCATAATGAATGTGGTCTGGATTTAGGCACTTCAAGGGGAAATACACTTCCCAAGAGTTGAATCACACATGCAATGTCAAAACCAGTTTAAAACCCCAAAATCTCCCTTCTAAGGAATGTACGGCTTGTCAAGGAGTATTCTACATCCAAACTAAATCAAGCCAAAACAATATCAAAACTACAAATGACCAATCATCAAATCAAATACCACAATTCCTTGAAAGCTCAATGGCAAACTCTGTATGATCTTGTTCCAAATCTGCCTTCAGCACAATGGTGATTCTTGTATAAAACCACACCCAATCTACAAGAGGGTTTTTGTCCTCAAGAGAATTCTACAAGAGGGTTTTCGTCCTCAAGAGAATTATGGAAGAACTCACAGTATCAATCTGTATGCAACATTATCAAATCAAAAAGCTCCCTCCAAATGAGCTCTCATTCTCTTTATAAAGGCACTTTCAGGAGTTACTAGAGAAATGAATTATTTCTTGAAAATAATAGTTTTTTCCCTCCCCCTTAAATTTTTTTTTTCCTCCACTTAAGTGCTCACTTTTAAGTGCCTAAATAAAAGAATATATTTTCCCCTTTCCAATGAGCTATAACACTTAGTCGCTTTTTAATTATTTTCACCCTTAGGAGCTTAAGTGAAAATAATAATTAAAATAGCTCATTAATATCACCTTTTTGCGAAAAATCCCAAATTTCATCCAACTGCCAAATAAATTGAACCAATATACTTTGTAGGGTTTGGGATGTGAAACAATGCCTTCCAAGTGACTTTCCGAAAATAGACGGCTCCTCCAAGAATCTTCGAGAGCAATTCGAGAGCCCAATCAAACTTCTGAAACCATCACGGTAACCCTAGACATACATTGAGCTCAATGCCATAGAAAAATAATCCATTTCCAGAAGGGAAAACCAGTTTTATAATTAATATTACACTAAGTTGCTATAATTAAACACAACCCTAGGCAACCTTAATGAAATATTAATTAATTATCTGAATAATAGTCCCAAGCCATATAAAGCAATAGAAATGCATTGATTAAACAACTTCGACCATCCCTTGGTGAATTTGAAGACTTGAAACACACAACTGCTCTACAGACTAAACCACGACCACTCCAAGAACATTGGAGTTCTCCCAAACATGTCGGATAGCCTCCGAGAGACTAGGAACAAGCATAATGCGCACAAAAATCTATGCGCCAAAAAAGGAACATTACACAATCATACTAGCACCAAAGAAAGAATGAGAATAAAGATTGTGTACAAGTTTCAGAGCTATCGATAAGATCATAATAAGGTATAAATTTCCATTGTCAAGGGTGGATGATTTGATAAATTGTTTGACTGGAGCAAAGTATTTCAATAAAATGGACTTAAAAAAGTGGTTATCATTAGATTAGAATAAGATAAGGCAATGAATGAAAGATAGCATTTACAACTAACAAGGGTTTGCATGAGTGGTTAACTATGTCTTTTGGCCTAACTAATGCACCAAGCACATTTATGAGATTGATAAATGAAGTATTGAAGCCATATTTGGATAATTTTGTAATTATATACTTGGATGATATTTTGATTTTTAGTAAGACAAAGCAAAAACATTTGAAGCATATCATATTAGTATTGCAAAAATTAAGAGAAGCGAAAATGTTGATAAATATCTAGAAATATAGTTCATGAAGGAATAATTGGTATACTTAGGATTTGTAATCTTTGAAAGGTTTGAAGATGCATCCAGAGATGGTAAAAGCAATTGTTGATTGGCCTACACCAAAGAGAATTTTTGAGGTAAGAAGTTTTTATGGATTGGCTAGTTCCTATAGAAATTTGTAATGTCCCTTTTTGGCGCATAGCCAATTTGTGCACAAGTAGCTAGTTTCCAAATTTTCTAGAGGCTAATTGGTTAGTTGGGGAGAACTCCAACGTTCTTGGAGAAGATTTGATCAGTCTTGTGGAACAATTGTTCTTGGTTTTGAGTTCAGTTGGTTAGATGGAGCCTTTTGATGCTTTCAGAATCGATTTCTGACCTTTCGGGTGCTCTCCAAACTTCTTGGAAGAGTAGGCTATTTTTAGTAAGTCTCCTAGTTGCTACCGATCATCATCCTAAGTCTTCAATATCATATTGGTATGATTAGAATTGCAAAATTATATCATTTGAATGTTTTCCGCAACTTGGGTATATTATTGAGTTATTTAATTAATTATTCACTTATGTTGTCTAATGTTGGAAATATTAAAAGGGACAACTAAGTGTGATAGCTCATTCTAAAGGTATTGAAAAGTTATTTCAAGTGGATGCCTTGGAAAAGGGACTTTATTCATGGGAAAATATTATTTCTCAAAAGGTGAAAGTGCTCCATAAAGTTAATTATTTATTTTTATTAAAGGATTTTTTGGAGCAAAAAGATAAAAGTAATATTTTATTGCTCCAGAAAAGTTATAAAAGGAGGTTGAGGGCTCATTGTGGGGATTGTTGATGAATTTGATATTTGCTGCTGCAAAATGAGACTTGTGTTCTTCATCTCTTGAGGACAAAAACCCTCTTGTAGATTTCTGGTTTCGATGGTGAAAGATCCTCCCTAGCTGGACTGTGGTGGTTTCATACAGAAATCACATCTGTGCTGACAGTGAGTTTATTTCATTGAGGTGTTGTTCAAAGATATCTTTCGAGCTTCTTGTGTTGGCTGCTCCACTCTTTGCAGGTTGTACCAAGTAGGAGAAAGGCGAGGTTATTTTGGGTTGGACGAAACATGTGCTGATTTCATAAGGCCATACCATATGAGGGGCGTGGGAAAATGCCGGAATTAAGGCACCTTGATTTGCGTGCTGAAATCTCTTGGAAGTTGGGTGCTTAGGTCTATGTTGCTATTCTACACACTTTCTTTTGTGGAGAAGTCACTTCATAATGCTCTGAGTATTTTATGAGATTCAATGCTTGCTGGTTTGACTTTTCAGAATAAGTTGCAGGTCTGATTTTATATCAGACTTTAGTAGTTTGTTGTTCCTTTCTGTTTGGGATTGTTTGGTAGATGTTTAGCATGCTTTTTCAGTTGTCTTTTGATGTGATAGAAGCAATTGTGCAGTTTGGGGTTTCTGAGTATTGTTGTTTTGGCTTCAATTGTGTATTTCAGAGAGGTTTGTAGTGTTTCAGTGTGGTTTTAGATTGCATTCAGTCTTCAGCAATGTGTAGAGCAGCTTGGGTTCAGATTTACAGTGCAACTTGTAAATACTCACCGTAATTCAAATAATACTATCATCTTAAATCTCTTATTGCAGCAGTTGTATCTATTTCAATTTGATAATAAAAGATTTGCAGTTGTGTTCTTCATTGCATTTCAGTGATTGTTTGGGCATCCAAAACCATCTCCAACTATAGAACTCCAATGGATATGTTTCCTTGTGTTGTTTGAATGATTTCCAGTACAACTTCATGATTTTACGCTTCAGCAGTGATAGATCGGTTTTATCTTTCTGTGATATGCTACAGCAATGTTAATCTATTTGCAATCAGATTTATGGAGTATTATTGCAGCCTTTAACGTTTGTAATATTTCTTTAGTTGCAATAATTCTATGTTTGTAATACCCAGATGGTAGTACCGCGAGAAGCTTACATGTTTGTGCATTTCATATTGTAATATTGTACAGTTTACCTCCAATAATCTATAGCATTCATGTTAGCCCGTTTGGCATGCACACTCTGCCAGTGGCTTTGCATTATTCACACATCCGTTGAATAAGCGTCGATAGGTCGGCTTGTCGCCTCGTGTGATTTCGTTCTATAATGCATCATGTACTCTACTGAATAAGCGTAAATGTGGTCGACTCAGCCGCCTAGTGCATGCATCTCTGTGACATTGCATATAACACAATCCGCTAAATAAGCGTGGCATGTGGTCATCGTGGACGCCTGGAGTGTTTGTAAACATCTTGCATTGCATCCTCATTCAATAGTAGTTTGATTAGAGAAGTGTGATCCAGTGCACTGTATACTCTCACTTTGCCCACCTCGGGATCTGGGTGATCAGAAAGTGTATTAGAGACTACTTGTGCTTTGATTTCAGTTGAAATTATTTGGAAAAAACTAGGGTGGTCATTACCAAATTTCACTAGAAATTTCAATGGGGTATGTGCACTAATAACTAAAACAATGAAATATGTGCACTAATTACTCGCCTGTAAATTTGCAGGCAAGTTTCAGGCAAGTACTCACCAAGTCACTTGCCTAAAAATTCATAAATACTCTACAAGTTTGACTCAAAAACTTGTTAGGTAGAAAATATAATATCCCGAATGGAATATTTTCTAATTTTTTTTGCAAATACCATGAACAATCATGCTTGCTCTGATTTCGTCAAACTTACAAATAACTTACAAATTTCCCAATGTTAGCTTACAGACATTTCGTCAAACAATTGCCATGCATTGAACAAGTCACTGTCATCTTCACAAACACTTTGCAATTGCTGAGCAATTTCACAATAGATAATGAATGATCACTCAGATAGACATTGCTGATTACACCTAGGACTTACTTCAGATCTGAAAGTTGCTGATTACAGAGTGTTTTCCTTGATACAAAAATGAATAAGTCTGCTGGAACACAATTCTTATTATATCTATATATACAAGAATTTAATAGACATTCATTCACAGAAATTAACTACTAAATTCTGACCTTAATGAAGCTGCTGAAGCCAAGCATTGACTGCTGATGCAGCTCAAAAATTACAATATCAGCATCAATTATTTATTCTTGAAGCATGCCCAAAAACTCAGAAATCAGAAATATAATTTTGATTTAACACTAATTCAGCTTCCTTGACCTGTACGGCACTTTGTATGATGCAACCAGCTTGATATCACTATCCAACAATTCTGATTTCCACTGATAATACAAGTCTGATTTATTTTTGAATTGTTTTTATTGGCTATAGCACCACTTGGAATTCTTTAGAAATGTACGGATCCCTCCACATGAGTGGTACGGGCCCACCAAACTCCCTTATTGCTGCGACTACCTTCAATAAAATCAAAAGACTTCAAACAATATTAGACTTCACTCAAAACTGAAGCGACTGAGGTAAGCTTCACAAAAAGTCTTTAAAAAACATGAGTTGACTCCTTTAATCTCCCACACACTTTCCTAACACCTCACGTCTCCTATAAAATGAAGTGATGCCTTTCTAAGACTTAAACTACCACCGAAGTAATGGTACGGCTGGGTTTATAGAGTCCTATTATCGTTAGGACTATTCAACAAATTCAACTTCTTTTTAATTTCAGACCACCATTTAAGACCTTTTAACGTGTACGGCAGACTCAGGCAAATACAAAATATAGTATAAGCTGCCACTTTTACTTCCAAAATAATTTAATTAAAATATTTGCAATCTTCACACTTTAACAACAGATATTTTTGATAATTTTCAGGAAACTCTTGTAATTTAATTTATCAGAAATCTGAAATTATAATAAAACCTGAGATTATAATAAAACCTGTTTATTTAGCACATATCAGGAATAGATAATATTTGCCTGCAAATGATATTTCGCTAAATCTGAAGCCTGAAAATCCTTCGCGAATCAAAATACCAATCTAGAAATTATTTTCGCTTTTCAACACAAAACTGGAAATTGCCAGCAATCAGCCAAATCTCCAAAATACCAAAAAACTTGGAAAACTTCACACAAATACAATCTAGCACAAATCATTCAGCACAACGGTGAACTCTATATGAATCCACTCGATCAGCTAGGTGGGTTTTCATCTACGAAACTGATGGCCAAAAGGGTTTTCGTCCTTCGGCTGAAGAATGAACCTAGTTCAATCTCCCAAATAAACAAGGGTTTCATAAAATGTTCACAATGAGCCTTCTCTCCTCAAAATCCCCTTTTATAAGCACTTTTTAGAATAATAAAATATTATTATTTGTGTACCCTTATTTTTCCTCAAAAAAGTGACTTCAGACTCCTTTAAATAATTAAATATAAGTTGTCTTTTAATTATTACTTTTGGACAACTTAACATTTAACTATATAATTTTTTAATTATTTTCCGCACATCCACCCAAAGTTATGGAAAATATAAAAAAGATCCAAATATGAATTCTGACCATGCCAAAATAACCCTAAGCCCTCCAGAGAATGAACTTTATAAAACTTGATGCTTTCCAAAAATAGCAATCTTCTTTAAGAAGTGTGGAGTGCTCTCGAAAAGTCGGAATTGCATCCGGAAAGTGCCTTTAGACACATCTTGGTCTCCCAAACTTACTGCCACTATTAGAATCCCTTCTTGATAATCCTAGTGCCCTCCAAGAAAGTTGGAGTTTTTACAAGGATGTTGGAATGGCTCAAAAAGGAACATTACAAAAAAAGTGCAGGCCACAAGTAGAAAAATTCAAAAAACCCTCATTTTTTCTCATTTTTTCATTTCTACTCTTGTGCCTTCCGCTCTTTGACAACATTGTATCAATTTATCAACGGTTGGTTAAAAGCAATAAAATTATGGAAATGGCATGCAACATGAAGGTCCCTATGGCCTCGAAGGCCTTAATTAGGCCTTAATTTGGTCTTGTTGATTGGGGTTGTGCCCTTTAATCCCACCTTGTATAGCAATTAGAAAGACACCAGGGGGCTGCCCCTAGAACCCGCCAAGGGTGCTCCTTCATGACCCTATTTGGTGCTCTGGATTTAAAAACAAAAGAAAAAAAAGTGTTTTGGACAGCCAACTAACAAAAACAGAAAAAAAAAATCCCTGTTTTTATGAATATTTCAGCTTTTTTAGTTTTCTAAATTTTTCTAATTAAATCCTAAGTAATTGAATTCCACTGCTACTTTTGGTTTGTCAGGTCAATCTTGATTCCAAGTAATGCTATTATGATCAAAATAGACTTATGTATTCTCTAAATTCATTATTTATGCCTCTCGTGCATTATTTAAGTTTATTTACAAATTTATGTAATTTATTTTATTTGCCGAATTTTTGCCAAGTCATAAGTCCAAGTCAAAATTTAGGCTTGCCAAGTCTGAGTTTTTTAACTCTACTTGAAATCATTTGAACACAAATGATGACATTTAGTTAAAATAACACCAGATCTATAAATCAGAAATTCCAGGAGTAAGATAACGTAAAAGCTCTCAAACATGGAATGCTATTAGAAACTTCTAAAATGTAAACACGAAAAACAAATGCAGTAGATAAAGCATAGACATTGTAAATCATGCATAACCTGTTGAACGAAGATAGAAGAAAATGCATGATCCTTGAAGAACCACAAATCTCTGTATCCAATCATCAACCTCTGTATCGTCTATTGGAGGCTCTCCTGGCAGAGCCATCCATCTCTGTAAAACAGATAAAACACACCAAATAAAATAAGCATGATTCCTATTGATCATTTACTATATGTAACAAGTTGCAGAACAAAACCCGGAAGGATAATTTGTGAAACAAAAAACACTAGAATTACTACAAAACAAAAGAAGGCGGCAAGAGAATTACTGTTCTAGTGTACAAGTAACCTGCAAGTTGAGCACATCTAAGTAGTTCATCAAGATGCTCCAACCTGAACTCGATGATATAAGTTCATTTATTGTTAGATTACTTTCTGCTTCAATCATTCTAAGATCATTTCTCTAGCAGTATGTTTCCATGTACAAGTAAAAGACGACTACAATATTTTAATTTGGTTAGCTTACCACAAAAAAAAGAGAAAGAACGTTCTTTTGAAAGAATTCCAATGGAAGTTGTATAGCTCAAATCACAATAAAATATAATTGTTGTTCCACACTTTCGGCAATATGATGTTTGCACACAAATAGAGTCGCCCATCTAGAATAATATTACTTTGGAAGTGAAGCTATACATAATTAATAATATTGCACAAGAGGAAAGTTGAAAATATCCTAGACATATACTCTAGCATTTGATATTGTTAATCTAGAAACTCAAGCCATGTTTGATGAGATAATAGTGAATAGATTCTCTTATTTTGCATCAGCTCTGCATAACAATAACTCAGCATCAAGCAATTTTCAATGCCTTGTTTTTTGCACTAGCTTACCATCCTATAACCTTCTAAATCAAAGAAGCACTATCGTAGGGTTTACAATAGTTGAAACCTTGAGTGGAATGAAACTTCTACAATTGTATAATTTCAGTTAAGAATTATCTCCAGTAATGAAACCAAGGAAGTACTCCCACATCCGGATGCAGCCTCTTCCCCAACCACCCAAGGAATACCCAGATATGGATTTCATTTTCCCAGCTAAATCGTATCTCAAAACAGTTTTTCACACAAATGAAATAAATCATAATATAAAAGAACTAAATCCTTAATAAATTCATCTTACTGGGCATTGAGATTTGTTTCTCGCTCGTCAGCACTAGCAATCTCTCCTCGAAGAGATTCTACTTCTTTTGAAAGTAACTCAATCTGTGTGTCAGGAACAATATCCAAGTTATCCATTAAACAAGACAGCAGTTTTTGCATACTCGTTCACTAGATCCCAACATAACTAAGGTACTGTTTAAGACTTGTTAGAAAACCAAACAAGTTGTAATATCAGAAGCCAACCTGATCTTCTTTAGAAACATCAGATCCCCAAGTAAATTTTGGAATGTTCAGCAACTTCCAAAAGCTTCCTGTCCACAATGCACCATTAGACCTGCACAAGGCAACTTGTTCAGAAACTAACCAAGTTGTTTGTTGATTCAAGACAATATTTATTTGTTGATTCAAGAAACTAACCAAACTGTAATTTTATAGTTCTAACTTCTTAGAACAAACCTTGATGAGTGTGACAACTTTGATGATGCAAATAAGATATTTTCAATGTCGATAGCTGTAGGTGATGTTCCAAGCTGTTCTAAAATGCCCTCAGATTTTTCAGATCCATCCAATAACCTCTTTCTTGCCTCCTGTTACAACCTCAATAGATTCGAAAGGAAATAAAATTAAAACTATAATTAGTAAATAAGATAATAAATAAGTCAAAAGTAACCAAATATATGAAAGAATGGCCTACTTGAGTACAAGTTAAGCCATAATGGGACAACGTGTATAAATGTAAATCCAACATTTGATAAAAGTGCCGACATAGGACAAATATGATAATGTGTACCCTTATTGAGGGTAGTGATTGAGCAAAGCTAAAATGATGGTACATTAATAACTTTATACACTATTCATAATTTTCTCCTTGTATTTATAATGACTGGATTGTGAACAACCCTGTTATATTATTTTGCTGGTCATGTCTTTTTTTTTCCGTTCACACCAATTTCAGCATGTTTGGAGCATTCTAAGATTCTTGGAGAAGTCTATAAACCTTGGAGAGCTTTCATTTTCGGAGGTTTCGTATTTCTTACTCAATTTTAACTAGTAGATTTCATGGAAATTATTTAATTAGTCATTTTGGTATTTTTCGTAGTTTTTGTGTGGGAGCGCGAAATCAATTTAAAGTAATAATTAAAGTCGGCAATTATATTAATTTTCATAACTTTGTAAAAAAGTCATTTTATTATTATTCAGGCTGTCTAGATGAGGTGAATGAAGGCTTTTGTAATATTAAATTATTTCCTTTTAGAATGGGTGGGAAATAACAAAAGGTAATTTAAAATTAGGTTTTTGGACAAAAAATAAAAATTAATATTTTATTTCTCTCCTAAGCCTATAAAAGGAGGATGAGGGCTCATTTGTAGGGATTCCATCTCTTCTACAACTTTATTATCTGAGTTTGAGCTTTGTGTCCAACTTGTCTGAAGGATGAAAACCCTAATGGCTGCCCGAAGGACGAAAACCCCAAAAGCATATGGGATTGAGGACGAAAACTCTCCATTCCAATAATGAAATTTCATTCAAAGATTTCCAGTGAACTGAATTAGTATTGTATTTTCACTATTTTGTTGGTGTGAAATTGTGATTTCATATTCCTAAAAAATACCAGAAAAAAAAAAATATTTTTGTGTGAATTTCAATTCGTGTGCGTTAAATCCATGTGTGTGTTGTATGAGTTGCAGCTGTTAATATTTTAAATGTTATTAATGCTGATTATTTTATAAGTGATTTATTTTGAACGAGAAAAGTTCCTAAAGCTGGTCGTACTATTCCCATACTTAGCCGTACCATATCTTTGGGCTGATGTTTAATATTTAAAAGGAGTCGTACCATCCAAAATTATATTGGCATCCAAAGTCAATGCAGATTTGAAGAGTTAAAGTGAGGCATGAGAATAGTTGAGGGATGTTTATGGAGCTTTCTAAAGTGCCATACAGTGTCATGGGTGGGCCATACCTTCTGAAGTTTGCATTTTATTAAGTGCAAACAATATTTGCATCTTATTTCTGGTTTTTTGGTATTATTTTATTTGTTGTTCACCTTATAATAATGCAAGTATTGTGGTGGTGTCTGTAACAAGATTTGTTACAACTCTTTCCCTAGCAGTATGGTGCAAAACAGTCACAATGCATAGCCTCAGAGCTATACACACACTATCTCTGAGAGCGGATGAATCCAAATTAACCCTATAATGATCTCTCTTATTTTCAAGTGTTAAGTCTAGGGGATGCCTCCCTTTAACATATGATACGGAAAAGAATAACCAGCCCAGCTACCATATTATAGAGAAGGTAATCATTATATGGCTCAATATAAGAGCGGTGCCTCTTTGGAAAGTTAGAAGTAATCACGGCACTTTACCTAATTGTAAAAGGACAGTGTACACTACAAAGCATGATCAACTCACACCTTTACAACTAAGTAGGACTGAAGTGCATATTAATAGCTGCTTATTTACATCTTGACACAGGTGACTCCTATTTGTTAATGATATCATAAAGAAAGCTTTGGAAGAAAAACTTTCAAGAGTTAAGAGCATTGTTACACAAAAAATTATCTAAGACTACAATATCAATTTTTAGAAAAAGACAACTCTAAAGAACCAAAAGATATCATTTCGTTGACACAACCAAATCTTACATCAAATAATCAAATTTTGAATGGTGAAACATCATACCTTCAGTAACAGCCATTCAAAATCGGTCATACCAAAGCAAGCACGATGGTTTCTTTTGAGAGTAAGAAGGGACTGGCCATCCATATCTTCCTTTTGGAAAATCTGCAAATATTCTATATACGACAAGTATTAAATCAAACATTTTGGGTAAAGGCACAGATTGAAAGCCTTCATAAAACAAATCATGGTCATTCTCAAAGGAACTTCACCAAGCAAATTAAGCAATAACAATTAACATCAGTTGATTTTTGGTTCGAAATGCTATTTGTTTCAAACAGATTTTTTTTTAATATGTAGATACAAGGAGTAATGATTCAACTGCTCAATGGACAGAAAAAGAAAAGAGCAACTTTCTCAAACCACACATCTTAAAAGATAAAAAAGAAACATGGCAAGACCAATAAGATGAGTTTCTAAAAAATTTGACATATGCAGAAAGAAACATGTTCTTTACTAGAAAATTTGAACATGCACATATATATAACCAAAAAAAATGTAATATGAATTCTTTGAAAACAATTCTTCAAAATATGACATTTTTTTATCCGTAGCAAAGAAAACCCATTCACAAATCTATATAAAAACTACTTGAAGAGCTATTAATCAAATGATCTAAATTAAGTTGGTAGTTTCAGGTACAATATACTAGTTGAGGAACTTAATGTATTATTGTTATAAGAAAGAATTGAACAAAACTCAAACGAAACAAAATTAACAATTACTAAATAGCTAAACTAGTAGATACTTACTTCAACTGAGAGATTTTATAACATAGACAAACACTATAAAAGAGATGTATGCCTTCTAGTATGATTACAAGATTCAAATCTAGCTATTATATAGCTTTACAATATAAGAAACAAAATACTTACTAAAAATAGTAAATTAGGGTTCTTGGTGAGAACTAAGGAGTTACCATGCATGGTAGTGATTTCACGTCCCCTTCTCACGCGTAAGTTGTTGATGACCCTTAGCCTATTTTCCGCAAATTTCTCATAGGCTAATGGGGTGGAGGAAAAAGGGAAAATAATTAAATAACTAAATTAAGTTGTCAAAAAATGATTTTGAGTTATATTTTAAAAGACGACTTTTATTTAATTATTTGAAAAGATTGTTATAAGAGTTCAAATAAAGTGTCTCTAGCTTCAAAATGCATAAAGGTGGTAAAAATGACACTTCATTATATTTTTCTAACATTGAGGAGATAAGTGAGCAAAAAGAAATAATATTATTTTATTTCTTCAAAAACGTTATAAAATGGAGGTTTGTCTTCAAAATCTTTTTCCTACTTATTTCATTTCTATTGCTCTAGAGAATGAACATGAGTTCTTATTTGCCTAAGGACGAAAACCCTTTTGCCAAGTTCAGTTTCAAGGATGAAGACCCTCCTAGCTGATTGAGTAATTCCATCTAGGGACTACCTCTATGCTAAATCATTGTGAAGATTTTCAGTTGGTTTGATTGAAGTTTCAATTTTTGTATTTTATGAAGATTTTTGGAGTGATTTTATTGTTGGTTTGAAATCTTATCTTTTCCTGTTTGTTGTTGCAAAGTTCCAATTGCAGCCTTTTGAAGTGATGAGTTGTACAACTCCAAAAATATAGGGTTGTACAATCTGAAAATACCTGGCTGTACATTTGCAATAGGTCGTACTCATAGATGGAAAACTCCCCAAAATTTCGCTGAGTTTTCCAAGACTCGCAAGTTTTTTTTGAAAAAGAGTTTTTTGACTTTAACTCGCAAAGTCTTTTCTGCCGAGTTTTGCCGAGTCAATGTCAAAAACTCGGTCAGTTTTTGGCGAGTTTTCGCCAAAGACTCGCTGAGTCTGTACGAAAAACTCCCGGGCACAGCGATAAAAACAATCCGTGGCCAGAAAAGGTAAAACATAAACAAAATTTAGTTTTTTTGAGCTCTGCATAGCAACCCCCCCCCCCCACCCCCCCGAGCAAAAATAGTCCATTTGCAACGTTGTGGCATCGAGAAGATCGGATTCAAATGCACACGAGATTCTTGATTTCGAGAGACAGGCAATGGAGGATCTAGGTGCAACAGAAGATGTAGGGTAGGAGGACATTCATGAGCATGAGGAGTCATTGCCAGAGCCAGAGCCACATAGTTCCAAGATGGTGGTCGAGCCTCGGCCACAGCCTTCCATGCCAACCGAGGAGCCACCAGCACCATGCACTCGCAGGACTAGAGCATCTGCCTCTTCCCTAGCTTTGGCTAAATTAGGGAAGATGTAATATGTTGTATTTACTTTTAGTATTTACTTCTAGTTTTACTATTTTCACTTTCAGCTATCTATTGTAATTTGTATCAGACTATCAGGCTTTTAGCCATCAGGTTCCGCATGAGAATGCGATTTTGTAATCAATTTGCATTGAAGTCGATCAAATTTAATAGAAAACACTTTTGTACTCATTTATGGACTCATTGGATTCATCTTGTCATTGAATTTTGCAAAAAAATGCGTTTCTAATGGAATTTTAGCAATTTTTTAAGTTCCTGAGTTTTTTGCCGAGTTTTTGATGAGATTTCTCCAAGTTTTTTTTTACTCTCCAAAAATTGGCTTGCCGAGTTTTTTGCCGAGCCGATGGTCGTACTAATTGCAACTTCTATAATCACTTCATTTTTGTAGGTCGTACAACATCTTTTGAGGTCGTGCTTCCTCTTGGCGTCCAAAATCAATCTTTTATGAGCCCTACCACTTATTGGGCTATCGTACCAGTCTATGTGTGAGTCAAACTAGTTATTAGAAGTGTCGTACCATTCTGGAAAGCATTTGCACTAGTTTGGGGGGTCTTTGGAGGGTCGTACTAATGTAGAATAAGGTCTTACATCTTTGATTTCACCTACAACAAAGTATGATGTCATTTGAGCAAGTCGTACATGTCTTCTATGGGGCCATACAATGCAGTTCAAAGTTTTAGTGATGAGTTAGAGAGTCATATAGTTCCGAAACAACATTTTGTGCAAAGTTTGTGTTAGTTCAGTCTGGAACAACTAAATGTTCATTTTTAGTTCATATTCAGAGTTTTCTTATTTGCAATTTATTTCATGACTAATCCCTTGATACAGCAGTAATATTTTGTTGGCTTGAGTTAATTTCAGTATTGTTGTTGTTGATGTTTATTGAATTAATATTATCAGTAGATCATAGTTCATGCTCATTGTAAATCTGGATGGTCATCTGCCAGATAGCATTTGCATATTGAACATATTATAAAAATAGGATGATATACGGCCAGTAGTTTGAATTCATTGTAAGAAGGTCCTAGTTGGTTCACCACTAGACCCAACTGCATTTACATATTGTTCAGCCCGTTTTGGCATTGATAAAGTTTGCATTGTTATCAGCGTTGATTTTTTATTTTAACTACTAATTTTGGACTGCAATTTTTACCTTGCCTTATGCATTTCATCCTTCTCAACTGGTGATTGGGCTCGGCCTATTTTGGTATAGAACGCTAAGTTCTCTGTAAGGCACTTTGAGAGGTTTGTACAAGTGTTTGATCAGTGACCAGACTCTTCAAAAAAACTTAGCTTTTGATTTTGTTTTGTTGAGTGGAGCCATGAAGAATTGAGGTGATGCATTTAAGTAATATGTGAAGTGCTTTATCCCTCTCACAAGCATGCTTGAATATGACTAAATATAGATTGTTAGGCGCTTTGAAAAAGCGCATCAATTTCTTGAGAAAACACTTTTCACATTTTGTTTGCCTTTGATAAGGCAGGTTTTCATGTTGAATGGTACATTTGAGATTGGTCTTTGAAGGCGTTTTCTCCTTTGTTGTGGCATGAGCTTCAAAATGGAGCACTTTTCTTCTGATGCTGGCGCATTTGTTCTTTGCTGGAACATTTTTCCCCAACCTGGCGCGTTTTTGTAATGTTTTACCCTAATTTTCATACCAATTTTTTTCAAAACCCACATATACTTCTGACTTTATCATGCAGGCATTTCATCAAACACTTTGCCTTTGAATGTTTACTTCTCATGTGATGATTTCAGAAATCTTAATCATAGAATAACTCAATTTGCATATTGGAAGATATCTCATATATACATTTGTTTCCCAATACATAAAATATTTTGACATTATAATAAACAGTTTGCAGCCATGGAACTCATAGAAAGAATGCATCTAAAATACCCAGAAGTTGCTGATTATACCAGAAATTTCAAAAATACAAGAAATTACAAATATGTTCATTCAAATACCAAATGACAATGCATAGACACCAAGATTTCCCTAGTTGGGCGGCCAGCTCCACATTGCTTTCACAAGCTTGGCGTGTCATGTCCCTATACTAGTAATTTATAATTGAATAGATTATGTATTATTCATTCAAATCAAAGATATGAATGATATTATAAATTGAATATATTTAATATATTTAAATAATATTTATTTAAAACAATTAACAAGATATATTATTATTATATTTATAAATAACACATAAATAATAATAATATATTATAAATATATCTAATAATATAAATACAAATATTCTTATATTTATCTTATATTATAATATCAATATAAATAATATAATATAAATCATATATCATTTATTATGATATAAATGATATAATATAAATAATATAAAATTAATAATATATCATTTATAAATGATATAATATAAATACAAATAATATAAATGAACATCTTTTAACCTATCCCCTTATGATAACAGAGTTACATATGGTTAGAACTAGTTTTACCACAGCTCATAAAGGAAATTAATATAAAGTAATAAAAATTATAAGAGGGTACGTATGTAATTTACTAAAGTAATAAAAATTATAAGAAGGTACGTATGTATTTTACGCGAAGCATAATAAGAGATGTGTCTCTTCAAACATATCCCTTGAAAGGGAAATAAATAAAGGTTATAAGATAGAAAGTAAAAAGAACAGGAAAAAAAGATATTTTTTAAGAGAACACTTTTGAGTTAAATACAACTTTGATATTGAAAATAAATAAATATAATAAAGAGTAACCGTATTTGATTTATATAAGAGCATAGCACACATTGAGAGATTGGAGGTAAACTTGTTAGGAAGAAGTAGCATTAATACCTCAAAGGTAGATAAGACCGGTGGTGGAATGGACCATGTGACATCATACTTAGGCAATGGATAAGACCTACAGTGGAATGGAACATGCTACATCATACAAAGGCAATAAGTAAGACCTGCGGTGGAATGGGCATGTGTTACATCATACAAGGACACTTAGTAAGACCTAGGGTGGAATGGGCATGTGTTACATCATACAAAGGCACTACCCGTAGAGGATGATTCATGCAACCTAACAAGAGATAGTACCCCATCTCCACTAGGGTGTCATGTCCCCGTTTCCGGCTTGATCATCAAGTGAAGAATGAATTAGCCTATTCCTCATTCCTGGAGGCTAATTCTAAATAATGAGGGAATGAACTGGTTTTTGACTAACTTAACTTTATTGTTTTGCAGGAACAAGTCAAAAACCCAAATTTGGCTAAGTCTGGAAGCCAAGAAAACAGGAAATTGACTCTTGGAGTCTAGGCGCTAATCCTATATCAAATTTCACAAATGAGCGCCTAATCTAGAATCATCAAGCTATCAAGCTATTTAATCATTTCAACTTGGGCGCCTTGGAAGAAAAAGATGTTTTGATCTTCAAAATGATTTATACATTGCAAATTTTCAGAGGATATGGCCAAGTGGATACTAGGCGCCCTTCTCTATCCAAACTGACTCTAATGAGCGCCTAGGGTATTGAAAGCTTGCAACTTGAGGCAAGGCGCTCTGGTAGGAGTTGTTTGGTCTTCAAGATCAAGTTGCCTTGGTGAAATGAGTTAAGATGAGTGCATATTCACTCTAGGCGCCAATCACCAGATGCACAAACATGAATGGGCGCCTAAGGCAACAAATTGCTACATCATGGTTCTAGGACCCTGAATTGGCGCTCAAGCATGTAGAAGAGCTTATCCAGAGACTTTATGGCGCCAAACTTGTGTCAAGGAGTCAAGGCGCCACTCCTAAACCAAAATTGTGCCTAAGGCGCTAGTTCATGTCTGAACAAACCCTCAAAGAGCGCCTAAGGTGCTGGACCTCCAGTGAAGTTCTCCTCCACATCAAATTTGCGCCTAAGTATCAAGGCGCCATTTCCTGATTCAAATAACCCTCTGAGGGCGCCTAGGCGTTTGACCTTGACTGAACAAACCTTGAATGGCGCCTAAGCTAGACTGAGAATTGAAGAGGGTAAATGCATCATAAAAAGGTCAAGTTTGATTCAAGAGATCATCCTTCCAGTAGAAGTCATTAATTTTGTCTAAGTCTGGTAATGAGACATTGAGGCGCATCTTTCTTCAATCCCAACCTCACAATTGCGCCTTTCCTTGGAAAGCCATGTGGCGCCTAGAAGAATGATTTTGGAGATGTCATCAAGTTGCACTTGGAAAAGACTTAGAAACTCTTGAAAAGCTTGAATGAAGTTAGAACTTGCTTCAAGGAGATGAGGCGCCATTTCACTCTTTCCCTGGCATCTTGTTGCGCCTAAGGGACTTGTCCCCAAAAGTGCGCCTAAGGAGCTTTCAATCCATTCCAACTAATAGGCACTTGGTAGAAGGCAATGTTTTGACTTAAGATATAACTTGAGATGGAGATTTTAGCAAGGAAAGACCTCATCATTCTTAAGGCGCCAATCTACACCCTTTTCCACCCACAAAAGCGCCTAAGGACTAAAGAACAAGGTTTTAACTATTCTGGATATGGGCGCTCTCTCCAAAGGGATCAACACAACTCTCAGAAGTTTCATCTGTTGCATAAGATTGTGAAAAAATGACAAAACCTTCTCTGGGCACCAAAACCTCTGCAGAACCTCCAAATCTAGCGCCCAAGTCAGAGAACACTAGAACTGCGCCTAAGCAAGCTAAATGTCAATCCTCCTCTTTCCAATGATCAGATGGCGCCTAAAATCTAAAAGATCTTCGCTAAGTGTTCGAGGGTGTATGGAGTCATCATTTCCTCTAGGCGCATATTCATGCCTCTGCTACCTCAGTTGGGCGCCTAGGCCAACATTGGGTGCAATTCCATGTTCTAACTGCTCCCACTTGGCGCCTAGTCAGAAGATAAGGTAGTTGTAACTACCTGAGCTCTCATTGGTCGACAGGATGTCTTCGGGATTCGTGTCAAGGTCTTTGGATAAGTTTGCCAACTCAGAATGAGTCATCAGTTGGAATATTCCCTTGGATATGCTTCTTGGGAAACGTGCCTTGGTTCCTCTTTGTGCATTGAAAAACATGCCTTCATTGCCTTTGGAAGGCCTATAAAAGGAGGAGCTCTCTCATTCATTTGGTATCTTAATCTTTTGACAAAATTCTCTTTGCAAAGCTATTAAGCTTGTAATCTTGAGGCCTGCGAGTTTCAAGTGTTGGGGTGATGCTCCCTCAACTAACAAGGTGATGCTCCCTTGTTGTACTGTGAGATGTTGACATTCAGTTGACATCATTGAGTTCAATTGAGTTGATCAAGTGAGGAAGTCATTGTAAACATCAAGGCTTCAAGGCCTTCTTTTGTATTTCCATTTGAATAAGTTTGTAACTTCATGCTATTGAAAGCATTATCTATGTAATAAGACATTTGCAATAAGATTGAATCAAGCAATAAGACAAGTACCCAGCTTCAAGTTTGAATCATTCAAGTTGTTATCTTTAATACACATCATTAAGTTGTTGAGTAGTTGATGAATGAAATGCAAGTAAATTTGTTAAAGGAAAAATTTTAGTAGAATTAGTTGGGTTATCTTACATAGGGTTTGAAAATGAATAAGATTAACATATAATAGACAACCCTAAGTATGAATGACTTAAGGATTGAATAATTGAATCATTGGTTGATGTTGTTTATGTGGTTACTAACCCTGATTTGATTATTTTAATATCTAGTACTAATGTTTCCTTTAAGAAGTAATTCTCGTGTGCAAGGTGGAAAATAAGGATCTTCTTATAAGGGACATTACAAGTGGTATCAGAGCAGTCATCCTGCGATCCTGTGAATAATAGTTAAATAAAAAATAAAAAAATAAAAATAATAATATAAAATAAAATAAAAATAAATCATGCAACATTAAAAAAATAAAAATTTATTACAAATATGTAATAAATAATGAGTAAATAAGGTAAAAATGAATAAAAATAAAACAACTCTAAGTAATTATACTTGACAAAGTTATTTTCTATATCATAATACATAACCCCATATAGTAAATCAATTAATATTATATGTTAATCAATGATGTATGGTTTATATAAATTAACGATGATCTATATAAATATAAAATTTGTGATCATCTCAAAATCCTATTAAACATAACTATAAAATAAAAATAAAAAAATAAAAAATACTTTTGCCTAATCCTTTAATCCAAATTGTGATTGCTTGAGGACAAGCAATTTTGAGCTACTTGCTTGTCTACTTGAGCTATTTGCCTACTTGCTTGACTACTTAAGCTACTTGCTTGTCTACTTGAGCTACTTGCCTACTCACTTGAGCTACTTGCTTGTCTACTTGAACTACTTGCTTGTCTACTTGAGCTGCTTGTCTACTTGCTTGAGCTGGTTGCTTGCGTTCTCAAGCTACTTAGTTGTCTACTTCAATTTGATTATGTAATCAAATGACAATGCATGTAACCTACGAATGGGTGTATTCACTCCTATAGGAGATCACTCACCACCATTCAATCTTGAGGTGGAAAACGGAAGAGCATTTCATCTAAGAAAGATATCCAAAAACATCATTAAAAAAATTCAATTGAGATTTAGGACCACTAAAGTATCATATCAACCTAGAAGGATCAACCTCTTAAAACTCAAAACAACAATTATTCGAGGAAATCAGAAGCGTCATAGTTATAATTGCTTGAGGACAAGCAATTTTGGGCGGGGTGGACTGTCATGTCCCGATATTAAGGCATTGTTTAAATTAAAGATTTAAACATCATAACAAAGGCGATGAAGTCGCTTTTGTAAAATGTGGTGTTTAATCATAATATTTAAATAAACATGTATTATTATACCATATAAAATAAATATTATTATAATTATCATAATTATAATCATTATGATATAATATATTAATAAATATATTTATATAAATAATAAGTACTATGGAAATAAACATAAATTTATAAGACAAACCTTAATAAGACGAAAGTCTTATTTGTGAAGACTTTTTCATTAATACCAAAGGCAGCACATAAGACAAACAAATTAGGCAGCAATTCATATGACAATTTACTAGGCAGCGATTAGTAAAATCAACAAAGACACTAGTTCATACTAGTGATTTAAATATAACAAAGTCAAAATTGAAAGTAAATGATAATTCCCAAAGGGTAGCGGCTGTATGGGAATAGATTAAGACAAACTAAATTTAAATTATAATTATCAAAGGGCAGCAACCGTATGGGAATAGTTGTAACTCTTTCAACAAATAAAATATAAAAAAAGGAAGCCTTTTTAATGGGAAAAAAAGGAATACATCACCAGTTTAGATTTAGAAGTCTGTAACAATAAAATAACATCAGCAATCAGACAAGCGGAAATTAATAAAAAAAAGTAGTAGTGTATATTTAACTTAATATGAATGATATGTTCATAGCATGGAAGGAAATAAGGATCCTAAGTTAGGAAGATTGAATATATGGATCCATGATGAATAAGAATAGTTCTAAATGAATGAATGAGATAATATATTAAAGAATAAGTTATGTAAGTATAGATGAAATTGATGCATCATATACATAGATATGATAAAAAAATGAAATGTCTTACCATACATATATATTATGGATAAAAGTGGATATGCGCATGGTCATTCTAGGGATGAATAAGCGGCCTTGTTGCTAATCTGCCCAACACTATGGAAATGAGGTTGATAGTTAGGACAGTAATTGACCAACCATGGGTATGGCTCATGGTGGTGAGAAATCATCCCCGAGACAAATGAATGGGCCTTGATTGACGAATCAAGGAATAATAATGGTCCTTTGATTGATGAATCAAATGTTGTAATAATGGTCCTTCGATTTAAATATCGAAGGAACAATAATGGGCCTTGGTTGACGAATCAAGGAATGATAATGGGCCTTCGATTGACGAATAGAAGGAATAATGATGGGCCTTTGGTTTAGTAACCAAAGGAATAATAATAGGACTGTTGTGACGTTTTCACACATCGCCCCATTGCAAATGGGGACCCCCTTGTTCTCGCTTTCACCGTCGTTTTTGCTTTGATC
The DNA here is from genome assembly GCA_027924645.1 of Cunninghamia lanceolata. Taxonomy (NCBI): domain Eukaryota; kingdom Viridiplantae; phylum Streptophyta; class Pinopsida; order Cupressales; family Cupressaceae; genus Cunninghamia; species Cunninghamia lanceolata. The sequence goes on along the minus strand of BSBN01001026.1, from coordinate 4,086,004 downwards.
TTGCAGCTTCTTGCCCTGATCCATGAAGCTAGGAAAGAATGTCCGAGCAGTCAGCTCACAGGGAACATTAGGAATGCTTGAAATAGTGAATTTCTCCCGAGGATGAATAATGCCCTACCTATCATTCCTCGATTAAATCTGGATAGTCCATGGAAGGAATCCATCATCCCATAGAAGAAGTCCAAATCCTTCGCTCTCAGCATAAGACTCCGTGATGAATAAGAAGTTCCTGTTCCAGGGTCTCTGTCCAAAAGTTCTTGTCCGGGAATCCTGTCCCGAAGGTCCTATCCAGGAATCCTATTCCAAAGTTCCTGTCTGGATTCTTGTCCCGAAGTTCCAATCCAGGGTCCTGAATTCAACAAGGCTTGTCATTTCCATGTCAAAATCCATCTTTCCACCTTAGAACCCTCTCCATTCTCGGCATGGAACTCAATTCTAATCTTGTTCCAAGACTCCATGTCCCACTCAGAAAGTCATTCCTGGACTCCAGTCCAGGAATCTAGCCCGGAGGTCCAGTCTAGAGTCTTGTCCGGAAGTGCCTATCCTGGAGTCCTGTTCAAAGAATTCCTGCCTGGAATCCTGTTTCAGGGTCAATCCAGATTCTTATCCCGACCAGACCCGGAACTCAATATGGACTGCCACTCCTTGGCATGTTCATCTTCCAACCATGGAACTCAGTTCCTGGCCCAACAGCCCTAGTCCAGACAATCAATCTAGGGGATATCCTTCTGATCCCAATCCGGCACTCAACCTCATTTCACAAACTCGGAAGACTCCCAAAGCAGTAGGATTTTCAAGACTTAGGGCAATTTCAGAAAACAATCAGTATTTAGAGTACCCCTCCGGAAGCTGGAAATGCAGACCTCTGAACATTCCTGGTCGCATATTCCAGTACCAACTGGAATATGCGCCCAGGACAAATTCTTGTCCTGGTCGCATAATCCAGTTTGTCCTAGTCGCAAAATCCAGTACCTACTGGATTTTGCACCCTAGGACTAGAGGTGTACAGTTCAGCCTCCTGACCTGTCCAGTCAATCCTGGCTCGAAAATGTATCTCTAACTCCTCAGTGGATACCTGAATCAAGGAATTCGCAGTCTGGTTTGAAAACTCGGTATTTCACCGTGAAGATAACAGATTCCGCGAGGATGGAAGAAACGGAGGATGGAATAAATGAACTTCGCATCCCACCTTGGAAGTAACAAATTCCGCGAGGATGGAACAAACGAACTTCGCATCCCGCCTTGGAAGTAACAGATTCTGCGAGGATGGAAGAAACGAAGGATGGAACAAACGAACTTCGTGTCTCGCCACCGAAAACAGACTCTCGGAGGATGGAACAAACGAGGATGGAACAAACGAAGGATGGAACAAACGAACTTCGTGTCTCGCCATCAAAAACAGACTCTCGAAGGATGGAACAAACGAGGATGGAACAAACGAAGGATGGAACAAACGAACTTCGTGTCTCGCCATCGAAAACAGACTCTCGGAGGATGGAACAAATGAGGATGGAAGAAATGAACTCCGTATTTCTCATCCCGTATCAACAACTGAACCTCCGTGGAGTAGCTAAGAGAATGAACCGGCCACAAAACTGGAATCCCACTCCAAAACTAAAGAAAATGTAAGTCCTTGACTTAAAGTTCCTAAAACTGAATTCCAAGGTTAAATGGCGCAAATTCAAGTACCTTCAGGATTGTGCGCTCCAGGACAAATTTTGTCCTGGGCGCAAAATCCTTGACCTTCAGGATTGTGCGCTCCAAGACAAATTTTGTCCTGGGCGCAAAATCCTTGACCATCAAGATTCTGCGCTCCAGGACAAATTTTGTCCTGGGCGCAAAATCCCTGACCATCAGGATTCTGCGCTCCAGGACAAATTTTGTCCTTGAGCGCAAAATTCATGACTTCTTGGATTCTGCGCCCCTAAAGATTCCTGACCCAGTCTGGAATAGGAGACCTGCATGATGAAATTCTGGAACCCAATCTACCAGCTCCTACATGGAAGAATTCCTCGCCTGTTATAAAGTCTCACCTCGGAATCCAGAAACCTTAAAGGAGATAGAAGGTACTTCTGGTGTTGAATGATAGAGTCTCTGAGCCCAGTAGAAGAAAAACTATCCTTGCCAAAACGCAGTGATGAAACCCTTCGCAAATATCCTAAAAAAAAAACTGAACATGAAGGACAAGTAGCCCAAAATCCCTGACTGGCAGGATTCTGCGCTCCAGGACAAATTTTGTCCTGGGCGCAAAATCCCTGACCTTCAGGAATTTGCGCTCTAGGACAAATTTTGTCCTGAGCGCAAAATCCCTGACTAGCAGGAATCTGCACCCAAGGACACATCCCGCTAGTTCCTCCACAGGTGAATTTCTGTCCGTCAAGGGATGTTAGAACTCGGAAATTCCTGCTGAATAATCCTCCTCACCCAGTCATGGATGCAACTGAACAACTTCAGGCAGATTCCAACTCCGTCCGGAAAGTTCAAATTGGAATGATTCCTGTTCAAAGTGCAAAATTACAACCTTCCATCTGAGTAAGATTCCATAGGAGAAAATATTCCAAGACTTAGCTGGATTTTAGCAAAAGTTCAAGAGTTATGCTAGGGAAGAAAATCCTAAACGTCGTGAAATCCCTGACATTGCAAAATCCCCAACGTCGCAAAATCCTGGACATCAAGAATTCCCCGACATTGCAAAATCCCCGACATTCATAAATCCCCGACCACCGACATGGGAGAAAAGGACAAAAAGCTAAGTCGGCCAGTGATAAGGTATGGCAGCTAAATTTCTCCTCCAACCTAAGTCGGCCAAGTGGCAAAGAAGATTTAAATGCCTATATAAGGCAATGCTCAAGTCATTTTCAACCATTCTAATTCAATTCCAAGCCAAGGAGAGCAAAAATATATCTTCCAAGAGCAGAAATATATCTTTCCAAGAGCAGAAATTCATCCTCTAGGACAAGTGGAATTCCAGGATGAGCAGGAATCCCCGACTCCCAAGAATCCCCAACCAACTGAAATTCCTCCTGTCCATGCCTGGTAACCCTGGAATGAAGGAAAAGTCAATCGAGTATGAAGAATGCCGGATAATGAGGGAAATCCTTTGTTTGTTCAAGAATTTGTAAGTGAAATTGATCAAAACTTGCAAAATCATTCATGTTTCATTTCATATTGCATTGCATTTACGGATTTTGTGCATCATGACTATTCGAGGTTTCCCTTGTTTTGCAGGAATCCAAGACGAGGATAAGTTCCATGAAGACGGAGCTCAAGGATGATCAAGGACTATCTCAAGCATCATGGAGTTCCAATACCAGAGAGGACTACTTCCAACGCCAGACGAGGAGACTACATGTGAATTCCACAAGAAGAAAAGAGAAAATACACTTCATGTCCAATATCAAGGATTCCAATTCCAGACAAGAGGACGATCCAGGACAATCAGGATGGATACAGAGAGTTCAGGCGTCGGAGGATGACCATTTCAAGATCTAAGAGCTCCAATAACAAGAAGACTACACATGCATACCAGGGGAAGATGAAGGCATTACTCCATTCAAAGGCATTAATTTCATCAACACGCCCCTGTCTTCCAACGCTCAACATGACTGGCACAAGGAAGGCAACGTCAAAGGATTCTAGTTCCGGACAAGAGGATCAATCCTTGGAGAGCCAAGAACAAAAGTACAGTTCACCATCCATCAAGAAGAACGGGAATCCACGCCAAGGATGAGGAATTCCAACCCAGGAATCTAGGACAGGGAATTCTATTCCACAACAGGGAATTCCAACTCAAGAAGGAATTCCATTCCAGGACCCTAAGGAAACACGCCCCTGCTCAAGGAAGGATTCCTCCACACAAAGTTCCTTGACCCCCTGGAATTTGCGCCCAGGAAGAAAATCATTCCTGGTCACAAAATCCTGTTCCAAGTGGAATTTGCGACTAGGATAAGTGGACTCCAGGACACCATGGAATTTGCAACCAAGGAGCAGGACAAACAAACAGTTGACTAGTCTCACTTACCAACCAAGCAACTTAGTCAGTCTGGCATCCAGGACATGTGGCAACATCCCATGGAGCCTATGAGATATTCATCCCTATCTCTTTAGGGTTTGCACAGATTTTGAGGAAATCTGATCTTTTTTCACCTCCTTGTTTGCTAGGTAGCCTATATAAAGGGTGAGGGATGCCTCATTGTATCTCTCTCTCTTTTTCTGATTTTATCATTCTGATGCTCCTAGAGCACCTTAGTAACTAGCTTTTATTTCTGCATAATCTTTATGAGCTGAAACTCCCAGAATCGATTGGATTGTTGTGATACAGACTTCTGAAGTAATAATATATGCATTGAAGAATGGTGTTCATATATTTCTTTGGATTTTTAGCATGGTCTTATTGATTTCTTGGAGCAAATCTGAAAGATATTGAAGTTATTTCTTGTATTTTCTTACTTACGTTAGATAGATGCGATGGAAATGTTCTTGTTGAATGATTGAAGTTGATTTGTTCATACCATTTGTGATGTGTGGCTTGCAAATCACTTTGTATGGTTAGTCTGAACGTAATCCATGCTTAACTTCCGTTGTTTCTGTATGATCAGCTCCATGATCCATGACAGGACAGTGTGAAAATCTTTGCCTCTACCCCAGAAGATTGCACCATCCCTGCCTAGCTATTGTCTCATGACGAAGCAGAGGACCGGTTCCAATTTCATCTTCAACAGCAGTCATTTCCCTTGATTAGTTAGACTCCTGAACCCTTACCTCATCTTTTGCATTTTCTTTTAGATTTTCACTAGGATTAGTTTTCCAGAGCCTCATTGCCAAATCATCTTCCTCTTCAAGAGCGGAACCTAGGAATTCCAATATTTCCATTTGTGAAGGAATTCCATTCGCCCACAAGTCCGAGTCCCAGGAGTGAATTCCATGTCTACGAAGGAGTAAGCCTACGTAAGTCCCCCACGTGATTACCCACAAATCACATCATTCCACTGAGTCTATCCCTGTGCACGTCAAGACCTGACATTCAAGGAACCTTGGAGCAGTCTCATTCGATCACATAGTTTAGTGTCTGAGAAGCTTTATTCAAGACAGGATAGGATACCCAGTATTTTATTCTAATGTTGTTGTAGTCACAAAAACCTCATCAACAAGGACCCATGATAGTTGGTATGACATTACCTCCTAATGAGTCATCTCTCATAAGGTGGAAGGTATGATTAACAATAGGCCTAAGGTATTCTCACCCAAGGGAGATTATGAAATATGGACAATGGACTTGTGAAATAGAAAAAAATGCATATAGTTATGATTCTGAAGCAATTACATAGGATTATGGTTAAGTGTTAAAGAGAAATAGAATACTAATGTGCTCTTTTACAAGTTGAAATTGTTTGCAAGGTTGCGAAAATTTTGGCTTGCTAGTAGGGGACATTACATGGCGCTACCTCAAAACTTCCCACGCCCATACTAATATTCCCAACTTCTTACGCAACACCTTACAAGACTTCCTTTGACTTTTCTTCACTCCACGAAGGAATCCCCTTTGTCTATGCCACTTCCCATCTTCACAAATGTGGGTCAAATACTTCTTAGGCTGCAGCTCCTTTGTTTAAGAGTTGTTGTTCACAATGGATAGCTGCGGCTATCTTAGCAATGAATAGATATGGGTAATGCAACCCTCAACTCCAGCAATATAAATATGGGTATTAACCCTCATGAAATCTCCATCAATAAACAATGAAATCTCTATATAAATATAAATTTGCATTTGCACGGCAAATCACACAAATTTATTGAGCAATCTCTCCTGCAAATACAAATATTCGAATCCTGTGAAGAATGTCTCTTTCCAACACAAGAGCTCCACAAACTCCAAACCAATATGCACAACTGTGAACCCTAAGTGAATCCACCAAGTGGGTTGAATTGGGTTTTCATCTAATCAACCAAGAAACCATTGGGGTTTTCGTCCTGCTAGTAAGAGTTTGGCCACAAGCACAAATCTCCAAAGAGAAATAAACAAACTTCTCAATAATAATCCCCAAATGAGACCCCCATCATCACTTTCATAATCTTTCTCAGGAAACCCTCTGGAAATTTTAATTTAAAATCACTTTATAATTAAATAAGCCTTATTGCTCCGAAAAATGATTTTATTTAAATATTAAACATTTCCGGCACTTTAGTCACTTTATCAAGCATCCATGATTTAAAACTTTTAATTCCCTTTCCAACAATATATTACACTAGGTTGCTTTTTAAATTATTTTATAAAATTAAGCAACCTTAGTAAAATAATTAAATTAAAGCTCAATAATTCAACCGAGTTGCAGAAACCACCAAACAGCATCGAAATCAGAATCTTACTATACTGAAAGGATACTGATGATGAATAATGAAAATCGGGGTCGACGGGTGACTTTCTATAAATAGACGCTCTCTCCAAGAATCTTGGAGAACACACTAGAAGCCGGAATTCACTTCGGAAAAGAGTCCTCAAGACCAACTGAGCTCACTGCCAACAACAAACATCCCCTCTGACAAGGTTGGCGCTCACCGAGAAACCCGAAGCTAACGACAATGTTGAAGTGACCGAAAATGGGGACATTATAGTCTTCCTTTCAAAAGGTGTGATCTCCTCCTTAGACCTGAAGCTTTCTCTTTGTTGGGGTGTCTGATCTTCCCTTTGGCACCTTCTCTCCAAGCTGGCACGTCCCTACAACATCATCAGTTTCCCTTTCCAAAGGCAAAGGACTCCTCTGTTGGACACGTTTTATCCTTGCTGAGAAGAGCGTTTGAAGTTTGGGTAAGGCATTTTTTTACTTGTGAGGCACGTTGATTTTATTTAAGCGCTTCAAGTCTTTGTATAAGTGCGTTGGATTAAGATATGATGCGCTTTTGATTTTTATTTCTTTTAGTTTTGATTCTTTTTGAACTTTGTAAAAGTGCATATGTTTTTATTTTATGCACTTTCAATAAAGCGTGTCTGACTCCTCATATAGGCACTTTCTTTTTATTTTTCTATTTTTTTATTTTTTTAAAAAAATTATTTTTATTTATTATTTTAACACATCATTAATAATAAATATTTAAAATAATAATAAGTTTTTTTTTAAAAAAATTTGGATTTTCAACAATAATCTTAATTTCAAAATTAATTAATAATAATAATTTTAATCAAAGATTAGAATAATATATTAATTAAAAATTAATATTTAAAATTAAAATCGACACACAAATATGACAACAGATACGAAAATACGATAATTGAGATTATGACATGATGATAGTTGGATTGGACTCAACATCAATAGAAGACAATTTTTTTTGACATTTTATGACAACAGATAAACAATTCAAACATGACCTTTTCGTCACTTTACGAAGATTTCAACATGAACAAATGAACAACTAAAAAACTGATGACATGACCAAAGTCAACCATTTCATGACATGATATTTTACGACTTGAAGACATAAACCTGCAACTACAAATGACTATTTCAATTTCCACAAGACAACTTGACACACATAGGAACGAAGAATTTTGTATTGTAATCCGAGTTTCAGATTGGGTACAACAAGTCTTAATTTGATTAGTAATACATATTGTAATTCTTCTTTAAAGTTTGATTTTAAATTTTTAAATTTTAATTATTTTATTTTTTATTTTTGAATAGGTTGTTGAGACTGTTTTGCCTCTAACACAATCGTCTTGAGACAACTTGTGAAGGTTCAAGAGGCATTTTCTAACATGGTTATTAGCCATACTTGGTCCATATGGAGGCAAAGCAACACTAAGAGGGCAACAAATGTTACAAGGATGATCCTAGATGACTCTTGGTGGGATCGTGTGAAGTATCTCCTTAGTTTCACCGAGCCCATTCTGAATATGATTGGTTATACCATGGACAAGCCTTGCATGGGGAAGATATATGATGGCATTGATTCAATCATAGAGAAGATAAAGAGCATTGTAAATGAAAAAGAGCAAGATCCTCAAGCAACTTTCTTCAAACAAGTGCACAAAATTATTGGGGATAGATGGAACACAATGACCACCCCGCTACATCTTGTCTTTGCATTGACTCCAAAATATTATAGTGTTGAGATTCTTGTTGTGCCAAATAGGATTCCCCCACGGAGAGATTATGAAATATCTAAAAGGTACAAGGCAGTATTTCATACTCTTCCCTAATCCAAATCTACAAGATGTAGTCATGAATGAGTTCACTGATTTTATACACTCCAATGGTCAAAAAAAGTATTGAGGCTCTTCGTGATAAGTTCAAGAAAGATGCTCACAATTGGTGGTACTTCCATGGCCAACAATTCTGACACCTACAACCTCTCCCATTTTAAGTTTTATCACAAATAAGTTTAATAAATTTCTATTTTTTATCTTTAGTCTTTTAGACTTTGAAGTTTCATTTATAATTTTTTAACTTTTTAAAAATTAATTTTTATAATTTATAAGTTTATAACTCTCTCTCTACTTTGTCTTCATAGGTTGCTAGTTCATCTACATCTAAGAGGAATTGAAGCACATATTCTTTCATCCACTCAATAAAACGCAATTGATTGTTAAAGTAATTATTATTTAATAATGGTTTATTAGTTAGTAATGGTCAATTAGCTTTTAGACTTGGGCTTTAATAAAGTCATTTAGACTTTAAGTTAGTCTTTATGTTATTTTTAGTTCATGCTCTTTTTATTTTATTGCTTTTAATCCCACATTGGTTAAAGTGCTTGGAGCCTTCTATTATAAACCTATATAAGAAAGCTTTCACTGCTTATTTTATTTATCGAATATCTTGGTAATCTTTCTATGCTCAGTTTTTGTAATATGGTAATAAAGCCCAAGTAGAACTTCAGGATCAGTAAAAACGTGAAGACCTGGGGACTGTTGTCAACAATGACGAATCAAGGGATCGCTTGTGTAACACAATAAAAGACCAAAAGACATCATATGAATTTGTATGCAATCACGAGCATAATTAGGGTTTATTTTTAAAATCATGGATTTTTATTCGATAAAATTGCATTTTAAAGAAGAGTTTTTTAGTGATTTTTTTTACAAAATTGCGCAAGGGTTTTATTCAAAAATGCTCATGTTTTTTTTGTGGAAATCACGACTGTTTGTAAAGGAAAATAGCATATTTTTTGTGGTGAAAAATAGCATCATTTTATGTCAAAATTGTGCACCCTTTTTGGTCTAAAAATTGTGCAAGTGGTAGGGTTACAGGAAAATCGCGCGACAATTTGTTTTTAATTGAAAATCGCAATTTTTTTCTATTAAAATCGCATGACGTTTTTTAAAAGCTAAAGCTTTCTGAAGGTGTTTAGGCAGATTTCAGACGAATTTTCTAGTTATTTTGGCCAAGGTTTTTTGGTTATGTTTGGTGGATTTCTCTATAATCCACAACTAGGGCAACCAACAAACCACGACAACTAGGATTTGTGTTTTATTAAGGGTTTTGAGGGTTGTTTTTTTACTATTTTTTTGCAAATCCGTGTTGGCTAAGGTTTTCAAACAAATTCACAGGGATTTCTCACAAATTTTTAAAAGCAAATATTTTATTATTTTTTCAAAATCCATGAAAAGGGTTTGTAGAGGACAACTAGGGTTTCTACTGTACTTTATAGTTTGTGGAAGAAATTTTTATTTTTTTACAAGATAGCATTTGTGGAAGGAATATTTCAATTTTTGCAAGCTAGGGTTTTCAAAAATTAGGGTTTGCGGCAAGTAGGCATTTATTCTTTTTGAAGAAAAATGGCCTCTTTACCCAACCTCATGTTGGAAGGCAACCAAAGATTCTCTAGTAAAAATTACAATACATGGAAGCAACGTATGTTTACAATTTTCGAGCTCAAATGCCTCAAAAAATTGTTTTGGGTACAAATTCCCGTCCAGCAACTGCGGGTAAAGACCAAGACAAATTTGATGAATGTGACAGAGAAGTCATGTTGACCAAATTATTTGTGACAGATGCAATGCTTCCTGAAGCCCAAAGGACAATTTCAGTTGAAATTTGGAAGCATCTGCAAGAACCACATGAGACTTCAGATAAAGGCAGAGCTTTCTTCCTACATAATATGTTGTTTTCAATCATGATGGATGAGAAAGCGTCCTTGTAGGAGCATTTACTCAAGATCAAGGCCATGAAAGATCAATTGTTAGCCATTGGTCAGAAGATGGAAGCAAACATGGTGGTAATTACACTAAAAAGATTACCACGTGCTTATGAACATTTTATTGAGACAGACACTCACTATCACCTCTACGAATGTTGACCTGAAGTTTCAAGAGCTTGCAATAAGCTCTTACAACAAGATAGATGGAAGAAACATTTTGGTAGTAGTAGTGAGACAAAGGGCGTGGAACAAGCATTTGCAACCTAAGACAAGGGCAAAGGTAAATGGTCACAAAAGAAAGGTGAAGGCAACAATGAGGATGCAACAAAGAATCTGAAAAACATTACATGTCATTATTGTGGTAAGACGGATCAGATAAAGAAGCACTACAAAAAAGGTAGGCTGATCAAAATCCAACTAGGGAGGGCCTCAACAGAAGGCTCATGTCGCAAAGCATTCAAAGGAGAAGGTGTCACTCTTCTATGCATTCATGGCCAAAAGACCAGCAGATCAGTCCAAATCATCTATGTGGTACATCAATTTAGAAGCATCACCTCACTTCACCAACAGGCAAGATTGGTTCATAGAGTACAATACTTACTCTAATTTAGTGATATTTGGTGGTGGGGAAGAGTACACGGTTGTTGGCAGAGGGAATGTGCAAATATCCTCTTGTGAGAAAAAGTTAATTTTTCCCAATGTGTACTATGTGCTAGGAATGGAGCTTAATTTACTCTCAGTAAGTCAAATTATGCGACGTCCCAATCTAGATGTCATCTTCAGCAACCATAAATGTTGTATAGTTGACAAAGAGACCAAGAAGACAATTGCTCTTGGAGTAGAAGATCATGGACTATAGACTAGTTGACACTAGACAAGTTAGGGAACATGCATTGGCAACCAAGAGTGCATCAGACATCAGTACACTTTGGCATCAGCGGTATTGGCACCTCAATTTATCCTATCTCTCTCAGTTGGCCCGAGAGAACTTGGTAGATGGACTTCCTGACATTCAACAACTATCCTACAGAGGATCAAATTGCAGACATTCTTGCCAAGTCTTTGGGTCCTAACAAATTTGTAAAATTTCGGGATAAGCTTGGTGTAGTTAGTAGATTGACCATTAAGGGAGGGTGTTAAAGTAATTATTATTTAGTAATGGTTTATTAGTTAATAATGGTCAATTAGCTTTTAGACTTGGGCTTTAATATAGTCGTTCTGACTTTAGGTTAGTCTTTACGTTATTTTTCATTCATGCTATTTTTAGTTTATTGCTTTTAATGCCACATTGGTAAAAGTGCTTGGAGCCTTCTATCGTAAACCTATATAAGAAAGCTTTCGCTTCTTATTTTATTTATCAAATATCTTGGTATCTTTTTGTGCTCAATTTTTGTAATACCAATTGCACTCGAAAAAGGCAGAGAACTTAGTGTATGTGCATTCCAACTTGTGCCTCTTTTCGCACAAACAACATGGTTACAAGGAAGAGGAATCGAAGTTGTGGGACGTGGAGCCAAAGCATATTGACTTGGATGCTTCCACTTCCCAACATGTTGCACTTGAGGAGTCAGAAAGCGAGCACACTTTTACAATGAGTGGCAATGGCACTGCTTGTGGTTCTTCAAATGTTTTTGTATCAGGTAATGTCCATGATGTTGATGGTGATGATGATGTGGAGGATTCAAAAAATTCATATGATTGATGACATTGAAAATTGATAATTTGATTGTTGAACTTGATATTATCATTTTGATATTGAACTTGAAGTTTGAACAATGAATATTTAAATTTTTATGTTCTAAAATTTAAATGATATTCAAATTTATGGTGGTTTTGTTGACTATAAGATGCTATGTGGTATTCTACACTTAATTCCTACTTTTAGGCTGCATATATATATATATATGAACCCAACCCCCCAAAAAAAAGCCGAATCCACAAACCGAACCCACAAACCCGAGCCAAGATCCAAACCAGAACCGGCAACTAAGTATCAAGTTAATCTTTAATGGTCGATACATCATATGCATCCTGTTTACCAGTTTTCTCCACACTGAAGTTTCTACTTCTCGTGCAACCATTTGGAATTTTAAGATTCTTGATTATCTTATATCAAGCTTGGTGAATTATGTTCTGATCTGCTTTATATAATTCATTCTATTCATCAAATCCTTTATCGTTGCTTGTTTTGGACCAAATTCACTTTGCAAAAAGGCAATTTCTAATTGTAACTAAGCTACTTGCTTTTGTTAAATTTGTTTTGTTCCAGAAACTGATTTTATGATGGTGATCAAGTGTGGTGTTGGGATGTGACACTGTATATAGTTGATGCGGAAAATTCACCAAAAATAGAAAATGCACCAAAAAGTTTTGGTGTAGGAGAGTGTTGCCAAATTTGTGACACTATCGGGTAGATTCACCTTCTCCCCTATAGGACAAAATACCCATCCCTAAGCATAGAAAAGATGGGTAAACCGTATAACCCCATTACAAAGTAAAATTAATTCCACAATTCATTATGTACCCTACCACTTTACACCTCCATAATTAAATATTTATAACTCCCTAAAAATCTCTTTCAACAATAACAGTATTTGCAAACCAAATTCGTATGAATTGACCATTTTGGTATTGTAATGTCTTTGACAAAGGGCCAAAGGCAGTATGCATTTTTGAGGTAAGTTTCACTTCCTCATGTAAGTTACACGTGTTCAAAACATTCCATTCTTCCTTGTTTTTTAAAAAAAGTATACAGTACCATACACGCCATTGTTTTTTGTTTTTTTCTCCATGTATAAATTGAAAAGATATGCTGTGGAAATATGAACCTGTTTAGTAAGGTCTATCCATCAAACAAACAAATATTCAAGAAACGGTTCTAAAAACATGAGAAGTCAATATTTTCAGTTCTTGTTTTGTCATTTCATACTAAACTTGAATTGTATAAGTTGAAGTTGAACTATGGGGGCAAATTCAATACACACTGTCAGAAGAAAGAAATTCAAGATTTCTGTTTGGTTGCAGAGAAAGCTTGTAGGGCCACCTTGATCTTCTAAGGATGTGCACAAGGTCACAGTGCAAAAGCAACATATTGCTATTTAAGAAATCCTTTAATTAAGTCAAACACTTCCTTCTCCATTTTCAGCCATGTGTTGCAACATATCTGAACATTGATGAAAAAAGCCAATGATCTTTGTCTCAACAGCTTCTGAAAGGATTTCTTCTGTACAGTTGTCACAGGTCTCCTTATGGTTCATGCTGTAGCAAGTGCAGAATCACCAAACTTTGCAGATACAGCCTGGTACTAAAAGTCTTAGACAGAATTATCATTTTTTCAAGTAGAATCCTCTCAGTAAGAGTTTTCAGCCTATAGCAAGTATAGACCTGATGTCTGGTCGAGTATAAAAAATCTTAAACTATGAAAGAATGCTACAAGATGCCCATTTATTAAGGAGTTTGTACTGCTGTTTACTGAAACCTCCAGATCAAAGAAAAGAACAGCATTCATTATCTGTCAAAGACTGATTCTGAATTGAATAGGAATTTTTTTGCAGCTTGACTGCAAACTTTCACTTTGTACATCTGCAAAGTCTAAAAAAATGCATGGTCATCAAGAGCCTAGGTCATCTGATACTTATCTGAATTCCTGTTCACTGAAATTTTTCTGAGATAAAAATATCTTTTATGAGGGTACAGTAGCATCTAAGACGATAAAAAAAAATTGCTATACGTCTGCTACCTCTATTCTTGAGGCTGACATCTGAATACGTCTCACATGTTGGTGTCTGCAGTGTTTTTGAGCAGTATTATGATGAAAACTTCATTGAATATTTTGTCTTCGATGACCTTAAACTACATCTATATTCCTCTGATTTTATTCATATGATCAAGAACTTTGGCTGTGTCAAACAGTTTAATACTCTAGTGCTGGTTTCAACAGTGTAAAGATTCAAAGTCTATCCTCCGTTTCATATCTAGTTGTTAGAAGCAAGACTAGCTCCTAAACCTTTGCAGTCTGTATCTGCAGAAACACCAGTTTCCTAATAGAGAATTCTTCATATTCACTTTCTCAATACTTTCAGCACTTTGATGCATGCAAACATATAAAGTTGTTCTATTCATCAAATGCTGTTCTTGCCACTGTGTGAGATCTGTCTACTTAAACTGTTGCAACGCATTACTATGAAACTGAATCAACTGGCAAAAAGTGACCTGAATTTCACTAATGGGTTGAATTCCGCCCTTTCCCCCATCAAAAATAAAAGGCTCAATCAGCACTCAACTCTCTGGCTAGACTGCCCAGGCTATTGTCCATACTGTATGCCCACATACGACACTGATAGAGCCAGAGAGAGCAACTGTGGCACTGAAAGTCATAGCTGACAAAGAATTAAATAGTGCTTATGGGATTTTTTAATTTTATGACTGATCTTCTGACTGTTAGGATTTCTCTTGTGACTTCTTGGGCCGCCATTATAACTCCTCAAGCTGTCCCCCGTGGCTGCTCAGGCTCACAATGGAAATTTGGTCCACTATAGGGGTCATATCAACTTCCATTCTAGCACTAACAAGGTGAGAAGATGGAAGGTGACAAGTGACATATTATTAGTCTCATTAGTCAACATAGACATAGCCATGTTTTGAATCCAATCAAAGTCTTTCTCAATTCCTGATACCGAGGATAGACAATCAACACCATTCGCCAGTGCATTGACTGTATCTGCAATCAGTGTGCTCATACTTGCAGCAACTCTGGATGAAAGGACAGGGTAAAAGCAGACCTCTAAATTCTTCTTGCTATCTGCCATGTTGGAATTAGAGTTTCTCTTTTTCTCTGTTATTAGTTTTGGTTAATGGAACTGTACAGTGGTTGGTACAGTGATCTCTCAGGGTCATCTATGATCTGTTTTGAATTAAGACTTTATAACATATTGCATTTTTCACAGTTCTTTTATCGAACTGTCGGAGGTCCGGGTATTGGTTTGCTGCGATAATTTTCAGTTATGTTAGGTGAGATGGTTAGGTATGTTCTGCCTCAGGAGGGATTGAAAGGTCTTATTTGATCCATTTATTATTTATATATTTATCTGATCAATATATAAGGTATTAATGTCTCTTTTCCGGATGTCTTGGTGTATGTACGTGCATGTATACCAAACATTGAAAAATGACAAAACTTCCTACAAAGATGCCATAAAAAATTCATGCAAGCTTCAATTCCAAGGAAAAGTGTATACTAATCATCTTCAGTATACCCTTCCATTGTGAGAATAAATGTGCTATGTTCATTCCGAATCAGATATATGAATGTTCAAATCTACAATACTCGACAACAGGTATTGTCCATGAATATTTTATGTTCAGGCAATGAGCAATCGTGATGAAATAGCATGCGACAGAAATCTTTGAGGCTGAATAACTTAAGCACAGTTTCTATAGATAGTTCCATTACACAATGTTGCATGTTCTTTTCTTATTTCAGAAAACAACAGAAATGTATAAAGCTAACTTCAACTGAGTGAAAAGCAAATTTGTACTTTCTGTTAAAGAAAAGCCCAAAAACATAGTTAATTTATTGGATTATTAGAATTAAAAAATTATATCCATAACTCACCCTCCATTCGGTTTCTTTCAAAAGGAACATTATTTTGAAACCACATTCTGACTTGTTCGACAGTCCAGTGTCGCACAATATTCATGCGAACCACATCTGAATTATGAGCATCAGTCCTTTCATTATCAGTGTCAGAGTTTTGTGATGTATCATCAATCACAAGACTTGCATATCCACTTTGAGAAGAATCTGAGGTATTGACCTTGCTGCAGATAAGAGATAAAAACATAATTAAGTTAAAATCTATCACCCTGTTCTTACAGAACAATAAAATACAGAGGAAATTATTCACTGCATATAAAAAGTCATATGAAAATTGCTTTTCTTGCAGCTATGAGATGAATTTTAGACTACCTTTTATAATACCAGAATTGACTTGGAACTTACGGAAGTGGGATTAAAGAGCCTTTTTTTAGACTCTGCCTTTTATGGCAGATAGATCTTGGTATTACAAACCCATAGATGTGGTCTCTTATTTAAAGAAAAACCTCTTGCAAAGGAAATGGGTAGAGTTGTCCCAAAATCCTAAGGCCATTGCAAGCTTGCAGGTTTCTCCATCATCTAGGAAACTGCAAACTTATGTAGCAATTAGGAGGCAGCAAGTACCTTCAGAGGGCTTTAAGATCAAGAGATATGTTGTGTGTCAAGCAAACAATTTTTTATATCAAGTGTGTTGTCCATAAATTTCAACAGTCTTAAAAATTTCTGTCCGCCATGTCAATTTTTTTTATTGATTTGTCTCCAAAATTTTGAATACTAAAATCCTTGCATTAAGTTCAATGTCTAGGGTTTCGTCTAAGCCATCCTGTTCATGTTTGAAGCAACTTGAGGTTTGCTTATCAAACATGGATATAGAGAATATGGGTAATTCTGTTGTTCATTTCCCTTGCTATAGGTAAAGATGAACAAAAGAACCTGCAGATGGAATTCATTTCCCATAGCTATTGAGATGGTCTAATTTAAAGCAGATTAATAATCAAGTTCAGTTATGAAATGGTTCTAGAACAGAACCACCAGAATTCACAATTAATCTGGAATCACCATTTCCTTCAATGCAGCACACAATTCATTTCTCCTGCTAGGGAAATAGACCACATGGTTGCATGAATTCATTGAAATGTATGTCCAACGAAGAAGACTCAAAGGATTTTGGGTGTAAAATTCTTCCCCCAGTTGCAGAAGCAATGGCTAGGCTGATGGTTTAAAAAGAACCAGGGTAAATTTTCCACATCCAGTGATACAAGACAATATTAACTATTTATAATAAAATAGTTGACTAAAGGTTGTCGAAGCAAGGAGCTAGCTATGCAAGACTGTCGAGTTACATGGTGAGCCCCACAGCTCAAGCCACTTTTGGGCCTTGGCAAAATAACAAAGTCTATGTGCTGGGTATGCAGCCATATTGCACATAAAAAAGAAGCAAGATTGTGTGACGATTGTAGTAGTTTGCCACCACCAAAAGCCAAAGAATAAGAATTGTCCAAGTCCATCAGGAAGTCGGCAAGACCTCCCGTGCAAGAAAAGTCAAAGTTAACATGAGGAAGCTGTGTTGATTTCCTGCCAATGCTTATGCAAAAAATCAAAATTGGTAAGTATATGCTAAGTAGGATGCAGCCAAGTTTGAATATGAAGTGGTGCAATGGCCCCTTATCAGAACTCGTGTGAATTCCATAGAGCTTGATAATAAGTCAGGAAGCCACCTAATACTGTCACCCATAGCAAGTCATGTAGCATGTAGTAGTGTTGATGATTCCCCACTGCCAAAGATTGAGGGGAATAATGAAAACGAAACCCATTGAGCAGGCGGTTAGACCAATCCATCCAAGAAGCAACAAGCAATAAGAAGGTGATGATGGTTCTCTGCTGCAGCCAAAATACAGAGGCTTGAAGGCTCTAAGTCTATCCATGTACTGTCCCCAATCAGACAACCTTAGGAAATATATGATTTTTCAAACATGTGCAAGCTGGAATAATGAATAAATGCCAAATGTAGGTGCCAAACCCTACTGAAATTAATGTTGATCAACAAAATGTCCAAATTGCAAACCCTTATTAATCAAAATGCATACTATGAACCACAAATCCAACCATTCTCAACGCTGTTATGAATTATGAAACCCTCAAAGGCTGAAAAGTAATCAATTTACTGATGTATGGCAGCTAGAAATGTTTGAAACACTTGTGTATTGCTCCAACATGGATTATAAATTAACTATAAGTGCAGATCTGAACTATTTAGGGATTGTTATGAAGCTGAAACCCTCATACAAACTTTATAATTCATTCATACATAGCAGATTTTTGACCTCTATGATAAATGACGACTCAAAATAATTAGAAACAATTCACTTTCAACAATTACAAACCCTAGATCAGCATTTGTAAAGGCCTGCAATCAATTAATGAGGGTATTTATTTGATTCCACTGTATGAATAATCAGCAAATCCACTTACAATAGAACGTACAAATGTATGGCAGGCAGAAACTCTCCAAAAAACTGCAAATGCAAGCTGGAAATGATATTTCAGCTAGTGTAAAGTTTAAACCTTGGTAAATAATTGTGGTTGGGTAAAATAGGCTATACAGCGACCTTATCCAATGTGGCAGCGGCTGGAATATCCATAATATGTGAAAAATATATCTAGAAACCCTTCTTCAATGGCAGCAATTGACTGAAAACCTCTGTCAATCAGCAGCAAATGATAAATCTTCCCTCAAACCCTTGTCAAATCAGCAGCAAACACCTATATAGTGGCACTAGCAGTGAAATTGAGGGCTAGAAATCACCAAAACAGCAGATCCGATAACTTAAATAACTCGCAACAGCAGCAAAATAATCGAAACCCTAGGCACAACATTAAATATGGCTGGAAACAATGATCAAATGCTGGGCGCAGCCATTATGAGGGCTAGAAACATGAATTAAATGGCTAGAAACATCAAAACTAATTACCTAATGCTTCGAAAACATTGAATCAATCACACAAATCATTGAAATCAACTGCAGAAACGAAGAACAACAGACAGATAATTTACACCTTCAAATCAGCTTTGCATTCCTTTGAAAGCTTACAAGCAACCTCCACAACTATCAAACTAACAGTTGCACGGAATTATTACACTGTATTGAGTTATTGTTCTTCTATTTTGCACCTATCTTTATACTATTCAGCTAAAAATCTGATCTTCCAAGAATAGCAAACTTACCTCACACAAGAGATGACTTGGAAAGTCTAAATCATTAGTGCTTATCCACACTTTATTAGACTTAATTAACTAAAATAAAAGAGTTTCACTTTAACACTTAAGTGAATTACAAAATAGAAATAACTCAAACTACTTTCACGTTCACATTGAACCTATGTAGAAGTTCCGAACTAAGCTAAAAACTCAACACTCCCTCTTAGCGAGGAAGGAATTCTGCACCAATCCAAGTTTGTCTCTGAATGATTCAAACTTCCTTTTTGCTAAGGGCTTAGTTAGAATGTCAACTAACTACTAATCTATGAAATGTATTGGAGCTTCATTGCTCCCTTCTGAATCCTGTCTCGAATGAAGTGATAGATGATCTCTATTTGCTTGGACTTGTCATATAACATTGGATTCTCTGAGAGTTTGACGCAACTTTGATTATCACAATAAATGACCATGGGATCCAACCCCTGATCAAATAACCCTACACGTAACTTGTGAAGCCAGATGGCCTCACAATTTGCAGTACTGGCTGCCATATACTCTGCCTCTATTTTACTTGGTGCCACTGAACTTTGTTTCCTATTGAACCAAGATATCATTCCTAAACCCAAGCTAAAGCAACACCCTACGGTGCTCTTCCTATCTATTGCATTCCTTGCCCAATCAAAATCTGTATACCACTGCAACTTTACTTCACCATCTCCAAGATATCTCAAACCATAATCCATTGTGCCCCTCAAATATCTAAGCACGTGTTTTGTTGCTATCCAATGCTCCTTTCTTGGCTCCACCATATACTAACTCAAGGTGTTCACTGCAAAACATAAATCTAGTCTTGTGTTGACCAAATACAACAAGGAACCTATCAACTGCCTATACAACATGGGATCAGTCACCTTTGAATCTAAAGTTGTCACCTTCCTCAAATTAGTGATCATAGGTGTGGCCATGGGTCAACAATCCTCCATCTAGAAACATTTCAGTATCTAAACTGCATACTTACCCTACCCAAGGAAAATCTCCCTAGGTTTCTACTAATCCTCTAATCCCAAAAAGTAATGCATCAAGCCAATGTCCTTCATCTCAAACTCGGAAGCTCAATCTGCTTTGCACCCTATAATTAGCTATTCTGGTCCTCTAATGAACAAATCGTCTACATACAACATCAAAATAAGTATATCTGACCCACTCACTATATAGATTAGGATCTACTTCACTTTTGGTGAAGCCCATATTTCGTAGATTTTCATCGATCCTGGAATACCAAGCTCTTGGTACCTGTTTGAGTCCATACAAGGCTTTTTTAAGCTTGCAAACATGGGATTCCTTCCCATTTACTTTAAAGCCCTGAGGTTGTTCTATATACACTTCTTCCTCAATAATCCCATTAAGGAAAGTTGTATTAACATCCATCTAATGTATCTTTCATCTGATGATAGAAGCTAAAGACATAACTACTCTAATGGAAGTGTATCTAGCAACTAAAGCAAAAGTCTCCTCATAGTCCACTCCCTCCTTTTGAGAGAACCCTCTCGCCACAAACCCTGTTTTGAACTTCTCAATGTTGCCATCTGCAATATGCTTGATTTTCAAGAGCCACCTAGAACTCACAACGGATTTCCCTTCTTGTCTTGGGACTATGTCCCATACATCATTCTTCATGATGGAGGTGTACGCAACCATGGCATCCCGCCAAACCTGCTAGTCTGCTGCCTCCTGAAAGTTGGAAGGCTCAGAATCTATGATGTTTCTCATCAACACTGCTAGAACTGGTTCACCCTGTAACCCACAAAGGTTGCCTTCTAAAACCCCTATAACCTGTGTTGTATATGGGCTAGATCCTTTTGGTATGATAAGAACTTGTGGATCCTTGAATTCAACTACAAAGCCCTTATCCTCCATTACCAGAATTGAAAGCAAATTTTTCTTGAGATCAAGAACAAGCAAAACATCATCAACCTCTAAAGAGGTACCTTAGTGAAGTTGAAAGAGAATTTTACCAACACCTGTTACTAGATACTTAACATCACCACCAAGGTCAACCTAAATTTCAGAGTTGTATTCTTTCAATTGGGTAAAATATTGTCGAGCTAATGTCATATGCCAAGAGGCCTTACTATCAACATACCAAGCATCCTATTAAGTAATCTTGGTACAAAGCAAAGAAATCATTGAGAATTCCTTCTCAAACCTGGTAGCAAACTCATTAATCTAAGTCTCTACAAAGGCTGCTACTTCCCTTGGTTCTTCTTCTTGTTTGGACACAATGTTGCATAATGACCAAATTTATGACAATTGAAGCACTTGATTTTACTCAAGTCTTTCGCTACTTATGAGGATGAATCCTCATCCTTTCCCTTTCCCTTATTGTTCTCTTTTTCTTTATTTCCCTTTGCCTATCAATTGAGAGCTAAATTTTCGTCACCACCCTTCTTGTCGCCTCTTGATTCCATCCGTGTTTCCTCTTGGATAGAATCATCCCACAGTCTCTCAAAGGAATGAAGCTTTTTCCTGGCACAAATGCCCTGAACAAAAGCATGCCATGAAGATGAGAACCCGTTGAAAGTTAAGTTCACTAGCTCTGCATCTTCCACTTTTTTTTCGATTGCTGCAAGCTGGTCACAAAGCTAAGTGACCTTCATCAGGTAACTGGTAACTATATCCAAACTAGACATCTCTATGGATCTAAGTTTGTTTCTCAATATCATTTTCCTGTTAATGTTCTCGGTGGAAAAAGACTAACTAGCGTGTCGAACATCTTTGTTACATCCCCAACCTTGACTAAGCTTAATTTTACTTTTTATATGATAAAATGGATGAATAATCATAGGTTAATGATTTGATGTTTGTGGGAAATATCAAGAAAAAAATCATTGATTATATGGATTATGATTAATACTTAGATTAGACATGAGATTATATGTTGTTGAGATTATTTTATCATAATGTTATATGATTTATTGATGATACACTGATCTTAGTCCATATGACTGTGCGTGTAACCAGGAAAAGAACCTACCTTCAAGAACGGAAGGAGAGTATCGCCGGAAAGAAGGGGATAGACATTTTGAAAAGACCAGTTTGCCATTTGAAGTCTCAAAATGATCATTATGTGAACCCATGCGAGAGAAGGCATGTGACTATTAGTTGCTATCTCAAGATTATCCTTGGTTTGACCATTATTGATTTGACGTGGGGAAAAGGTTTTCCAACGTCAAACTTTGTCGATTTGGTCGAAGGAGTTTCGCAATCTTTTTCTCTGCTTTGCTCAATATCCAAAGCTGACGTAAGCATAAGGTGGCAAGGGGGAGGTCTCGACCCACTCTCGCACCTAGGCCATCGTTGAATATTGACTTACATTGAAAATGGCAATGTTACCATTGAGTCGATATATATATTATTTATATCTTTGTTAAATTACGACATAGTGATAAAGATATTGGTTTTTATTAAAACATTATTATTTATCTCTTTGTGTTAGAGTTTAATTTTACAAGCTATCCTCATGCTCACGTAGGAGGGCATTTCTCCCACAATCCTCGAAACAAGGAAGAAGTGGGGAATAACCCACTTGGCCGCAAGGCTGACTGAGGGCAGATGGCCGATGGCATGCCCTCTTGAGGAGATTTTTGAGGAGCTAGTTCTACATAGTGGGTAGGGAGAGTGGGGAGAATCCCATACTCTCGAAAGAGAAGTAATAGTATTGTTGTTAGCTATTATTATTCTCTGTTTTTTTTGGTGTGGCATGTACGTTTCAGGCAAGGAGGAACGAAAGCAAGAACACAGTCTTGGTGAAATACAGCTCACGTAGGAGTTGAAGGGGATTTCGATAAAAACTGAGACAGAAGTGCTCAGGTAATCCCGTATATGTTTCTGTTATGATAGAAAATGGAATGATATGTATTCTAGTTCTCCTTTGGCCGCTACTGTGTTGAGTGGTGTTGCATGCTGGCCAAGGCCAAACCCCTGTGCCATGCATGTCGTTTAATCATGTTTAAGTTAGTTTCTTGAAATGAAACTTGTCTCTGATATTCTAAGCTTATTATTGTTATATCATGTACTGTGTTTAGATAGCGATGCTATCATTGTTCGAAGCTTATTATTGTTATATTCTGTACTGTGCTTCGATAGCTATGCTATCATTATTCGAAGCCTATTATTGATATTCCATGTATTGCTTTGGTAGCTATCCTATCACTATTTGAAGCATGTCTTTGTTAAAACTGGTTATGTGTCAATAGCTTTGCTATCGTTTCTTTGATTATTATATGGCTCGCCAAGTGAATGGAAAGGTGGCGGCTGAAGTATATGTTTGTGTAATCATATTTCTTTACATATTATATTGCTAGACTGGTTGAGTCTACATGTACGTAGAGCCCCAACCATGCTCACTGTCATAATGACAGGAATGGTGAATAAGGGATATCAAGGTTACAAACCTAACCCTATGTTGTTAAATAATTACATTGTATTATAATCTCTCTTATTTGAGAGGCAGTGAAGATTGTTTAATATGTGCCATGGTTATCGTATGGCCGTTCACTATTAAAATAGTGTTATTACCACATTGTCGCACCTCGTGGGTGGTCGGCTAAGAATAAAGCCACCAGTCGAGGTACTCTTTTATAAATTGTAAACCAATGAGGCTATGTATCAGAAAGAAGCTCTCGACAACCTTGAGTTGGAGTAGCTTAAAACAGAACTATTGTTCTTTAATGCATGCATGTTGCTATACCACTAGTCAAGTGGTAGTCAAAGAAACCTTTTGTTAGTAAGGTCGAATGATACAATGATATCATGCAACTATTTTGCAAGAACTCTAGTTAACCTTCATGAATTAGAGAGAACATGGGACTTGATATAAATAGTTATTATTGTCGAATATGTGGTAGTCTCTTAATTCCCAAGGACAAGATTGTTATATCTTATGGGGTTAGAGATGGATAACCTATTTATGGACAAATGTCGTAAACTTTCTACCTTTTATTGTTGACTTTTGAATAAGCCAAGCAAGGTTATTATCGGGGAGGATTAGATGAGAATCCTCGGCCCAAATTAGTTCCCATAACTCAGTGCCCATAATGGCACCTCAAGGCTATTTTCTAAATGTCCTCTTCACGAACTTTGATTTGATGATACCCTAATCTAAGGTCTATTTTTGAAAAATAGACAACTCCATGAAGTTCATCAATCAAGTCATTGATCCTGGGTATAGGATATCTATTCTTGATTGTCTTTTTGTTCTGAGCTCTGTAGTCTATGCACATCCTCATGGTCCCATCATTTTTCTTAACCAGAACTACAAATGAAGCAAAAGCGCTTGAACTAAGCCTGATGTGTCCCATGTCCAAAACCTCCTTAATAACCTTCTTGGATGGTGATAACAAGTTGATATTACTAGTTTTGTCCCTTCTTCTAACTCTATCACATGTTTAAAACCTCTATTAAGTGGCCTCCCTACAGATATATCATCAAATACCTTACTATACTTATCCAAATGAGACTGAACGTCAACATGATATGATGTCTTTCTTTCTAAAGACACCATGACAGAAAGTCATCTCCATTCTTTTGGCTGAAACAATTCTTAGTGCTCCACTAGACATCCCACGGAGGACAACTTTCTTTCCATCTGCACGAAATTTCAGCTCCATGGTCTGAAAATCTTGAGAATATTTGCCAAGGGAATGCAACCACTAAACTCTCAACACCATATTAGTGTATCCTATGCCAACAACATAGAAGTCATCCGTCACCTTGTGATTTCCCAAAATGATGCTCAACTAGGAAATCCTCTTCATGCAAGGCATGGTAAAATCATCAGCTACCATCACATTGAATCTTTCAAAATCTTCAACCTCAAGACCTCTTTTGGCCACCAACCCTTCATCAATGAAGTTGTGGGTTGCTCCACTATCAATCAACACTGTCAATCTTTGTCCATGGACTCCTCGAACTCCGAAAGGGTTGTACTTTGGAGTACCAAACAAAGTGGCAAAGGTACCCTTAGCAACAACTTTCTCGTCTTGCTTCTCAAATTTCTAACTTTCAAGTTGAGGTTCTTCTTTTGCGGATTCTTCATCCAAAACAACCTCAATGTAATGAACTTGTCCTCTTCCAAGCACCTATGGCCTAGTTCCCAAGGCTCCTTGCAGGAAAAACACAACTTCTTCCTTCGAAGCTCATTTCTAGCCTCTTCCTCCTTGTCCTTTTTGGCCACTCTTTCTGAAATGGCTTCTTCTGCTACTTTGCATGAGACTCTTTTGAATAGAATTTATTCTTCAAAATAGAAAGCTCCATGCTCATTGCCCTTCTTATGGCATCTTATAAAGAAGGTGGGTCAAAGGCCTTTACCCAACCTTTTAGGGGCTCTGTTAACCTTTCTATGAACAAAACAGTAAGTTTCCTTTCAGAGACATCACAAACCATAACTTTGGAACTCCGTCACATAATTGTCTACTAAACTACATTGCTTCGATTAGGCCAACTCTCTGAAATGGATCTCAGGATCCTTTCTATCAAATCTATCAATGATTCATTGGCTGAAATTATAATGACTCAATCAAATTGTGCCCTTGTGTAACCAACCCGTGGTACCACCATTCATGCGCTACTCCTTCCAAGTGGAGGGTAGCATATTTGATAGCTTCTTCAAATATTGGATTAAGGGAGAAGTGAGTATCCAATTTTTGAATCCATGAACGTGTTGTGCACTTGCTTGAACCACCAAAAGTGGGTATTGACAGTTTACCCAATCTACGTTACAAGTCTTGATGATTGTAATTCGTGTTTCTTTCCTTTCTTGGGGGATTTCTCATCTTCAAGTTACAAAGATCTTGCAAAGGCATGGCTGAATGAAACTCATTTCCTAAAGATTGGTACTCATGCAAATAATCAAGGAAATTATCACCATGCTGATTTTCTTGCTCTTCTACACCCTCAAGGACTTCTCTTGTTACAAACTTGGTTTGGAGTGCATGAGCTGCACAACTAATCACTGACTTGGTGTGGTTATTGTTATGATTTGTTGATGTACTTCCTTGACCATTTTGATTCCGATTTGCCCCAGAAGTGTTCATGTTCTAAAAACTCTGCAACATCTGAGTTACAAATTTGTCAACTATTGTTGACCTTGGATGGCAGAGTAGCAAATCGATTATTTTCCCTCATTGAAAGTCCCCTCTCTGCCATATCAAAATCCTCTACCTCAAATTCTGGAACTAGAATCTCTGCCTCTATATTAAATAGATCAGGAGACTAAACTCTCCTTTCCCTCTGATAATATCTGTACTCTCTGTCACTAGGATGCATGTGAAGAACTCTGCAACAAAGGATTACCTTTTGAACAGGCTGGCAAGATCACCAACTCTGATATCACTGTAATAACCCAGCTTTTCTTTTTGAAAATTTTTACAATATAGAAAGATGCAAATGCAAGCCCTCGCACTTTCTAATCACTCAGATCCTGATGTGGGCAAGGTGAGAGCATACGGTGTTTGGAAACACTATCTAGAAGAATGCAATACTCGAAACGTAAATAGGCGACATAGCCGACCAAAGCATACAAGCAAAATACTAGACCAAATTAACACCTCTTTGACAAACAAGTATGCGTGTATGTACAAAGCCACTAACAAATTACAACAGATCTAATCAAGCCAAATTGGCTAATAACAATACAAGCCTAATGTAATGTCCCTTTTCTAGTCCATTCCAACATTCTTCGAAAGCTCCAAGATTCTTGGAGAATTCCATCATCTTTGGAGAGCGCCAACTTTCTGTGGACAGAAGACCTATGCACTTAAGGTGTTCATGGAGTTATCAAAAAAGTATAATTGGCCCATTTTAATATTTTTCATAGACTTTGGGAATGATGTGAGAAAAATAATTAAATAATTAAGTTGTCTTAAGGTAGCTTTATATTTCAAACTTTTTCTAGATTCCAATTGGTTCATGATTTAACTATCATGGGGGAAATTTTAGATGATTTTCTCATTGAATTAGTTGAAAAGGCTTTGCCTGGTGAAGGGTTTCCAAATTATATCAAAGAAGCGCTGCAAAAGCCAACTACATTACATGAAGGTTTAAGGATTGGGAATTGCAAATTCCCAAGATTTATTTAGGATCCTAGTATTTACAGAATGAATCAATCAATTGAAGTTGATGAGCTAATTTGATATTGTTGGACGACAAACAATTCTGGGGAGAGAGGACTTGTAATGTCCCTTTTCTAGTCCAATCCAACATTCTTGGAAAGCTCCAAGATTCTTGGAGAATTCCATCATCTTTGAAGAGTGCCAACTTTATGTGAACGGAAGACCTATGCACTCAAGATATTGGTGGAGTTATTAGGAAAGTATAATTGGCCCATTTTAATATTTTTGTAGACTTTGAGAATGACTTGTCTTAAGGTAACTTCATATGATTTTCTAAAGGAAACTTATGTTTTAGTTAATTATTTTAAAAGAAGAGTGGCCAACGTCATAAAGTGTTTTTAAAAGAGGACCAGAAGTGATAACACTAGGCATGGGCTACAAAGTGATGGCTTAAAAAGTTGTTTTAAAATAGGTCATAAAATTGATGTTGAAAATACATATTAAAAGATTCAAAAGTCACTTTATTGTTATTATTGAAGGGAATAGTGAATAAAAAAGACAATATTTGGTTGCCCTAGAAGTGCCTATAAAAGAAGGAAATTAGAACAGAAAGAGGCTATTGTTGATTTTAAGAAAACCCTTGTTACAAAGATTGAACTCTATTCATCTTCTTCTGCCTAAGGATGAAAAACCTTTTGGCAAGATCAGTTTCGAGGACGAAAACCCTCCTCGTTGATTGAGTAATTCTATCTAGGCAATACCTACGTGCTTCATGATTTGGTTTCAAAAACGAAAATCCTCCTAACCATTTGAGTGGTTTCATTCAGAAATCACCATTGAGCTGAATGCTTCCAGTTTCTTTGGGCATTTGGTGTTTGGAGATTGTAGTTTTTTAGATTCAGTGATTTATCAAAGTTGAATGTTTATATTATTCTAGTTGTTTGGTATTGTGGTTTTTAGAATGAATATATTATCCAGTTTGGTGTGTTTCAATTTCAGCTTGTGTGCTTTTGATGGTTTTGGTGTGCATTTCCAGATTGAAGCAGAGATTTATGGGTGTGATTTATTTGTTGTTTGAGTTTTAACCTAGCATTTTGCTGATGTATGTTCAATCGCTGCAATTTGAAGGCTATTTCCTTGCCTAAAATACAGGTTGTATGTCATGTCCCCATATCAAGACACTGTTAAAGTAAAGATTTGAATATGATAAAGATGGTTTGTAAAATATTATTTCGGATGATAGAAATAACTAAATACATTATATATTATTTAATAAATAATATTACTGTATGAATATTTTATTTTAATTAAAATATAATATCCATATTATAAATAACAATATATATAAATATAATATATTATAACATATCCCTTGAAAGGGAAATAAATAAAGGTTGTGAGATAGAAGTCATCATCGGAAGAAAATATAAAAAGAGTATCGGATAAATACATATATTTAGATTTGCAGTAAAAAGGAGTGAAATATATATTATAAAATATATAAACGGCAACAACAATACAATAAAAATTATATTATGGCAGCATAGGTAAGGAATCCCAGGTAAAGCTATAGCAAGTAAGTAAGTATTTATATTTACTTATTCAATTTATGATTTGTAAGAATTTATATTTACTTGTTCAATTTATAACTTGTAAGATATAAATGATAAGGTTATAAAGTAGGAACTGATATATGTGATATATGTGTTTATGTATGAAATTTATATTTTAAATATGTATCTTGTATGATTTGAATTCATAAGTGATTTATTAACACCATATGTGGGAAAGAGTAGAAAGTGCCAAGAGGCCATTCATGGATATTTATCACATAGAGGCCTTGTCACATGAGGTATGAGGTACCCATAGTGCAAGGATTGTGAATTAATAGCCTTGGCTACCTAGAGTACCAAGGAGTCTCACAGAGGCCTTAGCTCCAAGAGTACAAAGGTACTTCTTGAGTAAGGATGGGAGACATTATAGCCCCATGGTGGATAATGGCAACTCTCATCTCATCTCACATAAGTTGTTAATAAATGACGTATGAGAGATAACAAGTATGTAATATATATAGATAAAGATTAATTAAGGCTTTAGGGTAAAACCTAAGGAGAAGGCTTCAGGGTAAAACTTAAAGATTAATGAAGGCCTTAGGGTGAAACCTAAGGGGAGGGCTTTAGGGTAAAACCTAAAGATTAATAAAGGCATGAATTCCTAAGGGTAGATATGAGACTTCCTAATTAACCACCTAACACTAAGAAGGTGGGGTAGATAGTTATGGTAGGTATTGATCATTCCATGGGAATGGACCTTGATTGATGAATCAAGGATATTGCTATGGACCTTCGATTTAAATATCGAAGGAATGGGCCTTAGTTGATGAACTAAGGAATTATGGGCCTTAGTTGACAAACTAAGGAATTATATTAATGGACCCATAGGATTGAGATGACATCACCTACCTAACGAATCTTCTCTCACAAGGTGGAAGGTGAGGTTAATAAGAGGCCTAAGGATTATCTCACCCAAGGAGAATCATGATGTATGGAAAAATGGATTTATGAAATGGCAAATAGTATATGGTTATGTTTATGATTATCATCAAGATTAAAAGCAAATGAAAAATGGAATACTAATGTTCTCTTTTGGTAAGTTGAAATTGTGTGCAAGATTGCGGAAAAATTGGGCTTGCTAGAAGGGGACATTACATTGTACCTCCTTATGCTTCAACCATACCATCTGTGATTGGTAGTAGCAGATTTTGGGAAGTTTGGCTGAGCCACACAGTCTACAAGGCAGTTTTACAGTTTTGGAATGAGGGTTTTGCAGAGTTTTAGTGACAAATCAGTTTGGAACAGCATTTTACTTCCAATATCAGCTCCAAATCAACGGATTAATATTGAGTTTAAATCCTTTTTGGCTGATCGTACCATGTGGGTATGATAATACTTTATATTGTTGATTTCCCAGTTCTAACCTTGGCTGCAGTAGTTGATAAATGGCTGATTAGAATTATTTTCAGTTGTTAAGTGTTTATTTAAAATTACTTTTCTAATAATTTCAATCTCATGATTAAATGTAAATCTGGATAGTTCAACCACTAGATAGTAATTTGCATATAAATTAAATTGTAAATTTGGATAGCTCAAATCCCAGATAATCATTTGCAATTGCATTTATTTTCAGCCCATTTTAGCATTGATCGGTTCTGCATTGTTATCGACCATTTTGGCTTGATCAAACCTACCTGTTATATGTCAGTGACCGCCAAAGAGATGTTGATTTCGATCAGCTATGCCACTTGTATGTTCTAGTCGGCAATGCCGCCTATTTACTTTTCCAACATTGTAATCATTTAGTTAGTGCTTCCAAACATTGTATACTCTCACCTTGCCCACATTGAGATATAGGTGAGAAAGTGTGAGGGCTTGTTTTTGCATCATTCATATATTGTAAAATTTTCAAAAAATTAGTTGGGACATTACACTTGATCAATGCCAAAACGGGCTAGAATATATTCAAATGTAATGGATCTAGTGGTGAACCGACCAAGACCTTCTTACAATGAATTCAAACTACTGGCGATAAACCATCCAATTTTTACAATCTGAGCAATATGCAAACTACTATCTAGCAAAAAATGATCCAGATTTACAAACATGTAATTGAGACTAGTGATTAAACAACTCGAAACTCTAATAGCAACAAACAGAAATATAATTGTAATCAAAAAGATGTCAGCTACTGCAGCAAAGATTTGTCCAAAATATTCAACAACATAAAAAAATATCAAGCCCAGATGGTACGGCCTAACAAGAGGACTGAAAGGTTGCCAAAAACTGATAACTAAAAGTTGCAAACTGAACTTAGAAGCTGATTTTGAACTGATACTAACACCTAGCACTGTTGCAACTCAAAGTTGATCTGTACAGCCCATATCTCTTATGGTACGGCCCCCAAAGACTCTTACTAACTATTGCGACTCATTGCAGACATGTACGACAGTATTAGAAGGATGTATGGCCTGCAATAAGGGCTGGAAACAGTCAAAATGTTGTGGTTGAATCAGGCCACTTCACACGCCCCACCTCATATTGTACAGCCTACACAACATGTACGGCCAGCAAGAAAATATGGTACGACCCACCCAGATTTGTATGGCCAGCTAATTCAAAACCATACGGCCTAACAAGCTTCACAAAAAATAGCAATTGAAAATTGCATCAAACAAGATATGACAAAATCCAAACAACAACTAAATCACACCAAAAATTTCTCCACAAAACACTGAAACTTCACACAATTTAATCAAACTAAAAAATCTTCACAATCATCAACACCTAAGTAATCCTAAGTGGAATTACTCAGATGGATAGGAGGGTTTTCATCCTCGAAACCATCTTGCCAAAGGGTTTTCATCCTTAGGAAAAACAAGAACTCACGTTCATTCTCAGAGCATAGAGATGAGTAATAAGTAGGAAGAAGATATTTTGTGCACAAGCTCTCCTTATATAGACCTTTTTGAGATAATATAATTTTATTCTTAATTCTTTTCCCTTTTTCCTTCCAACTTAAGTGTTTGAAAAGCACCAACACCTTTTGTCCCCCATTCCTAACGACACTTTTTAAACTCACTTTTAAAACAACCTTTTCAATAATAAAACAGAAGTTGTTTTTCTAAAATATAACTTAAAGTTACTTTTTGGACAACTTAAATTAAATTATTAAAATATTTCCCTTTTATCCACCCCATTAGCCTACAAGAAAAATTGAAAGAATAGGCTAAGGGTCTTTGCTAGACTTACGCTTGAGAAGGGAGCATGACATGCAATTCATAGTGCCTGGATACTTCAAGATCAACAGACTACTAAGTATTGACAAACTACTAAGTATGGACAAACTACTAAGTATTGACAGACTGATACTGAAGATGTTAAGCAAATTGACGAGGAGGAGGTGCAACCGGGGTTGGTCAGGCTTCCATTGGACGAACCGCAACTTCAGCTAGAGAGTGACACAAATAGTTCTTTTGATATTGATAGCCCAGATGAGGCATAGTTGTAAATTGAAGTTCTTTGAGTTTAACTTTAACTTTAATTTTAAACTTCAAACTTTAGAATTTGAACAAGGAAATACCTATTTTACCGGGTTCCTCAGGAACACCCCCCATATCAGTATAGGTCTATTCCGGGTACTGGTCCTGGGCCTATTCGGCTCTGAGTTCTCCGAAGGTACTGCTTGGGAACCCGGGTGGGAGAAACTAGAGGGACCTGCAGCGCCTGGGCACCCAAATTTTTTTAAAAAACTTTTTTTACATTTTTTTATACAAAAAAAAACCTCTAAAAGCACAAATAATTTTAAAACATATAATTATATATAAAATTAAAATATATTATATTTTATATATATTTATATATAAATTATTAAAAATATATACTTAAATAAATAAACAAATAAATATATAGTTATTTAAATATATATTTTTTCATGATTTATATATAACTATATATATAAATTAATTTACATATAATTATTAATTATATAAAATTAATTATAATATAGATAAATATATTTTTTAATTATTTATATATAATATCTATTTAAATTAATATATATATTATATATAGTTTATTAATATATATTATATTAAATCTAATTATTAATATATATGTGTGTTGTCGTACCGTACCCGAGCCAAAAAATTGACGTATCCGCGTACTTGAACCTTGTATCTGTACCCGAACCCATACCAGGATCGGCAACTTAGGGAAATACTTTAATACTGTTGTTATACTATTGTCATGATTAAACTGTTATACAACTATCATGATTAAATTTTATTGTTGTTATATTGCTTATACTGATGTCATGATTAAATTGACTACTATTGTACTACTGCCATGATTAATTTTATTGCTATTATACTACTGATAATAATAAATATTTATTGTTGTTATACTGCTATCTATTAAGTGGTAGAAATTTGAGTATGTCTTTCTCTCTATATATATAATATATTTTTTCAAAAATTCATATATATTCTCATCCCCCTGCCATCCCCAAAAAATGGCTCTCGGACTACCATCCCCGAAACGTTTCCCCTGTCATCCCCCCGTTCCCATCCTCGAAACGCTGTGGAAGATAGTTTTTCAAACAATGCAAGTTGGAATAATGAATAAATGTCAAATGTAAATGTCAAACCCTAATGAAATTAATGTTGATCAACAAAATGTCAAAATTGCAAACACTTATCAATCAAAATGCATATATTTGCAAGACTCGCCATATACTCGCCGAGTTTTGAAAAACTCGCGAGTTTTTTCAGACAACGAGTAATTGAAGCAAAAACTCGCCAAAAAAAAACTTGAGTTTTTCTGAAAAACTCGCCAAAAACTCGCCAAAACTCGCGAGTTTTTGGCGAGTTTTTCAGAAAAACTCGCGAGTTTTTGGGAAAAAAAAAACAGAAAAAAAAAAAAAAAAAATTTAAATTTAAAAAAAAAAAAAAAAAAAAAAAATTAAAATTTTTTTAAAAAAAAAAAAAGAAAAAAAACTCGCCTGCGTGAAAAAGATTCTAGACTTTGGAGGATCCATCAGATTTCAGAGTTAACCAAATTCTCAGGGTTTCAGGGTTTCAGACTTAGCCAAATTCAGGGTTCCAAGGTTTCAAACTTAGAATCAGCCATCAGGATTCCGCATGAGGATGAGATTTTGTACTCAATTTGCATTCAAATTAATCAAATTTAATAGAAAACACTTTTGTACTCATTTATGGACTCATTGGATACATCTTGTTATTGGATACATTGGAGCCCTTGGA
The DNA here is from genome assembly GCA_027924645.1 of Cunninghamia lanceolata. NCBI lineage: Eukaryota > Viridiplantae > Streptophyta > Pinopsida > Cupressales > Cupressaceae > Cunninghamia > Cunninghamia lanceolata. The sequence goes on along the minus strand of BSBN01001026.1, from coordinate 4,052,147 downwards.
CAAGGCGGGATGAGCAGCCTGCATTGTTTTCCGAGGATGAGATCTATGATTCGGAGAGACAAGCAATGGAATGAGGGGGGTGGAATCGGTGGATTGGGATTCTCATTGGATGACATTGAGGATGAGGAGGATGAGGAGGATGAGGAGACATTGGCACCAGTACCACTACCAGCATCTACATCCAGGATGGAGATTGAGCCACGGTCTATCATGCCGAGGATGGAGGAGCCACAATAGATTCTAAGGACTAGACCCTCTAGTTCTACCACTCCCCTAGTTTTCACTAGACTTGGGAAGAGGAAGATGTAGTATTTAGTATTTACTTTCAATTTTACAAAAACAATTTGCTATTTTCATTTTGTCTCAGACTATCAGTATCAGCGCATTCCACATGAGGATGCCATTTTGTACACAATTTGCTTTGAAATCAATCAATTACAACTAGACTCAGCTTGTTTCTCATTTATTGACTCATTGGATGCATCTTATCATTGAATTTTGCAAAAAAAATGCGTTTTTAATGAAATTTAAACAATTTTTTAAGTTGCCGAGTTTTTTGCCGAGTTTTTCCGAGTTTTTTGCCGAGTTTTTGGCGAGTCGAGTTTTTTGGGCTTGGCGAGTTTTTGCTTTTGGCGAGTTTTTCAACTATGATATTATGAATCACAAATATGACAATCCTCAATGCTGTTATGAATTATGAAACACTCAAAAGGCTGAAAAGTAATCAATTTACTGATGTATGACAACTAGAAATGTATGAAACCCTTGTGTACTGGTCCAACATGGATTATAAATTAACTATGAGAGCAGATTTGAACGATTTAGGGACTACTATGAAGCTGAAGTCCTCACACAAACTTTATAATTCATTCATACATAGCAGATATGACTTCTATGACAAATGACAACTCAAAATAATTAAAAACAATTCACTTTCAGCAGTTACAAACCCTAGATCAGCACGTGTAAAGGCCTGCAATCAATTAATGAGGGTATTTATTTGATTCCAGCTTATGAATAATCAGCAAATACACTTAAATAGACTGTACAACTATACAGCAGGCATAAACCCTCCAAAAAACGTGCAAATGCAGGCTGGAAATGATGTTTCAGCTGGTGTAACACTGGTAAATGATGGCAGCTGGGTAAAACAGGTTGTACAGCAACCTTATCCAATGTGGCGGTGGTTGGAATGTCTGCAATATGTGAAAAATAGACCTGGAAACCCTTCTTCAATGGCAGCAATTGACTGAAAACCTCTGTCAATCAGCAGCAAATGGTAAATCTGCCCTCAAACCCTTGTCAAATCAGTAGCAAACAACTGTATGGCAGCGCTAGGAGTGAAACTGAGGGTTAGAAATCACCAAAACATCAAATCCAATGACTGAAATAACTCACAACAACAGCAAGATAATCCAAACCCTAGGCACAACATTAAATATGGTTGAAAACAATGATCAAATGCTAGGCACAGCCATTATAAGGGCTGGAAACATGAATTAAATGGATGGAAACATCAAATAACAGCCAATAATAAAATAATTAGCACATATGTACTATAGAGGCACTGTAGCGACACTATAGCAGCAACATGTAGACTTGAAACCCCAGCCAATGATGTTGATTTGATAATGTAGAGTAATTTGCTTGCAAATATGAATCGAAATAACCGCAACAATATGCTCAAATGTGATCCCCAAATAGAATCACCTCATCAAATGGATATGAGGGTTTTCATCCTCAAATCCTCAATGGAATCCAATAGGGTTTTCGTCCTTGAATGCTTCAAACTCCAAATTGAAAGGAATAACGAAAATGACAAAATCAAATGATTTGCTTTGAGCCTTGACCTCTCTTTTATAGGCACCCACTTTAGGCTCTCTATTTTATTTTTTTAATTTTAATTTACCAAGTATTTAAAAATACTTTTAAATTACATCAAAAAGCACTTTTTGAATTACATATTGAAATAAGTGTTAAAAACACTTTTTAAATAATTTAAGTTGCCCATTTGAAAATACAGTGATTGGGCCCAACTTAAAAACATTATTATTATTTCCCTTATTTCATCCCTTAGCTAACGGCAAATAAAATAAGCTACAGGTCTTAAATTAATTCTTTTAGTTTTGAAAAGGGGGCATGACAATCAACCAAGCAACCAAATCCACCCACCATAAAGGAAGGTTCATAAGTGTGTGGTTGCTCGAATTCCCTGACATTGACAATATACAAAACTGAAGAAATAAGGGCATAGTCGGGAGGGAGGGAATGGCATGCTCTCAAGCATCCAAAAAGACGGACATAGAATCACGGAAGTGTTAGTGGCGGTCTGTTGTTACCACCAGAACCATAAATTTGGCTAAGCTCCCATGTTCATCTAGCAATGAAAGCACATTCCTCAAGAGCATTCAATACTCATCTATATCCTCTTTTGTCAGCCACTCACTGAAGCTCTATAATTAATGTCTTTTTTCCCTTATATCTTGCTCAAAACTCAATTGATTTATTTTCATTTGGCATCATTCTTTCTGCTAATTTTCTCCAATTCAAATATAAGGCAAGAAGATTACCAGGAGGGAGAAAAAGATGAAATACATACCAAAATCAGAAAAAGAGTCCAAGACTTCACAAGTTCAATGGTGTCTTAGATCAGTGAAATTAGTGAGATCAATATGGGCACATCAACATGGTAGAATATTCAAAATGCATGCATAAGCTGAGCAAGCGCAAGGCAATTTATCAGTCTGGTTTAATCCATGCCCTGGAATTTCCAGGAACAATTCTCAGTCAAAAGCTAGTATTGGAGTGTGCAGACTATTACAATACAGACCCCAGAGAAACAATTACTTCCCAGTGTGGAGAACCACTGCTCAATTAAGTCCTTTTTTTGAGGTCATGCTAGGGTTGCCTTTAGATTCAGTGCAGAATGTCTTCAAGCAGGAATCAGTTGTTTTATCACTAACAAATCTAAGACTTCCAAGTACAAAAGGATCATAAATGGTGAATGATGGAAATGTCCAAAAGCCTGTATCAAAAAGGGATCTGTGCTAAGCACACAAATTTTGAAACAGAATACATGGTTTACATTATTGTGCTTAGAAGAATTGGCAGAGAAAAGGATTCCCCAATTTAAATACTCGACGTATTTGTTCATCCTGAGGTTCACCACAACAAAATCTAATTAGACTGATCACCAACATGTTGCACAAGCACCTCTTATGGGTAAGAACTGGTTTTTTTTTTTTTTTTTTTTTTTTTTTTGAAATCTATATTTCTATTTAATTTACATCATGTTACAACAAAAGAATAGACCATGAGCCTTTGCTACTGTAGATGCCTTAATGGAGAATAATTTGTCTATAAATGTTATCCCAAGGAGATATCAACAAATTGTTGGCAATAAATGACAATGGCTTTATATACCAAGCAGTTAATGAACTCAAATATGATTTCAGATTTTGTAGGGTTTCTGACATTAGAAGGAAAGCCATCATGAAATGGGCAGATTTATACATTCAACAAAGAGAAAGATCTTCATTAGAGATTGTTTCTTCGAAGGAGAACCCATTGAGCTTCCTCATTTTGTCCCTGACTAGATGTCATTATTAGAATTTGTTGGGAAAACACTAGTCCATAAAATATTCAGTGTCACGAAGAAAATTACACCCATCCAATACCCATGGTAATTAGAAACTATACATGTAAGAGTAGGAACTATGTAGCTGATTTAGAAGAAAGAAATTCAATAAGAAGAAATTGGATAGAGTGCCAACTCAAAAGCGATATGATGGGAGAGATTAAGCAAATTGATAACTTACAGACAAATCCCAGACCCATATAAGGATGGCATGCAAAATTGTTACAACAACATGCATGTAAATGGTGGAGGAAAAAGGATAGACACAAATTACCTTGGCAGTAAGAAAGAAGAACCTCTATAGATGGATTGTAGGACATAATAACCCGGCCAAAATAACCCTGGACAGAATAACCCGATCACAATAACCCAAGGACAAAATAACCCAGGGTCATAATAACCCAAGCCAAAATAACCCGTGGTCAGAATAACCCATGGACAGAATATCCCCGTAAGAATATAGAGAAAGGAAAACAAAATTTATAAATTACATGTATGTTGCTAAAAAACTTTATTATTCAAATTTTCAATTAAAGTGTCAAATTATAAGCAAGGACAATGATCCCCATAACAAAATAAAAAGAAATAATGAGCCACAAGCTGGCCTCCCAAACAACATAAAAAAGGGAATCCCAAATCTTAGAGGAGAAGAAAAATCAGAACAAAGAAGATTTTGCTAGTGATGATGTGGATAACATGGCCTCACAAGATTTAATTGATCAACACAACAATGAAGAAAACCAAAGGAAGATAGATAAGCAAATAATGATTATGTCAATGACCCAAAGGACCAAAAACTGACAGAGATACATCAGCTAGCCAATTACAGATTCCTACTTCTTGACTACAAAAAATTACCTTAGAATGAGCAATTGTTATTGTTTTCAGTCCTTTAACCATGGGACAGTCATAAATTTACATTCAAACACATAATACAAGCATGAAAACAAGAAAACAGTAATTATAGAACACATGAAAATGACTGACACAAGTTATTCTGACCTGGAGAAACCCTAAATAGGGAGAAACTCCAGTTGAGAGGCAAATCACTCCTCATGTCCACTATGCAACAGTCAAGTACAGTCAAGTACAATGAAGTATGGTCTGAACACAACCCACAAAGCTCTTCAACACATTACACAAGCTTGTACAACCTTCATTCAACTGTTCTGTTCCAAAACCCTGCTCCAAACATGTCAACTAGTATGGAGACCACTTGCTCCCAAATGTAAACATGAGTGTCAACCCATCTGCAGTCTTCAAAACTGGTTTAAATAACATCTTACACATTCCTCAAGTACATGGACACACAAACCAATGCTTGGAAGAGGAAACGAATAGACAAAACCCTTCAAATTCCATGTTTTGCATGTGCAGTGACAAATTTGCTGGTTGCTTAGCAAAAAAGTTTGCCGCTTCTAACAAGTTCGCCAGGGTGAACACTGTTTGCTATTAATTCTACGCTACCAGAGTTTAGCAATGTAAATTATAACAGAAGTAACAATAACACAATGAATGCTAGATAAGCAGATCTGTTCATATAGGTAGTGTTTTTACAATTGCTCAGTATAAACTATAAAGAGACCCAAAATCAGCATACCTTCCTTAACATAGACTTGCTTTTTAAATGACAATGCTTATGGTTATTGATTACAACTGAATCACATGAAGTTATATCACTACTTAATGCTGACAAAAGATAACAAGTCAGCTACGATAAAATATTATTAATCCAACAATCTACATTGTCCGCCTTTTAAGGAAAATTGGAGTCCCTTCCGACAACAATAACAACAAAAGAAAGAATGCAACAAGAAGTTGTAGGTGGGGAGGCGGTGAACTAGATGACCCTACATAATGGAGGCAACAAAATTATAGCTCAAGTTCCTGAATGTCATCCAAAGCTCCTTCTCAATATGTGATACAACTGCAGGCGCAAGCTTCATTTGGAAGTTGATTCATAACCAAAGCAAAACTAGATGCCATGGTAAGTTTGTGGATTCCAAGACATTTCAAATGATGCAAACAAGTTTGCATGCTCTCATACACATAAACATTCTCAGTTGTCACCATTCTTCCATAGATAGAATATGGAAATTCTACTTCATAAGCCATAACAATTCACCACTTGCTCCCTTCTAAAGATCTACATAGTGCTTTAGACACTCCCTTAGAAAAGACTTTGAATAATTTGGAAACTATGTAGCCAATTCATCTGCTCATACAAAAGGAAGTCTCCCAAGCTTCTCTGTGACACACAATTCATGATATATGTGCACCAAAAACCTATTTACAATATAATTTTGAACATTTTTAGATCCTAGTGAAAGTATTTCAATATGAGACTTGGTAATGGCAACTGCAAATTTGAACGGTATAGTAGAGTGTATGGTGTCACTAATGGAGTGTATGGTTGTGTCATAAGTTCACATATAGCAGACCCTCTATCAAACCATGCAAGTCATACAATAGAGGAGTCATCAAGTTTGTACAGAGGTGCATTGTGATTTTTAGGGCCATACGGTGATGTTTGAAGTAAAAATAATTATTGGGCTACTAATGATGATCTTTTTTATGCAAGCAATGGGAGAAGATGGTAAAGAGACGAAAGGGAAAAATAAGGGAGAGCTGAGGAAGAGAAACAGGTGCAAGTTAAAGAGGGCAAGATGTGAGAGGGACCAGGGGGTGTCAAGACGAGTCTGAGTGGTCAATTTTGAGAGAGGTTAATATAGGATGCCAAGTGAAGCTCAAACTCCAACCATCATCTCATATGAGGTTATGTGGGTGTCTATTGATTTCTATCGCCTCCTTTAATTTTCTCCTAAAGAAGTTTTCTTCTTTAGCCAAGATTTGGATGTTCTCTTAACATATGTGGTGTTTTGTGAGGGAAAAGTTCTCGGCAAGGGCAGATTTGTTGGTGTACTCATGTTTAATGTCAGCACTATATTATTTAATCCTTGTGCTAATGGAGTGACTGTTTCTCCAATGTAAGGGGTTCCACAAGAGCAATCGATCTTATAAGCCCCAAAGTTTAGGGGTTCATAAGGATCTTTGGTGGAAGGGACAAGATTTCTCACCATGGTTAAATGTTTGAAGGAGCATCTCAGGCCTTTTTTCCAAAGGATTTTTGAAGTTTTGTTGGTAGCACCTAAGATGTCCTTGGAGCTACCAATGCATTTGGAAGAGGTATTATGATTTTTGGTTTGCTTAATTGCTTTAGAAATGTATTTACACTTGTATCCATTTAGTTTACAAACTCCAGTGAAATGCAATTTCTTGATCAATGCGCTCATCATGGCATATTCAAAATCCTCTAAAAGCAAAAGTTTTGAGGATGCCCGCCTTTTGGGCTGGATGGTGGCGTGAAGAGGCATCTAGGTAAAGGTCCGTGCATGTGGCTTTTCTATACACTTGACAAGCAAGAGAGCCATCTGGTTTTCTAATGAAAACAATGTCAAGAAAGGGCAGTGCGTTATCACGTCCCAATTCTTTAGTGAACTTAATGCTTTCATTTATGCTATTTAAGTGGGAATGACATTCTTATAGTTTTTCTATACCATGTTGCCAGAAAATATTAGTGTCATCAACATGGCGTTTCTACCATTTCAGTTTGAGAGGGAAGAAATTGTCCTCAACTCCTTCCCCCTCAAACCGAAATGGTGGAAACGCCATGTTGATGACACTAATATTTGCTGGCAACATGGTATAGAAAAACTAGAAGAATGTCATTCCCACTTAAATAGCATTAAGTTCACTAAAGAACTAGGAAATGATAATGCACTCCCCTTTCTTGACATTCTTTTCATCAGAAAACCAGATGGCTCTCTTGCTCATCAAGTGTATAGAAAAGACACACACACAATCCTTTACCTAGATGCTGTGACATCCCCCACCCACGAGCAAATTATTAAATATATTTTAAATTTTGTTTAAATTAAAGATTTAAACAAATATATATATATATATATATATATATATATATATATATATAAAATTATAGTGAACGGGGTTGTGGTTGAATGGCATAAGCCAAATGGTTCTCACGATGGAGATCCAAGTTCGAATCCCCCAAGTAACATGTGGACTATGTGGCTTCTAAGTGGATTAAGTTGATTAAGTGGATATGTTGATGGGGAGGAAGTCCCCCTTGTGACCTCCAATGATTACGAATCAAAAAAATAATAATAATATTATTATAATAATACTAATATTTATTATATAATAATATAATAAATAATAATAATATATATAAATAAATGATAAATAATAATATAGATATAGATATATATATATATATAATAATATTAATAATATATACATATAATAATAAATAATATAGAGAGATTATTAATATTTTAATAAATACTACAATATATAATAAGAATTATATATATTAAAGATTAAATGTGAAGGCACGAAGCCGACTCAAGAAGAGTCGCAGCAAATAAACGGACACAGCGATCCATAAGGATCGTAAGCCACAGGAGGATTACATCCGATCAGGAGGTATAAAGTGGCAGGGCATAATGGTCTGAGGGAGCAGCGAATAGGGAAAAGAGAATAGAATCCAGTCAGCAGATACAACAAGACAAGCAGCATAAGAGGTACGTGCACTTTCCTTATTTATAGGTTAGACGATATAAATGTTGTAGAATAATAATATGAATATAAATAAATGAATACTGCTTATCAGCATAATAATAATTGGAATATATTACCATCATTGTATGTATATACATTCATTCTGTATAAGTATGCATATAAAATAGGTATAATAATATGAGAATATATAGGAGTGTAGAAATAAGGTAAATCTGCATACATATATGAATGGAATATGGATATAGATGTGAACATGTTAAATAAATGAATATATATATATGTATGAAAGAAAAATAGAAATAAATGTGAATGTGAATGTATTGAATATGAATATATATGGAATGAATGAGTGGGAAGCATGAGTTGGACTTAGACATATGAGTCAAGCCAACCATGACCAAAACTCAACATGGATTGGACTTGACATATGAGTCAAGCCAACCATGTTCTCACTCCATGATAAGAATATGTTTGATAATGGTAAGAGTTTACATTTCAAGTTTAATATATGATTGAACTAACACTCATATTAACATTGATTCTATATGTATATATTGCACTGGTGTTTCCTATGTGATGATTGCAGGATCCAATTTGAGGAATCCTAATGAAGAAAATAATAACATGTAAGTCAATTCCCTAATCCTAAAATATTAAAATTGTGATTGTAGGGTTTAATCTAGAAGGGGACATTACAAATGCCTATTCACACCACCATCCAGTGCAAAAGGCGGCCATCCTCAAACAAGCAAGAGAATAGAAAAGATACACACGCAGACCTTTACCTAGATGCATCTTCACACCACCATCCAGCCCAAAAGGTAGGCATCCTCAAAACTCTTGCTTCTAGAGCTTTTTGAATATGCAATGACGAGCACCTTGATCAAGAAATTGATCATCTCACCAGAGTTTTTAAACTAAATGGATACAAGCCTAAACACATTTCTAAAGCGATTAAGCAAACCAAAAATCATAATACCTCTTCCAAAAGCATTGGTAGCTCTAAGGACATCCTAGGTGCTACCCTCCCTTATGTGGAATGCATCTCCAACAAAACTTCGAAAATCCTTTCGAAAAAAGGCCTAAGATGCTCCTTCAAACCTTTAACCACAATGATGTTACAAAAATGTGACAAAAATTATATTGAAAATATAATGGTTGAATAATACAATACTATACAAGGTACAGCGAAGCTGTATATAAAGAGTTTACAAGGCTAAGAATAGCCAAAAGCAAAAAACAGAGAAGATAAGCATTATCCTACAGAAGTGACCATTAATAGAAACATTATAAATAGTTTAATACCCTCCCTTAATGGTCAATCGGTCAACGACACCAAGATTCCCCCGAAATTTGACAAACTTATCTGGGCCCAGAGACTTAGTGAGAATATCGACAGTCTGATCTTCTGTAGAAACATACTGCAACACAACGGATCCGTCTTCAACAAGCTGGCGAATGACATGACAAGAGAGATCAACATGTTTTGTCCGTTCATGGAAGATAGGATTCTTTGCAAGTTTCAACACCCCTTGATTGTCACAATACAGGGGCGAAGGCCTTGCTGGAGGCATTTGCATTTCGGAAAGCATCTGTCGAAGCCAAACTGCCTCACAAGCTACTTTAACAGCTCCCCTATATTCAACTTCTGTCGAGGAGAGAGCGACTGCCTGCTGCTTCTTGCTCGTCCATGTGACTGCACCTATGCCCAGACTAAAAACGTAGCCAGAGGTAGACTTCCTGTCATCAACAGAACCTGCCCAATTTGAATTGGTAAACCCAAGCAGCTAAGGATCTTTGCACCTGCCATACAAAATGCCAAAGTCTAAGGTGCCTTGCACATATCTCAACACACGTTTGGTTGCAACCCAATGGGCAGTGTTAGGAGCACGCATAAAGCGAGAGATGTAGCTGACTACAAAACTCAGATCAGGTCAAGTGGCAGTAAGATAAATGAGGCTGCCAACTAATTGTTGGAATGCAGATTCATTTTCTACAGGAGAATCAAAATTAGCTGAGAGTTTCAGCCCTTTCTCCATTGGTGTAGAAGCAGGTTTGCAGTCGGTCATCCAGAATTTGTCCAATAAGCTTCTGGCATATTTGGACTGGGAGATGAAGATGTCAGAAAGCTGCCAAACCTCAATACCTAGGCAGTAATGCAGGAGACCCAAATATGTCATGTCAAAGGTTTGACCGAGATCATGTTTGATTTTGTGAATCAACTGCTCTGAGCTGCCAGTAATAATTAGATCATCGACATAGACAACAATGTAGAGACTATCATCAGCATACTTTTGGATATAAAAGTTGGAATCAGGACTCCGCTGAAAACCATGATCCACGAGGTACTTATCAATTTTCATGTACCATGCTCGGGGAGCCTGTTTCAGGCCATAAAAAGCTTTCCCCAGTTTGCAAACTTGGTGTTCTTGACCAGCAACCTTGAAGCCAAGAGGTTGTGTCATGTAGACTTCTTCCTGTAAATCCCCGTTGAGGAAGGCACTCTTGACGTCCATTTGATGGACTTTCCACCTAAACTGAGCTACCATGGCAAGAAGAAGCCGAATGGTACTCATTTTGGTTGTAGGAGCAAAAGTCTCCTCATAGTCCATGCCTTCTTGCTGGGAGAATCCTTTGGCAACCAATCGAGCCTTATACTTGTCAAGAGTTCCATCAGCCTTGTACTTGACTTTGTACACCCATTTGCACCCAATGGGCTTCTTTGTTGGTGGAAGATCAGCAAGAACCCAGGTATTGTTCTTTAGAAGACTATGATGCTCGACATCCATAGCCTTTTCCCATTCAAGTACACCTTTAGCCTCAGAATATGTTTGAGGCTCTATGATGCTATGAAGATTTTGCAATTTGCTCTTCTTCCGAGCAGATCTACCCTCGACTAGTTCATTAACATGAAGATCACCAATTGTTTTGGCCCACCATTTAGGCCGAAGAGCAAATAAGCCACCATCGGAATCAAAATCAGTGGAAGCAGCAGGAACAAGATCAGGAGAATCCAGAATATCTGGAGGAGGAACAGGAGCTAGATCAATAGGCGGAGGTATAGGCACAACTTCAGAAGCCCTCCCATCAGGTGGAGTGAGAGGAATGTGAACACCCAAATTGGAATCCTCGAAAGGCTGATCCTCAGTATGAGTAGATGAAGGAGAGAGCTAAAAGGGCCCAGTAGTCTCATCAAATACTACATCACAACTGAAGATGAGACAATCAGTGGCTATATCAATCAGTCTGTAAGCCTTATGATTTTCACTATAACCAGTGAACATGAGTTTTTGGCTTTTGGAGTCCAGCTTAGTGCGCTTGACATCGGGAATCCAAACATGAGTTGTGGAGCCAAAAACTTTCAGATGATTAACGCGAGGTTTACGTCCAGACCATGCTTCTTCAGCAGTCATTTGTCTGGCTGCACAGGTGGGAGATCGGTTCAGCCCAAAACTTCTTACGAACACCGCGATGTTCTAACATAGAACGTGCCATCTCTATAATAGTGCAATTGAGACGCTCAACAACACCATTTTGCTGAGGCGTGTAAGGTGTAGTAAGCTATCGTTTGATGCCATGTGCAACACGGAAATGAGTGAACTGAGAGGAACAAAACTCTCCCCCATTATCAGATCGAAGAGAAACAATTGGACAGCCAAACTCTTTTTCCACCAAGGCTTTGAACTGCTAAAATGTATTAAGTACATCGGATTCCTTTTTCAAGAAATATACCCACATCTTTCTGCTGAAATCATCAACCAAAAGCAAAAAAAATCTGCACCCAATAACTGAAGGAGTGTTCATTGGTCCACATACATCAGCATGAACCAACTACAAGACCTTGGATGCTCTCCATTTGTCACCATCGGAAAATGGAGTCCTATGATGTTTGCCATCCTGACATGCGTCACAGACACCAAAAAGTTGAGTCTGAATATCTGGAAGACCCCCGACCACGCTCTCCCGAGCTAACTAAAAGAGATAGTGCATGTTGAGATGCCCATAATGTTGATGCCAGAGTTTACTGAGGGAAGTGCTTCTGGTTGCTAAAGCTTGCGCTGGATAATCTCCAAAATCCACTAGTAGATATAGACCATGATCCTCAAGAGCCTGAGCAACAGTGGTGCGTGTCTCACGGTCCACTATGCTGCATGAGTGCATACTGAAGACAACATCCAAATGTGGTGAGTGTCGCATGATCTAACTGGCAGAGAGTAGATTTAGCTCCATGCCAGGTACAAAGTAAACATCGAGAAATATTAATTTTCTCCTACCAGACTAAATCTGCACAGTGCCTTTTCCTACAACGGTATACTCTTCGCCTCCTCCAAAGACGACAGAGTCTCTGAATGGCGTGTACTCAACAAACCAGTCTCTCCAATGGGTGAAGTGTCGGGAAGCGTCGGAATCAATCTACCAGGCAGAGGATCTGATAAGATCTGTAGGGCGTTTACCCATATAGGCATAAAATGCAGACTTCTTCTCTTTAAAAAACACCATCTCCATACTTTTCGAGGCACGAAAAGCAAACCAGTGGAAGAGGAATAAAAATAGAGAATGTACAAACTCAAAAACTTGGAGACCGTAGGCAAATCCACAGAAAAAATGCATCTCAACACTTTGCAACATGCAACAACCGAATAAAAAAACAAAGACAGTAGTTACAAGAGGAAGACCCCACGCATAGCTTGTGGACAAGATGTTCGTATCTGCCATTGAAGAGAAAACCACGTCTGAGAAGCAGCGTATGCAGTCATATGAATTTTTGGCCAGATAGGTAAACCCATGATCAATCAAAAATTGCCACTGAAGTTTGAAGATTGCGATGAGAACTGAAACCCGACACTGGACACAGAGTTTGTGCAAAAACGCGTCCTTCAAGATAGAGACCAAGTCAAAGACGAAGCCACCGAAAGCTAAGTCGTCGACCAAAAAATGCCAAGAAAAAAACAACCCTCAGAGTCACGAGGAGGAAAGCCGATTTCAGACGCAAGGTAGCATGCAGAAAACGCGACGGGAGAAGATACGAATTCGGAGTATGCAGAAATCGCGACAGAAGAAGATGCGAATCTGGGGAAACGCAAGCTCCAATAGACCCACCATTAGAAACAAAAAAAAAAACCGTCGCTCGAGATGACCCGTGACCAAAAACAAAGAAAGGGATCTGAAAACGAGATCCACATATTTGAGTGCGAATCACAACCTCCGATAATGAAGCGCGAGCTCAAACAGACACGGAGACTTGAGGGAATGAAGATAGCGATTAAACCAGAATCTTTGCGAAGGAATCACCAAAGAAAAATCGCCAAACCAGACCAAGAGCCCTGGAAAAAAAATTGTTATGGCTCTGATACCATGTTACAGAAATGTGACAGAAATTATATTGAAAATATAATGGTTGAATAATACAGTACTATACAAGGTACAGCGAAGCTATATATAAAGAGTTTACAAGGCTAAGAATAGCCAAAAGCAAAAAACAAAGGATAAGCATTATCCTACAGGAGTGACCATTAATAGAAACATTATAAATAGTTTAATAAATGAGAAATCTTATCTCTTCCACTAAAGATCCTTGTGAACCCTGTTGTGACCTAATCACACATCGCCCCATTGCAAATGGGGACCCCCTTTTTTTTGAGCTCTGATGCTTTGCATGAAGTTTTGATGATGTCTTTAGTATGTTGCATGATGAAGTCAGTGGTTATTTGAGTTCTCAATCTAGTTTCTATTCAAGAGTCATGTGCTTTCGTTCTGAGACCAATCCTGATGTATGTTTGAGACCCTGAAAATGACTAAGTCTGGTATCCTGAAATCCTGAAAATTTGACTAAGTCTGAAATCTAATGGATCATCCAAATTCTATAATCTGCATGTTAAATCCGGTGGATTCGAGACCTATCTCAAACATCCTAAAAGGTATATTGAAAAATATTTAAAGTAATTATACTTAAATATATTTTTCAATATACCTTACCCTGAAGGACACTGAAAAAATGGCTAAGTACTCCAGAGGATCCAAAATCCTTGACCAGTGCGCCAAGACATGAGGATGGCGCAAAATCTTAATGAAATGTGCCACATTCAACAGGACCACAGAATCCTCAACCAATGCGACGGAAGCAAAGTGCCATTTTAGAAGGCAAGGTGAGGTGAAGAAGTGTTGGAGGAAAGATCAAAATGTGGATCTCTTGCGCCCAAGGATGAAGTGATTGGTTTCAAAATCTAAGTGGTCATGATAACCGAGTATCAAATTCCCTGTCCAATGCGCCATTTTGGAGGGTGGTTTAAACTCGAGTTTTAGGTGCAAATTCAGGGAGATTTAAATTGTCCAACTAATGCGCCACATATAGAGCGCCTTCTACAAGGAGACAAACTTAAACTTTTGAATCTCTTATCAAGAAGAATTCAAGATCTTGAACCAAGGCGCCCTTATGAGAGAAGGTAAATTCAGAATTGGAAAGCATTCAAGAAGCAACCAAAACTCAGAACCAATGTGCCTAGTCTAATGCACCATTTTGGAGGGTAAGTTGAAGTGAGTTTGAAGGTATGTTGAAAGGAGAACACAAGACATCCATCTAGAGCGCCTTCTATATGGAGATAGACTTTAAACCTTTGAATGTCATATCAAAAGGAATCAAGATCCTCAACCCTTGTGCCACAACCAATGCGCCAGTGATAGAAGATCCAAAACACTTGACCAAAGCGCTAAATTCAAGATAACTTTAACCAAGCATTAAAAACCAGATCTGCTGCGCCCAAGGTAAGTGAGCTCGCTTTGATGACCAAAATACAGATTTCATGAAGTTTTAAGATGAGGATTTAAAAGTTTGATCTCATGCGCCATCATGGAGGAGTAAGTGAATTGTCCATCTGCTGCGCCAATATCAAGGAGATATCAGAAGTCTGATCTGTTGTACCAAAATAAAGTGGAAACGCCTGTTTAATGCAACTTCAAGACAAGTTTTATGAAAATCCATGTTGAGCAAAGATATGAAGTTTTCCATGAAAAGACCAAAAGTTTGATCTCCAAGCCATCATTGAAGGTGGTTTGAACTTGAAGTTTAAACATCATTCAACTAAAAATCAAGATTCATATCTGCTGCGACAGATTTAAAGAGGATTTAAAATCCCTATCTGATGCGCCATCTTTAAAAGAGGTTGTAAACTCAAAATTTTGATACATTTTCAAGAGGATACTAAATTCTGATCCATTGCGCCTATTTTGGAGGAACTTAAGTTTAAGATACCTTTCTGATCAGGATTTAAAATCAGCATCCAATGCGCTACTTTCAATATGATGATTAGTTTGAATTTTATGATTTCTTTCATGTGGAGAACCAATTTCCTAACTAATGCGCCTAGGTTAGAGATGCATGAAATGATTCTTATGTGTTATAAAATCAAGTGTTTATCAAGAGGATTGATGTTGTCTCTTTCCTTGTGTGTTACCGGAGCGTGAATGGAGCTAAGGAATCAACAAAGGAGCTAACATCCGGAGCCACCTTTATGCTAGGAGTGGAGTCAACAAGTTGCCATCTTGGAGAAGACATCATGTAGTTGCTCCAAGTGATCACTTCAGGGTCAACATGGCAAGTACACCCTTCATCTTCATCATCATCAAGCATTCCAAAGACATCTATAAAGTTTCAAGAACCTCCGGTGCATTCAAGCCTCTTTGAGAAGTCAGTTACTCCACATATAAGGAAGGTGTTAACATCAATATCTACACTCCAAAGGACCCTTTCAAGTTGGAGCATTTCATCATCTACATCAAGTTCAAGATCTACATGGCAAGTATACTACTTCATCTTCAAACAAGGACATCTACCCATCAAGTTTCAAGACTCCTCGATCTTCAAGTCTAAGAGAGATCTCTTACTTCAAGTCATGAAGGAAGCATCATCATCATCTACTCTCTACTACTCTCTATCAAGGATCATCCAAAGAAGATCATGATGTATCCTACATACAAGAAGAAGGAGAAGAAACATTACAAAGTTAGACAAATGAGCTACAAACATCATACACCTCCAATTTACAAGAAGATGAACAAGGCAAGATCAACAAAGCACTCCCAAGCATTCAAGTATCAAAGTAATCACATCGAAGACATCACATTGATGATACAATTTGGGAATATGCCCACAGAACAAATTGAATAAACAATTGGAATCCATAAGAGTTGTTGAGATGGCACCTACGTGGCATGTACAACATAATCATTCAATCACAATTTGCCACATCATTCGACAAGCAAGAAGACAGAGGACATCCATGTGGAAGACGCTTTGAAAGATTCCATCTTATCTTATCTTCTTGGAAAACGTGCCTTCATTGCCTATCTTATGTACTAGAAATAGCAATTTGTTGTAACAAACTGCCTTGTTGGCACAATCTAGTCCATTGGCTTTGCCAATCAATCTAAGCCATTCGTTGTAATCCTGAGGCTCTATATAAAGGCCTTGTTGCCTCATTTGTAAGATTAGATTAGAGATCAAATATAGAGTAGAGTAGAAGAGACTCGAAATTCTCTAAGAGTCCTTGAAGTTGTTGTAAATATTTATCAAGAGTAATGCAAAGACATTGGAATTCATTTGGTGTTAAGTGTTGTCTTGTGAAATGACATGGTTTCTTGTTCTTTGATGTAATGTATGTTTGTGTTTAATATTCGATCAACTCCTAGCTCATGCTTTTGACATTCATCGCTGGTGAAGTGTTGTGTAAAGCTAGTCTGAGCTTCATTTGCTTAAGTTCGATTGTGGATGCTTGTTTGAGCTGCGCCATCCGATGGTGCTTATATGAGCCTTCATGATTTGAAAACCATTCGTTTACCTTAAGAGATTGCATCAACTTCATGTAGTTGTAGGCATCCTTGGCGAAGTGGAGTTAGGTTAATTAAGGAGTTTGTCTATTCACGCATCATTATTAGCTCATTGACCTTAGATTAGTTTTTTCTGAACCTTTATCTTTTGTCTTTTCTTCATTATTGAAACCTTGTACATATATCATCCACACTAAAGGAGAGACAAGCTAAGTGAATGAAGAAGAAGTCTAACGTAAGTCCCTTTGTGATAATCAGCAAGATCACATGTAATCATTGAGTCTGTCCAATGCACATCACAAATTATAAGAAAAGGAACCTTGGAGTTATCTTGGTTGATCACTTTGTTTAGCATTCGAGAGGCTTTATTCAAAAGAGAGTGGAATACTCTAGTGTTTTACTCTATTGTTGACTTGTCTAAAAACAATCATCAACAAACCCCTTCTAAACTCTGGGGTTTATCAGATCAATTACTCCTGTGGAACCCCTTACATTGGAGAACCTAGTCACTCCATCAACACAAAGATTAAATAACATTGCCCTTTCCAAGCACTCTTCCCTCACAAAACACCACATATGTTTAGAGACCATCAAAGTCCTAGCTAAAGAAGAAAACTTCTTTAGGAGAAAATTAAAGGCAGCGATAGAAATCGACAGACACCCACATAACCTCAACCAAGACGATGGTTGGAGTTTGACCTTTGCTTGGCATCGTATGTTGCCTCTCTCAAAATTGACCACTCAAACCCATCTTGACAACCCCCCTCCCTCTCTCTCATTTTGTACCTCTCCGCTTAGTACTTATCTCTCTCTTCCCTTTGCTTCCTTCTCTTCCTTGGCTTCTCCCCCCCTACTTTCCCATCGTTGTATCCTTATCCCCTCCCTCTCACATCTTGCCCTCTTTCACTTGCACCTATTTCTCTTCCTTATCTCTCCTTTCTTTTTTCCCTTTCCTCTCTTTACTATCTTTTGTCTTTCCTCAATCCTTTGCTTTTGTTTATTTGTATTATTTGCACCTATCATCACTATTTTCAAGGTCAGGTTCTTGTTTTTCTCGATATTTTGCATTATTATTTTTGACATGTCATTTTTATTAATTATATCATTTTATTCTTTCTTTTTGATAAATTTTAGACCCAGTAGCATACTAGTACTCCTCTGATGCAGGAGCACCCAAGCGCACACACAATCCTGCGTCAACAAAAAAAATTGATATTCCGGTTTTGTTTGATTTTGGTTTGGTTGCTGTTTCAGTTTGTGATTCTAGGGTGTTGGCAATTGTCGCGGTTGATGGCGATCAACTGTCACACTATTGCGTCATCATTTTTGGTTTATATTCATTGTTGCTATTTGTTTGTCGAAATGTTGCAAAGAAATGGTGGTGTGCAGACCAAGCATTTTGGTGACAAATTGAGTTCGATGGAGCGTGAGTCGCAGTTTAATCCTCTAGTGTTGGGGCAGTTTGTTAACCCATGAAATTGAAACCATGATGTTTAATTGTGAAGCCTTCATAAGCTCTTGATGGCCGTGGCTTGGTTTGAGAGATCTAATGAGTAATTTCACTTAACACATGTTTCTTGTTGCCTTTGAAGAGTGCGTGGCTATTCCATGGGTAGCATATTTGTGACTTTAATATCTTTCTGGCTGATCACACCAAGACGCACATCATTGACAAATCCATTTTGCCCGTGTCATGTTGCCTTAGCAGAGGCGTGGCATTTTACATTTCATGAGTTAAATTCATATCAAAGTTGAGTGTGCGTGGGCAGCGTTGACTGAAAGGGGGTCGACTAGTCTAGTTTTTAATTAAAACTATTCTCATTTCCTTTCCCACATGGAGGTGACGCCTCATATACCACCAAATGGCTTTTGAAATGAAGAGACATACAAATATAATGAGAAGAAAGTCCATTGGGGAAGGTTCGGCCGAAATTTGAAACAAGAAGAATCAACGGAGTTACCAGGCATGGAGGAACAGTAATTGGAACAGAGACAAAATAGCAGAATGGGTGTGTGGGTTCAATGAGGGGTCGACCAGAGGAAAGAGAGAATTTGTAAATTGCAGTTGCAGAGAGGCGTTGAAGGGGGCAATCACTACATATTTGGTTTGAAATACCCTGCATAGGGAAGAAATTCGTAGAAACTCAAGCTGAGTAAGCTAGTTTTGTTTCAAATTGTATATCTAAACCATAGTATGTTGCAAATTCAAATAAATTGAAGTTCGAAAAGAAACTTGCAAGAAAACAGCAGCATAATTCATGTGGTAGAGGTAGATTTTCGAAAGGAAGACGACAAAACAGTGGTGGTAGAAGTTACCAAAACAAGCAAGATGAAGCAAGTACATCTTACACGGGTATGCAAGAAAACAAAGGAAAAGGAGAATCTTCTAGGGGAAGAGATTATTCTCATGGTAGAGGATACTTTGGAAGAAGTAGAGGAAGATAGTTTGGAGAAGATAGTTTGGAGGTACATGCTTTCAATGTGGAGAGACAGGTCATAGGGCATTTGAATGCCCACAAATACAACAAAATAATGGCAAAGGGAAGGAAGTAAGAGTTCATATAGCACAGGCTGAAAGTGAAAGTGTCGCTGCACCAAATTATGGAGAGGGGCCCGAAGATGGAGAGTCTCTCATGCTATGAAGGATTTTGTTAAATCCCGAAAAGGAGAAATTAGAACCAATACAAGGAAGGAATTTGTTTAGAACAAGGTGCAAGGCGGGTGGTGAGTGTTGCAAAGTCATAGTGGACAGCGGTAGCATGGATAACATTGTATCCGAAGAGATGGTGGAGAAGCTAAATTTGAAAATATTGAAACATCCCAACCCATACCGAGTTTCCTGGTTGCAAAAGGATCATAGTTTGATAGTACATGAACAATGCCTTGTGAGTTTTCAAATTGGAAATTACATGGATGAAATCATATGTGATGTGATGCCAAAGGATGCATGCCATTTACTTTTGGGAAGGCCTTGGCAATTTGATAGAAGAGTTGTTCATGATGGATGGACAATCACATACCGAATCAAGAAAGATGGAAAGGAGTACACACTAAATCCAATAAAAAATAGGGAAGAAGTGGAAAACAGCTCCAAGGTTTGTTTTGTTTCCGATAAACAATTTTTGAAAGACTTAAAGGGAGGAGGAACATGTTTTGCCATTGTTCCAAAACTTGCAGCAATTGGGACAGTGAAAGAAAATGAAGAGATACCAATGGAAGTTCAGAAAATTTTGGAAGAATATGATGACATAATGATGAAGAAGTTGCCCGATGGATTGCCACCAATGAGAAGCATAAGCCATTGTATGGTTTTGATTCCTGGTGCAAGCTTGCCCAAGAAAGCACCGTATATATTGACGCCTATGGAGAATGTAGAAATAAATAGGCAAGTACAAGAGTTGCTGGATAAGGGGCTGATTAGGGAGAGTTTGAGTCCATGTATTGTTCCAGCAGTGTTGACACCAAAGAAGGATGGTGAATGGCAGATGTGTACGGACTCAAGAGCCATAAACAAGATAACTATCAAGTACCGGTTTCCCTTGCCGCAAATGGATGATATGATGGATTGCTTGAGTGGAGCCAAGAAGTTCACCAAAATTGATTTGAAGAGTGGATACCATCAAATCAGGATAACAAAGGGGGATGAATGGAAGACTGTCTTCAAAACGAAGGATGAATTGTACAAATGGTTGGTCATGCCGTTCGGTTTGACAAATGCGCCAAGTATCTTCATGAGGTTTATGAACAAAGCGCTGAAACCATACCTTGGTAAGTTTGTCATTGTGTATTTGGATGATATTTTGGTTTTTAGCAAAACAAAAGAAGAGCATTTGCAGCATGTTAGGGCAATTTTGCAAAGACTCAAAGAAGAGAAATTGTTAGTGAATGTGAAAAAGTGCAGCTTCATGAAGGAGGAGCTAGTGTATTTGGGTTTTGTTGTTTCCGAAAGTGGGCTGAAAATGGATCCGGAAAAAGTACAGGCAATTGTGGATTGGCCTTCGCCAAAGAGTATGTTTGAAGCAAGAGGCTTCCATGGACTAGCGAACTTCTATAGGAAGTTCATCTGAAATTTCAACGGGATTTGTAATCCTATTACGGAAACTATGAAGGGTAATAGGAAGGAATTTGTGTGGACAACAGCAGCATAGCGAAGTTTCAAATTTTTTAAGACTAAAGTGATAGAACAGCCCGTGTTAGCACTCCCAAATTTTGGAAAAGTGTTACAAGTTGACTGTGATGCAAGTGGGGCAGTGATTGGAGGAGTCTTGAGTCAAGAGGGCAGACCAATAGCATATTTCAGTGAGAAGTTGAATGAAGCAAAAAAAAAATATTCCATGTATGACCAAGAGTTTTATGCCATTGTACAAGCACTTAAGAAGTGGTGGCACTACTTGCTACCAAAGGAATTTGTGTTGTACACCGACCATCATGTATTGCAGTTTATAAACAGCCAAGGTAAGCTCAATCAAAAGCATGTAAAGTGGGTTGAATTTCTTCAAATTTATTCATTTGTGTTGAAACATAGAAGTGGGAAATCAAATAGAGTGGCTGATGCATTGAGTTGGAGGTGTTTTTTGTTGAATGAGATGAGAGTAAATGTTGTTGGTTTTGACTCTACGTGGGAGTTGTATGAGAATGATGCTGATTTCAAAGAAGCATGGACAGCATGTAACAATCCCGTGGAGAGGGATAGAACTCCATGGTTGGAATATCTTATTCAAGAGGGTTTGTTGTTCAAGGGGAAGAGATTGTGTGTACCTCATGGTTCAATGAGGGAGAATTTGATAAGGGAAAAACATAGTGGAGGTTTGAGTGGTCATTTTGGAGTGGACAAAACTTTGGCATAGCTGAGTGAGAGTTATTATTGGTTGGGGATGAGTGCAGATGTAAAGAAGATGGTGCAAGGTTGCAGGGTGTGTCAATATGCTAAAGGAGTGAGGCAAAATACAGGGTTGTATCAGCCATTGCCAATACCAGAGAGACCGTGGGAACATATCAGCATGGATTTTGTTTTGGGGTTACCGCGAACACAAAGAGGTAACGATTCTATTTTTGTTGTGGTGGATAGGTTTTCTAAGATGGCTCATTTTATCTCATGTCAAAAGTGTAATGATGCTTCCCATATAGCTACTTTATTTTTCAAGGAAGTAGTTAGATAGCATGGCTTGCCGAAGAGTATTATTTCAGACTGGGACACCAAATTTGTTGGTCATTTTTGGCGCACTTTGTGGAAGATGGGAACACAATTGGGGTTTAGTTCAGCCTACCATCCACAAACTGATGGTCAAACTGAAGTTATAAATAGAAGCTTGGGAAATTCGTTGAGGTGTTTGGTAGGTGACAAACCAAATCAGTGGGATTTGACATTGGCACAAGCAGAATTTGCCTACAATAACTTAGTCAATCATAGTGTGGGAAAGAGTCCATTTCAAATTGTGTAGGGGTATAGCCCTAGGGGCGTGGATGAATTGAGAGATAGTGCAGATTTGGGTAGAAAGAGTGTTGCAGCGGAATACTTTGTAGAATACATCCATGATTTGCACAAAGAAGTGAAGAACTTGGAGAAGAGTGTCATCAAATACAAGGAGTATGCTGATATGCATTGGAAGGAGTAGGAATTTCAGATTGGTGAGTTGGTGATGGCACACTTGCGGAAGGAGAGGTTCCCACAAGGAACGTATAACAAGCTGAAGTGGAAGAAAATAGGCCCATGTAAAATTTTGCGGAAGTTTTCATCAAATGCATATGAAATTGAGCTTCCAACAGGTACAGATATTTCACCAATATTTAATGTTATTGATTTGTATAAATACTATGATGGAGAGACAAGTGGACAGGGGAATTCACATTCAGATTTGCAGGATGCATGTGAATGGATCTAGCAGCTACCTGCGAAGAAACTTGAAGAAATTAACAAGGTGATTGATTCTCATGTAGCCAAAAGGACATGGGAGAAAGAATATTGGGAATATTTGGTCCGTTGGAAGAACCAAGCAGCTAATGAAGCTTCATGGGTCAACGCTATAGATTTGGGGAAGTTTGGGATTTCAATCCCAGATTTGCCGAAATGCTCATGAGTTCCGCACTCATGAAGTATTTTCCTACCAAGCGTGTCTGATGCAGGAGCACCCAGGCGCACGCACAATCCTACGTCAACCAAAAAAAAATTGATATTCCTGTTTTGTTTGATTTTGGTTTGGTTGTTGATTCAGTTTGTGATTTTGGGGTGTTGGCAGTTGTAGTAATTGATGGCGATCATCTGTCGCACTATTGCGTCGTCATTTTTTGTTCAGATTCATTGTTGCTATCTGTTTGTCGAAATGTTGCAAAGAAATGGTGGTGTGCAAACCAAGCATTTTGGTGACGAATTGAGTTCGATGGAGCATGAGCCACAGTTTAAACCTTTGGTGTTGGGGCAGTTTGTTAATCCATGAAATTGAAACCATGATGTTTGATTGTGAAGCCTTCATAAGCTCTTGTTGGTCGCGGCTTGGTTTGAGAGATCTAATGAGTAATTTCACTTAACACCTGTTTCTTGTTGCCTTTGAAGAGTGTGTGGCTATTTCATGGGTAGCATATTTGTGACTTTAATATCTTTTTGGCTGATCACACCAAAGCGCACATCATTGACAAATCCATTTTGCCCGTGTCATGTTGCCTTAGCAGAGGTGTGGTGTTTTACGTTTCATATGAGTTAAATTCAGATCAATGTTGAGTGTGCATGGGTAGCATTGACTGAAAGGGGGCCAACTAGTTTAGTTTTTAATTAAAACTATTCTCATTTCCTTTCCCACATGGAGGCAATGCCTCATATACCACTAAATGGCTTTTGAAATGAAGAGACATACAGATAAAATGAGGAGAAAGTCGATTGGGGAAGGTTCGGCCAAATTTTGAAATAAAAAGAATCAACGGAGCTGCCAAGCGTGGAGGAACAACAATTGGAATAGAGGAGAAAATAGCAAAATGGGCGTGTGGGTTCAGTGAGGAAGGGGTCGACCAGAGGAAAGAAATAGAGAATTTGTAAATTGCAATTGCAGAGAGGCATTGAAGGGGGTAGTCACTACATATTTGGTTTGAAATGCCCTGCATAGGGAAAAAATTCATAGAAGCTAAAGCTGTGTAAGCTAGTTTTGTTTCAAATTGTATATCTGAACCACAGTATGTTGCAAATTCAAATAAATTGAAGTTGGAAAACATCTATATACATTCATTTCCTGTTGATTGCATGAATTGTTTGCTAATATTCCAGAGTAGAGTGTGAATTGATTTGGTATTCCTATAGCTGCTCAAGGATGAGTAAAACAATGAAATTGGTTTTGTTTGTGAACGGTTTGTGTGTATGTTGCTAGTGTTGGCTATCTGGTAAGACTCCCAAGCTAGGATGCATCATCCTCTCTTTTATTATTTTGATCCTTATTAGCATATTACGTCGTTTACTAATTTGTTATTATATTATATCATTGGTATATTTAATTTCATTTTTGTTCTCTTTTTCTCATTGATTAATTTATCAATTTCTCTCTAGCAACTTTTGTCTTCTCTTTAATTTTTCTCGTCTTTGTTCATAATATTGTCTTCCTTTTAGTAACATTGAAATATTATAAAACAATGATACTAAAATTAAACAAAACAATGATACAATTATATTACTATATCATTGTTTTATTTGATTCAATATCGTTCCTTTAATCCATTCATATTATCATTATTATTAAATTATTATTATTTTCATTTTATATTATTGTTTAATTAGTTCCTTTATATATTTTTGGCCTTCTCTTTTTTCTAATTTTGTCATCATTTTAATCACATTAACAACTCTCTCTATTATCACACTTTGTATTTTAATTGGCTTCCCTTGCTCTCTCTTTTTTAGCCATCCCTCTTAATTGCATTTTGATCTTGTCCAATCGCTTTCCACTTGATATACTTGTTTTCCACTCTCTTCTCTCCTACCCTCTCCTAGTACTTAGTGGGACTAGTCTATATTCCATTCCATTTCTAATCCTCATCTTGATGATGGATAACGAAGTGTGATTCAAAATAAACTTACACAGTTGAATCTAAAAGCATTCTCAATATAATTAGACTTTTATTTCTTACTTCCTCACCAACAATATTTTATCATACCTTTATTATTTTGTTGCCCCTTGTTAGTTGTGCCTTTAATCCGATCCACTTGATTGGTCACTTTGACGTCCATCATATTTATAATCTTAGGTCTTAGGCAGTAAAATTTTTATTTGGAGCCATTAACTGCATCCCTTACTAGTGTCCCATCCAAATTTTCCAACTTAATAGTTCCATTATCCATATTTTCATAAATTTTAAATGGTTTGAGGCTGGGCCATATGACCTTAAATTTGTTTCCCACTTGCTGTTGTAATTCAATATGAGTGCTCAACATTAAAATTCATTCTTTGAAGGTTATTATCATGCCAATATTTCCATTTTCTTTGTGTGACCACCGTAGTGCTCTGCCGTTCGCCATCCCAATACCCACTTGTTGGCATCACGATACAAGGTCGGCAACCAAAGGCCCACTTGAAGCACAAGACCTGTTGGTAAACAAATTTACCACTGCAATATTTTTCTGAAATGTAGCTCAACTCGCCCAACAGGGAGTGGCAAAGTTTACAACATTTGGAGAAATCGCTATTGCATTAACGATTTTCCTTTGCATTTGAGAGGGGCAGCTCCCTCGTATGATAGGTTTATAGGGGTTTTGGGGGTACACTTTTAACCACAAAGCAAGAAAGGTGAAGGAAAACTAAAAACCAAAACAAAATCGAGAAACCCTAGACAGGCTAATATGAAGCTTGGAGTCTGATTTCTCAAGAAAATAAATGCATATTTCAAATATGAGCATAAACACAAAGATTTGTGTCGTTTTTAATGAAATTGAGCAGAAAAAGGGAATATCACTTGACTTAAGAAAAGAAATATTCCAAGAAGAATCTTCAGACACAAAGATCAGAAAACACTACCTATTTCACCCAATATTGCATAATGAAATCAGAATAGAAAACTAAAGATTGATTGGATTCACCACAAAATCAGAGAATGTCTAAAGATGTTGCAAATTTGACGTAAGAAAAACAAACGGCATAAAAGAATTGCAATTGCTCACAGACCAAACATTGTCTCTTTATTATGTTCCCAAAAATAAGAGCCCAAAGTTTCTTAAGTCTCTATACAATCTGAGTGAATGAAAATTTCTTTTTTGGAGAACATCTTTATATTGAAAATGATTGCATTTATATCCCTTATCCTACTAACCCGTAACTGTTTTATAATCACTCTTTAAGGACTTTACAGAACATTTAAATAATATATTCAAAGCCCTTGAGTCAGCATACAATATTTAATCAAAACAAAAGCTTTTTGAACATCAATAGTACTGACTTTATGATTAAATATTTAATCTCTGCATAAATTCGACGATTGGATGACTGTCGTAGCATTATGTCAAACAGTTTGTAGGACTTGTCTATAAGTGCTGATTTCTAGAACATTTTGTAAAACACTTTACGAGCCAATATCATAAATGATTATTTCTGAATCAGTTTGTCTTCTCTATAGTCGTATTGTTTTATGTCAATATCTTCAGCATACCTAAAATTAGAATCACCATAAACACATTCACCTTCTTTGCACCCTCTTCAACCAAGTTATGAAGTTTTATTTCCCCGTGTTCTCTTTCTTTACCTTTGTTTTTATATTCAACTAGTTCAACAAATTTTTGGGTATCCAAAGCAAAGTCATCTTCCATGACTGAAATTCTAGATGTTGAGCCAAATATTCTACCAACCCAGCTCCTTGTTTGATAACATGAACAACACAAATCATCTCCAAATTCTTCAAATCTTTTAGAAACATATTTTTCTACCAAATTTCGCTCTTCAATGGAAGGGATAACATTTTTAATCGATGTCATTTCTGGAAGATGTTCATCAACATCTCTTGATACATCCTTCTGCATTCTCCTCTTTTATAGAAGTGTCATTTCTACTCAATATCGTGTCCTCTATTGAGACTACACTCTTGATTATATTCGAACAATTGTTGTTTTCTTTTTGCTTCTTGTTGCCTCCCTCAAGAAACAAGATGAAGTTTGAGGTTTCTTGATGAGCACACCCACGGGATTGAATATAGCTGCAGAAGGTTAGCAGTAAATAAAAATGGATGACACAATTACAGTTGTTGACATCAAACCTCCTTCAATCACATCAATTGCAACTAAAGCTTGAACCTTTTCAAAAGAAAAGTCCTCTAAAGCCTTTTGTTGCTCCTTGCTACCAAATGTAGAAGTCACACTAGATTAAAAAAGCAGTGTTCCACAGAGTATTGAGACGGGGGGACACAGGGACCAAGGGCCTAGATTTGGGGATGGCGAGGGAACGGTGGGGGGATGGCAGTGGAGCAACGGTGCAAGTATATATAGTACTTAAAAAATAGTTATAAAAATATACAAGGAATAACATATGAAACTCTAAAATACTCAAACATGTTGCATTGAACAATGAAAATGTTGAATATCAATATTTATATTATATCTAAAATTTCAAAATGATAATTACATTCAAAATCCAAATAAAATTGGCCAGTGGCCTAATGCTCATATCATCATTCGTCCCCAAAGTCCGCCCCAAACTCCTCATCACTTGAACTGCTAGACTGCTCAAGGTCAAGCTCCTCCAAAGCAATACCAACCAACCCTGTCTATGCTACATCTTCATCCACTTGTGTTGGCTCCTTTGGCTCTACTTTCCATTGAGCTGCTGGACTCTCCTTGTTCGTAAGCGTGTTGTAGTCAACGAGACACAAGGCGCTATGTACAACTACAAGCTTCTCCGCCCTCTTAGAGGTAAGTTTGTTCCTCTTAAGAAAGTGGATGAAACTATAAGTAGCCCAATTCCTCTCAGCAATAGAAGAACTAGAAACTTGGGACAGCAAACGAATGGTTGGCATGGTGGTCAATGAATTAGCCCCATGCATAGTCCACCATAGAATTGGATCCTCCTGTGCCATAGTCTCCCTATCCATCTTGACCTCCTCTGATATCCCCTAAGAGTGGCAAATTTTGTCAACTCAATATGAATGATGCTAGCCTATATAGAATCATATGTCTTCTAAATGGCCTTCATGAACCCTTCCTTCACCTCAACATCCTGTATAGGGGTAACTCTGCCAGGCCTTTGCACATACCAACAATGCATAGGAAACCATGTGCAAGTGAGTGTTGAGCTTCTCCCATTCGTGATGAATGATTGGCTGAATATGTTTGTTGTAGAATGCTAATGTAGGGTCCTCTTGTACAATGGCCTTCATTTGGCCAAGCATACTGATACACCTCTCCAAGGCTAGGTGAATTTGCGTCCCTATATCTAATTACTTTGAAGACTGGAGTGATGATGGCAAAAATGTATTTTGCATCAGCCAAAAAAGTGTCACTCTTCACCTCCTTCACCCTCCTCCCCTGCTCTGCTTCAAATCGGGCGACCAATTCCACTCTATTGTCATGACCATTAATTGCAATGTCTCCTGCAAGTCAAGCACCCTCTCCAAAAAAATGAAATATGAGGCATATCTAGTCTCTACAGGTTTTAAAAACTCCTTAGAGAAGGTCCTAAAGAGTGCATGTGAAGTATGGTGGTTGCAGATAAACATCTGCACATCTCTCGCATCATTTACCACCTCCTTGATCCTTCTGATTTTGCCCATGTCCTTGAGTGCATTATTCATGGCATGCACACAACAAAGAGTCCACCAAATATAATTGTAGGCTGCCTCAATCAATCTCCCTGTAGCTTTGCACACATATGCTACATTTGTCACTACTTGCACCACATTATCTAGCCCAACCTTACTTGATAGCATCTCCAAGGATTTGGAACTGAAAATCGACATTCTTGCAGTGCCCTAAACAATCAACAACCCTAAGGAAGTAAGGGCCCTCTGTACATATGACCATAATGTTGGAGAGTAGACGATGGCTGATATTCGTCCACCCATCCATGATTATGTTCAATCCACTAGTGACCCATATAGCTTTCATTTTCTCCATGAGAATGAATATTAATCTTGGAATAGTTCTTATCCAAGATTGTTGTCCTCAATTTAGTCTCCCTTGGTGGCACATATGATGGTCCTCTTCTTATTACTTTTGCCACAACCTCCTTATAATAAGGAGAGCGAGCCACATGGAATGGAATGCCATTGGCAAAGAAGAATTTACCAACGGCATCATCTACCTCATCCCTATTCTACACATTAAATAAATCCACCACCGAGTTTGCAACATCACTAGTGGTACCAGTCATTCAATGTTATCCCTTAGGTTTTGTTGTCCCTAAACAAGATGGGAAAGTAGTAGATTTAGGACAAGCTGAAACTTGTGGATCTCGGGCAGCCCAAGTACTAGCAGGAGTAGGGGCTTTCAATGGCAAAGCAGCAGGTACAAAATTTTGGTCATCAGCATAATCCCACAATTTATTTATTTCAATTCTTTTTTCTAGTGACAACCCCTTACACACTCCTACACCTTTTCCTATGACATAAAGAAGGTGTGCATTGACTCTCATAATGCTGCCATAAAATTCAAGTTGACAGAAATGACATCTCTATAGCCTAGTGCCCCCACTTGCCCCAGGCTTTGCTGGCAATCTAGTTGCAAATTGTCTTAATGGTGACTTCTGACAAAGGGACCCTTGGCAAAATCCTCTAATTTTGGAAGGGCAACTAAACTTTGCACTGCCAATAGAACTAATTGCCTCACCACACCCCCCACATCTGTACTCGGAGTTTTAGATTCAACTCCCATAGACTCTGCCTCTTCTTGACCCTCTTCATCACTCATGCTGTGAGAAGTAGAACTCATGCTGACACTACAAGAAATGAAATTTATGGTTACCATACGTGACAATGTTATTAATTTTTAATTATGCATAGGCTCAAGACAAGGATTTTCTTTTTGTTTTTCTTACTTCCGATCACACAAAGTGCAAAAGCAAAGGATACACAAAACTATGAATCCTTGTTCTTCAACCTTCATCAAACAAGGATTCCATTTTTGTTTTTCTTACTTCAAGTCGCACAAAGCACAGAAGCAGAGGATACACAAAAGACAAAATCCTAATTTGACTTGTAAATTAAATATTTATACAATTTTGCAAAAAAATAACATTTATAAACAATTTAATAAATAAATATAAACACCTAAATACTATTGTTATAAAATTAAAAAAAATTAAAATTTCATTTGTAAAACTAAAGTTTTAATCGTAAATTTCAAAAATTGTAACGATGTAAACACTAAACCCCTAAATTAGTAGTTCTTAATTCATAAATTGACCAATGAAATTAGTAAATTTAAATTACTAAATTGAAAACAAAAAAATAAAAATAAAAACAAGCGTGAAGGGCCAAAGCTTACCTTGAGGCTTGAAGAATGTGTTGATTCAACAATTGATTGATGAAGACTTCGTACTTGCTCTTACTCACTCTTCCTAATGCTTTCACTTGCAATCTTTCTGACTCTTGCAAGCTTGCAACTTGTTGTTGCAACTTTCAACCTTGCTGTTGAAACTTGCTAGTGATTTGGAATGAGGCTTAAATGCCTATTTATAAGTTAAAATATGATTGTTTAGGGTGTGGGTGGGGCCTATAGACCATTAGGGTTAGGGCTGGTTGCACGAAAAATCTAAAACATTTTTTTATTTTTTTTAAATGCACTTTTTCACCAAACTTCCGTAGGGGACGCACAAACGTTTCCAGGATGGTTGAGAGATGTTTGGGACTCCCCTGGGCATCTCGAGGATGTCCAAGCATCCCCAAGAAGAGAAACATTTGAGGGAAATATCCCAAAAACGTCCCCAAGTCATGGGTGGCGATGGTGGGACGACAAGGGGACGTTTACCCCCAAGTCCCCACATTACTGGGGGGATGCGTCACCGTGGAACACTAAAAAAAGTTTAGTCTTAAGACATTTCAAACAATCAAGATGTTGTAACAAACTTGAGATTATTGCAACTAGGAT
The DNA here is from genome assembly GCA_027924645.1 of Cunninghamia lanceolata. Classification (NCBI taxonomy): domain Eukaryota; kingdom Viridiplantae; phylum Streptophyta; class Pinopsida; order Cupressales; family Cupressaceae; genus Cunninghamia; species Cunninghamia lanceolata. Next base: position 4,021,044 of record BSBN01001026.1, on the reverse strand, counting down.
CACCCTTTGCAAAAATACTATGCAGCAAACGTTTTTAGGATCTTCACCACTCTTCTGTAGAAAAAGGTGCACTAGCAACTGCACCTTGGGAGTTAAAATGCCCCCTTAACAGCATTTTGAATTCTTTCATGTGTCTTGAATAATTCATTCACCTCGAATGGTGATTCTTCTTCCAAGAGTTTATGCGTATCCTTTAGATAATCATCCAGAGCATATTGCTCCATTTCTACTATTCCAATAACTATCTCACTTAACTTCTCTTTTTCATGGTATAACTAAACAGTCTTATAAGCACAAAACAAACCCAAATTCTCAAGACACTATTCAATATTATCTCTAACGTTCATTGCTTCGTTGTCCTTGAACTTGGGTAGAGAAACCAGTTTTATTTGGAGGGGTTGATGTTGACTTGGCAAAGAATAATATTTAGTTATATGTTTAGAAGTGTGTACAAACGAATTGAGCTCACGCCTATGCTTCAATGTATAGATCTTAGCATCCAAGATATCTTCGAGTTGAGTGACTTGTTTCTCACAATCAGTGCTTGAAGAAAACTCCCTTTTTTGTGACCAATGATGCACTCATTCCAAATATTTTGGGATTGTGTTGAGGCATTGTCAGATAAACTTTTCATAATTTTAGCATATGGATGCTTTTGGCATGCATGATAGCACTTAAATAAGACCATGAGGTTGACCATATCTAGTGTTAATGAACTACTATCCAAGCCACCCAATAAAACCTGAGTTATCACAAGCACCTCGTTCAATGTTGCTTCTTTTCAATCTTTTATTGCTTTTCTTCTGATATAATATCCCACTCGCAAGTTTGTATGTTTCTTAATAACTTCAAATTGTTGTTTGACTAATGCAACTACAGGTGCTAGGAATATTATTAGGCATTTCTTGCATTCCATTTTTAGGTTTTGGGCAATATATTTCATAAGGAGAACTGCAATCCGTGTTTTTCCACATCCTGTTTCCAACAGAAGAATTTTATTCTTCTCAATAGCCATACCCAAAATCTCCAATTGATACCTTGACGCCTGACTCATGTCAAATAAATTTCAAATATAAATGCCAAAAACACATTGCAGCTATAATGTCATGTCCCTGCATTATGTATTATTCATTCAAATCAAAGATATGAATGATATTATAAATTGAATATATTTAAATAATATTTATTTAAAACAATTAAAAGATATATTATTATTATGTTTATAAATAACACATAAACAATACTAATATATATAAAATATATCTAATAATATAAATATAAATATTCTTATATTTATCTTATATTATAATATAAATATAAATACTATAATATAAATCATATATCATTTACTATGATATAAATGATATAATATAAATAATACAAAATAAATAATATATCATTTATTATAATGATATAACATAAATACAAATAATATAAATAAACTATATGTTAAGGGAGTTACGTATGGTTACCACAGGTCATAGAAGGGAATAACATAAAGTAATAAAAATTATGAAAGGGTAAGTATGTCTTTTACCACCAGGCATAATAAATATCCCTTGAAAGGGAAATAAATAAAGAAAAGAAGATGGGCAATAAATAAATAATATCCCATAAATAAATATATTTAGATCCGCATTATATTTATATATATTTCTGAGTCATAACTAGAAAAGATATCATAAATATATATAGGGAGGAATTATTCAAGTAAAAATAAATATAATAATAATAATAATAATAATATATAATAGTAAATATATATTTATTCATTGCATAATATAAGGGCATTCATATATGGAATCGGGCTGTTGAGAAGATGCCGATCTTATAATAAAGAGCTCTTAACTAATACAAACAAATATCGAGTATCAAAGTTTAATAATATTTATTTATTAAGGGTGGTGACGGGTGGTGAATTGCACCCCTTCAAACTTATAAATATTAATGGGCCCATCTAACAAAAGGAGGGGAAATGAATAGAAAAAGGAACGAGGAGAATAAATATCTACCGCATCCAAAAGGTACCTGCAGATCGTCTGAACAGCAGGTAAGTATTTTAATATATTTAATTATTAAGATGTAATATATCTATATATATGTGTGTAAATATATATACATAAATAAATATATATATATATACAATAATATTAATAACATATATAATAATACAATATAGAGATATTATTAATATTATAACAAATATTATAATATATAAATATTAAAGAATAGGCAAAAGAGAATAGAATCCAGTGAGCAGATTCAACAAGACAAGTAGCATAAAGAGGTACGTGCACTTTCCTTATTAATAGGTTAGGCAATATAAATGTTGTAGAAGAATAATATGAATATAAATGGACTGTCAAGTTAATTGGTATAATTATGATGTTAACTATAAATAAATGCACTTAACTTAGACAAAACTATGAATGCACAGAAACTAATATAATGAATAAATGTAATGATATATGATCAATATTAATATAAGGCATCTTGTGTTAAATGCCAATAAGAACAATTATGATATTTATGAAATCAATTAAAGATATAGTAATGGTATGTTCATCTCATCACTTCTATTTCCCATAACCATAGGAGAGGCGGTCTTGTTAGGTAAAGGCGGGGTAATTCCATCACGATGGATTGGAGAGGGTTTAACGCGCCCTAGACAAGGATGCTAGGGAGAGGCGGAGTAATTCCATTCCCAATCGCATTGGAGAGGGTTCAACGCGCCCTAGACATATAATTTCCCCATCCATGGTTAAGGAATAGAAGGAAGATGATATGGGAAGATGAACTTAGATTATTACTTCTATATTTCTCTATTACTTCATCCTTAAAGGAATGTTAGGTCTTGTGGGGAGAGGCGGAGTAATCCCATCCGTAAGAAGGCCCGTAGGTTGGGACAAAGTCTCCCGTAGGCTGGGTCAAGAGATAAGCCCGTAGGTTGGGACATAGTTCCCATAGGCTGGGTCAAGAGATGGTTTCAGCGCGCCCTATACATGTAAAGCCTAGTTCTATGAGGAAGAGTAATAAGGAAAATATGCATGATTGAATTATGGAACGTATTATAGAATAGTTATCAATAGCAAGTAACAATTAGGAAATAAATAATCCTTCGAATGATGTGAATACATTATCATTGATCTTATTTGATCTATTCATCGAAAAATTATTAATCTATAATATTTCTAATGTCTCCTTGAGAAGCACTTTGAATGCAAATTTAGGTTTAAATGTTTCCTCTAGAAAGAGGGACATTACATATAATATGTCCATCAAGTCATTTGTAATCACCAACAAAGTTTGATTATCCTTTACGCCCCATTCAGAACTTATAGGAAGTGTTTAAAAGGAATTTAATTGGTACTTATCGGCTTTTTGTATGTTGTCAAGCATTGGCAAAGCATTAAGAACGGTATGATTGATTAAGAGGTTCCATAATCCAGCCTGTTGGCCAAATGTGAGGTTGTGAGAACTATCAATTTTTCCGACAAAAATGCTGATGTAGTTATGCCGTAGAGTGAAAACTCCGATATGAAGCCACTTTTAAAATTTTGTTAGGTGTTTGGGCGATTGTGACAACTTGCCTATCGCCTAACATGAAGGTTGTCATAACCAGCTTATCATCCGAAATGAAGGTTCATAGAACCGTTCAATGTTGAAGCCGATATTAAAATCTCCAATTGCTTATGTCTAAAGGTTTTCGAAAACCTTTCAACAAACCATTTTTATTGTCTTCAGCGTATTATCAATGGAAAATAAAAAGTTTTGAATACTCACATAAGTGCCAAAGGAGGTTGTGGGAACCACCCCAAATGCCAAAAGACTTATTTAATAGTTTCTAAAGCTTCTTCAATTAATTTTAAATCATGTATATCTTGCAATTGTTCCATTCAGTGAGATAATTTCCTTATGAGGCATTCGTCTTTGCAAATTTCCATATTTTCTCTTCCATGCACACGCAATATTGCTAAACCATGTGCCTCTCATCTCGGAACAACAAAAGTTCATATGTTTTTCCAACTGTTAATAATGCATTGACTAACTTTGCAGGATGCCTGAAGTGCACATTCTCATCAGCCATGCCATGTACAAGCAGTGACTTCCCTTTCATTCCATGCACATGATGCATTACAAAGTTGTATTCATAACATGTAGGATTATTTGAAGGTAAGCCCATATATTTTTCAGTGTAAAGGTGTTTTGATAACTCCAATCATCATTCTGCACTTCCCCGATTGTCAAGCTTCCAAGCTAAGAGTCCCTTGCTACATAAATATTGTGCCCTCATATCAACTGTATCTATCCATGGATCGTAAATAGTTGGAACATTGGGTTCCCATACACAGAGATCATAGTCCTATATGGAGGTGGCCCAAATTGATTAATGCTTAGTTTGTATAGAGCTCCATACAGTTTGGTGCCATCCCTCGTTGATATTTGAACTAGATCTGGTGATGAAAGTTGCAATCTTCTTGTGCAAGGTGTTGGGATAGGTTGTTCATATATGAGGTAGTTGTTATCCTTGTTTTCACCTTGACCCATTTTAAACTTTTTCATATTCGTTAATTGACATGTGTCGTTGAATCACCTTTTGGTATATCTTGTTGATCTTCCAAGTCATATGTGAACTCCTTCCATTGTCTCAATTTGGTCAAATGATGTCTACATCACTAAATCTCATTTGCAATATCCTAAATGTTTTATCAAGTCAAAACCATCAAATTTTGGTCCTATCGCAAGCGTCGTAATTTGAGTCACAAAGCATTGTCAACTCCATAATCTAGGTGAAATGATTAAATAATCTTAGTGGTCACAAAATTTGCTCGTAAACATGGTGAATAGGTTTATGAGATGTTTGAGGCACCAACATGACTACAATCCCTACCTCTTCCCTGACAGCACCATGGCAGCTTTTTTAAGAAATGATACGATTTGTGTTGTGTCCATATCTCATAAGAAGCCAAAGCAAATAACTAATGGTGCAAAAAGAAATCAGAAAAGACATACTGTCTCACTAAATATATTGCACAGGTGGATAAGGCAAAAAAAAGGATTTTGGTGGTCAACAAATAGTAGCTATATTGTATTTACAAAAGTAATGCAAGTGCTAAAGTACGTCTTGGTGTTACTCCTACCACTGGGAGTAGAATTACTTGGATGGATATGGACTGTGGAATAAAAGGCAAACATAATGATGATGACGAATATCTGGCCAAGGTTTCATGGCTGCCAGAAATTGTACTTACTACTCAAAGTCTTGAAGAGGACACATTCCAAGTTGAAGCTCCTTAAGTTTGACACAAGAAGTTTTGTTGGTGGAGGAAGATGACATTTGGACAAATTTACATGATCACTTTGCTCCCTTGCATAAAGGTATTGATAGGTTTGTACACACCTTCATTTGGGCCAATGAGAGATTTAGGTTCAACCAACTGTATCTTTATGATCGAACTAGCACTTTCTTGGGCCCTATCATAGAAAATAGTTGGATGGTTGTGTTGTCCTATTTTGCCTTCAGACCAAATAGCCCAGGATCCATGAGATTTCCAAGTGTTTTCAATTTTGAAGTGCAAGGAAAAAACCCCCCAAAACAGCTAAGTCCAAAAATACTAAGTGTTTCCTTGTATTTTCTACCTCTTTGAAGTTTCAGAGTTCGGAGTTCTCCTCGTCATCATGCCATCCTTATCGGCTCCAAAATCTGCCTTGTTTCCTTTGAAATCCACCTAAGTGTTTCGGGCGCCGGAGGTCAAGAGTTTCTTGTTCCCTATTCTTCTTTTCCGAAGGTGACAGGTGGAAGGTCCGAGGTCCGAGGTCCAATCTCCGACAATTTCGCATCAACGCAAGGGATAGTTGTCAGAGCCAAGTCAACTCTGTGCTATTGCGATAGGCTGCCATGTGTACAAGGTGAGCCGAAGGACTTTGTAGAGGGCATGATCGCGGTGTCAATTAGGTGGGACCCAATGAGGGGCGTGCTGATGTGAACTGTTGACACGTGGCCGAAGTCCGTCGGGCTCATAAATCTATCTGAGTGTTTCGGACTTCGGCAAGCGGGATCTCCTCCTTCCTTTTTCTGTTGGCAGGTGGAAGGCGGAAGGCCTGATGCCCGATCTCCGACAACTTCGTAATTTCCTTCTAAGTACTACGGAAGCGGGGGTTGAGCGCTTCTTTTCAAGAGCACGATGCACAATGAAGGCCCGATGTCTGAAGCCCGACAGTTTCCCTTTTTGCTTCTTTCAGGCGTCGGAGGTTGGGGTTTCCTTCTTCACCCTTCAAAGGCCCGATCGGTGGAGGATCGAACAAAGGAAGCCCGATCAGTCGGGGCCCAACCTGTTTGCCTTCCACGCTCTTTCTACCATTCACGACACGATAGGACTGCTCAGCGACCTTCCTGGCCGCCATTAATGCTTCTTTAGAGCCCGATTACTTGTTGAAATTGATTTCTCGCCCCCCTATGCCACTATCGCTCCTTTGCATTTAAATTCATGTACCCAAGGCATGGGTGGATGATCTTCTTCAATGGATTTCAAGGGGAAAGCCATCTGGGCACATTCCAAGGACACATAAGTGAAGTTATTGCAACATGGGCCATTGTTCTTCCTTGTTGACCACTCTTTCTCACGTCCATGGTCACTACAATGATTTGTAAAAGCTATATATGCATGTATTTGAGATGTATTTCCGTCGGTTAGCTGTTCTTCTAGGCTATTATACGGGTTGGATAGTTTGTTGTCACAGACCTTGTAACACATTTACAAGAACCTGTCGAATCTAATGCATTGTGCTTGAAGCTAAGCCTTTGATGTCTCCAATAGTGGTTCACCAATGAATGTAAATGGTTTTTTTGTGTCTACTAACAAATTGTCTTTCTTTTGTAATGGCTATTTAGCCTTCATGATCAATATAATCACTGATAGTTTGCCTCTCTTATGCTTTTGTTCTGTGTTTACTCAAAATCTATACCTCATTCTGTGGATAGAACGGTCCCTCTTTTAGTTACATTTTTCCAATTCGAGCGTCTGTTAAAGTTGTAAGTATGTGTGAGTCTTTGTCAGTATTTGAGGTCATTGTTGTGTTATGTCAGTCCCAGATAACACCCTATATCTGGTGCATCACCTCTTTTAAATTTCAATTTCTTTCTATCCCTTTTCTCAGTGAGTAAGTAGCATTAGATTTAGGCATTTATTCTTTGGACCTTAAGTCCAAAAAGAGGAACCAGCCTTCTCTAGAGGTTTGGTCTCAATTGCAAGGTCCCACACCTTGAGACCAATCCCATGTGTCACTGGAATGCTTCAACGAGCTTCAAGCAGGGTGCAATTTCAAGTGATAACAGTTTCTGGCACGCCCGGTGGGACCAGTTTGATGAGCTTTATCATCCGTTGAAGGATTTGGTGTGTTCTTCAGTGCATCTTGCCATTTAGGGCAGTCTTCTTCAACACCATGGCGACTCTGTTGAACAAATCCGCTGGTGAAAGCAGCTCAAGTGCTTAAAGATTCATTAGTGATTAGAGTTCGATAGTGCTCTCGGTCTCTTGCAGCCTTCAAGGCTCCCAAATCACCTCGCAACTCTCTTCTTGGTATGTATCCAGTTTCTCCAAATGCAAACCTATTTTGCTCTATTTCGCTCTATTTCAGACATTTTCTATGATTATCTAGCATTTTGATTCCCCAATATGTCATTTTTTTACGGAAACTATGGCTACTCCCCTCCACCTAGCCACAATGAAAATTTTATGCCCCCATATCAGCAATATCAGACCCAAAATACCTCTGGTTTTATGTCATATGCCCCTACTTTAGCGGGTTATCAACATCCTCGTGATGCTTACCTCCCTCCCACCCCTGCTCATGCTTACTATCAACCTCAGGAGGCCCCTTTTGCTCCAAACCAATATGACTACCCTACTGAGCAACCTCAAAATGTGAACAGCATGAATATCAGGGATATCATATTACACATCCAAAGGGAGTTTGACGACATTGACAGAGAGCAAAGGCACAATCAACAGCAAGATGAGCTTGCTCATCAGGCCTATCTTCAACAACAGTAGATGGAAGCAAAAGAAAGAGCTTATCGAGAACAATTTTCTATGCAGCTTCCAACCTTATCTAACAAGCAATTGAAGCAAATGCTTGCCCAAGTGGAGAGGCTGCTAGCCCAGCTAGCAGCAAAAATAACCCCTAAATTCAAGATCCCAAGCTTCGGGCAGGGGAAACCTTCTGAGCCACTGAAACCACCTTCTAATTTCAAAATTTCGAGTTTCAGGGGCCCTCAGCCTTCACACGAGCCTATTCCTACAAAAATTCAACCTATTATTCCTCAAGAACGACCCTCTCGAGAAGCCCTTCCAGCTCACATCCCATGTTATTCCTCTTGCCCTGACACTATTTCACTTTTCAAGGGTGGACCTGTTGTTTATCGGGCTAATTGGAGGGATGAGCCGAGGAAGGAGATAATTGCAACTAGGGAAGAGCCACTTGCAAATATTGAACCCTCATGCACTATTAAAACTGAAACTTTAGACCTGCTGCAAGATAAGGTTAAGCCAAATCTGATAGAGCAGCAATGCACCAAGCACAAGGTTAGTGCTGACCATGGTGCAGGGTTGAGTCCTCTTCACTTTGGCTCATTTGAGGAGTTTTCCCGTGCTTTGAAAATGAAACCCAAATGCAGAGGAAGCATGGTGAAAAGGTCCAGTTGCAGAGGTAGCTCAAACAGAATGCAGTGGAGTTGCAGCCGAATGATGGGGGCATGGTGGAAGAGATTGTTCCAGTGGCTCCAAGGGTAGACGATGCCGCTCTATTTCATGAACTGCCCAGCTACATTGAAAACGAAGAAGGGATGTGAATGCTAACATTAGTTGCAGTTCTAGAACGACATGAAGATGTTGAAGGCCATGGTGAGTTGTTGGAATGTGCAGACAGGTATAACAATGAGGTTCCGGCTCATGAAAAGGACCATACAGATAGACCTATAGTGGGAAGTGTCAAAATCGATAGCACAGGGCTGTTTGAGGAGCTCCCATCTTTCAAAAAAGATAACGATGTAGAGATCGAACATGGGCAAGAACAAATTGAAGATTTGTTCTTAATTATCCAACAGGGATATTAGCTTCTTGGTGGAGAAGATTTCTCCATTGAGCATGTGCAGGGCTCATTTTTTTAGCCTAATTTAGAAAATCATGAGCATCATCTTATTCACAAGGTGGAGGCAGCCATTTTTTCAGTCGAGCCACAAGAGCCAAAGCATTTAGACCAGCAAGAAGAGAAAAAAATAAAGCAAAGGCATGAGATCAACTCTGTTGGTTAGCTATTCTTCTAGGCTATTATACGGGTTGGATAGTTTGTTGTCACAGACCTTGTAACGCATTTACAAGAACCTATCGAATTTGATGCATTGTGCTCGAAGCTGAGCCTTTGACGTCTCCAATAGTGGTTCACCAATGAATGTAGATGGTTATTTTGTGTCTACCTTTCTGTAACAAATTGTCTTTCTTTTGTAATGGCTATTTAGCCTTCATGATCAATACAATCACTGATATTTTGCCTCTCTTATGTTTTTTCTCTGTGTTTACTTGAAATCTATAACTCATTCTGTAGATAGAACGATCCCTCTTTTAATTACATTTTTCTAATTCGAGCCTCTATTAAAGTTGTAAGCCTGTGTGAGTCTTTGTCAGTATTTGAGGTCATTGTTGTGTTATGTCAGTCCCAGCTAACACCCTAAATCCGATGCATTACCTCTTTTAAATTTTAGTTTTTTCCTATCCCTTTTCTCTAAGTAGCATTAGATTTAGCCATTTATTCTCTGGACCTTAAGTCCAGAAAGAAGAACCAGCCTTCTATGGAGGTTTGGTCTCAATTGCAAGGTCCCATACCTTGAGACCAATCCCATGTGTCACTGGAATGCTTGAACGAGCTTCAAGCAGGGTGCAATTTCAGGTGATAACAGGTTGATCAACTAATAGGTGTAAATGAACATACAGGTCTTGTATATTCTACAGGAATAGTGGGTAGTCTACTGGAGATCAATTTGCAAAGCATAAAACTCTTTCTTGATTGGAGATTTCCTCTATAAAAGCCAAAGAAGTTGACTCAAGGAAGAGGGACATGTAGTGATTCTGGATCATGGGATGAAGTTATTTGTTGATATTCATAATTCTCTAAGTAGCCCACTTAGTGTCTAGCTCTGCTCTTTAGAAGATGGTAATTTATTAATCCCCATATATGAACAACCTATCCCAACACCTCGCACAAGAAGATTGCAACTTTCACCACCAAATCTAGTTCAGATATCAACGAATGATGAAGCCAAACTAGATGGAGCTCTATACAAACCAGGCATTGATCAATTTGGGCCACCTCCATATAAGACTATGATCTCTATGTATGGGAACCCAATGTTCTAATTGTTTACGATTTATGGACAGATACAATTGACATGAGGGCACATTATTTACGCAAAGGAATCTTAGTTTGGAACCTTGACAATCGTAGAAGTGCATGATGAGGATTGGAGTTCGAAGGTGCATCAAAAAAACCTTTACACCAAAAAATATATGTGCTTGCCTCCAAATAATCCTACATGTCATGAATACAAATCTCCAATGCATCATGTGCATGGAATGAAAGGGAAGTTGTTGCTTGTACATGGCATGGTCGATAAGAATGTGCACTTCAGGCAACCAGCAAGGTTAGTCAATGCATTATTAACAGCTAGAAAAACATATGAACTTGTGTTGTTCCTAGATGAGAAGCACATGGTTCAGTGATACCACATGTGCATGGAAGAGAAGCCATGAAAATTTGCAAAGCCGAATGCCTCTTAAAGAAATTATCTCCCTGAATGGAATGGTTGCAAGATATTCACAATTTAAAATTAATTGAAGAAGCTTTAGAAACTATTAATAAGTCTTTCGGCATTTGGGTTAGTTCCCACAACCTCCTCCTGCACTGATGTGAGTATTCAAAACCTTTTATTTTCCACCGATAATACACCAAAGACAATAAAATGGTTTGTTGAGAAATCTTTGAAAACATTTAGACATGCAATTGGAGATTTTAATATTGGCTTCAACATTTCAAACGGTTCTACGAACCATAATTTTGGATGATAAGCCAGTTATGACAACCTCCATGTCGGTCGATAGGCAAGTTGTCACAACCGCTAAAACACCCAACAAAATTTTAAAAGTGGCTTCATATCAGAGTTTTTATTGTACACCATAACTCCATTGACATTTTCGTCAGTAAAATTAATAGTTCTCGAAAACTCACATTCGGCTGACAAGCAGATTTTTGAAACCTCTTAATCAACCAATCCATTTTCAATGCCTTGCCAATGCATGACAATATACAAAAAGCCAATATGTACCAATTAAATTCCTTTGAAATGCTTCATGTAAGTTCCGAATGGGGTGTGAATGATAATCAAACTTTGTTGGTGATTACAAATGATCTGATAGACATATTATGACTGCAACGTGAATTTGGCATTTATATTTACAATTCATTTGACACAAGCCAAGCATCAAGGTATCAATTGGAGGTTAGAGGTATGGCTATTGAGAAGAATACAATTCTTCCGTTAGAAATAGGATGCAAAAAAATGCATATCACAGTTCTCCTTATGAAATATATTGCCCAAAACCTGAAAATGGAATGAAAAAAATGCCTAATAATATTCCTAGCACATACAGTTGCATTAGTCAAACAACAATTTGAAGTTATTAAGAAACTGTAATGTCCCTTACCTGACTTGCCCTAGAATTCGCTTGTGAATTAGGTTTAGGGTTTCTTCTCTTTTAAAGGGGTAACCCTGGGTTGAATAGATCACACATTATTTTGAATTAGTACCTGCAGCATCATGTATATTCAAGTCTATTTTGCTTCATGTTAGTTTTAATATCTAGTATTCATCAGTCCAACATAAACACACTTGCAATTTGAAACACATAGGTAAAAGAAAAGTATTCATGCTGCCGAGGGAGGTAAACACATAAGCCCTTAGTAGCCAAAGGCCTACCACAATCCTATTGCCCAATCCCTTGACTCGGGCCTATGGTGGCTGGTCCTTTTGCCGAATCCCTCGTCTCGGGCCAAAGGGGCATGTTACAATGTGGGACCCCCATCCCTCCATGATCCAATCCCTTGACTCAGGCCAAAGGGGCATAACGCCCAATCCTGGTCTCGGGCCTATGGGGACGGAACCTAGATGGGGTTTTTAGGCAATCTACTAAGGTCTATGCATTCCCTCTCCTGGTTGAATTCATACAATGCAATACATGCAGTTTCCACACACATTTCAAAACATACAATTTGTCTTTATTATTATAGTGTCCCTTTACTCTTCTTGAGTCAGTCTCATGCCTATTCTTTAATATTTATATATTATAGTATTTGTTATAGTATTAATAATATCTCTATATTATATTATTAAATATGTTATTAATAGTATTATATATATATATATATATATATATATTTGATTGCTCACCAGCACTTGAATTTTATTGTTATTTTATTATTAACATAACTATTTAATATATTATTTATTCATTATCATTATAATATTACAATTATATATATATATATATTATCATATCATTATTATTATATTTTTATCATGAATATAATTTTTAACAATGTTTAATCGTACCGGCCATCACATCCTTTATCTACTGTATATATTAATTTTACTAGAATCATTCTTCTCATTTGCTGCTGATGTAGATTAATTTATGTTGTCTTTCCTTTTATATTTTCTTCCCATGATGTTTTTCCTTCTATCTCACAACCTTTATTTATTTCCCTTTCGAGATATGTTCGAACAGGCACGTCTCTTATTATACTTGGTGGTAAAAGACATACTTACCCTCTTATAATTTTTATTACTTTATATTAAAAGATGTTTATTTATTTTATTTATATTTATATTATATCATTTATATTATAATAAATGATATATTTTATATTTTATATTATTTATACTATATCATTTATATCATAATAAATGATATATGATTTATATTATATTATTTGTTTTTATATTATAAAGTAAGATAATTATAAGTATATTTGTATTTATATTATTATAATGTATGTAATTATTTCTATCATCCAAAATAATATTTTAGAAACCATCTTTATTATGTTCAAATCTCTACTTTAACAGTGTCTGGATATGGGGACATGACAGAAACATACAAACTTGCGAATGGCATATTCTATCGGAAGAGAAAAGCAATAAAAGATTGGAAAGAAGTAACATTGAACAAAGTGCTTGTGATAACTCCTCAAATTTTGCTGGGTGGCTTGGATAGTAGTTCATTAACACTAGATATGGTCGACCCCATGGTCTTAGACGAGTGACATCATGCATGCAAAAAGCATCCATATGCTAAAATTATCAAACAATGCCTCAACACAAGCCCAAAATATTTGGAATGAGTGCGTCATTGGTCACAATAAAGTGGGTTTTCTTCAAGCACTAACTGTGAGAAACAAATCACTCAACTCGAAGATATCTTGGATGCTAAGGTCTATATGTTGAAGGATAGGCGTGAGCTCAATTCATTTGTACACACTTCTAAACATATAACTAAATATTATTCTTTGCCAAGTCAACATCAACCCCTACAAATAAAACTGGTTTCTCTTCCAAAGTTCAAGGACAATGAAGCAATGAACATCAGAACAAATATTGAATATTATCTTGAGAATTTGAATTTGTTTTGTGCTTAGGTTGTTCTATTATACCGTGAAAAAGAGAAGTTAAGTGAGATTGTTACTGGAACAGTAGAAATGGAGCAATATGCTTTGGATGATTATCTAAAGGATGCCCATAAACTCTTGGAAGAAGAATCACCATCCGAGGTGACTTAATTATTAAAGACACCTGAAGGAATTCAAAACACTGTTAAGGGAGCATTTTAACTCCCAAGGTGCAGCTGCTAGTGCACCTTTTTCTACAGAAGAGTGGGGAAGATCCTAAAAATGTTTGTTGCATAGTATTTGTGCAAAGGGTGATTGCAGCTGCAGTAATCTCAAGTTTGTTACAACAGCTTGATTGTATGAAATGTCTCAAGATTGACTTTTTTATCGTGTGACTTCTACATTTGGTAGCAAGGAGCAACAAAAGGTTCAAGTTTTAGTAGCAACTGATGTGATTGAACAAGGTGTTGATGTCAACAATTTTAACTATGTCATCAATTGTGATTTACTGCTAACCTTGCACAGCTATATTCAATCCCATGGGTGTGCTCGTCAAGAAAACTCAGAATTCATCTTGTTTCTTGAGAGGTAACGAGAAGCAAAAAAAAAAAAGTTATTCAATATAATCAAGAGTGTAGCCTCAATAGAGGACACAATATTGAGTCGAAATGACACTTCTATAAAAGAGGAGAATGCAATTGAAAACGATGTACCAGGGGATGTTGATGAACAGCGTGCAAAAATGACACTGATTAGAAATGTTATCCCTTCCACTGAAGAGCGAAATTTGGTAGAAAAATATGTTTCTAAAAGATTGGACGAATCTAGAGATGATCTATGTTGTTCATGTTATCAAACAAGGAGCTAGGTTGGTAGAATATTTGGCTCAACATCTAGAATTTCTGTCACTGAAGATGACTTTGCTTTGGAGACTCAAAAATTTGTTGAACTAGTCGAAAATAAAGAGAAAGGTAAAGAAAGAGAACACAAGGAAATAAAACTTCGTAACCAGGTTGAAGAGGGAGCGAGGAAGACGAACATGTTGATTATGGTGATTCTGATTTTAGAGATATGCTAAAGATATTGACATTAAACAATATGATTGAAGAGAAGGTGAACTGAATCGAAAATCATCATTTATGATACTGGCACAGCCAAGTCATACAAATTGTTTGATATATGCAAAGATTAAATATTTAATCATAAAATCAATACTATTGATGTTCAAAAAGTATGTCTTGATTAAAAATTGTACGCTCACTCAAGGGCTTTGAATATATTATTTAAATGTCTTATAAAGTCCTTAAAGAGGTGATTATAAAACGGTTCTTGGTTCGTTACCAAGAGAAGGGCTATAAATGCAATCATTTTCAATGTAAAGAGGTTCTCTTCCAAAAAAGAATTTTTAATTCACTCAGATTGTACAAAGATTTAAGAAAGTTTGGGCTCTTATTTTTGGGAACATAATAAAGAAAGCATGTTTGGTCTGTGAGCCATTGTGATTCTTTTATGCTGTTGTTTTTCTTACTTCAAATTTACAACATCTTTAGACATTCTCTAATGTTGTGGTGAATCCAATCGGTCTCCAGTTTTCTATTCTAATTTCATTATGCAATATTGGGTGAAATAGGTAGTGTTTTCTGATCTGTGTCTGAAGATTCTTCTTGGCATATTTCTTTTCGTAAGTCAAGTCATATTCCCTTTTTCCGCCCAGTTGCATTATCTTTCTACACAATTTCATTAAAACCGACATAGATCTTTATGTTTATGCTCATATTTGAAAAATCCATTTGTTTTCTTAAGAAATCAGACTCCAAGCTTAATATTAGCCTATCTAGGGTTTCTCGGTTAACTGATGATCGCTTTGATTTATCCAGGCTAGAAAATATTACACTTGTTCATAGAG
Source organism: Cunninghamia lanceolata (assembly GCA_027924645.1). Lineage (NCBI taxonomy): Eukaryota > Viridiplantae > Streptophyta > Pinopsida > Cupressales > Cupressaceae > Cunninghamia > Cunninghamia lanceolata. The sequence continues at coordinate 4,005,422 of BSBN01001026.1, read as the reverse complement.
AGGGGAATGCTGTTATCCACGACCACCTTGGGAGTCTTCCACTAGAGACCTTTGATTAAATTTTAATTCTTGCATATGAGTCTTTAGAAGGTTCAGTTGTCCATTCAAATTCCCGATTACTTGTCATTCTCTTCCAAATACCTGATATCCAGTCAAAGCGTCTTCCTTACAAAGAAACTAAGTTTGTATGTATGGCATTGGCCATGGTAGCTAAGGACAGACAGATAAATCATGCATTGGAAGAGGTGTTTGCAGAAGAGGGCAATGAATTGTACATAAGACCTATGGAGTTTTATCTATATGATCAAGAAGAGCTGATTTTTTATGAAATTATACCTAGTGGTCGGCTAAAAAAGGAAGTTGTTATAGGTTATTGTTTGGCTTCTGTTGAACGTGCAGTCATCAACCCACCAAATAAAGGCATAGGACAAAAGTGGTCTCTAGGGGATGTCTTCATTGTTATTCCTTAGGAATGAAACTATTTGTTATCCATTAAGTCGTGCCAAATTAAAGTTGTATGATCAGGCACCCATAGCAGATGACCAACCATTTCTCGTTTTGATAGACTTGTTGAATATTCTAATGAGAAGCTTTATCCGAGATTTCAAAGTTTCAGATAACTCATCCAAGATATTCTTGATTGTTGTCATCGAGTAGGCTCTTTGCTTCTATCAATTGATATTCCTACATTGGCATAGTCTGGGAAACTAGCTAGCAGAGTTAGTGTCTTTCTTTTTTAGGTGATAGTTTGGAATCCCCATGTTTCAGCATTTTTCTTCATAACACATCGGCATATTTTATAGTTCTCACAACCTCCATATCGGTCGATAGGCAAGTTGTCACAACTGCCTAAACACTCGACAAAATTTTAAAAGTGGCTTCATATTGGCATTTGGGCTATACAATAGAACCACAACTTCAACACTTTCACAAGTTTAGACAACCCCCTTCAGAGCCAAGAAGGGTTATCACAACTGTACAGTCTCCCGATCAAATGGATTCATTAAAAAATTAAAAATAGTTTAGAAACTTTCAAGCAAATGCGATTGACAGGCTTAAAGCTCAATCCACGACCCACAGCCTCTGCAATAAGTAGACGGTTAGGGAAATCAGTTTGCAGGAACTCTCAAAGAAGGGAGAAGCGACTTAATGGGTTTCATCTACCGTTAACTCCCAAATCAAACGCCACTTGCAGATGAAGAGGGTAGTATGGAGATGGCCTTTGAACGGCTCAAATAGATACCACGAAGAGTTGCCAAAAAGAAAATGAACTGAATAGTCTTAAAAGGTGGTTCACCCAAGTTGGAAGACTATATATATGCATCCGCTTTTTCTTTTTGGAGTTGTATCGGCCCTTACTTTAGCTACGTTACCATTCTAGATAACATTTTTGTTGTGTGGGCCGAATATCGTCATACCTCATTTGTTGGAGTAGCCAAGATACACTGGGCAAGAAAGAAGTAATTATCATTTCGAGTTTGGATTCTGGGAAGATGCAAGAATGTGGCATGAGCAGTCGACAGATCCATTACACATCCTCTGCCAAAGTAGATGGCACGAACAACAAATGTGAAGAACTAAGATGGAAGAAACTAGTGTAGTTTGTACCATCAAAGAAAGTTTAATAGTATCTTTGTTCTCAATCGTCTCAGAATTTTGTACAAGGCTGCCAAGCAAAGGGGTTGAAGGTTACGTGCCATTTTTGTTTCTGCTCTAAAGGAGATAATATGAGAGATGCTTTGTATTGGCAGAAGCAGTATATAAATTGCTTGGTCTATGTGCAAGCACTTTTGCGAGCAATATAAATATAGAGTGGGTGATTCAATTGTCATGGAAGTCTATTTATAGTCCAGAATCAGATATTTAAAAATTTTGAAAAAACTCGAATCTATGTTTAGTGTGGGTTGGTATTTTTGGTTCGTTGAAGTTTTCCCCAATTGAATACAACACCAAAAGAAAGGCCTATGGAAGGCAAACTGAATGTTCACTTGGTTCTTCATACTCGTTATGATGTTGGGTGGCTCAAAACAGTCGATCAGTACTTTACTGGCTGCCCAACCTGGATGGAGGAGTTAAAAGGAAAACAGAAATTGACATCTCATCTCTACTACCCTGGTCAAAGGAGGATTGGAATTGGAAATTATACAATAATGGGTGACTCACTTCACTGTTAATAGCATCATCAGAATTCTCACCCCAAAATGGAATTTGTCATCTTTCAGATTAGATGCACAAGTCAACAACAGTAGGCTCAACTTTCAGACACTGAGCCATTTTCTCAAACACAAAATTCTTATACGCCCATTTATAGAGGAGCAACCACGGAATACAAAATACTTCAGGACAAAGATTAGGCTTATGATAGTAAGCAAATGATATGGAGGGTGACTTCAGAATGTACCATATGCAGTAGAAGTTTTAGTTTACCTTGTTAATAAAGGTATCATATTAAAATTGTACACAGGTGAACATGAGCATAATGTGCTAGAATCTATTTCTGGTATTCCTCGCTTTTACCATGATTCATAAGTCTCGGCAAGAGATTTTGGTAAATGCAAAAACTACTAGAGGAGCCAGCATAGCCATTGTATTGGATAGTTAGATGCTTATGACCTAAGTATGGTTGAGGTCGTTCTCCAACCTTCTCTAAGTGCAGCTGAAGCAAGAGTTACATTCATGATGTCGCACTTTGTGGAATCTATTAAGTCACAGGTCTTTATCAGCTCTTAAACAAGCGTCAATGAATATTATTGAGCATTTAGGAAAAGAGGCCAAGATGAGAGTATTGGTTACCGAAAGAAAGGCCATACATTTTAAACAGGATTTAGTTAATACCAAACAAGAGGCTGGATGTTTTCTTCATCAAAGCACATTGCTTGTAAGTTTGTAACTTGTATAGGGCAATGTGGTTCATGTGAGGGTAATTTGGTCCAGAGAGAGGGACAACCATCTCCAAGTTCACAGTCTAATGCTTCTCTAGGGACTAAAGATAAAACAGTGATAACCAAGAAAAGTACCGTGGAAGTGAGAAATGGAGAGATGACAAGATGTGGCTTCTTTTCCTGAAATATATAATGCATCACTACTTCCCCAAGACATAGGGGCAAAGACATGGGAAGTTGAATCTTCTAAGATTTCTGTTGGAGACAAGAAACCCACATATTCTAGAATGGAGAACTCAAGCATCATGACATTTTCTCTTTGTAGCCTTAATTTCTAATTTTTCATTGCACTCTTTATGAAATATCCTTTCACTTAAAAGTGAAATTTAAAGTGAGGTTCTCCCTCTTATCCCTCCAGAGCACAGGCACATAATACAAAGAGAATTCCCTATATATTGAAGATGATGATCAACAAAGACAGTTGTCACTTTATAATCAGTTATATAACCGATAAGTGCTTTGCGACAGTCAAACAACTGATTGTAAATTTCGTATAAATAGATAATAGGTAGATGGAAAGAACTTCTGCCCAATTCTACCACTTGAGTTGCTAGCACATAGAAGTCAGGTAGACAATAGTAATTACTCACATATTAGGTGTTTGAAGTACAGATCTTGGTGTCATTATTATTTAAAAACCAGTTTAAATGAGAAGGTTTACATATTTTTCAAAAGAGGCAGCTTGCTATTTTGGTGAAATTGTGGAAGATTTCAATTTTAAACCCATGTTTACACCTAGCTATGGTGAAGGTATATATTTATGATTGTTTACTGATCGAATCTGTAAGCATGTCAATGTTAAAACTTTTTCAAGGACCGGTTAAGAGTCAAACCTAGGACCACCCATATGCTGCTGGAGTGCTCTACCATTGAGCTATTGGCCCACTTGGTGACCAGTCTATTTATGATTCAAATATGGCTCATTTTTCAACAAGTCCTTCATCTTTCAATACATCTTATATCCTAATAAAACTCACCTGAAATACTGATTTACTGTGGGTAGAGAATCATTTTGCTTTCGATTATAGTCTAGGGCCTAGGTTTCATTTTTTTTCAGTTTGAGATTTGCCAATATTCAAACATCTATGAACAGTTTTCCAATTTGTAAATATCTCAGAAATTCTTTCCTTTCTTTATCAATGTTGCCCCAAAATTTGAACTGAAAATTTTTCAAATTTTTGTGCATTCTCCTATATGTCCTTGAACCTGCAAGATCACCAAAACAATTAAAATTGAAAATCCTTAAGAGCTGGTACAAAATCCTCTTGTATGCTTGATCATAATCTCATTTTGCTCAATTTGACTAGTTTCCGTGCTCAGATCCCTCACCGTTTGAGAAATTTTAATGCTTCACATTTTCAGTCGGTGATTTACAAATATAGTTAAATTTCAGTTTTTTGGTTGCTGGAGATTAAAAGGTTTCTGGGTTTTGCTCTGTGATGTTCAATTACTCTGCTGTCAAAATTTCGTGCAAAAAGGAGCTGCTATAAGGAAGTTAATGAGTTTCCCATCATCGACTTAAAGTATGTTTTTCAAAGGTTTTTAAATTATTCACGAAGTCAAAATTCACCGAGATAAAATTCAATGTTTTTCAAGGTCAAAAGTGGCAAGGAATATAAAGTTTGGGGTTCCATTTAATTCATAAAGTCCGAGTATTCAAAGAGGATGATTTCATCCAAAACAAAGGACTTTATTAAAGTCACATGTTTTTAGTGGTCCCAAAATTTTCTTGTGTAGATTTTTGAAGACTTCATTGTTGGCAATTTGAAAGGTTTTGAAACTTCATTTCTTCCCAACCCCTTTTGTTGTCGCTGATTTAAGAGGTTCTCTAACTCCAAAAAGGAGCGACTTCCAAGTTCTGAAGTTGTGAAAGTCCGTGACTTCACGACATCCGTGTATTTGACTGTTTTGGGTTTAAATGAGACTCCCAAGTTAAAAATACAGATGGATTGAGGGACGCATGCACGTAAGGTCTGTAGAGAATTAAATGTTTTGCAGAGAAATGAATTATATCATCTCCAGACACCAAGGAGAAGCCATCGGCTCAGTAACTGGAAATGGATACTGACAGTTTGGACTATGAAATTCTATGGGAAGATTTTTAAAAATTGGAGAACAAATAGGGTTCTTGCGGGACTGTCTATCACGGTCCTTGGTATGGTTCGGATGTGGCAGTAAAGATTTTTACTGAGTAGGAATTTTCCAACAAACTTATCGATTCATTTCGGAAGGAGGTGGCATTTATGAAGAAGCTAAGGCACCCAAATATACTTCTTTTCAGGAGGGCAGTTACATCTTCTGAACGGCTTTGCATAGTCGCGGAATTTCTCCCAAGAGGGAGTTTGTTTCGTTTGCTTCAGAGAAATACTTCTGAGATGGACTGGAAACGAAGGGTGCGCATGGCGTTGGACATAGCACGTGGGATGAACTATATTCATCATTTGAATCCTCAAATAGTGCACCGTGACTTGAAACCTTCCAACCTTCTCGTTGACAAAAACTGGACTGTGAAGGTTGGAGATTTTGGCTTATCATGGCTCAAGAATGCAACATTTTTGACTGCAAAGTCTGGACAAGTCACGCCTCAGCGGATGGATCCTGAAGTCCTTTGGAAAGAACCTTCAAATAAAAGGTCTGGTATTTACAGCTTTGGTGTTGTATTGTGGGAGTTGGCTACTGAGAAGATTCCTTGGAGCAATCTTAATCCTATGCAGGTAGTTGGAGCTGTAGGATTCATGAAACAGCGGTTACAGATCCCAGACAATGTGGATTCTTAGTGCTTCGAAGAAACACCCCTCATTGAAGTCCAATGACCGCAGGATACACACAAAATGGATATGTTGATAAGACGCGTAAACTATTTGTAGAATGCTTCCAAGAGGTTGCTGTCTCAAGAGACCGAGATGATTTCTCCCATAAAGCTATTAGCATAATGAAGTGGATCTTTATCAGATGTTATTGTTGCAGCGACCCGATCAAGAACATACGCACCATTTTTAGCCGACCTCAATGATATCTGCGATTTCAATGTAACATTTAATGGCAATATATGTAGCTCATCTGCATGATTGATGGCATCGATTTGGATGTTTTTGGAACTTCAACTTGTTTAGTCACTAAAAAGTATGCTGCGGCAAATGATAGAACAAAAGGTCCAAGGTAAACAATTGCAGAATGCTGGTTATTCACTTGGCAGAACGTGGTTGTGTTGGACCTCGAGAGATGTATTCATCAATCGTCTAATTTCAAGTGAAACCGTTATCCTTGATTGGAGAAGATACTGATGAAAAGTGTGAAATATCACATTCGGGTAGTGATGGGAATTCATGGGTGCAGGCTCTCAGAAGGCTTGTGATGAAAAGATCTTCATCAATGAAAGAAGATTCCGTATCTTAATCTTACAATTCATCTTCAGATGAACAGCAGAAAATAAGATAAGAAATATGCCAATTTGATAGCTTTGCTGATGCAGTTCTCCGAAAGGGAATAAAACTAGATGATTGTAATGTCCCTTACCCGACTTGTCCTAGAATTCGCTTGTGAATTAGGTTTTAAGGTTTCTTCTCTTTTAATGGTGTAACCTTGGGTTGAATAGATCACACGTTCTTTTGAATTAGTACCTATAGCATCATGTATATTCAAGTCCATATTGCTACATGTTAGTTTTAATATCTAGTATTCATCAGTCAACATAAACACACTTGCATTTTGAAACACATAGGTAAAATAAAACATTCATCATGCCAGGGGAGGGGAAGACATAAGCTCTTAGTAGCCTAAGGCTACCACAATCCTATTGCCCGAACCCTTGACGAGGGCCTATGGGGGCTAGTCCTTTTGCCCAATCCCTCGTCCAGGCTTATGGGGGCATATTCCAATGTGGGACCCCCATCCCTCCATGGTCCAAACCTTTGACTCAGGCCTACACGAGCATAATGCCCAACCCCTTGTTTCAGGCCTATGGGGACGGAACCTTAGATGGGGTTTATAGGCAATCTACTAAGGTTTATGCATTCTTCATGCCAAGGGGAGGGGAAGACATAAGTTTTTAGTAGCCTAAGGCCTACCACAGTCCTATTGCCCGAACCCTTGACGAGGGCCTATGGGGGCTGGTCCTTTTGCCCAATCCCTCGTCCGGGCCTATGGGGGCATATTCCAATGTGGGACCCTCATCCCTCCATGGTCCAAACCTTTGACTCAAGCCTACTAGGGCATAATGCCCAACCCTTGTCTCGGGCCTATGGGGACGGAACCTTAGATGGGGTTTATAGGCAATCTACTAAGGTTTAGGCATCCTCCCCTCTTGGTTGAATTCACAAATACAATTTCATGCAATTCAAAAATATACCATTTTGCCTTCATTATTTGATGGAATCATACAATGATTTACAACATGGTATATTCCAAAGAACAGGGAGAAAGACATTAGAATTTGCTATGCAGCCATTATAAACACAGTTCAGCATATACAGAGAAATATAATCCAATACACATCATGATCTACAGAAATAGAATCCAATCCTACATTATGATCTACAGCAATATATACATTATGATCTACAGAAATATAGTACAGCATTTAGTTTGGCTTATCTAACACATATCAACATAATCATCTCAGTCAATACGATAAGTCTATGAAGAACAGTGATATTGCCAAAGACAAACGATATAGTATTTCCCCACCCAGCTGCCAGCATATCAGACTGGGTTCCATACCCCTGATTCAGGCCTATGTTAACGTGCCATATCAGACAGTCATGAATTTCATATATAACAGAATGGAAACAATCATCTGCAGATATGATATGTGACAGATGAAGACATAAATATTAAACTAAGAAAAGGGATTTACCTTGCCTGCGAATTTGCTGTCTGTTTTTACTCTTTACTCTTTCTACTTTGTGCTGTCAACTGGGTCAATTGCCTCTCGTATTTGTCTGTGTTTAAATGAGGCGTCACTCTTTCTAGTCATGGGATGTGACCCTCGCCAAGGAATCACTGCCCTAATCGTATTATATTGATCATAATTAATTTTAAACTTTTGAGGATAATTGAAATGTAGTGTCTATTTTTTGGGGTTATGACAATGATGTTGCTTACCATCTTGATTAACGGTCAAGCTTAGGATGGGCCAGGACATGGAATTTTCCTTCTCAAGAGAAACATCTGCAGATTCTCAACATTTCAGTGATAAGAAGATGGTTTGTGATCAGATATGTGTCAAAAGGAAAGATGTACCCTCACATGACCACGTGGATTTTCAAAGTGCAATTTTGACAACAAATGGCAGAGCGCTTCTTCAAGTTGGAGCCAAAGAGTGCTAGACCTTATGTGCTGCTCTCAAACATCTACTCTACAGCTGGCATGTGGGAAGATTCTGCAAACATACGATAATTTATGAAAGAGGGGTGTTAATGCAAAGCCTGGGTATAGCTGGACAGAGGTAATAACAAGGCTCATACTTTTTATGTTAGAGACAGGTCAAATCCTGAGACAGAAGAAATCTATGCAACTATGAAACAGACTTGCTACAGAGATGAAGTTAGCAGGGTTCATTCGTGATACAAATTTTGTGCTACGAAGTGGAGAAGGACAAGTGAACAATCATTCCAAAGAGGGCATAGATAAAGGGTTTCCAATAAAGTGCAAAATGGAATATCATGATAAATTGGAGAGATGTATGAAAGGTGGGACCACATTTAAATCAAGAAATCAGAAAGCTACAAAGTTATTATAAAGGAGAGAAAATGTTTTCAAAAGGAATACAAAAGACTCTAAGAAACAGTTACGAAAGAAAAAGACTTTGATTTTTCATGTATTTTCAAGAAACAGTTACAAAAACTGAAAAGTTTCCTCGGTAACTTATAAAATGTGAAATTGATGATGGAGGGGGAATCTTTTTCAATCTTTTTCCAGCTCGAGAACAGGGAAAGCAAGAAGTAGATTTTTCCAAGCACATTTTATTGTATCGGGTGTGAAGTCTTTGAACTTGTATATTGGAGAAATAAGGGGATTATTTCTAAATCTTTTAATTTATTGATACTCTCTTTGATTGCCAATGTCTTTTGTGTCTCCGCGATCATTCTTCAATATCATATCTGTTATTTCAGATTGTGTTGATATTTTTATTTCTGAAACTGTGAATTCCAATTTAAATCATCTTTGGGAATGGTCTGATGTTCATCTTTTCTTGTTTACCGATTTGGGTTGTGGGGTATGTGAACTGTGAGTCATTTAATCTGCATCCTCTTCATTTCTGATTTAATCTTTCCCATCTATTTCATGGCTATGGGTAGATGGTAGTTTACCTTTTCTGCTTTCTGGTCAAAAGCATACCCAGTATTTCAATTCATTGCAAATTATTCGAAGGTAGCTGCGCCTTGTAAAACAAGTAGAGAGCACTTGCAACTATCATTGCAAGTGACTCAATTGTTGTTCAGGCTGTAACTATTATGGGCAAATAGAGTATAAATTAAGGTGACAAATCTGTTAACCAACAATCAGTAGTTGTATATGTTTCTAACTCAATTTTAGGGATGCCTATCCTGCGGAGTAGACAAGGGATTTGTAGAAATCCTACACACTACCCCATGTTTTGTGACTTGTGCCCAAACTCAAGATAACAAATTGCAAATGGAATCCTTAGGTCTTCAGTTTCTTTTTCTATTAGGGGAAATCATCCTCTTAGTGTGGTTTTCCCCAAAGCTTCCTGAACGTCTAAAAGATAAACAAAAACTTAAACATCTATTTGTATCACCTTTTTGCATTATCCTTACCTATGTTACTAGTTCTACCCCCCCCCCCAGGCCTGGGTCCTGGTTCGGTTCGCCCTGGGTTCGGATCCTGGTTTGGTCCTCCCGGGGGTTCGACCAGGGTTCAGTCCTGGGCCTGTGGGTTCGTCCGGGAAGAACCCAGGAGAACCCAAGGAGAACCCAGGGCGAACTTGCCCAGAAAAGCGCCATGTTTTGGTTTTTTTTTAATATTTTTTAATATGTTTTGTCTGAATGTGATTTTTGGGAGTCACATCATCCTCCATCATAAGTCTGAAAATGATTTTGAAGATAGTTGTCTTTATGTGCAAGCTATTGAGGACACAAAGGTGGGCTGGAGAGAAATCCTCCAACAAAAAGGGAATAACCACAACGCTGTGAAACAGTAGAATTTCAGTAATTTTCACATATGCCTACTTGGCAGTAAAGTTTACACCACCCAACTGGACATTGGCTCAGAATAATAATTTTAAAAAATGGTCTTTTGAGGAGGCTATATTGTCTTATTTAACCAAGAGTGGATGCCCCCTCTTTTCACTAATTTGTTCACTTTTTTTTTAATCCTGGGAAAATATCAAAACATAGTCTTGACATAAAACCTACAAAAACAGACTTATTTTTGTATGGCTTCTTTCCTTAATCTTACTGAGATACAGATGTGCATGTCATTTGCATTGGTACAAAGCACACATCAAACATTGTTACAAAAAATATATATTATTTAGCTTGCCATCAACATTCAAAAATTACACTCTAAGAACAATCTTGCAGATATTTAACAAAATGCGGTAGCTAACATTTATAATCAGGAAATAACCCATCTTCACTCTCATACTCCTGACTGTAGCAGCAGCCATAGCAACAAATATTGCTCTTATGAAGCAAACATAGGACACTGGAGCTTATTTTTACAGTCCTAGTGCTAGTGCCAGTGTCACTTTTTGTGGTTCTTCTAACATACCAATACCCGCATCATCTAATATGGATTGTGGTGATGATATTTTTGAAGACCCATATGACGATGATGCCTAATTAGTGATGGCTGATTGTTGACATTTGGCATTATAATTTTGATTTTTGAATTGTAATAACTATATATATTATGACATTCGACGTTCGTGTTTGACTAATTGACATTGTAGTGTTTTTAATTTCTAATACTAGTGTGGTTTTGTTTATTATATGATCATATTCATGATGCTATGGTATTCCGAACTTAATTACTGCTGCAAATATGAATATATTTTTTATTTTTATATGTTTTTGTATAGACGAATCCAAAACGAACCCACACCCAAAAAAAATTTGACCGAACCCGAACCTGAACCAGTACCAGAACCGGTAACTTAGATCCTTACCAAAAATATTTGGCCCTTTACCTTCGGAAGGTTTGTCATTTAAAATTTTCAGACATTGAACTTTACATAGGTCTCATCAGACTACTAGGCCGATTACCTCCATCTTCCAGACTATTTCAGTCGTTCCAAAGGTGTCAAGCACCTTTAAGTATGCAGTTTCACACAGAGATGGAGATAGGTCAGTGGGACGAGGTCTTCTTCTTCTAGCACCAAGTGTGGTGGACCAGCTACTCCTCGAAGTAGATGACCATCTAGTTCTCCTTGCTCACAATCTAGGCTATGAGGGTACGTGCACATTACCAATTTTTCAATTTATGTCTTGTGTTAACAAGTACATTTTGGCAAATTTATGTTCGTTTCACATTATACACATTTCATATGAAAACTTGGTGCCAATGGTGTAAAGTAGTACTGGTGAGGTCAATAGCTTACATGGAGCCAACAAAGTTCAATTCTCAGGATGCACTGAAATAACGGATGAAACATGTCTATTTTGGCGAATTCATGTACATTTCACACAAGAAAACGAATTTGTGTACATTTAATATGAAAATTTGGAGCCAATGGCATAACTTTGATTTGGTGAGATGACTAGCTTGCATAGAGCCAATAAAGTTTGATTCTCCAGAGGCACTGAAATAAGGGATGAGACAGATATTTATGGCAAGAACGAATTTGTGTATATTTTCACATGAAAACTTGGAAGCAATAGGATGAATAGGATGAGACGAATATTTTTCACAAATTTATATACATTACACATAAGAACGAATTTGTGTATATTTCTACATGAATACTTCGAAGCAATAGAATAAATCTAAACTTGTGAGATGATTAGTCGACATAAACATTTTTTTGGAATAGATAATAGATACTCTTAAACCTAGATTCCTTAAAAGCAAGCTCTTCCGACTGGCTGAGATCAAAAAATATCATCTAAAAATTGTTTATTGACTAATCTTATTTAGATTTTTCTTTCTTCCTGTGTTTGAATTAACCAAATAGACACAAAATAGTCGAATATTTGAAAGTAAAGCGTACCATGAATACAAAAATGAAGAACTTAACCTGGCTGAGCTTCGCCCCTTCGACGGGCTTGGACAATCATCCATGCTATAATTGTAAATTCTCCTCCACTTCCGCCTTAATCTTGCACAATCTTTTCCTTAATTTAGCAAACGTTTTGGTCTTTGTTTCTCAAATTTTCTAAGCCACAGCTGCACAATTATTCTTAGGGTTTGCTTCTTTTTTCACAGATCAGATTGAAGCTACGGCTAAACATAAAATTCTTCTGCCATTTGTCAGAAACATTCCCGTACATGCCTTCCCAGGAGTCCGAAGAAGAATCATAGCAGTCGAAAGTTGAAACCCTGTTAAGAGTGGATTTGACGATCCGCCAGTCAGACCAAACTAAAGTCCCTGACGTGATATTATCTCCAACTAAAGGACAAGCGACTACTCGTGTTTTTCGTGCAAAATAAAGGGGAAGGAGCTCGTCCATGATTACTAATTAGGCACCTCATTATGGCAGCTACAAAATCTTATTGCGGCCATTCCCTTTGTAACACGTGGATGGGGAAATACTAAATCAAAGCTTTAAACGTCTATTTTGAGAATTGGGAAACACTTATCGTATGCTTATCAGTGCCTCCCATGGCCCCATGGCACGTAATTTAGCAATTGGACCATAGGTTCAATGGGCACGCTGAAAACTTTATGAAGAAATTATGGAATAAATTATTTAATCCATTAAATTTTTATTGAAGTTTATCACATTAACTATTGTCTTCTTCACTTATATTAATAAATTTCTTTTTACAAGATGAACAAACATAGCTGGGTAAATGTAGTAAATTAATTGAATTTCTTATTGATTTTTATATAATACACCATAGAAACAAATGCTTATTTAATCATATAATTATTTTAAATTATTGATTTTTATATAATATGCCATAAAAACAAATGCATATTTAATCATATAATTATTTTAAAAATAATTATGTGAGGGTACAATAAATTTATGTTTTACAACTTATATCTATACACATAAGGCATAACTATATTTTCCTATTAAATACATACTAAGATGGCTCAGAATCATTTTTATAAATATATATTTGATATATGAATTTTTATAATATATATCACATGATAATTCTACTAATTTGTATAATCAATAATTTAATATACATTTTATTGTATTATTGATATATAATTAATTATATTATTTCATTAATATTTAAAGTATCAAATTTAAAAATTATATATATACACAATGAATTATGAATATTACACTAATATAAATATTACAATTTTGTTATAATATTTGCATAGATTTAAAGAAAAAATATTATTTATTTAACATTAAAATAAATATTATTTGTTTAATAACAAAATTTAGTATGTTTGTTTTATTCAAAATAATATTTCCCAAAAAAAAATCTCATATAAACCTAGTAAAAAATAAAATTTGTTCAACATGAAAAATAATACTTTGTTTTGATTGGTAATCACTACATAAAAAAATCATTGCAAAGTAGAAAATTAAAATAAAAAATTAATAGTTTATCAATTGTTTTGTTTTTTTATCATTTATACTATTTTGTAGAAAAATAAAATAAAAAATTAACAAAAGGAATTTTTTAATTTTTTTATAGAAAAATTTTAAAAAATTAACAATTTATCAATTGTCAAAGTGATAAAAAAAAATTCTTTTTTTATCATTTATGACATTTTGAAAAAAATCAATGGACAAAATTGATTTCATGGTAGACCTTTTAATCTAGGCCCTTCATCTATATAATTCATCATGCTCACATAAGGGAAGGCTTTCAGCCTAATAAACCTTCCTTAATGTGTGACTTTAGGTTAAATGGATGAAGTATAAATCAGTATGGGTAAATAATGAGAGTTACTTACTTGAATTTTGTTAGTAATTGAGATGTGAGAAAAGGAAATTGAAAATAAATGTATTTAGTTTGATAATCAAAGGTGGTATAGAAAATAAAAAAGACCTCGATTTAAAATGCTTTAAGATTAGGAGTAGTTAATTGTAGAAGTTAAAATTTAACTAATAATGTAAGATGTAACTATTATTAACCTTCTACTTCAGATTGGAGCATAAACGAAATGTAAACAAAACAATGCAAATTTAAACAAAGCTTATACCTTCCATGATTTTGGTGAGTTACTTGACTTGAATATTTGTTTGGTAATTGAGATGTGAGAAAGGGGAATTGAAAATAAATGTATTTAGTTTGATAACTGAAGGTGGCATAAAAGATGAAAAAGATCTCGATCTAAAAATGCTTCGAGATTAGGAGTAGTTAATTGTAGAGTTTAAAATTTAACTAATAATGCAAGATGCAACTATTATTAATCTTTTACTTCAGACTGGAGCATAAACAAAAGGTAAACAAAACAATGCAAACTTAAACAAGGCTTATACCTTCCATGATTTTGGTGATGTGCTCCTTGTGATGAAGTGTTGATGATGATTGCTATGTTGAGTTGCTCAAGTAGACTCCTCAATCTAATAGCATGTGTATTCAACAAATTTGAACAAACGAAGATAAACACATTAAATGCAAATTTACCTTTGTGCCCAATTTTCCAAATACCTCAAATGATCCATGCAGGATTGATTCGATGTAGATACTCAGATGTTGATTGCACACAATCGCAGCATAACTTAGATGAACGATGATGGAAAGCTATTGTGAAAACGGTTTGACAAAGTAAGGATGCTCAAAGCTCAAATGATGATCTCAAATGGCTTGTGAGCGGCCATATTTATAGACTTTTTGAGGATGAAGGGAAGAAGATTTGATAAGATAAGGTAGGATTTGATTTTTTCAAATAAGGTAGGGAAAAAGATAAAAAGATTTATTTTTCTGATTTAAATACTCATAAGTCTTCGAAAAGAATGGGATAAAATAAAGCAGTCTTTTTAGGATTTTATTAATCAAATAAATATTTAATTTATTTAATTAATTTTGGATTGTGGAAAGATAATTAAATAAATATTTAATTATAGGAAAAGGATAAATGACTAATTAAATAATTAAAAATAATTATTTAACTAAAGAGGATTAATGGTCATGAATAATTACATAAATAATTAATTTTTATTGAATTATAGAAGATAGGATAAATGTATAAAAAAGGGAAAAAATAAAAATTAGTTAAATAAATAAGATTTATTTAACTAATTAGGTGAATGATGCAGGTACCTAGGGCAAAATGTGCTAGTGACAAGGTGTTGGACATTTTTAGGTGTCTACATTTTGCCACTCTTTGAGATGATGTTTGAAATGATGAAATTTGTATCGAGTAACATCATTTCAAAGAAGCTAAGGTATGGATAGAAGAAAAATATGGTAATGGAAAGATAGGATGAGGATGCCCCCTCGAAAGGATAGGCGGGTTGGACAAACATGGGTAGGCTCTCGACATGAAAGTGGTTGGTCAAAGGAGAAATGAATAGAAGAAATGAATGATGCATTATGCTACAATGAAAGTGAGCAATCATGATGTTTGATATAGCACTAGATGTTATGCACCACGGTATGAGGACCAAGGTGACGATGTGTCTCATGCCCTAGCATAATACAACCTTGTCTAACGCATGAAGAAGAAAACTTAGAGCATTAAAGTCCTAACACACAAAAGGTATGATGTGACCTTAGATGCAAAGGATAACGCAAAAAGTCATTCCAACATACACAAGATATGAATATTAGCTGAATTGATACAGATGTGATAAAAATGCAAGATAAAAAGATAACACACACAAGCAAGCAAGCAAACATGCACAAATGATACAAAAACAAACAAGGTATTGCCCCTGTCAAGCTGTAAACCGATGATTGATTATTGATTGATTGATTGATGATAGTGTTGTCATTACAGGGGCAGGTATATCCCCAGATCAACACAAGGATGCAAGAACAATATATCCCATTGATGATGATGATTGATTGATTGATTTGGTTTACGACAAGATTAGGATCAAGACCAAGACCAAGAATGTGATTGGATAATTTGACAAGATTGATTAACTTGATTGGTATGGATAAAGGGTGACTTGCATTTGGATCTATTGCTTTGGATTGAGATTGACTTGAAGAAGTGATGGATTTATGAGAATAGATGATGGAAGAAAGAGAAGATGGTAGGGGGATGGAAAAATGAATCATTGGTACTTGCATACTAGATACTTCCTTCGTATTCTAGACTGCCTACATACCCGTATCCATGGGATCAAAGCACCACACGATGATGATGAGACATGATGAATATGTAGTTATGGGTGTTTATTGATGATATGGGAGATGGATGAATAGAAGAAGGTGAGATGGACGATGAGGATAAGGATGAGATGAATGATGGGGATAATGAGGGGGGAGATCATCTTGTGCCTGAATCTAGGTACCTTCTTCGTACTCCAAACTGCCTACATACCCATATCCATAGGATCAAGGCACTTAATGATACAGATGAGATGTAGGTCTAATTTTATTTGATGATGATGGAAGATGATGAAGGTGGGTGGATTGATCGAGTTATGAATTGATTGAGATTGATTTGCTTTGATTTGATAAGTTTGATTAGATTTGTTTTGTGATTTGCTTTGATGATGATTGATTTTATAGCTTGAATTTTTGTTGGATATTTGTTTTTTTGTATTTTGGCGAATATTTTGATTTTTTTGTAAATTTTTTAGGACATTTTATGATGTTTTTGGAATTTTTTCAGGACAGTTTATGATGTTTTTAGATTTTTTCAGGACAATTTATGATGTTTTTGGATTTTTTAGGACGTTTTATGATGTTTTTGGATTTTTTTCAGGTCAATTTATGATTTTCTGGATTTTTTCAGGATGTTTTATGATATTTTTGGATTTTTTTAGGTCTTTTTATGATTTTTTGGTTTTTTCAAGACATTTTATGATGTTTTTGGATTTTTTCAGGACGTTTTATGATTTTTTTTATTTTTCAGGATTCGCTGTACAAAAGAGCATACAAGGATCCTATCTCTGGGATTTTAGTTTTTGGGTGATGCTAGGAAGGGTGGGATAACAAGGCTAAATGCCAATGACAAGGCTAAATGGGGAAAACTCCAAGCTATGAAATGTGAATAATGCAAATGATTGTGAATGGATGTAGGGATTTATTAGATGGTAGAACCAGCCGCTACACATGGCGCCTTAAATAGGTTTTCACCATGGTACTTATCCAAGGCATCACCAAAGTGATTTTCACCATTGGAAGGCTTTATTGCACTCATTTTTTTTTATTTTTTTATTTTTTTGACTTGGGATATTTGATGGGTCATGCATAAAATTTCTTCAAGTGCATGATGTTCATTAGTTCTTTTAGAGGCTACTCCTCTGTTGTTCAAAGGTGATAACCTCCTGATCCGTAGCTAGCTTGGATGATAAAGGGGCCCAACCAATTAGGCTCAAATTTCCCCTTCTTAGGACGGTCTTGCATGTTTTTCTGATTCTCCAAAATGACAAGGTCACCTACCTCAAATATTCAGCTCTTGATCTTCTTGTTATAACTTCTCCGTAGGCGATTTTGATAATCCTGAAGATGATTCAGAGCATTTAGGCACTTTTCATCTAGCAACTCTAGTTCATTCAACTGTACAACCCGGTATTCCTCCTTAGTGATGATATTCTTCAGTGAAATGCAAAGAGAAGGGAGCTCGACCTCAATAGGTAAGATAGCTTCGAAACCAAACACTAATGAATAAGGTGTGGCTCCTGTGGGGGTACGAATGCTAATGCGATATGCCCATAGGGCGGGATTGAGTTGCAAATGGCAGTCGCGGCCAGCTTTATTGACTATTTTCTTCAAGATGCGCAAAATAGTTTTATTCGAAGCTTCGGCCTGACCATTACCTTGCAGGTAATATGGTGTGGAGAAGCGATGTTGGATATGGAATTTATCACATAGAGTGCGAACTTCTTAGTTTTTGAAAGGCTTTCCATTATTCGTAATGATGGAATGAGGGATGCCGTATTGGTAGATTATATAGTGTAGGATGAATTTGGAAATTTGGATACCAGTGGTGAAGGTAAGTGGAAGAGCCTCTACCCACTCAGTGAAGTATTCTGTGGCGATGGTGATGAATTTATGGCCGTTAGAAGATGGTGGGTGAATCTTATCGACAACATCAAGCCCCCATTGTGAAAAAGGCCATGGAGTTGTAATTAATTGCAATTCTTGTGATGGCGCATGTATAAGATCTCCATGCTGTTGACAAGGTAAGCACTTCTTTACAAAATCATGTGCATCTTTTTCCATTGTTGGCCAATAATATCCCGTGTGAAGAATCTTTTTGGCTAAGGTTGGTCCACTAGAATGCGCCCCACAGATACCCTCATGTACTTCTTGCAAGGCAACCTCAGCCTCTCTAAAATCAAGACATCTCAAAAGAGTACCATCGAGACCCCTTCAATATAAGGTGTCGCCGATAATGGTGTAACGGGATGCTTGGCGGATGAAGGTTTTTCGTTGTGCAGATGTTAGGTTAGGTGGAAGGATGTTGTCGTGAAGGTACATGTAGGTTTGTTGATACCATGGGGATAAAGGACCAATAATATCGCATACAAGCTCAGATTGTGGAACATCATAAGTAGGTATAGGAAGTTCTTCTATCAAGAATTCAGACTTCTTGCTATCTTTTTTCATGTCAACTAATGACCCTATGGTGGCCATTGCATCAGCTGCTTTATTATTGAGCCTTGGAACCTGTTCAAAGTGGATGTCGTGAAAATAATACTTGAAGTCATCTACCATCCTCTTGTAAGGCAAGAGCTTGTCATCTTTTGTTTTATACTCATTATTCACCTGTCGGATGACTAATTGGGAATCACCATATATTGTCAGCTTCTCGATTTTCCATTTGATTGCCATACAGAGGCCTATGATGAGGGCCTCGTATTTAGCTGCATTATTAGTACATGGAAATGTGATTTTATATGACATGGGGATTGTGTCTCCTTGAGGGGTTACAAATAAAAGACCCACCCCCGAGCTGCGGTGAGTATAAGAACCCTCAAAGTACATTTTCTATGTGTTTTCTATTGGTGCAACTGTCAATATGCACTCATCTAGAAACTCAGATAACAATGGATGCTCTACTGGGATGGGAGCATCTGCTATCTGATCTGCAATAATGTCCTTTGATGGCTTTTCTTTCCATATACTCGATATCAAACTCACTCAAGATCATTACGCACTTTGTTATCCTTCCTGTAAGAGTTGCTTTACTTAATAGATATTTCAATGGATCTATTTTTGCAATGAGCTTTGTTTTGTGGTTAAGCATGTAGTGTCTTAACTTTTGAGAAGTAAAGACCACTGCTAGACATGCTCGCTCTATAGGTGTGTAGTTAATCTCAAAAGCTACCAATGTGTGGCTAATATAATAAATAGCCCTCTCCTTTCCTTGTTCGTCATGTTGTGCCAATAAAGCCCCAACTGTTGTTTATGTTGCTGATATATAAAGGAGAAGAGGTTGTCCTGATCTCAGTGGCATGAGGACTGGTGGGTTGGTGAGGTATTTCTTCAATTGTTCAAAAGCCAGTTGACAGTTGTTATCCCACTGAAAAGCTATATTTTTCTTGAGAAGTTGCTGAAAGGGTTGACACTTATCGACAAGCTGTGCTATGAATCGGTGGATAGACTGTAACCTCCCTTGAAGGCTTCTAAGCTGCTTAAGTGTAGTAGGAGGAGGCATTTCCATTATAGATTTAACTTTATTAGGATCTACTTCTATTCCTCTCCTTGACATTATGTATCCCAGGAGTTTCCCAGAGGCTACTCCAAAGACACTTTTTGGGGTTTAGTCTGACATTGTATTGTTCCAATCGGTCAAAGATCTTTGCTAGCACATCTAAATGTTCTTCTCTTGTCTTCAATTTTCCCAATAAGTCATCTACATAGTCTTCCATTATTTTGTGAAAGAAGTCATGGAAGATAACTGTCATGGCTCTTTGGTATGTCGCTCCTACATTTTTCAAACCGAATGGCATCATGACCCAACAATAGGTTTCCCATGGTTCTATGAATGATGTCTCATGCTGATCCTCTTCTGCTATTCTAATTTGGTTATATCCGAAAAATTTGTCCATGAGTGATAGCATTTCATGTCCAGCAGTAAGATCCACAATGATGTCAATGTTAGGAAGAGGAAAATCATCCTTAGGGCAAGCTTTATTGAGGTCTCGAAAGTCTGTATAACAACGGATGCCCCCAATCCTTTTCTTAATTGGTACCAAATTCGACACCCATTGAGGGTAATCTATCGATCGAATGAACCCCACATCGAACAGTTTCTTCAATTATACTTTAACAAGTAATGCTACCTGCAGATTCATCTTTCTCAATTTCTGCCTTACTAGTTTTGCATCTGGATGTACTGCAAGGTGGTGAACTATGAGGGCAGGATCTAGCCGAGGCATGTTAGCGTAGGTCCATGCAAAGTTGATGCCTCTTTGTTTGAAGAAATTTAGAAAGGCTTCTTGTTCTGTTGATGTCAATGATTCAGGTCGGTATGTAATTTTAGGTTCGTCCTCTGTTCCAAGATTCATTTCATGTGACTCTTTCACCAATATGGGTGATCTTTCTTGATAAAACTCAGGCACTTCAAGGAGGTCCAATCTCTCATCCTCTAGCGCCTCAAAGAGGTTTTCACTAGAGGATACGTCCTTTATTTTTACTTTTTTATCATCTGAAAGCACCACAAAGTGGTTTTCGCCAAGGGATGTTATTTTTATTTTCATCATTTTATGACTAAGAGATTGGGTGGTCTCCCTGAAATAAGAAGAAGTGTTAAGCTCCATGATGTATCCTGCTTTATGATCTCCCAAGGGGAAATGATTTCTCACTCCCATGAATTCAGCTAGAGCCTCATCATTTTGTACAACATCAAGGACTAGTGGTTCTTGTTGGTCCAAATCGATTAGTTGAGGATATATGAGAGATAGGTCATCAGAGGTAGATGCATGGAGGATAATGTGAAGATGGTACAAATGGATTATTAGAATAGCTTGGCAAGGTTAGCAAAGGAGTCATGATGGTACTCTTCATTGATGTCATTGATTATTGGGAAGGCCTTAGTGTCCTCAGCAAAAGTACACTCATGTTTCGTAGGGTTTGGTTCCAATTTTTCATACCCTAACCCATGGTAGTAGTGATTTCTTTTTGCTTGTATTGGTTACATGATCCCTTGTTCATGCAAGCCCATGCCCCCTTGTCCTTTATATCCCATGTTCTTAATGATCTGGAGTCCTTTACCATAAATATTTGTTGGCAAAGTTGGGACTTCTTGGTCTTCGTCATCCTTGTAGAGCCATGAAGAAATGTCTTCGAGATCATCCTGCTCCAAAAGATGTTTCTTTTCAAAAGTAGGTGTCGGTTTGCATTTGATTACTACGGTGGAAACTTCGTTCTCCCTAGGAGTGCCATATGTTTTGGGGGACAGTGGTAAGTGGCTGACACAAAAGAAAGCGCCATGTAAATCATACTCACCACATCCCTTGTCACTTGCCTTGATCTTGATTTCGGGGTAAGGAGATGAGTGCGACGTGGATGGAAAATTAATAGGATCAATGTAGGTAGAGGATGATAGGCCACTTTGTTTAGGTTTAGAAGGGGTCATGATGGGATGATTATACAGACAGAAGGTGCGGTCATATCCCTCCAAAAAGTTGCAGTATTGAAAGGGATGAGGATTGGCGTAGATTGTAACTTTTGTACCGTTATGTGGAAAATTTAGGCATTGATGGAAGGTGGAAGGGACGGCTTGCATGGCGTGAATCCATGGTCTACCAAGAAGAATGTTGTAGGGAAGATTAAGGTCAAGGACCTGGCACTTTGTTTCCAAAATCTTTTGTCCTACCTGAATAGGGAGCTTGATAGTTCCTTCGGACAATCTCTCTGTGTCATCATATCCTTTGATGGTAAGGGATTCGCTAGCATCTACGACCACATCAAAATATCCCAAGTGTTTTAATAGATTTAGAGTACACAAATTTAGGCTAGAACCACCATTTATTAAAACCCTTTTTATGATATCTTTATAGACTATAACTTCGATGTGAAGTGCTTCATTATGGGAGGCATTAACTGTGAGAAAATCTTTTTTAGAGAAAGTGAGGTGATGGGGTGCAGCAATATGGGCTACCATAGCTTGGAATTGTTCCACATTTAGATCAGTGGGGACTGCGTCTCTATCAAGACTTTATCAAGAATTTCTTTGTGAAGCAGAGATGTACGGAGAAGCTCAAGAAGGGATATTTGGGCAGGTGTCTTTCCTAGATGATCTAGGAGGTTATATTTATGTGTGGGTGGTTTAGGGGTACAGATGATGGAGGTTGGTTAGATGTGGATGGTGGATTAGTAGGAGTGGCACCATGAATGGTAACATGACTGCGTCGAGTTGTGATAGCACAATTCAGGGCTTTAACTCGAATAGTGACAGTATTAACATGGCTGCAAGATTTTTCTATCCCACCCACAACAAAATTGAAAGAATTTGGAGGGGGGACAATGTCATATGTTTGGTTGGATGATGAAGAGGCCTTGCCTTTGTTATGATCAGGGAGGGGATCATTGTATGCTCCCAAGTTTGTGTTTGGGGATGGATTAGAAGAGTCTTGGAGGGTGACTTTCCCTGATTCTACGAGATCCTATATGCAATGTTTTAATCTCATGCAGTTCGATGTTATGTGTCCTTTCATGATGGTACTCATAGAATGCATTCTCATCAAACCATGAAGGTTTGAATTGATTCTCATCGTATGGCCGAACAAGGGGAAGATTTATCAAGTTCCCTTTGACACATCTATCCAAGACATCTTCAATGGGTTCTCCTAAAGGTGTAAATCTCCTTCTAGGGTTATCATTTAGTCTAGGTGGCCCTCTTGGTATGTTTACATTGTTGCTCCAGGTAGTAGGTGGTGCATTATTTTGAATGTTTTGGACAGCTTTTGTATATGTTACTCCATCCTTAAGGGAATTCTTATTTTTGTTCCAAAAGCGCGGCTTGTCACTTGTTTGAGTGTTATTGTTGTTGTGTGTGGTAGTGTTGTTGTTGTTTTGATTGTTCCTATTGTTGTCATATAGTTTTATCTATCCTTTAGTGACAAGAGCTCTTTCTATGGTTATTCCCCTTTCAATGACTTCTTCAAAAGTTGAAGCACAAAATACTTGCAAGTGAAATGCTAATTCAGGATTCAAATTAGTGACAAACATGGTCAGAAGTTGCTTTTCAGGAATCTGCCATGGTAGCTTTCTTGCCAAAGCACTCCACCTTTGTAAAAAAGTCGCAAATGGTTCCTCGTTATTTTGTTTAGTGTTACAAAGATCCGTCATAAAGATTTCAAGTTCACAATTGTAGGAGAAATGAGTTATGAATTTGTCTGCAAGTTCTTCAAATGATTTGATGCCAGGGGGAAGATGTGTAAACCATTCAGTAGCTTGTTCGCTAAGGCTTTTAGGGAAAAATCTCATTAAGTGTCTTCTTGAGCAACTTCAAGGAAAGCGAAGTAGAATTCTCACAAGTGATCCTGAGGGTCTCCCATTCCCTTATATTTGTCAAATTTTGGCATTTCAAAGTGTTTAGGGAAAGGTGGCATGTATAGACTATTGTCAAAAGGATAAGGACATATTTCCTAAAGAGAATAGTGCTTCTTTTTTTCGGTTCTTTTTTCCTCTCTACTATTTTTTGGACCATTTTGATTGTCAAAGATTGTTGTGGTGTGGAATTGTTTTGAACTAGTTGTTGAAGATATGGTGGCAATCACGCATCTTGGTTTTGTTGGTTTGTGTTGGCATTTTGTCGTTGCAAGTTTGGATTTCGATTGTCTTGTGATATGGAAATGGTTGCGTCATTAGAAGTGTTTAGATTTTGTTGAGAAAGCAGTTGTGATATGATGGCAATGGAGTTAGGATCATTGGATGGCAGGCATATTGAAGTACTTGCATTTGTGGTGTTACTAGGAATAGTGAGGGTGATTTGTGGTATGGATGGAGCAACGTTAGCGTTTGTAGGACTGGCCCCATGTCGAATAAGGTGATCCATAAACCTAGTGGGATCCGACTTGAGGACTCTATCCAAGAAATCCATAGTCGCAATGTCTTGTAAAAAATCCTCAACTTCTTGATTGGGTGTAGGCGTTGTGTGGGGTGATGGTGGAGATTGAATTGAATTGTCGTAGGGCACATTATTATCATCACTTGGTGGCATTCCAATTTTGATTCTGACATTGTTTTGGTTGATATGAGGCATTCTACTGTCGAAAGATCCCATTTCTTAAAGTTTCTTAGCTTGTAACCTTGTCAAGGGTATCCAATGATGTTGGGGTGAGTTTGATTATGAGATGAAAATGGATTTGATGTTTTGGGAAAGAAGACCTTAGAAATCAATTTGTAACTAGTTGGACCCAAAGGAGGACGATGTTTAGGAATGAAGTGGATGGAAATTTCAAGGCCAAAGGATGATATTTGTGATGGGGTTGGCTAAAGATATGGTGTTGAATGTTGGAAAATGATTTACAACTAAAAGGGTGAGCTTGGATAAAATCTAGATCTGTTAGGTTTTGTTTCAAGGATGATTCCTTCTACTCAAGGTAGACTAATGACGTCAAAGCAAAATGATGGGATAATATTTTACTTGAAGATAGACTAATAATCTTCAAATAAAATAGGGACGATGATGGATAGGATGAGATCAAGATTCAATCTTTTGCACACAAGTTTGGTCCAAGGTTGATGGATTAGTGGGATAAAATGTGGAAAGGCTAATAGGTAATTTGGATAGGTGTAAGTGGAAAATGATTTTGGAATGAAATGGTTAAAGGATGGAGGGTCCAACAAATCAAAATATCTTTCTCTAAGATCAAGATGAGAATGGATCAAATGGATAAATGAGGTGAAAGGATGGATGCGACAAGGTCTCAATTTTTTTTTTGGGATTTTCTAAGGTTTTTGATTTTTTTTGGATTTGTCCAAGGTTTTGGGAATGAAAATGTCTCTTGGCAAACAAACACAAAGCAAACAATTAACACAATGGGAAGTTTGTTTCAATGTAATGTTTTGTGTTTTTGAAAAATTTGAAAACAAGCACAACCTAAGGCAAAGGCAAGGACAATATTTGTTGGATCCCTTAGCCATGCCTATTCAAAGTGGATAGCTCCAGGATCTTGGTAGCATCGGCTCCCCTCCACGACACTCATTTCTCACGCATACCAAGTTCTAGGTTTCCCAAAGCTCATCCCCCCACCGAACCTTAGGATTGTCCCTGTTATCTCTACTTTGAACCATGTGAATCAGGGCGACTTCAAAGGTCCCACCTTTTGCGTCAACAAATAGAGGGATTTGGGTTACTAAAACAATGGTTTGTAGTGGGGGAACATCTGGGGGATCGGCACCTTACGAGCTTCCGATAAACCACCTAGGGTTTTAACTAACTCTACTAGGAGTTTCATATACCCAAAGGTACTACTTTCTTTCAAGCTAGCACTGAATGGTAAGCGCTCATACCGATTTGGACTTAGCTTTCACCTTATCCTAATTTACATATAGCAGACCGGATAAAAGTACTGCTTGGGGTCGCCAATGAGTTCTCCATATGGATGTGTCTCAAGGGCAAGCCCATGTCCTAAAAAAGAAGAGAATAGAACCGTTTCTCTTACACCCAATATCCTTTTGAAGGTGAGGGGAGAGGATACTTTGATTCTAACCCTTGGGTAACACAATGTGTGCAAGTGCACCAAACACGACAAACAAGTGCTAATGTTATTTTTAAGTCCAAATCCAAATGTTCCTAAGATCAAGCAATAGTTCTTTTTAAGCCCAAATGAAATGTTTGCCTAACTAAACACACAAAGATTTATTTTAAAGCCCAAAACAAAAGTGTGCCTAATTTAGTGAGAAATGATTGTTCTTTGACCGCTCAAACCTATAGAACATATGTCAGTAGTTTGTTTGCTCCATTCTTTGACAAGCGACTAGGACAAGCAGCACAGATGAAATGTTAGCTGCCAAAGATATGATCAGATAAAAAACCTGCAAATGAATGATCTGATATAGCCAAATAGATAGAAAAAATAGAAAGTTCAGATGATTCTATGCAATTTTTTAAAAAAATTCATCGAAATTGGACATGTTTTGCAAAAGTTATGCTCAGCTGAAGTTTTAAGAATATTTGATGTTTGACTGAGAAAATAACTGATAAAATGATAATATCACCTATCCAAACCTTCACAACTACAAAGTTTGTCAAATTACCTTTCCAACAAATCCAAATTCGTGCGATTTTGCCTCCGTATGCAGAAGTTATAGCAAAAAGAAAAATATACCCCCTTTTGCATGCATATGAAAATCAAGTTGACTTAGTTTCACTTGTTTAAAGTTTGACTTTTTGATGTTTGACTGGGTTGTTGGCTTTGTTGTTTGGAAGATTCATAGTCACGTGTTGTGGTTACTGTTTTGTGGTTAAGAAAGACAAATACACAAACAAAGAAGATTGTTCAAATAAAAACCCGAGATGTTAGTGTTGTGTCCTATGTTCTAACCCAAATACTAACCTAGGTCATGCCCCTAATCGAAATGGTGTTGCTATGTAGAAAGCTCAATTGACGGTAGGTTTAAAGATTGCCGACTACTAGAAAAATAGGTGAATAAATGCTCAGTCGATGAGAGGTTTAGTGACTGCAGAAAGGTTTTCAACTAGTCAATGAGGCAAGTATGATGGTGTCAACAAAGGAAGAGGAGTCGAAGTTGAAGGAAGATGGCGGCGACAAGAAATCGAAGGTATGGTGACTGATCAAGACATAATGGTGACGGGGTTTCGATCACAGTTTAGTAGGTGTCGACAGTGGAGATTTTGTGGATGTGGCGACCAAAACGTTTGAATGTTGATGCTAAGGGTTAGGAGGCGGTCAACCCTCGGTCTAGAATTTCAGTCGATGGATTTAGAAGGGATGCCAATGAAGTTGAGGGTTTATGCAAATGACATAAGGCAGCTAGTTGTCAGTCGATATCAAATAAGGCATCGACCAAAGAGATGCAAGGGGGTCGGCAAAATCAAAGGTAAGGTTAAAGTTTATGGATACTGGAAGCAGAGGATAACAGTCAATGTCGGAACTTTGGATACATGAGACAATTTAGGGTTTGGGAAACAACAATAGGGGATTTCATCACAGGTCGACAAGGAGTTTTAGGACCTGCAAACATATCATTTAAATCTGTAACCACTAAGTATTAAACCTGCCATATAAACAAAGGTTAACAAAATGCTTTTTATCCTGTAAACAAAAGCTTATTCTGCAATCAACATCGACCCTTATTTGAAAGCACAACAACAGAATATGCAGATGAGACCCCAATGACAGGCTCCTGTTGTACGGATTTGTACGGATCCGTATAGTACGGCTTCCAAAACAAAACAAAAAATCAAATTTTTACAAAAAAAAATTATGTGATAAAATATATGCAAATTTATAGTCTAGGAGCTTGGAAATAGCCTTCTGGACACGATGGGGTAGTCGATTCGAGCCCCGGAAGTCACTTGCAGTAAATCCTTCTACAAACTTCAACAATGGTGATTAAAAACAACACAATTTTTTTACCATTAAAACTTGCAAAAACATAAAATTGAACAGGAGAAGTAGGGATACTGGGCATGCCAAAATGCATTCAAGAAATTTGAACAAATGAAGATAAACACATTAAATGCAAATTTACCTTTATGCCCAATTTTCCAAATACATCAAATGATCCATGCATGATTGATTCGATGTAGATACTCAGATGTTCATTGCACACAATCGCAGCATAACTTAGATGAAAGATGATGGAAAGCTATTGTGAAAACAGTTCGATAAAGTAAGGATGCTCAAAGCTCAAGATGATGATCTCAAATGGCTTGTGAAAGGCCATATTTATAGACTTTTTGAGGATGAAGGGAAGAAGATTTGATAAGATAAGGTAGGATTTGATTTTTTCAGATAAGGAAGGGAAAAAGATAAAAAGATTTGTTTTTCTGTTTTAAATCCTCATAAATCTTCGAAAAGAATGGGATAAAAGAAAGTAGAGTCTTTTTAGGATTTTATTAATCAAATAAATATTTAATTTATTTAATTAATTTTGGATTGTGGAAAGATAATTAAATAAATATTTAATTATAGGAAAAGGATAAATGACTAATTAAATAATTAAAAATAATTATTTAACTAAAGAGGATTAATGGTCATGAATAATTAAAAATTATTTAATTATAGAAGATAGGATAAATGGATAAAAAAGGGAAAAAATGAAAATTAGCTAAATAAATAAGATTTATTTAACTAATTAGGTGAATGATATAGGTACCTAGGGAAAAACGTGCTAATGACAAGGTGTTGGACATTTTTAGGTGTCTACAGCATGTACCTGCAAATGTTTCTTGATTGCCTTGGATGAGGGAGGAGGCCTGGATTGGATGGCTAGGATTGAATGAGACAAATTAGGGCGAGATTAGAAATTTCTAGGAAATTCTATAAGGATGAATGGTTGAAATTAAAGATGATTGGATGGATAGGATTGAATGAGAAGAATCAGAGCAAGGGTGGAAGCTTCTAGGGCTTATCCTTATGTGAATGGCTAGGATTAAAAGATGTAGTATGGGAATGGATGATGGAGATGTGAGATTATATTGAATTTTGTGGGAGTGTCTAGTTTCAATGAATCTAGATAACTCTTAGCTACTCATGTGACTAGTTGAGTTTTTAATTAATTTATTTGGAGATAATGGATAAGGATGGGATTTAATTAGGATAAATAGGGATTTTAAATAAGATTTAAGACTAATTAATCAAATAATAAAATTATTTAATTAATTAATGTAGAGAGATGTGGGAAGTTGGTTTTTTAATTAAATAAATAAAATTAATTTGATAATGGAATCAATGTTTAAAGGACAATCCTAATTAATTAAAAAGATATAATTTATCTAATTAATAGTATTAAGATGTATGTAGTTGGGATGGGATTAGGATGGTGTCAAAAAGTGTCGAAAATGATGTTGGATGTGTTGTTAGGATGTGGTCACTTTAAGATGTCTACACTAATACTAGACTTTGCTTAGGAATTAAAATTCTCACTTAACATTGTGTAGGGATGGTTTTGATTGTAAGTGATAGATCTACGAGTGTGAACTTGCCTTGTGCCCATGAACTTGACCTCTATGATCTATAGAATGCTCTTCTTCACTTCATCCAAGACACCTTGATTTCTTCAATATTGGCTTGATATCTACCAGGGTTGGGGATATTGATAAATATATTTGTTAGGTTGTCATACAACTAAACAACAAGGGGACGACACCTTGACCAACCCCTTGAAATTGAACAATATAAAAAACAACACACTTTGGTTCTCAAATGATTATGCAGAGCAAGTTTCCTTTTTAGAACACAATGGAAGTCTATAGATGTTAATTGATTCCTAGGTTTCTCAATTTTTAGATGATTGGAATGAATGCATTAAATGCCTTCAAATACAAGGACATGGCAATGTATCATGCAAACTTGTGTTTGGTTGGCCTTGGGCAAGAAGGGTAAAGGAGGGAAGTCAGTCAAATTTAGAGTAGGGTAGGATAAGACATGAACAAACCATTTCACCACAAACCAAATAATAGCTAAAATGGAATAGTTAACTAGCAATGGTACATCCAATAATCTTATGAAAGATAAAATTGTCTATTAAAAATAAAATATATTATTTAGAAGAGGCTCGACAAAACCAAATTAAATCTAAAATCTTAATCAAGCTACAAATCCCAACAACAAATTGAAATCCCAAAATCTGAAAACATAAACCCACATTCAATTTTGAAACTCTACACATCAAACACTAAATAACTGAAACATGCAAACATTCAACACCGATGTAATCCCTAAGTAGAACCACCTCTACAGACAAGAGGGTTTTCATCGTCTACTTGCTTAGAAATTGGAGGGTTTTCATCCTCCAATCACCTGCATACCAAGGGTTTTCGTCCTTGTAAGCAAATAAATTAACACAAGGTCTAAGCTATTGGAGAAATCAAATAGATGAAATATTTAGAATGTTCTTTTCCCCTAGCCTAGTTCCTCCTTTTATAATCACTCATATGCTATGTTTAGCTCTCTTCTAAAAGTGTTTAGAAATTCCTTATCTTTTTAATTTAATATTACATTGGCTCTCTTTTCTAGAAACACTTTTTGGCCCTTGTCCCTAGTGACACTTTTTACGCTGATAGACATTCACTTGCTGAGCGAGTTGACCTCCTATACAACGTCAAGTTAAGATCAGCGGTCTCTATACAAGCACAGGTACAAGGACGACCATCAGATGCATCTTGGTCATTCACATCAAATCAGTGAGCAGTGTACTGTGTGATTCTATACAGTTAATGCCTCGAGGAAAGCAAAGTTTGTAATACAAGCTAGATTAGTCGATACTTTCTCCATTATTCTGAAGATGAGAATCTTGTGGTGCCAGAAGACTTGAAGCAGAGTCGATGTAGATGAGGGTATGGAGTATTAGGGAATCAATCTGAATTACATTATTAGGCATTGTAAGGAGTTGGGTATTCGGCATATGCGAATCCTGTGAGTTATCTAGTTGCTATGTTTTGTTCCATTGTATTTTTTCATCAGATTTAGAGATTATACGGTTGGCTTTCATTATTTGTCATTGTAAGGGGTTGGGTATTCGACATATGTTTTGGCTCGAACTTTTTTAGGGTATGAAGAAATTTTCAATTTTCTGTTTTGTTTTTTTAACCAAGCTACGAAACAAAAAGTGGGTTGTCTAATAAATTTGGCATTGCATTCTTAGATAGGTAGGAAGCAAGTTGATTTGAATATATGTAGAGATATCTAAGTGTTGTTCACAGTTTAGTTCAAAATTTTCATTGGAAGGTATTGCTTTTGAGAAAATGGCATTTCTTTTAATGATTAGGGTTTTATGTAAATAATATTAACAGTAGTGTTATCACTACTCGATTTCCATAATCTTTCAACAAAAGACTTTTTGCTTTGAATTTGGGGTCTAGGGTTTATAGTTGTGATTGTCCTCTATGATTGTGAAAGCACTTCTTATCATTGGAGGGTGATTGTTTCTGCTTTTCAAGAGATCATTGTTATAAAGAGGTGTATAGAGATAATATATGGACTACCATTTTACTTATGGGTTTGGAAATTTAATTTAAATTTTGGTTTGAATTCATGATGGAAGGTCTATGATAGTTTTGAAGAAGTGTAATGAGATAGGTTTAGAGGTGAGGAGAGGAACCCTATTGGCTTTTTCTTAGAAATCATAAATTTGATGCTCATTGTGCAGGTTTCTAAAGCAATGATTAAAATTGGCAATTAGAGGAATAAATAGTGTCGCTAGAAGAGATTGTGTTCTGATGCTAGGTTTGATGTAGTGAAGATTACCATAACCATTTAAGGAAGCCATTTGGCTTAAGAATTATGTTCTGATTTTGGGTTTGATGCAGTGAAGATTACCATTAGTTGTGATAGTCAGAGAGCCATATGTTTGGTAAAGAATCCTACTTTCCATGCAAGGACTAAGCATATTGATGTCCAATACAATTTTGTTCGTGACATGGTAGAGGATGGGAAGGTGAATTTGGAGAAAGTTGACACTTTGACGAATGTTGCAGATTCCTTTACAAACCTTGTGAGCAAAAAGAAGTTCAGATCATGTTTAGAGTCTATGGGCCTCTTGGCCCCTAGCAGTTAAATCCTGTCATTCTATTGGCTCTTGCAAGGTGTTCAAAAAGTGGGAGAATGTTAGGAATTAAGGTGTCTCAACCTTTGTAATTTCCTAGCATTTATTATTTTATTAGTATGAAAAAGGAGAAGAATGATTAGCATGCTCGACTAAGTCAAACCTCCCTTTTCATACACTAACATTCAAAATATGAACTGAGCTCAACCATTATGGAAGGGTCATGCTACAAGTATCATATTCCTCTGTTGTATATGAAAAGATGTCTGAACTAGGTTTTTACAAACCCTGACTAGCTATATCAAGCCAAAACCTAGTTATGAAACTTGATAGGACAAACTGATTCTGGAGGTAGAAAATGACAAAGTGAGTACATAAATGTAGACAAAAGATATCAGAGCTTGTGCACTTGAATTTTGAGGGCTTGGAAGACTTAGGTGCTCTCGAATTCATCCTGTAAGTTTTCCTATCACTAAACTTTATGCACCATGTGTCTGAGCCTCTGTTGAAGATTCCAGATCATAGATCTGGGGTCCTAATGGACTTGGGCACCCTTAAAATCATCCCTACACTTATATGAAGATGAATTTGTAACTTGTATAGTGACTATGATTGTAATATTTGTTTCCTCTGTGCTCCTTTTCGTTGGATCTTCTCGAATCTGACCTACACAAACAAAAGGAGAAGGTATGTTGTGGCTATATAGGAGTTTGCCTTAGTCAAACCACGTCTTTGGTATTTTCCTCATTTTTAGTGCCTTTTAGGCCTTTCTGTACAAGGGTGCCTGATTGGGGCGCCCAAGTCCTCCTTGGGTGCCCAAGTCCAAAAAAGGACATGGGCCTAGTGGATAGGGTAGAGTCTGATGTTTTGAGTTAAATACTTGATTTTTTATGAGTATATTCTAATTCAAATTTAATTGTTATGATTTATAGGATATCCCTCATATGTGGGAGAATACTGATGGTTATCTCTTGACGTTGTTGTAGAGCCATGCAGGTACACTATCTGACGTAGATAGAGGTCTCCTATAGAATGTAGGCCCGTGTTGGGTGTTCACCATGCCCATTATGAGATTTCATAGCAGCATGCTTATGGTCCTAATGGAGAGATGGGATGTAGATACGTCTACTTTCCATCTTCCCACATGAGAGATGATGATCACTCTCGAGAATGTTTATCACATCCTACGGCTTCCAATTCGAGGGAAGACAATACGGGTCATGGAGCATAGATCCAAGGAGTATACTTGCATGAGCCACATGCACTCCCTAGGTCATTTGGTGACACCACTCAAATGTGAACATATGGTTCTTCAATGGTTAGAGTAGGGTGGTGAGGACATCCCACTTGTTCATTGCATCTTGATCGCTACCATCATGCTAGCGGTTACACCTGATGGACAAGGCATTCACCTGCATGGGGGCCTTGTTCCTACTATTAGAGCAATGGAAGAGGAGAGAATGGTCTAGGCTTGGGGCCGCAATATCCTTGCACACCTTTATTAATACTTAGGTCAGTATGTACATTATTAGACGCAAGGGCTGATGATATGCACCCTACTGCAGGTATGGTTATTTGAGCATGTTGCATGTACATGGCCAGTGGGGTTTCCCATAGATCTGAACTAGATGCATCCACGTACACATGCATATCCCCTTATCAGATGTTGGAGACAGAGATATTTTATATTGGAGATTGGTGTTTGATAGATTACGACCTAGCGATATCAAATAGAGACCATATCACAGTCGTAGGCCATGGATGGGAATGAGATAACTAGTGAGGATGCAGAGGGATCAACTTTTAGCTAGTCATCGAGACAACATCGTCATCTGCATCTATTTTGATAGAGTTATGAGATAGTTTGGGTGTGTGCAAGGTGTTCCAAGCATGTGCCCAAGCTATGTGCATTGAGCACCCAACACAGTTAAGGCTAGTGATGCCCCATGGCTGACTATAGCCGAGGTTGTCGATAGGGATGATGATGGTGTAGATGATTTAGAGCCAGTGTCAAAGGAAGATGACGTTGGTGTTACTTGAGCATACATGACCTGGTGGGACATGACTTGGTATGCTCCAGTCTTCTCTACCGGTCATCCCATAGGTGATCCTCAGTTGTGGACGAGTCGCAGGGATGACTCAGGAGATAAGGTTGACTTCGGGCACTTTGGTGGATATTATGATATGAATGATGATTGTGAGGAGGATACATCATCATGCTACATATTCAGGGAGAGGCCATGGTAGGGCAGCAAGTGGAGGGTGACAATGAGGAGGCCAAGGAGAGACCTAGGTCAATTGCTCATAGCCACGCTTTAGGACCTACTGCAAGTGGAGTACCGAGTCGGTTCAAGCATGGGGGATCGAGCAGTGTTGTTGCATCAATGCCCCTAGCTATAGGCATGACTAAAGGTGTCGTAATAGCGACCTGAGTATGCAATCTTGTTTAGCAGGATGGTGATCTAGGTGAGAACAAGGTTATTTTTGATATGATAGTTATTTGATTATGATGATGTCATACATATATATGTTTTTGATGAGATATTGATATTATCTTTGTGTTTCTTTTGACAGTTGGTACCCGAGGATGGCATGAATTTTTGGGTCGCGTCATAATGGATATAGTTCCTACTGAGGCAACCAAGAAACAAGTGTAGATAAGATATTCGCTACAGCACTCAACAGGGCAACATGTAGAGTTATTCATGCCATTTATGAGATACAGGGTGGTTATGGAAACTACTTTAGATTATGTTACAAGCGAGAGGGATCAGGCGATCTAGAGGTCAGAGTGTACAGAGGCTTGTGCAGACCTCCACATATAGCAGGATCAGGCCAAGACATCTTTTACATCTGAGATGGGTCACGCCTATAGTCACAATCTACAGACAGAGCTGGATCGAGTGAGATTTGAGAGAGATCGATGATGCAGGGGCATCAGGGGCCTCATAAGCATAATTTTTGTCATTTTGGTTTTTAGGTTGTTTGAGTGTTTTAGAGTCTAATAAGGTCATTTATGACCATTTGGGATCATGTTGATCCATTTTTGTGTGTTATATGTTCATTGGTTCAAAATTACAAAAGTGTCAAAGTTAGTGGTCAAGCAACTTAGGTAAAAGGTGTCAAAAATCAAGAATCAGTTACAAACAAATCAAGAAACTATTTCTAATTAGTTGGAATGGATGGGAAATGTATAAAGGCACCCTCAAAACTTGAATAAGGTGGGAGAGACATTGTTTTTAAAGTTTTGATGAATGAAAACCTTGTTTTTCTGTGCATTCCAACGTTGCAAGCTTGTTATTTCAGTTTGTATAGCCTAGTACGACCTCATATCAAGAAATATAATATATGGATGGAAAAATATTTGTTTCTATTTTACAATGCTTTTTGTTTAGATCATTTTCATGGAGATTTGAATAAGTTATGATCATTTTACTAAGGGCAAGTTTGTGAGTTTGTTTTTCAGAAAGTTGCAATTTGAAAACACAAATGGTATGGCTCTGTACAATCTAGTACAATCCTCCAAATGGTTGGTAAAGTTAATGCTGTGTTTTAAGCTTTAAATTCTTTTGGTTGCATGTGATTTCATTATGTTTTGAGTGAGTTATGACATTTTTACTAAGGACATGTCTGAACCCTAACTAGGATTCCCAGTTTGGAACAACCTTGTTTTGCCCTATTCCGTACAAAACAACCCTATCCCATTTTGACATATGTTTAGTAAGGGCCAAAAGGGTATCCCAAACAGGGCTTACATTTTAAGTATCAGGTCTCTACTGAAAGTTATGACCAAAAAGGTCTAAGTTTCTACACTTGAAGGGCTACTAGAGTTAAGGATAGTTTGTAAAGAAAGGGCTAAAAGATTGTAAGTCAAGGGTTTCTTGTGGGTGATTTGAGATTGCTTTGGCTATTTTACAATCCCTCTGCATCAATCAAGCACTTACAAAGAGAGATAGACTTCAATAGCTCTATACAGATTCTCAGAGGGAGATGGGAGAGCTTAGAGGTGAGCTTAGGGGTCTACGGTCACAGAGTGCATCTACGAGTCACTCGCATTCCATGACCTCACATGGGCAGCCTTCTATTACTCATACACTACCAGGTCCTAAGGTATATGGGTATCACAGTCTAGCTTTATGATGTGTATCTCATGTATTGTACAACATCCCATTTTGATGTACAAGATAATCAATTTTGATTTTTGTATACTCAAACTAATATATATATATATATATATATATATATATATATATATATATATATATATATATATATATATATATATATATATATATATATATATATATATATATATATATATATATATATATATATATGATGTGTTTGATTAATGTTATGATGATGTTATTAGATGTATCAAATGTGATTTATTAAATACAACAAGTGATCATTGTGATGATCATGTTTTTATGTCGTAAAATGTCCCCCTGGACTTTTACCTCCTAAGTTTAGCTCATAGGTCCCTCAGATTTAATCATACATTTTTAAAATTAATCCCGGAGCAAAATCCCCTAAAACCCTTATCAAATGGGGCCTAGGGGGACATCTTAAGTTTAATCCCCTGGACTTGGGCGCTCGTGCCCTAGTCCAAACCTATTTTGTCGGGACCTAAATTTTGGATGTCAACTTGTGACTGTTAAAAAGGTTTCCCTTGTTGACCTTTCAAGTTTGAATTACGCAAGTTTAGTGGGAATGCATATTTAAGTAGATTAATGA
The DNA here is from genome assembly GCA_027924645.1 of Cunninghamia lanceolata. Classification (NCBI taxonomy): domain Eukaryota; kingdom Viridiplantae; phylum Streptophyta; class Pinopsida; order Cupressales; family Cupressaceae; genus Cunninghamia; species Cunninghamia lanceolata. The sequence goes on along the minus strand of BSBN01001026.1, from coordinate 3,968,829 downwards.
CTTCATTTTACACCTAGAGGGATAATGTGAACTCGTGATCTTATACTAAGAATATTCAAGGCTTTCATTATGTTGCAGAGTAGTATTGTGTTGTGTTTGTATGTGTTTGTTGTAGATTTGGCTTCATCAATCCATCTCCTCATGATTTGAAGGCTCTTCATCTCTATGAGGGTTTAACACCTACTAAGGTGATATCTATTTGTGTTTCAATCAATCTATTTCATCAATTTCTATTTGCCTCTACCCTGCAAGGGCACGCACTCTATCTAACAATGGTGTTGGAAGGCTTGAATATTATTTTGGGGCTTGACCGAGGCAAGCTCCTAAACACCACAATCCCCAACCTTTCACTTGTGATTATAGGTTACAAGTACATGATCTTGTGGAGAGAAGTTGTAGGAGACCAGTGCAGAGGATAAAGATCTGAGATCTGAAGAAAAGAGAAGAAAATATCCCTAATTATACACAGGCACCTGCCCCAGTGTCCTCCAATTTGACATCTTTGGGAATCTCAGAGCAGGTTGCAGTCTGAAGCAGATTTTGGTTCCAAGCCCTCAAAAAAAGTGTCACATCAGACTTGGGCGCCCTCCCTAGTGTCCCTATTTTTTTGCTTTCTAGAATCTGAATCCTGGTATGTTTCTAATCTGCATTTAGTGCCTTCCTGTGTGAGTATTTGTCGAGTTTTGTCTGTTTGTTTACGATTTTGCATAATTAAAGTTTAAGGCCTAATCAAATTAGGGTTTTGATAAATTATTAATATATTCTACCTTTCCTATCATCTCATAGTGACATCAGACCTATAGTTGAGTCCTCTATCATCAGTAGTGACTTAGCTCAGTCTATGTCCTTGAATGAATGTTTGAAAGAAGGGTTTGATTGAATCTAATTAACATACATTTTATCATCCCCACTTTTCATACATTACATTTTGGTGAACCTATTTTTTGTTGAACATTGCATCTTGCTGAGTGTTGTAAATTAGATTTGCATTCATACATATCATATTCATCATCCTACATTCAAAAATCTTGCATGAATTTGAAAATTTTGAAAAAATTAAGCATTTTTGGCTTGCATTAAGGCATAATTTGCACTATTTTTATTGCATTTCATTTAAGTCATTTAATTTTATAATATTTACATCATATCTGAGATAAATTATAGTAGTACATCATTTCATGATCATTTGCCTTACATTTACATATCACATTTGCTAGGGTTTTGCTTGAAATCTTGCATTTTTCATATAACCTAGTAATTCCAAAAGCTAGGGTTTGTAGCTTGTTGAAGGCACAAGACAACTGAGAGGGGGGTGAATCAGTTGTATCAAAAACTTCAAACCCTCTTAAACAAGTCACATCCATATCAGTTTACTTTAAACCCTTACTATGTTATGAATATTAAACAGGAAATGCACATAACAGAAACATAAACACATCAACACCATGCACAAGAGAACATGAGATTTTTATGTGGAAAACCCTAAAAGGGAAAATCATGGTGAGTGTTAGCTCATAATATAATGTAGTAACAATACCAAATTATAAGAGGCTCATTGCCAAAGGGTTCATTGCCCAAAGGACTCATTGTCCAAAGAGATGCTCACTACATACATGCTTACTGCCAAAAGAAACAAAGGCTCACTGTCCAGAAGAAGAAGAAAGAAGAGAAGGATCACTACCAAGAAAGAACTGACATAATTGCATCCAACACATGCATGGGTTCAGTTCCATTGAAGCACAACAAACAACACCTTTGTTGCCACACTAAAAATAGTAGACACCTTCTGCTCACTGCATTAGGTCACCTAACACATGAATATCCTTACAGCCTGTAATTCACATTCACATCAAAGATATCATCATTCACGTGCATCTATTCACTTATTTATATCACCATCAACCTTGAAACATTCATCACGGTTGGCAAACACAATCTACAACCCTTGAAACAATCTCCAAGGTCAGCAAACATACATAATTCAAATTAGGTCTGGACCTAAACATTCATGTAGAGAAAAGGAATGAAGGTAGACCAATTCACTTCTTAGCATGAACCTAAAAACATCTTCACACATTTCAACACGCTTCCACAATCCACGAAGCACATCCGCAATTAGTGTTGACAACCAAGTCATCCAAACTTGTGTAAACACCAAGAACACTTAGGCACACACTTCCAAGATCACAACCATACCATGATAACCTTATACAATTCTTTAACACAATCTGGAGTTAACCACGAACAACATAATTTCACCTGAGAATCAACAAATTCAGGTACAACAAATCTCACTTGAAGACAGTTCATAGATTGTTCACAAACAACACTATCAAGCTTTGCTACTCAAGAAAACCACCTTCCGGAGCACCAAATCAAAAATCATTTCGAGTGAAGATAGATATGGACCTCATGAACACTCATCCATAACTGCAAGACTAAAAACCAAACTGCGGAGAAATGCGAAGAAAAATACTTTCTCCTAGTCACACTACAAACATTGTCAGGCACAATCTTCAAACTGGTGAACATAACTTTCACACCACAATGTTCCAGAGCACCAAACTCTAGATTTAACATCTTCAACTTCTTCTCTAAAACATATCCAAATCTCATCCTTCGGTCCTCAACACATAAGAAATGCAGAGCAAAAACTCGAATAGTATCATGTAGGCTAGAATACTTCTTCACAACTCTGTCTTTAGTATAAATCAAGTTTTCTTAAAAGCACTTAGAAACTCAACATTAGGAACATATTCTCATCATCTTCAGCACATCTACAAATCTTTATAAAGCAACTATCTCATCACACTTAATCAACTCAAACAACCTCAAAACAAGAGCATAGTTGACACCAATGACAACACAAACATGTTGCAATAAATGACAACACAAACATGTTGACATAAATGACAACACCGATTAACACATACTTGCAACATAGGTAAAATATTGTTTCATATTTTACTACTCAATTAAAACACTCTTTTAAATCTGATTTGGACTGTAGTTTTTCATCATTGTGTGTTTTTGTATCTACATTTCAAATTTTATATTTACATATTGTGTATTTCAACAAAAATAAGCATATTCATTCATCTTTATTTAATTTTCACTCTGCATTAAGCATTGTAGGATCTTTGAATCATTTTCAAATCTGATCTAAGTTACTTTACATACTAAATCTGATTAGATTCCATTCTTTCATCATTTTGCATAGTTACATGGCTTAATTTCACTATTAGGGTTTCAAAATCCTTACATTTTACTACATTTTTGGCTAATCTTTCATCTAGCATTGCAAGAATGGTGTGTTGTGAGAAATTTTGCTGCATTATTGGAGTTATTAAAGGGTTTTAAGCTACTGTACCTTATCATCCTTTTAGTTTCATTACATATTTTGTGCATTTGCATTGGAAAAAGTGAAAATTTGAACATTTTAGGTACACAAACAAGCATAAATTGGTGTAGTTTCATTGCATTGATTCTAGATATCTTGCATTTCAGATCTTGCACTCATATTCAAGCATATATTCATTTGTCATTTGAAAATTTTACATAATTTTATAGTATTGTGTGAAAATTGGCATATTCTTAATTACATAGTGTGTTTTTCAACATTCAATGATTACACAACTTTTCTTTCCTTTTTGATCAAAATATTTAAAATCATCAACTTTTCCTTGTTGTGTAGTACTCTTTCCTCCTATCCATTGTGCTTTTTGCGGACTCCGTGTGTCTTTTAGTACTCGTTTCCCTCAAACAAGTGCTTAGGTGCGAAATAGTCTCACATCTAGGGTGCATTAAGTATCATTGAACTTTGAATTAGTTGTCTTAATAGACCCTATTGTATATTCCTAATACAATAAATTTCATTATGGCGTCTTCATGTTATTCTTCTTTGAAATTTTTACATGAGTATATCTGACATTTTGAAAATTTCTCTAAATTCACTAATGAGAACCCTCATGTTCCAGAACACATAGCATCCGTAAATGATATTGATGTTTATAAATGTTCTTCACATGAACTCAAATTACTTTTTTATATACATGATTTTTATAGCTTCACAATAATCATGGATGCATATCCTTTGATATTAAAAGATTTAACCAAATTCATCTCTATGAATTCTCATGAGAAAGATGAGTGAGAAATTTTTTCTTCTGTTAATGCCTTGGAACTAATAGCTAAAGTATATGACGACGACGATGATGATTCCATAAGTTAACCTATTCCTCCTTTGATTGACTGTTCAAGTACCTTGGAAATCTCAAAGGAAGTGAAGACAATGGATAGCTCTACTTTGGTTGCAAATTCAAGCCCCCTAGACATCACTAATGATACGATCATCTCCAACCTCCTTAACAACATTGTACCTTCCCTTAGCCCCGATGCTCTCCCTTCAAAAGTAGAAGCATTGGTGGATAAGAAAAGGTCTCTCACATTAAGTCCTTTAGGGATAGATGTTGGGTATAATCGAGAGAAAACAATGCTAATTCAATCTTCATTAATAGACTTATTCCACCCACTAAGGGGTTACTAGATAAATGTAGCAATGTTCCTAAGATGATTGTGCAAGGGGCACCTAATGCACATTATTGTTTAAAACCAGTGATTACGATTCAAGGTGTAACGTCAGAAAACGTCCCCTTGGGAGATTTTCCCTCTTAAGGTTTAGCTCCTAGGTCTTTAATCTACATTTAGGACATCTTGCATCATATTTTGACATCCCGATGAGAAAACCCCTAAGTGTCTTGGCAAATAGGACCTAGGGGGACCACTTGAGATAGAGCCTGCCTAAAATAGGGGGGAGGACTTGTGCACCCACGCCCTAGTCCTACCCTATTTTAGGTCAGGCCCAATTTCAAAGTGTCAGTTTGTGACCATTATTTAGGTCCTATGCCGACATAGTAAGTTTGAATTATGAAATTCTTGGTGACAATGTTTGTAGTTGCATATATAAGCATGTTTAGGCATTCATTTATAAACTAGAGGACAACTGGATGGAAATTTTATCAACATTGGCATTTTTGAAAGTGATTCAAGGCATTCATTGTGTGGCAAGATCAGATATTGTGTTGTTTATGTGTTTGTATTTGCAAATTTGAGCATCCATCTCCTCATGGCATGAAGAGCTTCTTCCTTCCATGAGATCTTCACTACAAGGTGATATCATTTGTGTTTTCAAGCATTTATCATTTGGTTTTTGCCTCTGTCCTCCAAGGGCACACACTCTCTATCTGACAACGGTGTTCGGAAGACTTGAATGTCTCTCTGGGGATTGACTGAGGCAAGCCTCTAAACACCACAACCCCCTCCCCATTTTTCTATGATTGCAGGTAATAGGTTTAAGAAGCAAGAAAAGTGGAGTTGTAGAGTGTCGGAATGGAAGATCAAAGGTGAAAATAGGGACCTGAACTCGGGCACCTGCTCATTAGTCCTTTGAATCCCACAAGAGAAGAATCTCTAAGACAATAGGAACAAGTTGTAGATAAAGTTCCCAGATCCCAACAAAAAGCATGGCACTAGACTAGGGCACCCACTCATTAGTCCTCGACTGTTCTGCTTCTCAAACTTCATAAACTGGTACACATTTGTCTATTATTTTACATCTTTCTGTAGCAACGATTTCTAGTATTCATCCGTTTGCTTCTGTATTTGCATAATTAGGGTTTTAAAGCATAATTGGGCAAAATCAAGCAATCAAACCACACAAATCCAATTTTCCCAACACTCTAAGTGACCAAGGGCTTGATAGTATAGTCTTACTCGACCTAAGGTCCTTAAATGTTTTAGGGTGAAAGGAGGATATACATACAAACCATCAAATCAAACCCTATCCTAATTTCACCCTAAACACAAGGTGATCGAAAACCACCTCCACCCTCAGATTACATTCTAAACTATGCAAAACAAATCACTCAAAGAAATCAAGGTGTTCAAAATGTATCGCAGCAACCACATTACAATGTGATCACTCACACCTACAACACCTGTAATAACAAACAAAGTAAGCAAGCACCACATGCGCTTGTCTTGTTTCCATCTTCTCAACCTATGCTCCCTCCACCACCTCATCTTACTCATAAAAGTGGTCAAGAATATGATCTTGTCAAAGAGCTTCGAGCTACTTTAACTAAGATCTCTCTTTGGGATTTACTACAAACATTGCCTACATACCACAGAATGCTCCAAGAAGCTTTAAAAAAGATGATTGTACCACCTATTGTTAAGTTAGATGATGTAGCAACTCTGTTAGATTGTATGCATGTGAAAAAAATGTATATTCTATTTCAACAACATGAAATAACATCAACTAAAGATGAATATGATCCACTTATAATCTTTGTCACAATAGATAAAAAGTTGATAAAGTGAGTTATGATTGACAATGGATCGACTCTTAATGTTTGTGGCATTGACCTACTACACAAAATCAAGGTTGATACATCTTTAATCAAATTGGATAGGCTTAGCATTTGTGGTTTTGATAATGTCGGTAGACAATCCCTGGGTACCATAACTTTACCTGTAAAGGTTGTACACGTGACACTATCTACCCTTTTTCATGTCATGCTTGGTTCACTTTCATACAATATGATTCTTAGTAGATAGTGGATTCATGCCATGGGGGCAGTTCCATCTACCCTTCATTGATCAATAAAGCTCATTTGACAAAACAAGTTCTACACCATCGATGCTAATCCTGATCCAAATAGTCGTTTACATATTGAAACGCAAAAACAAGTTAACAATCATACAATTCTAAATAACTTATGCGTTGATTCATCAACACCTATTGCCATAGATAATGTTGTACAAGACTCTAAACCATCGAATGCACTTCTTAGTGATGATTGGGGTTTGTTAGATTTTACTCCTTACAGTGTGGGGGAATATAAACTTAATAACTCTGACACATCAAAAGTCGCATTGATCTCATCTAAGCAATCTTTGGAAATGCCTAAGAAACCCAAAGTCTCCTTGGTAGAAAACAAAGACTATACTCTTACTTATACTATAGATTATGAGACTTATGAGGCCTCACCATCTTCTAAAGAGATGAACTCTCTCTATGGTCGTGGTTTTCAGATATTGTACAAAAATTGCGACTATATAGGTAATGGTTGTGGTGTAAATCAACAAGGAATCAGAGCACCTTTACAAGTTGCTAGAATTAATTACACAATCAGTATTGGATACCATTCTTTGAAGCCCACCAAAGCCTCTCGTAATTCTAAACACAATGTTAATACAATGTCAACAAGACCAAAACTAGATGTGAGATATATTGAGCTGATAGACAAGAATTGTTTGCTAGGAGATATCCCATCAAATCAGGTAAGTATTTTGCCCCCCCTTAAGCCACACTTGTTCTAGCACCTATTCTAGTTGCTCTCAAGGGTGGCCTCCTCCTACATATATATGTTGTTAGATTCGTATTGTGTTCCCCTATGTTGTGTTATGTGTTGTTTAGGTCTGCTTGGATGACTCTTGATAGTCTTGTAAGGTCAAGGATACAAGGAGACCACCTTTGTTGTGACCATTTTTCTATTGTTCCTCTACTCTATTTTATTGTTGTGTGTCGTGCCTTAGGGGCATAGCATTGCGGAGGGTGTTTTGGGGGCATCCTCCTATGTGGTGTTCCTAAGGCACTTGTTTCTCCTCTCTTGTTTTAATGTTTACCTTCTTCAGTGATTCTACCTAGTCAGTGGATGACGAAAAATAAATAATTACTGATACGAACTGTGTGTCCCTTCAACAAGTAAAAAGAAAAAATGGACCTAGTTCATACATGAAGACGAGGTTGATGTACATATATCTGACGCTAGACTAGTAGAATCACTCTGTGTGATATACCATCTTATGGCATTTCTTGTGACTAACATTTTACAATCCACTCAATCTTCTCTTGCACACTTTGATTGATATCTCACCTTGTTGCTACACTTGGTATTGAGGTACCTGCAATATAGCCCAACAGTTATACTCAACTCTAAACTCATCAGTATAGCCTTGGTCTTTGATGTGATTGTTTTCCTACATATCTTTAATGAATTGCTTTGGTTATTATCTTAGAGTAAGATTTCTAACCTCTCTTGTTGTTTATCTTAGCAAATTATATCAATGTGTTTGTGGGAACATTCGACGATCGTGAGCACATGTCACCTTGGGGGCATGGGCTTTCTGAAAGCTCTTGTTTCCTTATGTGTCTTCTCTCTACCTTAACGTGCTTGATATCGATACACGACATCAACCACCTTAAGGTGGGAGCGTATATAATGATATTTGTTTGATGATTTTGGTACTAACAAAGCATGTTTGTAAGCCCTCTCCATGAGGCGGGATGTTGTATCTCTGGCGTGAGTACACATATTTATTTATATTGCAATCAAAAGAAGCCCTCTACACGAGGTAGTATAACATATCTCTTGAGCTAGTGCATATCCTTTTAATCAAAAGCCCTTTTGTGGAAGGCAGGATGGTGTATCTCTTGATCTAGTGCACGCCCTTTTATTACAAAGTCCTCCGCGGAGGTAGGGTTAGATCTCGAGCTATCCTCCCTTAAGCACTTTTTTGGCAGTTGTTGTGGCATCAATGGTCTGGTGTGTTTGTAGTGTGTTTTAGATGGTGGGACTTAGCAATAAGTTCCTTCCATCACCTATGTTTATCGTGTTTAAGATGTATATTATGTCTATGACATGCTGTACAGTGCTCATGTCTTCCTTGTGTCTTCCATGTGTTTTCCCCTATGTGTGGTGTAAAGGGTGTGGCAATGAGTCCCCCCAGATGAGTTTTGTATGGTCTGTCTTCCCCCGTGTGTGGTGTAAAGGGTGTGGCAATGAGTCCCCCCCACAGTTGCATTTTGTATGGTGTGTTTTCCCCCTGGTGTAGTGTAAAGGGTGTAGCGATGAGTTCCCCCTACACTGTGGGTTTTGTATTATGTGTTTTTGGCAGTGTAAAGGGTGTAGCAATGAGTTCCCCCCGCCCCTTAGTTAGAATTTTATTGCATATATGCTAAATTATGAAAATGTTATATCGATGTATTCATCATGTTTTGTGTGACTGCTCTCATGTCTTCTCCATGTTTTGTGTGCCTGTTACTATATTCTCTGTGTTTTGCATGTCTGCAATGTGTCTTCTAGCGCTTACTTGAGATTTGGGGCTAGAAATAGTTCCTCAACCTTGGTGTATGCCTTAGCTTCAAGTGTCTGGCATTTTTGATGTGTTTTCGATTGTACTTTAATGCATGTATGCATTGTAAGATCGTACATACATTAAAGTGAGGGCTAAATGTTAAGTCATAAAATGTCCCCCTAGGACTTTTACCTCCTAAGTTTAGCTCCTAGGTCCCTTAGATTTAATCATGCATATTTAAAATTAATCTCGAAGCAAAATCCCCTGAAACCCATATCAAACGGGGTCTAGGGGTGCATCTTAAGTTTAATCAAGTCCCAAAATAGGCCCCTGGACTTGGACACCCGTGCCCTAGTCTAGACCTATTTTATTGGGACCCAAATTTTGGATGTCAGCTTGTGACCGTTAAAAAGGTTTCCCTTGTCAGCCTTTCAAGTTTGAATTACGAAAGTTTAGCAGGAATACATATTTAAGTAGATTAATGACTTGATTTTACACCTAGAGGGATAATGCGACCTTGTGATCTTATGCTAAGGATATTCAAGGCTTTCATTATGTTGCAGAGCAGTATTGTGTTGTGTTTGTTGCATATTTGGCTTCATCAATCCATCTCCTCGTGATTTGAAGGCTCTTCATCTTCATGAGGGTTTCACACCTACTAAGGTGATATCTATTTTTGTTTCAATCAATCTATTTCATCAATTGCTATTTTCCTCTGCCCTACAAGGGCACACACTCTATCTAACAATGTTGTTGGAAGGCTTGAATGCCATTCTTGGGCTTGACCGAGGCAAGCTCCTAAACACCACAACCCCCAACCTCTCTCTTGTGATTGTAGGTTATAGGTGCAGGATCTTGTGGCGAGAAGTTACAGGAGACCAGTGCAGAGGATAAAGATTTAGGATCTGAAGAAAAGAGCAGAAAATATCCCTAATTAGACATAGGCACCTGCCCCAGTGTCCTCCAGTTTGGCATTTTTGGGAATCTCAGAGCAGGTTGCAGTCTAAAGTAGATTTTGGTTCCAAGCCCTCAGAAAAAGTGTCACATCAGACCTGGGTGCCCGCCCCAATGTCCCTTAATTTTCTACTTTCCAGAATCCAAATTGTGGTATGTTTCTAATATGCATTTAGTGACTTCCTGTGCGAGCATTTGTCAAGTTTTGTCCATTTGTTTACGATTTTGCATAATTAAGGTTTAAGGCCTAATCAAATTAGGGTTTTGACAAATTATCAATCTATTCTACCTTTCCTATCATCTCATAGTGACATCAAACCTGTAGCTGAGTCCTCTATCATCAATAGTGACTTAGCTTAGTCTATTTCCTTGAATGAATGTGTGAAAGAAGGGTTTTATTGAATTTAATTAACATACATTTTATCATCCCCACTTTTCATACATTACACATGTAAAAATGTTTTTAATGCTATTGTGATCTAAGTTAATCAAAAATTGTAGATTGATTAGTAACTATGCCAATGATTAAAAATTATGCACATGAGTAAAATATGATGTCATTCCGAATTAATGCAATTGTGATCTAACTAAACATAGTTTAATTAGATGCGACAATGATTAATTATTTACGATAAAGATATTATGCTAGCTTATTAAATTAAGACAAAATGTATTATCTTGTCGAAACTGAAACAATTAATAACTCAGTGCTTTATAAAGTAACATCTAACATATGATCTTAAGCATGAAATTTCCTTAAATGCATAGCATTGATAGGTTCTTTAAGAGGCGTACCTTGTTCATCAGCTAATTTATACACTCGTGATCCATAAGCTTCAGTGACAATATATGGTCCTAGCCAATTAGGGCAGAACTTTCCTTTTTCGCTAGGAGGTGCATTTACATTTTATTAATTTTTGTAGAGTACTAAATCTCCAACTTCAAATGAACGATGGATTACTCGTTCATTGTACGATCATTGGATGTTTTTTTGATGAGATTTAAGATATTCAAGAGAGGATTGATTCGCTGTTCATCGAGCATCTCTAGTTGTTGTAGTCTTTTCTCTCTTTCCATGTCATCGCCAATAATGTCTCTTAGGGAAACTTGCAATGAAGGAATTTTGAACTCAAAAGGCATTATCGCATTGGCACCATATACAAAGTTGTACGGTGTGGTACCAGTAGTTGTAAAAATACTTGTCCTATAGGCCCATAGCACATAGGAGAGTTGAGTGTGCCAATCCTTTTGATGTTTATTAATGATTTTCTATAGAATTTGTCTAATACTTTTGTTTGAAGCTTCTACTTGGCCATTTGATTATGGATAATATGGCGTAGAGAAGAGATGTTGAATATGGTATTTTTTAAGGAATTTCTTCACATCTTTGTTCTTAAATGGTGTATCATTGTCAAAAACCAAGGAGGAAGGAATGCCAAATCATGAGATTATATTATCTTGTATGAAGTGATAGATTACCTCAATTGTCGTAGATTGTAGCAGAATAGCTTCAACCCACTTCGTAAAGTAATCGGTGGTGGTAATGATGAAAGTGTGTCCTTGAGAGGAAGGAGGAGATATCTGTCCAATTAGATCCAATCCCTACACAAAAAATGGCCCAGGTGAGACTTAGGCTCGAAGTTCCTGGGTAGGAGCTCGAATAAAGTGGTTATGTTGTTGACATTGCGGGCACTTCTTGACAAATGCAAAGGAGTATTGCTCCATGCTTTGCTAATAAAACCCCATATGCAATAGTTATGTACTAAAGATTTTCTTCCAAAGTGCCCTCCATAGGCACTGGAGTGAGCTTCTTCTGGTGCGATTAGAATTTCTGATTTATTAAGACAATGGAGAAGAATGTTGTTATAGCTTCTTTGATATAAAACATTGGATAAGATGATGTAACGTGTTGCAAGTTTGCGTATGTGAACTCTTGTGTTCTTAGATGCTTAATTAGGAATGGTACTATCATGCAGATATTGGAATATATGGGAGTACCATTCATCTAAATTTGTGTTGCAACAAAGATTGGTATCTAGAGGTGTAGCTTCAGATACTATCAGTGATATAAGATTGTGAATGATGAAGTGATATTCTTTAGGAGAACCTTCATGGGATATGAGGGAAGTTGCACTTGCCATTGCATCTGCATGTCGATTATTTTTCCTTAGAATTGTGACAATTGTAAAAGATGAAAATTGTTTTAATAATGATAAGGCAATATCATGGTATTGAGATAGCTTATCTTGCTTTGCTTGATAGGATACAGTGACTTGTCTTATGATCAACTGTGAGTCACCATAAATAGTGATTTTTTTTTATGTTTAGTGACAATGCGGCATGAAGCCCTACAATGAGAGCTTCATAGTCAGCAATGGTGTTTGTACATGAGAAGTTTAGATAGTAAGAAAGAGGAATCGACTAACTTAAAGGAGGTACTAATATTATACTAGCACCGGAGCTAGTTCGACATCTTGAACCATCAAAATATAATTCCTATTTGTCATCTTTATCCAAAGTTAATATTTGGTCATCAGGAAATTCTTCATTATTTTGAATAGAAAAAGGTGAAGGTACTTTAGCTAAATGATCGGTTAATGCTTGTCCTTTCATCACTTTTTGAGAGATAAATTTGAGATCAAATTCTGTTAACATAACCCATTTAGTTAGGTGAAATGAGAGATCTGTTTTAGAGAAGAGGTGCTTCAAGGGATCAAATTTTACAATGACATGAATTTTAGAATTTAGGAGATAGTGTCTTAAGTTTTAGACAAGAGCTAAGCATTGTTTCTTTATGATAGTATATCACACTTCATACTCGAGCAAAGTTTGGCTTATATAATATACAACACATTCTTTGTTGTCGTCGTCATGTTGTGTTAATAATGCTATGCGACCATTAGTAGAAGCTGATGTGTAAAGAAGAAAAGGTTTTCCTACAGTTGTTGGTTGTAGAATAGGAGGATTAGCTAAGTAGTTTTTCAAGTCTTCGAAAGCTTTTTGGCAATTTGAATCCCATTGGAATTTTGATTCTTTCTTCAGTAGTTGAGTGAAAGGGCGAGTCTTATCCGCAAGTTGTGATACAAATTGAGGGATGGCCTATATCTTCTCTTGTAAACTATGAAGTTGAGATATGTTTTGAGGAGGTGGCATGTTAACAATCATATCAATTTTATTTGTGTCTACTTCAATACCTTGATGTGAACCTATAAATCACAACAGTTTACCATTGTCTACACCAAAGACGCATTTATGAGGATTTAAGTGCATGTTGTATTTCCATATCCACGAAGTAAAGTAATTCATGGCCAATTGTTGAATCAACAATCATATCAATGTTTGGAAGAGGAAAACCATCTTTCAAAGAAGCTAGATTTAAATATCTAAAGTTAGTGCAAATTCGAACGTAATTGTCAGGTTTAGCGACAATCGCAATATTTGAAATCCAAGGTGAATAATCAATAGGGTGGATAAAACTAGCTTGTAAAATCTTTTGTATCTCATCTTTGACTAATAATGTGACCTTAGGATTCTTCTTTTGAATTTTTTATTTAACCGGCTTGGCATCAGGTTGTAACACTACATTGTGTATTACAATTTTAGGATCAATGCCAAGCATGTATGAATAATTCCAAGAAAATAATTCAGGCAAATCATGTAAGAGTCTTGTTATTTCTTCTTTTTCTTCTTTGCTTAAATAGTCTCCTATAGGGATAACTTTTTTAGGGTTATCCTTCTCCATCAAGACGTCGACAACCTTTCCATAAGTATCACTTGGGAGGCTAGGTGAATGTGGTGATTTCGTGGATTGTTCATTAGGTGCTAGAGTATCATTTGTTAGACAAGTGTTTTTCCCAAAATATGCTTATGCATTTAGTCAATAGGAAAATCCTTGATTATGATGAAAATGGGGCAAATTTTCATAAGCTCCCATGAAATCAATTAATGCTTCATCTATTGAAAAATTATCTAATGGGATATTCTTGGTGGACAATTTATGTCTATCATCTTAGGATATGTCAGATTGAGTGTTGATATAGTGTTAACATTAAGATTAGGACATTTGTAAGATTTTGTGGGTTTCAAGGGGCAGTATCCAATACCAGCTGAGTAGTTATGTTCAATAGCTTCCAACGATACTCTAATTCGTTGTTGATTTACATCGCAACCATTACATACATAGTCACAATTTTTTTAGAGGATTTTAAATCACTAACCATAAAGGGATACCATCTCTTTATAAGATGGTGGAGCATCATAGGTCTCATATTATGTAGTGTAAGAGTGTTGTCTGTGTTTGTGACTAAAGAAACTTTAGGTTCTTCAGGGCTTTCCACAGATTGTTTAGATGAGATCGATGCAACTTTTGATGTTTCAGAGTTATTGAGTTTATATTCCCCTATAAAGGTAGGAGTAAAATCTAATGAACCCCAATTGTCCACCAAGAAATGCATTTGATGATGGTTTAGAATCTTGCACAATATTATCTGTGGCAAGAGATATTGATGAATCAACTCTTAAGTTATTTAGAATCTTATGATTAATAACTTGTTTTTGCATTTCAATTTGTAAACAACTTTCTGGATTCCAATCAGCTTCAATGGTTTGAATTTTATTTGCATAAATAAACTATTTTGATCGATGTAGACTAGATAGAACTGCCCCCATGGCATGAATCCACAGTCTACCAAGAATCATATTATATGATTCAAGTGCACCAGGCATGACATGGATAAGGGTAGATAATGTCAAGGGTCCAACCTTTACAGGTAAAGTTATGGTATCCAGGGATTGTCTACCAACGTTATCAAAGCCACGAATGTGAAGTTTATCTAATTTGATTAAAGATGTATCAACCTTAATTTATGTAGTAGATTAAGACCACAAACATTAAGAGTCGATCCATTGTCAATCATAACTCGCTTTATCAACTTTTTGTTTATTGTGATAAACATTACAAGAGGATCATGTTGATTTTGAACTTCCATTGATGGTAACTCATGTTGAAACAAAATATCTATTTTTGTCGCATGCATACAATCTAACAGAGCTACTACATTATTTGGCTTAACAACGGGTGGTACAATCACCTTTTGTAAAGCTTCCTGGAGCATTATGTAGTATGTAGGTGATGTTTGTATGAGTTCCCAAAGAGAGATCTTAGTGGGAGTAGCACAAAGATGCTCAACAAGATCATAATATTGACCAACTTTATGAGTAAGACGAGGTGGTTGAGGAAGAATAGGTTGAGAAGTTGGTAAAAAGATTAGAATGTTTGATTGATGTTTACTTTGTTTATTATTTCATGTATTGTATGTGTGAGCAACCACATTATGGTAGGAATGTTGTAATCCATCTTGATATATTTGATTTTTACTTGTTATTTGTTTAGCACAATTATAGATGTAATCAGGAGGTTGAGAAGAATTCTGAAAACCTCTTATAGTGAGCACCGGTTTTGTTTGTGTTTGAGGCACATCAAAACACAAGTTGACCACTATCTTCAATTTCATAGGTTCTTGAGATCTTGGAACATAGATTGCATTTACTAATATTTGAAGGAATGACAGCTTAGGAGTTGCAATGGAATATTCAATAGATTTAAAGTCATATAAGGATTCATCTAACATATTGAAGTCATCACAACTAAATGGCTTATCACATGCATTAAAGTATTATAAAAAGAAATCAGACATTTCCACATAATCTAATTTATCCAAGACTTGATGTGAAACAAGATAAAATATACTTTGCAAGAATGAAACTAAGATCACTATGCAAGTAGTAACAAAATTTCAATTTATAAAACATTGATGCTCTTTCAATGCAAAGATATATATCACTCAAAATGCAATGCATACACTATGAATGAAAGGAAATTGCAACCTAAATCTAATTTAGAATAGAAAATTCAATTAGATCTAATGAATAAGGATGCAAATTTTTTAAACATGGGTTCACCAAAATGTTTAGTGTGAAAAAGGAAAAGAATGATTAGCATGATCAACTAGGTCAAACCTCCTTTTTCATACACTAACATTTGGAATATGAACCAAGCTTAACCACTATGGAAGGGTCAAGCTACAAGTATCTTATTCCTCTATTGTTGTATATGAAAAGATATCTGAACTAGGTTTTTACAAACCCTAACTAGATATATCAAGCCAAACCCTAACTAGATATATCAAGCCAAACCCTAGTTATGAAACTTGCTAGGACAAACTGATTTTGGAGGCAGAAAATGACAGAGTGAGTACAAAAATGTAGATAGGAGATATCAGAGCCTATGCACCTAAATTTTGAGGGCTTGGAAGACTTGGGCAATCCTGAATTCATCATGTCAGTATTCCTATCACTAAACTTTGTGCACCAGGTGTCTGAGCCTCTTTTGAAGATTCCAGATCCTAGATCTGAGGTCCTGATGGACTTGGGCACCCTCGAAATCATCCCTACACTTATTCGAAGATGAATCTATAACTTCTGTAACAATTGTGATTGTAATACTTGTTTCCTCCCTGCTCATTTCCGTCAAATCTTCCTGAATCTAACCTGTACAAACAAAAGAAGGAGAAGGTATGTTGTGGCTATATAGGAGTTTGCCTCAGTCAAACCCCGTCTTTGGTATTTCTACCTCAACAATAGCCAATGTCAAAGTATGCAGATCTGTGTGCTCATAAACCATAAGTGTAAGCATAAACAAATGCAAGATCCTAAATGACTCAAGCATAAAGGAATAGATCCACACAGTGTTCCACTCAAGGAAACAACTTCACCTCAAGGAGATGATATCAATGAAGGCTTGTAGAACAAGGCGAAGCAGCCATATCTGTGGAGAATTCCAAAACTCGAGTTGGAGGCTTCAACCCTTTTCTCGGTCGTACAAAAGGTTCAACAAACCCTAGGAAGAGAAAGATAGACTCAAGATCTTGATTCTTAATCTTCACAGTAAATCTCCAAGATAGCAAAGATCCAAATCTTTAATGAGCTTCAACAATTTGCAGACCTTCAATAGCAATTGTAGCAGAATTTTGGCATAATAAGCTTGCATAATAATTGTGTGTGATAAAATTATTTTGAATTCTCTTTAAATATCCAACCTTAGAAATGAAATAAATCAAAATAAAATGCCGACATTGTGTGGGAAAAAAAATTTGAATTCGAAAACATCAAGCACATAAAAAAAGATGACACCAAAATTAAATTTATAATCCCAAGATTTAGGGTAGGACTAGGGCACTAGTGCCCAAGTCCAATCCCCAAATTTAGCTTTGGATTATGCTTAAGGGTGTCTTAAATCCTCAGAATCCATAGTTTCTTTCTGGTTTTTATTGGTAATTATTTTGAAATGCAAAATTTCTTCGAAGGCCTACACGTCAATTAGGGTTTAGATAGGTCCAATTATGAAAGGGGTTAAGGGACACTAAAAGGTGGGAGATAAAGTTAGTGAAATTGTGCTAATCCAAGCAGGAGGACAATTTACGACATAACATTATTTGATTGTATATTTATTTAATTTCCTATATTGTATTTAATATTGGTCATCCGGTTTTGTCATTTAGTGTGAGGTGGCATGTTGACATGTCATCCCACTTGGAAAGTGACTTGGATGGTCAAGGCATCCCATTTTGAGGTGGCATTAAATGTTGTGTCATCATCTTGAAGGTTGTGTAAGAGGTTATGACATATGATGGATTCTATGACATGCAAGAGTTGAAAATAGAAGATTCTATGACAATGTGACAAGTGTCAAGAAGCATCTTTGCATGGAGAAGGTAGGCGCCCAAGTTTGACTATGACAAGTTGTAAGTGTTGTCATATGTGATAGATTTTATGACTTTGTAAAGGCATTTGTCATACCTATTTTGGGCAAATTTGGGGCGCCCAAGTATGGAGGTTGTAAGGGATGAAAGGGAATCTTTGACAAGTGTCTTTTGCATGTTTTATGGCCTTGGAAATTGGGCTATATGGATTTAGACAAGATTATTTTGTGGCTTGCTCTAGAAGCTACCTCCATCCATAGTATTTCTCTATATATACAAGTGCCTAGAGTTGTAGTTATATGGTTCATTTGCATGTACCATTATGTTGCCAAAATTACTCCAGAATTTGACATTTGAGAACTCGTGAAGGAACTTGCATTGCAAGTGTGTTATAATCAACATTTGGTTTGATAATACATTGTGTTGGTTTTAGAGTGTGGAGTTTTTTACCTGAAAGGATTTTCCCCACGTATATCTTGTGTTGTGAGCATTGTTCTTGCATTTGGATGTTTGTTATAATCTATCTATTAATGTGCATCTCATATTTGTAATTGTAAAAGATAAAAAATTACATAAACCTTTCCTCATTAGATCAATGTAGGAAGTGTTTCCTCACACCTTGCTTCCTTTCATTGAAGGGGCGCTGAGTTGGAATGTTGGGATTTGGAGAGATTTGGATTAGGATAAATCTCAACACCTTCTTCAGATTCTTCATGAAGACCAGGGGGATTGATTTAATAAAGTCAAGGTTGGAGTGGATGCGGTTTATTTGGAGCTTTCTTGCTTTGTTGTATTCTACTAGTTGGTTATGTAGGGATCCATTATGGATTCTTTTTTGGTGCTTATTATGATGGCTATTTCCATCTAGAAATCTTTTTGGTATACTTTTATTTAAGTTTGGCTTAATATATTTTTTATTTTTGGCCCCAAAAAAGCTTCATTGAAGACACCATACAACAACCACACTAACTTACAATATATAAAGGTATGACCATCATAGTGCAATTAAGTGTTGTTATCCTTTTTGTAGTACAAGTACATATGATTGTGGCTCATCCCACATACTTCCAACATAGTGCTACATCAACTAAAGTCATAGGAAGGATATGCAAGGCATTATGAAATAGTCTTTCGCAAAGGATTTCATAAGGGAATTCAATTACTCAATGGAAACAATCCTCCAAGTAAACATATTATGCTAATAGGAGGCTCCAAATGACCTCTTACAAACCTCTAATACACTGGTATTATGGCACCATTGTATCATGTTACCCCTATTTTATGGGAGCAGAGTTGGAAAAATAATGGTTCATCAATAGACTAATTAAGGAAGTAATAAGGAAAGTCAATGAAAGTGTTTACATGATATAGAGCTATTGTGTCATGCAAAATTATTGCACACCAAATTGTAGACTGTCCACTGATGAAAAATATTGAGAAAGAACTAATGAATGAGTAGTATTTCCTTTGTGAAAGTAATACTTATGACAACAACGATTGTAATATGCTCAAGGAATTGTGGGCCAAAAAGGACATTAGAATTTGGTGGCCTAAGATATGAAAGTCAAAGGATGGTCCTGTGAAGTAAGAAAATCAATGAGGGTAGCAACGATTAAGGAAAAAGAAAGAAAGGTGTAAGCACCATCCAAGGAATGCAACTAAATATTTATTTCATAGTTGATTTTTAATTAACTTTTGAAACTAAATACAAAGAAATATCTAATACTAAAGCACTACAACTTCATTGTCCAGACAACATACATGTAATAGTAACCATGCTAGCTTACAATGTATAAAGGTGTGACCATCAGAGTGAAATGAAGTGTTGTTATCCTTCTTGTAGTAGTAGTACAGAAGATTGTGGCATCATGCCACATACTTCTAGCATACCATGACATCAACCAAGGTCACATGAAGGCTCTGTAAGTCATTATGAAACACTATTAAGTCAGATAGGATTTCATAAGGGGATTTGATAACTCAATGGAAATAAACCTCTAAGAAAACATATTATGTTAGTAGGAAGCTAAAAATGACCTTTTACAAACATCTATTCCACTGATACTATGGCACCAATGCATCATATTACCGCTATTTTGTGTAGTTAAGGATAACACCTTCAATCACTATTTTGGGGCAATTAAGGTCATTTATAGTTTTAGGGTCAACATTTTTCAAACTTGGGAACCTAGTGACATTTGGGTACATGTATTCATCATGTATATGTTTTCTCGATAGAATCACCATTTCATACATTAATATGGTCAGGTCATCCTCATGGAATCATGTTTTAGAGAATAACATGTGATATTATTTGTGGTTCATATATTTGAGCTAAAAGGGGTTAACTTCATGGTATATAGAATTGAAACTCTGTTACCCAATGGATAAGGCACTGTAGTGGAATGCTACTTCACCGATTGAACTTGAATAAATAACATTTAGGATAGAAATTAAAAGAACAACATTTACCATAGAACTTAAATAGCTTACATCCTCATATTTAAAAAATTGTTGAGAGAAATATGTTAACCAATGAATAACATGTATTGCAATCAATAAGACCTATGGCTTGAATTGAGTCAAAAATGAAAGTACCTTTTATGCAGAGCAGACACAAGATGCTACAAGTTGTTTATAGAAGGTGAATGTTCATTAATGTTATGATAGTTTGTCAAAGATGATGAAAGTACCCATTAATACGCTAGTAGGATAAATTAAGAGAATACCAAGATGTTCTCAAAACACATTTAAATTCATATTAATTTTATTTATTTTTTGTTGGAGGGTTTTTATACCGAACCCACATAATCATTTAGCTACCCGATACTGAAGCACGAGCCTTAGGATAAAACCTCTTTAGCTAAGAGCCAAGACTTGAGGGTATCCATTTCGCCAAATTCACCTGAGGCACAATCTTGGCCTCACCCCTTATGGTGTTGGAGCCTTGCACTCAACAAGACTTGATCTATGGTGGGCTCATTTAGAATCATTCAACTTCACAAGTAGACCAAGGCCCATTGTAACTTGTATAAAAAAGGCAATACTCAAATAACCAGGTAACTCCACAACCCAAACTTCACAATTAAATTGATGCCAATTCCCTAGACTTTGGAATTTGTATGTTTTAAATAGGCCTCTATACACAATTAATTACTTAACTTAAAACTAAAAGAATAATAAATTTAGGTGACCTCAATAAGGCAAGCATACTAAGAAATCAATTGCAAGATATCTTACCTATTTGATTTAACCTCTAGACTTCAAAACTTTGAATCGTTTAATAATATGATATTTTAATAAATATTAATGTTGTCAATTTTATAAAGGTAAAAGAAATCTCAAAAAACTTAGAAACAAAATGGTCATATAATAAAATAATGCAATGTGTGTCATTCACAATTCTTTAGAAGAAAAATATACCTCTCAAAATTATTACATTGAAACTTAAACAATAATCATTTGTTATTCTTTTCAATTTTAAAAAAAATTATTATAAAACATCAAGAATAAATATAAATTATATGGTGTATTATGAATTCTTAATTTTCATTTTATTTTTAAATACAAATTAAACACATTACATATCTAGATCGATAAGATGTAATAACCTTACAAATTTGATTAAAACATAAAATAGTATATATAATATTACCATTTTCAATTCTTTAAGAATAAAATGGTTCATATCGTAAATTAATTATTTAAAAACTTTAAAGTTCATATCATTTGATATAACTAGCAATGGCATGTTGGTGTGCAATGGGTGTGCCAAAGAGTTGTGTAAGTTCAATTGCCATGTCTTGAAGTGAATGATGATTGTCTTATATCTGCATATTGGTCCATGTTATTATTTGTTTTTTTGAGTGCCTTGAGATACTTCAAATTTGTGAGCTTTCATGTTTGGTGTCTAGCCTCTATCTGCATGCATCTCCTTTCTAGATTTGTGTCATGCACTGGACCTGAGTTTAGCTACAAAACTTCACAATTAAATTGATGCCAATTCTCCAGACTTTGGAATTTGTATATTTTAAATAGGCCTCTATACACAATTAATTACTCAAATTAAAACTAAAAGAATAATAATTTTAGGCGACCTCAATAAGGTGAGCATACTAAGAAATCAATTGCACGATATCTTACCTATTTGATTTAACCTCTAGAATTAAAAACTTTGAATCATTTAATAAAATGACATTTTAATAAATATTAATGTTCTCAATTTTATAAAGGTAAAAGAAATCTCAAAAAACTTAGAAAAAAAGTGGTCATATAATAAAATAATGCAATGTGTGTCATTCTCAATTCTTTAGAAGAAAAATATACCTCTCAAAATTATTACGTAGAAACTTAAACAATAATACATTTGTTATTCTTTTCAATTTTACAATCAAAATAAATTTATTATGAAACATCAAGAGTAAATTAAATTATATGGTGTATTATGAATTCTTAATTTTTATTTTATTTTTAAATACAATTTAAAACATTACATATCTAGATCAATAAGATGTAAATAGCCTTACAAATTTGATTAAAAAATAAAATAGTATATATAATATTACCATTTTCAAGTCTTTAAGAATAAAACATATCTTAAATTAATTAATTAAAAACTTTAAAGTTCATATCATTTGAATTAACTAGCAATCACACGTTGGTGTGCAATGGGTACACCGAAGAGTTGTGGAAGTTCAATTTCTATGTCTTGAAGGGAATGATGATTGTCTTATATCTCTATGGTCCATGTTATTGTTTGTTTTCTTAAGGGTCATGAGATTCTTCAAATTTGTGAGCTTTCATGTTTTGTGTCTAGCCTCTATTTGCATGCATCTCCTTTCTAGATTCGTGTTCATGCACTGCACCTGAGTTTAGCTACAATCCATAAGTTGTTACATATGCATATTATTTGAAGCATGTATGTTTGTTTATCACAAGCCTCATATTTGACAACTTAACACCTACGTTTAATAGGCATTCTCTTACAAATATATATGGTCACCACCTACATCATGTTTAGTTGTCATCTTGCCTACCATCATGCATCCTCTCATGGGAAGTCACACGATACAAAAATCAATCAAACTTAGTGACGCTTATCGCTTTTATAATTTCACATGGATTAAAATAAAATCTAGGCATGAATATTAAATTTTCAGGGGAAAAATTTTGATCTATTTAAATTTGTAGATGATATGGGAATGATCTTGAGACCTCAAAAATGGTTGCATTATATTGCAGGGGGGCTTGTTGTGTCCAATATCACTTTGGAAATAGTTTTGTATTTAAGGAACATGATTATCAATCAAAAAGAGGCCTGCCATCCAAGGAACATAGAGAAGGAAAAAAATGTATTTAAAAAATATCTATGACCCGAAACTTGTATTTTATCAAATAAAAAAATGTATACAAGCATGCTATATTTTAAAAAGATGGGAGAGTGGTTTAATACTAAGCACTCATTTATCTCTCTATATCTCTCCCTCTCTTTATCTCTCTTTGTTGATCTAAAACACATGTAAACTTAATTAAAGATAGAAGAATAAGTGAAGGAGATAGAGAAGATAAGATGACATATATACTTGGGAAAACCTTTTCGTCCTTAATATATTCCTTCAAAATAAGCTTACAATAGATTGAGAAACTCCACTAATGTTGCAGCCCATGTGTTAACACTTTAATAGCATGTTGATACTTAGACTTAAACTAAAATCTTACAAATCCCTACAATACAATCTAAATGATATCAAAACACTATGCGAAGTGTTATTATAAAATTTTGCCATCCTATAAACCACTTGTCATTTCAACAAAACCATGGGCTAATTTTGACACCCCTCATTAGAATTCAACAATCCCAAAATATAATATAGCTCTCAATGTGTAAGATTGCACCTTTTAATCCACTAACTTGGGTCGTACACTTATATATAATAATTTGGACATCTCTCTCTCTCTCTCTCTATATATATATATATATATATATCTCTACCTGTATATAATATTAATTAAAAAAGTATTGAATCTACTTTTTTTAATTCTCATTTGTGAGTGGACCCAAAATATAAAATATAATTTTGTGTACAAAATCTAGTGTGAACGTTAGTGTGCAATGGGTATGCTAAAGAGGCCTTAAAGGTGAATTATTGGGTCCTTAAGAAAATGGTGTGTTATCTTAAACATACCTCATCATGGACACACGTAATCTTTGGATTGTTGGAACAAAATGACTAACTAAAAGTGAGAATCCCTAGGTGTGAAGTGTGTTACAACAATGGTGGTCTAGCAATGGGGGACTTATTGCATGAAGTTGTTGCTAGCTCATGTGAATGAGTTCTCCTTAGGTTCCCTAGATGTTCAAGTGTGTGCCCTAAGTGTCCATCCACCTGACTTTTTTCTATGTAATCCATTTTTATAAGCAACTTATGACCCTTTTTTTATGATAAGAAGAAAAGTATTTAGGGTGTGAAAAAACAAATTTGAGAAAAAAAATTAATTTTGAATGCAAAGGACGTGAATGTCTACTCTTATAAGATAACAAAAAAGACCAAAAGTAAAAATAGATAAACATCCATATATAAAAATAATCTTCTATAAATTAAAATAAATAAATTGAAAAGAAATTAAATCGACAAATAATTAAAAACTTTTATATAATAATTTCCCTCCAGAGTTGTTGCCTCATGCTCCTATAATACCTCTCACTCCTTTTCTCCTTAGGAGACCTATACATCACCCCACAATGAGAAACCATCAACTTTTTGATGCAAGGGCATCACGGGTATGTATCCCTTTTGTATGGCCTCTTTTAGCATGACGTCTAAAACCATGTCTACCAATTCATGCTCTCATCTCTTTTTCTTTATATCTCTCTATCTCTATGCCTTTCTCTATATATCTCTTTGTCTCCCTCTCTATCTCTCTACTTCCCCATGCAAATAACATGTTTCCTCAAGAGTGTAGCTTCCCATGAACACTTGCCATATTTGGATTGTTATCATGAAATAATTGATCAAAAGTTTCTCTCTCTATTCTTGCTATCTCTTTCTCACTTCTCCCTCTTCCCCCCTTTCTCCCACTCTATCTTTCTTTCTTACTTCATCTCCATCTCTTTCTATTAATTATGGTTTAGAGATCCTTTAGTTGAGGTTGATTATTGCCAGATCTAGGTCCTTAAGGCAAAGGTGATGTGCATACCCTATCAAAAGTGCTCACTATGCATAGTATTATGTACAACATGGCCAATTCAAATCTTGTTGGCTCTCATCTAAGGCCTAAATTTGATGGTCAATCCTACCTATCAAGCAGTTTTTCATTTCAAATACCTATTTAAATTTCAGGATTAACACAGAAGCTAAAATGATCATGGTAAACACAAGCAAGTAAATGAAACCACTAATTATATAATCATATTAACAACGTATATAAATCCACCTAAAATAATGCTAGCATTGCAAACAAAACCAAAACTAATCACTATTGTTGCTTAAACAACTTTGAGTGGAAAATGAATGTCTACAACGACCGTGTTCAATTATCTACTACTCAATGATTAATTTTCCTCCATATCCACTCTCTTTGCATACTCAAAACACTAAGTTTTCTCCTCTTAATGTGGCCACCACTTTTACTTTTACATTTCCTTCTTTGCTTCGTGAACCTCAAATGATTTTAGGGTAATGAGAGCCTTAAATATTTCACTTTATTAAGTTGAGAGGTGTTCTAAAATGGCCACAAAGAGTCTCATGTCGTAACCATGTACATAAAAATTCTTACCTCTTACCTTAAATTTGAGTCATTTACACGTCAAAGCATTAATGTTTAATAATAAACATAATAATAGTGATGCCATTTAATATTAAAATAGTTCTTATGTAAAATATATCTAAACAAGTGCCACGTAGTGGCGAGTACCTGCCTTGTAGTTTTGTTATTATAGTACTTGTTTAGTTGTAATTTTTTTCGTAGATCAAATATTTGTTGTATAGACAAATTGCATTCCAATAATATTAGAGAAGTTAATTTTTTAAGAGGTATATAGATATAATAACAAAAATGTAATTTTTATAGTATATTTAATTGTGATTTAATATATATGGTTTTGGAAATTGATAATTTAATTATTAATGAAATTGAATAATTAATATTTGAACAGGGTTTAATAATAAATATTACTAATATCATTAATATAATTGTTTAGATTATAACAATAAAAAATCATGATAAAGGAAACATTTAATTTAAATATATAATTGTTTATTTAGGATAAAAAAAATTAGTCTAGTCAAGTATATTTAATTTGATTAACAATTTGTTTGAAATGAACTATGGCTTATTATTGACAAGTCGAGATATTTTGGAACGAAGGAACCAATTCCATAACTTTTGGTGGGAATTTGGCGGATAAGGCTTTACTTTAGTAAAACTAGACTTTTGTTTAAAACGGAGAAAGTTTTGTAATTGTCAAGTTGATATTTTTGAAACGAATTGGGTGTTGTTATCGGCGTGTCGGAAGAATTCAGAATGATTAAAGCAGTTCTTAAATTATTGGTTCTTCCAATCAGAGTTTTGCCAATCAGGCTTAGCTTTCATTAGTCTAATCAGTTCTTTCGATGTTGCGAATAAGGCTTTAGTTTAGTAAGTTTGAAATAGCCCTAGTCATCTTATCGGTAACTGGGGATATTTGGGAACCGACGAACTGGTTCTAAAAGATGAAGTTCTGTTGATGACAATTTTGCTGATAAGGCCTCTGCTTAACCTTTTTTTCAAACGAATAAGATCTTGTGGTCGCCCGGAAGTCAAAAAAATTGGGAACAAAGGAAGTAGTTCTGAAATGTTCAGTTCTTGCGATGGATGATAAGACGTTGATATCATAAAAATTTAATTGGGTTCCTCGAATGGGAGTTTTGGTGATAAGGCTTTGATTTAGTGAGGATTACAACTTTTGTTTGTAACAAAATCATTTTATCAGCAAGTCAGGAGATTTGGGTACTAAGGTATTGGTTCTAAAAGACAAGGTTCTGCTGATTACAGTTTTGCCGATAAGGCATTTACTTAAGCTTTTTTTTGAAATGAATAAGGGCTTGTTGTTAAGAAGTCGAAAGCAATGGTCACAAAGGAAGTAGTTCTGAAATATTCAATTTTTCTGATGGAAGTTTTACCAATAAGATGTCAATATCATAAAACTTTAATTGGGTTCGTCGAAGGTGATTTTTTCTGATAAGGCTTTGATTTAGCGAGGATTTTAACTTTTGTTTGTAACAAAATCATTTTATCGACAAGTCGGGAGATTTGGGTACCGAGGTACTGGTTCTAAAAGATGAGGTTCTCCTAGTTATAGTTTTACCAATAAGGTGTTAGGTTAACCTTTTATGAAATGAATTAGAGCTTTGATCAGGCAGTCAAAAGAATTAGGAAGAAAGGAAGCAGTTCACAAATGTGCGGTTCTTCCGATGGAAGTTTTGGTGATAAGACGTTGATGTAACAAAAGTTGAAATCGGTTCCTCTGATGGGAGTTTTGCTGATAAGGATTTGATTCATGTTATCAACAAGTCGGAAGGTTTAGGAACCAAGGAAGTTGTAATAAAAAGGTGAGTTTCTTGAGATGATAGTTTTGTCGATAAGGCTATGTGTTTGTTTTAGAGATAAGCAAAAAAATATCAAATATGGCATAAATATTTGATTTTTTTGATAGAAGATTATATAGAATTGTGGGAAGCAATATGTTGTGAATAAAGTGTTTGTGTTGTTGGAAATAATTTATTATTGAATAATATGGCATTAGGTTAAGTTTTGCATTAAATACAAGGGGTATTAAATGATGTCAGTAAAGTTGTTTTGTTTATAAATCAATATCTGAATGGTAAAGTCATTTTGTAAAGTTTACCAAAAGGACAGATCCCGAAGCTTAAAGGAGCTAGCTGTGTTCATGTTGCTATCGAAGTGTCACTATCCAGGTAAGTCCCACCAACTTCTTTCTATTCAAAAAATATTGCAAGATATTGAAATATTGTGTGGTGGGGTAGAAATAGAATTGCTGTGTGTTACTGTTTATATGATTTTTGGCCTTAATTTCAATCCTCGAAAGCCCTTGTGTGTCGTGACAATTTGAAGCTAACTTGCATTACCATCATTGTAGTTTGAATTATAGAGCCTCGTTGTCTGTCAGGTTACTATTTCAAATTGCTATCCGTTAGCAAGGCGTGAAATCCTTTACAATGATCCCTTGCCAACTGTGAACATGAAGTATAAATACAAGCCATTAGATATCTCTTACATAATTGGCAACGAATTATCATGGATACGAGACACAGATTTTGGGAACATAAATATGCATGAATTCTAACAGAGAATTAATACCAACCCTAGACCATCAATCACACAAAAAGTGTTTGTTAGTGGATTGGCTCATGCTGGAGGCTTCCCACCAGCTGTAAAATGCCCTGATTTGATATTGGCTTGTATACGGAAATATAATGCCAAAAATAGAGAGATTAGAATTGTGAATGGGCAAACCATCCTGTTACTAAATAGTGACTCCATTGCTAACAGATTGGGTTTGTCGACTCATGAGGTTTATGCAGAAGTATCTGTAGAGAAAGCGATGAGCTTTTTTATTGATGGTAAAAAGAAATGTAAAGACATGATAGCAACGACATGGCTTAATAATCCTAAGAAGGGAGGGTCTAAGTTACCTAAGAATTTTGTTAAGGGGTATTTCCTGGATGAGATTTTTGATATAATAACTTTGTTGCATAGAGTTAGTGGAAGTCAAGAGTGTGACAGTTTTCAAAACTGGATGTGGAAGTATATTATGATTATTGGTACTGGAACACAATTTGTTGACTGGTCCAATCTAATAAGCAACTGTTTACATGAACAATTGACCAATTTTGAAAATAAGAAAAAGTTTCACATGTGTTCTTATGTTATTTATTTGTTGGCAATAATTCAGCCCAGATGGCCAGGTTTAAAGGTATGTGGTCCCTTGACAGTTGAAACCAAGGTGTATGACTATTTTTCTGAAATAAGGGAATCAGATGGGAACAAAGTGTACAGAAGAGTGAGTGACACATTCCTAATGTTGATGGTTAGAAGAATATGGGAAAACCCGGAGGTGAGGATTTCCACAGAAACTGCTAATTATGTTATGACTTTTGGCAGTTATTTTATACAATATGAGAGGTTTACATACATTAGAATTGGATATTCTGAGTATCCACCACTAAAATTACTGAGATATGCTTCAAACTATCTAGTTTTTTTTGGAAATATGCAGACAAGCTTATTTGGCTTGAGTCAAAGGTATTATGCTGCAAAAAAGAAGGGGTACCCATTTCCCTTGAAATTGACACATTGCACTTGTGCTTGACTAGAAGACGTAGAGAATGTTGATAGAATACTGGATCATTTTCATTTGGAAACATTTGGATCTAGAAGCTTTTTTGACAGTAAATACTTTGTAAAAAATAATTTGTATCCATCTATGTCAAGAGGACATGTAGTCCATCTTGAGGATTATTGGGTTGATTGCATTGATGAATATGAAGTTCGAAGAAGGGAATGATGTAGGTTAAATGTAGATCAGATGAGAAAGTATAAACTAGGATGGAGAGTTCCTGACATTGTTGATGACTATGTTGATATTGTTGATGCTACTTTTGTAGGAGAAGATGATAAACCTTTGGGTGAAATCAATTGGGATTTGTGTGAAATTGATGATCTTAAAACTAGATCTTGATATGTTTTAGATAGGAGTTTGGCATGGTTAAATTCTAAGATTCGTAATGATGATGCAGGTTCATCTGTATGTCAAGAGCAATTTATGGATGTCTATGAAGGTGCTACAACCAATCCTAATATAAGCAGATATGTATAGTGTGACAAAGATGCCAAGTATCCCCAGAAAGATATGCAGAAAGATAGGAATAGTGACATAGTTTTGGATATTGGTCCTATGAAAACACCTCCTCTATCTCCTCCGTTAGATTCTTTGAGAACCCCAGATTGATTGAAGGTGCCATTAGGAGATGATAGTGTAAAAACATATAAAGTACCTGATGCAAGTGTCAATGATTTTTCTGTGAGTAGTACACCGTCGTGGTTAAAGACAATGTGAGTAACAAGAGGAGGTATACATAGGTTATAGACATTGAATTTGATACAATGGCAAGATTACTGAAAATGGATTCCGTGTCTAAAAAGGCAAAGAAAATGTCGAGACTGATGGTTGACCCTATTTCAAAAGCTCAATATGTGGAGATTGTTGAACCGATGGTGGATAAAGAAATTAAAGATATATCAATGGATGACTTCCAAGTGAGCACTGTGGATCTAGGCCCTCCATCTATTCAGGGGACATTCATAATGCTAAACTATCTGTTGATGTACTTGATGTGCGAGTTAAAGAGAAAGAAAGAGAAGTTGAAGTCTTAGAAGACCAAGTAGAAATTCTTACTTCATACATGAAGTCCATTGTAGATACTAAATCTCGGCCTTTAAATATTATCTTTGGACCCCCTAAAGGTGTGAGTGCTAAGGTTTTAGACCAAATCAATAGATACATAAGCAAAATCATATTTGATGGAACACGTTTTCTTCATGATGCTTATAATGTTCATGCTAAGTTTTTTGAAAAATAGACAAAAATACTAGATTATATAAAATCAATTAGGACAGAATGGACAATGCTTGGTGTTGCTAAGAATAATTTTGAGGCCATGGCGAAGTTTGACTCTAGTACTTTGTTGGCAGAAAAGGTTATAGAGAAGTTACAAGAAAATGAGTCAGCGAGTTGGGTTGTCGCGAGTGATTAGAAAATTTATATGCAAGCATAGTGTATGAATGACTTGAAAAGCCTAGCTAAGAATAATAAGTCTTATGTGTCTAATATTTGCAGTGCTTTTGTTTCTCTTGGAGTAGACTTGATGAATGAAATTGAAACTAGCTTGGTAGATTTGGATAGTTTAAAGCAAACTTTCAAAGAAAGGATGAATGCAGAACTCAAAATAAATGAAGATATGAAAGGAGATATGATGGAAAGACTAAATAATGTCTTTGGTTGCATTTCCAATTTTAGGAAAGACCTTCCTGAATTGGAAACCAAACTAATTGAAGCAGATAATGTGTTGCAAAATGGAGGACAAGACTTGTCATTACCATAGTTCCCAATACGAAAGGAGTGCTTGCTATTGTGGAAAGGTTTAAAGCTATGCAAGTGAAATTGAATACTAACCAAAAGAAGGGAGATGGACTAGAGAAGGAAACATAGGAGAAACCTGTAAAATTGAATGCGATTGAAGAGGAGGCTAATAATACAATTCCATAAATGCTTTGTTATGTATCTGATGCTTGTTGAACTACTTTATTGTCTATATATATAATGTTTGTTCTGCAATGAGCTGTCAGTTATTCTACCTGAAAAGAACAATTGCAATCTATTTCTCTATATATTTCAAATGTATGTGGGAAAGACATATGAACTCTTTTGCGAGAAGGATATTTCATTGAAGTGGACTAAATTATGTTTGTGTCAATTTTGAAAGAAGGAAGATACTTTGATCATATGTTGTGGTTAAATGAAATCATTTTGGGGTTCAGTAGTGGTTGTTCATTGGTTTAGTGTAAATTATTTGTTCTTTGTATGTAGATTTCTTTTCTATGAATGATGACATGCATTCATAGTTGCACACAGTATTCATGACCTAATTTTTATGTATAATGAGCTGAAGTGTCAATATTTGTATACTGAGATTTGGTGTTGATGTAGTCTTAAACTTTGATTAATTGCAAATTGTTTTTGTTTCATTCTTACGTCTACAATATAGATTTTTGGCTATGTTATGGCGGAGGACAAATTTTAGAGGAGAAGGAAAGAAGATCTCCTCTTATGTTATATTTATAAATATTATGAATGCACAAATATTATGCACATAGCTAGATGTTGTAACTTGATTTTTACTAAGCCAGTTATGTTTACAATTGAATAAATTTTGCAACCTTGTTTGCCAAAGAGGTGGGTTAGCCTGATGATGAGACACTGAACATGCATTTAATAACATTCCTAGTTTTATTGTTTCTCTTCATGTGCGGTTGTTAACAAAAT
Source organism: Cunninghamia lanceolata (assembly GCA_027924645.1). Lineage (NCBI taxonomy): Eukaryota > Viridiplantae > Streptophyta > Pinopsida > Cupressales > Cupressaceae > Cunninghamia > Cunninghamia lanceolata. Next base: position 3,936,870 of record BSBN01001026.1, on the reverse strand, counting down.
TTGTCTTACTCTTTATATTTATGAATGTAACAGTTGCTTGTCAAGTGTGTAAATGGTTGTATGGTCTTGGTGCTAGTTGAAACTTCATGTTGTCATGTCGTTCAAGTTTAATTCAAAATAAGCATGTTGTTGTACTTGTAACTGGCACCAGTATGACTGTTGTTTTCATAACACAGCTGTATTTTGGCATATGCATGATTGTAGTGGTTGTGTTTGAGAATATAAACTCTTGTAGTATAAATGAAGTATCACAATATACAAACCAGATCAAGTTTTTTGACACTTTTAGATATAAAATAGAATAGTGTCATCAATTACGACATTTAAATGTTTTGAATACAAAAAGCTTTACATTTATTATACAGACGATCAATAGCAAGCAGAAACTAGCACAAGTCATTAATGTCATACAAAACAATGCAAAAATGGTAGATGCACAAACTCTAATGCTGATAGTTTGAGAACATGATCAATACATATTTCCTATTTACTTACTAGTACTGAGAAGGTAAATAAATTTGTAATGTATTTTATGAATGAAATGTTTAATGCAGAAATAGATGAGACAAAGCTTACTACTAAGTTAGTTTGATTTCTATGACAATTTACAAACATAAATTATTTTGTTGCACGGGAAAATGATATAATCTTTAAACACAAGTTAAATAACAGAAAGAAGCAAGGAGAACAGAGCATAATAGAAATCTCAAACTGTTAACAACAGGAAGCTTGGGTATATATAAATTGTATTACTGTTCATTAATGTCATAAAAAACATGTAAGTATAAACTAAACGAGTTTGGTATATAAAAGTGATGAAAACCAGAAAACTATTGAAAGTTAAGAGTTGTATCTAAAGAGCGGTAGATTAGACTTAAAGAGTCTAGTACAAGTATTTAGCTCACTGAAATATTTAAAAAAAAATAACATCCAAATGATTAAATCCCAAGTCTTTTTTGTAAATTGAGAAAACTGAAGCTTCGCGTTACAGGAGTCGATGGAAAAGAAACTGAGGCATACAAATCTACAAAGAAATTATGGATATTGATTAGATTTTATAACTTTTTGTTAAAAGAAATAATAAATCTAGAAATTGTAACTTTTAAAGAAATTGTATAGTAGGTATCTCCATACCTTTTTATAGTTGTTTTTCTTGTATATCGAGAATATCATTATTGTGATCCAGCATAAACTGTCCTTGAAGTTGAAAGGCACGAAGAATAAAGATGGATGTCGACTTATCATGAATGTAATTTTCATAAGTGATCTGTTGGAGGTTTGGAAGGAATCAATTGAACATGTCATTTTTTAAGATTGCACTACATACTTATATTCTTATATGTTATTATTACGCATTTCAGATTATGCGTATATGTGTAGACAATGTTCTTTAAATTGCATTTGTTACAGTGGACAGTATCATTTTTTAGTTCCCCCCAAGTTGAAAAAGGTGTAATTGCACACTAAACAGGTCTGTTGGAATGGAATGGAAAAAGAATTTGCAGGTTTCAATTTTTTGTATACCTGGCAACAACGTCAAAAAGCATGAAGGCATCATACATTTGTAGTTCCACGGAAAATGGTTAACGATATAGTTAAATTGGAAATAATTCAAACTTACTAATATCTATAATTAGTAAAAAAATAGAGCTAAACATTTCAACATAGAACTTGCAAAAAAATGAATATAATTATAAGGCAATAGATAAAAGAAGGTAAGAGAAAATAAATTACCTGGTATGTTGTTTGCAGTAGATGTTGAAGATGAGTAACTATTGGTTGATTTGTTAGAGGAGCAATATAAGTTGATTGGCAACTGCGGAGAACACGGTCTTTTGCATCAAACCGCTTAATAATATTTTTGAACAGTATGAAAGGAAAATCTTTTTGTAAGACACGTTCTTCAATAAAGGAATATTGTTTGAACAAGGACGAGTGCAATTGTATCTAATACAATATAGATTACGTAATCTGTTAGAGAATATTGAGGATATAAGTTATTTTAAAAACTAAATTTGAGTAGGTAGAAGAGGGGGGAATTTTTTGTTTTGTACCTGTGCCTTATCATGTTTTGTTTCTCCATCTTTAATGCCCAATACAAAGTGAAACGGTGTTTGTTTTTCTGATAGTACAATTGCACCAACAGTGCCAACTGTATAATTATCAGTACTTTCCAACATCATTTTGATAGTTGTGCTTGGTATAAATAAGTAATCATCACAAATACGAGGGATCATTTCTATAACACTTAATTGGGTTGATAATAGAATAGATTCACAATCACTGTGATCATATTATGTTTTGGGTCCAATTATAAAACCAGATATATAGACACTTGCATGTGGAGAAATCTTATTTTCAAATAGCTGCACTAGATTTCCAATCAAATTCATAGTTATTGTCGTTTCTACTTTTTTGTCAGTTAAATCAACACGAAAGACTTCAAGTGTGTTTTTTTATTTATCTAGATGAGTTCGATAGGTGACAATCACTTCAGCTTCAAATACGTCTCCAAATTTATGTGCGTTTATGTCTTTAATAGAAAGTACGTTTGCAGGCACTTTTTTTGACCTGTTAAGCAATGAAGCATAATATAATTAAAATAATAAATACAAATGTTGTAAAAGTTTTGTTATAAATGAATACTCACATCTTGACTTGTTCTTGGTGCACAATGGCTCTGTCCTTTTCTCTTCTTTTGTTATTTGTCATTGGCACTGCAAAACAGTTAACAAACTATGTTGATAAGAGAGGAGATTCTAAATAAAAATTATAAAATAAAAGAAGTTAATTGAAAAAACTTGTGGGGGAATTTTGTAATTTTACCGAATAACTAAGAAATGAATGTAGTTGATAATTTGAAGAAGTGGTTCCATAATTTCCGAAGATATAACATGTTTGTAAATATAATTAAAAAAAATAGATGTAATTGAAAAAGTTGTAATTTTTTTTGTCATTCCAAACCATTTAATTAAATAATTTTTAATAATTTAGACAATAATGTTTTATGGGAATGAATTATAATGGCAACTTGTTTTCTTTTGTGAAATATCAAGAAAAAGACAAATGACCTATCATGGTCACTCCAATATGTGTCGATTTTGATAATCTTCTAATTTTCTTTGTTAATATTTGACCATACATGGTCAATGAGCGATGTTTTCAAATGATTGCTTTTTTCAAGAAGGAAATGTATATTCTTGTTGTTCAAATATGTTTCTAATCTGATTGTTTCAGCATTTTTTTGTTCCATATCAATATTGAAATCACTAAGAATTTTCATATTGTCTGCAAGGTGTATTTCAAGAATTCCCTGGTCAATTATATCGATAATTGTAGATGCCTCTGTAGTAGGTCGTGCATATAAATTTATTATTGTTATTTTGAAGTTGTTAATAAGAATGGTTGCTAAAATAGCTTCTATGCTATTATTTTTGTAAATATTCGAATGTAAAATGGCTATTTTGTTATTTACCCACATTGCAACACCATAGTTATTATATATGGAAAGAGATTGGAAATTTTGTAGTTGACTATATTGAGGTAAATGTGATACATGTGTTTCTTGTAAACATATTATATCCGATTCGATAAAGTCATAGTCATTGACAATATCATCAATATGATTTTTTAGACTTCTTGTGTTCAAGGATAAAATAGATATGGTTGCGCTTCCCATAGTTTATTTTTCAGAATATTGTACGTCCCATTTTGCTTTTGTTTGTAATCTTTGCATTTCATTTGTGACTTTTTCTTTGATTTTGAAGTTTCCTGGACTGAGTGGATTTAACAAGTAGAGTGATTCTATATCTCGTACACATGATAGTGCTGTATACATCAATCCGTGTGATTTTATTCGTAACGGATCGAATGCAATTCCTTCCAATGTAAGTCCTTGTGATCAATGTATTGTTCGTGCACATGCAAGTTGTACTGGGAATTATTTACGGATTTGTAATTGCGATGGATGTTTGCTTCTTGATAGGGACTTTGTTATTCATAGTATAGGTACCCATTCTTTTGGAATTGTATTTTTATAAAGTTGTGCTAGTTTTGTAGACTGGTGTCTGCCAATTTTTGAGTCACTTAATTGAATCCATATGATATCTATGTTGTTATTAGTTGTGTATGCTTTGAATATTCCATCCACACCATTTACTAATCCATCTTCTATGCTATAGTTTCTCACATATAATTCAACCAACATGTCTATTTTTAGTACAATTTGTTTTGGCAGTGTTGTATTTGAATAATTTGTTATACTGCCATAGTTTTCTTCTATATTGTCAATTGCATCAATGATAATTGGCTGTCCTGAAACAAATGCTAGCATTTTTGTGTTGTGTAAAGCCACTTCCTTGTTTGAATGGAAAAGATATGGAAATGTAGGATCAATTGGAGTAGGTCGAAGGCATTTCTTATTCAAGTATTCTATATCACTATTAGATTGTGAATTAGTTCAGATTTTGTTCAGTATGGTGATAAATGTTTTGTTTCTTTAACGCATAGTAGTTTGCAATTCATAGCATCATATGTTATCAATCCAAAAAGTGTATTGTACTTGTTCTTTGTTAATAATAGGATGTTCAAAGAAAAGACTATCTTGTATTGGTTGTGCTTGGTAAAAGTCGCCACAAAAGACCATGTCAATATTGCCAAAGAATTTTGTTGGGATACGTTTTATATCTCTTATTCGTTTGTCAACAGAAAATAAAAATTGATTCCTATCAAAGAAACTTCATCAATTAGCAAAACTTCTAATTGTTCATAATGTTTTTGCAATGAATCTAGTATTTCATTGCTGAGTGGAATTAAAGTAGATTTGTTGAATGGCATTAGTAGCGAAGAATGAATTGTTGTTCCACCTGCATTGTATGTTGTTTTTCTTGTGTATGCCAATATTAGGCCTTTTTGTTTAAGTGGATCTGAGAACTCATTTGAATTGTAAATACATAACAACATTTGGAAAATTGCTTTTGTTATAAATGTTTTTCCGGTTGCTGCACCACCAGTTAAGAAAAGGTACAATGGTTTGTGTATGTTTAATTTTTTTTCATTGCAATGTCTTTTAAAATTGATTGTTGTTCTTTGTTTAACATTCTTCTTAGCTTATAGTATTCTACGTTTTCTAGTAGAGTTGGATTAGGTACAATTTGAAAACCAATATTTTTTTTGTTTTCTTTTGTGTTTATTGCAACCATTGCAAATTAGTATGTATGTCATATGTGTCAATATTATTGTTTTCGTCAATTTGTTTGCTATCCATATTCATAGTTGACGTTTCATTTGCTTCAACTTATTTATATGCATTGTCAAGATCTCCCCATATGGTATTGAAGTTGTATTTATATCTACATTCATTTGGTTGGACAATGTTCTCATAAAAACATATGCATCTACAAATGTTTTGAATGTCTTTTAATATGTCTTCATTATCTTGAAAAGGAACATATAGTAATAATTTTTCTCTGCAATAGATTTCGTAGTCAATGTGTTTGTTGTATTTAACAAATCTAATAATGTTAAGTTCTTTTGCATTTTACATATTTGTTTTTCATAATTGTGAACTTTGCAGTGAATTGAGCTAAGCAAATGTGTTTCAATGCTTCTGGATGGTGCAGATAGCGATTGATAATTGACTGACATGTTATATTTTGTGATTCGTCAGCTTCTTTCTGAAGTAGTGAAGTAGATGTGAGAATGAATGTCCGTTCTTCAGGTGGAGATGTGTTTATGAAAATGCATTTTCTAGAGCTTGAATTTAATGGTGGTGATAGTACTATGTGTACTGCAAGCTAAGAAGATATTTATTGAAGATTTAGTAATGTGTTTCCAAGTGTCCTTATCATTTGTATGACATCAATCTTTGTCATTTCGTGCTCTTTGTATTCTTTTAAAAGATGTAGTCATTGATTTGTCAACTTTTGTCATATATGATGAGCAATACACGACAACAACATATGCATTGAGAACAAATTGTGCATCAGTATTTGCTTGCCACAACTGCGGTATTTTCCTACAAAAACTATTGTTCCAAATATTAGATGGCTTTCTTTCTAGAAAGATCTAGTTGTTTTATTGTGTGTTAATTGTATTACTTTTGTGTATTCAGTTTCACTCATTTTAATTTCGTTTAAAAATTCATCAAAAGACATCGAATCATCGTATTCATTTTGTTCAATTATTGTTTGGATCGTAACAACATTATTCATGTCTGTTTGTTCCGTACATGAGATCGGTTCAAGTATTGTTGTTTTTCTCATAGGTGGAATTGGAAAATTATATCTGCAATGCATTTTTTTCCTACAACTTTCGGTGTGATAGTGTCGATGTAGCTTTGCAAGCTTGTTGTCAAGAAAACTTGTGTTGCATGTAATATATTTGTCTACAAACATTTCGATTTCAAAAAGTTTGGGTTTTCCATATATAGGAGTATTTTGTACCCAAACCAGAGCATGATCATGTCCATTTCCCCTATTCTGGAATTCGGTTACAAAGAAGTAGTTAGTAATCGTTCCAAGAATTGTATGATCTTTGCATAATAGTTTCTTAAGGCAATTTATTCTATGTCGATAATAATGACTACAAGTAACATGGTCTTTTCTAATAAGTGAATCAATTTCATTTTCTTGTTTTTTTTTAATCATTTCCTTGTTTTTTGAACACATATTGGTTAATGCATTTACTAAAGGTGTCCATTCATGCTCTGCAATTTAAAAAGTTAAAAAAATGTTAGAGTTCCTAATTGTCGTATCATTGCAAATATGTTTTTTTATTTGATGCAAATAGTCTGGAGAGATACGAATATGCTTGAAATCCATGTATCCAATATCTAATTTTAAAATTTTGTCCAAATTTGGCTTCTGTTTAACATCTTTTGCAAGAAGAGTTCTTCCTTTTAATTGACCTTTTCTAAATTTTATTGATATACTAAAAACAATTTTATTTATGATGACATGCATTGTTTTGAAAAATAAATTAGTTGTATGGTTTGCAAAGTCACGACTTGAATGTAATAGCTCCCATTTTGCAATTTTTTGATATGTGAACCTTTTGGTTATGTCTTCATCTCTTGGATAGCCAAAGAATAGTGTTGGAAAATTCAGCTCTTCTGCATATTTGTCCTTGAATATTCCAATTGGTTGATTTTGTTCACCAGATGCTATTTCAATTATCTTATCATGTAGATCATAAACAGATCTAGATTCTATAAATCCATGAACAAGTGTATGAGTATGTGTTTCATAGTAATCAGTATTGTTCCTATCATTGCAATCTGTATCAGTATTAGAGGACATTTCAAGTGTTTCAGAATCCGTATCATGTCTTGATTTGAAGAAATTTTCCCATTCGTGGTCAATAGAAATGTTTTCCATCTTGTATAAATGTGTTTGTCTTAATACTTTTAATGCTTTCATTATAATATTGGGATGAACATTCCCAACTTGATAGGGATTCTTGTATTGCAATTTCCTTTTTAGTGCAATAGCAACTGTAATTGTTTCATGAATGGATCATGGAAGTACTTTTTGGACAATGTTCATATTTGTAGGCACATTAATTATTGATCCAGTCAATCCCATTTGAGAGCGTTTGTGTCCCCACTGTCTAATTTGTGCAAATACAATTCGAGGGGATATGTGATGGCATGCTTCGATAGACATGAACTTCTCCCTTATACATTCTATTAACTGATTACCTGGTCTCTCCATATTCAACAGACTTCTATAGACCTCCTATCACAATAGTGATAGGAACCAGGCAAGAACAAATAAAGCTTACCATTATCTCTAGCTGAACATCATCAACCTCAGCTATGTGTCTGGAACTTGCAATTAATGCACTCAACTTGTTCACCAAACGACAGGAACAAATATATCACAAGATATCAAACTTATCATAAGGAACTGTGTCATTCAAGACAATAATAGCCAACATATACATATCAATATCTCAAAACCCATAACAATATTTTTATATTATGAATGAACAAATTACAAATGTCATCAATTTCATACATTGCCAGATGGATCGGGCTAATGGTGGATTTTTAGTCACCTCCTACAATGAACATCTGACTCTTCTGCACACTAGTCTTCTTATTACTTCTCCATATATTCGGTTCTGCACTCTTTGCTCTCACTTTGATTCTTTTCTATTCTCCTTTTGACTCGGCCTGACTACAATGAAATTAACTTTCACATGGCATTCGCCACCTCTCTATCCTACTGCCCTACTATTTGACTTTTCTTTTCCTCCTCTCCTTCTGCTTGCATTCAACCTCTTCCAAATCACCCTCCTCTCTTTTGCTACCTCTCCTTCTCTTATCAGTCTTCCTACAAATGCCTCAATGGTTCTATGGCCTGCGACCTCCTCTTTTTCTTCTTTCGGCTTCAATGCCTTCTTCTTATTTACACCCTCTCCTCTTTCTGTATGCCTTCGATTCAGCCTCTTCCCAAATTGGTCTCCTTTTCCTCAGCGTTCACTCTTCCCACAACCTTTAGACTTGCTCTCTTGTCTTCTCTGCAACCTTCTACAGATCAACCTCGTCAACAGTCTGATCATCCCTTCCCTCTTAATGACTGCCACTCCTCTTTTTGAGAGAATCTTTTATTATCATTCCTCTAAACTCTTCTACAACCGTTACAGAGAATCTCTTCATCTTCTGACTGCTATCTCATCGTTGCTAAGCATTTCATCTTCCCTCTGCATGTGCAACCTTTTTCTCCACCTTTTATGACTGTTTGTTTCCTTCTTAATCGCCCTCCTATCTTTTCATTTTGCCTTCTGACATAACTCCCTACATTGCTGAAACAAACTGTTATTTAATCATCCCTTTGCTGCAAGGAATTCTTATTATTTGGGCGATAGGAATCTCTACGACTTCAACCTAGCGACAGCAAGAATAAATGACAGGAGACTTCTTAGCTAAAATTATACACTGGCTGGTGACAGGAACTCATGTATCATGATGGGAGAAACCATAAGGTAAGAATGCTTATTCCAAAAAGAAAACCAACAAAACCAAAACAACAAGTGATATAAAAATAAAAAATTGTTAGAAGCATGATGCCCCTGCATCAAACTCCCTAGGGGACAAAGATCATGTGCTCCTGCACATGTGGTTCTTCTCTAAGTTATTTAATCTTTTCTTTCACTTCTTCCAACATCTTAATGCTACTGCTGCTACATTCCTCCAATATTGTGGTTGATTATTCAATTCTCCACTAATGACAACATTTCCCCCATTCAGCATCCTCCTACTATTCTTGCATAACCATTCTTCAAAGACTTTAATGTCTTCTAATTTACTCATTCCATACATCTACATAATAACTCCTATTTCAACTGCACACTTCACATTTTCTAGCCAATATCATCTAGGGCCAACTGTTGCAACACTATACCATTATCATCTTCATTATTCTCACCCCAACACAAAAAATCTGCATCTTTCTCAGTATCAATCCTTTGATCCTCATCCATATATTTCATTTGCACATTGGTCACCTTTCCACTTATTTGTATTCCTCTAAGCTTATCATTCCACTCCTCTTCAATGGCTGCATACTTTGCACATAAATCCTCTTTAGTGTTTTCACTTGCTGCTCCTAATTTTATATCTACATTCGCTTCTCCATCCCTTTGTTTGTCTTCTTCTTCTTTGAGCATTGTTGTTCCAATATTACCTTCTCTATCTGTGGTTGTTCTCTTATTTAAATATACATTTTCATGTTTTATAGCATATGGCACTTCTGTCCTCTTTTCATGTTCAATTCTTCCAACATACTTTTCAATCTGCCTTTGCTTACTTTTTTGCTTCTTCTGATATTTACTCCTTCTCATCTCTTTCTCATCCACAAGCTTCCACATGTCTTCCTCATTTTTATAAATTTCATTCAAAGTCTCATCATAAAAATTAGATTGTTCACCCTTCCACTTTTCCTTATCCTTTCCTTCGACAAAATCATCCAAAAATTTAAAAACATCATTACTTACCTCAACTTGTTTACCTTTCCCATCACATGGGGCATTCTCTAACTGCTACCAACCTAATGCCTCAATGTTCTTCACATTAGGTTCCTTCTCATGCCCTTTACCAACATCCTCTTTTTCAACTTCCACTCTTTTATTTGTCTCAGCATCATTTATTGCAGCACTACTTGCCTTTTCTGCTACCACACTCTTTTCTTTCCATACTTTGTTTGCCACAACCTTGGGCCGATCTCTCTTTATTGTTGCACTTTGTCTTCTTGCCTCTTGCCTTGCAATGTTTTTTCTAGGCCCCCTCGCTAGCCACATTACCTTCAAATCTGATTGCCACTTATTCATCTGCATACCATTCTTTCCTCGCCCTTGTTTTTTAACACAATCAAAAACATCTACTTCTTTACATTTTAACTGCGATCCTTCAACAATCTTTTTCCTTTGCCAAAATGGAACTATATAGCCATGGTCTACCAATTTCTTTCTTTCTTGACAAATTCACTTATTCATACTTTCATTTCTATATATAAAATCAAAAGCAACATTTTTACCTCCATTTTTATGTGCAATAACTTGCTGCCCCAAATTGTTCCCTTCATTCGCTTCTTTGACTTCCATCTCTTCCTCTACATGAGCAACTTGTGTTGCATCTGCAACTTCTTCCAAGGCATCATGAAATTCATGAGCTACCCTCTCATCTTCATTCTCCAACTGGAAATCTTCAATTTCATACTCCTCTCTATTCTCAGGTACTTTGCAAGGTACCTCTGCTTCAACCTCCTCTTGACACACTATTGCAATCAACCTTCTCTCGTTCCCATCTTCCACTCTATCTTCAGGTGCTATTCTCGCCCCATCTTTAATCATTTTCAAGGTCTCATTCTCAACCTTCCTCAACATATTCTTCATACCTGCATACACATTTACAAAAACAACATTAATAAACAAAATAAGAGACCACAATGTCTCCATTAATGCCCTCTTTGTGGACACTCTCTTCTCTGCATTTCTCTTTTCCACAAGTGCTACTTGCTGCACTTTTCCCTCTTTTTCCCCTCTTCCTTTTCTCATGTTCTCTTCAATGAGAACTTTATTCACCACTTCTAGTGCATGTTGCTCATCCAGCAACCTCTTGTTGTCTCAATCTCTGCGGGTACTCTTTTCATCCTTATCTACTCTTATCAAGGCATTCATCATTTACCTTTTCCTTTTCTCCATAATCATTTTCACAGGCCACTTTACTTTCCTTTCCATTGGCCATACCCAAAAGTATTCTTGGATTTCTTCTTCATATCTTTGCTGCCTGGCAATTAGGTATTGTGCCAAATTTTTTCTCAATTCTGCCAGCTCCCTTTCAAAATCTATATTTTGCTTCATGTTTTCCTTCCTCTACTACCCACAGGTCCTAGCTAAGTTGCCTCACTTCGACGATCTACTCAGCACTTAGAACCTTCTGTGCTCTGATACTAATCTGATGGCATGCTTCGATAAACATGAACTTCTCCCTTATACATTCTATTAATTGATTACCTGGTCTCTCCATATTAAACAGACTTCTACAGACCTCCTGTCACAATAGTGACAGGAACCAGGCAAGAACAAGTAAAGCATACCATTATCTAGCTAAACATCATCAACCTCAGCTATGTGTCTGGAACGTCATCAACCTCAGCTATGTGTCTGGAACGTGCAATTAATGCACTCAACTTGTCTACCAAACGATAGAAACATATATCACAAGATATCAAACTTATCATAAGGAACTGTGTCATTCAAGACAATAATAGCCAGCATATACATATTAATAAATCAAACCCATAACAATATTTTATATTATGAATGAACAGATTACAAATGTCATCGATTTCATACATTGCTAGATGGATCGGGCTAATGGTGGATTTTCAGTCACCTCCTACAATGAACATCTGACTCTTCTACACACTAGTCTTCTTATTACTTCTCCATATATTCAGTTTTGCACTCATTGCTCTTGCTTTGATTCTTTTCTATTCTCCTTCTTACTCGGCCTGACTACAATGGACTTGACTTTCATATGGCATGAGGCCACCTCTCTATCCTACGACCCTACTATTCAACTTTTCTTTTCCTCCTCTCCTTCTGCCTACATTCGGCCTCTTCCAAATCGGCCTCCTCTCTTTTTCTGCCTCTCCTTCTCTTATCGGTCTTCCTACAAACGCCTCAATGGTTCTATGGCCTACGACCTCCTCTTTATCTGCTTTTGGCTTCAATATCTTCTTCTTATTTACAACCTCTCCTCTTTCTGTATGCCTTCAGTTTGACCTCTTCCCAAATCAAGCTCCTTTTCCTCAGCCTTCGCTCTTCCCACAACCTTTTAGCTTGCTCTCTTGTCTTCTGCGCGGCCTTCTATAGATCGTCTTTGTTAATAGTCTGATCGTCCCTTCCCTCTTAACGATTGCCACTCTGCTTTATGAGAGAATCTTTTATTATCATTACTCTAAACTCTTCTATAGCCGTTACAGAGAATCTCTTCATCTTCTAACTACTAGCTCATTGTTGCTGAGCATTTCATCTTCCCTCTGCATGTGCATCCTTTTTCTTCACCTTTTATGACTGTTCATTTCCTTCTTAATCGCCCTCCTATCTTTTCATTCTGCCTTCTAACATAACGCCCTACACTGCTGAAATGAATCGTTATTTAATCATCCTTTTGCTGTAAGGAGTTCTTATTATTTGGGTGACAGGAATCTCTGCGACTTCAACCTGGCAACATGAAGAATAAATGACAGGAGACTTCTTAGCTAAACTTATACACTGGCTGGTGACAAGAACTCATGCATCATGACAGGAGAAACCATAAGGTAACAATGCTTATTCCAAAAAGAAAACCAACAAAACCAAAACAACAAACGACATAAAAATAAAAAATTGTTAGAAGCATGATGCCCCTGCATCAATATGAGTCTCTCTTCAAGTTCTGACAAAGATAATATGATTTGTAGTGGTTTGTTTCATCTTATTAATTGTGGAGTTGTAAAGCATGGTAGTTTACCATTCAACAATGACCTTTTGCATGAGGAACAAACTCATTGTAATGAATGTACTATATTTTATTTTGTTTAAGTTTGATAGGTTTGTCGTTCAATTTTTGTAAGTTTTTTCATGCTATGTGAAAAATGTAATTGTTGGCAAATAAAACATTCATTTTGAGGAGTATCGTCAATGGTTTTCAAATATCTTTGTTTTGTAGTGATACGTTTTGTATATATTGTCTTCAAAGAAAGTTGTTCTTGTTCTTTTCTAGTATTGTGCAATATATTCTTTAATCGATACAGTGACATTTTATTTTTATATCGAGTTTCTGTTTGGGTGAGTTAAAATGGTAATTATTTGATATGACTATAATCCATTTGCAATGCACTTGATCTATTTACTTGAGATGCCACACTAACATGTGTTACTATAACTAGCCCATTCTTTTTTATATTCTTGCGCAATGTCTTCTTCAATTAATATAGTGATGTTTTGTTGTTATCTTGAATATTTTTGTCATTCACTTCTAATTGCACTTTCATCTGCAATTAGTCGGTATGAATAAAATCCATTTGCAATGTATGAGGATAATTTATTTTAGATGCTCTGTTAACATGTGTTGGTACTAATGGCTCATAGTGCATGTGTGTTGTGTTTGTTTTAAATGCTTTTATGTTGTATGTCTTTAACGTATTTGTTTGAGTGCAATAAATTTTTTCAATTTGTTTAGTATCTGGAGACCATACTTGAATTGTATTTTTGAATATGGTGATTAGTCTAGTTTATAACTCAATTTTGTTAGAATTTATCATTCATTTGATGTAGTTATCTTGGACTTTGGTACCTAGATCTTGATCTTTTCATGACATTTCCTCAAAACCATAAGATATTGGGCATAGGTTATTTCCTATAATCTTTAATGACATTGACATGCTATATGAACTATCTATGTTAATTTTACATGTGCTTAATGAATGTTACTCTAAGATAGTTACAGATATGCAATTATTGTGTGTACTAATATTGTTATGCAGATATAATTATCAACCTATAAAGTCGAGGAAGATTATGTCAGTTGGTTTCTCACCATCAAAGTCAAACAAGGTGGTCATTCAAATGTCAAATGGAGGGAAGATAACCGCCTTGTAATTGGTCTTAATTACTTGTTGAACAAATATAGGAGTTACTTTTGTGCTAGATTTGCATTGAAGTGACCATGCTTGACCAGATTCCATGCATGCATAACCTCCTCTCCACTTTCTATGCTTTCCCTAAAGTGGCGTCCTCCTATTCTGTTGGAGTTGACCGCCTTGCTAAGTAGTTGGTTTGTAGTTTTCTTTCTATAAATAAGACTCAGATGCTCCTTCTGAGGGGTTGATTAATCTGAGGTTGTAGTCACACTATTAAGTTTTTTAGCAATACAATTATGTTGCTCATTTGTACTCATGTTTTCCAATGAATAAAATGAAGTTATAAGTTCGCATCTCTGAGTTTACATTTGTCTTAAGGGATACTCATCCAAGGGGGCCCACTTGGTGAGCATTCCATCCTTTAGTTTAGTTGTCATTTTCTGTTAAGCAGTTAGTTAGAATCTGGCATCGAATATTCCTGCAACCACTAGACTTCCATTCTGTGTCTGTTCCTGCAGCCAAAGCAGACAGAGTAGTTTCCTATTTGTTTGCCCAGATTTTCATTTTCTGTCATGCACTTTAGCTTAGTCTAGTTGTTGGTTGATGTTTAGCATTTATGTTATTTCTTTCCAAGCAATTTACTTTCAGCATTATGTCTTTCTTAGCTGTAGAATGAATGTGGCTACTTTGGAGTTCCTAGTGCACATACTGTGTTGACCCATTTCAAGTTCACATCCCTTGGTTGACAAGTTAAATGCATCTTCATAGTGATTAAGACAACTATTCAAGTTAGATGTCCAATCTCTAAGTCACAACTTTATGGGCTTAGTTGTTAAATCATTGTAGGAGACCAACATTTTTGGCATCGTTGCCGGGGATGGTGTCAAACTAGGAAGATCTTTGGAGTCATCTTTAGTATTATTTCTTGCAGAAGTATTTTTGAAGTGTGCTCTTAGTATATTCCTCATTTAGGAAGTAACGATCCACAATCCATTCACAACATTCTTTGTGTGAGTTGGCTGATATTGAGTATATATTGCATGCATAAAGGTAGAAGAAGAGATGGTTTAGGGAGATTCCTTCCTAATGATCCAAATTACCCAGCAGAAGAAGCAGAAGTGAATCCTTTTCTTGATGCATTCCCTAATTTGAATAGTTTTGAAACATCCTCTGAAGAACAAGCTGCCCAAAACTTGATCGACAACCCATTTGCCTTGATAATCAGCCAAGCAACTATGGCTGTCCAAAATGTACCCAATCAACCAACCTTTCCATTTCCTATTGCTCATCAAAATGAAGTGGATAACCTCAAAAACATCCCTGCTTCAGCTCTCCCCAAGTTTTATAAACTTGCAACAGAGGACCCAGACACCTTCTTGTTTGAATTTGATATCCTTTGCAGAGCTATGACTACACCACTGATGCTCATTGGCTTAAGTTGTTTCCTACTACCATGAAAGATGTTGCATTGAGGTGGTTTATGGGTCTAGGTAGTGATATTGTCAATACTTGGGATGAGATGAAAGAGAAAATTCTTGAGAAGTATAAAGACTACTGTAGGGGTGGATATATGAGAGGAAATGATATTTTTAGAATGCAGCAAAAAGAGGATGAAAGTTTGGAGGATTACATCTCAAGGTTACTGTTTTGTTTACAAAAATCCCCCCATCATACACTCAATGAGTAGTCTCAGAAACTACTCTTCCTCAAAGGAATAAGTGAAGATTGCACGGATGCCTTAGATTTAATGGGAGGAGGAGATATTACCCAAGTGCCTTGGGAGGATATTAAGAAGTTGTGCCAGAATTATTGCAAAGCAGCCATGAAGAAATGAAGAGGTTACCATTCCCTTATGGGCAAAACCCCTACCAATGGAGTTTCAAGGATGGAGATAAGTCACTTGCTGTCTGATTTTAAGCAAGATATCATAAATAATATGGCCACCCAGCTAGATACACTTCAGGCAAAGAAGAAGCAAGACGAGGTAGAGGCAATGTTGGAAGAATATTATCCTCATTACAGATAAAAGAAGAGGGATTGTAGATGCAAGATGGTAGCTAATATTGATAGTAAGAAGATTCCACTTGAGTTCAAGCCAATCTAGTTTGAAGAAGATCAAGTCTACTATGTTGCACAAAGGAGGCCATGGGCTCCAAGACAAGGTATGCCACTAGATCCATTATCATTTGCTGGACCATATTTTAATACTTATGCATTTGGTAACCAATGGCAACAACCATCTCCATCTAACTATGGAGGATATTCACCTCAGCCTTGGAATAACCCTCCAAACACTTGGCAGAATTACCAAAACCCTGCACCCCAGTGGCAACAACCTCAGGGGAATTGGCAGTTACCTCTAGGAAGCTGGCATCAAACATCTCAATGGAGGGGAGGACAACAATGGCCAAACCAGACAACTAATTACATGCAACCACCTTCTCAGGCCCATCAGCTTGCTATAATGCCTGCTCCTGCTAGTTCCAATTCAAATACACCTAAACCTACTCAGTTACCAACTCAGCCCTTACCTAACCCAAATAATAGACCACAGCAGCAGCCAGTATACTCCATTGATCCAAATCAATTCCCTGCATATGTTGTGAGTGTAACTAACATCCACCTGCGTTTTGCATTCAGGAACTACCTTGGCAGCCCCTTCCAGACCCATCATTACTGAGCTTCCTGAGGAAGAAGAGGAGCCTTTAAATGCCCCCATTCAGCCAAATGCACCTAAAAATCCTAAACCAGTCCCAGTCAAGCAGATTGCACAAGAATCACCATTTCCACAGAGGTTGGAAACTGTGAAACAAAAGGAAGAGAAAGAGGAATGCACCTTTCACTTTCTAGAGCAATTGAAACATGTATGTGTTAAGTTCCCTCTATTTCAGGCCATATAAGATGTTCCTATATATGGCAAAGCAATCAAGGAAGCATGCCTTAAGAAGCTAGGCAGAAAGAGGAAAGACCCCACTATGGTTCATGTGGTGGGACAGTTGGCTGACATCATGCTTGGGAAAGTGACTGTTAATGATCCAGGGAGTCCTGTGGTAGGAGTTGTTATAAATGGGATCCAAATAAAAAATGCTCTGATTGATCTAGGAGTAGCCATAAATGTAATGACCAAGGATATCCTGCAGCAACTAAATGTTGCAAACATGAGACCTACTCCTACTATCTTGCAGCTTGCTGATAGTTCTACTGTTAAACCTGATGGGATAGTAGAGGACCTTGTGGTATCCCTGGACTTGTGGGAATATCCAGCTGATTCCATGATACTTTCTCCTAAAGCTACATTGGGAGGGTATCCCATCATTATAGGAAGGCTGTGGTTAGCCACAGCTGATGCTTATATTGGATGTCAGCCAGGAGACATGACCATCTCTAATGGGATAAGCATTAAAAAAACTTGTTTTTAACAGCCATTTCATGCTATGGATAATCCTGTTTGGCCACATGTTGGTGAGGAGGTCGAGGAACCTAATTCTGTGGTACAACTTATGATGTTAGGCAAGAGTTCTTTCATGCAGCTTCAAGAGGAAGATGAGGTATTATCTAACATAATTTAGAATCATTGTGAAGTAGAGGAAGCATCATCCTCTCATTTTGCTAATCTAGTGAAGACACTTATTCTCACTTTTCCTGCAACAACAGGTATGTCTCATACATTGCTTCCACAAGAAATCAAGGTACCAAGCATTAGTGAAGAAACTATGGTAGAGTTAACAACTCAAGTGGAGATTTCAGAAGACAGATATCTGAATATTAACAATAAATTGACTCAAGAACAGCAATTGTCTTTGACAAACTTGTTAAAGAAACACAAGAATGTCTTTGCATGGGATTACCATGACATGAAAGGACTAGATCCAACATTATGCACCCATAGGATTTACATAAAGGAAGATTGTACACCAGTAAGACTACCACAAAGGAGAATCAACCTTGCATTAAGAGAGATTGTCAAAGAAGAATTACAGAAGCTATTAGATGCAGGATTTATCTACCCAATCTCAGATAGCCAGTGGGTGTCTCCTCTGGTTCTCGTGCCCAAAAAGGGAGGGAAATGGAGAGTTTGTATTGATTACAGAGAATTAAACTCTGCCACCAAAAATGATCATTTTCCCCTTCCTTTCATAGACCAGGTATTGGACTCACTTGCAGGAAAGCAGTACTTTTCCTTTTTGGATGGGTTTAGCGGTTACAATCAGATACAGATTACACTAGAGGACCAAGAGAAAACGACATTTACCTATCCTTGGGGGAGATATGCCTACTCAGTGCTTCAATTTGGCTTATGCAATGCACCTGTAACTTTCCAAAGGGCAGTCATTAGCATATTTTCT
The DNA here is from genome assembly GCA_027924645.1 of Cunninghamia lanceolata. NCBI lineage: Eukaryota > Viridiplantae > Streptophyta > Pinopsida > Cupressales > Cupressaceae > Cunninghamia > Cunninghamia lanceolata. Next base: position 3,918,392 of record BSBN01001026.1, on the reverse strand, counting down.
GATATCTCACATGATTGCATGGAAATCTATATGGACGATTTCACTACTTATGGTGCTACTTTTGAAGAGGCATTGGAAAACTTAGGGAAGGTGTTGGAGAGATGTGAAGACCACAATCTGTCCCTGAATAGTGCAAAGAGCTTCATGATGTTGCAGGAAGGAGTAGTCTTGGACACTATGTCTCTCCAAAAGGAATTCAAGTAGACCCAGCAAAGACTGAAGTCATAATCAATCTACCCATTCCTGCAAAGCAAAAAGATGTCAGAAGCTTCTTGGGTCATGCAGGGTACTATAGACATTTCATCAAGGATTTCAAGAAAATGGCAGCCCCATTGTATACTCTTTTCACTAAAGATGCTGAATTTCAGTGGAATGAAGATTGTAACAAGGCATTTTTTGATTTAAAGGTAGCATTAACTCATGCTCCTATACTCAAAGGGCCCAATTGGGAGCTCCCTTTCTACATTCATACTGATGCATCAGATTATGCCATAGGAGCAGTCTTAGGGCAGAAAGAAGGAGCCATTGAACATGCTATTTATTTTGTCAGCAAAAACTTGCAGGGAGTTAAGTTCAATTATACAGTGACAGAAAAGGAAATGATGGTAGTAATCTATGCCCTCAACAAATTCAGACACTACATAACAGGCTATCAAATCTTTGTGCATATAGATCATGTAGCCATTAGGTATCTTATGAACAAACCCTTGATATCAGGTAAATTAGCAAGATGGGTGTTGCTAATGCAAGAATTTGACATCACTATTGTGGATAAGCCAGGGAAGGCCAATGTTGTTGCAGACTTTCTTTCAAGGCTGACTACATCAAAGGACAACCAAGCTATTGATGACTTCTTCCCTGATGAACACTTGTTTTCAATCATTGTGCAAACACCTTGGTATGCTGACACAACTAATTATCTGGTCATAGGGAGAGTCCCTCCTCATTTCTCTCCAAAGGAGAGAAGGGTGCTCATTGAAAAGTCTTTTCCTTTTTCATGGATTGCTGGATGTTTGTTCTACACTGGACCAGACCATGTCATGAGGATATGTGTGAGAAGATGAAACATATGATATTTTGCATGCATGCCACAATGAACCATGTGGAGGGCATTTTGTAGCAAAGAGGGCAACAATAAAGATTTTGAATACAGGTTTATTACTGGCCCACACTCCACAAGGATGTAGGGAGATATACAAAGAAATGTGACAGATGCTAGAGGATGGGATGACCAACCAAATCTGATGAGATGTCCCTTTACCCTCAGCTTGTGATCACTCCATTTTATAAGTGAGGATTAGATTTTGTAGGACCCATTGATCCTCCATCCAATGGTAAATCCTATATCTTAGTATGCACTAATTATGTAACCAAATGGGTAGAAGTTAAGGCCACGAAGCATGCAAGAGATAACAAGGTTGCAGAATTTCTTTATGAGGAAATTTTCACATGATATGGGGTTCCCAGAGAGATAGTAACTGATCAAGGAGCTCAATTCACCTCAACCCTAGTTGCAGCACTAGTTAATGAGTACAACATAAAGCACAAGAAATCTACTCCTTATCACCCTCAGGCCAATGGCCAAGTTGAGGTGACTAACAGGGAAATTGAAGCCATTCTGATCAAAACTGTGGATATCCATAGGAAGGATTGGGCAAACAGGCTGCCAAAAGCTATCTGGGCCTATAGGACAACATGGAAAACAACCATAGGCTTCACCCCTTTTGAGTTGCTGTATGAAAGATAGCTATGATGCCCATTGAATTTAAACATAAGACTCTTTGGACTGCAATAGACTTGGGGATGAATATCTCTGAGGCACAACAGGACATAATTATGTAGCTCAATGCTTTGGATGAGATGAGGAAAGCAACCTTGCATCACACAGAGGTAGTGCAAAATCAGAGAATAAAGTGGCATGACAAATTCATCAAAGACAAGAAATTCCATCCAGGTGACTGGGCACTGCTCTATGACTCAAGGTATCAGGATAATGTAGAAAAGTTACAGACAAAGTGGCTAGGACCATATGAGGTTGATGAAGTTTTCTCCAATGGTGCTGTTCAACTTACCACCATTGACCCTGTCAGATTTAAGCTATTAGTCAATGGTCATCACCTCAGGTTAAATCACAAGCCAACTTTTAAGGATGAGTTCCTACAATAATTCACTTAGCATGCAACTCCTGAACTTCCTACGGCCGAAGGCAGCGCACCTAGTGTCCCTCCTTTTGGCTAACCAAGGTATGACACTTGTCATAATAAAAACTTCCACTTTTGTGGGGGTCCACTTCTTCATCCATTCACCCATCCACCCATCCATATCCATCATTATCTCTTCCATCATGTTGCCATGATCTCACTTCATTCCACCTCACTTTATTTCGCTCCCCTTTCGTTTATTGCTTACTGAATCTCTTAAAAGGTGACCGGTACTTTCTCCATCATTTTTGCAACTGATCTTCCAAACATCAAGGTATGTGCACATTAATTTGCTATATCTTACTTATCTTTTAGTACATTCATTTAATTATTGTAAATTGATGTCGTTGTTCTCCATAGCATGTAATTATTCCCTGCCCAGTCAAATCAAGCATCACCATTCCGCATGTGAGGACACATGTTCAAATTTAGGTTGGGGAGGGAGTGTGAATACCATGTCCATGTGTCAGTCCATGTGCTTTATGTCAGCATGTCAACAAAGTTTAAAATTGAGTTGATTTGAATTCTGAGTGAGATGACAGCTCGCAAGTGTGAGGTGATAGCCTTCATTGATTACTCCTTACTGCCTGTACTAATCATAATCTTGAGTTCCCAAATAAGGAAAATTCAGACGACATTGGTGATTGAAAATTTAGCAATGTTGTAGGAAGGCGAAGTTTAGTTCTTAGATAAAGATTGCAGGAAGAAAAACTTTGTAGAGTGATTGTTTTCAGATAGCTAAACAATGGGAGGTGGATTAAGTTGAAATGAACCCACCATTCATGAGGTATTACTACAGGATGCACCTAGCCAGGCCGAGTTTAGAAATTGCGGGTGGTTAGATTATTTCTTGAAGCTGAATGGTTTTAATGAAGATGTTGCATTGGAATTTTCCCAGACATTGTCTGAAGGTAAGGCCATGGTAAAAGGGTTACAGGTATTGGCTACTGAAGAAAGGATTGCAGAAGTTACAGGGTTGCCTGTTGACGGTGAGAATTACCCTGTTACCAGAGATGCCAAGTCATCTAGGGCCAAATTTACAGAACCTGGTGACCCTCCAATAATTGTAGACAAACAGGGAGCCAAGAGAACCTCTCTGCCTGAGCCATGCAAGCAAGTAGTTGTTCATGTTGTGAGGTACATTACTTGTGAAGGTCGTCAGTCAAATCTTCATTCTATGCATTTCAAACTACTGAATCATACAAGGCATGGGAGAAGAATGAATGTGCCAAACATGCTATACCACCTTCTCTCAATTATGGCAGTCGAGACCCAAAAAGGTAGGGCTAATTTTGTTTCCCACCATTGTTTGATCAAATTGTTAGTTGAAAAGTCTTTGCATGATGTGTCTGATATGACTTGGGAAGAATTCTTAAATATTGATCAAATTAGACCAAAGCATTTGCAACCTACGGTTGTGCCTCAACCTCGTAGGACTAGGAGGAGAGTGAGTTCTATTGAAGCTACTCCTAGAACTTCAACTTTTGGTGTAAACCCTCCTGTAGCTGAACAAACTATAGAGATTAGTTCTTCTAAGGCAGAGCATTCAGACAAAGAGAGTTCTTCTTCAGATTCTTATGATGATGTTCCTCTGAGCAACCTAATTTGAATTAGGACACAGAAGAAAAAAGGCATAAATAAGAAAGGGTAAAGCTAAAAAGCAAACTTTAGGAAAGGGAGTGCCAAGCTCTAAGAAACAAAAGTCTGATACTATTCTTCCTGCAGCTGAAGAAAAACATGAGAGCCCTCCTAGAAAATCAAGACCTGCTAAGCTAGTTTGTGGTGTGCCTCCATAGAGAAGCCTTAGGGCTGAAGAAATGTCTCCAGAAGATACAGATGCTCCAATGGGGCATGAGAACATTAAAGAAAAGGACATATTTGAGGAAGCAACAAATGTAACATTGGCAGACCTTGTTGCTGCCGCTAAACAAATTGAGAGTCAGGGACATGAAGACAACCAGGATTTCCTGTAGCAAGAGGCCTTGCAGCCCAAATTGGTTGAACATTCAGGAACCATGTAGTTAGTGCTATATGAAGGGCAACCATCAGTGCCAGGAAAACTTTTGGTAGGAATACACAGGCCCTCTAATTTTTCAATGCATATGGTAGCTATGAATTTATGGAATGAAATGCAGAGGAGAGAACAAGAATGGAAAAAGGAGAAATGCAGGTTGAAGGAAGAAATTTAAAAGAAAGACGAGGAACTTGAAGATAAAAACGCAAAAATTGCGACTTTAAAGGAGAGAGTGGATAATATGGCAGCCTTAGTGCCTCAGGTATTAGAGTGTAGGACTCCTCCAAGGGTCTATGATCTATATTTAAAGAAGAAGTATCTTTCTTTTAAAATAGCAAGGATTGTTTCAAGTTTGAATCCTTCCATTGAGTCTCCTCTTGAATTTTTTAATGCTTATCGGATTGCTCCACCTGAAATGAAGAACTTCTTGTGTGAATTCTATTTACATAATTATGCTGTGTCCTAAGATCATGATTAGAATCCCTTGTTGTATGTTGGGGATGTTTAATTAAGGGCATTTATGTCCTGGATACAAAATGAGATTAGTTGGGGACAACAGTTCAGGGCTTATAGGCAAACAAAATTCAACACTCCCTTGTCCATCAAAGCTGAATCTAGAAATCTAAGGAGCATTTTCAATGATTGGCACATAATGTTTTATAGACTAAGCTATGGTAGTAGAATCTTGGCTGAGAGAGAAGTAGTTTACAGAGAATATGAGAAGGTAGAAAACATTATAGGAGAATTTGTAAAGGGACATTTGGCACAAAGGTGGAATAGTTTGTCTGATGAACTAAAACAAGCAGAGCCTCACTCTCTATAGAACTATGTTGCAGCATGTAAAAGAGCAGATAGATATATACAAATTGGGAGGACAAAGGGCCAATTCTGGCTTCCCTTAATTTTTCAACCACCTATCCTATTATGGCCTGTGCCAAATTTCAGGTTTTACCAGCATGATATTGCTGAAGAGAGGCAGAGATGGAACAAATTAGATAGATAGCAAGGGTTCTATTGGGATCCTAATTCACGCACTGCAAAAACTGATATAGGATAGCTGGCAGTTGCTAATTTTAGGGCATTGACCAAACAAAAGAGCAACCCTTCCTCTACTGGAGGACTAGCAAAGTCTTAGGTTGGGGAGAGTGATGAGTCTAGTTTATGACTCAATTTTGTTAGAATTTATCATTCATTTCCTGTAGTTATCTTGCACTTTGGTACCTAGATCTTTATCTTTTCATGACATTTCCTCAAAACCATAAGATATTGGGCATAGGTTATTTCCTATAATCTTTAATGACATTGACATGCTATATGAACTATCTATGTTAATTTTACATGTGCTTAAAGAATGTTACTCTAAGATAGTTACATATATGCAATTATTGTGCATACTAATATTGTTATGCAGATATAATTAGTAGCTTATAAAGTCGAGGAAGATTCTGTCAGTTGGTTACTCGCCATCAAAGTCAAACAAGGTGGTCATTCAAATGTCAAATGGAGGGAAGATAACTACCTTGTAACTGGTCTTAATTACTTGTTGAGCAAATATAGGAGTTACTATTGTGCTAGATCTACGTTGAAGCGACCATGCTTGACCAAATTCCACGCATGCATAACCTCCTCTCCACTTTCTATGCTTTCCCTAAAGTGGCATCCTCCTATTCTATTGGAGTTGACCGCCTTGCTAGGTAGTTGGTTTGTAGTTTTCTTTCTATAAATAAGACTCAGATGCTCCTTTTGAGGGGTTGATTAATCTAAGGTTGTGCTCAAACTATTAAGTTTTTCAGCAATACAGTTATGTTGCTTGTTTGTACTCATGTTTTCCAATGAATAAAATAAAGTTATAAGTTCGCATCTCTAAGTTTATATTTGTCTTAAGGGATACTCATCCAAGGGGGCCCACTTGGTGAGCATTCCATCCTTTAGTTTAGTTGTCATTTTCTGTTAAGCAGTTAGTTAGAATCTGGTATCGAATGTTCCTACAGCCACTAGAATTCCATTTTGTGTTTGTTCCTATAGCCAAAGCAGACAGTAGTTTCCTATTTATTTGCCTAGATTTTCATTTTCTATCATACACTTCAGCTTAGTATAGTTGTTGGTTGATGTTCAACATTTATGTTATTTCTTTCCAAGTAATTTACTTTCAGCATTATGTCTTTCTTATCTGTAGAATGAATGTGGCTACTTTGGAGTTCCTATTGCACATACTGTTCTGACCCATTTCAAGTTCACGTCCCTGAGTTGATAAGTTAAATGCATCTTCATAGTGATTAAGACAGTTATTCAGGTTGGATGTCCAATCTCGGAGTCACAGCTTTATGGGCTTAGTTGTTAAATCATTATAGGAGACCAACATATGGTAGCTATCTATTGAAAACAAAATCATCCTCCCTCAATCTTTCCTTTTGAAAATGGCATTGCCATGTTTATAATATAGCCTTCCCAGTTAGCAATGCATGGAGTTATTTGCAAGATGTCGTCTTCTAAGTAGTCCTTCAAACAATTAATTGTACTATAATGGTTGCCTTTATACGTATTACAAAAAGACTGTGCAATGTAAACTCTTAAAGATTGAACATCAAATTCTTCTTCCATTAAATAACATATAGCATTGAAAAGGCTCTCCCCACAATAAGAGGTGCTAACAGTAGGTTTTTTCAAACCATAAAGTTGCATTTGAGCTGACAGAGACTCGAAGTAACTTTCCAGTCTTGCACAAAAAATTGAAACACGGTTTGATGACATTGGCATGTTTGTTGCCAACATTTTTGTACAAAACAGTGGCACATAATGACCTCAAAGCGGATTCTCGTCATGAAATAATATTGAATAAGGATTTGTTTGCACATTTGTGTTAAAATGTAAGTATTTGTTTTTCATTGTTGTGGACCACAGCGCAACTGATATATTTAACCATTTCAAGATCCATCGTATACAAAATGTATCACCCCAAAGCCCTCTTTCTGTTTTAGAAAGAGAAGCTGAAGCTGACAATCATATTCTAGATAAATACGTATTGACATCATAAATACCATGCATTTCGTACAACATTTATGGATGTAATTCACATGCATTTGCGTGCAACGCATCATAGTCATGTCGTGCTTAACATAACAAAAAGTGATCAATTAATCCATTACGCAATTCAATGGAAGTATAACAAAAATGTAGAAGAACTTCAAGTGTGTCAAATAAACAATCTCCTGGACTGTAAACAAATGAATCTATCCTAAATAAATGTTGCTTTTTCAAGGCGTCATCAATGTCAATAGTAAGGTGTTGTTTACGTACCCTATAGCTTTCAACATCTACAAGCTTGACCATTGTCTTTACTAAAGGCAAAAGCAAATGTTTTTAACCTATAAAAGTATATGTTATATTGAAGAATACAACCATAAGAACAAAACAAAGAAATAATTGTTACCTGATTTGCAAGAATGCCATATATTTTGTGGAAGATGTAAAAGAGCATCACACACAATAACAAAGTATTAGCCTGCTTCAATAACCAAAATGTATACATAACTTTGCATAGTTATTTCTATATTGTTATTGAATACTTTGTTAAAGTAATTGGAAAATAAAATAATAATAAAGACGACGTAATCATGGCAAAGTGAAGTTTCTAAATTGTTAATTTCAGATGTATAAATTTCAAATACTATTTTTTTTCTTCTACAAAAGGTGTCCTCTATACTTTATACTTTTACTTCTAACTGTTTGATTACCAGCTTTGTCCAACACAACAAGAAATTAACTAATGAACAATATCATTTATCAAAAATCTTGAATTGTAGTCAGCCTAGACATCTATAGGATCCTCGAACAAGTTATAATATAGTTAATTGTTTGAAGGACTACTTAGAATATGACATCTTGCAAACAACTCGATGCATTGGTAACTGGGAAGCCTATATTATTAACATGACAATGTCATTTTCGAAAGGAAAGATTGAGGGAGGACTGTTTTGTTTTCAATGGATAGCAACCATATTCAAAACTACAACTCAAGTATGGTCTTCAGATACTAATTAGTTGCAGTTATGGGTGCTTTGGGAGCTCCTTTTGATTGGAGAGGCATTGCTTGTGATTGCACCAACTCCATCTCAATGTTGCAAAGATGTTGCGATACTCATGAATTCCCATTGGCATAACATAGGGTTTTCAAACTCAGTTTCAAAGTTCGTCATCCTCCCAATTTGTCGATAACATGTGTTGAAGCCAAGGTGTTAAAATGATTAAAGTAAAGCAATTTGTTGACAGAAAGTCCATCGGTAAAACATCGATCGGCAAAACTTAGGACTTTAGAAGTAGTCCGTAAGTTTCAAAATTTCTTGATTTACCGATAACATGGTAAAGATTCCAATAGGACAGGCAAAGTTTGTTTTGGTGAACTTTTGCCACTAACCCTCAAACAAGCTAAGGTTTGTCAGTCCCAACATTTGTCGTTAACTAGCTAAGTAAAGCTAAGTTCAGAATTTGAAACTTTTGCCGACAAAGGGCAAGGTTTTGAATGTTTACAACTTTTGCTGATAAACATACGAAAAGGAAAAGTTCAAGATTATTGAAAATCGTTGACAAAAGTTAAAGTTTAGATTTCATAACTTTTGCCAATAAGCTTAACTCAAAGCAAAGTTCGTAAACATAAACTTTTGCCGATAAGAAAGGCTAAGTTAGGAAAAATTGGAAATAATTTTTTTTTTTCAGATATTATATTTTGTTTAACTCTTCTTAGAAGTAAATGTTGTTTTCTAATATTTCTTGGATTTAATATAATGGTAGTATCTTTTATGTTTTGATGCTTGGTAAAACTATAGATTTTGGCCTCGTCTTTACCTCTACTCATGCATGGCTTAGCCTTTACAGTCATATAGATCAGTTTAAAACAACCTTCCCTTACTTGTATAATCAGGTTATCGACAAACTGCAAAACTTAGAAAATTAGAAACGAAAAAACAATGTTCATATATAGAAAAAAAAGCTGATAAAGGTTACCAAATTATGACTCAAGACTTATCATGTAAAGCGCAAAGTACATACTTGTGGCCAAAATGAGAAAATCATAAATTGTGTTAGAAAATAAGTACAAACCAAATAAAAATTTGGAATATATAACAAAAACCCGGAATAGTTAAAAAAATCAATTCAAGGCTTGTGGGCAAAAATTCAAAAAACTAAATACAACATTGTTCAAAAACTCTAATTTTTGCCCATACAATTAATCCCATTAAATATGTATATTTTGAACAAAAGTTGTACTTATTAATCATCTACGCTTAATTCAAATTTTTTTCATTTAAAACATTACTGACCTGGAAATAGAACTGCTTATTTGATTTTTAATGAGATATCTTATTATCTTTCTGCTGTAATATTCGTCCTCTGCAAAAACAAAGTGATAAATGAATATTATTTGTTTTAGTCATTTAATAAACAAATTAAAGAATTAGTTCAAAATTATCAAACTCATAATCCCTGAACAATATATAGTACAATAATTATTTACCAATCATTCTCATAAACCCAATATGAATTTGAAAATGACGGAATGCCCCATACTTTTATGCATTTGACTATACTAAGTTGAACATAGCAAACATAGCAAAGATTTGCTTCAGTACAGTGTATACATGCTTATTATCATACTGACATTTATCTTTTTAACAAAATTCTAAATCTTGAACATTATTGAAAATTTAGCATCAAATCTTTAAATCTTCATTATAAAGTTTTTGCTCGCATAACTCACCTCTAAATAGAACTGTGTGTTTAATTTCCAAACAGATTTATTTTTCTATTGTCCTCTCAGAATTGTCCTCTAGCAAAAGGAAGTGGCAAATAAATATTTTTTTCTTTAGTCACCCAATAAAAAACTAAACAGTTTTTAATTTTTTATAACATACCATTAAATAGAGAAGTTCAGCAGTACCAGTAAAAAACATAAATAGAGCTGGCTACAATTATCATTCTCCCACTGTTGAAATATTAGCTCTCTGTTAAAAACATTTTGTTTTAAATAATCCCCTATTTCAGAAAGACAACTAACTTTAAAATGATAGCATCAAACATTTTACTAATAATATAAATAGATGAATAAAAACATATTAATCATATAAATACAAAAATTACACAATATAATATATTAAAATTTAGATGTCAAATAAATTTCTATTCAACAATTATATAAAAATATATATGACTATATCATTTTTATTTTTACTATACTATAAAACAAATATAAATAAATTAATTAATTAAATAAAAAAACATAAAATATAAAAATAAAAACAATAATCATAATTCCATTCATATGTAAAATCAATAATTCAATACAAATTTTATTGTTTTTATTATTATTAATATATTAATATAATTCTTATTATAATATTAATTATGATATAATTATTATTCTCATTACTATTATATTAATATTATTCTTATTACTCTTATTATTATCATAAAAAATATATTGTTTGATTCAATAGAAAGTAAACTATGACATTAATATTAATGAATAAAAAACTTCAGGATGAGAAAAAGAGAATCATGGATTATGGAGTGTTAAAAAAAGCTACACACAGTTTAAACTAGAAGTTTTTTATTCATATCATGGACTGTGGAAATATCATGTCTTCAATTAATATTAATATTAAAAAGTTAATAATTATGAAAAGTTAATTCATTTCTATTGCCACCTCTTCCCCTCTAACCTGATTTTTCTCCACATTTTATCTAATAATAGAAAGTAAAATATGACATTAATATTAAAATAATAATAATAGTTCAACATAAATAATAGTATTGATAAACTGCGGAGGTCATTTTTTTGAGCCAATGAGAATATAGATAAATAATTTTTTAATAATTTTTTGTTAAAATTTTATCATCTTGACATAGGAAAAGTTCAAATTTAAATCAACAAAAACAATCATGTATTTTGATTGGTTTACAATTAATAGATTAATAACTAGATAAGTGCAAACTCATTGAAATAGTACTAGAAGGCAGATACTAATAAAAATTGTTTTCATTTAAACATTCATAATTTATTTTAAATCTATTATTTTCAAGATTAAAAAATAGATATTATTCATTTAAATACATAATTATTAAATAAAATAGTAAATAAAACTTTAGGCTCAAGCATAAATAAAAGAATATCTAAAAGTTGAGATGTTTTAAATAATTTTTAGCATATAATATAAGTAGAATTTCTGTATTTTATAAATAAAATATTGAAAGTTATATAGAAATATATAATATTTAATGTACTTTTCAAAAAAAATCAAAATAAAAAGAGAAAAAATATAGAATAATAAAAATAGTAAGTAGGTTCTTTTTTATTTAAATAAAAATATAATAATAAGTAATATACTTTATAAATAAAATAATAAATTATATTGTTGAAATAATTATATATATATAATAATTTAAAATAACTTATATCATAAATTTAATATACTTTATAAATAATAAATCATATATTTTGGATTGATATATTTAAGATATCTTTAAATTCAAATAAAATTTAGATTTATTTTTCACAGGGGAATGATATCTCTTAATGTTTCTACATTTATCAGTTTTGATGGGGAGAATTTTTGAAGGACCATGTTTGCTTTATTTTAAGGTAACTTCGTCAAATAGGGAGAACTTTTATTTTAATATTTCGTCATTAAAATATTTCTCCCTTGAAGTTATTTTAAGTTCAAAGCTTTGACCTTTTTGATTTCAAAGGTTAAGACATTTGGAAGTTCGTAATTCATCACTTTTATTTGGTTGGTGGTTCCCCTTTGATTTCCTACTTTTCACTTTTGACCTTATATAAAGGCAACTCATTTAATAAATCACTTCATTTTTATGATTTGCAGGGTTATTTGTGAGTCTGACTCCCAGATTGTAGTTAATATGCTGAATGAGCATATGGTGGTTGGTGTGCATTGACAGTTGGCTTCTGTGGTTCAATAGATTCTTAGGTTGAGTCACGCGATGGACTTTGTTTATTTTGTCCATGTCCCTAAAGAATGGAATCGTGTGGCTAATTGTCTAGTTAAGTGGGCTTCAGAGCAGGTGGGGGTTTGGAATGTTAGTGGTTGGGATCAGTTATCCCAAGATGGTGTTCAAACTTTGGAAAATTTGATCTCAACAGATATGGATGGATAGCTGAGGTCCCGGTTTGGGACTTTGGAGTTGGGGAGGTTCCCTGGGTTCTAGTCTGGTTGGTCGTTGTGATGGTGTTCTTTTCTCGCTCTCTTTTGTCTTTGGGGGCGGTTGCCCTCTTGCTTTTGTTCTTTGGTTTCTTTATTAATAATTTTTTACCTCTTTTTATTAAAAAAAATCATCCTCTTTCCTTGTGGTTGAGGGGGATAATAAAGACACCTAAAGTGACTTCCGCCAAAGTGTAGGATACATCCCTTAATACGTTGAATGTGTTTATGACCATAAAAAACTGAAAGTGGTCCCGATGAATATTTTCCATATAATATAAACTATATCTATTATTATATTATTTTTTAAATAATATTAATTATTATTATATTATATTTTAAATAATATATTGTAATTATATTTTATGTAATATAAATTAAATCTATTGAAAGACATTTTTCTGCCTTGTATATGCTTGCACACATGGCTAGGAGAGCATTTCCAACTATAATATCTAACAAAAACTCCCTTCTAATAATATAAAGGACTAATATTTAAAATGCTATTATCCTTGAACAAGAAATCCAAAATCTAGAAAATCTAGCTATGAGATATCAGAATATTAGGAATCTAGATTACTAAAACGGTTCCTACAAAACCCTAAATTTGATGCCAAAATGGCAAATGTGCTTATCTGACTTAGTCACAAATATAACACGGAAATCAATTTCCAAATTTAATGCAAAAATCACAAATGTGCTTATTTGAATTAGTCACAAATATAACACGGAAAACCTACTCAAAGTTGTTTACCATAATAAATGAATAAGAATAAATGGATAGGACTGTCCAAAAACCAACCGAAGTAAAAAAAAGTTAAACCCTATTTACGTTTCTCCACATATGCGAATGAAACCAGTCTATACAAATTAACATAGTATTGGAGCTAGACTAAGAGCCTTAAACACAAAAGTGTGGCTCAAGGGGGAGTTTGAGAAATAAGTCATGCTTGAATTGTATTAAAGAGCCTACCAAAAAGCCTCAGTCACAAAGAGGGCTAGTAGCTCACAGAGGAGGCTGGTAACTAAGTGGTATAGTATCCCAGCAATCACATAAGAGGGTCCTACGTTGTTTCATAGAAAATAACATAGTATCAAAGCCAAACTAGGAACCCTGAGCACCAAAACATGGCTCAATATAAGGTGTTGGCAAAATAAAACCACACTGAAGCTATAATAAGCCTAGTTTATATCTTTCACCATCACACCACACTTCTATAATAACACTGCCAAAGAATACAAATTCCTTTTTAAAAAACAACATTAAACAGTTAATTTATTTTATACAACTTTAGGTGATTTAAATATAGAAGGATGGCCATTTTCTTTGTCAAGTATTAAAAAATTAAAATGTTAATAATATTATCAATGTTAAATGAGTGCACAGGGTACACAATTTGGATTTCCAAAGAAATAATTTTGCATGGCACACTCTTGGTAGCATTACAAGTATGTTCTTTTATTTAGGATTTCACCAAAATGACCAAGCTTCAATAATAGGTATAATGGTTTATAGGAAAGAAGAATGGCTTAAAATTTTGCAAACCATAAATGGCACAATTAGTCTAAAAACTTTGTTTTATAGTGGTAATTAGTCTACAGAATACATCGTGTCCAGTTTTAACAAATTTTCATTAGTAAACAAGATAAAATCAAATCTACCAGTAAATCCTAGGGTAAATTATGTTTAAACAGAAAATTATGCTTTTTATCTAGAAAATATAGCTAAATGTGATGCTGGATCAACCAGGCCTTCAGAATGTTTTGAAATGCAGTAACTAATGAACTGAAGAAACTGCCGTAGTTTTTTATTAAAATTATTTCATGCCCTTACATTCACAGTCAAAGTATTTTGTAACAATTTGACGAGGAGGAACACAAACTAGGTTCGGTTGCATGTCATTTTAATCTTGTGGGCATAATGTTCACAATTTGTGAATGACATTAACTACAAGTGGGAAAAGCATACTGAATTTATTATTGATAAAGGTGTTAAGAAAACTTCCAAGCAAAAATAGTTTAAGAAATATGAAAAAGTGCCCGATAGGTTTCTAGGAGAATAACTCTTTCCCAAAAAAAGATTTAACTATCAGTAACATAATTCAACAGAGAATGACATTGCCAATAGACACTCAATATGAAGCCTAATGTTTTTATGATCATGTTTAAAATAAAGTATGTTGAATTACAATAATCAACCATTAACAATTTCCATGGACAAATTGAACATGAATATAATCCACTGCTTCTTGTGATATTGTGCAAAAATCCTCTCAAGTTCCAAACTTCAATTTTATGGCAACACAAGCAATAAAACCAGCATTGATGGTAATGAGGGTCGTTACAATCCTCATCATTTAATTAAAAATGTCAAACTAGAGCGGTGTCCATGGTGATATGTAAGAGGGAGAAGAAATCATTTGTATGACATTCTTTTTCTACAAACATAATTGAAAGGCAATGCATTAAAGAAATTGTTGGAATCAAATCTAATCTAAGAGCTTGTAAATTAAATTGCTGAAATCAAATCTATCATAAGAAGCTTGTGAAGGGAAATACTGGAAATGTAAATAAACATGAAATGGAATTGTATGACATACTTTTTCTACAAACAGAATTGAAAGGCAATACATTAAAGAAATTGTTGGAATCAAATCTAATCTAAGAGCTTGTAAATTAAATTGCTGAAATCAAATCTATCATAAGAAGCTTGTGAAGGGAAATACTGGAAATGTAAATAAACATGAAATGGAAAGACTGCTGGAAAAATAAACTAAGGAATGAAAACTACAAACAACTACACTACTATTGCTAAAACACTTAACTATTATTTCATAAAACTCTTCCCATTTGATTCCTTGATTACAATGAATTTATAGAATTCTTATTCTCAATCAATCCACCAAGAATGTGGATATGAGATCCTATTTTTGGGGAGAAAAATTAAATCTTCTTCCTCTGATTTCGCTGCCTTCTTTCACGCCACTTTTATTTCAGTCAAATTCAGTCACAAACTACACATTTATTTTGGCCAATCTATTCAAACAGTTTCTAGGTTTTGTTCTCCTTGTTCCCAGCTTTCTAGATCATTTTGAAATTCTGAATTTCATTAAGAAATGAGGGAGATATCGTTGTTTTACTGAGACTGCATTTTTAACTTCCTCTTTTCATGCTTCTTTTTGGGAAGTTTTCTGACATTCCAACTTGACATAATTTATTCTTTAGTCTACTGATTATAGATTACAATGTAAAACATGTAATAGCATTAATACATAAAATGGCTCTAATTGCACAAAAGACATGTTTTTATTTAGCTAATAGATGAGACATTTTTTGTCTCATCATCTCCCCCACACATAAAATGTTGCAGGTCTACCTGCAACTCATAGAGAGCTTTTGGAGCCAATCTCTTCACCTTTATTGCAATTGCTTCTGGAGATGTACTAGATATGCTATGAAGATATTCTGAGTTACTATGAAGCTATCCAAAGCTTGCTTTCTTTTCTTCATGGTTGGTTTTGAGTTCCTCTGGGGCTATCCGGAGCTCTCTAGAACTTATCCAAAGCTAACTATTTTTTCTCCCTTAGCGGCTCTAGAGAGATCCAGAATGTTCTAATGATGGAAATAGAGCCTACGGATAGCTATGGAGGGATCTAGAATGTCTTCAAATGCCAAAAGAAATCTCCAAAAGCTCTTGGGAACAACTTTGATGGAGAAATGCATGTTTTGAGCTTTAGAGAAGAAGACATAGCATGTGCAAAGCACTTATTTGCAAAAAAAAAACCTACTCTATCCTACTTTACTTATTGATGTAGAGATAGATTACACAAAACCATTAACTGGTTGTGGAAAATAACATCATTTTCTTAAAAGATAGATCCATACATTCAACTTTTTAAAAGAAAAAAACCATGAGAAGAAGATGATTGAAGATTTAAACTCTGATGTTTCACCTTCCTTTGAAATGGCAGCCTTCTCCACAATATTTGATTCTAGTAGATGCATGGGCTGATTGGAAATATCTTGCAATCCTCACTCACATTCTGTTGCATGTGCATGACTGGATGCAACTCCTTGTCCTTCAAATATCTAATTGGGCAACCCTCCTTGAACTTTGAAGGTGTCCAAACAATAATCTTTCTCTTGCTGGGGCTTGAATTCATGGTTCTCCAGTTGAGTAGGTTGCACAAGAGCTGTCACCTTTGCATGTAAAAACCTCTTCCTTTGGATTTGTTGTTTTGCGGGAGAGTTTCTAAAATAATAAACCTAAAAAAAGACTTGCCACACTAATTTTTCTTTTTAACCTGTTGTCACCAGATAAACAACAACTCCCTAATGACACCTATCCTCGGCAACGGCGCCAAAAATGATGAGGGTCGCTGCAGTCCTTATTATTTAATTAAAAATGTCAAACTAGAGCGGTGTTCATGGCGATATGTAAGAGGGAGAAGAAATCATTTGCATGACATTATTTTTCTACAAATATAATAGAAAGGCAATGCATGAAAGAAATTGTTGGAATCAAATCTAATCTAAGAGCTTGTAAATGAAATTGCTAAAATCAAATCTATCCTAACAAGCTTGTGAAGGGAAATACTGGAAATGTAAATAAACATGAAATGGAAAGACTGCTGGGAAAATAAACTAAGGAATGAAAACTATAAACAACTACACTACTGCTGCTAAAACACTGAACTATATTATTTCATAAAACTCTTCCCATTTGATTCCTTGATTACAATGAATTTATAGAATTCTTATTCTCAATCAATCTGCGAAGAATGTAGATCTGAGATCTTATTTTTGGGAGAAAAAATAAATCTTCTTCCTTTGATTTCGTTGCCTTCTTTCACGCCACTTTTATTTCAGTCAAATTCAGTCACAAACTGCACATTTATTTTGGCTAATCTCTTCAAACGGTTTCTAGGTTTTGTTCTCCTCGTTCCCAGCTTTTCAGATCATTTTGAAATTCTGAATTTCATTAAGAAATGAGGGAGATATCGTTGTTTTACTGAGACTACATTTTTAACTTCCTCTTTTCATGCTTCTTTTTAGGAAGTTTTCTGGCATTCCAACTTGATAGAATTTATTCTTCAGTCTACTGATTGTAGATTACAATGTAAAACATGTAATAGCATTAATACATAAAATGTCTCTAATTGCACAAAAGACATTTTTATTTAGCTAATAGATAAGACATTTTTTTGTCTCATCAGATGGGTGCCACAGAACGTGAGCATCCACACTGCAGAGACATATGAAACATGAGAAATCAACAATCATCATGCCTCTTTTGTTTTGTTTAATCTTCTATAAAATTTGAAGCAATCGTAAAAAGAAGACCCACTCCCAACAGACTCTGCAACTACAATACTGAAATTATAGTTACTGTAGTTAACAAGTCACAAATATGCTTCGACCAAAATTAGATTGCATTAAAGTGAAACAGATGCATAACCAAATAATCAGAATAAACTCTTTCCCTTTGCACATCCAAGTAGCATTGAAATGGTGAATAGGAGTGTCATATGCAAATTAGTTTGTTATCAGTGAAGTGCATCCTTCTCCATCCCTCCACCCCTCCCTCTTCCCCAATAAGATTGTTTGCAATCACTCTACTTAAATATCATCCACTTCAATGGTCAAACAATCAATAGCAATTTTACTCCTCATTCACAATAAAAAGTGTTAAATATTTGTCCTATTTTTATTGGCCAAAATTAACCTTTAACTGTTGAAGTGGATGATATTTAAGAACAATCGTTTGCAATGATCCATCGAGAAATTAGAATATGATACGAGAAGCATCTTTGGAATTTGTTTTACAGCACAACATTCAAATCTAAACACAAATACAAAAGATAAAGAACATAATCTGAACATTTTACTTGCCAAAAATTAAATTAACCTAGCACAACGTTCAATTACTAGTGTGGAAAGACGAGAGGATGGAATACCAACCCCTTGTCAATTTATAGCAGCAGATAGCAGACTCCATTCAAGAAAAATGACACCATGCAAGATATAACTTTCACAGGTAAAAAGGACACCGTGCAAGATTGAATTTTCACAAAACCTATTGCTTTTGACTTCAATCACTGATGTGAATTTATCACTCAAAAATATAGATTAGAAGACAAATATAATATTCCTTGCATATTGATTTACTAAAACTATTTGGAAACATCCACAAAACATGGTATTAAGTTACCTACTCACAACGAAGGAAGAAAAGTTGATTTTCCTTTGAAAGGATGGTATCAAGACGTTTACAACCATTGCATATCACATATTCATCTGCAAAGTGAAAGATTCAAATTAGTAACAATTAGTGCAGAAAATGGAACCCAAACAAATCCCAATAATCTTAACCTAATACCATCCCTATGCACCCCCCTCGAACAAAAACAAAATGGTTTGAACATATTTTCTCTAATATGCTTTGCTCCAATATAAACTTGCTCATCTTTTTGCTAATTACGAGTAGTTTTTCTTAGAAATTGTCTACATTCAGTATTTTTCTTCAAGTTAGTGACATAGATACTAGCTTTTAAATACACGCTTCTTAGAGATATCAAAGAATACGAGAAGCAGAAAAGTTGGGATCCTATAGCTTGAACACCCTTCAGAAGGAATATGTAAAAACCCTAAGGATTCTTCGACACACAATCCTCACAAATTATTTTATGAGCCATTCTGTCAATTATAGGATCAATCAATAACTGAGTTAGAGATGATGAATTGACCTTTACCCTTGGATTTCTCCAAACATTCTAGTTCATTCTAAGGCTTCAATATATAGCTAGAGATCTCAGATTGAAAAGGCTAGCACATTGAGAAATTGATCCAACAACCATACTTAGCAAACAAGAATAATGCATCAAGATTTGCCCTCTTTCCCAAGATATTAACACTTGATACTTCATTCTATAGATGCCCAAATGAATTCAACAGGTTTATCATCAATTCAATTTTGGTTTCATGAATGGAATTTAGATTTATCATTACAAGAAGAAATATTGCCTATTGCAATTTGACAGTATGAATTTCTTCATAGCCAGTAAAATCATATTTAGAAAGATAGTGGACCCACCTGGTGTCCCATAACTGATCTGATTGAAAAATCTGCCTTACAGAGTTTATTTATCTGGGCTCTGAAAACTCCATTTTACACAATACTTTCAGATTTCAGGCTTAACCATAAAAATCTGCTAATTTTTTCACCGTGTAAGTTCAAACTATCTCTAAGCTCCATCCTGTGATCTGTATAACTTATTGTGGCATTTCAAATCAAGATTTAACTTGTAATTTGTAAATTAATTTAATTGATGTTTTTTACCTCGTTCAACAACATTCTTAGCCTATAATGACTATCAGACAGTTGAGGGAAAAGATTAAAGACAGGCTTTGTTTGTAAACTCGTATGCTTACAGATACTCAAAAAAATATCAGTCCTGAAGCAATATAACTATTACTAAAAAGTCATTAAAAATACATGTTTTTTTTCTATTTTCTCTCTTTAATGTTTTGTGAAACTGGAAATTCATTAACTCGCTTAATTAGCACTCAGTGATAACTTTGTTTTGTACCTTTCGATGGAATGATCACAGTAAAAGACCATTGCATCTTTAAAATTCTTGAATGGTCTTCTGGTATTATCATATTTGTTAACCTTTTCCCATCATTGTCCTTCATTATGTTGGGAAAGTTCTGCAAACTTCTTTGTCCACATGATAGTTTAATTAACATTATTCACGAACAAACAAAGCACATCGAGGAATACAATTATACCATATATTTTATCAAACGTTATAAATTCTTCACCATAAATTAAGTAGAATATTCTTCATTAAGTTGTTTAATAAATTAATATCCTTCCCAAATTTTAAATGGCAACAATTATTTCATATATCACTTATTCACATTCTCTATAATGTAGAATTAATTTTCATAAGCCACCTTTACTTGAACAAAATTGCAAAATCAAACTCCGGGATATTTAAAAATTCAATTAGATTGTAATTAGTAATCCTACATACCATAGTTGGAAAACTCACCAAGGCCTTAGTGTACTTGCAAGTTTTTTCCCAAAATGAGTACTCATAGAGTAAATTCAAGGGTCAAATGGGGAGTTTTGGGCAAGTACTCACCAAGTTTTGGTGAGTTCAAATGTCTTGAAAACTTGCGGGACACAGTTTGGATGTGGTTCAAACACTGAAAAAACATCTTCATGTACAATATGTCTGATAGACAATTTTAGGCAATTCTTAAATACATATGTACACATATATACACAACTTCTCTACCATGATAAGGTAATTACAACAATTAATATTTGCTTATCTTTAACTAATTATTGCCTTTTATTTCAAGTCTATGTTGACAAAACTTTAACAAAAAATGTCCATAACTTCAGCAAATTGTACTAACTCCTTACAACCCTTGGTAGGGTATACAACTGCCTTACAGATCTTGTTAGAAATATCAGTTTACTGTTGAAGTCACACTTATAAAGAAGAAGAGATATAACATTCTTATCACATGCCAAGATTAATGCACCATTTTAAAGAAGGGTATATATAAACAGGGGAAGGGTCCTTACCCAAATACCGAGGGAAGACTTAATACCTTGCTTTGACAAAATGCAGACAAGAAGCCAAAACAACTAAACAACCAAATAAGCAACTACAACAAAACTAGATACAGAGCATGGTGATAAAGTAATAATATTGATGTAAAAAACAGTAATACATTATTATTAGAGAAGGCATAATAAGTCAAAATTCTCCAATATGTAGCAACAATACCTTTTTATGTTGGTTGTACAATCTCAAAAACTTAAGTAATTTACGTGGGCAGCTTATACATGCAACATGGGCGAACGGTATTAAACCTAAACCAATTCCTTAGACATTCTTCATGGTGAAGATGTTTACATGGCATCTCTTTAATTAAAGCACCCACCATTATTTCCTGACAGATTGAGCATTTTTCCAAATCATCTCACTTGTCTCCCTTGTCTTCTATCTCAACTATGGTTAAACTCTCCACACTCAATTTTGCATGCACAACAAATTTGTCCAAAATTGGGCCTATATGGAAACGAATGAAGCCTTCATGTTGATCAATATAGAGGTGAACATTGGGCCAATCAATGCATCGGTCTACAATTTCAATTGCAGCGAAGGGCAAAAATTTGATGCATCCCCTTTCAAATAAAAATTGGTGGTTGCTAATATTATTAATCCCTTCATTCCCTTCATTTGGATCTCTCTCGATTACTCTAAGCTGAGCATCAGAACCAACGATCTCTCCTTCAAATTTATACCCAAGAATATCAAGATTGATATACAAATCCCATGGCGTTCTTACGTTAAAATGCATTCTTACACTATTTCTTTCAATCCAGATATACTAGAGTAAGGAACTGTATGGATCTGTTGTATAAGCTTCTTCAATCAAATGTTGTGTATGTTGGAGTGATCTACCTTCTAGTTCTGATTTGCCTCCTAGTTCTCCTGATCTATCTCCTAGTTCTGATCTGCCTCCTAGTTCTGATCTACCTCCTAGTTCTCCTCTGCCTCCTAGTCCTGATCTGCCTCATAGTTGTGTGAGATATTTAATTACCTTGCAAAGTAATTTATCAAATTCATGTACCTGTTCCTCGAACCTTGTCATTTTGTCCTTCTTACAAAATGACTCTCAAAACCCTTGATCTCTCTTCCCCTTCCAAAAAAAATTGTTTCAATTCTTACAATTCAAGAAAACTGTTTCATAATCACCTTTGGCCCTTAATACATTTGAACTCTCTTCCCCTTTAAAAAACTCTCTTTAATGGCCGGCCCAAAATGTCTAGAACGATCTGCTGCTGATAACCTCTACAGTTTCTTGGTCTTTGTTGTGGTCTCTTGGTCTTGTCACGGATTCTTGTGGGATAGAGAAGAACTACCTACACAGTTACTAATCTTTTAGGCTAACCTTTAACTCAAAAAACATAAAAGAAACCATTCTTTTCTTCTATTCTATTAAAAAAAAAGCAGGCACCTAGATTTAGAAATACACAATGTATTAATTAGGCAAACCAGCCCGGTAGAAAGATCCACTATTCAAATGATGTCTTGGACCCTCAAAACCCTCAAGCTCTCTTCCCCTTCACCAAAAAAAGAAAACTATTTCAATTCTTATAATTCAAGAAAATTGTTTCACAATCACCTTTGGCCCTCAAAACCCTTGAACTCTCTTCCCCTTTAAAAAAACTCTCTCTAATGATCGGCCTAAAATGTTTGGAATGGAACAGTTTGTTGTTGATAACCTCTATGGTTTCTTGGTCTCCTTCGTGGTCTCCTAGTCTCATCGTGGAATCTTGTGGGATATAGAAGCACTACCTACATAGTTACCAATCTTTTAGTCTAACCTTTAACTCAAAAAACATAAAAGCAACCATTCTTTTATTCTATTCTATTAAAAAAAGTAGGCATCTAGATTTAGAAATACATAGTGTATTAATTAGGCAAACCAGCCTAGTGGAAAGATCCACTATTCAAATGGTGACTTGGACCCTCAAAACCCTTGAGCTCTCTTCCTCTTCCCCCAACAAAAAAAGTTTCAATTCTTACAATTCAAGAAAGTTGTTTCACAATCACCTTTGGCCCTCAAAACCCTTGAACTCTCTTCCCCTTTAAAAAAACTCTCTCTAACGATCAGCCTGAAATGTCTGGAATGATTTGCTATTGATAACCTTTGCAGTTTCCTGGTCTCCATCATGGTCTCCTGGTCTCATTGTAGATTCTTGTGGGATAGAGAAGCACTACCTACACAGTTACCAATCTTTTAGGCTAACCTTTAACTCAAAAAACATAAAAGCAACCATTCTTTGCTTCTATTCTATTAAAAAAAGTAGGCACCTAGATTTAGAAATACACAGTGTATTAATTAGGCGAACCGGCCTGGCAGAAATATCCATTGTTCAAATGGTGTCTTGGACCCTCAAAACCCTCGAGCTCTCTTCCCCTTCCCAAAAAAAAAGAAAACTATTTCAATTCTTACAATTCAAGAAAATTATTTCATAATAACCTTTAGCCCTTAAAACCCTCGAACTCTCTTCCCCTTTAAAAAAACTCTCTCTAACGACCGACCTGAAATGTCTGGAATGGAATGATCTGCTATCGATAACCTTTGCAGTTTCCTGGTCTCCTTCATGGTCTCCTGGTGTTGTCGCAGATACTTGTGGGACAGAGAAGCGCTACCTATATAGTTACCAATCTTTTAGGCTAACTTTTAACTCAAAAAACATAAAAGCAACCATTCTTTTATTCTATTCTATTAAAAAAAGAAGGCACCTAGATTTAGAACTACACATGTATTAATTAGGCGAACTAGCTTGACAGAAAGATCCATTGTTCAAATGGTGTCTTGGACCCTCAAAACCCTCGAGCTTTCTTCCCCTTCCCAAAAAAAAATTGTTTCAATTCTTACAATTCAAGAAAACTATTTCACAATCACCTTTGGCCCTCAAAACCCTCAAACTATCTTCCCCTTTAAAAAAACTCTCTCTAACTGCCGGTCCAAAATGTCTGGAATGGTCTGCTGCTGATAACCTTTGCAGTTTCCTGGTCTCCATCATGGTCTCCTGGTCTCGTCGCGGATTCTTGTGGGATAGAGAAGTACTACCTACACAGTTACCAATCTTTTAGGCTAACCTTTAACTCAAAAAAATAAAAGCAACCATTCTTTTCTTCTATTCTATTAAAAAAAGAAGGCACCTAGATTTAGAAATACACAATGTATTAATTAGGCGAACTGGCCTGGCAGAAAGATCCATTGTTCAAATGGTGTCTTGGACTCTCAAAACCCTCGAGCTCTCTTCCCCTTCCCCCAAAAAAGAAAACTACATTTCAATTCTTACAATTCAAGAAAACTATTTCACAATCACCTTTAACCCTCAAAACCCTTGAACTCTCTTCCTCTTTAAAAAAAAACTCTCTCTAACGGCAAGCCTGAAATATCTGGAATGGAACAGTCTGCTACTGATAACCTTCACAGTTTCCTAGTCTCCTTTGTGGTCTCCTGGTCTCGTTGCGGACTCTTGTGGGATAGAGAAGTGCTACCTACACAGTTACCAATATTTTAGGCTAACCTTTAACTCAAAAAACATAAAAGGAACCATTCTTTTATTCTATTCTATTAAAAAAAAGTAGGCACCCAGATTTAGAAATACACAGTGTATTAATTAGGCGAACCAGCTTGGCGGAAAGATCCACTGTTCAAATGGTGTCTTGGACCCTCAAAACCCTCGAGCTCCCTTCCCCTTCCCAAAAAAAAAAAATTGTTTCAATTCTTACAATTCAAGAAAATTGTTTCAATTCTTACAATTGAAGAAAACTGTTTCATAATCACCTTTGGCCCTCAAAACTCTCAAACTCTCTTCCCCTTTAAAAAAACTCTCTCTAACGGTCAACCTGAAATGTCTAGAACGGTCTGCTACTGATAACCTCTACAGTTTCCTGGTCTCCGTCGTGGTCTCCTGGTCTTGTCACAGATTCTTGTAGGATAGAAAAGTGCTACCTACACAATTACCAATCTTTTAGGCTAACCTTTAACTCAAAAAAACATAAAAGCAACCATTCTTTTCTTCTATTCTATTAAAAAAAGTAGGCACCTAGATTTAGAAATACATAGTGTATTAATTAGGTGAACCAGCCTGGCGGAAAGATCCACTGTTCAAATGGTGTCTTGGACCCTCAAAACCCTCGATCTCACTTCCCCTTCCCAAAAAAAAAAATTGTTTCAATTCTTGCAATTCAAGAAAATTATTTCACAATCACCTTTGGCCCTCAAAACCCTCAAACTCTCTTCCCTTTAAAAAAAACTCCCTCTAACGGTCGGCCCAAAATGTCTAGAATAGAACGATCTGCTGTTGATAACCTTTGTGGTTTCATGGTCTCCTTTGTTGTCTAATAGTCTTGTCATCGATTCTTGGGGAATAGAGAAGATCTACCTACACAGTTACCAATCTTTTAGGCTAGCCTTTAACTCAAAAAACATAAAATCAACCATTCTTTTATTCTATTTTATTAAAAAAAAGTAGGCACCTAGATTTAGAAATACACAGTGTATTAATTAGATGAACTGGCCTGGTGGAAAGATCCACTATTCAAATGGTGTCTTGGACCATCAAAACCCTCGAGCTCTCTTCCCCTTCCCAAAAAAAAAATGTTTCAATTCTTACAATTCAAGAAAATTGTTTCAATTCTTACAATTCAGGAAAACTGCTTCACAATCACCTTTGGCCCTCAAAACCCTCAAACTGTCTTCCCCTTAAAAAAACTCTCTCTAACGGTTGGCTCGAAATGTCTGGAACAATATATTGCTGATAACCTCTACGGTTTCCTGGTCTCTATCATGGTCTCCTGGTCTCATCGTAGATTCTTGTGGGATATAGAAGCGCTACCTACACAGTTACCAATCTTTTAGGCCAACCTTTAACTCAAAAAACATAAAAGCAACCATTCTTTTCTTCTATTATATTAAAAAATGTAGGCACCTAGATTTAGAAATACACAGTGTACTAATTAGGCGAACCAGCTTGGCGGAAAGATCCACTGTTCAAATGGTGTCTTGGACCCTCAAAACCCTCGAGCTCTCTTCCCCTTCCCAAAAAAAAGAAAATTGTTTTAATTCTTACAATTCAAGAAAACTATTTCACAATCACCTTTGGCCCTCAAAACCCTCGAACTCTCTTCCCATTTAAAAAACTCTCTCTAATGGCCGGCCCAAAATGTCTGGAATGGAATGGTCTGCTGCTGATAACCTCTACGGTTTTCTAGTCTCCTTCGTGGTCTCCTGGTCTCGTCGCAGATTCTTGTGGGATAGAGAAGCGCTACCTACATAGGTACCAATCTTTTAGGCTAACCTTTAACTCAAAAAACATAAAAGCAATTATTCATTTATTCTATTCTATTAAAAAAAGCAGGCACCTAGATTTAGAAATACATAGTGTATTAATTAGGCAAACCGGCCTGGTAGAAAGATCTACTGTTCTAATGGTGTCTTGGACCCTCAAAACCCTCGAGCTCTCTTCCCCTTCCAAAAAAAAAATTGTTTCAATTCTTACAATTCAAGAAAACTATTTCACAATCACCTTTGGCCCTCAAAACCCTCAAACTATCTTCCCCTTTAAAAAAACTTCTCTCTAACGGCTGGCCCAAAATGTTTGGAATAGTCTGCTGCTGATAACCTCTACAGTTCCCTGGTCTCCTTCATGGTCTCTTGCTCTCGTTGTAGATTCTTGTGAGATAGAGAAATGCTACCTACATAGCTACCAATCTTTTAGGCTAACCTTTAACTCAAAAAACATAAAAGCAACCATTCTTTTATTCTATTCTATTAAAACATAGTAGGCACCTAGATTTAGATATACACAGTGTATTAATTAGGTGAATCATCCTGGCAGAAAGATCCACTATTCAAATGGTGTCTTGGACCCTCAAAACCCTTGAGCTCTCTTCCCCTTCCCAGAAAAAACTGTTTCATTTCTTACAATTCAAGAAAACTATTTCAATTCTTACAATTGAAGAAAATTGTTTCACAATCACCTTTGACCCTCAAAACCCTCGAACTCTCTTCCCCTTTTAAAAAAAATCTCTCTAACGGTCGGCCTAAAATGTTTGGAACGGTCTGCTGCTGATAACCACTGTGGTTTCCTAGTCTCCGTCATGGTCTCCTGGTCTCGTCGCAGATTCTTGTGGGATAGAGAAACACTACCTACATAGTTACCAATCTTTTAGGCTAACCTTTAACTCAAAAAACATAAAAGCAATTATTCATTTATTTTATTCTATTAAAAAAAGCAGGCACCTAGATTTAGAAATACATAGTGTATTAATTAGGCGAACTAGCCTGGCAGAAAGATCCACTGTTCAAATGGTGTCTTGGACCCTCAAAACCCTCGAGCTCTCTTCTCCTTCCCAAAAAAATGAAAATTGTTCCAATTCTTACAATTCAAGAAAATTGTTTCACAATCACCTTTGGCCCTCAAAACCCTCGAACTCTCTTCCCATTTAAAAAAAACTCTCTCTAACGGTCGGCCCGAAATGTCTAGAATGGAACAGTCTACTGCTAATAACCTCTGTGGTTTCCTGGCTTCCTTCATGGTCTCCTGGTCTCATTGCAGATTCTTGTGGGATAGAGAAGCGCTACCTACACAGTTACCAATCTTTTAGGCTAACCTTTAACTCAAAAAACGTAAAACCAACCATTCGTTTATTCTATTCTATTAAAAAAAAGCAAGCGCCTAGATTTATAAATACATAGTGTATTAATTAGGTGAACTGGCCTGGTGGAAAGATCCATTATTCAAATGGTGTCTTGGACCCTCAAAACCCTTGAGCTCTCTTCCCCTTCCCAAAAAAAAACTATTTCAATTCTTACAATTCAAGAAAACTGTTTCAATTCTTATAATTCAAGAAAATTGTTTCAATTCTTACAATTCAAGAAAATTGTTTCACAATCACCTTTGGCCCTGAAAACCCTAGAACTATCTTCCCCTTTTAAAAAAAACTCTCTAACGACCGGCCCGAAATGTCTGAAACGGTCTGCTATTGATAACCTCTGTGGTTTCCTGGTCTCCGTTCTGGTCTCTTGGTCTCGTCACAGATTCTTGTGGGATAGAGAAGTGCTACCTACACAGTTACCAATCTTTTAGGCTAACCTTTAACTCAAAAAACATAAAAGCAACCATTCTTTTCTTTTATTCTATTAAAAAAAGTAGGTACCTAGATTTAGAAATACACAGTGTATTAATTAGGTGAACCAGCCTGGCGAAAAAGATCCACTATTCAAATGGTGTCTTGGACCCTCAAAACCCTCAAGCTCTTTTCCCCTTCCCAAAAAAAAAATTATTTCAATTCTTGCAATTCAAGAAAATTGTTTCACAATCACCTTTGGCCTTCAAAAACCTCAAACTCTCTTCCCCTTTTAAAAAACTCTCTTTGATGCTCGGCCCGAAATGTCTGGAATGGAACGGTCGGCTACTAATAACCTCTACAGTTTCCTGGTCTCCTTCGTAGTCTGCTAGTCTCATCGCAGATTCTTGTGGGATAGAGAAGCGCTACCTACATAGTTACGAATCTTTTAGGATAACCTTTAACTCAAAAAACATAAAAGCAACCATTCTTTTATTCTATTCTATTAAAAAAATAGACACCTAGATTTAGAAATACATAGTGTATTAATTAGGTGAACCGACCTGGTGAAAAGATCCATTGTTCAAATGGTGTCTTGGACCCTCAAAACCCTCGACCTCTCTTCCCCTTCCAAAAAAAAATTGTTTCAATTCTTACAATTCAAGAAAACTATTTCACAATCACCTTTGGCCCTCAAGACCCTCGAACTCTCTTCCCCTTTGAAAAAACTCTATCTAATGGCCGGGCCGAAATGTGTGGAACGGTCTGCTGCTAATAACCTATGCAGTTTCTTGGTCTCCTTCATGGTCTCCTAGTCTCATCACGGATTCTTGTGGGATAGAGAAGTGCTACCTACACAGTTACCAATCTTTTAGGATAACCTTTAACTCAAAAAACATAAAAGCAACCATTCTTTTCTTTTGTTCTATTAAAAAAAAGCAGGCACCTAGATTTAGAAATACATAGTGTATAATTAGGTGAACCAGCCTGGCGGAAAGATCCACTGTTCAAATGGTGTCTTGGACCCTCAAAATCCTCGAGCTCTCTTCCCCTTCCCAAAAAGAAAATTATTTCAATTCTTACAATTCAAAAAAATTGTTTCACAATCACCTTTGGCCCAAAAAACCCTCCAACTCTCTTCCCCTTTAAAAAACTCTCTCTAACAGCTAGCCCGAATTGTCTAGAACAATCTACTGCTAATAACCTCTGCGGTTTCCTGGTCTCGGTTGTGGTCTCCTAGTCTCGTCACGGATTCTTGTGGGATAGAGAAGCACTACCTACAATTACCAATCTTTTAGGCTAACCTTTAACTCAAAAAACATAAAAGCAACTGTTATTTTATTCTATACTTTAAAAAAAGGTTGGCACCTAGATTTAGAAATACATAGCAGTATTAATTAGGCAAACCACAACTAGTAGGATTAGATATACACAATAGAGGACAGAACCACTGGTCCAAAGGTGTAGAGTTGACCCAAGATAGAAGATAGGTTTGAATCTAAAATCATACATAAACAAAGAGATCCTATTTATAGTCTCAAGACAGTCCAATTTCTAGAATTGCAACAAAATTATTCATCTTCAAATCTAGAGCTAAGTACACCTTATCTACTATGTATTTACTTTCCTAAATTAGCATTTGATCATGATTACCTACACTCACAACTACTATCATTAATAATCTAGGTTGATTATTGCTCGGATTTACATTCTAGTATATTAGCCTAGATTAAGCTTAGGGAAATTTCTATTTCTTTTACATTTTGGTAAACTCGTTTGATCTTAAATAACCTAGTTTCCCTTTGGGGTTTCTTATCACCAATAGGATTTTTAGATCTATAATTTTTTGATTTCATATCTTATTTTCAAACTTGATCTTTCTTTTTCATCTGTGTGCTTCTTTGATACATCCTTCTTTTAGGTATTAGTGTCTTTATTCACTTATCATATCTTTTATCCATTGTTACTCACCCTTGTGTTGGCCTTAGAGTTTACATTTTACATCTATTTCAGATTTGATATACTTTTGCTTTTTCTAAATTTTCTATTTTTTGATTTGAGATTGACTACCCTTTGCCACATTATTGTTTATTCCCTAATCTACTCACTATCCTAATTTTTCACTGAGAAGAATTGCTTTCTTAAACCCTAATATGGCAGCCCATTCTAACAATGCTAAGATCTTTATTGGTAACCAAGTTAAGAATGATTATAAAGATTATAGTCATTATGCACATGTGGCTCAACAAGACATTCATCTTACTGGACAAGCTTTGATTGATGCATTTATGCTAATGGAATCCTCTAATCAATTAACAAATCTCATTTATTGGACATTAGTAGGATGTCCTCATGGTATAGAAAATTTTTAAGATCTTGGATCCTTGATGAATCCTTCTAATGGTGTAGCCTCCAACCCATCCTCCTCTTCTAACCCCAACCCTACCACTTCCATGGCTACTACTATTGTTAACATGAGTGTTGTACTCCTACCTCCATAGTTCCCACTTCCTTCCCCTTTGACTTTGTTCCCCAACATGGCTTATCCCATGGTTACACTCCTCCACTCATCACCTCCACTAGTGCTTCCATTCCCTCTAGCATTCCACCCATATCTAATTCTATCACTTATGTATCCACCACCATTACACCCTCCACTCATATAACCCATACTATCTCTCCATTCTAGCCCATCACAATACTTCTCATAATGTGTCCAACCCATTCATCGTTATCTCCATGCCTCTTACATCACAAACCAATTGTACCTCCTCTATCATTTCACATACTCCTAATTCACACTCAAACTTGTGAATCCCTATAGACCTAAAGACTAAACTTTTCAAGATCTCAACTTCAAGATGAAGTTAATTTAGGATGATGAAGTGGACCTATGATCAAAATGCAAGCAATTTTAGGTCAATTAGCAAGAGAGGGTAGGCTCTTCTTCTACTTTAGGCTCTACTAATCCTAGCAAGGTGTTATTTGAGGTTTGAATAGAACAATCAAAGAAAAATATTAAAAATGCATTAGATCCTAGCAAGCATACCTTATATGTTTCCCTGAAAATTTAATATTTTTAGACAATTAGGAATTCCCAATAAAAAATTATAGCATGTCTAGATTTAATTTTAATCCATTTGAGCTCCAAATTATGCAAACGTGTGAAATTATAAAAACAATGAGGGTCACTAAGTTTGATCAAACTTTCTATCGTGTGATGTCCCATGAGAGGATGCATGACGGAGGAAGAGATAAAGAGGGAGGGACGGACGGACGGAGAGAGAGATAAAGAGAGGGAGAGATGGAGATATAGAGAGGGAAGTAGCAAGATAGAGAGATAAAGAGAGGGAGAGAGAAAGGAATATAGAGAAGGGGAGAGATGGAGATATAAAGACAAAGGTAAAGAGAGGTAAAGAGATAAAGAGGGGGAGAGATAGAGATAAAGAGAGGTAGAGAAATAGAGAGATAAAGAGGGGGATACAGATAAATAGAGAGCTAGAGAGAGACAAATGGCTATAGAGAAGGTAGACAAAGATTAATAGAGAGGTAGAGAGATAAAGAGAGATTATTTTAAAAATATTTTTAAATAGAGAGTGTTAAGGAGTAAAAAGTGTCCACATGTGTTTTTACCTCCTTGTTTAGCTCCTAGGTCCCGTGATTACGTTATATCTTCAAAATGTTTCTCCCAATGCAAACTTGCCTGACACCAAGCTGGAATTGGAATATGGGCCCTTTTATTTAACTTACCCTTGACCTAAACAAGGCTAAAGGACCTAGGCAGTACTTCCCAGGCCCCTCCTTTTAGGTCAAGGCAAATTTAAATATATGTCAGCTCTTTTGGTTTAAATTGTTGATTGCGAGTGGGAAAGCATATATAAGTGTGTTTTTGAGTTCATTATTAACCTAGATGGAGATAGCTAAATAAAGACCTTGAAGTAAAAAGAAATCAAAAGCATTCATTGTGATCCTAGAGCAGATTTATGTGTTGTTATTGTGTATTGTTGCAGATATGGAGCTATCGTCTATCATTCCTTATGATTTGAAGGATCTTCATCATTCTAAGGAATCATCACATAGGTGATATCATTGTTCATTTATCATCATTTGAATCAATCATATTATCATTGTTTTCATCCTCTACCCCCACGAGGGCACACACTCTTCATTAATCAAATGGTGTTGGGAAGCTTGAATCCTATTCTGGGATTTGACTAAGGCAAGTCCCTAAACACCATAACCCCGAACTCTCTTTTATCTTCTTGTGTGCATGTTACGAGAGCAAGATCTGGAAAATACAAAGCTACAAGAAGATAGAGTACAAAATAGGGTTTCAGAAACTAAAGATAGTTGCAAAATATTCCTTCATCAAGGACTTGAACGAAATCGCCCTGGTCCTCCTGCCTTTTCTAGGTTTGGATCTAGCATCAAAACAACATTTAGAGCAAGTTTCAAGTTTACACCTTCAGATGATTACTTTAGTTGGGACTTGGGTGGTACCACCGAGGACCTCTGACACTTCTTCTTTCCAAAGACAAGTTTTATCATTCCCCTGATTATCCCTATGCAATAAGTTTCTAGGTTCCTGTCGTATTTTCTCCATTATAAGCAAATCCTCTTAAAACTAGGGTTTTCACGCATTGTTGTCCTAGGGTTTGAGAAAAAGACTAAGTTGAATCTTATCCATCTATAGCATACAAGATTTCAAGACTTGTAGCTAAGTCCTCCATTTAGAAGTGATTTGGCTCGGTCTTATCCTTGAATGTCATATGGAAAAGAGTTTGATCTAGTTATGTGGAAATATCCACCTGAGTCTATCAACCATGTATTATCACCTGCACGAGTGGCCAAGGTTGCAATAAAAGCGTCTCCATCTTCCTTCTTGGACTCAGAATCAGAATCTTGCTTCTTCTATTTCTTCTCTTCTTTACAGTCCTTTCAGAAGTGTCTATATTTGCCACAGTTCCAACATATTGCCTTGGACTTACAAGGAGATTTTGATCTCCCCTTATTCTTGGACTTGGAATGGCCACGCTGCTTCTCATCTTTGCCTCATTCTTTTTGTTTTCCTCAAACACTCAAAGCCTCTTTGGCATTCAGAGAAACCTTCCTTCTCATATTTTCAGAGAGTAGAGAACCAACAACATCCTCCATCTTCAAGATGACTGAAGTTCTCCTAATGGCTAGGACTAGGCTGCCCCATGAGTCTAGCAATGAACACAACAAAGTTTGGCACCTTTCTTCTTCATCCATCTTAGCCCCAACTGAGGTCAGCTGAGTCACCAACATAATGAATCTTTCCAGATGCTCAGAAATTCATCCACCTTCTTCCATTCTCAAGGAATACAACTTCTTCCTCAAGAAAATCTTATTTACCAAAGATTTGGCTTGGTATATCTCACTCAGCTTCTTCCAAAGATTCTTCAAAGTGGGTTCTTCGTGGACATTTATCATAATTGAATTTGCAAGACATAGTATTATGAGACCTTTAGCTTTTCTATCCATTACATCATATTGTGCAGCCAATGTTGGATCTATAGGCCTCTAGACATTTTCATCCACTTCATCCCATAGATCCTGATCAATCAACAAATCTTACATCTTCAGCTTCCACATTTCAAAGTTCATGCCAAAAAACTTCTCTACCTCAATCCTCCCACATGTCGTCCCCATCTAAAAAATATCTGCAACAAGATCACAAAGTATCCTCTGCACAATCTCCCACTAAAACCTTGATTAGCACAAAAAACCCAACAATCCACAATTGAAACCAGCATTGATTAGGCTCTGATACCACTTGTAAGGAAGTTAGAGTAGCAAAAACAACTTCCTACACCAATCTTGAGGAGAGATATTATGAAAGATTTTTAAAAATTGATCTAACAGTTACAAAAAATTCCAGAGACACATTCATAACCAAAAATAAACAATGAACACAAAACACCAGATATACGTGGGGAAAACCCTTTCAGGTGATAAACCCCACACTCCAAAAGCCTACTCAATGTATTTCAAATCCAAAAATGAGATTAAATACACTTCTAGAGTAAGTGTATTACAGGAGTATCACTAGTAAACAATTTTGAAAGAATTTCGACAGCATTCTGATAGCATAACAGTACTTGCAAACTCAACACTACAAACTACTCCTCAAGCCTTCAATTTATAGATTTCTAGCTACACAAGAAACCATATGTGGCTTACATAACCATGTGCTTTATTTCTTAGCTAAGATTCCAGTCTAAAATTAGGCTCTCACGTCCAAAGTATTCTCCCCTGTTTTTGACCCTTACAGATGTCATATAATCTGTCATAATATGCATAAAATAGGCCTTCCATAACATAACACTATGTTGTCATCTTTTGACACCTAATAAACCAATTTTCAAAGCACCAACAATATGTAATAGCTGTAGGAAAATATTAAATGAGAAATAAATACTATGGGAAATATGCAAGGTTGAGACACCTAATTTCCCAACGGTTTCATCCTATAGAATTTTCACATCATAAACTACTATAACTAACATAAATTGCTATTATATTTTGAAAACAATCATTAACACACACAATCATTTATTAACATATCATATACCATTCTCAAGTGATTTCAAACTTAAAGGTGAACATAAAGTCTGACAATGTCAAAGGAAATGTATTTGAGATATATAAAACTAAAACAGGGAAACTATGATAATTTCAAGACTCGTCACATGGGCAGGTTCATCCCTTGAGGCTGTCAGAGGAGGATATGATACTTAATGATCCATCATTGTAGCTAGGTGATCCTTGTGAGAACCTCCCAATCCACTCCTTTCTTTGTTAGTCTTGATCTTTTTAAAAAATGACGTGGTTTCAACTCTTGAATTATTGTTTTGTTATCTTCATCATTTTCTTGCAAATACTATTGACGAATGGAGGAACCTTTTTTGTAATGCTTCCTTAGATGTATTGCTCCATGTTGCTAGTTGATTGAGAGAGGATCTTCTTCTTGATGATCACTTTCCTTCTTCAATGGGTCATCATACATATATCATGGCTCCACTTATTATGAAGGTTAGGAAATTGCTTCTTTGAGAGCTAGGCTTTGTATAGTAGAGGTTGAGAATGCCTTGCTTCAGGAAATGGCTCACCTAGGAGTTCACAGGCAATCCTCATTGACCCAGACAATAGGTCCATCTCATTTGCAAGTCCCTGGCTGGATTCCTTCTCATTCCCATAGAAAACATAGAGCTTTTGATGTTGAGGATAGTTAGAGGAGACCTCATAGTAGAAGCCTCGAATGTTCCATTGATCAGAATCATCCTTGAGTTGATTTTTGATTTTACCCCCTTGAATGGGGAGATTTGCACGCTTGAGTGCACTATGCTTATCCCTTTGAACTATGATATTGGAGTGACATGTACTCATACTTTTGGTATGAACTCTATATACGATGACTTCATTTAAGTTCTACTTGTGATTGTAGTTGACATCTCATGGTTTTTATCTTTTTGTGCGCATGGATAGTTTAGGACTCTTATTTGTTTGAATTCTAAGACTCACACATGGATGGAAACACATTGATTATGTTATGTTTTTGGTCTTTTTTTAAATGCATAAGATGTAACACAAGATGTATGGATGCAAAACAAGTGTGGATGCAAGTGTAACTAAATTTCCAACTTCCTATTTCTATGCATGCCATGAGCTATGGCATGAGGTATTGCTTTGATTTTTCATGATAGAGTGTATGTAAACAAAACAAACAATGTGATTGCTCTTTAGTAGGATTTTTGACCTAGGGGATTGCAAGTTGACCTAGCATAGGAAGACCTACCAAACTTTGGGATGGGATTTTATTGAGGACTCGAGCACTAGGGATGGGAGGGAGATGAAACAGATTTTAAATTTAGTTTTGTAAAAGGAAAAATATTGATCCTTATCTAGACGAAGCATTCTAAGAGTCTTGAACTTAGACAAGCAACAAATTTTATTGGTACCTTCTAGACTTAGATCAAAGATGGCCAACAAGATAGACTTGGAGTCCTAAAGATAGTTAGACTCTTGGCTTTACCCAACTATTGTGTGTGTGTGTGTGTGCTTTGTACCTCTTTTTCTATTTTCTCTGATAGATGCTACCCTCATAGCTTTGAGCTTAGACTTAACTACACCCAAGAGTACAGACATCAGCAATCCTCTCTCTTTTCATTGTTTTAAAATTTTCTTTCTTTTTTTTGTATTTTTCTTTCTTTTTTTTATCTTTTTTTGTTAGTATCTTTTTTTAATTATCCCGTTCTTTGGAATTTTCTCTCTTTTTTGCTTTTGATTTTTTTATGATCTCTCTTTTTTTATTGCCTCCTGCGGGTATGATCCCCCTGACATTTTTGGCCAAGAAAGATAAGGGGTTGAGTGCCACCAAGAGATTTCACTATCCCGTTGGACTTCCTTTTCACTAAGGATGAATGTGGAAGGTCTTGCAAGATTTTATTAGGTATTGTAGGTTTGAATACTGACTTCACTTAGACTTGACATCATGGTTCGTTAAGACCAGGATTAGTATAAATCTAAGATATTGACTTTATTTTGAAATTGTTGGGAAACGCAAAGGGGAAATGACTGATGGTGTAGATGATTTTAGGGAATCCCAAAGACTTAAAGGGTCTACTTATACCTAGGCAACCTTAAATTCCTTACTAAGATAAAAATCGAACAAGAGCATATCACTCACAAGTACATGGTGGGATTGTTGAATGCACAAGACAACTGAGAGGGGGGGTTGAATCAGTTGTCACTTATAATTCAAAAACCCTCAAACACATTTAGATCCACATCAATTCAATTAACCCTTAAATTGTTATGATGATTAAGCATGAAAGCAAATAACAGAAACTGAATCAAATCAACATCAACACATGAGAACACTAGATTTACGTGGAAAACCCAAGAAGGGAAAAACCACGGTGAGGATTAGCTCACAATATAAAGTAATATCAACATCAAAAAATAATAGGCTCACTGCCAAAATAGAGAAGAAGATAGAGAAGATTGTTACAAGGAGAAAATTATCTCAATGCAACAGAGATGTCCACCACAACACCACCATCACCTCCATAGTCTCACTAAGGAATTGTAGACACCTTCTACTCACTGTATCCAGTAATCTAACACATGAAAGCTCGCACTGCGGTACACAAATTCGCACTCTATAACTCTATATTTCGCATCACATACATCTCACTCATCTATCTTACAATCGTTCAGGGACTCAACTTTTATTTATACCATCTTCAATCTTAAGAACATTCTCCAATGTCAACAAGGCTCCTTAATTTCACAAATTCAAATTAGGTCAGACCCAAAACATTCTCGCGGTGGAAGGAATGAAGGCAGACCACAACACACCTTACCTTGGACCTAAATCCATTCATACACTATACACCACTCTTCCACAATCATCGAAGCAACTCTGCAATTAGTGTAAACACCCAAGGTCAGTCGAACCGGTGTTAACACCATAAAAAATTATGACACACTTCCTCAAACCCAAAGATGACTCATGGACCATGCGCCATGCTTGAGCACAATCTAGAATAACCCACAAACATCTTGAAAACCAACATATTCTTCTGCAACAACTTTCACCTACCGCACAACCTTATCCTGTTTACCCAGCATACTCAAATGTCTCTGTCAAGCACTACAACTCAAGCAATCATCTTCTGGAGAACCAAACCATTAACAACTTTGACTGAAGATAGATATTGACCTTATAGGCACACTTCTAGAACTACAAGACCTAAAACCACTTTGCAGAGAAATGCGGAGCAAAAACATTTCTCCCAGACACCTTTGTAATACACAGTTCACACACTGGTGAACACATCTTCCTCTGCACATTGATCCAGCACACCAAACTCTGAATGAAGCATCTCTAAACACCTCTAAACAACATATGCAAATTGCATAAACAGTTCTTCAATATAAGGGAAATGCAGAGCAAAACCAGAACACTACTTTGCAACACAAAATACCACTGTCACATTATTTTCTTCTTTTATTCAAATTTCTCAAAAGCACTTCAAAACCAAACACCAGAAACATATTATCACCATCTTCAGCACTTCCTCATCATTAGAGACAACATCCACTCAACACCAACTGCTCATACTCTTGCAACATCTCTTACTCATACAGTTGACACCAATAACAACACAAGCTTATTGACATCAATGACAACACCGAGTGCACATACTTGCAACAATCTCCCCATTTGTCATTGATGGCAACACATAATGTGAAAAACCATCAACACAACAACATCCTTAATACTACGCTTCATACCAACTCTTTTCATTTCTCTTTCTCTCCCCCTCACCTTGCTCCTCTCTTCTTGACAATTAAATCTTTCCTTTTTCACATTGCTCTCTCCCCCTTTGACATCAATGGCAAAGGGCAACACATCTCTCTTTCATTCTCACCTTTAGACACCTACTCAAACTTGTACCTGCTCACTATTGCTTTGCAACATCTTTTCTTTTATAGCTAGTCATACTCCCCCTTAGAAATAATCTGCATTAGAACTTACTCCCCCTAACTGCAACAACCAACATGACCACTACCTACTCCCCCTGAGAGGTAGCCTCCAACATCAGTCTAGAATAAGGTATGAATCTTGAAATCCACTAGACTAATGCATCTCCTTATGCATCTAGTTCAAAGAAGGAGGGGAAATAACCACTAACATCTCCTGAAGGTACTCAAATGTATCCTTAGGAAGAGCCTTAGTGAATATATCAGAAACCTGATCCTTTGTAGGCACATACTCAAGATTTACTTCATTCTCTACAACCTTCTCTCTCAGAAAGTGATACTGGATTGAAATATCTTTTGTCCTTGAGTGCATCACCGGATTCTTTGAAATGTTAATAGCACTTGTATTATCACAGAAGATAGGAATAGGTTCATCATATACAACTCTGATATCCTTCAAGGTTTGCCTCATCCATGACATTTGTGTGCAGCAAGATGTTGTTGCAATGTATTCTGCCTCTGCAATAGATAAAGATATTGAATCCTGATTCTTACTTAGCCATGACATCACTCTACCTTCAAGAAAGAATGCACCACCACTTGTACTTTTCCTTTCATCTACACAACCAACCCAATTTGCATCTGTATAAGCACTTAGAGCAAAGTCATTATCCTTTGGATACCACAAACCATGATCTGGAGTGCCCTTTAAATATCTAAATATCCTCTTCACTGTTGCAACATGTGACTCTCTAGGATCTTCTTGAAATCTATCCACAAGACAAACCACATGCATAATATCCGGTCTAGTAATAGTTAAATATAGCAATCCTCCAATCATTGATCTATACCTACTCTAATCAGCCTTAGGAGATTCATCATTCTTGTTAAGCTTGCAACTAGTAGTCATAGGGGTACATACTAGTTTAGAATCTTCCATTCCAAACTTCTTTAACATTGCATTGACATACCTTCATTGTGAAATGAAAATACCTTTATCTGTCTAATTGATTTGTAACCCAAGGAAAAAGTTCATTTCCCCACACATTAACATTTCAAATTCTTTCTGCATTTCCTCTACAAAACTCTTACACATATCGTCATTTCCACCAAATATTATATCATCCACATATACTTCCATAATCAGAATTTGATCTTCTCCAACTTTGATGTACAAATTGTTGTTTGTGGTACCTTTATTGAATCCTTGCTATAATAAGTACCTGTCTAACCTTGCATACCAAGCCTTGGGAACTTGC
Source organism: Cunninghamia lanceolata (assembly GCA_027924645.1). Classification (NCBI taxonomy): domain Eukaryota; kingdom Viridiplantae; phylum Streptophyta; class Pinopsida; order Cupressales; family Cupressaceae; genus Cunninghamia; species Cunninghamia lanceolata. Next base: position 3,878,510 of record BSBN01001026.1, on the reverse strand, counting down.
TTCAATCTATATAGTGTCTTCTTCAATCTGCAAACCATATCTGGTTTATCTAATAACTGAAATCCATCTGGTTGTTCTATGTATACTTCTTATAACTCACCATTCAAGAAAGCAGAATTCACATCCATTTGATATACTCTAAAATCCTCATTTGCTGCAAAAGCCAAAAACATCCTGGTGGCCTCCATTCTTGCCACCGGAGCATAAGTTTTCTTGTAGTCTATTCCTTCTACTTGTGATTAACCTTTACACACAAGCCTTGCCTTGTTTCTTACCACTTCTCCATTTTCATTCAGTTTGTTCTGGAATACCCACTTAGTTCCAATCACATTTTTTCTTGTTGATCTTGGGACAATTCCCAAGTCTAATTATTTTCAATCTACATTAGTTCTTCTTCCATAGCCTTGATCCAATACTCATCCTTGCATGCTTCAATCATTGTTTTAGGTTCAACTTTAGAAAGTAATCATAGATTTACCTGTTCTTCAACAACTTTCCATCTTGTCAGTACACCTTTATTCTTATCACCAACGATTTGATCTTCAGAATGATGCTTCTACACATACTTGGGAGTTTTAAGAGTCTTTTCCAAAGCTTCTTCCTTTTCCTCAACATTTGCTTCTTCTCTACAAGAAGACTCATCTGATTCATATCCATTTACATCTGAATTCTTCTGTAGATCTTCATCAACTTTGACATTTGCACTCTCAACAATCTTTCTTAGCCTCTTGTTGTAGCACAGGTAAGCTTTGCTTTTAGTAGAATACCCAAGGATGATACCTTCATCAGACCTTGCATCAAACTTTCCTAGGTTTTCTTCATCCCTTCTGATATAATATTTGCTCCCAAACACTTTGAAGTATTTGGCAGTAGGAATCCTTCCATACCATAACTCATAAGGAGTCTTTGAACTATTTGCTCTTGCCTGCACTTTGTTCAGTATATAAACAACAATATGAATTGCTTCTCTCCAATAGACCTTCAATAGATTTTCTTCTTTTATCATTGTCCTTGTAGCTTCTTGAATAGTCCTATTCTTTCTTTCAACCACTCCATTCTGCTAAGGAGTCCTAGGGGTAGATAAGTGCCTCTTTATTCCAACATTCTCACAAAACATATTAAACTCATTGGAGGTGAACTCTCCAGCTCTGTTAGACCTCAAACATTTGATTCTAATATCCATTTCATTCTCAACCATGACTTTGAATGCTTTGAACTTATCTAGGGCTTCTAATTTTTCTTTGAGAAAAGTAACCCATGTCATTCTAGAATAATCATCAATCAATAGCATGAAATACCAGTCACCTTGAAAACTCCTTACCTTGGTAGGACCAAAAAGGTATGTATGCACCAATTCCAACAGTCTAGTAGAAGATTGATCCTTGACTTTGAAACTTCTTGCTTGCTTTCCAACTTGATATTCCTTACAGATAACATTGATAGGCTTTGTAATCTTTGGTAGATCTCTCACAGTTTGAACTGAACTTATTCTTACCAGGCTATCAAAATTGATGTGACACAATCTTCTATGCCATAGCCAACTCTAACTGATCTGAGTCATGAAACAATAACCATCACCACCTTTAAGCTAATAAACATTTCCATATGTCCTCTTTCCAACAGCTATCACAGTTCTGGAATCTTTTCTGATCTCACAGCCACCATCCTAAAACACAAGATTATATCCTTTGCTACACATTTATCCAACACTCAGGAGGTTATGTTTTAAACCCTTAACATAAAGAACATCATCAGTAGTATGTTTGCAATCAAAACTAATTAAGCCTCTTCCACATATCTTAGCAGATGTATCATCACCAAATCTAACTAGTCCTCCATCATATTTTTCAAGTTTAACAAACTTATTCTTATCATCGGCCATATGATTTGAGCATACACTATCAATGACCCAGTAGTTCTTTTCCTGTCTGGTATGAAAAGAAGCCATCAAAGTGCCTTCAGCATTAATACTTACTTCCGGAGTCCTTTCCTTCACACATTCCGCAGGGTTAGCAGCAATAGTATCATCTTTTAAAGCTACGAACAAACATTCATTATCCTCATCATTTTCATAATCAGATTCATCATCAAATATACTTGCATCTTCTCTAACATAATAGCTTTTCTTAAATGCTTTACTTTTGCTCTCCCTATTTTTACTTCTCAAAATTCTTTCTGGACATCTTGAAGCATAATGATCTATCTTGCCACAACTGAAACATTCGAAAGGCAACTTACCACTGTACTTACCAATACCCAGTTTCATTTTTCTCACAAAGTTAACTTCCATATCATCTTAATCCTCTTGATCTGAATCCACAATCTTCTCTAATTTACCAGCCTTAAAGGTAGTCTCAACTTTTCCACTACTTGTACCAAATTCTCTCATTTCAAAAACAGTCAAAGTGCCATACAATTGATCTCTGGTAAATTGATCCAAATTTTGTAATTCTTCAATAGTAGAAACTTTATGACTGTAAGCTTTGGGAAGAGTTATAAGTACCTTCATTACCACTTCTTTTTCTTCCAGATCTCCACCAAGACCTCTGATGCTATTGACAACTTCATCCACCTTCTACAAGTAGCTTGTGATGTTTTCATCTTCTGACATTCACATGGTCTCAAACATGATCTTCAGATTCTGCATTTTAGCTTGCTTGACCTTACATCTCCTTCATAAATACTTTTTAACTTTTTCAAGATTTCATTAATAATTTTCAAATTCATAACTTTCACTAATTTAGAATTAGTAAGACCACTTAAAAGAGCATACCTTGCTTTACCATTGGTTTCATAGGCCTTGATCTCATTTGCAATACTTAGACCATTTTCTGGTATAGTGTATTCAGTCTCAACAGACTTCCAGATCTCATATCCAAGAGAAATTAGATAACCTTCCATCCTTATTTTCCAAAATGCATATTATGTTCCATCAAACAAGGGAACATCCTTCTTGTGCGCCATCCTAGATCTACCTCAAGCGGTTAATCTTTCTTCTAAGGAACCTTGCTCTAATACCAATTGTTGAATGCACAAGACAACTAAAAGGGGGGTAAATCAGTTGTCACTTATAATTCCAAAACCCTTGAACACATTTTGATCCACATCAATTCAATTAACCCTTAAACTGTTATGATGATTAAGCATGAAAGTAAATAACATAAAATGAATCAAATCAACATCAACATGTGAGAACACTAGATTTACATGGAAAACCCAAGAAGGGAAAAACCACAATGAGGATTAGCTCACAATATAAAGTAATATCAACACCGAAAAATAATAGGCTCACTCCCCAAAAGAAAGGCCACTACCAGAATAGAGAAGAAGATAGAGAAGATTGTTTAAAGGAGAAAACTATCTCAATGCAATAGAGAAGTCCACCACAACATCCCCATCACCTCCACAGTATCACTAAGGAATTGTAGACACCTTCTGCTCACTGTATCCAGTAATATAACACATGAAAGCTCACATTGCGCTGCACAAATTTGCACTCTATAGCTTTGTAATTCACATCACATACATCTCACTCATCTATCTTACAATCCTTCAGTGACTCAACACTTATACCATCTTCAATCTTAAGAACATTCTCCAATGTTGACAAGGCTCCTTAATTTTTCATATTCAAATTAGGTCAGACCCAAAACATTCCTGTGGTGGAAAGGAATGAAGGTAGACCACAACACACCTTAGCTTGGACCTAAATCTATTCATACATGATACACCACTCTTCCACAATCATCAAAGCAACTCCGCAATTAGTGTAAACACCCAAGGTTGGTCAAACTGGTGTTAACACCATAAACAATTATGTACATGCTTCATCAAACCCAAAGACAACTCATGGACCACACGCCATGCTTGAGCACAATCTAGAATATCCCACAAACATCCTAAAAACCAACAGATTCCTTCGCAACAACTTTCACTTGTTACACAACCTTATCTTGTTTACCCAGCATGCTCAAATGTCTTTGTCATGCATTGCAACTCAAGAAATCATCTTTCAGAGCACTAAACCATGAACAACTTTGACTAAAGATAGATATTAACCTTATAGGCACACTTCTAGAACCGTAAGACCTAAAACCACTTTACAGAGAAATATGGAGCAAAAACATTTCTCCCAAACACCTCTGCAATACATAGTTCACACACTGGTGAACACATCTTCGTTTGCACATCAATCCAGCACGCCAAACTCTAAATGAAGCATCTCTAAACACCTCTAAACAACATATCCAAACCACATAAATAGATCTTCAATATAAGGGAAATGCGGAGCAAAACCAGAACACTAGTCTGCAAAACAAAATACCACTATCACACATTGTTTTCTTATTTTATTCAAATTTTCTCAAAAGTACTTTGAAACCAAACACCAAAAACATATTATCACCATCTTCAACACTTTCTCATCATCAGACATAGCATCCACTCAACACCAATGGCTCATATTCTTGCAACATCTCTTACTCATACAGTTGACACCAATGACAACACAAGCTTGTTGACATCAATGACAACACCGACTACACATACTTGCAACAGGGACAAAATGAAGAATGCAAAATTTTCTTTTTTCTTTTTGGAAAATTTATACTTTTTTATAGATTTTTTAGTTTATTTTATTTTTCTAGATTTTTGTGATTTTAAATTTTTAAGGATTTTCTAGACATAATACTTTTTCAGGTGAAAGGTATTAACTGTTTCACCAAAATCCTTACCTCCATTGTGCACAAAAGATAAGCATTGTTTCTGACATCTTCAATCATGTATGGACCTTTCCAGTCTTCTCCAAACTTCCTTTTCCTATATGCTTCTTATTCTTATGCTACCTTTCCTGAGGACTATCTTTCGTACTCCATAAGGTCCTATGGGATTCTCTTGTTCCTATGGTGTTTCTATGGTTTGTCAGGGTAAATTAAGATAGGCTCATAAGCTTGTCGATGAGAAGGGGTCCAATATAAGTCTCTATTAAAGTTCAATAATTCCATGAGCAAGTCAAACTCATCTTGCATATAAACTTTGACTTCAACACGTTCCTAGAAACTCTGCAATAATTGAAATAGCTCAAAGGGAGTCTGAGGCTCCCTTTTCTCTAATGAGGGAACAAAGCTTATACTCATCTTGTCATTTAGTTCTATTCGCAAGTCCATGGAGTATCCTATGTATTTTTTGGTAGCTCAGGAATTGCAAGGTCTTCTACCCTTATAGTTATTTTTAATTTGTGTTCTTTATGCAAACTCTCCTTGATTGACTTCGTCTTCATTAGGGAATCTTTCAATTATCTTGATTTAAACCTGTGGTGCCTCCCACATATCGTTAGATTGTATCGAGGTTAAAATGAAATGAAGTTCATAAGCACTAAGAGCTGTGAAATCTTTGGATGAGGCTTCTAGAGCATTTGTAGACTCATTATCGACTAAATAAATTTTCTCATGATTAGTTGTTTCCACTTGTGTTGGGAGTGTCCAAGGTGTGTGAATTTCTTCAAAAGGTGAAAATGGCACATAAGAATTTCTCATTGCCTAAGTTAGAGGTAAGTACAATTCGCTTGATGAAATCTCTCCTGGTGGTGTTAGAGGAGTATAACTCTGACGTTTCTTTTTCAGGATAAGAAAAAGCACTTGGATCCACCTCTCTTAGATCTATTGTTATAGTCTAAAATTGTTCTTCAAGCCTAGGCCTCTTTATTATAGGAGGAACTTCACCTATACATTGTTTTATTGAGATAGGTTGACTAGTCTTTTCCTGTTGGGCATCAGAAAACACGTTGATAGTGCATACATCTTGTAGACACCTAAAACTAACCATGTCTTATGACATTACCTTTCAACATTATCTTGCATCACCTTGCGACATATTTTCTTCTAGGTCCTTTTCATGACCCCTTTCATCATTCCCATTAGTTAAATAAATTACATTTATTTAACTAATCTATTTTATCCATTTATCCTTCTCCTACACCAAATTAAATAAATCATTTATATTTAATCCTATTTTCCTCAATAATCTAATTTAAATAAATTAAATATTTATTTAAATTCCACATGTCTCTCATAATATAAATAATTTTATTATTTAAAATATTTATCCCATTCACATCCCTATTTTTAAACTCATTATTTATCCGTCATAAGTACTTCCTCTCCAAAATCAATTAAAAACCCATTTATTCCCACTCCCATCCTTATTTTATTCACCTGTCAAACTCATTTATGGTGTGTCTTAAGCACTAAAATTGGCTTTCAATCCTAGCCATCCACTTCATCCCTCACCTTCCTAATCTTGACCATCCATTTGATTCCCTCTCTATCTATAAATTAAACTTTTATTTTCATTTCAAACCCTCACACTCTCTCATCAAATTGTGTATGCATGTTCACATCTCTCATTTTTCATTTATCTCATATGATTTTCTATCAAGGTTATGTTGGTTGTGTGAGTAGCCCACAATACATCCACGTGACAAATCACTGGAGCTTGGGTGCATTCCATTCCATCCTATAAGAAGTCTGAAATTATGCAATGTTTGAAGGTATATTTGCATGGTTTATCTTTATGTTATTGCTTTGGAACCACCTATCTTTGTTTTATCTTTATGGTTTATCCAATAACTCCATAGTCTTGGTTGTAGTTTCCTTTGGAACCACCTATCTTTGTTTTGATGATTCTCCCTTCTTGAACATTCTTGCTTCTACATTGTTAACTACCTTAATAGGTTGCTCTATCTTTTTAATGTGTATAGACTGAGGGGTTGGATCTAGCATGATAATTTTGTTCGTCAACAACTCATAGTCAATATAGATACCTATCTTCTTCTTGGTTGCATCTATTTTGACCATGTTGAATTGCTCAGGAACTCCCTTCACAACATAAATCTTTCCAAGATGTAAGAATCAAACTTCCCAAAATAAAGTGGAAGGCATTGGCTTCATCTTGTGAACCCACAACCTCCCCAACAACAAGTTGTAGCTAGTATCCTTGTCGATGACAGAATATTGTGGGAGCTATTTTGGATCCCAAGGAGATTGGGAGCATATTTTTTTATTGTTGCCATTTTCAAGTTATCACAACCCCTTAGTGTGTATTAACACATCATTATATTAGTGCATCCATATCCCATCCTTTAAAAAAGGGAAAATGGGACTATGTTCATAGTTGATCCATCATTGATTAGCATCCTCTTGATACAATTGTCATAGATCCACACTTGTAAATATAGATTTGGATCTCCTCTTTTAGTTAATTTAGCATTTGAAGGCATTTGCTTGAAAAAGAACCCAAGATCTTGAAGTTCAGTGTTAGGTGGGTTCATGTCAAGGTCAACTTGGTTGATTTGTTCACTAGAAGGAGTGATCCGATCTAAATACTTTAATCATATCGATTCTAAAAGGACAGACCAATGTGATAGCACATTTCTAACAAGATCTATGAAATAAATTTTAGCATATGTCTTCTTCAGATCATTTATTAAATCATAAGGTTCGATTGGAAATGGTGTAGGTTCTACTACCGAGATCACTTTTCCATGAAATTCAACTTTTTGTTTGACAATTGGTTTGATGTTCTCCTCATCATACACTATTTATACTAATCTCAACATTCTTGTTTATCCTTTTGGTCCTAATTGAGTGGAGATGTTTTACTCAAAGGTTTTGGGAGGTTGGTTGATCCTAAAGTTGTGTCTTTATTACTCGTTTCACCATTCTAATGGGTTGGGAAGGGATCTTGGAATATCTTCGTGTCTGTATTTTGTACCACAATAGGTGCTTGCTTAATGTTGTTATTGTTGTTTGTCATTACCTCTTGCATATTAAGAAACATTTCAATGAACAATTATTGTTGATCTTTTGGTACCCTTACTATGAATATGTTGTATTCTTGACACAACTCAGTGCTATACCCCCTTATCCTATGGAAAGAACAAAATTGATTATACTCATAGGGTGGATAATACGATTCATATCAGTTGTCATTCCAATTTTGGTTCCATGATTGTTTATTGGCTCTCTAATAGTAATTATTATTTTGGGGATGGTCCATAGAGTTAACATTATGAGGGAAATAATCTTTCCCATTGTAGTCATCCCTTACTTTGTTCTTTATTGGGGGTTGATCTATCACTCGGTCTATGGATGTGTTTTGATTATTCTTAAAAAATTTAATCGTGGAAGGGTTACTTCCATTTTTTCCATTATTATCACCCACTTGAGTTATTAGTTGGCCATTTGCACCATATGTCTTTTGCCCATTGTCGATCATAGCTTGGTCAATTCTTAATGCACTTTTCAAAGCTTCGTCATAGGACCTATATGGTAATTTTTATACTTCCTCATATCCCCATCAAAGACGCGCAAGAAAAGGTCACACCTTTGTTCTATTTCTTTGGTCATTTTTGTCTTGGGGAGCCTATTCCACTCCTGCAACTTCTTTTGTCCTAATCTGTTGGACCAAAGTGGCTATGAGGTCAACATGGGTCGTAACTCCTATTATTTGAGCTTCTCCAGCTTGTTGCAAACTTTTGTAATTTTCTCCACTTGTGTGCTCTCTCTAGGCATTTTCTAATTGCTCGACTCAATATGCGATATGTAAGGCCTCTTGGGACTCTCTTGCCTCTTGCAAGTGTTTTTCTAAATGTTACGCATTGTTGTCTAAATGTGTGTTAGAAATGAAGGAAACCACTACAATATGGAAATATGAAATAAAATTGCAAATCTAAACTATACTATAGAATATCAAATGAAGATGTGAACTAGCATCAAAGAAATCAACAATACTCAAAATACATACACATAACACAGAGATTTACGTGGAGAAAACCCTTTCAGGTAAAAAAACTCCACTAGGAAAACAGGGTAAATTTGTATTATCTTTGAAAAGATTATAATACATCAATTTCCTTCAATCCTACATCCAATCCAACGACACTTGTGTACCTGTAAACAAACAACTCTTATACAAAATGTGTTCCTCAAGCTTCTGTTAAATAGACTACAAGTTCACAGAGAAATTACATAGAATATGGCACGTAAAATCTAGTAAAACCAAATGCCCACTTTGTGTGGCTATAGATTATGACAATAAATGAATTCTTACATCAGTCATAACCACTTCCCCAAATGGTGTGCCCATGTTTGACCCAAATCTCATACCCCACTCTTGGGAATTCAATAAATGGCTAAAAATAGCCTGTTATAGACTGTCATAAAATCCTCTATCATAATCCATCATAACTATCCAAAATCAACTGATTCCTTACTACATATAAGAGCACAATCTTTAAGATTCTCTTACAACTATCATAAAATCAATTAATAAACCTGGATACCCCTATTTCACTTGTCTACTATCCCGAGATAAAAAAGTAAATAAATGTTATAGTCGTAATTAAATAGTTACTACAGTTGGTGGATCTTACATACCTTATGGTTGCATTTATAATTACAATGTTAGGATTAATTAAAATTAATCAGATTTATAAGGTTGATGTCACCTTAATTCTAACATTTTCCCACTTGACATCATACATTGTAAATACAAGCATAGAAAAACATAAATCAACTACGTACAAGAAACAAGGCCTTCCTACACCAAGTGAACTTTTTTGTGTTCATAGGTTTGGTAAGATAATATACAACACTCGCATAAGTGTCAATTTTCTTCAACTCAATTTGTCTATTTACAACCATTTATTTAACAAAGTGATACTAAACATCTACATGCTTAGTTCGAGCATGATACATAGGATTCTTGGGCAAACAAATTGCACTCTGGTTATTACAACCAATCTGAATTATCCTGCAATCAAAACCAATACCTGTACACAATCTTTGTAACCATACTACCTCCTTAGAGACATGAGTAGAAGACATATACTTTGATTTGGTGGTAGATAAAGCAACCATGGCTTGTCTCTTACTCATCTAACTCACAGCTCCTCCAAACAGAGTAAATACGTACCCACTAGTGGACCTTCGATTGTCCAAGTCACCTACCCAATCTGCATCAACAAAACATTGTATGTCCAATGTTTTATCCACACCATTAGTGGCATAATAAACCAAATAGTAATCAAAAGTACCGTGCAAGTATCTTAACATCCTCTTTACATAATTCCAATGCTCTCTACTAGGGTTAGACATAAACATGCTTAATACTCCCACTACTTGGGCAATATCTAGCCTAGTGCACACCAGTGCATACATCAAACTTCCTACAATACTAGCATATGGCACATTAGACATCCTCAAAATCATCTTCCCATTTGGGACACATATCTAACATAAACTTAGTGGCAATTGGTAAAGGAATTCTAATTGGCTTACAGTACTACATATTAAATCTATGCAAAATAGTATTCACATACTTACTCTGTGATAATTAAAGCTTTCTATTACCTTGACCCCTTTTGATTTCCATTCCTAATATGTACCTTTCTACTCCTAGATGCTTCATTTCAAATGCACCTGAAAGTTGAGCTTTGAGCTCACTAATCATACCCTTAATGTTACTGAAAAACAACATGTCATCCACATACAAGGTAACAATTAGTATATGACCATTAATACATATAATGCAAACACAATGATCTTCAATTCTCACAAAACCCAATTTCAACATAAAAGAATCAAAATTTTGATACCACATCTAGGGTGATTGTTTCAAACCGTAAAGAGATAGTTTCAACCTACAAACCAACTGTTCTTTTCCTTTTACCTCAAATCCTTTTGGTTGTTGCATATAAATTTCCTCTTCTAGATCTCCAAGCAAAAATGTAGTCTTAACATCCATTTACTCAATTTCAAAATCATAAGCGACAACTATGGATAAAAGAAATCTAATAGAAGATAACTTAGCAACAAGAGAGAAAATATTACTGAAATCAACTCCCTCTCTCTGGTCTATCCCTTGGTTACCAGTCTAGCCTTGTACTTTTCCAATGAACTGTTTGTTCCAAATTTATTTTTGTAGACCCACTTAAATCTAATAGCCTTCCTTCCTTTAGGCAAATGAACAAGATCCCAAGTAGCACAAGAGTCTAATGCCATCGTATCCTCCTACATGGCTAGTTGCCAAGACTTAGTACCATCAACAAGAATAACTTCTCTGTAAGATCTAGGTTCATCGTCAATACTCAATAAAACAAATACACAATGAAAATCTAGTGGGCTATACCTGTAAATTGGATTATGTTGTCTTGTGGATCTTCTCAAGGGTGGACTAAGGGATTATTCCTCTTGTTCTTTTGTATACTTAACTTATTATGTAATCACATAGTCTTCCTCCTCTGAAATTTCACTTGAACCCTCTTCTTCTTCTTCTCCATCTTCAAATCCATCCTTATGTTCTTCCTGATGTGCATCTTCTTGCTATGAATCAAAATGTGCTATCCTTTTCCTTTCTTTTTCTTCTGGCTATACAAGATCAGAAATAGCTCTAAGTTCCTTGAAAATCAAATCTCTATAATGGACAACTTTCTTGGTTAGAGGATTCCAAAGCTAGTATCCAATAAAGATGCATTTTTGTGCTTTTGGATCCAACTTAGAACACTTTTCTTTAGGTGCATGAACAAAAGTCTCATGGCCAAAAACTCTTAAATGTGAAACAAAAGGTTTCTTACTTGCCCACACTTCATAAGGAGTCAAATCAAGAGCCTTACTAGGAGATATGTTTATCAAGTAACAAGCAGTACTCACAGCTTCTGTCCAAAAGCATTTATCCAACCGTACGTTGCTTACCATGCTTTTGGCTCTTTCCATAATTGTTCGGTTCATCCTTTATGTAACACCATTTTATTGTGGTATATATGGAGTAGTCTTTTGTTGTATAATACGTACATGCTTACAAAACTCATCAAATTCCTTATAACAATATTCCCCTCCATTGTTAGATCTCAATACTTTTATCTTTAGTCTTCATTGGTTTTCTACTAAGACTTTAGATTCCTTAAACTTAGTGAAAACTTTAGATTTATGTCTTATAAAGTAAATCCATGTAAATATGGATACATCATCAATGAAGGTAACAAAATAACAAGATTTTCCAATTGAATCATTATCCACAGGATCAAACACATCTGTATGAATAGTTTCTAACTTATTCTTCGCTTTATTGCTTCCTAAAGTAAAATATGATCTGTTTTGTTTACCAGACACACAATGCTCATAGAAATCAAAGTGCTCTTCGGAATAGGAGAAACCATCCAACAATATTTTATTGATAATAGTTTTCAAAAACATTTTTACTTATGTGGCCCAATTTGTAATGCCACAACATACATGTATTTTTAGATTTTTATGTCACAGAGGTGGGTTTGCAAACAACAATGGAATCAAGCCTAAACATAGTTTCCATCCTTGTTCCCCTTGCTACCACCAAGATTCCTCTCACTAATTTGCAACCATGCTTGTTAAATGTTACATGCATTCCTGAATCATTCAACTTTAAAACAAAAAAAAATTCTAGCCAATCTAGAAATATATAAAACACTAGGAAGGGTTTTAATCCTCCCATCACTGAAACACAACTATATCTTTCGTTGTCCAACTATTAGATATGTAGTGTTTTCCCCAAGGTAGACATTACCTCCATCATATTTTTTGTATGTGGAGAACCACTCATTGTGAGGAGTCATGTGATAAGAGCATCCTAAGTCAACTAACCAATATTCATTGGATACAACATTACAAGCAAAAAGTAAAACCTCATCACCTGCATCGAAGGACTCCCATTGTTTCTTTTTGTTTCTACATTCCTTCTTAACATTCCTCTCTTTCTGCAATTCAAACACTTAACTTTGTTCTTCTTCCAAGAGTTTTAGACCTACCTTTTTTATTCCTTAGGCCCCTTATGATCTCCTTTCAATCCTCTTTCTTTTGACCTACCCCTAACATGAAGAGCATCCACTGAGCTATCCATAGCCTTTTTCCTCATTTTTTGTGTCAATAGAGTTGCAACAAGAGCATCCATCTTTGAATCAACAAGGTTAGCAGTGATAACAAGGATGAATTCTCCCAAGACTCAAGCAAAGAACAAAGAATAATAATACATTTGTCTTATTCCTCAATCTTAACATCAACATAGGCTAATTGACTCAAAATTAAATTAAAAAATTTTAAATGCTCTGCAATAGATTCACCTTCCTTCATCTTAAGAGAAAACAATTTTCTTTTTAAATACAATTTGTTTACTAGACTCTTGGCTTGATAAATCTCATCTAGTTGTTTCCATAAAGAATGTGTGGCCTTTTCTATAGAGACATTAAGTAAAATAGAGTCTGCAAGACATAACTGGATTGTGCCCTATGTCTTTTTATCCATCTTGTCCCACTCATCTTGATTGATTGTATTGAGTTTCTTATATTTTGATGTCACCAACCATTGATCCCTCTCTTTAAGGAGATCCTCTTCCACAACTCCTAATTTGATGCATTAATTTTTTCAATGTCTATCTAAGATGTAGATTCAACCATGATTTTCCACACACATAAATCTGCAAATCCAGAACTCCCATTGTAACACATAAAACCTTCACACTTCCAACCAATAAACAAAGTTGGTTAGGCTCTAATATCAAACGTTAGAAATGAAGGAAACCAGTACAATATGGAAATTTGAAATAAACTTGCAAATTTAAAATTATATTGTAGAATATCAAATGAAGATGTGAACTAGCATCAAAGAACTCAACAATACTCAAAAGCCATACATAAAACATAGAAATTTATGTGAAGAAACCCTTTCAAATAAAACCTCCACTAGGAAAGGAGGGCAATTTTGTATTATCTTCAAAAAGATTACAATACATCAATTTCGTTCAATCTTGCAAATCCAATCCAACTACACCTATGTACGTGTAAACAAACAACTCTCATACAAAATGCATTCCTCAAGCTTTTGTTAAATAGACTACAAGCTCACAAAGAAATTACACAGAATATAATGCCTAAAATCTAGTAAAACCAAACACCCACTCTGTGTGGCTATAGATTCTGGTAATAAATGCATTCTTACATTTATCACAACCACTTTCCTAAATGGTGCACCCAAGTTTGACCCAAATCCCATGCCCCACTCTTGGGAATTCAACAATTGGCTAAAAATAGCTTCTTACAGGCTATCATAAGATCTTTTATCATAATCTGACATAATTGTCCAAAATTAACCAATTTCTTACATGTAAGAGCATACTTTCAAATATTCTCTTACAACTATGATAAAATCAAATAATAAACATGGACACCCCTGTTTCACCTATTTACTATTCCGAGATAAAAAGTAAATAAATGTTACAATCACCATAATTAAATAATTATTGCAATCAAATGATCCTACATCTTTATGTTTGTATTTACAATTACAATATTAGGAGTAATTAAAATTAATCAGATTTACAAGGTTGATGACACCTTAATCCTAGCATTGTGTTGTTTCTCTTACATAGCTAGTTGAAGGTTGACCTACCTTGTGGATTTCTGATTGAATGAGCACTCGACGTGCTCTTCCTTGGTTAGAGTGAGTTGGTTAAGCTATTGCTTCTTGTTCTTAAGTGGAATTGTCAAATGTAAGAGGGTGACGAGTTTCTCACCTATCATTTTCGTAATCTAAATCTCCATAGTTTGAAGCAGTTTGTGACCGGTGCAATGGATCGGGTAGTACATACCTATCAAACAAGGGTGTGTCAAGTTCTTTAGAGGGAATATTTTCTAGGTTTCCTTCAGATTGCATCATATTTAAGGGTGTCATAGACACCACAAAATAAATGGAATGGAGAGTGAAAAGGATGAAGGCGATGGGTCAGATGAAAAGGAGAATGGTAAATGAAAGTGGAAGTGTGAAAGGAAATGTGAAAATCTCCCTTAGAAGGAGTTTCCCCTCACATTGGGTTCACCAAAACATGTGTTCTTTAGAATGTGACTCAAATAATTTGCGAGTGAGTCACACTCCAATGTGACATATGAACTGTCTCCATCCTAAGGGCGACCTCCTAGTCCCTCCCGCTCTTGTGGCAAGAGCCAATCAAGCAAAGGTGGGATTGGGTGGTTATTTTGTTCTCATTCTCGAGGGATTAGAACATCATGAATGGCGGTTAGGTTGTCTGCTCGATGTGTGTGATGATGATTGTTTCTATGGAAGCATTTGATTGTAGTTGTTGTGGTGATAACAATATAACTTAAAGGATCATTAGTCCTGACTCTCCTAAGCCTAACACAAAGGTTGTTTTGTTCATTGATAATGCAGAGATGCTCTTATCTCCTTTCTTCATCTCGAATGATTTGTTGTATCAACTCTTATTAGTCTACGATGCATCGGTGATGTTTTTGTTCTTGAATGGTTTGTTCTATGTTTTGTTGATCCTGAATTGGATGGGGGAAGTTCTTCCCAATCTCATCGAGGCTAGATTCTATCCAATATACCCTTATGCCTATGCACATTGAATGCTTGTCAAGAGAGGGAAAATTTTGTGTTGTTGACTATGTTGAATGTGTTGACTATTGATCTCATGATGGTATCGAAGGCTTCTCTTTGCCTAAATGTTTTGCTTTGATTTTTTTGATGTGTTGACTTCGTGATGAAATTGAGGGTTTGTTCATTTGTTTTCTTTCTACATTTTCCTAATTTTTTATTTTTGTTGGATGCAAGCCATATGAATGCAGTACAAAATTCAGTTATTTTTCTCAAAATTTTGATGTGATCTAATTAATTATGAATTGAAAATGGATGCAATCTAAATTAATTTTTCAATGCAATCTAACTATATTTTTGTTGTTTTATGGAATGATTTTCAAATTTAATATAATGAATTGAAAATACAACTAATCTATGAGCAATGGAAATAAAATTTAATCTAGGAATGCAAGGAAAATCTAAACTAAGCAATTAAAAACAAATCTAATCTAATGCAATAAAGAAAGTCCTATCAAGAGAAAAGAAAACAAATTATTTACTTCCTCAAGAGCAAAGATTTGTTCTAATTACTATTGAAAACATGAAAAGAACTTGAAAGAAATTGGGCATCAGTGCCTAGCGGGTTCTTAGAAGTCCTTCATGGCAGCCCTCTCTTCCTATGTAGTAGTGAGGTTCTCCTCTTGGAAACGGGGATGAAGATGGGAGCAATTCAATCAAATTGAGATTTGAAGCTAAAATAATTGACAAATAGGGATGAGCATTTGAATGTTAAGAAGTGCAATGGGCTTGAGAAATCAAGCTACGCAAATAAACAAAAGGCATGCAGAATACTGCACGAGCATGAGAATGCTATGGAGACAACTATATGCAAAGCAAAGCAAAAATAAGGATGTGATACTAAACTTGCCTCCCCAAATGTATAGAGGAGGGGGTATTTATAGGTTGAAAATCAATACCAAGGGTGGTGGTGATTAGGGAGTTAATAGGTTTGGTTGGGGAGTGATCTGATTCTGATTGAGAGTGCATAGTAGTTGGAGAGCAAATCACAGAAGAAGAAAGGGAGAAAACACATGACTGATTGGAAGATGAGATTAGATTGATTGAGAGTCATGGGTCAGTTATGGGGAGTTAGCAATCAGTTAGACATGAAGAATCCCACAATCAAGACTCGATTTAGAGAAAAATTGGGTTAGAACTGAGAGAAAACATGCATGTCAAAAGGTAACAGGGTTGCCCCTTTTGGAAACTGGGTCACTCCTAGAGATCCCACTTAAAATGCAGGGTACCCTTGGAGACCTTGAAGACATAAGGGGCGACCAATAGGGGGTGGTTTCACAGGTGGTTTTCAGGGTTGAAGAATGATCTAGAAGGGTTGAAAATGGTTTTGGGACCTTGAAACAAGGCATTGGACTTATGCAAAGTGGGTCACCCCTTTTACCAGGGCAGGTCGATTTTGGAGACCACACTTTAGTGGCAAGGTCTCCCAAGGAGACCATGAAGACACAAAGGGTGATCTAGAACAATAAACTTGAACAAGCAAAATGAGGGTACAAAAAGCTTGAGAGGGTTAATTAGATAGATCTAGAAGGGTGAAATGATGAAAAAGATGATGAGCACATAGTTATACTAAGCGGGGGGTGAATCAGTATAATATAATCTTTTACCTTTTTCAAATCTCAACAACCATAGCAATATCAATCACACAAGATCTATCAATTATGCAACACAAGGAGAGAATGAGATTTAAGTGGAAACCCTTATGAGAAAACCAAGGAAAAATATTGCTCATATATATAATTCTCTTACAAGATTTGTAGGCACCAACCTACATGAGACTCCCATCCCCTCTTGCACAATTTGTGAGCACCAACCCACTAGAGACACCAATCCCTGCAACTGAGCACCAAACTAGCAAGGCACCAACCTATAAACTCTTCAATGGATGATATGTCTTCACACAATCTGAATGTTTTATACTTCCTTTCACAAATATGATTACAACCCACACAATATCCTTTCTTCACAAATCTACTCCAAATCATGCACAAAGTTTCACAAATTTGATCCAAATCATGCACAAACTCTTTTCAAAAATCTAATCCAAATCATGCACAAACTCTTTTCATACAACTGATCCAAATCATGGCACTATCTTCTCATAAATTTCTCCTTTTATATCTACCCAAACTCTTCCTCTATCTCTGCAAGATCTTCTTATTTGTCTCAGCACAAGCTTCTTCTTTATCACAACATAATCTTCTTCTTTATGTCATCGTTAACTTCTTTTATATTTGCAAGATCTTCTTCTTTATATGTGCATAGATCTCTCTTTTATTTCTGCCTCTAACTCTCCTTTATATCTGCATAATCTTCTTCTATATTTATGCCTCTATCTTTCTTACAAATCTACCTTCAACTCTCTCATACAAATTTGCCTCTAACTCCCTTTACAATATGCTCTTTAATCTGCACTTATCCTTCATACATGGGTAGTATATTTTGTTCAAAATAAGTCTAAAACACTCTTCATCAAAGTCTATCCTAGATCTGCTCTTTACGAGATTATATCATAATCTTTTTTCACACTTCTCACTTTCACTTTCTTCTATCATTTTGTACATCTCTAAGTGAGTCAATTTGCTAGAAGACATACACTTTTGATAATGAACAATCATATCTATTATTGATCGCCTCTCCTCACACAAACTTTTTGTCTCGTATGCTAATTACTTCTCTCTTCTCTTGATCGCACCACTTGAGGATAACAAATCGTACCTCTTGATCAATTATATATAACACATGGTGGAGCACTACCTTGGGGAGTTCGCCACCTTAACACATCAATTTAAATCTTTAATTTAAATTATATTTTATCTCCATCACCCAAGGAGAGTCAGCCTCATTTATTTATTCTTCCAAAAACATTTTTTCATTTCTTTCAAAGAGAAATTCGGCCCAATAGATATAAGTTTAAATCTTTAAATTTAAACTTCAATCCAAACTATAGTTTGACCTCATCATTATCTTTCTTCAACGATCTTCAACGAATATATTATAAGGAGTTGTTCTAATTCTCTTAACTTTAGCATCAATGACTACCATATCATCTATTCATTAATAATAATAATGATTACCTTTTTGACATCAATGACAACATGTACATGCACCTTTGACATGAATGACAACATTTCCAACAAATCTCCCCATTTGTCATTGATGGCAACACAAACACAATCCTTTACTTTTGCATTGCTCCCCCTTTCTTTATTATCTCTCCCCCTTTGACATCAATGGCAAATGGACATTTAGTATACTTCTTTTCTCCATGATGTGATTTGTAGTGCTTCTATCTTGAGTATTGTTGTCTTTTCATTGATGTCAAAATGTTGATGATCTTGGTTATGATCTCTCAGATTTTTCAGTGAAATAGTTTTGTGAAGTTACAGTGGGTTAGTCATTTTAGTGAAGTTTTAGTGACTTGGTTGAAGTTTTCAGTGACTTGGTCATCTCAGTGAATCACAATTCCTTAGTCTTGGTCATCTCAGTGAATCACAATTGCTTAGTCTCAAATGGTATACTTGACTTATTTGTTTCAAGGTGTGACATTTGATCTTCAAGTTTTGCCTTTTAAGTTCATTGGTCATAATCATTTGTTGCTTTCCATAAATTGGTCTATCATATTCATAAGTTGTGTATATTGTATCTCATGCCAAAATGTAGTTAATCAGTATGTTGTCACATATGTCCTTGTCGTATGTTATAAAGCTTCAAATGTCTAAACCTTCATATATGTGTCAAAGACCTTAAAATAGACCTAAGTCATTATCATAAAATCCTCTTTTAAACTGTCAAAGCACTTTTGTTTTAATGCCAAGTTGACCGGTCAGGGAGGTTATCGTCACTTAAGTGATAACTTAAGGGTCAAAACTCCATTGTTCTTACCAACCCCGATGCCTAGGGTGCCCGGCCACCAGGTAGCGGATATTCTAACTCGGCGGAAAACTCTCATCGACGTCCATCATTTAAAAGACAGGTGGTAGGGTTTCCATACCAGATGGATAGTTTTAAAAGGAGCTTTTGTCAGCACATTTTGAATTTGACATTTTCCGTGCTCACAAAAGCAAGAAAATCATATTTGTTTCCATTTTTTGTGTGACAACGAAGACCAAAAGATGTGAAGTTTGAAGGTTTGGAGTTGGAAAGTTTGTCAAGATGATTTTGTCAGATTTGGCATGTGAATCGACAAGATTTTATTCAAGATGAAAACTTTGATTTTTTCTTTTGAAGTGTGATCATAAAGAGGTGTGACAATTGTTTTTTAAAAGGTAGTTGATGATGAAAAATGTGGAAGAGTTTTTGACAAAGGATAGATCAATCTGCTGTGAGATGAACTAGAGGACTTTTGTGAAGAGGTTTATGTTAGTTTATTTTTGCAGAAAAGATGTCATATCAATTTTTTTGCAGAGATACAGGATGTTAAAATTGAGAAGAAGGTTTATCCATTGGTAAAATTGAAATGAAGTTTTTGGTGTGTTGTAGAGGTATGAAAAGTTTTTGAAGACCAGATTAATTAAATGATTTGAAGATGATGAATAATTGATGATGTTAATTCAATACATTAGTTTGTAGAAAAGTGTATTTTTGTTAAAATTTTGAATAGGAGAGATAAGGTTTTGAGATTTGATTGAAACAAGGAAACCCCCTGATTTATTTTATTCATTGTTCCTCAGATAATGATAGTCAGTGAGACTTGAGATGAAAAACAATATGCCAGTGAGGCAAAAATGTATTTGTCAGTGAGACAATTGTAAACCCAAATTTTATAATTTAAGCCAGTGAGGCAGTTTGAGTGATTTTTATGCCCCAGGAGGGTTTTCCACTCGGGAATATTTAGTGTCAAAATCTTATGTGTTGATATTTTGTATATTTTCCATATCTGTTTGAAAATTTCTGTAATTGTGAAATCAAAGTTCATCAAAAGTTTGAAAGGTGATAAAGTTTTTAACTACACTGATTCACCCCCCCTCTCAGTGTTGTGTGTGCTCCTACAATTAGTATCAGAGCTTGGTTCCCTGTCAAAGCTTAATCAGCTTGGGTAGATCATATTTCTGGAGTACTTATCATGGTAAGTCAAGAAGGTTACTCAAATTACAAAGCACCTATGTTTGATGGATCTAACTATGCTTTTTGGAAATTCAAGATGGAGTCATATTTGTCATCTTTGGGGTATGATGTGTATGCTGCCATTGTTACTGCATATACCGCTACAAATCCTCCTAATACAGCTGATGAGAAAAGGGCATATGAGAATAATGCTAAGGCAAAAAATGCAATATGTTGTGGTCTAACCAATGATATACTTGTCAAAATCATGGAGTGTAAGACAACTAAGGAAATATGGGACAAGCTATCAAATGTTTATTAAGGAGATGATAAAATCAAAGAAGCAAAACTGCAATCCTATAGAGCTAAATTTGAAAGTCTCAGGATGAGTGATGATGAGAAAGTGGCAAAATATATTCTAAGAGTTCAAGAAATTGTAAATGCTATAAGAGGATTGGGTGATACACTGGAAGAAAAGACAGTTGTTACAAAAGTCTTAAGGACTTTAAATCCAAAATATGAATCCAAAGTGTTTGTAGTTGAAGAAAGAGACTTAAGTAAAGTTACCTTTGATGAACTTCATGGCACTTTCACAGCTTATGAGATGAGAATTAGTAATGATATACCTTCAAGGAAAGAAGCTGCTTTCAAATCAGTCAGAAAAGAAAAAGAGATTTCTGATTCAGAACAATTGGATGATGATCAAGAAATATCTCTTGCAAGTAAGTTGAAGAAGGGATCTGTTGGTAAGTACAAAGGTAAACTTCCATTCAAATGTTTTGAATGTGGAAAGATTGGACACTATGTAGCTCAGTGTCCTTACAAAGACTTAGACAGTGATGAAGATGAAAACAAGAAGCAATTCAAAAAGAAACAGTTTGTTTCTAGAAGGAAAAATAATTTCAGAAAGAAAAGAAGTTTGTTCATCAAAAGTGTTGATATGACTGAAAGTGATTCAGATGATTTTCTTGATGAAAATGCACAGACTTTATTTATGGCTATTCTAAATGAAGTTCAAAATGAAAAATGTGAAGAACAATCAAACAGTTGTGAAGCTGTTATTGATTTTGAAGGAGAATTGAAGTGTGCATTAAGTCAAGTCCAGAAACTTAAAAGGGAAATCATTGCACAAAGAAGTCAGTTTCAAAAAGAAAATGATATCATGAATGATAAATTAACTTGTTATGAGAAACAGATTACTGATCTAATTCTGTCTCTTGAAGAAAGTAAGAGAATTATTGATGATAAAAGCAAAGAGTTGAATAATAAGGACAAGGAATGTCAGACACTTGAAGCTGAAATTGTGGATCTGAGAAGGCTTGATATGTGCAGAAGTAGTGATAAACTTGATGATCTTCTTGATAGATAAAAAGGATTCAAAGATAAATCAGGTCTCGGATTTGAAGAGGGACAATGTTCTCAAAAGGCTAGTACAAATGACAAATCAATCATAAGGACAACAAACTACAAAAGGAATGAAACTTTCAGGTATAATGCTCATTTTACTGGATATTATTTTTGTTGCAACAGGTTTGGACATAAAGCCAGTGAATGTAGATTTGGAGTCAGGAGAGAAATGCATTTATTTCCAAGGAACCCATTCATGTTTTTAAGAAGTTTGAAGTGTCACAATTGTAAAAATTTTGGGCATATTGCCAAATTTTGTAGACCTTCTTTGCAAATGCAGCAAACTACAAGGATTACTAGTTCAGGTTTGTCTTCTTTAAGTCCTGAAAAGAAGTTGCTTGTTTGGAAACCTAAGGTAATCAATAAGAGCTTTGATGTTATGATTACACAAGCTGCTTTTCATGCCAAAAAGAAGGAACAGTGGGTGATTAACAGTGGCTGTTCCAACCACATGACAAGAGACAAAGATAAATTTGTTAAATTTGAAGACATTAATGAAGGCTCTGTTATGTTTGGAAATAATGATTGCATTATGATCAAAGGCAAAGGTACAATTCTTCTTGATGATGAAACACCACTACATGATGTGTATTTTGTAGAGGGACTGAAGCATAACTTGTTAAGTGTTAGTCAAATATGTGACAATGGCTTTAATGTGGTTTTTGATGCACATGGATGTGAGATCAAAAAGAAATCAGGTAAAGTTATTGCAACAGGTCTAAGAACTAGTGGTAACATCTACAATCTTCATAACTCTGAAACTAAAAGTGTTGATAGCCATATCTGTTTCATGGGTCAAATTGAAGAAAGCTAGTTGTGGCATAGAAGACTTGGTCATGTGAATTTTGACAATCTTGTGAGAATCAGTAGGAATCACAATGCTAGAAATATGCCTCATATTTCAAAACCAAGTAGTACTACATGCAAAGAGTGTTAGTTGGGTAAGCAAACCAAAGTTAGTTTCAAACCTAAGGAGTATTTTACTTCAAAACCTCTGCAGCTGGTACATTCAGATTTGTGTGGTCCTACAAGGACTAAAGCTCTGGGAGGAGAAAAATATTTGATGCTTTTCATTGATGATTTTTCAAGAATGACATGGGTAACATTCTCAAGGCATAAATCAGAGGCATTTGATAGATTCAAAATCTTTAAAAAGATGGTTGAAAAGGAATCTGATTTCAAGCTAAAATGTTTAAGGTTAGACAATGGAGGAGATTATACTTCAAAGGAATTTGAGGAGTATTGAGAAAAACATGGGATAAGAAGGCAATTCCCCACTCCTAGAACTCCACAACAAAATGGAGTAGCTGAAAGAAAGAACAGGATTGTAAAAGAAATGGCAAGAACCTTACTTCATGATGCAAATCTACCTAACATCTATTGGAGAGAAGCTGTTCATACAGCTGTATATACTTTAAACAGAGTTCAATTAAGGGTAAAGTCAAATTATACTCCTTATGAACTTTGGTATGGTAAGTCAGCTAATGTTGGTTACTTTAAAATTTTTGGAAGTGTTACATCAAGAAAGATAATGATAGCTTATGTAGTTTTGAGTCTAGATGTGATGAAGGCATAGTTCTTGGTTATTCTACACATAGCAAAGCATATAAGTGCTTTAACAATAGGCTCAAAAGAATAATTGAAAGTACTAATGTTAAGGTGGATGAGGATTTGCAGCCCTGTATGCAGTTGATTCATGACAAGGAAGATGATCATCATTCACAAAAAGAAGAAGAAATTCAGGAAGAGGAAGAAGATCCTAAAAAATTTGT
The DNA here is from genome assembly GCA_027924645.1 of Cunninghamia lanceolata. Lineage (NCBI taxonomy): Eukaryota > Viridiplantae > Streptophyta > Pinopsida > Cupressales > Cupressaceae > Cunninghamia > Cunninghamia lanceolata. The sequence goes on along the minus strand of BSBN01001026.1, from coordinate 3,854,809 downwards.
TGATGTTAAGACAAAGACTCCTTCAAAGGCATATCAAAGAGATCATCCTCATGAGTTGATCATTGGGGACAAGGATAGTGGTGTGTTAACTAGAAGAAAGCTTGCTGGTGCACATAATCAAGCACATGTGTGTTTGATATCTGAAATGGAACCAAAGAGTTATGTTGAGGCCAGCAAAGATGAAGCCTGGATTAAAGCCATGGAAGAGGAGTTAAGCCAAATAGAAAAGAACAAAACATGGGAACTTGTTCCAAGACCAGAAGGTAAGAATGTCATTGGATCAAAATGGGTTTTTAGGAATAAGCTTGATGATAAAGGTAAAGTTGTCATAAACAAAGCTAGATTGGTTTGCAAAGGATATTCACAAATTGAAGGAATTGACTTTGAAGAAACATTTGCTCTTGTTGCTAGATTAGAAGCTATAAGAATGTTTTTAGCTTTTTTAGTTTATAAAAATTTCAAAGTTTACCAAATGGATGTAAAATCAACCTTTCTAAATGGAGATCTTGAAGAAGTTTACATGGAACAACCAGAAGGTTTTGTGAATAAAGATAATTCAGATCGTGTTTATAGGTTGAAAAAGGCCTTATATGGTTTAAAGCAAGCTCCAAGGGCTTGGTATTATAGACTAGATAAGTTTATGCAAAAACAGGGGTTCACAAAAGGAGGTGTGGACAGTAATCTGTACTATCTAATCAAAGGTGAGGATATTCTGGTTGTTGAAATTTATGTTGATGATATCATTTTTGGTAGTAACAATGATGATATGAGTCATTCATTTCCTAACATCATGAAGTCAGAATTTGAAATGTCTATGTTGGGAGAATTGTCTTTCTTTCTTGGTCTTCAGGTATCTTAGCTTGAAAAGGGAATATTTATCTCACAAAATAAATATGCCAAAGAGATGTTAAAGAGATTTAAAATGGATGATTGCAAACCTTTGGGTACTCCTATGGAAACAGGGCATAAGCTAAGTAAAAATGATGAATCACATGAAGTAGAACAATCTTTGTATAGATCTAGGATTGGTAGCCTTTTATATCTCCCTGCTTCTAGGCCTAATATTATGCAGGCTGTTTGTTTGGTTGCAAGATTTCAAGCTTGTCCTAAACAATCACATTTGAATTTTGTTAAGAGAATCTTTAGATATATTAAGGGTACACTTGATTTTGGTTTATGGTATCCTAGACACAATGATTTTACACTTCTTGCCTATACAGATGCAGACTGGGCTGGGTGTCCTGATGACAGAAAAAGTACAAGTGGGGCAGCTTTCTTTTTGGGTGGTAGATTGGTTGCATGGCATAGTAAGAAACAAGATTGTGTTTCTCTATCTACAGCTGAAGCTGAGTATATTGCTGCTTCTTCATGTTGCACGTAGGTACTTTGGATGGTACAATCACTTCTTGATATTAAGGTTGAAGTTAAAAAACATGTATCTATTCTTTGTGATAACACTAGTTCTATCAATATGTCAAAGAATCCTATAATGCATTCAAGAACTAAGCACATTGCTATTAGATATCATTTTCTAAGGGAAAAGGTGATTGAAAATGAAGTTGCTTTGGAATATGTGCATACAAGTGATCAATTGGCTGACATCTTCACAAAGCCTTTGCCAAAGGAGACATTTGAAACTCTGAGATAGAGATTAGGAGTTCTGTCTCTTGTCTCTCTTCAATAAGTTACAGAGATATTAGATTCAGGGGGAGTTGTCTTCTATATCATTTTGATGTCCCGAATCTCATTACATTTGTACATAGTTTGTATATAGTTTTTGTACATATTTTTTTGTGGTTGGTAGTGTTATAGTATTTTGCATTTGATCAGTGTGAAGTAGAGTGTGGGTTTTGATAGATTTTTTTCATGGCAGAGGATTGCATTTACAAGAACAGGACTCTATTGGTTGTGGTATTTTTTTTTGCCTTTGACATTTTTATGTCAAAAAGGGGGAGAAGTGAGTTATGGTTTTTGCCATCAATGTCAAAGACAAAGGGGGAGTTTTGTAGTGCTTCTATCTTGAGTATTGTTGTCTTTTCATTGATGTCAAAATGTTGATGATCTTGGTTATGATCTCTCAGATTTTTCAGTGAAACAGTTTTGTGAAGTTACAGTGGGTTAGTCATTTCAGTGAAGTTTCAGTGACTTGGTCGAAGTTTTCAGTGACTTGGTCATCTCAGTGAATCACAATTGCTTAGTCTTGGTCATCTCAGTGAATCACAATTGCTTAGTCTCAAATGGTATACTTGACTTATTTGTTTTAAGGTGTGACATTTGATCTTCAAGTTTTGCCTTTTAAGTTCATTGGTCATAATCATTTGTTGCTTTCCATAAATTGGTCTGTCATATTCATAAGTTGTGTATATTGTATCTCATGCCAAAATGTAGTTAATCAGTATGTTGTCACATATGTCCTTGTCGTATGTTATAAAGCTTCAAATGTCTAAACCTTCATATGTATGCCAAAGACCTTAAAACAAACCTAAGTCATTATCATAAAATCCTCTTTTAAACTGTCAAAGCACTTTTGATTTAATGCCAAGTTGACCGGTCGGGGAGGTTATCGTCACTTAAGTGATAACTTAAGGGTCAAAACTCCATTGTTCTTATCGGGCCCAATGCCTAGGCTGCCCGGCCACCAGGTAGCGGATATTCTAACTCGGCGGGAAACTCTCATCGACATCCATCATTTAAAAGACAGGTGGTGGGGTTTCCATATCAGATGGATAGTTTTAAAAGGAGCTTTTGTCGGCATGTTTTAAATTTGACGTTTTCTGTGCTCACAAAAGCAAGAAAATCATATTTGTTTCCATTTTTTGTGTGACAACAAAGACCAAAAGCTGTGAAGTTTGAAGGTTTGGAGTTGGAAAGTTTGTCAAGATGATTTTGTCAGATTTGGCATATGAATTGACAAGATTTTATTCAAGATGAAAACTTTGATTTTTTCTTTTGAAGTGTGATCATAAAGAGGTGTGACAATTGTTTTTTAAAAGGTAGTTGATGATGAAAAATGTGGAAGAGTTTTTGACAGAGGATAGATCAATCTGCTGTGAGATGAACTAGAGGACTTTTGTGAAGAGGTTTATGTTAGTTTGTTTTTGCAGAAAAGATGTCATATCAGTTTTTTTGCAGAGATACAGGATGTTAAAATTGAGAAGAAGGTTTATCCATTGGTAAAATTGAAATGAAGTTTTTGGTGTGTTGTAGAGGTATGAAAAGTTTTTGAAGACCAGATTAATTAAATGATTTGAAGATGATGAATAATTGATGATGTTAATTCAATACATTAGTTTGCATAAAAGTGTATTTTTGTTAAAATTTTGAATAGGAGAGATAAGGTTTTGAGATTTGATTGAAACAGGGAAACCCCCTGATTTATTTTATTCATTGTTCCTCAAATAATGATAGTCAGTGAGACTTGAGATGAAAAACAATATGCCAATGAGGCAAAAGTGTATTTGTCAGTGAGACAATTGTAAACCCAAATTTTATCATTTAAGCTAGTGAGGCAGTTTGAGTGGTTTTTATACCCCAGGAGGGTTTTCCACTCGGGAATATTTTGTGTCAAAATCTTATGTGTTGATATTTTGTATATTTTCCATATCTGTTTGAAAATTTCTGTAATTGTGAAATCAAAGTTCATCAAAAGTTTGAAAGGTGATAAAGTTTTTAACTACACTGATTCACCCCCCCCCCTCTCAGTGTTGTGTGTGCTCCTACATGATTCTCCCTCTTTTTTGTGATAATCCCCCTGTCTGTAAAGCTCCCCTTTGTCTCTATGTGACTTGGGTGATATGCTTCCTCTATAGCTGTCCAAAAATAATTTGGATGATCTTAAGTTTAACAAATAAAAAACTTGTTTTGTTATCCCATCATTCTCTATGCATCTTGAAAGATGGAGAATGCCTTCAACTCTTCACAAAGAATAGCCCCTTTTATGTAATGCTTCCTCTTTCTATAATTCTCCCCCTTTTCATTCACGGTAAAGGGATGTTCATTATACTTCCATCCATGCATTCCATGGCATTATTGCATCAATAAGAATTCTTTTAATGTGAATTCAAATATAAGCAACAACATGCAAATATACGAGCATACTCTTCAGGCAAAGACTCCTTTGGATTGTTATCATTCTCCTGTCAGGCTTTTGGAAATCTCTCTCATCAAGTTTAGTCTTACAAACATCTATATCACAGTCTTCTTAATCTTCTCATGGTAAGCTTTGTGATCCACATTCCTATTCTCTCGCTCATAGCACCTTTATCGTGATTTCTTCCTTCTTTCATTGTCTCAAGCCTTCTAGGCTCTCTATCATCTTGACATCAATTCTTCTTCACTTCGTTATATGGTAACTTTCTAATATGTAGTCTACTACTACCATATTATTTTCTTTTCTTATAACTCTTCCCCTTTGATCAATGACAATGAAATGCTCATATAGAATATGCATTATTTGATCTATCTTGAGTTGTCTTCTCCATGGAGCTAAAAGATAATGCAATGGTTAGCTCCCCTTGCACTTGTACTTCTCCTTATGAACTAGGTGATACCACTTATGCATGAAGTGTAGTTTGCACAAGCATAGATTCTTCTTTCTCTTTCTCTTGTTCCCTTATCCATACTTTTGTATTTTCTTCCTTTTACTTATTCATGGCTTCCACTTTCTTGTTCTACTTAGGGTGTTCCACAAAACCACTTCTATAGATATGTGTTGTATGTCCATAGTTGTTGCACTTGTAGCACACAACATTGTAATACAACAAAGGAGTAAAGGAGTTATAGTTTCCTTTTGGGAACCCATAAGAACTCCTATTCTTGTTCCAACCAACACTTCTTGATTGTGTTCTACAATCTCTTACCTTGTGACCAAAGTTGTTGTTCTTATTTGATAACCCATCAAGACTTCTATTATTGTTCCAATCAAATCTTATTGCATGTGTCCAACAATCTATTGCTTTATGACCAAAGTTATTACAAGAATAGCAATGACCATAGAAAGAATGTTGAAACTGGGTCTTTTGCGCCTGCCTTGGTGGAAGGGGTTTCCCAAATGTGCCATTCTTAGCTTATGGATGACGACTTTGCTTCAGGTTCTCCTTCCTTTTGTTGATAGAACTCTGAAGAGTATTTAATTAGATCTTCAACTTTTCTTCATTTAATTCCTTTGTTATAGAGCTTTGACCTTCTTTGTATCCAATACCATTCTTGTCAAATGTAGACCTTTGAGAGATGATTATTTTATCTAATATTTCTGAACTCTTTTCTTTCTTCAAATCATTGTTTAGTTGAGCCATAGTTTTCTCTAACTGCTTCCTTAGAGAAACGATCTCAATTTCTAACTTTTTGCAATTTTATTTTTTCTCCAATTGGCTTCTTACTTCTCCCTCAATTCATTTTCCTTCTTCAATTTGAACCTTTAGATCTACAATCTGTAAAGTAGAAAAGAGAGACTAGCTTAATAGATCAAACTAGGTCAAACCCTCTTCTACAAAAATTGGGGCACAAATCGAGCTTGGCTTCTACCCAAGAAGGAGAGCTAAACTATAGGGATTCTGCCCTTTTGTTGTATTAAGAAGGAATTAATCAAATCTAAACAATCAAGCTAGAGTCAAGACAAGAAACCCTAGTTGATGAAGATCTGAGCATAACATATAAACAGAGATAGATACGAATAATTCGAAAGAATCACAGAGGTCAGGGAGCAGAGTAGAACCTGATTCTGGAGGCCAAAATACCAAGGACAAGGGCACTTGGGTGCCCTAGACCCTAATTAGGGTTAGTAGAAATTAATGTCGTAGTCGGGTCTGTACCTACAAGTTCTATCTTCTTCGCGGAAACCAGCTCCTGAAACCTGTTCATCTGACCTACACACATGCAAGAAGGAAAATGGTTTGGTGCTATTTAGGAGCTTGCCTCAATCAAGCCCTGTGAATGGTGCTCCCACCTCCACAATAGCAAAGATGATTGATAAAGAGTGTATGCCCTAGGAAAGAAGAGGGAAATCTGGAGTAGAATGGAATGCTAAAGCAAAGCACGAAGGAAAGAGTTCACCATGAGCATGGAATCCCTTGTATGCTTGTAGGTGACGTCTCAACTTGACTCATGAAGTCAATGTAGCCTCCAAAGATCTTCACAAGACCTACAATATGTTAGTGTCATAGCAATAATCCACAATAGAGAGCATGAAAGATAAAGAGAGAGTGTGCTAGAGTGTCAATATTTGCTATAGAGAGTTAGATGTTCAAATGAATAGAATAACTTACTTTTATATGCATTCTTGTTGATTTCAAGAGAGTTAAACCACATAAGGCTGACATTAGGAATGTCTTAGAGGGCCCAAGCTAACAAGGCACAAATTTAGGTCTGGGCTAAAGAGGGGACCAGGGAGCTTGGGCACCCTTGTCCTTTAGCCCAAGATTGTCAGGACAAAGGCATTTTAAGTGTGTTTAACCCTGCCTTATTATTCTTTTATAGGTTTTGTGCATCGAGATCAAGTATTACATGCTTAATGCTTAAAAAGGTTTTAAAATAGGTCCTAATAAACAAGTGTAAATATTTGAGGCCCATCTAGGAGCTAAACAAGGTGTAAAATAGTGGTATGCACATTTTACAACATGACATTTAGCCCCCACTTTAGCATGGGTACGAACTTATGTTCAAACTCATACTAAATGACATAGAAGATGCAACAAACAAAACAATCATAGAAGCCCCGAAGAATGCCACCGAGATTGAGGGGTGTTTAAGCCCCTAAGCTTAGGATTCTAAAGTTGCAAACACATAGGATCATAGAAGCCATATAAAATCACCAAGATTGAGGGGTAACCAAGTCCTAGACCTTATGATCCTAGGAGTCCATGACGATCGACATACACATAAGACATGTGACATACATGAAACATTTAGAAGCCATGGGATAAGAGAAGACATACACAAGGCATACACTTGAGAACTCATAATGCATACACGCAACACACAAAGCATACACGCAATACACAAATCATACACACTCGATATGAAGTATACACATATAAGGCACAAAGTATACAGGGGACACACATAAAACACACATGGAAGACACATGGAAAACACTTGGAATACACACCGAGCACTTGAGAGACATACATAGAGAACACATAGAGGATGCAACACAAGTAACACATAACGAAAGACCTTGAGTCAACATGATAAGAGAGACCTCGATCTAAAAGGCATCTCAATCACCACGCATCATTCCCCAAGATGCAATAAAGAAGAATACTAAGGGATTAGATAGAAATAAGAAGAAGCAAGAGGAGAAGTACAAACACACCATACACATAATCCACCTCAAAAGGAAAGTGTCTTGACTTGATGAAAAACATCAAGCTACCTCTCGCAAGAGGAATTACATGAGGCCTTGCAAAATAAGAAGGCGAAGCAACCTTACTACCAAGCTCAAGTTGGTGGTGCAACCCTTCTTCCAAATATACAAGGGAAGTCTTGCAGAATAAGAAGGCGAAGCGACCTTACTACCAAGATCAAGTTGGTGGCACAACCCTTCTCCCAAACATGCAAGGAGCTTCAACGTAGGAGAACAAGATGACTCAAGACCTTTCTTCCAAGTTTCAACCTAGGAGAACAAGATAGACTCAAGATCTTGTTTCGAAGCTTTCCATAATCCTCTCCAAGAGAGTAGCAACCGAGATGATCAACAACTATCTAGATAGCAAGAAGAAGGTGAGGTGCATAACACTATATATGCCCCCACCTTAAAGTGATTGGTAACTCCAATAGGGAGAAATTACCTTTAAGATAGAGTGAAAAAGAAAAATGAGACAAGCACAAGAGACTTCGAAAAGTGCATGCCCAAATGCTATGTGTTTTCCAAAAGCTACATCGCAACAAGGGGCTGCCCCCAGAACGAGCAAACCAAGGTGATGCTTATAGGCATGATACACAATGGCTTGTGTAGTCATGGTATGATGTTGAGCATTGCTACAAGGTGCCACATAAAAGAAAAGTCATTTTTGTGAATAATTTAATGATTTTTCCCAACTGTTGACACAAAAATGGACCTGGGGAAACTTTTCAGTGATCCCATGGTGCCATTATCCTCCTGGGGTTCCCTAGACCCTGTAGGGCCCCAGACCCTGCAGGGTACCTAGGTCCTCCTTGAGAACCCCAGACCCATCGGGGCACCCTGGTCCCAGGACCAAGTTACGTCTAATTTTTTGAATGATGATGAAGTATAGCTGATCAAGATTTGATGGATATTTTGATTTTCCTACCATAGGATCCCCAAGTATGCAAAAATGTGTTCTTACTCCTTGTACCTTTGTGCTAACAAGGGTGCTGAGGGAGAACAAAACATCACAATATGGGGATCACAGTATATACAACATAACACAAAAGAGAAGAAGGTACCGCTCTTGTGAGTCAGCCTATAACAAATCATCCTCCCCCAACTTGATTATAAAGTGGAAGAAGGACAAGGTGCTCTATGGACTACATCAAGCTAGAGCCAAACCTTGTTCGAAGTTTTTGAATTTTACTAGTCAAGACTCGACATTCATTAGTGGAATAGCCCATTGCTTGATGATATGCACAATAATGTGTTGAATGATCATTATGTTGAATCTTTTTATGTTTTAGAGGAGGAAGAGTGATTAAGCAGTCTTTGTGTAAACTTGACAACATACACTCTTGTTGAGAAACAAGGGAGGATGTAGGAGGAGTAGGAAGCAAACCTTTTTGTTGTGAACATGGTGGTGAGAATGTAGGAGGCGAGAATGTAGGAGAAGGCCAAAAACCCAAACCTACTTTAGACAAGTGCAGGTTAGGTTCCACGGGTTCCTTAATTCCTTGTTGTTTACATCCTAACCCATTTCCATTGTATCCTTGTTTAGAAATAATTTTGAATCCATGCCCATAACGCTTCTCCAACTTTGAAGTAAGAAGAGAGGTCATATGGCTAGCTTTGTTGACTTTAGATGTGTGATTATATGTTGAAGAAGAAGGATCATTATTTGTGTCACAGTGAGGAGGGTCAATCTTTGTTTCAATCATCCCATGGGCGTTGAAATCTAAAGAGGCCACTTCACCACCAAGACGTGCATGATTCATTCGATTGAGATGATATCACAGATGGCCGCTATTCTTGTAGGGGAAGGTGGATCTTCATCTATCTTAAAGGTTCCATCATCATTAAATTTAAGTTTAAGCTTTACAGGAGTATGATATTGTGTTGAGGAAATTGTATTTACCTTTGAGGTTTTTGAGTGTGGAGGTGAGATTTTATATTCATCCGCAAAGGAGGGTGTAAAATCTAATGAACCCCAATCATCACCGAAAAATGCATTCAAAGGACCAACACCATCCTTACCAAAACAATTGTTAGCAGCAGAGGGTAATGTTGAAGAAGGGATCACACTACTCAAAGGAGTTTGATGTCTCTCTTCTAATTTCAAGCAACTATCTAGAGTCAGATCGACTTCAATTCTAAGCACTTTGTTTTCAAAGATGAATTTTACTGAACGGTGAAGGGTGGATGGAATTGCCCCCATGGCATGAATCCTTGATCTACCAAGAATAAGATTGTATGAAAGAGAATTAGGCATGACATGGATAAGGGTAGGCAATGTCTTAGGTCCATCCTTAAGAGGTAAAGGTAATAGTACCTAATGATTGCCTACCAACATTATCAAAGACACGAATTTTGAGTTTATCATCCAGTTGAATTAAAGATGTATCAATATTGCATTTATGTAGCAAATTTATTCCACAAACATTAAGACTTGATCCACCATCAATCATGGTGTGTCTTATCCTCTTTTTATTGAAGAACACAAATAAGAAAAGAGGCTCATTTTGTTGTTGAACTTCTATGGGAGGTAACTTGTGTTGTTGGAATGTTATATCAAATGTTGCAACCTACATACACTTAATAGAGATGCTACATCATTCAGTCTAGCAACGGGTGGAACACTAACCTTTTGTAGAGCCTCATGGAGCATGTCTTGGTATGTAGGCTATGTTTGTATTAAATCCCACAGAGAGATCTTAGCCAGAGTAGCACGGAGCTGCTCGACAAGATCATATTCTTTACCATTATGAGTAGGAAGACGAGGTGCTTGAGGTAGGTTAGGTTGAGAAGGTGGAAGAGAGATGGGCACACTCGGTGCTTTCTTATTTTGTTTGTTATTGTGGGTGTTGTATGTGTGAGTGACCACATCATAATGGGATTGATGCGACACATTTTGAACAACTTGATTTCTTTGAGACATTTGTTTTACAAAATTAAGATAATAGCCCAGGGGTCGAGGTGGTGTTGGATCACCTTGAACCATAATCACCGGTTTGAATTGAGGAGATGTGTTAGGTGCCTCATGCACAATTATTTTAGGAACATTAGTACACTTATACACTATCCTCTTAGTGGGTGGAGCAAGCCTATTAATGATTATTGAATTGACATTGTTTTATTTTTTATTAATCTCAACATCCATCCCCAAGGGATTTAATGCGAGAGACCTCTCTTCATCCACTAATGCTTCATCTTTTAAAGGGATAACATTGGAATGAAGAGAGGGTAAAGTGTTGTTAAGAAAATTATTGATGATTGTATCCTTAGTGATGTCCAATGGATTTGAACATGCAACCAAAGGAGAGCTATCCATGGTATTCACATCCTTAGTGATATCCAAGGTGCTTGAACATTCAATCAATGGTAGAAGATCCACAGGATGAGCCATAGAAACCTCATGTACTATGTTAGAGATAGGAGATTTAAAATTATTAGATGGATGCTCACTATCTACCCATGGAGGATCATTCATGAGAGGAGGCTCTTCATCCACTAATGCTTCATCTTTCAAAGGAAGAGCATTGGAATGAAGAGAGGGTAGGGTGATGTTAAGGAACGTGTCAGTGATTTCATCTTCTTACACCAAAATATCCTCGTAAGTGGGAACCATTTTGGGAGAGGGATCCAAATCATAGGATGAAATAGACAAAGCTAGGTTGCCACTACAAGTATTAGAGAGTAGATCCATGGGAATAGACATGGAATTGTTATGACTTGTAATAGAAGTAGAAGAAGAATTATCACCATCATCTTTCTCATGACAATTCATGGAGATGAAATTAGTAAAGTCCTTTAATATCGAAGGATACTCATTCATGAGAGTTATGAAGTTATCAAAATTAGATACATAATCAAGGACTTCAAATTAAGAGTATTTAAAGATATCCCTATCATACATGGATTGTTTATGAGTCAAAACATAAGGATGCATATTAACAAATTTGTAAAAAGTTTCAAAAGCTTTGATATATGCATGCAAAGATACCAAAGAAGAACATTTAGAAGAAGCCATGATCATATGACTTGTCTATTATATGAAAGTATGATATAGAACAACAATGTACAATCAGATCTATGAATTAATCATGGACTACCAATATGAAATTGAGATTGCAATTAGAGACCTACAAGTGTAAGAGAAGTGGAGTCTTCCAAAAATTGTGATATTTTTGGTAACCACAACAACTAAGTATTGAAAATGTAGGATGTGAATTATGTGCAAAAGAAGTTCCTAAATAATGTATCCAATTGAATGCAACAAATATTTATAACACTTTTCTTTGATAAAGAATGCACTAAACACAAGACTAGCTAGGGTTTTATCATCAAACCCTAGATCTTAAATGTTCATTCCTAGACCAAAATGTTTTTGATGCAATCCTTATTTTTGAATTCAAATGAAATTTATGACATTATATAGCAATTCAAGATCAAGTTTTATAACATAAGCAAAATCTGAAACAAGATTTTAACTACAAACCCTAGTTTTTGAACTTGACTAGGTTTTAAAAAATGTAACGTTTTCACCAAATCCCTAGCAAATGAGAGCTTCAAATGCAAGCTGCAACACCATGAAATGATTATCCACTACAATACGACTCAGATATGATGCAAAAAACATAGATTTAAACTTTTCAATGATGGTCTACAACATATGCAACAAAAATAATGCACAAATATGCATTTTTGCAAGCCTAAAAATGCTTGATTTTTTCACTTTTTTCAATGCAAATATGTAAGATAAGCTTTACAACAACAAGGATGATAAGGTAAATAAAATTAAAAACCCTTAATTAATCCAATAATGCAACAATATTTGCAATAACACACCAATTTACAAACCCTAGGTTGAAGATTAGCTAGATTTTAAAAAAATGCAAGGTTTTTTCAAACCCTAACAATGAAATAATGCAAAATTAAGCTATGTAACCAATGATGAATGAATGGAATATAATTAGATCCAAGGTAGAAAATTGCTCAGATCTGATGCAAGAAGGATGCCAAAGTGCAAGAATCAACGTGTTCACCAAAATGTAATGTAGAAAATAGAGACTAGCTCAATAGATCAAACTAGGTCAAACCCTCTTCTACAAAACATTGGGGAACAAATCAAGCTTGGATTCTACCCAAGAAGGAGATCCAAACTACAAGGATTCTGCCCTTCTATTGTATTTAGAAGGAATTAACCAAATCCATCTAATCAAGCTAGAGTTAAGACAAGAAACCCTAGTTGATGAAAATCGGAGCATAACAAACAAACATAGATAGATATGGACAATATGAAAGAAGCACCGAGATCAGGGAACAGGGTAGAACCTAATTTTGGAGGCCAAAATACCAAGGAAAAGGGCACTTGGGTGCCCTAGACCCTAATTAGGGTTAGCAAAAACTGATGTCGCAGTCGAGTTTGTACCTGCAAGTTTCGCCTTCTTCTCGGAAACCAGCTTCCGAAACCTATTCGTCTGACCTGCACACATGCAAGAAGGAAAATGGTTTGGTTCTATTTAGGAGATTGCCTCAGTCAATCCCTATGAATGGTGTTCCCACCACCAAAATAACAAAGATGATTGATAAAGAGTGCATGCCCTAGGAGGGCAAAGGAAAATCCAAAGTAGAATGGAATGCTAAAGCAAAGCATGAAGGAAAGAGTTTACCATGAGCATGGAATTCCTTGTATGCTTGTAGGTGGTGTCTCAAATTGACTCAAGAAGTTGATGTAGCCTCCAAAAATCTTCACAAGACCTGCAATATGTTAGTGCCATAGCAATAATCCACAATAGAGAGCATGAAATATAAAGAGAGAGTGTGTTAGAGTGCCAATATTTGTTAGAGAGTTAGATGTTCAAATGAATAGAATAACTTACTTTTATATGCATTCCCGTTGATTTTAGGAGAGTTAAACCCCATAAGGCTGACATTAGGAATGTCTTAGAGGGTCCAAGCTGACAAGACACAAATTTAGGTCTAGGCTAAAGAGGGGACTAGGGAGCTTGGGTGCCTTGGTCCTTTAGCCCAAGATTGTTGGGACAAAGGCATTTTAAGTGTGTTTATCCTCGTCTTATAATTCTTTTCCTGGTTTTGTGCATCAAGATCAAGTATTACATGCTTAATGCTTAAAAAGGTATTATAGTAGGTCCTAATAAACAAGTGTAAATATTTGAGGCCCATCTAGGAGCTAAACAATGTGTAAAATAGTGGTGTGCACATTTTATGATGTTACACAATCATCCTTTCCACTTCTTCAAAGGCTTGAGATCCTTTGGCTTTGGATTCATCATTTTCTTGAATCTTTGATTTTAGTTTAGAGTTTCTCCTTTGAAGCCTTTCGATCTCATCAGAGGCAAAATGGAGTTCCTCTTCAAGATCCACCTCTTCATTATCTTTTGAATATTCATCACCCTTTGCTTCCTTTTCCATAAAAAAGTATTTCTTATCCATCACTATTAGAAAATCTTTCGTCGCTTTCCTCCGATGAGCTGTTATATTCCTTGGAATAAAGACTCTTCTTATACTTTTGGAAGTTCTTCTTTTCCTTGTGCTGATTTTGTTTGTAACCCATCTTGTATTGTTGATATTCTCTTCTTTCTTCATATCGTAGTCCTCTTCCTCGTCGTTGCTTTTATTTTTGTCCTGTAGACACTTAGAAGTGAAATGACCAAATTTACCACAATTAAAACATTTATACTCTTCCTTGTGCTTTCCATATCCTTTCTTGAACTTTCTTTCAAAATGGGCTTCTTCTTCATCCGTTTCATTATTTGAGCTATTATTTGGTTCATACTCTTTATTCTTTCCTTTTCTCAAAGCTTTGAAGGCTGCCACCTTTTTAGATGGTTGATCTACGGTTCTCATTTCATAGGGAGTAAGGATCCCATGCAGCTCATCCTTTGTTAGTTTGTCTAGATCTCTCATTTTTTCAATTGCTAACACTTTTACATCAAATCTCATAGGAAGGGATCTTAGTATCTTTTGCACAATCACATTCTCTTCAATTGTTTCACCAAGTCCTCTTATAGTGTTCACGATCTCATCAACTCGAAGCAAATAAGAAGTTATGTTTTCATCTTCTTTCATTTTGAGGCTTTCAAACTGTCCCCTATGGGTTTGAAGCTTTGCCTTCTTCACTTTGTCATCTCCTTCATAAATCTTCTTTAGCTTATCCCAGATCTCCTTGGTAGATTTGCAACACATTACCTTTACGAACTCTGATTTAGACAAATCACATAAAATAACATTCTTAGCTTTGGCATTGCTTTCGCTAGCCTTTTTTCCATCCTTATCCATTGGTGGAGATGCTAGAGCAGTATAACCATTTTCAGACCCTAGAGCATTTAAATAATTTTCCATCCTTATGCTCCAAAAGGCATAGTTTTTCCCATCAAATAGTGGTGCCCTATTTGAAGAAAATCCATACCCTTCTTGTCTGGCCATGTGTGCTTCTTGTAGAGAAAAAGCCCTACATTTTGACATACTTTTTATTTTTCTAAGGTTGAAGGGTCAGAGTCATTTTTGGGAGCGTATGTCGTTTTGTGTCTTGAGGTATCAATAGAAACAATGGTTAAAAGGCAAACAAGAGTCTATGATAGTTTCATCTACTTGTCAAAAGTTTCTTGCAAAATTAATAAAAATAGAAAGATCCATGTGTTGCAATGGTACATCATTTTGAGTTTTGATATTTCTGGCAGAGTTTCTTTTGCGTCATTGGTTAGAGTCAACAACGTGTCACAATGGTGCATATTTTTGACTAACAGATTTTTGACAGGGATTCCTTAAGCACCATTCACTGAATCATTTGTAGTGGAATCCATGTGTTTGTTTCTCGCACTGTTTTAAGCTTGACAGTTTTGACATGATATTTTGTTGCGCCATTAGCTCAAGATATATGCATGGCAACATTGTACACGAGATGGGGTTTTAAAAGGAAAATAATGCATATTGGTGTGTCATTGGCTGGAGTTGTAATGTGTCGGCATCGTGCATCATATGGTGGGTCCCGATGAATAGAAAGAGAATAGCCACGTGTTGGTGCTGTGCATCTCTAAGAGTGAAAGGTTTTTGACAGTATTTTTTGTTGTGCTATTGGTCTGAACTAGAAACAACACAACAATTCTTCTCCATGCAAAGTTTCATTCTTCATGCAGAGTCTTATTCTTCATGTAGAATCAAGGGAGTGTCTCAGCCACAGTCTGAATAGTTATCAACATTTTTGATGCTTTAAGTTTTAGTTAGTTTATGAGTAATTGTTGTTTTCTTTCAGAATTTCTAGTTGGAGATTGGTTTAAATAGGCCTATGTATTTCGTTTCAAAGGAGAAGATATAAACAAAAAAATAGTAAGAATCTTGTAAAGTCCTGATGGACATTTCTCATAAAGGATTGAATATTATACGACTGTGCCAACTTTGGCCTTTCATATTTTTTTCTCCAATCAACAATGAAGGGTGGTGATGTTATGTGCTAATTTGTTTCAAGATTCTTATTTGTTGTATGTGATGCATTTTGGCCTATGTGATCCAATAACAAAGTGATAACGTTTATAAATTGCTGTAAAATCATGCATGTTTGCTCTTTTGAAGGTTATAATTTATTGTTGTTATCGGTGAATGGATGCATTGTGCTGTTTATTTCAAAGCATAAGATCATGTTTCGACGTATCACCATAGGTTATATTCTATTTGTAGTTGTTTATTATCCAACATTTCTCTCTTTTCTTCTATATATCAAGGATTCAAAGAAGAGCTGACTTCTATAAAATCTAGAGGTTGTCTCATGAATCAAGTCCCACATTTATGAGATTTCCCATTGTTGGTTGGTTATACACAAATTTAATTATCAACACTTCCGAGATCTACCTTTTAGTGGTTAGGCTGTTCGTAAAGGAACCTGCTCTGATACCAATTGATGAGTACACACTTATACTGAGAGGTAGGGGTGAATCAATATAATACAATTTTTTACCTTTTTCAAATCTTAACAACCATAGCAATATCAATCACACAAGATCTATCAATTATGCAACACAAGGAGAACACAAGATTTATGTGGAAACCCTTACCAGAGAAAACCATGACAAAATATTGCTTATATATAATTCTCTTACAAGCTTTCTCGGTACCAATCTACAGGAGATTCCAATCCCCTCTCGCACAATCTATGAGTACCAACCCACTAGAGACACCAATCCCTGCAATTGAGCACCAACCCATCAAGGCACCAATCAATGGATGTTATGTCTTCACATGATCTGAATGTCGATATACTTCCTTTCACAAATTTGATCACAACCCACACAATATCCTTTCTTCACAAATCTGATCCAAATCATGCACAAACTCTTTTCACAAAACTGATCCAAATCATGGCACTATCTTCTCATAAATTTCTCCTTTTATATCTACCCAAACTCTTCCTCTATCTCTACAAGATCTTCTTCTTTGTCTTAGCACAATCTTATTCTTTATCACAACATAATCTTCTTCTTTATGTTAGCATTAACTATATTTGCAAGATCTTCTTCTTTATATTTGCATAAATCTCTCTTTTTTTTTTTCCTACCTCTAAGTCTCCTTTATACCTGCATAATCTTCTTCTAAATTTCTGCCTCTATCTTTCTTACCAATTTCCCTTCAACTCTATCATACAAATCTGCCTCACTTGCTTTACAATCTACACTTATCCTTCATACATGGGCAGTATATCTTCTTCAAGATAAGTCTGAAACACTCTTCATCAAAGCTTGCCCTAGATCTGCTCTTTATCAGATTATATCATATTCTTTTTTCACACTTCTCACTTTCACTTCCTTCTATCCTTTTATACATCTCTAAGTGAGCCGGTTTTCTAGAAGACACACCCTTTTGATAATGAACAATCACATCTATTGTTGATCGCCTCTCTTCACACAAACTTTTTGTCTCATATGCTAATCGCTTCTCTCTTCTTTTGATCACACCACTTGAGGATAACAAATCGTACCTCTTGATCAATTATATATAACACATGGTGGAGCGCTGCCTTGGGGAGTCGACCACCTTAACACATCAATTTAGATCTTTAATCTAACTTATATTTAATCTTCATCACCCAAGAAGAGTCGACCTCATTTATTTATTCTTCCAAAAACATTTTTTCATTTCTTTTAAAGAGAAAGTCGGCCCAAGAGATATAAGTTTAAATCTTTAAATTTAAACTTCAATCCAAACTATAGTTTGACCTCATCATTATCTTTCTTCAACGAATATATTATAAGGAGCTGTTCTAATTCTCTTAACTTTAGCATCAATGACTATCATCTCATCTATTCATTAATAATAATAACGATTACCTTCTTGACATCAATGACAACATGTCCATGCACTTTTGACATCAATGGCAACATTTCCACAAAAGCCTCTAAGGAAAGTGAAATTCTCCTCTTGTGAAGTGAACTGGTCATCTTGTGGAGGCTAGAAAGTGACATGATGACTTGTTGAACATGGGTTAGGTGACTAGGACTATAGTGTGCATGACCTTAGAAGGTTAGTTTGGGGATTGGAGAAACACAAAGTGAAAAACTAATGAAAACGTGTTGCTAAGAAGAAAGCTACTGAGAGGCTGTATATATTTCATGCTTACTGTACATGATTAGGACTATAGCTCATACTCGGACTACCATGTAAATATGTGCACCTTTTTCATAGTTACAAGTTCACGCTTCTGTATCGAGTAGCTAAACGATTTTGAGGGCTTAATATAAACCCTCCAAAAAAAATACAAAAAACAAAATTTCAAAGTGGTAACTTATACCAATACTATTTAAGACTCAATTACATTCAACCATAAAGTGTTCCCAAAATCAAGCTGCCACTTACAAACTTAAGTGGACCAGAATTGAAGACCGTGACCTTCTACCTTCCTTACCTAGTTGAATTGATGGATGCATTTCTACCTTCACCAAATGCATCACCGATCAATTAAAAATTGCATCTGAAAAAAATAAGGCATCGCGAGAAGTAAGGACTGGTAAATTGACAAAGTAATTCAAAGATTTAACATTGAGCAGGGAAAAGGCGCCGAGATGGAGAGGAAACGGAAGGGTTTAATGGCTAGACCCTCAGCCTTGTCTTTTTTGAAGATCCCCAGAAAAACCCTCCGATTCTCATTCCGCTCATTTCTGTTATTGCTTTTTTTCTTGGCGATCTTAGCATTCGTGCCTCCCATTTTCTTACATCTCAGATTGAAGCGACATGCTCAGGTAAATAGTAAATGTCGAAATTCTAAGCTTAATATTTTAAAATTTATTTCTGCAGACGCTTCAAATCCAAAACACCAGCGGGCCTTAATAATGGCAAAGAATTTATGGACTAACAGCATCTAATTGAGATTAAATATATGTTTAAACTGGTCAATTGATGTGCAATTTCGTAAAATATACGATGCTCATTTTTCTGATATACTTTTCCTCATTTTCTTGAACATTGATTTTTAACTCAGCATTGTAATGAAATATTCACAGAATCTTAGAGTCTACACATCATTCGATAATTTATCTCAGAATCTTAGTGTCAAGACTCAAAACATCAAAATCTAATTTCATCCAAGAACAAGTTAAGGAATATGCTGAGATCAGCAAAAAATAAGATTGGATGCTCAAGTGGTGTGCCTTCTATTGGGGAGATGGGTAGATCAATCACGACTAGGTTAAAGAGAGTACAACAAAAACATATGCTATGAGAGAACTAAGCAAATTCAGCACTTGCCGAGCAATATTGTTCAACTGGGCACAGCATTAAAATTGAGGATGCAAAGTTCATTCTTATTGAAGAATACTGCTTGAAGAAGCGCTTAAGAGGAGGAGATTAATAGGCGGGAAACGAATTTCAATAGAAATGATGGTTCAGAGATTGATAAAGCCTGAAGGCCCATCATTTAAAAAAAATTAAGAGCGTACCACTCCCTTTAGAAAATTGAGGCTAGAATGTATTAATTAGTAGTTACAAATTTATTACATGTAATGGCTAATTACATTCATGAATGCTTGTGATTGGGTTGTTGCATCATATACATGGCCGAAGTTATCTACGTAAGAAGCTCCTATGCCAATTTCCTAAAATGTCTTTTGTCTTTATAATGACCACTTAGAGTGGTTCAAAAGATGATCTTAGAAATTCCATACAGTTTTTTTGAAAATCTTTATTTTCTGACATCATGGATTGTGGAAACATCAAATTTTTAATTGATAATAATTGATAGACAAGGAAGGAGTACATTTATCAAGAGTTTTGTTGATTGGGAAAAGGTCTAAAAGATGAAAAATTCAAAGCGATAAATTTCTAAAAATAATCATTCCTCCCCCATACTATCAAATATGTTTTGTGGGTGTTACAAAATTCAAATAACTGTAATTATATTACTGAATGTTCTATGTACAAAGGAGAGCGGAAGCTCTATATATATATGATACAATGTCTAAGAATAGACAATCAGGCTGTAAAGCAAAAGAGCAGCAGTGAAGAAAAGCATAAAGCAAACAGCAAGAAGATTGATCATTAAGAAGATAAATAATACGTTAATACCCCCCCATAATGGTCAATCGGTCAACTACACCAAGATGCCCCCTAAATTTGACAAACTTATCAATTGTTGGAAACATACACAACCAAGAATTCAGAATGCACAGCAGAAACTCAAATCAAGCATGCAACAAGAACACAATCACAATACAGTGATTTACCCTGGAAAACCCCAAACCGGGGAAAAACCAGCAATGAAGATCTTCATATTAACCCTTAGCCCCAACCGGGTTGAGCCTGGAGGCTTCAACCAGCCACACATACAATGGAGTCACCAAGCCATTATATAGACTTCCATACATGCAAAACCATGGGCTCAAAACCATGAGCTCCAAAACCATGGACCAATACAACTAGCACAAAACCATGTGCTCAAGACCACTTATGGTTAATCCACTAACTCTAACCCAAGAGCTAGTTTAACCCAACAATCCCCCATTTAAACTTGGTCCTGGGGTTAGCACCAAACCCTCCTTCCATAAGCACCAAGTGCAATGCCCTCTCTGTCTTCGAGATTGACATTAAACTGGGAATCCACATGACTCTAAGCCCCCTTACCACCTGGGAGAACTCCTCTCTTACCAGGCCTTTTCCTTTCAGGGATTGAGCAAGCCATACCAGGTCTTACAACCATCGGCCCAAATACATGTATTAAATTTTACATACAACTCCATTACAATCTTGTTCTTGCTACAACTTAGCTGCGGCACCATGCAGCAATTGCATACAGCGACTTTGACCAGGCAACATGCCTATAGCAGCAACCACGACCAATCTTGCACAGACTTGCTCAACCTTCTTCCGGGAGCCAGAGCGCTGAGGCACACGCTCAAACCTTCTGTTTCAGCAAGAATACCAAATCGAATAATAAATGCTGCCTTATCTCCACACGTTGTGAGCTGCATTACTCCTCCGCAAACACGAACGCTGGAGCTTGCAACTCAAGCTCTGATACCATTTGTTGGAAACATACACAGCCAAGAATTCAGAATGCACAGCAGAAACTCAAATCAAGCATGTAACAAGAACACAATCACAATACAGTGATTTACCCTGGAAAACCCCAAACCGGGGAAAAACCAGCAATGAAGATCTTCATATTAACCCTCAGCCCCAATCGGGCTGAGCCTGGAGGCTTCAACCAGCCACACATACAATGGAGTCACCAAGCCATTATATAGACTTCTATACATGCAAAACCATGGGCTCAAAACCATGAGCTCCTGGACCAATACAACTAGCAAAAACCATGTGCTCAAGACCACTTATGGTTAATCCACTAACTCTAACCCAAGAGCTAGTTTAACCCAACACCATAATGGGCAATCGGTCAACTACACCAAGATGCCCCCTAAATTTGACAAACTTATTTGGGCTAAGAGACTTGGTGAGAATAGCTGCAGTCTGATCCTCGGTTGGAACATACTGCAACATGACAGATCCGTCTTCAACAAGTTGGCGAATGAAATGGCAATGTAGATCAACATATTTAGTCCTTTCATGGAAGACGGGATTTTTGGCCAATTTTAGCACCCCTTGATTGTCACAATACAAGGGTGAAGGCCCTTCTGGAGGAATGTGCATATCCGAAAGCATTCGTCGAAGCCAGACTGCCTCACATGCTGCTTTAACAGCTCCGCGATATTCAGCTTCAGTCGAGGAGAGAGACACTGCCTGTTGTTTCTTGCTGGCCCATGTGACTACACTGGTGCCAAAACTGAAAACATACCTAGAAGTAGATTTTCTGTCATCAACAGAGCTAGCCCAATTTGAATCTGTAAAACCGATTAGTCGAGGATTGTTGCCCTTGCCATATAGAATGCCAAAGTCTGAAGTGCCTTGCACATATCTCAAAACACACTTGGCGGCAACCCAATGTTCAACTTTAGGAGCTGTCATGAAACGAGAGATGTAGCTGACTGCAAAGCTAAGATCAGGTCTAGTGGCAGTAAGGTAGATGAGGCTGCCTACTAATTGCTTGAATGCGGATTCATTTTCTACAGGAGAGTCTGAATGAGCTGAGAGTTTCGACCCTTTTTCCATAGGGGTAGAAGTAGGTTTGCAATCTGTCATCCGGAATTTGTCCAACAAACTTCTTGCATACTTTGACTGAGAGATGAAGATGCGGTTAGGATGCTGCCAAACCTCAATACCTAGGAAATAATGTAAGAGTCCCAAGTCGGTCATGTCAAATGTTTGACTGAGATCTTGTTTGATTCCTTGAATCAACTGCTCGGAGCTGCCAATAATAATTAGAGCTTCGACATAGATGACGATGTAAGGACTGTCATCAGCATATTGTTGGACATACAGATTGGAATCCGAAGGACTCCGCTGAAAACCACGATCCACGAGGTACTTATCAATCTTGAGGTACCACGCCTGTGTAGCCTATTTGAGGCCATATAGAGCTTTCACTAGTTTGCACACCTGGTGTTCTTTGCCTGCAACCTTGAAACCAGGAGGTTGCGTCATGTAAACTTCTTCCTGCAAGTCTCCATTGAGGAAGGCACTCTTGACGTCCATTTGATGGACTTTCCACCCAAACTGGGTGGCCATAGCAAGGACAAGCCGAATGGTGCTCATTTTTGCTGTAGGAGCAAAAGTCTCCTCATAGTCAACACCTTCTTTTTGGGAGTAACCTTTGGCGACCAACCTAGCTTTATATTTGTCAAGAGTCCCATCAGCCTTGTACTTGACTTTGTATACCCATTTGCATCCAACGGGCTTCTTGCCAGGAAGAAGATCAGACAGAACCCAAGTATTGTTCTTCAGAAGACTCTGGTGCTCAGCATCCATAGCCTGTTCCCATTCAGGGACACCTTTAGCCTCAGAATATGTTTGAGGCTCTGAAATGCTGTGAAGATTGGCCATGAGGGCAAAATTGACAGAATTTTGTTGCTTGCTCTTCTTCTGAGCAGATCTCCCTTCAAGGAGTTCATTATCATGGAGATCACCAATGGTTTTGGCCCACCATTTTGGCCGGAGAGTAGATGAACCAGTGTCTGAAAGAGGGGCTTCAGTATCACCATCTGAAGAAGGGGGCGGAACAAGATCAGGAGGATCCAGAATATCTTGAGGAGGGGCGGGTATTTGAACACCAGGCTGAGATGTGGGCAAAACTGCAGGAACCCTCTCATCAGGTAGGGCTAAAGGAATGCGAACATTTGAATCTGAAGCCTCCAAAGGCTGATCCTCAGTATGAACATGTCATGTGCCGTACTTGTTTGTATTTTTTTTTTTTAAAAATCTTTTATGTGTGATATTTCATTATTATTTTGTGTGGTCTTTCAGATAGATAGAAGATGCAGCAGGGATTTTATGTTGTCCTGCAGATGTGTGTTGCCGAAGCATCCAATACAGAGCATATATGGAAAACCCATAAAATATACAATGAATATGAAGAGACTAACATTGATCTAGATAGTAAAATGGCCAAATAACAATTACTATCACATACCCATATGGAAATATGCAACTTGGTACAATCGCCGGAAATGGACCAGCAAGTGGGTATGGTTGGAACTGCATCAAAACTCCATATATTGATAAGAGTGGCTCATACAAATACTAACAACAATGAAGAAGGTCTGAAACACCTTCCTAAGACCATACAAGAGGCTGCAAAGTAGTGGAAAGAGTCTCTAATGAACCCACGCCTCACTGGTACATGGTACGACCTGGCTGAGGGTACAAATCTGCTCACAACCTGTTGATAAACTCCATACACAGCTCTTAATACAAGCAGCAACAGTCTCCAAGGGAAAGCAACCCCACTTTAGCAGCAAACAACCTCACAAACCCCACACAACAGCCCACCAAGAGGTACGGCCAGCCTCCAAGGGTACGGCCTGTAGCAAGGAAGGTACGGCTGCCTCAATCTGTCCCACAACACTCCAAACAGCCACTACTAACACTCCCACAATCAGTATAAACACTCTATCAGCAAATATATCAAATCAGCTCCTTACTTCATTTCTTAACCTCATTGAAGCACAACTATGAATGCTGGATGCATCCATTCACAATGGCACCGTTGGGTGATCTTTCACACCTGTGGGATACCATCACTAATGGAGGTTTTCGTCTCCAAAAGCCTGGTTCAAATAGTCAAACTCCAGAAATCCTAGCAGAGCTCTCACAAGAAATATCATAAGCATAGCATAAAACCCAAATGAGCTCCAAAAGACCTTTTATCTCCCTCCAAGATAGGCGTTGGGCAATAAGGAGGGAAAATAACATTTTAATTTCACTTTATGTCTCCTAGGGATGGGCGCCCAAGGTCAAGACATAAGCCTATGTCTTCATTTCATTAACTTCACTTTTTCCTTTATTTATAATAAAGTCCATATTAATATAACATTAATAAATCTTCGGACTTTAAAATAAATATGAAGATGGCATCAGAATTCAATGATCTTTAGCTCGCTGAAAAGGTCTCGACGAAATGCATCTGATCCAACTCTGAAAATCCTGAATTGACAGTACCTGAACTTACTAAAAATAGTAAGTAACGACCAAGAGCCCACTGCGCCAACCACGAAGGTGCGAACTGGATCCATTGAATATGAACCATAACCCAAGCACCGACAAAGACCTCCAGAGCCAAACTAACCACAGTTCCCTAACCAAACTGCTAGCCCACGGGAACTCCATGATGGACTAACCATGTGTCTAGAAGGGGACATTACAGTCCGCCCTCCCTAAGATTGCTTGCCTCAAGCAATCTCAGCTTAGGATGCTCCAGAATCCGCTCGTTCTCCCATGTAGCATCCTCAACCAACAAGTTTTTCGATTTGACCAAGTACTCTCTGATAATCCTCCTCAAATTACGATCCCTGGTGTCAATGATTGCTTCGGGTATTAATATCAACTTCCCCTCTTCATCAAGAGGAGGCAACTCAACTGAAGGTGTCACATTGTGCCCCAGTGCCTTCTTGAGGCGAGAAACATGGAACACATTATGTACCCTGCTCCCTGCTGGTAACTCCAACTCATAAGCCACCTCACCAATCCTCCCGGAGACCCTGAAAGGTCCATAATACTGTGGCTTCAACTTCTCCGCTCCAGTCTTCTTGAGAGTAGATTGCCTATAAGGCTGCAGCATGAGGTAAACCATGTCACTGATCTCAAATGATCGCTCAATTCTCTGCTGATCTGCATACTGCTTTTGCTGATTCTGAGCCTTCTGTATGTTCTCCTTCAATGCCCTCATGATATCTTGACTCGTGATCGCTCAGTTCTCTGCTGATTTGCATACTGCTTCTGCTGATTCTGAGCCTTCTGTATGTTCTCCTTCAATGCCCTCATGATATCCTGACTCGTGATCGCTCAGTTCTCTGCTGATTTGCATACTGCTTCTGCTGATTCTGAGCCTTTTGTATGTTCTCCTTCAATGCCCTCATGATATCCTGACTCTCTTGAAGGAAGTCTTTGGCCTTTGGCACCCTGCTATTACCAAACAGTAAATCAACAAAGCTCGGTGCTTCATAACCATACAATGCCATGAAGGGTGACATCTGAATGGACATGTGGTAAGTGGAATTGTAGCAATACTCCCCCATGTGAAGCCACTTAACCCATGCCTTCTGCTGCCCTGAAATATAGTTTTGGAGGTATCCTTCCACCCACTTATTCACTATCTCTGTCTGACCATCAGTCTGGGGGTGATAACTCGTATTGGGTGTGAGCTCTGTCCCTGACAACCTGAAGAGCTCCTGCCAAAAATTATTGAGGAACCTGCTGTCCCTGTCACTGACGATATTCCTAGGCAACCCATGAAGTCGAAATACCTCATGAAAGAACAACTCTACAACCTGAGCTGCAGTGTAAGTGGTAGGAATAGCAAAGAAGTGTGCATACTTCGTCAATCTGTCCACCACCACATGAATACAATCCCTGCCTTGGACTCTAGGTAAACCTGTGATAAAGTCCATAGAAATGCTATCCCACTTCCTGTCAGGAATGGGCAGGGGCTGCAATAAACCTCCTGGAAGTGAGTGCTCTTACTTGTTTTGCTGACATATTGGACACTCTCTCACATACTGCATCACCTCGGTCTCGAGGCCCTTCCAGGTGAACCTCTCTCTGACCTGTCTGTAAGTTTTGAAGTATCCTGGATGCCCTGCTATAGGCAAATCGTGGAATGCCCTCAAAACTTTTTGCTTCATTTATGAACCTGACACCAAGAAGATCCTGTCCTTGTAAATGATTAAATCATTTACCACTGTGTACCTGTCATCTTTAATGGTGCCATCAATCACTCCAGTAGCCCACTCATCCTTGGCATATTTTGCTGAAATTAGTTCTCTCCAATCATCAGCAATAGCACCTAGTGCACATAGATGAGGCCTCCTAGATAAAGCATCGGCAACAACATTCTTCTTTCCTTTGACATAAACAATGTCGAAGTCGTAGGCCTGTAACTTGCTGACCCACTTCTGTTGCCTCTCATTCAAATCCTTCTGCCCAAGGAAATGCTTCAGACTGTTGTGATCCGTCTTCACAAATTTGCTGCCCACCAAGTACTGTCTGAACTTAGCCAACGCATGCATGATGGCTAACATCTCCTTGTCATATATGCTGTAACTCCTCTCCACACCCCTCAACTTTCTACTCTCAAATGCGATGGGGTGCTTATCCTGCATGATTACCGCACCAATGCCTTCACCCGAGGCATCACACTGTAGCTCGAAGGGTTTGCTGAAATCAGGTATAGCTAACACAGGGCATGTACTCATGATCTGTTTGAATTTGTCAAAGCACTCCTGTGCCCTATCCGACCAACTGAAAGCATCCTTACGAGTCAAATCTGTAAGGGGAGCAGCCGCCCGAGAGAACCCCTTCACAAACCTGCGGTAATACCCACAAAGGCCAAGAAATCCCTTAAGATATGAGAGATTCTTAGGCGGTGGCCAGTCCACAATTGCCCAAATCTTTTCCGGGTCTACCTTCACACTACCAGCACTGATGATATGACCCAAGTACAACAACTCGGTCATCCCAAACTCACACTTCGACATTTTGGCATACAACGACTCCCTTTCCAAGATGCTCAGAACAACGTTAATGTGTTTCAGATGCTCTTCCCATGTCCTGCTATAAATCATCAAAGAAAATTAGCACAAATCTCCTCAACTGCTCTTTGAACACTGTTCATGCAAGACTGGAAAGTGGCCGGTGCATTTGTCAAGCCGAATGGCATGACTAGGAACTCAAAGTGTCCATAGTGACACCTGAATGCTATCTTCTCCACATCCTCCTCTTTGACTCGAATCTGATGGTAACCGGATCTCAAATCAATCTTGGAGAAGTAACAGGCCCCATGCAACTCGTCAATCAACTCATCTATCCTGGGTATAAGGTACCTGTTTTTGATTGTTTTCTTATTGAGCTCCCTATAATCAATGCACATCCTAAGAGTCCCGTCCTTTTTCTTCACCAGGACCACCGATGATGCAAATAGACTCTTACTAGGTCTGATGTGACCCATCTCGAGAAGCTCTTTGATAGCCTTCTCAATCTCATCCTTATACCTCTTTGGGTGCCTGTAAGGTGTCGTGATTACCAGCTTAGCACCCTCCTCCAACTCGATCACATGCTCAAAACCTCTATCGGGAGGCTTACCTGGTGGAATATCACTAAACACTTTGGTGTGTTTAGTAAGTATAGACTGTATGTCAGGAGGATATGTATGCTTCTGTTGATCTGTTGCCAGCATCACCATAATTTCTGCGGTCCACTCCACCTGATCATGACGAATCAATCGCTCCATCTGCTTGAGAGAAACCACTCTCAACCCACCGTTTGAAATGTCTCTGAGCACATGTCTAACTCCGTCCACCTCAAACTTCATTTCCATCATCCGCAAGTTGAGTGTGAACTCCTCAATATCATTCAACCACTTCATACCCAACACAACATCCATCTCACCCATGCCGACAACATAAAATTCTGATTGGCAAGTGTATTTGTTCAACTAGATTGATAGATTGGGTATCCTCCTAGTACAAGTGAGTACCAAACCATCTGCAACCTTCACCTTAAAACCCTCAAATTCCTCGGTTTTCAGCCCTCTCTTGGCGACCAAGCCCTCGTCTATGAAGTTATGAGTGGCACTCGTATCAAGTAATGCAATACATCGCTGCCCACCCAATACTCCTCTTATCCTGAATGATCCCTCTCTCTGGATACTCGAGATACGTGTTGTAGGTAGGGTTGTATCATCGTCTCTATCTGATGCTTCCTCAGGGCCTTTCGATTCTGCATCCTCGGCCTCTGGATGGTAGTCCGAATGGGGCTCTAAATCAACAGACTCATCCGTTGAAAAATACTCTAACTGTTTAACCTTCCCTTGGGCAGCACACTAGTGCTTAGGATCCCAAGGCTCCTGGCAATGGAAGCAGAGCTTCTTTCATCTCAAGTCATTCAACAGATCACTGTGCAACCTGGAAGAACCCTTATGTGGCTGTCCCACATCTTTCTGGAATGGTCTCCTATCTCTCTCTTTATCCCTCCTTTGCGGAAACCCTTTGGAATGAAACTTGTTCCTCCATGTTGACTCCATGTCCTGGGCCTTCTTCATGGCCTCCTGGAGTGTAGGAGGGTCAAAGCCCTTAACCCAACCACGAAGTTGTTCTGACAATCCATCAATGAAGAGAACAACCAATCTGTGCTCAGTAATATCCGGAACCATAACGGATATGTCCTGGAAATCAGCAATGTAGGAGTCTACTGATCCACTCTGTCTCAATTGTGTCAACTCCTTAAACTGTAATTCTGGGTCCTTTTTATCGAACATGTCGATCAGTCTAGTTGTAAACTCCACATATGAAGTGACTTGATCGTGACCTAGTGTGACTTTCCCGTTGCTCCACCATTTGTGAGCAGTCCCCTCCAAGTGTAAAGTTGCATATGTAATGGCGTCCTCTGGCATGGGACTAATTTGCAAGTAGCTGTCCAATTTCTGGACCCAAGCTCTCGCGGTGGTCTTACCCGATCCGTCGAAGTAGGGAAGTGTCATCTTACTTACTTTCCTTTGCAACTCTTGGTTCTGAGGTCTACCTCCCCTACGAGGTTTGCAGCTAAGCCTCATTTCAGAATGTTCAGCAAATGTCATCTCATTTCTGAAATCATCACTGGATGCTCTCCAGTCCCTCAGAATCTCCTCCTGAAACTCCGCTTGTGTGGGATCCTGTTTAGGAACTTGGTTCCTGGGAGCAAATATCGAGATGCCAGGTCTATCTCCCGCAGTGTACTGCGAAGCCCTCCGGTGGTTAACCGAAGCCTCATCCTCATCATCTCTATCCCTGCGTCTATCATCCTGGTTCCTGTCCCCATTATTCCGTTCTCCTCGGTTCCTGTCACCATTGTGTCTATCATTCCCCTCATTCTTGTTCCTTTCTCCTCCATTATGTCTGTTTCTATCACCGTCCTGGGACCTGTTCTTGTCACCTCCGTTGTACCTGTTTCTGTCACCTCCGGGGTACTTATTCCTGTCACCTTCGTTATACCTGTTCCTGTCACGGTGATAGTCCATGTCATTACCCAACCCAACCGTTCAATGGCATGTGTCATCTCAGCCTGTGCCTCGACCATCGCTCGTCGAGTATCCCTCATCTCTCTGGTGAGTGCGTTCAAAATTTCACGCGCACTGGGTTCTGGTTCTTCCCTGTCATCCATGTCTTCTGTAGGACCTGTAACTAGTGGAAGCTCTCCAGAAAATGGGTTCGTCTGTGATACTTGAGAATCATCCTCAGTAGCTGCTACCACTATCTCGGGATCTGGCTCAAAAGGATCTGTTATGGGTACCGGATTCTCTGGATTAATCAACTGCGGAATCTGTGTTCCTTGCCTTGCCCTTGTACTTTTGAAAGGATATCTATCAGTAGGTCGCATGTCTCATTTTACTTCTGCATGTCAAAATTGAACTCACAGGATGGCAAGATCTTTAGCTTTGGTACCACTGTAATGTGCCGTACCTGTTTGTATTTTTTTTTCTTTTAAAATCTTTTGTGTGATATTTCATTATTATTTTGTGTGGTCTTTCAGATAGATAGAAGATGCAGAAGGGGTTTTATGTTGTCCTGCAGATGTGTGTTGCCGAAGCATCCAATACAGAGCATATATGGAAAACCCAGAAAATATACAATGAATATGGAGAAACTAACATTAACCCAAATAGTAAAATGGCCAAATAACAATTACTATCACATACCCATATGGAAATATGCAACTTGGTACAACTGCCGAAAATGGACCAGGAAGTGGGTATGGTTGGAATTGCATCAAAACTCCATATATTGATAAGAGTGGCTCATACAAATACTAACAGCAATGAAGAAGGTCTGAAACACCTTCCTAAGACCATACAAGAGGCTGCAAAGTAGTGGAAAGAGTCTCTAATGAACCCACGTCTCACTGGTACATGGTAGGGCCTGGCTGAGGGTACAAATCTGCTCACAACCTGCTAATAAACTCCATACAGAGCTCTTAATACGAGCAGCAACAGTCTCCAAGGGAAAGCGACCCCACTCCAGCAGCAAACAACCTCACAAACTCCACACAACAGCCCACTAAGAGGTATGGCCAGCCTCCAAGGGTACGGCCTGCAGCAAGGAAGGTACGGCTGCCTCAATCTGTCCCACAAACACTCCAAACAGCCACTACTAACACTCCCACAATCAGTATAAACATTCTCTATCAGCAAATATATCAAATCAGCTCCTTACTTCATTTCTTAACCTCATTGAAGCACAACTATGAATGCTGGATGCATCCACTCACAATAGCACCGTTGGGTGATCTTTCACGCCTGTGGGATACCGTCACTAATGGAGGTTTTCGTCTCCAAAACCCTGGTTCGAATACTCAAACTCCAGAAACCCTAGCAGAGCTTTCACAAGAAATATCATAAGCATAGCATAAAACCCAAATGAGCTCCAAAAGACCTTTTATCTCCCTCCAAGATAGGCGTTGGGCAATAAGGAGGGAAAATAACATTTTAATTTCACTTTATGTCTCCTAGGGATGGGCGCCCAAGGTCAAGACATAAGCCTATGTCTTCATTTCATTAACTTCACTTTTTCCTTTATTTATAATAAAGTCCATATTAATATAATATTAATAAATCTTCGGACTTTAAAATAAATATGAAGACGACATCGGAATTCAATGATCTTTAGCTCGCTGGAAAGGTCTTGATGAAACGCATCTGATCCAACTCTGAAAATCCTGAACTGACACAGTACCCGAACTTACTAAAAATAGTAACGACCAAGAGCCCACTGAGCCAACCACGAAGGTGACAACTGGATCCACTGAATACGAACCATAACCCAAGCACCGACAAAGACCTCCAGAGCCAAACTAACCACAGTTCCCTAACCAAACTGCTAGCCCATGGGAACTCCATGATGGACTAACCATGTGTCTAGAAGGGGACATTTCAGAACAGATGAAGTAGATAGCAGAAAAGGCCCTGTAGTTTCATCAATAACTACATCACGACTGAATATAAGACGATCAGTGTCTACATCAATCAGTCTGTAAGCCTTATGATTTTCACTGTACCCAGTGAACATGAGTTTTTGACTTTTGGCGTCTAGTTTAGTGCACTTGGCATCTGGAATTCAAACATGAGTAGTGGAGCCAAAAATTTTCAGATGGTTGACGCGAGGCTTACGTCCAAACCAGGCTTCCTCAGGAGTCTTCTTTCTGACGGCATAGGTGGGCGACCGGTTCAGAAAATAGACAACAGTGTAGACTGCTTCAGCGCAGAACTTCTTAGGAACACTTCTATGTTCCAACATAGAACGTGCCATCTCTATAATAGTGCGATTGCGATGCTCAATGACACCATTCTGTTGAGGTGTAGTAAGCTGATGTTTGATGCCATGTGCAGCACAGAACATAGTGAAGTTGGAGTAGCAAAACTCCCCCCCATTATCAGATCGAAGAGAGATGATTGAACAACCTGACTCTTTTTCCACCAAGGCTTTGAACTGTTGAAATGTACTAAGCACATCGGATTTCCTTTTTAAGAAATACACCCACATCTTTCTGCTGAAGTCATCAACAAAAAGAAGGAAATATCTGCACC
Source organism: Cunninghamia lanceolata (assembly GCA_027924645.1). Taxonomy (NCBI): domain Eukaryota; kingdom Viridiplantae; phylum Streptophyta; class Pinopsida; order Cupressales; family Cupressaceae; genus Cunninghamia; species Cunninghamia lanceolata. The sequence goes on along the minus strand of BSBN01001026.1, from coordinate 3,822,815 downwards.
CAGTAAGTGAAAGAGTGTTCATTGGCCCACATACATTAGTGTGAACCAACTACAAAACCTTGGATGCTCTCCATTTGTCACCAATAGGAAATGGAGTCCGATGTTGTTTGCCAGCTTGACATGCGTTGCAGACGCCAGGAAGTTGAGCCTAAATTTCTGGAAGACCACCAACCAGACTCTCCCGAGCTAACTGAGAGAGATAGTGCATGTTGAGATGCCCATAACGTTGATGCCGAAGTTTACTAAGGGACGTGCTCTTGGCTGCCAAAGTTTGCCCTGGAGAATCACTAGAGTCCACTAGTCTATATAGACCATGATCCTCAAGAGCCTGAGCAACAGTGGTGTGTGTCTCACGGTCCATGCTGCATGAGTGCACGCTGAAGACAACATCCAGATGCGGTGAGTGCCGCATGATCTGACTGACAGAGAGGAGGTTCAGCTCCATGCCAGGTATGAAGTAAACATCGAGAAATATCAATTTTCTCCTACCAAACTGAATCTGCACAATGCCTTTTCCGACAACAGTATATTTTTCGCCTCCTCCAAAGACGACAGAGTCTCTAAAAGGCATGTACTTAGTGAACCGGTCTCGCCGATGGGTGAAATGGCGGGAAGCACTGAGTCAATGTACCAGGCAGACGATTTGATGTGATCTGTAGATCGCTTGGCCATAAGAGCGTGGACGACAGAGTTCTTCCGCTCATTATGCTTGACAAAAGATGCTAGCCTCACTTTTTCCAAGACAGAAAAGACCAGATATGGGAGGATGCAGAACAAAAGGACGGCAAAGAACTGAAAGCAATAAAATTGGCTCAAAGAAATAAACACGAATTTTGAGACAAAAGCCATGCAGAGTGTTGACATGGTCGCCAATGAGAGTGAAGCAAAGAACTCGTCACAGAGAAACTGAAGATTGCTAATTTTAACAGAGGCGCTGGAAGCGCTAGTAGATCGAAGACTATGTGGTCAGGTAAGGGCTGCAACCATGCATGGAGGGGAGAAGCCGCAGAAAAAACCCGATTTAGAGTCGCGCCAATATAACAAGCTGTCGAGGGTTGCAAACAAGGATTTTGTGGAAGCACTGTGGACACACAGAGCATGCAACCGAAACAACTTCCAGAACAAGCTCACGCCGAACAAGGACAAACCATGAAAACGCGACCAAAAAAACGTTGCTTGCAGATGGATAAAGAACTTGACAAGGATCCACGACCAGAACAAATGCGATTATAAATCGCGAAAAAGAAATGATGAATTAGAAAAAACGAACCGTGTGCTGGAAGTTCGCCGGCAGAAAAATGTCCAGAAAGGACGATTTTTAGAGACCAATCACACCCTCGAAATACATGAAAGTCACGATTAGAGCAGATAGAGGGATTGTGACTTCATAGGATGAACAGAAAAGAAGACCGACAGGAAACAAAACAGCGCGTACCGAATCGTACGGACATGCGCTGAAAAGAAATTAAAAAATTTCGTCTCTTGGCTTTGATACCATGTTACAAACTGTAATTATATTACTAAATGTTCTATGTATAAAGGAGAGCGGAAGGTCTATATATATAAGATACAATGTCTAAGAATAGACAATCAGGCTTTAAAGCAAAACAGCAGCAGTGAAGAAAAGCATAAAGCAAACAGCAAGAAGATTGACCATTAAGAAGATAAATAATACGTTAATAGTGGGCATCTTCTTGCCTTGGAGTGATTACTCCCCAATTTACATTATGAAATTCAAAGTTATCTAAAAATGACCACTCATTGAAAATAGTTATTATGGTGATGACTATAATATTAAAAATACTCACATGTAGTGAAAAAATTCACACAAATAAAATATCTAAATGAATCAATTTTCTGGTTTAGCTAGTATATGGTTTCCATAGTTATTAGGCTTAAGTGCTGATGAAATGTTTACATCATGTTTTATCTTTCATATGCAGATACAAAGACAAAAATGTGGTTGGTTACAAAATCCTCCTCTTGTGTGTGCCCATGGAGGCGACTCAAGCAGGGCTCCTGCAAATACGGTACACAAATTTTGAGAACGAGTTTTAGTGCTTTATTTTGGTCTGTTGGATTCATTTTAAGCACATGTTTGTGAACAATTCACAAGCAAAAGTAATGGTAAAATCAAATTTCAAACTTCAATAAACTAATGGCAAAAAGGCGTGAAGTGTTTATTTTTTTATTGGGATTTTCAGTTGCTATTGATGTATAATTCTTGTTTTGGTTTGTCTTATGAAATTTAAATCACTATCATCCCAAGGATGCTAAATATATTATATTGCATATGTCTAAGTAGCAATTAGTTAGTAGCAGGTCAATTTCCATTTGATGCTATAAAATGACTTGTGCATACAAATAAGAAATTAGATGTCATGAATATTTCCATGCAATGCCTGCCAAGAAGACAGAATACAAGACAATTGATCTTTGACTTCGGTGGCTCTTGCACATAAACTATCCAGTTAGTAATCGAAACCAATAGGTCTAGGCTAGAGGAAGACAATCACCAGACCAGATTTCAAGATGGGTGCCTGTTGACATTTATTGCCACCGGGTATCACATATGTTGGACTCCAACGAAGTTTGTCTTCTTTGTTTAGCGGCAAATAAAAATAGTAATCTATTTCAATTCAGTTTAGTTGTTTAATAAGATTCAATGCAAAACTTAATTGATTTGAGAAAAGCGGTTCATTTAGGCAAGAAGTAAATAGCTAGACTTGGGCCTCATTTTGGGAGAATGAAAATACTAGAACTAGGCCTCAACTTGGGTAAAATGTTAAAAAAAAGATACATGATTAGAGAGAAACTAGATGCAAGCCATTCATTCACATTGTATTATTATTTTGGTCTATTGGTAAATCAGTAAACACTCATCCCATCAGGAATTTGCTATTTAGCAGTGTTTCTCTGAGATTCTGTAACAGGGTACAGGGTTTCGGGGGCAGCAATTTTTTTCCTAAATTTTAAGGACAGGGGGTGGGGGGTGGATATGATGTATATATAATTTGTACAAAATTAAATATACAATTGAGAACACAGATGATAATTGATAATTCAATGGCAATTTTCAAATCATAAATGTTAATGATAATTGATAAATCAAAATGATTTATATGAATATCATAGTGATAGTAGTATTACAAAGTTTGAAAGTTGTATAGCATTCCAATTTCCACCCACTTCAAAATAAACACCATTGTTAATAACAGGTAGAAGATGTAAAGAAAAGGAAATTTTCTAACAGCACTCTCTTCACAAGAGGTTGAAGACAGAAATAGTACTGAAATTTGATACTGTTGATGATGTTTTTGTGACACCACAACAATAGAATAAAATATTGAGTATCCTATCCTCTCTTGAATAAAGCTTCTCAGACGCTGAACTACATGATTGAATGAGACTGCTCCAAGGTTCCTTTTATGTTAGGTCTTGATTTGCATAGGGATAGACTCAATAGAATGATGTGATTTGCTGGTAATCACAAGGGGGACTTACGTATCGGACTTAGTGTTTCAATGCTTAAGGAAGAAAGTCAGAGGGGTTTCGGTGGATTCTGGAGTCTTGGACGTGGATTCCTCTTTTCATGGACTGGATTTTCAACTTATGGCGGAAAAGATCTAAGTTTGGCCAGACTAACCTAAGTGGGTAACGAATGATTTTGCAGTTGAATCTTCTATAATCTACTCCTAAAGAAAATTCAAAGAAAGTGAAAAAGATAGGGATGGTGGAAGAGAGTTCAGGGATCTAAATGACGGGAAGGACTACTGCTGAAGATTGATGCTGGAACCACACTTCTGCTTCGTCATGCGACAACAACTAGGCAGAGATGGTGCGATCTTCTGGGATAGCGGCAGGGATTTTCACACTGTCTTGACATGGAACATGGGATTTGATCACTCAGGAACAGTCGAAGTTAAGCTTGGAATCAGTTCAGACTAACCATACAAAGTGATTTGCAAGCCACAGATCACGAATGGTATGAACAAATCAGCACTCGATCATTCAACAATAACATTTTCCATCATACTAAGTAACAAAACTTGAAATAAAGGAAATAACTTGAATAACTTTTAGATTTGCTTCAAGGATTCAATAAGACCATGTCAAACATCCAAAGAATCATATGAACACCAATATTCAATGCTTATATCCTTGCTTCAGAAGTCTGTATTACAACAATCCAACTGATCCTTGGAGTTTCAGCTCAGAAAAAAACAATGCAAAAATAAAAGCTAACTACTAGGGTGCTCTAGGAGCATCAGAATGATAGAAATGAGAAAAAGAGAGAGCTATAATGAGGCATCCCCCAGCCTTTATATAGGCGATCAAAAATACATTAGGGCAAAAGGAAATTAGATTTCCTTGAAATGTGTGCCATGGGTCAGAAACCCTAAAAGAGTGGGTGGGGTCGTCAGATTGCTCATGCAGGAGACTGCCACCTGTCCTGGGCGTCAGAAGGTGAAAGGATGACCTCCAGCTGTCCAGGGTGTCCCAGTTGACTAGCTGTCTAGGGCGTCACAGTTGACTAGGACTCCTGGACAGGACTTTCCTGCCTGTCTGGAACTTCTTCCTGCTCTTTAGTCTCTGCCTCCAGGAAGCTGGTCAGGACGACTTCCAACTCCTCCATAGGAATACTGGGCATGTTTTCTATCCGAAACTCCATGACGGACGCGGTGGTGGTACAGGCGACAAGGATATTTTCCCAATCCGTCCTCAGCTCCTGGATACTGTTAATGAGGATCAGGAATGAGGATGCATCCTCAAGATGGGGCTCTTGGGTAGGATAAGCCGCTTTGAAGTATATGCTCCGCATCTTGCCTTTCAACTCCTCCAAGTCAATGACTCCATTCGGTGCTACCTCCAGATCAAACCAGGTCTCCAATGATACAAGGATTTTGTCCTGGATTTCCTTCAACATGGTGTGGGCCTGGGAAGTGTCACCTTCAATTTTCTCCAGGTTATCTCTCTTCATGACCAAGGTGGAATACCAGCTGAGGAAGTCATATACTGAATTTGCGTGTATTACCTTGTTCCTGACCAAGTCTGGCTTCAGAGTGTTCATCAGTGCCTTTAGTCTAGGGATAGTTTCCTCCTGGACAACTATGAATTGCTGACATGTATCCAGAATTGCTTGAATTCTATCCATGAGTGCTGTAACTCTCCCGTTCACTTGGACGAGGTCTTCTATGAATTTATGGGCTCTATCTGAGACCTTCTCTATCCAACCCTTTGCTGTGTGGCCAGCCGTCCTCAAAACTTCAACCTCAGCTAATGAATGCTTAGTTATGCTTAGAGGTTGGGACGTTGCTCCTTGGGCGGACTGCAATGGACCCATGAGCTGCTGGATGTGCTGTCGCAGTTCCTCATTCTCTTGCTTCAACTGGTTCTTCTTTTCTTCTTCCTTCCTTAACCTTTCTCGGATGGCAGCAACGGAATCCTCTAGCTCCTCCATTTCTTGATCCTTTGTGGTTGGTCCAAGGTCGACCTTCAAGATGTCAAAGTCATCCGGACTGATGTCCTCCTTCGCCTTGGTTACCCTGGGAATTGCCACCTCTACTCGGCGGGATCCTGATTCATCCCTTGTAATCCTGGAAAACTTCTTCGCCTTCTTTGGACCTGCGGATTTCCCTATCCTGGCCACAAAATCACCAAGTTCGGTGGAAGGATCATTCTTCCTGATTGTCTTCTTCCGCAACCTATCCTGTAACCAACTGGGTTTTGTGGACGGAATGACTTCCTTCTGTGGTTCCTGAGGACCTTGACCAACTTGTGGTGTGGATGTCGGTACTTCGCCGGAATTGAACTCCTCGTCGAGGAATTCCAAATCAGGGTGATGGAGCATGTCCTCAAGATCGACCTCCCCTGGATTCCGCGGTGGAGGGTTAGGTTGATTTCCCACCATCAGGCTGGGAGTCTGTTCTCGGGTGGAATCCATGGACTCATTATCTTCCTGATCATCCTGCTCATTCGGGACCATTTCCTCCTCCATGGGTCCCTGACCTTTAACTGTTTGCAGATCTTCAAAAAGATCCACCTCCCAGACGGAAGAAGTGCTGGCCGAGTGAGGCCTGGATGCATTCTGCTCCTCTTGGTCAGGCCTGCTGATAGGTTCCTTCCGAGCCTTCACTCTCTTTGTTGGTGGATCTTCCGCAGTCCTGTCCTTCACTTCCTGTCTTCCCGTCTCTTGTTCTTTCACAGGAGTGTCCTCGGTCATATCCTCTTCGGAAGACTGAGAATCCAAGTCTCCCATCAGGTCGTAAGACGGGCGGATACCTCTTTTGTGCAATTTCTCCATCTGCTGGTCTATCCATTTCTGTGTTATCGTTAGCACGGGTGCCATAAGATCGTCTAAGTGGGTGACCTCTGGATCGGACCAAATCAAGGGTGGAAGAGGTTTATCCTTCTCCTTTTTGAAGAATCGCTGGACTTGCCTTCCATCCTCCTTGACTTGATCCGGGGCTGCAAAGATCTTGGTGGCCCTGATCATGTCGACTGAAAGCCGGGAACATGTCCTCCGCACTTTGAAGTCATCCTCAACGTTTGCCCAGTGGTCCTCCAAGTGTACCTTATGTCTATGCCTCCTTCCACATGCTACTCGGGTGGTATTGAATGGGTCAAAGTTCTCCCGCAAGGAATGAGCCACCAGGTTATAGAACTGCAGCTCCTCTTCGGATCTTTCTGCGGCTTGGAGAGATGGGCATGCTTCGACCGCACCTTCCGTCTGGACTGGATAGTTCACCCTGACCTTCTTCTTCTTCTGAACTTTGTCATACGTTGAGAGTTGCCTTGTCAATTCCAACAGGACCATTTTGTCCGACGGATATCTTGGCAGTCTGTATGGGTAGCCGGAGAATCCTTGCACCCTGATGTATGTGAACTTTGGGAATTGGATGAACCAGGAGCCATAAGTCCTGATCAACTGCTTGGCCTCAGGTGATAACCTTTGGTGAATGCCTCCTTGGAGGGTCCTTGTAATGTGCATGACGAATGCGTCATTGAACCTCCGGAAATGGTTTATGTTCTGGAGATGAAGCTGGGTGTAGCAATCGTAGACCTTGACGTGCCCTTCTTGATTGCCGATACGTCCCTTCCATGACAGTCCTCGATATTTGTTGTTCCTTGCCAGCATATAGATCACATAGGAACTCATGAAAAGGGCCTTCGATTCCTCCAGGTTTTGGAATTGTGCATCAATACTGTCACTGAGGAGTCGAGTCCAATCAATCATCTGTCCCAGCGGTGACTTCCTCGATGTAGTAGAACATCCATGGCTCGAAGGTAGAGGACTGCAGACTTCCCATGATCCTATTCAGCATGATGACGAGGTCTCCATGCTCTTGCTTGAAGTCGGATTTAAGGAATGTCCTTGGCAACTTGGAACGGTGAGGCCTTTTTTTCTGCATCCATGACTTGTTGATGATCTCGAAACAGGTTGCTGGATCGGCCTGGAACATGTCGGCCGACTCCTCCTTGCTTGTGTACTCGATGGGACTATAGACAGGGATGTTGAAAGCCTTCGCAATCTTTTTCTTGGTGAAATAGGCCACCACTGTGTTGTTGCGATCGATGACCATCCTTTGTTCCGGATCATAGTGCATGAAACATTCCACGATCAGCTCGGGACAAGGAATGGCGGGCGGGAAACATGCGGCAGAGGCAACTCCATTCCGGACGATCTTGGCTGCAAGCTGGGATGGAGGATGTCCATCCACTCTGTACATTCGCTTCCCAATTTCTTCCATGACTGAAGGACGGATGTTGGTGTCTCCGATGTTTGCCCACTTTGAGATGATTCTGGACTCTGGGAGTGTCCCTTTGAGGGCAGCCTTCATTTGAGTCTGTCTTGAAAAGTTCGCCTTGGCACTCGCCATTCACCTGTTGAGTCAAGGAAAGAAATAGCAAAACATAAGTTTTTTAAGGGGTAAGGATGGAGACGGGATGAGGGCTTTTATTCCTACACATGGGTCGTTAGTATAACAGTTTTATGCATGTGGGACTAAAATCACGATTTTTCAAGTATAGAGGAAGGAGAAAATAACAATATTCTAAGTAAGAAGAACCCTCCCATGCATTCACATACCTCTCCTTGCACAAGGAACTTTTGACCTTTAATGGAATCTCTGATTTTTTTGATGGATTTCTGACCTTCTAATGGATTTTCTGATTTTTATGCAGGAATTTCTGAGTTTTAATGGGTCTTCCAACAAGAAATCTGCCCTAGGAATATTCAAAAATTTGAGCCTTGGTGAAGAACTTACCTTGGAATGGAGGAGTCTTGGGCTTGGAGGATGAAATCTGCCCTAGGAAGATGTATTTCTGCTTTTGAATACTTCAGAAATCTGCCTTTAACCTACAGAAAAATCTGCCCTAATGAAGAATTCAGCCTTGGAAATGATGAAATCTGCAATATCCTTGGATAAATTTGTCCTTCAAGTGATGAAATCTGCCCTTGGAATACGAATTTCTGCTCCTAGAAGGTAATTTTCTGCTCTCCTTGATTTGGAATTGAATTTGAATGATTGAAAATGACTTGAGCGCCCCCTTTATATAGGCAACTTGGCCTTCTTTGCCACCTAGCCGACCTAGGTTGGAGGAAGGAAAACCTAGCCGCCAAACTTTATTACTCAGCCGACTTAAATTTTGTCCTTTTCTCCTTGTGTCGGTGGTCGGGGATTTCAGTAAGTCAGGGAATTTCAGATGTCGGGGATTTTTAGATGTCGGGGATTTCTTGATGTCCTGGATTTCTTCTAGTCGCGAATTCCTTCTAGTCCTGGATTTCTTCCAGTAGGGGATTCCTTCCAAATTCTCTTGTCCAGATTTTGCTAAATTTTGGAGATCTTTTCCTTGATGAATTTCATGAAGGTTATTGTTTCATTTTGGATAGGAATCACCCGCGGAGGGAACTGGAATCCATCTGGCACATCTTCATGCAAGTCCCAGAGTCTAGTTGTTTAGTTGCATCCTTAGGCTGGGTCAGGAGAGTCATCCCGCAGTGCAGTGTCCCTTTGAGGGCATGTTCCATTGGGTCCTGGATACTGCAATCAGGACAGAAATCTTCTAGGGGCACAAAATCCCTGAGGAAGTGGATTTTGGAATCAGGACAAAAAACCTCTTGGAGCGCATATTCCACCTGGTCATGGATAGTGCGACCAGGGACAAATTCTTTCGAGGTTTTCCTCCTCTTTCAGACTCATTTTCAAGTTCTTTTGTAAGAGTTTTACCAAGTTTTGGAAGTCTTCCTACAGGATTTCATGAAGGTCAACACTCCGTTTTGGACAGACATCAGCTGTGGAGGGAACTGGAGGATCCTGTCCAGGGGCGCAAATTCCCTGAGGAGGTGGATTTTTCGCCTTGGACAAAACTTCTCCTGGAGCGCACATTTCCACAAGAAGTGGATTTTGTGCCCTAGCCAAAAAACTGTCCTGGAGCGCACATTTCCACAAGAGGTGGATTATGCGCCCTAGACCCTGCATGTCTAGCTTTCGGGATTTTGGTTAAAGACTTATCCTTTCCTTCAGTTTAATTGTTTGAGTGAGGTTTCAGTTTTGCAGAAGGTGAACTCTAGCTGCTTTACGGAGGTTCAATGACGACACGGGATCCGGAACACAGAGTTTTCTTTTCTTCCATCCCCTCAAGGAATCTCCCATTTTCATGGTGAAGTTTGTAGAAGGTGCACTCTAGCTGCTTTACGGAGGTTCAATGACGACATGGGATCCGGAACACGGAGTTTTCTTTTCTTCCATCCCCTCAAGGAATCTCCCATTTTCATGGTGAAATTTGCAGAAGGTGAACTCTAGTTGCTTTACGGAGGTTCAATGACGACACGGGATCCGGAACACGGAGTTTTCTTTTCTTCCATCCCCTCAAGGAATCTCCCATTTTCATGGTGAAATTTTCCAACTAGACTGTGAATTCTTTGATTCAAGCATCTGCAGAGAACTCAGGGAGTGATTTTCAGGCCAACTGCATAGTCCGAATTGGACAGGACCCTGAACTGGCACCCTAATCCTGGGGCGCATAATCCAGGAGGTACTGGATTATGCGACCAGGACAAAAATCTGTCTTGGGCGCATAATCCAGTACCTGTTGGATTATGCGACCAGGGAGAAGTTTCTTCCCTGGGTGAATATTCCAGTTGGTATTGGAATATGCGACCAGGGATGTTCCTGTTCTGCATTTCCATGTTCCTTTCGAGTTCTTGTCGGAACATCATTTACTTTGAAATCACTCTAAGTACCTGAAAAAACTTCATTGTTTTGATTATCCTCCGAGCTATGACCTGAGATTGAACCCTGGATTGGGATCAGAAGGATATCCCTTAGATTGAACTTCCGGACTGGAGCTGTCGGGCCGGGAACTGAGTTCCATGCCTGAAAGATGATCATGCCAAAGAGTGACAGTCTTTGTTGAATTTCGGGCCTTGGTTGGGATAAGAATCTGGATAGACCTTGAAACAGGATTCCGGGCCGGAACTCCTCGAACAAGACTCCGGGATAGGCGCTTCTGGACAGGACTCCGGATTGGACCTCCGATTTGGATTCTTGGACTGGAGTTCGGGAATGGTTTCCTGAGTGGGACATGGAGTCTTGTAACCAGACTAGAACTGAGTTCCATGTTGAGGATGGAATGGGTTCATTTCCTAAGGATGGAAAGACAAAACCCTTCCTTGAGGACAGTTTAGAACAGGCAGTTAGGGTTCCAAGCCTATGCAGGAGGAAATCTATGTGTTCACTTCTTTGATCACCGGTGAGCCAGCCTAAGCCATTGACATCATTTGAGTTCCGAAATCATGTCGGAGAGTATGGGACTAGAGCAAGAATCCGAACTAAGTCGAAAAAACAAGGGGACCCAATTTGCAATTGGGTTTGATGTTGTAAAAGGTCACAACAGATACGAAATTGATTATGAGGAAACATGTATTTAAACAAATAGTGAAACACAAAAAATATGAGTACCCATTTCTAATACAGTAAAGCATTTGCAGTCTATCTGTACAATCCTAACTAATTAAAATTAGAGTTACCGAATACAGCAACCACACCTTCCCAGACACGCGTACCGATGTACCAGGTATGGGTACGTGTATGTTACGGCCCAGATACGGCCTGGGTATTGTGCCCGCTCGTACCCAGAATGAGACCAAACTTTCACCCGTGTCGGACACATGCGGATTCGGCAAGATAAGCCACTGTAGCGTATCAACGTTTTTTAAAATAAAATTTTTAAACTCGTCAAAGAAAAACCCTATCTACTATGCGAGAAGGGCGAGCTGATGACCGTGGCGCTTGGTGGAGAGATACATTCGCTCCTGAAAATTTCTTCATTTTCCGCTTTATGAGAGCCGGGTGGAGTCGTTCTGCAAGACGAGTCTTAATATTAGCAGCACTCATCGATAGGAGGATCAAGGAATACGCCGATACTAACAACCAACGAGTTCAGAAAATTTGAAGGCGTGAATTTTTTTTACGGCTTACACAATTTCGAGCACTATAGTGCTCGCATATAAAAGCCTATCGGCTAATTATTAAGCCGATAACAATAAATTTGTTTAACGTTATTAATATTAATTTATTAATTTTATTAACATTTAAATTTACAATTTTATTATTATTTATGAAGTTTATATCAAAAATCATTTATCATTAATATTAGTTTTATTTGTATTTAAATTTAATAAGTTTAATATTTCATATTAATAAAATTATGATATCTAGGTATTAAATAATAAATATCTAGGTATTAAATAATAAATTATATTTTAATATAAAAATATATTTTTAATTTGTAATATATATAATTAAAAATATATTATTATATTAAAATATATTTATTAATGGTATGTTATTATATTAAAATATAATTTATTATTTTAATACCTAAATATTAGCTGGTCTTGAAAAATATATTATTATTTTAATAACTAAATATTAGGGGTCTTAAAAATAGCTTAAATAATATATATGCCGTATCCAGCCGTATCCATATTAGGGGGTCTTGAAAAATAGTCGTATCCGTATTGGATACCATATCCGTGTCCATGAAACTTTGATTACAATCCTACGCCTAATCCAATTGAAGCATAACTTACTATTTGGGATTGAGAAAACACCAAAATATTCCCCTTCAAAATTTTAAGCACCGGTCAATTTGGTGACATCTGAGACACTGGGGATGGCAGGCCGCCCCCCTTGTGTCCCCAAACGGGGGAATGCCCCCATCATGGGAGATGTACTAGGGACGTCCATGTTTTTTTAATTTTTTTTTGGGACAGGGAGGGGATGTTCTATCCCCGTCTTCCCATTCCTAAAACATCCCCTACCCCCATTACTGCTTAAAACCCCTAGGGATGTGTCCTTCGGTAAGAAGCTTCATTTGGGGGGTATCCATTTTGCTTTAATTCCCTTGGGAGTTGAACCCAACCTTGTTTGGTTTTTGCTTTGTGTTATTAAGAACTTTTTAACATAGGGAACATGCCTTGTGGGGCGGGTCATGATTATGGACTTGTTCCACCTTGCCACTAGTCCATGGTCCACTGTACATTCAAATTATATTAAACTGTTAATCAATATCGTGTGCATTGCATTATATATTTGAATGACATTTTGTTTTTCTTGTGTGCAACTGCCCAAATATTTTTTGTCTCCATTATTGTATCTTCATTCAACAATATTAAATGACTTCCATGACTAATATGTTTTTAATGACCCTGACATGTCGTGAAACTTATTATACTAAATTACATTATTGTGCTTTAATGATTGTGCCCTTTTACTTAGAAGATCATTACAATAATTTCTTTGACACCCTTTTGATGTTTTATGTTGCTTGTGTTTTCTCCACCTTCAAATCACTCAGCATTATGCAAAGCCACACTACTTAACACTAACCCCTACTTCGTACTTTTCTTTAGTTGATTGTAATGTAACATATAACAACTTCAGTCCCAAGGCTAAAAGAAAACCCTAATGTTGATTTTATTTCATTCAATAAACCTGCCTACTTTGCATCTCTATAATCATTTATCTTCAAATAATAAATTCAGTGTTCCTTCGAGTTTCCAGGATGGGGGACATGAGATGTGGGGATGCATGATGTGGACGGCGATTTTTTTTCCAAATATTGGGGATGGTAAGGAGATGATGGGGGGATGAGTATTAAAATAACTTACCCAAACTAAAAGTAGCAAAAGAACAATCCATGGCGATACGGCAAGAACTCAGCTCATTTTTCATGCTTTCACTCTTCTAGCTCTCACTTCTTGACCCATTGACAACATTTCTTGCAGTTTCAGGTGATTTGAACAGATTTTTAGTGATTTTGAGCTCATTGGACAAATTTTAATGGTAGTGTTTGAAAGGTATGTCCCTATTTTTTTTCTTTTTTTTTTCTGGAGTTTTGTTTTTTTTTCCCCCACAGTCTAGGGTTTTTTTATTCATTTTTTTTGTTATTGTTGTTTAACTAGCTGCAAAGGTTTGCATTTGATTATGTTTCTTTATTTGTTGTTTATGATAGAGTTCGAGACTTTGAAATTTAGTTTTTGTTTGAGATATGGTATTGGGAAGGAGAGTTGGTAACAAGGCTAGGGACTCTACTTGGAAGCATGGAACACTAGGGGGACATGTAGGATTGGTTATTTGTAATTATTGTGGATAGAAGATTGCAAGAAGAATCGATCATCTCAAAGTTCATCTTGCGAGGATCCTGTTGTGACGTAATCACACATCGCCCCATTGCAAATGGAAACCCTCTTTTTTTTCTGCTTTCTGTCTTTGTTTGCTTTAGGTTTAGTTTTTCTCTGAGCTTGTAGGTTTTGGTAGTGTTGTTTTGCCTAAGTCTTGAAATATTCTGGCTAAGGAGTCTGTATCTTCTCATCCTGATGCATGTCTTGAAGCCCATAAATTGACTAAGTCTGAAATTTGGTGGATCCTCAAAAATCTAGAATCTGCATGTTAAATCCTATGGATCCAGGACCTATCTCAAACATCCTGGAAGTATATTTCAAAATATTTAAAGTATAGGAAAAATATATTTTTAAATATACTTCTATCCAGGACAAGTCAAAATCAGGCAGAAAAAGTTGAATTCTTGGACCTGTTGATGATGTTTTCTTGTCAACAACAACATTAGAATAAAACACCAAGTGCTCTATCCTCTCTTGAACAAAGCGTCTTGAATGCTAAACTATGTGATCAAACAAGAATGCTCCAAGGTTCCTTGTACGTGATTTGCAACGAATAGCCTTAGTGGTGTGATGTGATTTGCTGTGTCACAAAGGGACTTATGTAGAATTGTCATCTCTCCATTCAAATAAGTTACTCTTTCCTTGTGAAATGGAACTTCTTCTGATCAACTATGAAAAGAAAAGGCAAAAGGCAAGAGTTAAGAAAGCTAATCTAAAGACAATGACATGATGAACGGTGCTATGATAGACAAATTCCCTTAGAAAACCAAATTTCACTTCGCCATGACGAGCAACAACTACATGAAATAGGTGCAATCTTCAAGGGATAAACCAAGGATTTTCATATCGTTGACACACTCCAAAGTACCCACAGCTGGCGCAACTCGAAGGAGCATCAACAATCGAACTATTTGCAAGATGTGGTTCAGGGTAACTTTACATGATGACTTACCATCGACAAGCCATCAAAAGTATGAACCAACGGGAATTCATCAAATATCATTGCATATATCCATTACATCAATGAACTCCATCTACTTTATCATCTAAACTACTTGGAAACACATCTCCGTCATATTCAAGAACTTGAAACCTTGCTAACATTTCAAAGCCACAAGATCACCATGCAAAACAACAACAATGAGCTTGTATTACTTTTGAAGTGTGTCATTACAACAATCTCATGTCTCTCTTCATGACTTTGAAGAGCTCCCTCTCTACTCTACTCCTACTTAATCTCTACTTCTAATCTCTAATCTCCTATATATTATTCCCTTACAAATGAGAGAAGTGAGCCTTATATAGAACTCAAAAATTACAATGAATGGCTCAGATTGATTTAGCAATCAACGGCCGAAATTGAGACAAGGCGATTTGTTACAAAATTTAGAACATGAAAGAGGCAATGAAGGCACAATTTCCAATGTGATAAGCATCTTTGGAGCATCTTTATGGTGGGCCCTCTTACATGGCAAAATGCTATTGGCTTGATGATGTGTACGTGCCACCTCAGCATCTTTGAATGAACTAGTGTGATTCACTTCATGTTCACTTTACTTAGAATATTTTCTTCTTGTTGTCTTGATGTAACTCATGGATCGCTTTGATGATCATGCTCATCTCTCATCTGGTGATGTTGTGCCTGTGCAGGATCATGCCTCCGGACAGTTGCATGGACTCATGGAGTAGACTAGTGCCTGATGAGATTTCTTCTTGTCTGGCACATGATATGTGAGCTTTTGGATGATGATCTCCTTCAAGATGTGCTTGGTAAAGTGACAACCTTCCACTGATTCTCGCCTCGAACGGATGATGCTCTTGATGATGAACTACACTTGTAACCTCGATCATCTTAGACTAGCTCCCCTCCGCATGGTGTTGATGTCTTCCTCATCCAGACATACAAAGTCTTCGAAGTAAGATAAACTTGATGTTGGAGCTCTCCTCCATGTGGTGATGATGACAAGTTTGAGCAACGTTCCTCAGCCTTCCAAACTTCTCTTGTATGAGCTCTCGCCATTCACCTCCTTGGATCCCCCATCACCTACAAGAAGAAACACATCAAATTAAGACTTGATATAAAGGATTTTCAATAACAAATTACATTATCTTATGCATGTGGGATAAAAAAATGGCATTTCAAAGCATCCATCACTTGTCACAATCAAATTTGAAAGTTACACTTTGAATTCACTTGACAATTCACCTCTGTGCCTAGGCGGGTTTAGATGTGATAGGTGGAGAATGTGTTGTGGACAAGACCTTGTCCGGATGAAGGGCTCAAGGCCGCCTAGCATGGGCGGGTTTGAGGGAGGTGTGAGGATTTTTCATGACTTAGACAATTTTTGGCTTGGTTTTGATAATTTAAGAGGTCCTTCGCTTGCTTCCTTGATAATACAGCCTCCTTGCATGAGATGGAAATCCTTAGAAGGATGGGCGAATTTGAAGACAGGGTATGGAGTGTGTGATGTGGATATCCATGTTCTAGGCTCTAGGCCGCCCAAGTTGAGCGGCTTTGGAAGGGGTGAGTGGAATATGCATTGTGGAGGACATGTAGTCCAAGCAGAGGGGTCAAAGCCGCCTAGGAAGGGCGGGCTGGAAGATGACCTTTGGATTTTTCAACTTAAAACAACTTTGCACTTGCTCATTTCACCGTTGACATGCTCATCTTCATTATTACATTGATTTATACTTTTTATGGTTTTCACCCCTAAGCGGCTTTAGGAGTGTTGTCTGGAGGATGTGATGTGGAAGGAGATGAAGTTATCCAGACATAGAGCTCAAGGCCGCCTAGCATGGGCGGGTTTGGAGATGTAGTGTGGATTTTCAACATTTAATGACCATTCCTCTTCTCATGAAGTCCCTTCTCTTGAACTTGCCTAAGACTTAGCCATTTTGAGATGTTGATGAAGTGAGAAGGCAAACTTGGAGATGTTAGGTGATGATGTCCTTCTGCATTGGTGAAATCCGCCTAAGAAGGGCAGGATTGGAGGCATTGTCTGGAGTATTTGATGTGGAGGTAAAGTTGTCCACAGGAACCTCTTGAGGCCGCCCAGGTAGGGCGGGTTTAAGGGTGACCTATGGATTTTCATTCAAAACTCACTTAATCCTCTCAAACTTTCAAGTTTCCATTGAAATGTCATCACTTTCTAGTGCTTTATGCTTGAAAACACTTCAAAATTTGATCATTTTCACCTAGGGCGGGATTGGAGACAGTGTGTGGAGGAATCCATGAGGTGATGAAGACATTGTCCATGTCTACATGCCAAAGCCGCCTAGGTAGGGCGGGTTTGGACATGACCCTTGGATTTTCATACTTCAAACATTTCCTTCATGTCAATCTTGATAATCTCACCTTTTGAAAGCCATCTTCTTCATCTTTCATCAAGTAGACTTGTAAATCATGCCATGTAAACCCCTGAGCGGTCCTGGAGGCAGCATGTGGAGAGTTTCATGTGGTAGGAGAAAAAGTCCAAGACCCCCTCCTGAGGCCGCCCAGGTAGGGCGGGTTTGGACATGACCCTTGGATTCTTCATGAAAGTGCATCAAAAACCTCTCAAATGCCTTGAAATACATTCAAACTTATGAACTTTCATTAAATGATCTCATTGTTTTTCGACTCAAAGCATTGCAAATTTGATAAGTTTTCTCCTTGAGCGGATTTAAGTGTGTTGTCTGGAGAGTATGATGTGCAGGAGGTGAAACTATCCAAGCATGGAGATGAAGGCCGCCCAGAAAGGGCGGGTTTGGGAGAGGTGCCTGGATTTTGTCACTTAGAGACTTCTCACTCCTTGAACTTGACTTTAACCTTTCCTTGTGATGTCATCTTGAACATTGAAGCCCAACAAATTTTGCTTATTGCATGATTCTTCTCCTTGGGCGGTTTTGAAGCAAGTGTCTGGAGAATTTCTTGTGTCAGGAGACCTTGTCCACAAAGGCCTCTTGAGGCCGCCCGGGAAGGGCGGGTTTAAGGGTGACCTTTGGATTTTCATTCCAAACTTACTTAATGCCTTCAAAAACCTTCAAATCTCCATCCAACTTTATCACCTTCTAATGTTTTGTGTTAAAACACTTTAAAATTTGCACAATCTTACCTAGGGCGGGTTTGAAGGCTGTATCTGGACATTGTCATGAGGTATTGAAGATATCATCCATGTCTACATGCTAAAGCCACCCAAGTAAGGCGGGTTGGAGAGTGACACTTGGAATATTGCTTATCATCCACTTGACTTCACTCAAACTCATAAATCTTACTTACAGATCACCATACCTCAGTGTTTTGTACATGAAAACCTCAACACTTAACCATTTTTTCTCTAGGGCGGTTTTGGGAGCAGTGTGTGGAGAGATTGATGTGGCAGGAGACATTGTCCATCACTCCCTCATGAGGCCGCCCAGCATGGGCGGGTTGAGAAGTGATGCATGGAATTTACCTTCAAAAGCTCTTAAAAACTTGCAACCTCTCTCCTAGGGCGGATTTGGAGACTTAGTCTGGAGAAAGTGCGTGATCACAACCTTGAATCCAAGACCCCATGCCAAGGCCGCCCAGGTAGGGCGGGTTTAGAAGGTGTGCTTGGAATGCAAGTCTTGTCGCCATATCAGAAATGTCCTGAATGGAAGTATATTGAAAATATGTTTAAGTACTTATACTTTAAATATTTATCAATATACTTCCAGGATGTTTGAGATGGGTCTAGGATCCATAGGATTTAACATGCAAATTCTAGATTTTGGAGGATCCACCAGATTTCAGACTTAGCCAATTTTCAGGATTTCAGGACATCAGGACATCAGGCTTAGTGATTTTTTATCATTCTTTCCAATTATTTCATCCTTCTTGTGAGGAGTTTAAGTAATGCTTGGTTTGGAGATGATGCATGGAATGTTGCTTGTGAACTACTTAACTTTCCTCCAACTTGCAAACCTTGCTTGAAATTCATCATTTCTCAGTGCCTTGTGCTTGAAAACCTTCTAAACTTAACCATTTTCTCCTAGGGCGGATTTGATGGTTCTGTTTGGACAAATGCATGTGCAGGAGGCTGAGTCCATGACCTCATGCCAAGGTCGCCCAGTCTGGGCGGGTTTGGAGGTGAGGCATGGAAGTTCCATCAAAATCTTAGTTTTAGACTCCATCATCACTCCCTAACTTCCTTCAGTTAGCAAAAACTCGTGAAAATATCCTAACTTTCCCTGGGCGGGTTTGAAGGTGTTGTCTGGACAAGCTCCCCTGATGGTGAAGACACTGTCCAAGAGGACCTTGTGAGGCTGCCTAGTCTGGGCGGGTTTGGACAGTACCCTTGGATTTCTTGCCTTAGTCAAATTTTGGATTTCCCGGATGGAAGTATATTGAAAATTGAGTTTCTTATACTTTAAATATTTATCAATATACTTCCAGGATGTTTGAGATAGGTCCTGGATCCATAGGATTTAGCATGCAGATTCTAGATTTCTGAGGATCCACCAGATTTCAGACTTAGTCATTTTTTTAGGATTTTCAGGATATCAGACTTAGTCATTTTCAGGGTCTCTGTGACATGCATCAGGATGAAGGCATATAGACCTCTTGGCAAGAAACTGTTGAGACTTGCATACACAACACTATCAAAATCATACAAGCTCAGAGGAAAACTAAACCAAGAGCAAAACGAAGCGAGAAAGCAAAAAAAAAAGGGGGTCCCCATTTGCAATGGGGCGATGTGTGATTACATCACAACAGGACCTTGGGCGGAAATTTCCCATGACCATGTAATATGCCTCTAGGATGAGCGGAAATTCCTTGCTCATGAACAATATGCGCCCAAGCAAAAGTAATGAGACTTCGTCAATTCGAGCAACAAAGGAGATCAAAATGTGAAAATTCGGCTAAGCATTGACAAATGGGGAAAATGTTCTCACACATGCATTATGCACCCTAGAAGATGAGTTTGAGGGTGGAAAATGTTCTACCTCATGCAATATGTGCCCAAGGTTGAAGGTCTCCATTTTGAAATGCATGATTGCTTTAAGACAAAATCTTGAAAATACTTGTAAAAACATGACCAATTGCTTTGTGGAGTTGGAAAAAAGTTGAAATCATGAAAATGTTCAAGTGCAAATGAAGGAAAATGTTCTGCACCTTTCAAAAACCGCCCAAGGTAGGTTGTCTTTCAATGAGGCTACTTCAACAAATCAACTTTCACGGAGATTTTTGTCTTAGGTATTGAATGGCAATTTGGAGTTCGAGAGGATTCTAGGATAAAATGCTTAAGTAAGAAAAGTTGTTAAGTGAGGAAAATGTTCTAGAGCTCTCAAAATCTGCCCTCTTTGTTTGCAAATTGTTCTCAAGCCTACAATATGCGCCAAAAGTTCATAGGGAGTAAACTTGTTCAAGATGAAGTATTGTTAATCCAAGTTGCCTTGAAGGTTTTGGAGGGAAAGTTTAAAGATTGATCAAATGCATAAGGTTGAAGTGATGATCAAGAGGAGCGCATAATGTTCTCCACCTTTCAAAATCCGCCCACTCAATAACTCTTGCAAATATGAGAAGTGTGACAAAATGGGATAAAATTCATAAGGCAAATGAAGGTCGCCAATTCCTTGTCAAGAAGGAGAGTGCTTTCACATTCCTTCAAAGATCAAGATTTGAAAATTTGGCTAAGTATGAGAAATTCAAAATGGTGGAAAATGTTCTGCTAGTTGCAATATCCGCCATAGAAGATGAGTTGAAAATTGGGAAAATGTTCTACCTCATGCAAAATCCGCCCAAGGCAATTTCATATCCATCCACAATATGCGCTCTAGATGGGAGTTCACCAAAAAATTTGCCTAAGTAAAGGTTGCTAGGGTGGAAATTCCTTATAACACTGCAAAATCCGCCAATTTGAAGGGATTTAGGAGAATGTTTGAAGGAAAAGGTGGAAAATGTTCTCCACCTTGCATTATGCGCCCTGGGTGATGAGGTATTTGGAGATGAAATTGTCGCAAGGTTACTTGAAGTGAACAACATTTCATTGTTGAGAGTCTCCAGGAGATGCGTGTGGAAGCCATTTTGATACTTAGAACTTTTTTGTGATTGACAATATGGAGGAAATTGTTCACCTATCAACAATATGCACTCAGGATGAAGAAGTGAAAATTTGACTAAGTATGGTGGATCCAAAGTGGGGAAATTGTTTTGGACCTTGCAATTTGCACCCTAGTTGGAGGTCCCTTTGGAGTGAACATGATAAACATTGATTGCCTTAGACAAATTCTTGAGAACACTTGTAAAGAATATGACAAATTGCTCAAGGGAGTTTAAAGAAAAGTTGAAGTTTGATGAAGTGTTGAAGTTGTGAAATGTGGAAAATGTTCTAGAGCCTACAAAATGCGCCCTAGGATGGCGCCAATTGTTCTCCACCTTGCAAAATGCGCCCAAGGTTTGCATGGAGAAAACTTGTCTAATGCGAAGTATATCTAAGATCAAAGCTTGCCTTGAGAAATTTGTAGTGAAAGTTTGATGATTGATCAAAGATAAAGGTGAAAGTGAACATCAAGAGCAAGGGCGCAAAATGTTCTGCACCTTGCAGAATCTGCCCTCCCAAGATACCAAATGTTCTTAAGCAAACAAAATGCGCCCTTGATTTTAGTGCAATGCCAAGAAACAAGGAACAAGTAGAAGTTAAGAGATCCAAAATGATGAAGTTTGAAATTTCAAGAGAAAAATGCTTAAGTTTAAATGAAGTCTCCCAAGTCGCAAAATGTTCTGGAGCTTGCAATTTGCGCCCCAGAGCATTATGAGGAAATTTGTTAAGGAACATCTTGAAAATCCGACCTTGTCTTGTAACTCCTAGTAAACATCAAAGGCATGATTGATGATATAAGTGAAGATGTTCGTTCAAAGAAGAAGATTTTAAAAGAGAAAAATGCCAAGTAAAAGATGCAAATTGTTCATGAAGAGCAAGAGCGCAAAATGATCTGGAGCTTACAATATGCGCCCATGCAAGGAGGAGGATTATCCCACATTCATGAGGGTGAATTTAGTTGTTAAATTTCCTTTATATCATGTATCATGTTGATGTACTGACTTGAGGTATTTTGCTTATAGGTTGGCTATGTATGTTAAGGGAGCGGCGAGCGTTGAAGGAGAATGAGAGCTTGCACATGAAGCAAGTTCGTGGTATGGAAGAGTATTCCTAGAGTTTATCATCAAAATTATCATACTTCAAAGAAGACAGTTTCACTTTCAGAGGAGCATCACTTTATAATGCATAGGAGGAAGTCATTTCACATCCAAGTTCCAGAGCTTCCCATTTCATGTGCCAAAGAGGAGAAGGATATTCATCATGAAGTCTACTCCAAGCATGCACGTACATGACATCTTCCTACGTCATCCAGCGTTGAAGCCTGCACAAGAGACAAGGAATTTCACAAAATGAGAAATGAGCATGCACATCAAGCAAATCCATGAATTACATCAAGACAACAAGAAGAAATCCAAAATTCCCAAATTTACAAGTTCAAGAGATGCTAAGTTCCAGAGGTGAAAATCCAAGTTCGAAGATGATACAATTTGGGAAGTTATTCCAAGGAATATGAACACAGAAAAGATTAAACCAATTTGCAAGATGCTGAGGTGGCATGTCCACGTCACCAACCCAATCATATTTCGCCACATCATTCGTCCAAGATTCCACTGCAAGCTTATCTTCTTGGAAAGCGTGCCTTTATTGCCTCTCTTGTTGTCTAAAAATAGCAATTCTTGTAACAAACTATCTATGTGGTGTAATCTGGGCCGTTGATTCACGAATCAATCTGGGCCATTCATTGTAATTCTTGAGCTCTATATAAAGCTCACTCTCTTCATTTGTAAAGGATATATCATTAGTTCTTAGGAGGTAAAATGTTAGAGTAGAAGCTCTTGAAGCATTGACAAGACTTTGGCAAATTGTTGTAAAGATACTACCAAAATCAATACATTCTCATTGAAGCTTGGTGAAACTTGTGTTGTTTTGGGATGTTAGCATGGTTTCCAATTTCTTGAAGATGATTCAAAGCAAGTTAGATAGGTTTTAGATACAGTTCATTGATTTGATGAATAAATGAAAAGATATTGATGAATTCCTCGGTTCATATTTTGTGGATTGCCGATGGTGATTTGCAATGCAAAGTTAGCCTGAACCTCATGTTGCAATAGTTCGATTGTGGATGTTCATGCAAGTTGCGTCAGCTGTGGGTATTTGGATGCATGTTTGCAGTTTGAAAATCCTTCATTTCCTTTTGAAGATTGCACTAGTTTCGTGTAGTTGTTGCTCTCATGGCGAAACGAAGCTCGGTTGGAAGGAATTTGTCTATCAAAGCATTGTCCATCATATCATTGTCCTTATATTAGCTTTCTTAAACCCTTGTCTTTTGCATTTTCTTTTCGTACCCAGTTAGAAGAAGTTCATTTCATAAGGAAGAAGTAACACATTTGAGTGGAGTAAGGAGCATATTCAGCGTAAGTCCCTTTGTGATTACTAGCATGATCACATCAACTATTGAGTCTATCCATAGCAAAACACGAATCAGGAAACTTGGAGTTGTCTCGATTGATCACATTGTTTAGCATTCGAGAGACTTTGTTCAAGAGAGGATAGAATACTTAGTATTTTATTCTGAGTTTGCATGTGCATAAAAAACACATCAATAGATCCCTAGAAGAGATGTTTTATTTTGTGATAAAGCGGAGTTCGAGGTTAAACAAGAGGGTAACACTCTCCCCGTGACTTCAAGTGATTAGTTGGCATTCTTGAAGTGAATTGACACCTGCAATGCAGTAAAAATGCCGACACATTATGCAACATGTTGGCTGAGGTGGTCATGGAGGTGGGTGTGCAGAATGTTGTCCAAGTTGTGATAGACAACACACAACATATGTGTCAGCCAGTAGGCAACTAGAGAGGAGGCACCCTAACTTTTTTGGAGCCCTTGTGCCACTTATTGCATCGATCTACTCCTTGAGGACATTGACAAATATTTATGGGTCAAAACCATGGTGAATGATGCAAGAAACATAACAAAATACATCTACAATCACTCTTGGGTGCTTAATTTGATGAGAGAGAACACCAATGGTAAGGAGCTTGTGCAGTTCGATATCACACAATTTGCCATCAATTTCATTACTTTGCAGGATGCTGCAGCCTCACTAACATCTCTTAAGCACATGTTTGTGAGTCTTAGGTGGATGAAAATTGCTTATTTGAAGAAGGCCGAGGGGAGGTATTAAAGACTGTTTTTGATGAGTGTTTTTGCGAAAAACATGGACGAGATCCTCAAGGTAACTTTCAAAATCATCAACTTGATATTCCATAATAAGTTTTTATGATTTTAGTTTGCTCTTTTATGTCATTCAAGATCAGATTTTTATTTGATATATTGTTTTTTGTTAGGTGTCAGAACCTTTGCTAAGGGTATTTGTAATGTCCCAAACTAGATATTTTGACAACTTGACAATTTTTCAATAACAATGCATGAAATCTAACACTTTCTGATCACCGAGATCTGGGAATGGGTAGGGTGAGAGCATACGGTGACTAGAATTAAATCAGAAATGCATTGTTGGTGGCAAGCCGCACAACTTATGATGCATGCAAATTCAAATTCTGTATTAGTACTGCGATGGTCATGGCGGCTAAGTCTTCCAAACTCAGCTATAGAGATGAAATATCAATAACACTATCCAATTCAGACCTGGTGGAGAACCGCTCAAATACTGAAGCTGGAAAATAGCAGAAAACTAATCAATATTCAGCTGATCATCATTAAATAACTGAAACCCAAATTATATACTGCAGCAACAGTAATCACAGCTAATTCCCAAAAGCTGATTATGACAAAATATAATTAAAAATACTCAAAATGACTCACAAAATGCTGATTGGCTGCTGGGAGATCAGACTTAGCATCAACCCATATTGGTATGGCCTCCCCAAAGAGTGGTAGGGCAGGCTTGATTCAATCAGCTCACAATATAATATGTACGACAGCTTCAAGGCATCAATTTGACCCCTTCTTAACATCAAGCATGCTAACCTTAATACTTGCGATTCATCTTTTTGGACATATGCAACAGTCTTCACTTGGTACGGTGCTTATCACGAGTGATACGGCCCACCAAGGAATCTCAACATCTAAGAAATGAGCTTCAGCATAATAAAATGGGTCGCAACATTTGGTACGACTGCCAAAGTATAAAATCTCATCATTTTAAATCTGTACAGACAAGCAGATATGGTATGACCAGGCAAATATGATATGGGCAGAATTATACACCAAGATAGTAGTGATAAGATTTGCTACTTGCAACAATAAAATATATATTCGATATCCTTTTCAAACTAGAAACCATTGCAACTTCACACAAACAAAAAATCTGAAAACACATCAACCACAACCAAAATCTGGAAAAATTCCCACAACACACCAAAACCAGCTGAAACTGGAAATACTTCTGCAAATCTTCAGCACAATGGTGATCCCTGAATAGAACCACACCAGTGAATCAAAGGGTTTTCGTCCTTCAAATCCCAAATACCAAGAGGGTGTAAGATACCCAACTAGTTCTACGAAAATTTTTCCTTACTTAAACAATTTTACTTGCTAACAATTCATCAACTACTTAACAACATAAAGATATACATCAAAGATGACTTCTTGAATGAATCAACCTTAGAGTTGGGTACTTGTCTAGTTACTTGATTCAATCAACTTGCAATGTCTTATTACATGGATAATGCTTTCAATAGCATGAAGTTACAACTTATTCAATGGAAATACAAAAGAAAGGCCTTGAAGCCTTGATGTCTACAATGATTTCTTTACTTGATCAACTCAATGATGTTAACTGAATGTCAACACCTCACAATATAACAAGGGAGCATCACCTTGCTTGTTGAGGGAACATCACCCCAACACTTGAAACTCGCAGGCCTCAAGATTACAAGCTCAATAGCTTTGCAAAGAGAATTTTGTCAAATGAACAGATAACAAATGAATGAGAAGGCTCCTCCTTTTATAGGCCTTCCAAAGGCAATGAAGGCACGTTTTTCAATGCACAAAGGGGAACCAAGGCACGTTTCCCAAGAAGCATATCCAAGGGAATATGCCATCTGATGACTCATTCTGAGTTGGCGAGATTATCCAGAGACCTTGACACGGATCCCGAAGACATTCTGTCGACCAATGAGAGCTCAAGTTGTGTAACTACCTGAACCACCTCAGCTTAGGCGCAGTTTCAAGTGTTCTTCTGACTGGGCGCCAAGTTGAAGTATCTGGAGTGTCAAAGTGCGCCCATCATGAGGTTGCGCCTATCTGGAAAGAACTTCTAAAGGTTGTTGACGAGATCCAAAAGAGAATCATGATACTTCATTCACCCAATCCGCCCAAGGCGCTCATTGAAAATTGATCAAAGTGCTACTTGATGTTGGGCGCCAGAATGATGCTTCATGGGCACAGAAGTGCGCCTTGCATGAGGATTGACTTTCCTTGGTGTTTCTTCAAGTCTTGATGTTTAGGGAGGTGGAATGCTTCATCTGGAAGTGAGCGCCTAACTTGGGAAGACTTTCAAGTGTTGTTACCTTGATCCAGAGAGGTGTCTAGACACTCAGCTTATCCAATCTCCTTAAGGCGCTCATTGAGATTGATCAAGGCGCCACTTGGGGGTTAGGTGCTACCAAAGAAGTGCGCCATACCTTGACTTCAATACTAGGCGCCCAAATGAACCCTCTGGAGTCTAGGCGCTAATTGAAGGTGCTGAAGGCCAAGAAATGCGCCTAGCAAATGAAGTCTTTTGAATACCTTCTCCTTCAAAGATAGAGACTAAAGTGCAAATTTACAAGATCCCTTGTTAGGCGCCAGAGCTAGGCTATTCAAGCTGATAGGTGTGCTTAAACTCACTGTGTGTTTCTTACCACTTCAACACCTAGAAGATGTTCCAAGATGTTCCCCTTTGCAAGCGCCTTACCTCACAAGTTTCTTCATGTGTTCTTCTTTGAAGGTGCCAAAACTGAGCTCCAGTACCAAGGGATTGCGCCTAACAACTAGGGTAAACTCTAGCTTCATTCAACCTACTAGGAGATCATAAGTATTCTGTCTAGAAATGACATTAAACACTTGTTCTATCAAGCGCCCTGGCTTCTTGAGGAGCTTGAGGATCATTCACCCACTGGAGTCTTGTTTAGGCGCCTTGATATGCCTAGGCGCTCAGTCAATGTGGTTTGATCACAACTTGGCGCCTAAGATGACTTTACTTTGCTTCCAAGCCTTCAATCTATCCATTACCCCTGCTAGGCGCTCAAGATGAAGTGTTAACGCCTTATGAAGGTTAGGCGCATTCTGAGGGTGGGGTAGGCAAGTGAGGGCGCCAAACCAGGGCTTGAGGCTTCTCTCCTCATCAAAGGTTTTCAATCCTAGGCGCTTAATTTGGATGATCCTTGTGCTAGGCGCTTAGTAAGGAAAACTGGAGCGAAATGGGCCCCTAGGCTCCCAAGCTTCCATACTTAGTCAAATTTTAGGGTTCTGACCTTGTTCCTGCAAAACAAACAGATAGAGTTAGTCAGAAACCAATTCATTCCCTCATCATTTGGAATTAGCCTCCGGGAATGAGTAATAGGCTAATCCATTATACACTTGATGATCAAGCCGGAAACGGGGACATGACAGAGGGTTTTCATCCTCAAGCAAAGATGAACAACAAATGCTCAATCTTCAAGAAAAGGGTTTGTTTGCAAATAACAATGGATGCATTCCTTTGAGCCTAGCCTATAACATACACCCCTGTTCTGATTTTTTGTTTTTTGGGTTTGCTGTTGATTGTTTTATGGTATTGTTTTTGCATTGCACATGACATATATATAAATAATATAAAGCATTTCAACAACACCCAGATTCTTATATATGTAGGAAATAACAAGAGTAATGGAAACTAGCAATACCCAAATGGAGTTTTGGCACAAACATCAAATTAAGAACATACCCATTTGCTGATAAAAATATTACAGGTCTTTTAAAATCTGAAACAACAATTGCTCAATTTTGAAAACCCTTAGAACACCCCTACAAAATGCTCAACATAACAATTGCCTGAAACCCATTTCATTTCCATCCTAGGTGACTCCAATAGTGAAGAAATATCTCACAAAGGCTAAGACACTTATCCTAGAAACCTCACACACCCCTGGTATAGGTACGGCCAACAAGGAAGGGTTTGCACAACAACAACAACAATATATTCTCCTTCCAATCACTCCAGAGAATGATCAGTCAACCTAGGGGCCCCAACTCCAATCAGCTCCCTCATGTACAATGCAATAAATCTCATTCAATAAACCCTTACATCCCAAAGGAGGTACGACCAGCCAAGGGAAGAAGTACGACCAGCAATATAAGTCTTCTTCACCACTCCAAACTCATAAATCTGTAATCTTCTCCTCAAATCTTTATTCGAAAAATCACAAAGATTTGACAATGAAAACCCTTGCTTGCATCAAGTAAATCTCCTGTAATAAACTCCCGCACAAATTCTGAGTGAACCTGTGAGCAACCAACCTTGGAAGATCTTTCACCTCTGCAGTTGGTGTCCTCTGTGAGGGTTTTCGTCTCCACAAAGCCTCTGGTAGAACTCCATGCGCAACCTGTAAAACTCTCTTCAAAAATCAAAGCATAGCATAAAGTTCAAATGAGCTCAAAGTCGCCTTTTATATCCTCCAAGAGACCCACGATTTCTTTAGGGGAAAATAATTTGTTTTATTTTAAAATTCCCCATTACTACCACTTTAGGCGCCCAATATAAGTTATAACTTAACTTATATTTAATATATCACCTTATGCCTCCTAGGTGCTAGCATAAAGGTCCCTTTAATTATTTTAAATAAACACTTTATAAAATAACATTATATTTAAGCGTTTATTTAAAATATCAAAACATATCCCGAGGACACACCGACGAAGCATCTTCCGACGTAACTGACCTGGCCAGGATGAAACCGATATTGAATGCCGAAGTCGGTGCCGAAACACGGTGATTGCTAAAAATAGCGGTGAATGCTAAAAATTGTAAAAACGGACCATGTGTTCGAAACATCCCTAGAAAGAGTCACCACGGAACATCTGAAGAACTGAGCTCAAACAACACCTGGAAGCAACCAAAAGAAGACAACCAAGCCTCCACAAACCATGGAATTCCCTAACCAAGCCGTAATAGCCTACAGGAACCCCGGGAAATAGGCTAACAATCAATAAACTGACAAAGCTTAGGAAGGGGACATTACATAGACCTCCTTTTATAATCCCTTTTTACTAATTTTAGCCTCCTTCTAGAAGTGTCTAGAGCTCTTTTTAAAATAACATTATATTGGCCCTCTGTCCTAGCAACACTTTATAACATTACATTGACCCTCTTTTAATAATAACATATAAATCGTCCTTTTATAATGTTGTATCATAAAGTGACTAGGACAACTAAAGTTATTATTTTAAAATATTTCTCTCACCTTACCCTTAAGCCTACGGGAAATAAAATAGTAGGCTAAGGGATTTCCAAATGCTAATGCCTGAAAAGGGGACATGACAGTAGTATGGTTGGTAGATGGGGAGAAAAACTCCATGGATTTTCTATATGAGGCCATTGACAAGGACAAGGAGGCAATACAACACTTTTATGGGTCAAGCAAAAAAAAATGAACCCATTTGGCACATTATTGATAGGAGGTGGAACAAACTCCTCCAGCAATGCATTCATGCGATTGCCTATTATTTGGACCGAAGTTTTTCTTCTTCGAAGGCTTCATGGTTGATGAGGAGGTGATGGATGGCCTCAACCATAGTTGAATAACTTGGACTTGGCAATAACTAGGCTGACCTAAAATTCTCAATCACTTGGGACTTGGCAAAAACTTGGCAATAACTCTACAAGTTTTCCAAACATTATAAAACCTAAGTTGCCGAATCGGAATTGGATACGTTTTGGATATGTCCATACAAAATAATATAAAAATCATATTATATATATAAACAAAATTAAGTTTAAAATACCATATATCATGCATATGCTAAACAAAACTATTTCAAATTTCAAATTTGAAATACAATATACTAATTCAATATCAATTTGTCAAACTTGACTTGAATGTCATGATAGATAATCGTTGTTCAATATTAAAATAATATAATTAGTAATGAGCATCATATGGGTAATCATCAAGACCAACATCATCATCATCATTAACATTAGATGATGCAAGTGGATTAGGAGAACCACATGGAACCCCACTGCCACTTGGACTAAAAGTATGATGGCTACTTGACTCCTAAAAATTGAAGATTGTGCAACATAGGAAAGATCCAAGTCAATTTGCTTTGGGTCTACATCCCACAACTTTGTTGCCCCTTCCTTGTACTCATCATCTTTGTGAGTAAGAGGTGCAAGTTGGAATGCACGTTAACTAACTCCTTTGCTTTACTTGATGCCATTTGGTTGGGCTTTAGTTAGTGGATGAAGGAGTATGTACTCCAACTCCATTCAGGTGAAGAAGAACTAACAACTTATTGAAAGAAAGTGAACTCTTGTTAGAGTTAAATTAATAAATTGTAAATCAAACTTCAAATTTGAAAATAGTAATTATAAAATGAAAAAAATCAAATATAGTGTGGTAAAAATTACTAAACTTACTTGTGATAATTTTGATTTCAAGAATTTGGAGGTGTGGCAATTTATGGCCATTGAGGTACCATCAAGAGTGAATATCCTTCCTACACTTGTCATGGAGAGCAGAAACACTTTGACTAGTGGAGGATGCAAAGTCAACAAATTCATTTGTAACTGCATCCTCCATATTAGGATCAGGGAAGAGTTTAGTAAGTGCTTTCCTAAACCGTTCACTGACTTTTGCATTATAGTATGGTGGCACCCTTGTCGGCATAGCAAGGATCTTTTCACTGTAATATTAGAGAGTCAACGCAAAGGCAAGAAGGTGGAGTGGGGTGGTCATTTTGTTCCACCGCTCAATACAAATTGATTGCACCTCTTTGAAGAAAGTTTCTTCAAGATCTTGTTCTTTTTCATTTATGATGGACTTCTTTTTCTCATTGCGTCAATGCCATCATAAACCTCTCCCAAATATGGCTTATCTATGTCAATAAAGCGGGTCATACTCATGATGGGCTTGGTGAAACTAAGGAGATATTCCACACGATCTCACTAAGTGTCATCTAGGATCATTTGCTACCCTCTCACTTTTGGATTGCCTCCATATGGACCAAGATTGGTTCATGGCCGCCAAGAAGCGCCTATTCCACCTTCACAAGTTGTCTCAAGACAATTGTGTTGGATGTAAATTTGGTTTTAGCAACCTATTGGAATATAAAAAATTAAATAAAAATAAAAACAAAGAAGAATGCATACTTAAATTTTTAAAAATAAATCACTAAAGTTAAACATAAAATTTGAAAATTGCATTGTTTCAATTACCTTCTATTAAAATAATATTTAGTTTATATTAATGGTCAATAATGTAATATTAGTTTGTTTCTATTTCTTTTTTTAGATAGCTTTAGTTTCTTTAGAAACATCTGTATTTTAGAAACTTCTGTAATCTATCTTTTAGAAACATCTTCATTGTAATCTTTTATATAGAGCTTTGCTCTATTATGTAAATATATCATTCATATTTTTACCAAAATATGGTATCAGAGCGGGAAAACTTGTTTGAAATTTTTTTCTTTTCCTAGAGCTCTCTATGAAAAATTCGTACAACACTGTACGGACGTACAACTTTCTGTCTAGTACGTTATGGCTTCTTTGTGCGTCGGTTTTTGTAGGCAATTGCATTTTGGCGCCTTCAGCGACGGTTTGTTTTTGAGGTCGCGATTTTTCTGTGTATGATCGCAATTTTACTGTTTCTTGGTCGTGGGCTCTTTATGGGCACTATCTGAGTTTTCCAGTGGTCGTGCTTTTTGTTCGGCAGCTTCACTTTCCTCTAGTCATGATTTTTTGTGTAGCGGCTTCAACTTTTTTCATTCGGCGAATTTGTTTTGATGAGTTGCAGGTCAAACCCTGGTCGCCGTTTTCCTCCACCGTGGCCTTTGCTTTGGTTATTGCGGCTTCTGGTCGTGATTTTCTGTGGCTTTGTCTTTGGTCGTGGTTTGAAAAAGTTTTGGAGATTTTTTATTCTTGACGATTTTGCTGTTTGCTAGATGCCCTTTTCCTCTAGTTTTTGATCATTGTGTAAAGTTGTCATTGAAGAATCCTTGGTCGCGGCTCACTGTGTTTTGATCTCTACGGCGGTTTGTTGGATTAGCTTCGGTGGATTTTTTGTTGCCTTCAGTTGCAGACTTCATATTCCTTGTCGCCGTTTAGGGTTTTGCATGTGTGGCGGTTTCCAGGCAGTAGTGATAAATCTTGGCAGTTTAGTCAAGGTTTGGTTCTTATCAATACTGTGTGGTCGCCAACACCCTCCAGTGACTCCAATAGTCCCAGCCTGTGGTTTTTGTGACTTGCGCCTAAGTCACCAGTGCTTCAAACGCCTAACCTACCTGTGTCAACCTCGTTTTTCATGCCTTGAAAAGTGTGAAGGATGGCCTTGCTATCCAACATCATGTTGGAAGGTAGTCAAAAGTTCAACGGCCGCAACTACAACACCTGGAAGCAGTGTATGATGACCATATTCGAGTATCGATGCCTTGACCAGATTGTTCTAGGCAAAACTTCACGTCCTCCAATGGCGGGTAAAGATCAGGACAAATTTGATGAGCAGAATGGGGAAGCCCTGATGCTTATTAAATTGTTGGTCACCGATGACCAGCTGCCTCAGGGTTTGTCTAATAAATCAGCTAAAGAAATCTGAGATCATCTGAAGGACCTACATGAAACATCCGACAAGAGCCGTGCGTTCTTTCTGAAGAACATGTTGTTCTCGATCATAATGGATGAGAAGACAACTCTGCAGGAGCACTTGACAAAAATCAAGGACATCTGTGATCAGTTGGAGGCGATTGGTCGGAAAATGGAGGAAGATATGGTGGTCATAACTCTGAAGAGTCTGCCCAAATCATATGAACACTTTATTGAGACGCTCAACATTACCTCAACTAATGTTGACCTGAAGTTTCCTGAACTGTGCAGCAAACTTCCGCAGCAGGATCGTTGGAAACAACAGTTTGGAAGCATTGCTACCTCATCCTCCACAGAACAGGCACTTGTTGCCAAGGCCTCTCAGAAGAATAAGGGCAAAAATCAGCCCTCTCAGCAGACCAACCAAGGTCAATCTCAGGACCCTTCCAAGAAGAAGAACATCCAGTGCAACTATTGCCATAAGTATGGCCACATGAAGAAAGATTGTTAGAAACGCTTGGCTTCTGAATAGTCCAAGCAAGGAGAGTCTAAACCGAAAGCCCATATTGCAGAGCACACTGAGCAGAAGGAGTCTGCGTTCTATGCCTTTATGGCCAAGAGACCAGCAGATCATGTCAAATCCTCTGCCTGGTATATTGATTCAGGTGCTTCTCGACATTTCACTCATCGTTGAGATTGGTTCATAGAGTACACGCCATTCAGAGATTCTGTCATCTTTGGAGGAGGCGAAGAGTATATTGTTTTCAGAAAGGGCAACGTGCAGATTCTGTCTGGAGGAAGAAATTTAATATTTCTCGATGTATACTTTGTACCTGGCATGGAGTTGAACCTTCTATCAGTCAGTTAGATTATGCGGCACTCTCAGCTAGATATTGTTTTCAGCATGCACACATGCAACATTGTTGACAGAGACATGCATCACAGTTGTTCAGGGACTTGAGGATCATGGTCTGTATAGACTTGTTGATTCTGGTGATTCTCAAGAGCACGCCATGGGAGCTAGGAGTACTTCCATCAGCAAACTTTGGCATCAAGGTTATGGGCACCTGAACATGCACTATCTCTTTCAGTTATCTAGAGATGATCTGGTTGGTGGTCTACCTGAGATTCAGATTCAGAATCATGGAGTATGCGAAGCTTGTCAGGCTGGAAAGTAGCATTGGACTCCATTCTTAGATGGTGATTCATGGAGAGCATCCAGGGTATTACAGTTGGTTCACGTTGATGTATGTGGCCCAATGAATACTTCTTCAGTTACTGGGTGCAGGTATTTTTTGTTATTTGTTCATGATTTTAGTAGAAGAATGTGGGTGTATTTTCTTAAAAACAAATTAGAGGTGTTCAATATTTTTCAGCAGTTTAAGGCCTTAGTTGAAAAGAGTCAGGCTCACAGATAGTCACTCTTAGGTCTGATAATGGGGGGGGGGGACTTTTGTTCTTCTGACTTCGCCAATTTTTGTGCTGCACATAGCATTAAGTGCCAACTTACCACACCCTACACCACACAACAGAATGATGTCATTGAGCGTTGGAATCGCACCATTACTGAAATAGAAATGTCCCTAAGAAATTTTGGGCTGAAGCAG
Organism: Cunninghamia lanceolata; assembly: GCA_027924645.1. Classification (NCBI taxonomy): domain Eukaryota; kingdom Viridiplantae; phylum Streptophyta; class Pinopsida; order Cupressales; family Cupressaceae; genus Cunninghamia; species Cunninghamia lanceolata. The sequence continues at coordinate 3,788,689 of BSBN01001026.1, read as the reverse complement.
TCTACACTACAGTTTATCTTTTGAACTGGTCTCCTACTTATGCTGTTAAGAAGATGACTCTGGAAGAAGCCTGGTCTAGACATAAGCCTAGGGTCAGCCACCTGAAAGTTTTTGGCTCTACTGCTCATGTGTGGATTCCAGATGCCAAGTGCACCAAGCTGGATTCCAAAAGCCAGAAACTCATGTTCACTGGTTACAGTGAGAATCATAAGGCATACAGACTGATTGATGTAGACACAGATCGTCTCATATTCAATTGTGATGTAGTGGTTGATGAAGCTACTGGGCCATTTCATTTGTCTACTCCTTCTGTGAGCCTTGAGGATCAGCCTCTGAAGGCTTCTGATTTGGGTGTTCGCCTTCCCCTAGCTCCACTTGATGGGTGGGATTCTGCAGTTGTAGAGGCACCTCAGCCTCCTGTTCCACCACCCGCCCCTCCTCAAGACGATCTGGATCCTCATCCAGAAGATTTGGTTCTAGATGCCCCAGTTGATGTTGTTCCTCCTGATTTAGATGTTGGTACTTCTACTCTCCGGCCAAATGGTGGGCTAAGACCATAGGTGATCTTCATGATGATGAATTACTTGAGGGTAAATCTGCTCGGAAAAAGAGCAAGTAGTAGAATACAGTTAATTTTGCTCTTATGGCCAACCTTCACAGCATCTCTGAGCCTCAGACATATTCAGAGACTAAAGGCATACCTGAGTGGGAACAGGCTATGGAAGCTGAACATCATAGTCTTCTGAAGAATAACACTTGGGTCCTTTCTGATCTTCCTCCTAGGAAGAAGCCCATTGGCTGCAAATGGGTGTATAAAGTTAAGTATAAGGTTGTCGGAACCGTTGATAAGTATAAGGCTTGGTTGGTAGCCAAAGGGTTCTCACAAAAAGAGGGCATTGACTATGAGGAGACTTTTGCTCCCACAGCCAATATGAGTACCATCTGGCTTGTCCTCGCTATTGCAGCCCAGTTTGGATGGAAAGTCCATCAAATGGACGTCAAGTGTGCATTCCTCAATGGAGATTTACAAGAAGTCTATATGACGCAACCTCCTGGTTTCAAGGTTGCTGGTAAAGAACACCAGGTATGAAGATTGGTGAAAGCACTCTATGGCCTTAAACAGGGTCCACGGGCATGGTACATGAAAATTGATAAGTACCTTGTTGATCATGGTTTTCAGAGGAGTCTTTCTGATTCTAATTTCTATGTCAAAAAGTATGGTGATGATATTCTTTTGATTGTTGCCTATGTTGATGATCTGATCATTATTGGTAGCTTAGAACATCTAATTGATGAGATCAAACATAATCTTAGTCAATCCTTTGACATGATAGATTTGGGACTTTTGCATTATTGCCTAGGTGTTGAGGTTTGGCAGACTCATGATAGCATCTTTATCTCTCAGTCCAAGTATGCTTGAAGTGTGCTTGACAAGTTCCGGATGACAGATTGCAAACCTGCATCTACACCTATGGAGAAAGGGCCGAAGTTATTAGTCAATTTAGATTCACCTGTGGAGAATGAATCAACATTCAGGCAACTAGTGGGCAGCCTCATATATCTCATTGCCACTAGACTTGATCTTAGTTTTGCAGTGAGCTACATCTCTCACTTCATGACAACCCCTAAAGTTGAACACTAGGTTGCAGAGAAGCGTGTGCTGAGATATGTGAAAGGCACTTCTGACTTTGGCATTCTGTATAGCAGGTACAAAGATCCCAAGCTGATTGGTTTTATAGGCTCAGATTGGGCAGGTTCTGTTGATGACAGGAAGTCTACTTCTGAGTATGTTTTCAGTTTGGGCATAGGTGCAGTTACATGGACCAGCAAGAAGCAGCAGGCAGTGGCTCTTTCCTTGATTGAAGCTAAATATTGAGGAACTGTTAAAGCAGTGTGTGAGGCAGTTTGGCTTCGAAGGATGCTTTTTGATATGCAAATGTCTCAAGCAGGGCCTTCCCCCTTGTACTGTGACAATCAAGGGGTGCTGAAACTTGCCAAAAACTAGTCTTCCATGAACAGACAAAGCATGTTGAACTTCATTGTCAGTTCATCCGCCAGCTTGTCGAAGATGGATAAGTGGTGTTGCAGTATGTTCCAACTGAGGACTAGACTGCAGATATCCTCACCAAGTCTCTGAGCCCGGATAAGTTTGTCAAATTTAGGGGGCACCTTGGTGTAGTTGATAGATTGACCATTAAGGGAGGGTATTAAAATAATATTTAGTTTATATTAATGGTCAATAATGTAATATTAGTTTGTTTCTATTTCAGTTTTTTAGATAGCTTTAGTTTCTTTAGAAACATTTGTATTTTAGAAACTTCTGTAATCTATCTTTTAGAAACATCTTCATTGTAATCTTTTACATAGAGCTTTGCTCTATTATGTAAAAATATCATTCATATTTTTACCAAAACACCTTCAACAGTTGTAATCGCGAGAATAATTTAAAAATGGCCTGCGACATGTGATGGTTTGTGATGAACATTTGGATCTCTTCCGCCTCATCATAGATTTATTTGATCCAATCTATTTTCCTACCCAACTTTTGTAGCATGAGGTTGAGTGAGTGGACAACACATGGTGTGCAAAATATATGTGAGAACCGTGTCTCAACCAGCATACTAGCCGTTCTGCAATTCTTTGCATTGTCCGTTATGGCTTGGACAATATTTTGAGGAGCCACTTCTTGAATGCACGTAAGGATGTTAGCAATAAATTGTGCATCCTTCATCTGCTCTGCACAATCCGCAGCTTTCAAAAACATTGCCTCTTTAGGGCACATTGCAATCACATTGATTAATAGCCTATTTCTTGCATCCTTCCATCCATCGGAAATGGACACTTTTGTTTCTTTCCATGAGGCCCTAATGGGAGCCAATGAAGTTTCTATATGTTTGACCTCCTTTGACAATAAGGTGTTGTGCACCTTCTCATAACTTGGTGTAAGATACCCAACTAGTTCTACTAAAATTTTTCCTTGCTTAGACAAATTTACTTGCACTTAACTTATCAACTACTCAACAACTTAATGACATACATCAAAGATAATAATTTGAATAAATCAATGTTGAAGCTGGGTACTTGTCTTATTACTTGATTCAATCTTATTGCAATGTCTTATTACAAAGATAATGCCTTCAATAGCATGATTATACAATCTTATTCAAATGGATTACAAAAGAGGCCTTGAAGCCTTGATGTTTATAATGACTTCCACAATTGATCAACTCTATTGAATTCAATGATGTCAACTATGTGTTAACACCTCACAATGCAACAAGGGAGCATCACCTTGTCAGTTGAGGGAGCATCACCCCAACACTTGAAACTCGCAGGCCTCAAGACAAGCATAAAGCTTCACAGAGAGAAATTCGCCAGAAGATTCGATACCAAATGAATGAGAGAGCTCCTCCTTTTATAGACCTTCCAAAAGGGAATGAAGGCATGTTTTCCAAGGAGCATATTCAGGGGAATATTCCTCTCGACAACTCATCCTAAGTTGGCAATCTTATCCAGAGGCCCTGACACGGATCCAAATGCTATCCTTCTGACCAATGAGCATTCAGGTAGTTGTAACAACCTTATCTCCTTCTAGAAACACTTAGGCGCAGATTTAAGGTTCTTCTGACTTGGGTGCCAAATTGAGGTGACCTCTTCATGAAGTTGCACCTTACCAAATTAGGCGCCAATTAGAGTTTACAGAGACTCTAGAGTGCTTCCAAGGTTAGGCGCCAAAACAAAAATCATTAAGAAGGTGTTTGGAGTCTAGGCGCCAATCTGAGGGTGTAGAGGCATGGAGATGCGCCTAGGGAAGTCTGGTGATTCGATATGTTTTAAAACACTTATCAATCATTCAACGAAGACTTTGGACTTTGATTCAAGATTAAGCGCCCAAATGAGTTCTCTGGAATCTAGGCGCTCATTTCATGCATTATGAGTTCTAGGCGCCAGTTTGATGCTCCATCACATGGAAAGTGCGCCCACACTGCAAGTATCTTCTTCAAGATCTAGGCGCCAGTTGAAGGTGGTGAATGCCAAGAAGGGCGCTTTAGCAATAAGAAGTCTTTTGGAGCCTCCCAACACACATCAAACACTTGACTTGCAATAAGATAACTTCCTCCCAAGTTAGGCGCTTCAAGAGGGAAGTTGGAACATGAATAAGCGCCAACTTGTCTAGGCGCAAACCCAAGCTTGTTGAGTATATACAAGGCGCCCAATCATTCCTTGGTGACTTCACAAGCTTCGAATGCTCATAACTGTTTAAGGAATGCCCAATGACCCTTCCTGATGATAGGCGCCAAAGTGAGGGTGGCACTGCGCCTTAATGGCATGAGGCGCTTTCTAGAGTATGCTACTCCAAGGAAGTGCGCCTACTTGCTCAGGGTGATCAAAACACGCCAAAGACTTCAATGATCAATTCCCAACTTATGAAATGTCTTCCTTCATGCCCCAGAGAGATGATTATTCCTAGGTGCCAATATAGGTTAGAAATACCTCCAGAGTGCACCTAATCTAATTAAGGAGGTTGATAGCTTCTAAACTCTCCCTGGAACTAAAATTGCTTCAACTGAAGATCATCTTGCACCCATACATCATCAACTGTCTATCACAAGATCAATTCAGACTTAGGCGCTCCAGAGAGGTTGAACTAGCAAAAGATGGCGCCTAAAACCTTGTTTCAATATGCTTGAGTTCCAAGGTAGACTCAATGGCGCCATAGAGTCTTTAGAGCTTCAAAAACATTCTGACTCTTTGAAAATTCCTCCTACATGCTTGTGCGCCATTTCTAGTATCTGGAATGCACATCAAACCAAGGCGTTGATCCAGCTTCAAGGAGTAGGCGCATGTGTGAGGTGAAAGAGAAGATGAAGTGCGCCTAGTTGGGTTTGATACTTCTCAAGATGGAAATGATGTCTTTGAGTGAAGGTATAACCTATTTGACAAACCTTAACCTCGTTGATGATGCAAAACCCTCTTTACTCTACAATCTACCTTAAGGCGCCATTTCCTAGGTGAAAAAGACATGCTAGGGCGCCTCAAGTATCAAGGCACATTTTGAAGGTTGTTTGCTCCAGTATGAGCGCCTAACATCCCTTAAACCCACCTCGCATTCCCTCATGATGATTGAACCTTAGCAGTGCCTCATTAAGGCGCTTTATCTAAATCAACTGATGTACTGTGTCTTATCTAGGCGCCACTTGAGGTTAGAAGTGAGACAAAGTGCGCCCTGACCCAGACTTAGCCAAATTTGGGTTTCTGACTTGGATCCTGCAAAACAAAAGATTAAGTTAGTCAAAAACCACTTCATTCCCTTATATTTTAGAATTAGCCTCTGGGAATGAGGAATAGGCTAATCCATTCTTTACTTGATGATCAAGCCGGAAACGGGGACATGACACCTGGGCTTGTGTACCCATTTGGAGCTTCATTTACTTTTCTCATCATATCTTGCCAATATGGTGATCGAACAACATTGAAGGACGAACCATTCGCATAGAGGCATCTTGCAATGTTTTGATGAAAATCTCTCTAGCATCATTGTTAAATGCCCTCTCTAATGGTCCCTTTGATCTTTTGACATTAGTAGGCTCTTCTTCATTCCTACCAAAAATGGGTGGCTCTCTACTACAACATCAGGGACAACACTATGAGATGGAGAATCATGTGGTCTTCGTGACCGCCTTCCTCTCCTCAAAGGATGCCCTGTTCTAAAGACAACTCTTGCATTTGCTTCCTCCTACTCTTTGATAAATTCTGCTATTTTATGAGGTGGCATAGGTGCACCATATACATTTATGGTGCATTTTTAATATGTGTACATGCCAAAGTTACAAGACTCGCCTAGACTCGGCGAGTTGCGAGTCGGGCGACCCTAGGCGAGTCTGGGAGACTCAATAGTTGAGTACTCGCTAGACTCGCCGAGTGTGGGTGAGTCCCAACTGCTAGATTTGACTGTGAAGATTTTTGCTAGGGAGGAGTATTGTTTGCAAAGTGCAATAGAGGAGCTTGAGAAATGAATTCAAGGTGCATCAAAAGGAACAAGAGTTTCAGAAATAGAGGGGTTTGTTGGAGTTCTGTAGCAATGGAGGACTAACAAAAGTATGAGGAAATTTAGAGTGCAAGTAGAGGGACTTGAGAGCTTCCCAGAGAATCAAATGAGGGCTTAAATGCATTTTTATAAGATTGGGCAAGTGAAGTAGCCATTGGAAATGCATTAGGTCAAGATTCCTAGGGTTTTTGAGTGGGATTCAAATTTGAAATGTTGGGGAACACTAGTGCGGGCATACTAGTGTCTTTGAGGACACAGTAGCAAGGATTGAAGAAGATGAAGTGTCTGCAACAGGGGAAGTCTTTGGCAAGCAGTTTGGCACACATATGAGGGAATTTAGGCATAGAAATAGGCGAAATTTGTCCTAGTTGAGTCTAAGGGAAATGGACACTAGAATGAGTGCATGCCATAGAGTGAAAAGTGTGAAGTACACAATTTTGACTGTACAGAACCACATCCCAATAGGCAACAAAAGTTCAAGGAGACTACAATGCACTTTGCATTGGCAAATATAAATGACACCCTAATTAGTCTTTATAAGCAATTGAGCTCTAGACCTCTTAGCAAGGACACACTCATCAATCTTCACTCTGCTGCTTAGTGACTTGTAAACTGTAAAGGATAACCAAAAACCCATCATTGCATGTCTAAACAAGTAGAAGGAAGGGTTGGCTATTCTACACCACTGTTAGCAAAATATTCTTAATTGAATAGAAGTCATTTCATGAATTCTTAGCCCTGATCAAATTAGAAGGGAGGGTGCTGCACCAACACAGCCTTTTCAACATTGCTACACACCCAAAAGGTCCTAACTCTCTAAGAATTTTAATGTCAATGTAGGTGCATACCAAGTGGACCCATGGAATGTACAAGCAGGGGATCCAAGCGAAGGTGCCTCTGGCTGGAACTGGAGCATTGAGGGCCACACAACCCACCACCTCAGTCTCACACAGGGAAGTCCCACTGCACTGTCAACAGGATTCTAGGAAGAGGCTAAGGGCTTTGATAATGATAAAATATTTATATTTCTAAATGTGTTATTTCCTTCAGCTAAATTTTGCTTTTATACTTATGTGATCGATGTATACTTGTGTATGTGATCAAAGTAGCTTCTTTTTGATGAGTTTATTGTGCCTTTAAGGTTTATTTGGTCAAAAATCAGTGTGCCGAGTCTTGTGCGAGTCCGAGTCTTGTAACACTGGTACATGCAACATGATAAACCTTTAAGCCTATCTTAGATGACCTAGAGGAGCGTGGTAAGATACCAGTAATGGAGATTTCCTTTCATGCTATTGGTCTTGATTGATTTTGTTCTACTGCTAGAAGAGTTTTACTTTTTCCTTCTATCAATTGATGGCATCATGGTACTTAGGTGTGGATAACTTTTGCATTTATTTCCATCATTGTCATTGCATTAATTGGTACATATCTTTTGCTTTAAATCTATATTCATTATCTTTTGTTGTCTTGGGTAGATGTCATAGTCCCTTGAATTATTCAAAGGCTGAAACTTCTGAAGCAAGAGAGTAACAAATAATACTGAAACAGTTTGCTGCTTTCGGAGCCGTCTCTTAAAATTTAAACGATACAAACATGCAAGTAACCACCAAATTGCAACAGAATGGAAAATTAGAGAAAATAAATCTTGTGTCCTCGGTTATTCCAATGAAAAACAAGGGAGCAAGAATATTATGGTATTTGGGATGGAATTGTTGAGTGTGTTCTTAGCAGGTGCAATCTTGGACTTGCCTTTCTTTTCACTGTGTGGGATTTCCTGAAGAATTTCTCATTGTATGTTTCTTATCTTTGTAACTTTAAAAGCAAACTGATGCCATTTTAACATATTGTTGTTCATCAGATGGCTGCCTATCGTTTAGCTGTTCACTCTAAAGTTGACTGTATGGAAATTGATGCGTCTCGTTCTCGTGATGGTGTGTTGATGGCATTACATGACAGGTAATTTAATATATCGATTATTGATTTGTTTCTTTACAATGAGATTAACTTTTGCCATTAAGTACCTGACATGCTCTTTAATACTTGACATTGTCTACCAATCTTTCACGTGCTATGAATGTTAACTTTAGTTGATACTTTTCCAGTGATTTGATTCTCACATTTTACAGGGCAGGGACTTGCAGAATATGTCTGGTGACAACTCTGCAAAGGTGGGAAATTTAAATCTGAGTCAGGTGAGAAATGATTTTACCTTGGATATTAGTTAATTATCATTTTTCTTTATTAACTCTCAATATATTTTAATTTTCTTAATATTGGGAATGGAAAAGCCTTCATCCAGCACTGTGCTTGCTTTCTTTTGGTTGAACATTTTAGAGATGAGGGTACTTCTGATCATGAATGTGGAAAATTAAATTAATGGTTTGCAAGAACTTAAAGTGAACTGGCCACAAAAACCTGTTAGTGGGATCAAGTAGTTGGAATTCCTCTCTTATAATTAAGCTATGTATGCAAAGGAAAATAGAGGAAATGTAGACAATAGTCTTAATGGCACATTTATCTTTGTGAGCTAATACCTATAAAGTATGTGCTTAACATTGATGTTATGTACTTGAGAGTTCTGTTTAAGTTTTTAAGATTGGTGATAGGCATGGTTTCAAGAGGACTGTTGTGGTCAACGGTCGTACCTACCACACCTTTTTCTTATATGTTCTCTTTGGGTTGATGCTTTTGGGGATCTTCCATCTGTTCATCAGACCTGCATATGTTGGAGATTGCGCATCCTACATCTTTTGTATATCAGACCTATGCATATGAATTATGTATAATATATTTTTTTCATTATTGTAAAGTAGATTTGGGCATCTACATTTCTGGTGCTATGGCAGTTCATTGTGTCATTGTGCATGTGAAGTCATAGTTTTGCAACCAAATTCCTTGTTGTGTGAGCAATTGTACATACTCAAAAAACATACATAGGAAAAGAGAGATTTATTACTTCAAGATTGCAAGGAAGAATGATGCAATCGGCAAGAATTGCTGGGAGTCGGATTGGAATTAGGAGTGACAGGGCTGTCAGCAGGTTCTTTTTTTTATTGGCTTTTTTTTCATATATGGCTAATTTTTGACAAGATTTTCAAAAATTAGATTTGCCAATTAGCAAATTTTCCAGAAATCATTTGCTAAGTTTGTATATAAAACATACATAAAGGGATTATGTTTGCCAAGCGGCCGAACTATATATTTTTATACTAAATCGTTTGTTTCTTCCTCTGAATTTATCTATAATATTTATGTTACTTGTTTTTTGAAATGAAAGTACTTGTTGGACATATTATACTTCTAAAAGTGTTTCCACCCTATAGATTTTTCTTGGCTGCAAGTGATGATAGGAAAAAGAAAGAATGAATGAAAGAAAATGTCATGTCCCTTTTTCTGGACTAAAATAAAAATAATATTATTTTAAGTTGGGCCCAACAATTTCTAATTAAAGGGGCAACTTAATAATAATATTATATAAAAAGTGTTTTTCAACACTTAAAAATAAAAGTGTTTTTTAACACTATAATAAAAAAAATAAAATAGAAAAGTATTTTTAAATACTTTTTATAAAAAGCATTTTTAAATGCTTTTTATAAAAGCATTTTATTAAATGGTCAGGGCAAAAAAAAAGTATTTTTAAATGCTAGGGCCCAATTTTTGAAAAGAGGCAACTATAAATGGAGCGATTGGCTTCTCATTTCATCATCATTCAAGTTATCCTCTTTATATACAATTTTCAGATTTGAGTAGTTTGTTCAATCTAGGCAATCTAAGGACAAAAACCCTTGGTTTGTTCGAGGTTTGAGAGGATGAAAACCCTCTTGGATATTTGGGATCAAGGACGAAAACCCTTGTTTCCAATCTTGGGTGATTCCATACAGGGATCACAATTGTGCTGAATTGTTGAGGATTTGAAGATATTTTCAGTTTGCTACAGTACCGCTACAGTGACGCTACAATGTTTTTGCTGATTTTTGGAGGTTTTAAGCAAGATTCTAGTGAGAAACGATTTTGATTTGCAAGCAAATGTCATCATTTTGTTGTTAAAGCATGATTGAAGGCTTCTAGGTTGATTTTTAGAATTTTGGTGAATTTTCCAGTCATCATTTAGGGCAGATCTAATTTATTTCCATCGTCATAGCTGGTCGCCACACTTGGAGGGAGAAAATCAGTTATTTGGGCATTGAATCAGGCAAACAAGCTGCTAATCTATATCATTTCAGTCATCATCAGCAAGTGGAAGGAGCGCCAACCTTGGAGGAAGGAAAATTGTGATTTTTGAACATTTTGCATATGCTTCTAGGGTAGATTTAAGTGATCAGCATTTTTGTGAATTACTACAGCTAGTCATATCATTCCCAGCCAGCCATCGTACATTTCCAAGGCCTAGAAAAATTCATTGTGAGTTGGTTTCAGCAGCAATAAGATTTATCATTGCATTTTCAGTCATCTTTGGAGTGGCCATATCAGGCCGTATCGCAGGTTGTAAGTGCCAGAAAAATTCAATAAAAATTATTTGATGTTGTAATTAGTTTGTACATTTAGATCTGCATTGGCAATCAATAAAAAAATATATTTTGAGGGTTTCATTTGGCTGAAATTGAGCATTTAATAACCCTAGGGTTTGTGATCACTAAATAGGGTTTTGAAAATTGTAATCAGAACTATGTATTGGCTGTTTGGTTTCAATTTATTCCATAAAAATCAGAAAGTTGCACAAAATATTGTATAATTTTAATTGAGGACATTACAAAAAATCACATATATGATCTGGATGACCAAAATAAGTCAATTGGGACTCCAAGTGCAACTAGTTACAACACAGCAAGTAGGAGTGCAAAAGGAACTTCAAAACTTGAGTTCCAGTAGCCAAAAGACAAGCAGAATGAAGGTTGGTATATGTGAACAAAATAAGGTTAGCAGTGATGACATTATTTAGAAAAATAATATGTACTATGAATTGTTATTAGAAGTGCCATCAAAGTCTACCATAGGAAAAATGCACTAAAAGAGCAAGTGATAAAGAAGAAAAAAAAAATTTGCCTGAGAAAATATCAATTGCTGTAGATGGACATGATTGTGTATGGAAACAAACAAGTGATAAGAGAGAAATTAAGTCCAGATTCAAAAGCACTTGGTGTTCAAAATATATTCTTTCTCATGTAGAACTTGCCTCAATTGTTGTCACTTACATAATTGAGTAAGATATGAGCCATTGGCATAGAGACTTAATTTAGACAAGGCAGACACAGAAAGACCAAGTTGTCAATGAAAATGTTTTTTACTGGAATCAAATGAGCAATAGAAGTAGCTAATTAGTGCTCAAAAATACTGATCACAAGAATACAAAATTAACTTTGCTTTAATTGATAACTTCCAATATTTTACAAAATAGAATGAAATGAAATGATTTTATTTACTTCCATGAGATCCAATGGTTTGTGGGATTGCACATGTTTAGCTGTCTCAATTGTCAGCCACCAAGAGGGGCTGACTTAGGACAATGTCGCTTCCTTATGAAGTTTGGTTGTCCTTATATAGATTTGGACTGGAAATTCTGTCATGCCCTTGCTTGAAGTTATTTTCCTTTGAGCCGACTTCAAGATGAATATCGTAATTGCATTCGATTATATTTTAAGAATTAAAGATTCAAACAAATCTCAGTTGCTGGACGGTGCCAATAGAAGAGGCCGACATCATTAAAGGGATCGACTAAATAAAAAAAGATGCGATTATGATAAGAAGACAAATAAGTAAGGAACAACAATGATATTTAAGGTGCAACAATTATTATTAAATAGCAGTGATTATCATTTGTTAAGGGCAGCGATTAATTATGAGGAGACACGTCCATTATGTAGAGTGGTGTCTCTCATAAGGCATCACATTTCTTCATGAGAAAAAGGATCATATAAATAGATCAAATGATGAATGGAAAGATATTCTGGAGTGGAGATAGAAGGAATAATTAGTCGATCAATCATGAAGCAATAACAATCATTGGATCATTGAATTTTACAGCAGACATTCGATCGGCAGAAGTATATCTATTTACTCAGTCATATGGACTGTTAAGGACAGCAAAATGATACATTGCTAAGTTTGAACTAAACTAGGAATTCAATAAGAAACCTTATTGGATATACAGAGCAGGTCAGATCATTATTGATTGTTGATTGTCTTACTTATTGCATATCACTGTCATTTATATATTACTTGAGACTCACCAGTCAAAGAAGAATGGTGAGGGGACTGTGTGGAGGGAACCCTGCCATGCCTCCCTGAGGGACTGTTTGGAGGGATAACTGATTAACACCTTGCCATGCCTCCTTGAGGGACTGTATGGAGGTATTGTTGACAGTCTATACCCTGCCAAGCCTCCTTGAGGGACTGTTTGGAGGGAGAACTGATTAACACCTTGCCATGCCCTTATATAGATTTGGATTGGAAATTCTGTCATGCCCTTGCTCGAAGTTATTTTCCTTTGAGCCGACTTCAAGATGAATACCGTAATTACATTCGATTATATTTTAAGAGTTAAAGATTCAAACAAATCTCAGTTGCTGGATGGCGCCAATAGAAGAGGCCGACATCATTAAAGGGATCGACTAAATAAAAAAAGATGCGATTATGATAAGAAGACAAATAAGTAAGGAACAACAATGATATTTAAGGTGCAACAATTATTATTAAATAGCAATAATTATCATTTGTTAAGGGCAGCGATTAATTATGAGGAGACACGTCCATTATGTAGAGTGGTGTCTCTCATAAGGCATCACATTTCTTCATGAGAAAAAGGATCATATAAATAGATCAAATGATGAATGGAAAGATATTCTGGAGTAGAGATAGAAGGAATAATTAGTCGATCAATCATGAAGCAATAACAATCATTGGATCATTGAATTTTACAGCAGACATTCGATCTGCAGAAGTATATCTATTTACTTAGTCATATGGACTGTTAAGGACAACAAAATGATACATTGCTAAGTTTGAACTGAACTAGGAATTCAATAAGAAACATTATTGGATATACACAGCAGGTTAGATCATTATTGACTGTTGATTGTCTTACTCATTACATATCACTGTCATTTATATATAACTTGAGACTCACCAATCAAAGAAGAATGGTGAGGGGACTATGTGGAGGGAACCCTGCCATGCCTCCCTGAGGGACTGTTTGGAGGGATAACTGATTAACACCCTGCCATGCCTCCTTGCGGGACTGTATGGAGGTATTGTTGATAGTCTATACCCTGCCAAGCCTCCCTGAGGGACTGTTTGGAGGGAGAACAGATTAACACCCTACCATACCCTTATATAGATTTGGATTGGAAATTCTATCATGCCCTTGCTCGAAGTTATTTTCCTTTGAGCCGACTTCAAGATGAATATCGTAATTGCATTCGATTATATTTTAAGAATTAAAGATTCAAACAAATCTCAGTTGCTGGACGACGCCAATAGAAGAGGCCGACATCATTAAAGAGATCGACTAAATAAAAAAAGATGCGATTATGATAAGAAGACAAATAAGTAAGGAACAACAATGATATTTAAGGTGCAACAATTATTATTAAATAGTAGTGATTATCATTTGTTAAGGGCAGCGATTAATTATGAGGAGACACGTCCATTATGTAGAGTGGTGTCTCTCATAAGGCATCACATTTCTTCATGAGAAAAAGGATCATATAAATAGATCAAATGATGAATGGAAAGATATTCTGGAGTGGAGATAGAAGGAATAATTAGTCGATCAATCATCAAGCAATAACAATCGTTGGATCATTGAATTTTACGACAGACATTCGATCTACAGAAGTATATCTATTTACTCAGTCATATGGACTGTTAAGGACAACAAAATGATACATTGCTAAGTTTGAACTGAACTAGGAATTCAATAAGAAACATTATTGGATATACACAGCAGGTCAGATCATTATTGACTGTTGATTGTCTTACTTATTGCATATCATTGTCATTTATGTATAACTTGAGACTCACCAGTCAAAGAAGAATGGTGAGGGGGCTGTGTGGAGGGAACCCTGCCATGCCTCCCTGAGGCACTGTTTGGAGGGATAACTGATTAACACCCTGCCATGCCTCCTTGAGGGACTGTATGGAGGTATTGTTGACAGTCTATACCCTGCCAAGCCTCCCTGAGGGACTGTTTGGAGGGAGAACTGATTAACACCCTGCCATGCCTCCCTGAGGGGACTGTATGGAGGCATCGTTGATAGTCTACACCCTGCCATGCCTCCCAGCACCATCCACTTCTATGACTGAGTTTAGTGACAAACTGAGTTAGCTGCATAGTAGTGAATATATGATCTCTCTATATTGATATTGTTTATTTATCTAACCTTAATGGTTAAAGATGTATATTTGTATATCTATATTTCGTATATGTCTTTCCTATGTTATTATTGCAGAATTCAAGTACAAGAAATTATAAAATTTTGAAGATAATATAAATGGTAATTCGAAAACCCTAACCCTAACTTGTGACATTTGAATTTTCTAGGGCAAATTTGTAAGATACCCAACTAGTACTAACTAAATTTTTTCTTACTTAGACAAATTTACTTGCACTTAACTCTTCAACTACTTAGTCTACTTAACATCACATATGAAAAGATAATAAAGGCAACTTGCATGAATCAACTTGAAGTTAGGAACTTGTATTATTACTTGATTCCACTCAATGCAAATGTCTTATTATAATGATGATTGCCCACAATGGCATGATTATGCAATCTTATTCAAATGATTACAAGAAAAGGCCTTGAAGCCTAGATGTATACAATGCTTTCAACTTCTTCACAACTAGCTCTATCTCACTAGTTGATGTAGATCACTTCAATTGAACCTAATGATGTCAACTGGATGTCAACACCTCACAATGCAACAAGGGAGCATCACCTTGTCAGTTGAGGGAACATCACCCCAACACTTGAAACCCGCAGGTCTCAAGATTACAAGCATAAAGCTTTGCAGAGAGAAATTTTGCCAAAATGATAAGATATCAAATGAATGAGAGAGCTCCTCCTTTTATAGGCCTTCCAAGGCAATGAAGGCACATTTTTCAAGGCACAAAGAGGAACCAAGGCATGTTTTCCAAGAAGCATATCCATGGAGAATATTCCATTTGACAACTCAATCTGAGGTGGCAACCTTACCCAATGAACTAGAACGGATCCCAATGTCATTCTGTCGACCAATGAGAGTCCAAGTGGTTACAACTACCTTTTCTTCTGTCTAGGCGCCAAGTTGAGATGTCTGAGACATGAAAGTGCGCCCTGCTTGTTCTAGGCGCCAGTTGAGGAGGTTGCATCATGAGATTGCGCCTAACTTGAAAAAAGCTTTTCAATGTTGTCAATTTGATTTAGAAGAGTGCCTTGACGCTCAACTCAGTCAATCTTCCTGAGGCGCTTATTGGAGTTGATCAAGGCGCTACTTGAGGTTAGGCACTAGATGAGGTATGAAATGCCCAAGAAGTGCGCCTCACTTCTTATCCTACTACGGAAGGTGTCTCCGACACTTAATCTATGCAATTTAACTCTTTTACATCTTGGGCGCATTCTCTAGAGTTTCCAAAGTGATCTTCTAGTCAAGGTGCCAAAATGGAAGTGTTTTCATCAAAATGTGCACCTCACATAGACTTCAATCCTAGGCGCCAGAATTGAGGAGTTTTGACCAAACATGCGCCTATGCTAGGAGTTTCCCTCTTCAACTTTGATGTTCATCCAAGTGACTTCTCCTAACTTCAAAGTCTTCAATCTATCCATCATCCATGCTAGGCGCTCAAATGGAGGATTCTTGGCTCAATAAGCGCCTAGGTATCAAGACATCATTACTTGACAATTCCAACTTTCTACTTGATCTCCTTGAGAATGAAGTTCACTTGAAGAAGTTCCTTACTCATTCGATGGACCGAACAACCAATCTCAGATCAAGGCGCCCATTTTGAGGTGTTTGAACTTGGATTGGCACCTCATGAAGGTTAGGCGCACTCTAGGGTTTGTGAGAACAAGAAAGTGCACCTAGCTCAATGATGCTCAATTGGTTAATAGATGACTTCATCTTCCACCTTTGCATTCTTAGAGTAATGTTCTTTCAACCCAGTGACCCCAAAGTGGTTCATTTCATCAATCTACAAGGTAGGCGCTCATTTGGTCAATTTGACATGGAATTTGCGCCTAGTGTAACTTAGCCAATTCTACCAATGATTTGCAGAGCCTGAGACTTCTGGAAGTGATAATATCCTCTTCAATGCAAGCACCTTGATTGTGTCAGAAGTCTTGAAACCCATTTTCCCTTTAGGCGCCATTTTGAAGTGATTCTGACAAAAGGGGGCGCCTTGTGTTTTTAGGCGCACTTTTGGGAAGGTTGGAAGGCAAAGTGTGCCTTACTCTAGTTGAACTTTTTGAAACCTTACAACTCACTTAGATGCCTATCCATGTTCTTCGGAAGATTCATTATACCTCAATCATCTTCATCAATCAAACTTTCCATCAAAATGCACTTAGGCGCCATTTGGATGTCTTTTAGTCTAGGCGCATTTGGTAGTTGCACTAGTAAGTTTGGGCGCCTAGCTACTCTGAGGTCCAATTCTTAAATCTTGCACTTCTCAACATAATCCCACAACATCTACTTAGCCTTTGCTAACCCGAAACATCATTTCCTCATCTAGGCGCAATTTTGATGCCGGACAGACAGAAGATGCGCCTTGGCTTTAGATTGCAAGTTCCTGCTTAACTTGGCTTCCAGACTCAGCCAATTTGTTAGTTTTTGACTTGGATCCTACAAAACAATAAGATTGAGTTAGTCAAAAACCAATTCATTCCCTCATCATTTAGAATTAGCCTCCGGGAATGAAAAATAGGCTAATCCATTCTTCACTTGATGATCAAGCCGGAAACGGGGACATGACAAAATTAGATAAGGGACATTACAAATTCTCCTAGATCCTTTATTTTTTACTCTTCCAAGAGTTCTAACATGAAGTCCACATTTAAGGTCTTCATATATTTGGCCCTAATGTCATTGTAATTGGGCGTTCCATGAGAAATACTTCTCTATTTCAATTGCTTCACTAATACAAAATACACCTCTCTTCTTATTCCTCCCCAAGTATCTTGCATTAACTTGTCTCACATCTAAGTCTATGTGAACTGGTTCTTCGATGCATTATAAGTATTTTCTCTTTTCATTTAATTCCCACCTCTATGTATGCCTTCTAATGATGTTCATAAATTGGGTTGAATTCAGTGAGATGGTGTTGTCATTTCTTTTCTTTATTCAATCTCCACATGGCTGTTATGAATTTTTCTTTACATAGTTTTTAATTTCTTTGTTACTGTTAATGCGGTCAGACAGTTGCAGTCAGGCATTGGTTTTCAGTTTTATCTTATAAAGCTTCATCAGTACAGCAACAATGATTGTTGACACTGAACATCTTACTGTTCAAAAGATGCTTGTGGGTTCTACTAAAGTGCAACCAAAAGCCTACAGATTAACAATATAGATAGAACATAGCTACATTGACCAGTAACCTTAAATGTTTAGGTTAGGCACACTTCCTCTAGTATTCAAGTTATGGAAGAATAAATGAATGTAAGTGCCAATGGTTGCGTATCCCAGTCGATAATCTTGAGATTCTACACAATAACATTTAATGAATGTCTTGGATTGCATGCCTTGAAGGGTTTCATTTCTGGTTTCCTTGCTTATTATAACTCACTTCCTCCTTTTCATTGTGAATGATGCTTTTTGGGCAACATCGAGTGCCTCACTTTGAGAGGATGGCTGACTGCTTATCTCCCACTAGTGCAGCAGATGCTTTCTACATTTTCAAGATCTAACCAGTCTGTGGTTGTTAAGATGCATCTAGTCACGATCCACATGTGGAATCAGTAAGATCTTGAGTTTCCTAACTCGTCATTGGCTCTTGCTGATGTCTAGATTGTCAGCTGGTTGGCTATTAGTTTGAATTGTTAAATGATGCCAATTTTTTTGCACAATATTGCATGAGAGTGACTACTGATTATGTCTAAGATGAGAATAAAATTAATTGAAAGATTGTTGCAACCTTTATTTTTATCTTCATAATAGATGTGCATGTTGGTTAAAATGTGCTTCCTTGAGGAAGTCTCAAAGAGAAGCAACACATTTGATTATTGATGGAAGTGACAGAAGATGGTAAGGCTTTTGGGACTCTGAACAAGCAGTTAATTCATATCGGTTTTATTACATAACAAGTATTGTAGTAGCAGAATGTATTCATTCTTTTGCAGCTGCAATTTACATAATCTGCAATATTCTGAATGACAAGATGTTTGGACTTTGCTTGAAGCTAATTAGAATAGATATTGTGACTGCCCATCGGCAGTCTGAAGCAATGTGACTAAGGTATTCACATCTGGAAGGTAAATGGTGTAATCTGAAATACAAGTATAGCTGTCTAATTTTGTGCTAAGAGCTTGGGAACCAATATTGTCCCCAATTGGCTTGCTAAACCAGTACATTTGCTATTCTCATCCTTGGAATATAATCCAATTCTGCTTATTAAAGATTAATAGTTGAACTATGACAGTTCTAAATTCTGGTTGTAGCAGCTAACAATTAATACAGTTGTCTAAATCAAACTTGACAAGTATGTTTGGAATCTTTGGATAAATGCATGTTGTTTTTCGTTTCTTGGACTATTGAAGATTTTGTTTACTCTAATAGTGTTTTGGTAGACACGATTGCCATGGGTGAGTTTAGAACTTTGGCTGCTGTTATATATGGAAATTAATAAGTGAAATTCAAATAACTGAGTTTGGCTTGTAATATGATTTTATTTTGAATGGTTAACTGCTGTTTGCACTGCATGAATTATGCCATTATTTTTTCTAAAATTCAGTGCAAGCATGCTTGCAGATTAAACTATTGGATGCAGGCTTTGGATTTTCAAAAGAATTCCAGCACCAAGAAGTGCCTACTCTTGATGATGCCTTGAAGGTATTCGAATGCCTTTGTTTCTATGCTGTTAACACTTGATAATGGATTTGAATTCCATAACATATTTTCTTTGCAGTTTGTGTCAGATGCGGTCAAGCAAGTCATTATAGATGCAAAAGTTGGCCCCCCTCATTTTGAAGAGGGTCTAGCAGCAGACTTACTTTTAATGGTAAGTGCCTTTTTATTGCAACAAATTCATTTAATATTTAACTTTCAGTTTGACTTTGTTCTGCCTTATGTTTCTCTTGTGTTTTCTTTTCTGCTTTCCATTTTCTCCTTCACATTATTGATGCTTAAACTCTTTGTTGACATATTTGCAGATCAACAAGATTCAATGCAGAAACTGCATTATTTGGGCTAAGACTGACAGTTTAGTGAGAGAATTGAAAAAGCTGTCTCATGATGTTGTGGTTAGAATCTGAGTGCTTTTTATCATGTGCTTTATCTATTGTTTTAAAATCACATGTTTGTTAATTTGTTTAAATATCTTAACTCTTAAAATGTTGCCTAATGAGGATCAACATGGGCTCAAAATTTTCTGTTGCTTCCCTGGGTGCTTGAAGGGAAAATGTACACACAAATTCACATGTAGTTATCTATATCCTTTAATCACAGATGCAATACTCACAAAACTCGTGAGTCAAAAACAGTGGTGAGTTACTCACCTAAAAACTTGCCAGCGATTTTTTCCAAAACTTGCAATGCTTTTTTACTAAAAACTCACCAATAAATTGCTGAAACTCACGATTTTTCAAGAAAAACTCGCCCAACTGGGTATAAATTCTTTTTTTTTCACCTAATATTAAAAACTTCTTATGATTTTTATGTAGATTTTTGCTGTTACACCAAAAGCACATACTAGTGGTGGAGAGGGATCTCATCGTCGCTGTAGTCGCTATGCCAACACCCCCCCACACGATAGAGCCGAATACAACCACGTACCATGTGGGATTCGTACCCACTACGTACCACATCAATAAGCCGAGCTTACGCGGACGAAGGGTTGAGGGCTCGAGGGGCTTGAACTGATGACCCGCGCTTTGATACCATGTTAGAATCTGAAAAGATTAATAACCCAAAAAACTAGTGCAAAAGAATAGATATTAAACTATGAATGCAAATGATACGAAATCAAAATAGCAACACAGAGTTAGTCTCCAAGAGAGTAATGCAAATGCTAGAAGCAAAATAGCATTAAGAGGATGCAAAAGCAATCGATACAAAATACAAGCCAGGTAGCATGCTTGTATAGACCAAGAAGAGGGAGGAGGTGGCAACACCGACCAATGAGGAGCAACCATCTATCGGACTAAAGATAGCAAAGTATCTTCCCAAGATAGCAAAGTATGATGCTCACATGTAGGAAGGTGACACCTCATAATCCTCTCACTTAATTAAGCATGCTTTATTAACCTAAGCGAGATTAATAGAAGTGTAGGAAAAACCTAGGAATATAGGGAAAAATAAATAACCCACTAGGAAATAAAAACCTACACTAACATTTTAAAACATTTTTATAACAAAAAAAGTGCCAAAATGCCTAATTTTGCCCTTAAAGTGATAAAATTGTGAAAATGGTGTGTGCTATGAAGGTTTGTGTGGTTTCAAAGGCCTTAATTTGGGCTTGGTTTCAAAGACCTCTCGACCCTGCTGGGGGCATTGCCTCCAAACCTCCACTAGTTATTGGAATCTCTTATCACATAAGAAACTTGATTACAATGAGGGGGTGATGAGGAATTGGGATATAACTCTTGAGTGTGCTGACTTAGACGTTATTATCGCACAACCTACCAAAAATCTCTTTAGATGAAGCAACTTCTACATATGACATGGCTAGTGGAAGTGGCATTGTGACTCATTTAGAGGTTGAACTCATTTTTTGGTCTATGATATGTATTAAACTCTAATTTTTATTTATATACTAAGTTGCTGATCTTGGTACGGGTTCGGGTATGGGTATGAGGTTCGGGTATGCGGATATGGCAATTTTTTTTTGGCCTGGGTACAGTACGACAACATACATATATATATAATTATATATAATTTAAAAACTTTAAAACTTTAAGACTGAAACAATAATACTTATAATTTTGCCAATAAACAAAATAATAAAATATCTAAATACCTCATAACTTGCAATAAGGAAAATACTCATGAATTGAAATTCATAATTTAGTGATTTCTCAAATGTCAATACAAAATGAAATTTACAATTAATATTAATTGTTTTATAAGCATCATATGGATCTTCATCAAGAGCATCATAGTCAACATTTGGTTCAACTTCATTTGAACCACAATTAGCTGGAACACCACTCTCACTAGCCATGTCCATGTCTGTGTCATGTGTAGTTGTCATGGTTCTCATCGATAGAGACTTCTGCAAGTTGTGTAACAGTAGCATCTAAATCGACACACTCAGGAGTTAGATCCCAATTCCTTGTCAACCCCTCCTTGTAATCAGGGTTCTTATGTGACGAGACGCAAGTTGGAGTGCACAAAGACCAAATCCTTAGCTTTTTTTGCACCCAATCGGTTCTGTTTAATTGAGTGGATAAAGGAATATGTACTCCAATTCCGCTCAGCTTAAGAAGAACTCACAACCTGTTAAATTTGCATACCATACAAGTTACAAACTTACAACATTTGCAATTATAAAATTATAAATTTAAATTATAAAACATAAATTATTAAATTTAAATTATAAATAATAAAATTAATATATAATGGGGAAAGAAAAATGAGGAAGTTAAATTTAAAAAATAAAAAGATGCATACTTGAGATATAATTTTTATTGCAAGAGGTTGAAGGTGAAAATAGTCTTGGCCATGTAGGTACCACCATTCATGAGCATCTTTCTTGTACTTGTCTTGAAGAGCAAAAGCCTCTTGATTCTTTGAAGATATGAACTTGCCAAACTCACTTGAGACAATTCTCTCTAAATCTCCATCTGGAAATAGTCTTTTGAATGCAGTTTTGTACCCAACAACAATCTCTTTATCTCTATATGGTGCCAACCTCCTCGGTAGGGAAAGTATCTCTTTGCTATCATACTTTGGAGACAAAGCAAATGCTAAGAGATGCAAGGGTGTGGTCATCTTGTTCCAATGCTCAACAATGATCCTTTGCACTCTTTTAAAAAATGCTTATGTGGGGTCTTGCTCCTTGGCTTCTATTATGGTCATTTTTTTTAACCATGGAGTCCATGCCATGATAAATTTCACTCAAGCATGATCGATTCGTATTTGCATACCTAATTATACTCATGATGGGCTCAGTGAAATTCAAAACATATTCCACATGAGCCCACCACTCATCATCAAGGATCAATGCTTTGATTTTTTGGGCTTTCTCTGACTGTGATTGCCTCCATACACTCCAAAGAGTGTTGATGACCATGGCGCTCAATGCTTCTTTCACCTTCACAAGTCGTCTCAAAACAATTGTGTTATATGAAACGAGTTTCGGCAACCTAACATTGTGTAAAAAAAAATTAAAATTTAAATAATAAAAAGTAGCAACTTAGCAAAAATTTAAAAATATTAAGAGAAGGTCATGAAGATGACTTGTGACTAGAGTTGCATGGACACAGATATGGTATCGGATACGGGTACGGTATCGGATATGTATACGGCCATTTTTTCAGGGCCCCTAATATGGATACGGTTGGATACGATATTCATAAAACACACACACACACACACACATATATATAACACAATTTTATAAGTTATTAGAATATATTTCCTTTACTTTAGAAGCAATACAGACACATAATTGATACAAATTCTAAAATATTTATATTTAGATATGGTTTCATCATCAAAGAAAAATTTAAGTATATTGATAGAATCACCTCTTATCAAAAATATCATCACTATTCTCTTGATATTGGAGTTCTAGATCATCAACTGCACTCTCAGAACCGAACGAAAATGCACTAGAGGATCCCCCTGCTGTGTCAAAATTCTCAACAATGGGACTGAGATGTGTCAATGCATTTATGGATACATCAATGTCACTCATCTCAGGTTGCACATCCCAAAATCTACTAGGTCCCTTCATGTAGTCTGTGGATGAGTGACAAGAGACAAAGATTGGAATGGACATATACAAGGTCCTCTGCTTTACGAGCTGCTAGCCTATGTCGTTTCATAGAATGGATGAGGCCATATCTGCTCCAATTCCTCTTAGATGCAGAATAGCTCGAAACTTGTAAAAAAAATTTGATATTACAAGTTACAAAGAGTAATACAATCAACTAAAAAATAAAATAAGAAATAAATTGAATTAGAATTTAATTCATAAAATGTTAAACCTGTGATAGAAGTTTGATAGCCAATTTTTACAAATGTTTGGTTGTGGCACCATGGAAGTTCCACCACTTCACAGGGTGCATTATTTTCTTAGCTGCGATTGCATCAACATCTGCATAAGTTCCATCAGAGGATGCAAAGCTCCCAAACTCATCTCGAATCTCTGCTGCAACTCTAGGATCTGTAAACATCTTCTTGGAAGCTTTTTTATTTCCATCAACTACCTCAAGATCCATATTTGGTGCTGTTCTATTTGGCATTGCGAACATGTCGGCATGGTAGTACTTGGGGTCCAAAGCATATGCCAAAAGTTGTAAAGGAGTTGTCATTTTATCCCACCTCTTCTTGATTATGTCATATATTTTGTTATAAAAAAATTCGGATGGGTCTTGCTCTTTTGCTATTATTATGTCTCTACCTTGCTCCACCATTGTATCTATGCAATCATAGCTGTCGCCCAATATTGGCTTATTTGTGTCACAACGACGAATGAGGGCATATATCGGCTCAGTCAAAGAAAACAAGTAGTCTACTTTAGCCCACCAATCACCATCAAGAATGATTGTCCTGATATTATTCGCTTTATCTATTTGAGATTGTCTCCAAACTATTCAAATATCACTAATCACCATGCTTTTTAAGGCTTGTTTCATATCCACAAGCCTTTTAAGAACAATGTAGTGTGTGGCAAAGCAAGTCTCTACCACCTTCAATTAAAAAATAAAAAGAAAATACAAAATATAGTTGAGAAATTAGAATATAGAAAAGTTACCAACTTACCTTCAGTAGCTCCAACTTAGTGAATTGTCTGTAAATGGCTTGCGACATGTGGTGATTACAAATAAACATTTGAATTTCTTTGGCTTCCTCATAAATCTTTTCTATCCATTGGATTTTGCCAATTTTTTGTAGCATCAAGTTCAAAGAATGAACTGCACATGGAGTCCACCAAATGTTTGGAAATCTTGCACGACCAACCTTGCTGCTCTGCTTACCTTCACATTATTTGTGATCACTTGAACAACATTTTCTGGCCCCACTGATTCGATTGCTTCAATTAGAATATTGGCAATAAATTCGGTATCTTTTTCATCGGCATTGCATTCAACTGCTTTTAAGAACATTGCCCCCTTTGGGGACATTGCAATCACATTGATCAATGGCCTATTTCTAGCATTCTTCATCCATCACAAATGATAGAAACTTCTGAGATTTTCCATTAAGCTCGAGTCACCTGCAATTGTCTATCGATAATATCTTTTTCTTTAGCTAAAAGAGTGGTACGAACCTTCTCATAGCTCAGGCTTTTGTATTTCTTTGGGGCCTCATTAATTGACCTAACCATCTCTTGCCAATATATAGAGCGCACCACATTAAATGCAATCCCATTTGCATACAAGCAACGAGCAATATTTTGATTCGTATTCTCTCGACTCTGCAAATTAAATGATTTTGCAAGAGGTCCTGAATTGCTCCTCTTGTGGCCTATAGATGTCCCTGAAGTTGATTGTGGATGCGAAGGGGGTCTATTTAGAGTTGACTTTTGTTTTGATGCTTGAGTAAGATTATTGGCTTCATCCTCTTCTTTTTGATATTTTGTAATTTTATTTGGTGACTACCCCTTCCTTGATCAACCATCAACATTCAAACTGGGACATACATCACACCCTGTCCCTGTTATGTGGCAAAGGTGCCCACAAACCCTGGTATAGGAACCTTTATACTCTTTTAGGTACTCCTGACATATCCATCTGTAACCTCCATCAGCTTGAATTTTGTCAACAATGGTGACATATTTCCACAATGGAGATCTAGGGTCCGGTTTGAGCCACTTGTTATTGTTTTCTCCAACATCGGACGATGATGATGCCATGATAATATCCTACAACTAGAAAACTAGAACAATACAAATTTAATAAGATGTACAAACAAAAAACTTGCAATTAAATTAATACATATCACATTTAATTATAAATTTATTAGTAGATAAAGTAATTAAACTATATTCACTCACATTTAATTATATATAGTATTATAGTTTATATATATGTTATGCTATGTTCTAGTATTTAATTTATATATATGTTATGTTCATATTTATAAATTTATATTTATATTTATATTTTTTTATTAATTTATCCCAATTAAAAGTATATAGAAATATTTAATAAATCAAATATTTCTATATATTTTTAATTGGTTTTATAAATATAAATATAAATATAAATTTATAAATATGAACATAAATATGAATATAACTATAAAACTTTTAATTTTAATAAAATATAAATATAATTATAATTTTTTTATAAGATATAGCAATCAAAACTATAAATTTAAAATTATAATTTATAAAAATTTTAATTTATAAATTTTTTAATTCAAATCTATAAATTATAAATACAAAGTCTACAAATATAAAACATTTAATAAAACTAAGATATACATTTTAATTAAAATAAAAGACCCAACCCTACTTGATGCGCGAGTCGATTATGAAGAAAGCGTCTGGACTCTAAGAAAACGCAGAAGCCTGAAGGTAAAAATGGCGAAGAAAATGCAGAAATCGGACAAGGATTATTAAACTACAGGAATCGCTAGACGATTTGATCCCGAATGGACCGCCAAAACCTATAATTTATACAAATCCGCCTCAACATTATGAAAGCCGATTGGTTTTTTTGACATTTCATCGGGATTAGCCGACTGATTTTAAACATTTCCTACTTGTTTTCTACTTGGCCGACTGATTCTGAAGGTTTAATATTGGTTTTTAACTCAATGAATGACATTTTTTAATGGTTTTTAACCGGATACGGGGCAGTTTTTTCTAAATCCCAAATCTTGAAGTATTCGGCGCAGCTGGCAAACTAGGGTTTATCGAGCACGAACGGGCACGGTACCCAGGTCGTACTGTACCTCAAATCCGTACCAGGTACACTGGTACGTGTACCGAGACAAGGGGTGCAGTAACCAGTAACTTTGCTTGTGACATGATGATTTGTCAGAAACATTTGAATCTCCTCGGCCTCTGTGTAGATTTCCTTGACCCACTCAATTTGTGTGCCAATCTTTTGCAATATCAAGTTGAGAGAGTGAACGACACATGGTGTCCAAAAAATATGGCCATATGTACCCTCCACTATTGAACTAGCTACTCTACAATTTTTAGCATTGTTCGTTACAACTTGGACAACGTTTTCAGGGCCCACCATCTCAATGGCCTGTATGAGGATATTGGCAATGAAGCATGCATCCTTCACTTGCCCCTCACAATCACTTGCTTTCAAAAACATAGCCCTTTAGGGGACACTGCAATGACATTAATTAGTGGACTATTTTTGCAATCCTTCCATCCATTAGAAATGATGGACACTCCTGTTTCAGGCCACGTATCCCTGATTGCTCTCAATGACAACTCTATGGAAGCTTTTTCCTTGCCCAATAAGGTGGTGTGCACCTTTTCATACCCAGGACTAACATAATCAGTAGGTGCCTTGGCAATTGCAGTCACCATATCCCACCAATATGGTGATCTAACAATGTAATGTTCCCTATTCGATTTTATGGAATATGCAATTTTGTTTTTTCTGAAATTCTGGAAACCCTCATATGATCATGAAATAAATACAGAATACTGGATTGCCAATAGCTTAAAAACAAAATCAGGATCCTTACACTCCAAAGATGAAGATTAATTAAATGCTGGTATGGAATGGCGTAAATGCTGATGCAACAACCTCACTCCCAATCTCCTCAAATATCATTAATGATAACCAGTAAATACTGTCTTCAAGCCTTAATAAACTCTTAAATGCAATATCAATGAATTGCAACAAATAATATAACCTTATCATGCTCAGATCTAACATATACAGCTCAAATCAACACAACCCAATTATATTTCTGTGATATTAGCCAATGAATAAATTCTGAAATAATCTTATTACTCAAAAGTACCTCTCTCAATGATCAAAATCCAAAATCGAAGTGTTATTCCTTTTTGCAGCCTCCCATAATGCTCAGATCTGAGTGTATTAAATTAATTTCAAGGAATAATTTACTTTCCCAGCTTTACGGCAATATTTGGAATGAAGGAATAGGAGAGTGGATCCCACCAAAACCCAACAAATTCCTCCTACAAAGGTTGGAATGAGCACCCAAAATTGTGCGGCAGTCTCCAAGAAAGGAATCGCTGCTCTCCCTTATTTTATAATTGTGACTTAGCAATAAAATTTCAGAAGGCAGACCAAACACCAAAAATATGTCAGAAATTGTCTCCTTTTAAGGACATCAAATATTAAGGCATCAAAATAAATATGGACCCCACCAAACAAATTCAAACTTGATCTCTTTTTGTATTTTATAGCAATTTGAACACTCGTAAAGTACAACCGAATAAAGGATATTCGAGTGGGCTCCACCACTTTCAGGTTTGTTCCCTCTTTGTACGGCAACCCCCAAAGATGACTCCTTATTATCCTTATGACATGCTGTGATTCACATAATAAAGGTACGGAATGTCCATTTCACACGAATTTGCATTACTTGTTAATATAATAGAAGAATCATTCAAAAAGGATGGCGATCTATATCAATTAAACATTTCTGTAATCTTCTACCTTGATTTTTTGTTTTTTTGTTTTTTTGGAATTGTATTGCTTCAGCCAACACTGAATGTTATGATTCATCAAAATGTTGCTAAAATAATAGGAATAATATTATTCAAAAAGATGATTTACAAGATAGAGCACAACTCTATATAAAGGTTTTACAAGATGTTTCTATATAGAGAATACAACTAATAAAGCAAAGTATATAGAAACATTCTAAGCAAACTAAACTAAAGCAGAAAATAGAAATATCTAATAAGATGACCATTAAACTAATAACTAATATTTTAATACCCTCCCTTAATGGTCATCAAACAAACAAAAACCCATAACCCTATGGAATATTGGTCCTCAAAATGCATAAAATGTAGACTCCTCAGTATGCTCCGCCACTTGAGCACTTTGCTGAGACTTTTCCTAGTTGGACTTCTCATCAGCCAACCGCTTTCTACAAAACTTCTTGATATGACCAGTCTTCCCATAGTAATGGCAAGTAAAAGACTTCTTGGAGTCCTCCAAATCACCTCGTCCTTTCTGCTGAGTGGACTTGCCTTTGCCAACTTCCTTGGCAGTAAAAGCTTGTTCAACACTAGGAGACTCACTGCTGCTCCCAAACTGCTTTCTCCACCTACAAAAGCTTGTTGCACAGCTCATCAAACTTAAAGTCAACATTGGTGGATGTAATGTTGAGTGTTTCGATGAAGTGCTCGTAGGAACGTGGCAAACTTTTCAAAGTGATTGCTACCATATCGTCTTCAGCCATCTTACGACCAATGGCCTCCAGTTGGTCATGAAAATTCTTGATTTTTGTCAAGTGCCCCTACAAAGACACTTGGTTATCCATCATAATAGAGAACAACATATTCTTCAGAAAGAATGCCCTTTCCTTGTCCGAGGTCTCATGAAGATCTTTCAGATGCTTCTAGATCTCCGCAGCAGATTTACCAGATGGTATTTTTGGTAACATCTCATCAGTGACAAATAATTTTAGAAGCATAATTGCCTCCCTATTACCTTCATCATACTTGTCTTGTTCCTTACCAGCAGTAGCGGGACGAACGTCTGTACCTAGAACAAGCGAATTCAGACATCGGTACTCAAAGATGGTAAGCATCCTCTGCTTCCACGTGTTCTAATTCTTTCTAGTGAACCTCTACGTATTTTCTAACATAACACTAGACAAAGATGCCATCCCTCCCGTTTTCCAAAGCACGAAAAACGAGGTAACTCCGTGATCAGCTGGCACAAACCTTGGACAATCAGCTGGCACAAATCACGATTTTTAAAAAATCGTCTAAAAAGAGGCTCAGAAAATGTAAGATTTTTTAGAAAAACCTTCAAAAACTCTGAAAAAGTAAGATTTTTGTAGAAAAACCTTTGAAAACTCTTTCCAGAATTTTTATGTTCCCCAGAAAAATTCTGTCAAACTGGCTAAAAGACTAACTCTTCACACTGCCATGAAAAAAAAAAAATCAATGCCTAACCCACCGAAAGAGCAAACTTTGCTGAATATGACCACATGCTTGATGGTTTGGTTGACAAGCACTTTAGATGCTGACTGTTGGGCTTATCGCCACATAAGTCCAAACATATAAACAAGGGCTCCTTTGTGAAAGTCTCCTAGCGCAGATATAACCGCCTTACAACACAAGTGTCAAGATAGAAACTGCAAAAAAAACCGTGAGAAGTCATCGCTGAAAACGTCTGAAGCGTTGGCCACAAACATAGAGAGGGACCCACCAAACAAAAATTTCTGCTGAATCATAAGACAAAGAGCGATTGGAAATCCACGATCAAGAAATAATTCCAGGTGGTCAAATGAAAGTCGCATAAAATAACCTCTATGAAAATCGCGAACTTCATACGCGAGTTTGTAGAGGCATCATAGGCGCCAAAAACGCAACCAATCTGGAACAAAATCGCAAGCAAGATAGGTTCCAAAAAAAGCACAACCCTAAAAGTCGTGATATACCTTCAAACGACAACCAGATGAAAAGAAATCCCACCTTTTAGCAGAAGAAAACGCGACTAGGAGCACAAGTGCAGAACCCAAAGGGAAATTGCAAAAAGACGCCAAGGAAAATCTCCAGAAACCTTAAAAAAACGCGACTGCCAGAACAAATGCGATCTCAAAAAGCTTCAGTCAGCATACAGAAATCGCTATCAGAGGAAAAAATAAATGGGTGCCGTTGGACGGAACAACATAGGAAAAAATTGCGACCCACAAACCCTCGATTTACAGAGGGTCGCCACCAAACATGAGCAGAAACAAACGCTCAAAAAACACTTGCGGTTTCTGAAAGAAAAAAACATGCGACTCCAAAAAAAAGATCAAACCCTCAAAAATGCTTTTCGATTTTTATCTTTAAAAAATTGGCTAAAAAAAAATCAGGATTCCCGCTCAACCGGGCTCTGATACCATGTTGCTAAAATAATAGGAATAATATTATTCAAAGAGATGATTTACAAGATAGAGCACAGCTCTATATAAAGGTTTTACAAGATGTTTCTATATAGAGAATACAGCTAATAAAGCAAAGTATATAGAAACATTCTAAGTAAACTAAACTAAAGTAGAAAATAGAAATATCTAATAAGATGACCATTAAACTAATAACTAATATTTTAATACAAAATGCAACAAACTCATGAAACCCTCATTGCTGTTATAATATTTTTTAGTATCATACAGGGGATTATAACCAATTGAAATCATTTGCACTAATATCCATGTGATCAATCCATTAAATAACCATTTATTTCACTCCCCAGAAGCTGCAATACATTTGTTCAAATCTGATACAGTTTGTGACAGCAAGTTTATAGGCTGTTCTATGCCCAGAAATGTTCATACAGCAGAAATATATGAAGTAAAGACAATAAACCAAATACCCAGATTGATAAATCAATATTATGACAATTTTTCAACATACCCAGATGGCTGCGAAAGCTACAGGTCTGATATGCAGTCTGAAACAGTAAACTAGAGCTTGCAAATGAAGTCCAAATATCACCAAAACTATTCTTCTCCCTTTGTCCAATGATGACACTCTATTGGTAAACCCTAGGCGCCTCCAATGAAGTCCATAACCTCCAAAAATGTTAACCAACTAGGTCAAGAAAGCCCACGCCCTCTCCTAGGGATCGCACAACCCCTTTTAGCAGCTAGTACGGCCTTCAATGGCTGTCAAATAAACTGAAGATTCATCCAAAGTTGGCAATCTGGAAATCACTAACAAATCTGCAATATATACCTTAAATCTTTATTCATAGAATCAGAAATCTCAAAGATTTACAATGAAACTCTTCCTGTCAAATCTGCAATGCCAAAATCAATGAATACCAACATAAACCCTATGTGAGTCTATCAACAATCAACCCGGGAGGATCTTTCACCACCGAGGAAGATAATCTCTATGAGGGTTTTCGTCCTCAAGAAGTTCCTGGATAAAAACAGCAGCATAACCCTTCAAAAATATTATCGGTGCATAACCAAATGAGCTCTCCAAAAGTTCTTTTATTTCCCTTCAATCCTCACGCCTCTTTTTTGGGATTTTAAAAATGTTTGTTTTATTAAAAATCCCCTTATATCTCCAAAGGTGCCCCTATTAAAATATGTATTAAACACACTTTTTAAATATTCCCTTATGTCTCCCTAGGCACCCCACATTAAAGTCACTTTATAACATGTAACTCTAAAGTTAAATATTTAATTTAACTTTATAATATTAGCATTAATTAAAATAACCCTAAGATGAATACCAAACGGTCATTGAATGAAAGGGCCAACCCTGTCGGAGTGAAACTACTACCACGTGATGAAGTCAGTGCTGACATAGTGACTTACTAAAAATAGGCACGTGCTCCTAAAAAAGTGGAACACTAACCAAGTGTCTGAAACAGTAACTGAAAGTGTCATTGTGAACCTCATTGCCATCTTAAGCTCAATTCCAACAAGAGAATTGCCACATAAGCATCCTCCACACGTCTTCAAGAACTGTGGAGCTCCCTAACCATCCGGTGTTAGCCTACGAGAACCCGAGTGATAGGCCAACTCTTAACAAACTATTAGTGCTTAGGAAGGGGACATTACAATTTCACCCTAAGATGTATGATATCCAGTAGTATTATCAAATCGCTGAAAATACCAAAGAACTTAATATATTATCCGCAGCCATTCAATAGCTGGAATCTCCAGTGCTTAGCACACACAAATTCACACAATACTGAATACTTAGAAATATAGATAGATCTGCAGCATTCTTATTTGATATTGCAAGTGTAATAATGCAGAGGTGCCACAATACAAGTACTCAAAACTGAATATTAAAATATTGGAAATCTCTGCTGGAAACTCAACTAAATGAGAATCACCAAAACCTGAACTGGAGATCTACAATCTTCAGCAATCTTACTTGATATGACAATTTTCTTGCAAATCCAAATCGTTACAGCACCAACGTGATCCTTGGGTGGAACCACCTCCAAAGAGTGAGAGGGTTTACATCCTCAAGCTCGTGAGGAAAACCGAAGGGTTTTCGTTCCCCGGTCATCTGAACCAAGGGTTTTCATCCTTGATATCTGGAAACTCCAAATTGGAAGAAATAATTGAAAATGATAAATTGGATGTTTTGCTTGATGCCTTTGTCCTTTTATAGCTGCCTTTTCGGGGCCCTCTATTTATTTTATTTTTTTATTTCAATTTTATTTTCCCTTCAAGTATTAAAATACATTTTGAATTACATCCATATGTCCCCTTTATAATTACATTTGCATAAAGTGTTAAAAACACTTTTTATTACATAGGACCTACAATAA
This sequence comes from Cunninghamia lanceolata, assembly GCA_027924645.1. Taxonomy (NCBI): domain Eukaryota; kingdom Viridiplantae; phylum Streptophyta; class Pinopsida; order Cupressales; family Cupressaceae; genus Cunninghamia; species Cunninghamia lanceolata. The sequence continues at coordinate 3,755,872 of BSBN01001026.1, read as the reverse complement.
TATAAAGTGATTGGACCCAATTTTATTAATTTTTAATTCTAAAAAAGGGGACATGACAAACAAGGTTGAAAGGAAGCCCATTGGCATAAATGCAATGAGCAATGCTTTCATCTGCAATGTCCCTTGCCTCATTCTTGAAGGCTTTTTCCAATGGGCCTCTTTTACCGGAACGAGTAGTGTCTTCTCTAGAAGATGGTGGTGGCATGAAAGGATGTGGGCCAGCCAGTTCTGTGAAGCCACCAAGAGGTTTTTTTGATCCTTTCTTGGAAAGAGGACGTACTCTTTCCTTTGCTCTGTTACTTACCATGTCGGCATCCTCTTGTTCCTTGATATATTCCAATATTTGTTGCTTTGGCAACCCTTTTTTATCCAGCCTTGAACAAACTCTTATTCCTATGTCGGTCATAGCGCAAAAGTGAGCTTTCACTCGATTATATGAGCTCTTATATTCTTTCAAACATTGGCTACAACGCCAACAATAACTCCCACCACTAGGTAATTGTTCGATCATGGTTGTATGTCGCCAAAGAGGTGATGCTGCATCAATTTTAAACGAGTTCTCTATAGGGAGACCAACTGAACTAGAACTACGAGCCATTCTGTATGAAATTATACAACAAAACAAAACAAACATTACAAATTTACAACCCTACAACTTAAAAAAACAAAAAAAGATCGGCTTTATAACCCCTATATTATGTATATAAAAGGTTTAAAAAATATTTAGAACTTAAAAAAAAATTAAAAAAAATTAAAAAAAATTGAATTTTTTTGAAAAAATTCATGAAAACTTGAAACAAATTACAAGATTCACTCACTTTTGTAGATAAATCTTCCTTGAGCAGCTTTTCCATTCCTATTGGTGTAGCTTTTTCACTCCCTTAGCCTTCACCTTCGAAGAAAAATGCAGCAACCTTCAACAATCAGCAATGGCAGCTTGGAGGCAAAAAGATGAAGTTTTCCTCTTTTGTTTGCATGAATGGAGGCAAAAAGTGTTGTGTCTTTTCTTTTTAGGGCAAACTACTGACCTTTTTAGGATTTTTTTAGTTTAAAAAATGTAATTTTTTTTAAAAAAAGCGGTTTTTAACGCTTGCTAGGCGTGGAAATGCTCGGCTATGCCCATATGCCTGGGTATGCCCGGGTGCCCCGACAAAACCTTGGGCGTCTCAGACCCGTACCGAAGCTCGGGACATCCCAGTCTGGGCACGACGGGCTAACTAGAGGGACCTGGTATCTTAGTTTATATATGATGGAAGTCAGTAATATGTTTACAAATTCAGTAATTTGTGTGTTTTTGAAGAATATTTTTAAAAATTTATGTATTTTCAAATGTTTGATAAATTTGCCGAGTTATTACCGAGATTTTCCCCGAGTTTTTGCCGAGTCCCAAGTTTTTAAAATTTTTGGGCCTGCCAAGTAATTGCTGAGTCTGAGTTTTCCAACTATGATCAAAACCCTCAAAAATCAGTCATAAAAAAAGGAAAAATACCTCTTGAAAGGCAAATATGACTTCCGTTACACTGCTGATATCTGTGCATAAACCGTACTGAAATGATGACTGAACTTTAGGCAAATTTGAAATGGCAGAAGAGTCGAGTGTTGGATGAAAATGTCGGAAAATCTATCGCAAAAACCCTAGGCACTGCTTCAGTACTTGAAAATATAAGCCTTGGAGGTGAAAAACCCTTGCTGAGTATGAAATTATGATTGAAATCATTTGCCCTGTTGAAAAGATATGAAGATCACCATTATTTGGCATGTATTCTACTCTTTGTTGTTTCTTTGGAATGTAAAATTTAAGTTTTGATTGTTGTTTTTTGGGCAAAATGGCATCATATGTTTCAGATTTATGACGTTGTTACTCAGCTTTTGAACCATCAATTGTATGGCACTGAATTTTGGGTGTGAAGTAGCCGATAGTGTTTTGACTTGTTTAGTTTTGGGGGTTGGTAGTTGCCTAGGTATTTAGAAAAGCTGGAATTGTCTGATTAAATGGAGTAGAGATCCCAGTATTTGTGTTATTCAGTGGTACTACAGGATTCTGATTCAAACCTGGGTGTTGAGGAAAGTGGGGACAATTTGACTTTGTGAAGTAAACATCCCAGTCATTGGCTGATTTTGTATATTCATGAAATTCTAGGGAGAAAGAAAATTGGATAGTAGATAGGAAGAGATGGGAACTGGATTAAATAGGGGAGTCTAATTGATGAGTGCCTAATTTATCATAGGAATCTGATTATATACGAGTTGATTAAGGAGAGGTGGATGACCTGCTCCAAAAACTAGCGACATTAGTTGTTGGTCTATATTGATTGCCTTTGTATAAATGTCTCATAAAGTGTTGGGAGGCCAACTGTTCTCTGGACAAACATAGTGGTGATGGGATCCAGAGCATGCAAACACATCCGCATCGTAGCTACTACATTTGGTTTATACAGGCATATGGTTTGATTGTACATCTTTTGGAATCTAGTATTAAACACCCAGATTGGCTCATTAGGCTCTCTGCGGACTGATGCAAACTGATGGTAGACTTTGCTTGGGTCTATAGCGAATTTGAATCTCCCGAATAACAATTTCTCTAAATCAGACCAGGAGGTTATAGAGCCTTGAGGCAAATGCAAATACCATTCATAAGATGCATCAAGTATGAAAGGAAATAACCTACAGGCCACATTTTCATGTTCATTTCTTAGTAACATCAAGGCATCTTTAAAAGCTTGAATGTGTTCCTCTGCAGAATGAGACCCATCATAATTATATTTTGGCAAAAACCTCTTGACATTTCTTGGTAAATCATGATCAGCACCTCCAGCATTGATTACAGTTTTGCCTCCTATCCAAGCAACTGTCATATTAGGGGTAGTCTGATTGATAGGGTTTACAAAAGGTGACAAAACTAGGGGACCACCTTTGGGTGATTGATTAGCATATTTAACTGGCTTAGGCTGATTTCACCCCTTACTATGTTCATCTCTCAGTAACATCAAGGCATCCTTAAAAGCTCGAACGTGTTCCTCTGCAGAACGAGGCCCATCATTATTATATTTTTGGCAAAAACCTCTTAGCATTCCTTGGTAAATCATGAGCAGCACCTCCAACAGTGATTGGAATGCCACCTCCTAGCCAAGCAACTGCCATATTAGGGTTAGTCTGGTTAGACTTGTAGGACTCGTCGAGTCATGAGCCTCAGACTTGGCCATCAAAATAGAGGCAAAAAGTGAAAAAAAAAGATTAAAAAGGACCTACATCACCTCTAAATGCTATTCATTTCATTTGCAAGCACAAACAGCGAGAAAACAAGAGCATTTGAGGCTAAAATACAATCCATTGAAGCAAAAAGCAACAAACATAGCTAGGGCCTAATTATTGCTCTATGGCTTTGACAATTGTGTTTTTTGAAGGGTTTAAAGTTTGGACTCTTGGAGCATGGTTAAAAGCGATAAAATTGTAAAAATGGCTGCCCCTCAATCCCGCTTAGGGCTGGCACCCCAAAACCCTCATGCTAGTTTTAAAAACCAAAAAATAAAAATCATTTTGGGCCATGCCAAATGGAAAAATGACGTTTTTTATTCTCTCAAGTTTTTTTCAGTTAAATCTAGATAAATTGAATTACATTTATACTTTCGTTTTGCCAAGTCAAACCTGATCTCGAGTAATGCTTCTATGATTGTGGCAGCATTGCAGATTTGTCTGAGATATGAACATAGGACCCCACATAAAGCTAGTGATGTTGGGCCGAGTGATATAGTGTCCCCTCTACAATAGTTCATGACGCCATGTGATTTTTTTTTTGATGCCATGGATATCATAATCCATGAGTTTTGTATGTCTTTAACACTTGAGAATATTTATATACTTACAAATATTGTTACCTTAAAATCAAATCTGCTTTTGTACTCATTTGATTGATGTATACTTGTGTATGTGATCAAACTAGCTTCTAATTAAAAAGTTTATTACGTCTTTGAAGTTGATTTATTGAAGGATGCATAGTAAAGCATTAAATCCTTAAAAAATCTCTATATTTCATGGTTTTCCAATTTGTATAGTCTTTGCCGAGTCTGAGTGCTGAGTTTGAGTTTGAGTCAAAAATCAGCCAAACAAGTATGAGCCAAGTCTGACTCTTGTAACTACGTATCAGTGACCCCAAAGTTTGAAATAAGGAAAGATAATGTAATTTGAACAAAATCACCTCTCAGAAATTTAATATCAATGCTTATCAGAAACATGAAATTTTCTATATTCAAATATCTCTGGTAAGCGCATACTTTAATAGTTTTTCAATAAGCTCAAAATGACATTGAAAAGAAAAATAAATTCTTTTCTATTCTAAATCTGATCTAAATCTAAATCTTAATCTTAAATCTGAACCTAATCTGACCTAAACTAACCAATTTTTAAAGAAAGATCAAAAGATTAAAGGTAAGAGGGAAGAAAGATTAGAGACAAGCCTGTTTGTTTGAATTATGACTTATCACTACCAGTTGCCAAGTGTCTGTAATGTCCCCTATTGGAACAATATTAATTTTACCCTAAAAATTCAAATACCACAAGTTTAGGGTTAGGGTTTCGGAATTATCATGTAATGTCCCCTTCTAGATTTGCCCTAGATTAAACCCTACAATCACAATTATAATAAATTAGGATTAGGAATATGACTTACAGGTAGTTATTTCTTCGTTATGCTCTTGAATATAAATTTTGCACTCATCACATAGAAAACACAAGTGCATATATATATATACATATAAGCTAATGTCATTGTTAGGGTTAGCTGAACATATATCAAACTCAGAATACAATTCCAACATTACTATTACTATCAAGCACATTTGGAGCATTGGGATAGGGACATGATAGGTTTGACCCAGCCAACCCATACTAAGCCCAAGAGCGGAACTTTGGTCCTCTTGGCTTTGGTGGCAGGGCTTAGACATCCACCAAAGTGGGGTACTTAGTAGAGTGCTGACTTACTTCCCTATCCATGACTCTTACAATTAACAATTCATCATGGTGGGAATGGTATGGGGATCGTAGCGGAGTTCTCAGTGTATCCAATCTAAGTCCAAGAGCGGGACTTTGACCCTCTTAGCCTTGATGGCAGGGCTTTGACATCCATCCAAGGTGGGGTACTTAGATGGAAACCTTATACCCTCTTACCTACGTCTCCTTCCTTTCCTCCATGATGAGGTTCAATATTATTTTCATCTAAAATACATTGATACATAATAAATACAAGCATTATCATTTAAGCTATATTAGCATTTCATATTCTATTTGTTTACATCTATTTCTTCTACATAAGTAATGCAATCCGAAATGGATATTGATTCTTTGGCTGCGACTGTGTTATTAGACTTACTGATTATTATTATATCTGTTGCTTCCTCTGATTGTATATCCTTTGTTCGTTACTTTCCCTCTTATATCTGTGGATTAGATCTTGAATGAATAATGTATATTTTCTTATTCTAAAACAGATATTCCTTTTATACATATTCAGATATATCTTCCTCTATTCCTTCCTCTTATATTCAGTCCATATATATGTTCCTTATTCTTCTTATTCCTCCACTCTCCTAATACATATATTTCATTTACTTTTGATTTGCTTATTCTCCATCCCGTATTTCTCCTTCTTATATCTCCCTTTTTATATATTCAGATGTATATAAAATCAAAGTTATGTATATTCATTTTCTGCCTTGGACTTTTTTTTCTTTTATTTCTTCATCGATCCTCCATGGAATCGTTTCATGTTTCATAATATTTATATGCCTTAATGGAGGCATGTCTTTCCTTCAAGGGAAATGACTCTTTAAAGAGTCATGTCTATTTGCTGATCGCAGCCTTTACAAGCGCTGCCCTTTCACATTTTATTCGCTGCCCTTTGTATTCTTTGCTGCAGCCTTAATAATCGTTGCTTTGCTTTTATTTAGCTGACTTTATTTAAGACTTGTCTCCTTATTCCATCGGTCCTTATAATATTAATTAGGTGTTGACTTATGTGGGCCTCTCCTTATATTGGTCTGCCCACTTTATACCATCAATGTCATAATATAATATTTATTTATTTTTATTCATATATATATAATAATAATAATATTTAAATCATTAATATCTATATTACTTATATTTAATAATATAGTTTAAATAAATATACTATTTATTATATTTTAATTATCTATATAATAATATTATTTAATATTATTTATCAAACAATATTAATAATATTATATATCCCTAGCACTTCACTGCTTTTATCATAATGTTTAAATCTAAATATCAGGATATCACAGTGTCCCATGCAAGCAAACAGAACCACCTAAGCAACAGTAAACAAAATACAACTTGAATATTATTTAATATTATTTATCAAACAATATTAATAATATTATATATCTCTAGCACTTCACTGTTTTTATCATAATGTTTAAATCTAAATATCGGGATATCACAGTGTCCCATGCAAGCAAACAGAACCACGTAAGCAATGGTAAACAAAATACAACTTGAATGCTCAAATGATGCAATCTTCCAGGAAAAGAAAAGCAAACAGCATACATGCAACAAGATGGACACCATGAACTTGGGCAGATCACTAAGGACATTTACCACTCACATTTGCATATGATAAAGCTTTGATTTGACTCATATGATTAGTCACTGGGATAAACTCATATATACTGCAGTTTTAAAATTCTTTAATTCACAGTGCTCACATTGGAAATAAAAAGATAGATAAATTGATATATTATGCCCAAAAGATGAAAAGTCTCGAAGGTTTCCAATATTTTTTACAATGTAAATAATCTAGGTATATATCACCCAGTCTCAAATGATAATAACCAATAAAATTTTGATAATGTGTTTTTGGTAACAAGTTTTCCAGGTAGTTACAATAATTTAATAACTGGGATTTTCCAAGATAAATCAATTTAATTTCTGATTTGAATTTCCAATGTAAGATTTTCTACTAAGTCCTCTTGTGATTATCTTCATGTAATGTTTTTCTCTAAAGTGCTCCGGGATCATAAATCAAATTATAGCTCCTATGACTATGCTCTACGATTAATGGTGAATAATCTGGTATTCCATGCGGGGATAAGTATTTTGCTCCGAGTTTCATGCTGCACTAGTTCAATTCTCCAGTTTAAGGACCATGCACATATTGACCAATTTCAAATTCTAGGAGAAATAATTAAAACAGATTTTAATATTGTTTTCTATGGTATCTCTTTCAATTTTCTAGAGATTAAAGTTACTAAATAAATTTGAATGTGCTTACTCGAGTTTAATTCACCTCTTTTAATCTTACTTGCAACCAAGTTAGTTATCATATAAAGGAAAATAGATTACACTCAATCACTTCCCTTAAGAACCTATTCAATTTTTTTTCACGAGCAAATACTTTTGTATGTAAGATCGTGTTGATGTGTTTTTTATGCACATGCAAACTCAGAATAAAATACCAAGTATTCTATCCTCTATTGAATAAAGTCTCTTGAATGCTAAACAATGTGATCAATCGAGACAACTCCAAGGTTCCTTAATGTCAGTTCTTGACTTGCAAATTGGATAGACTCAGTAGTATTGATGTGATATTGCTATTACTCACAAAGGGACTTACGCTGAATTGACTCCTTACTCCACTCAAATATCTTATTCTCCTTCTTTATGGAATGGAACTTCTAACCGACTACAAAAGAAAAGGCAAAAGATAAGGGTTAAGAGATCTATTCTAAGGACAATGAAGTAACGAATCATATCAAGATAGACAAATTCCTCATGTAACCAAACTCCGCTTCGCCATGAGGACCAACAATTACATGAAGTCGGTGCAATCTTCTAAGGTAACTCAAGGATTTTCAAATTGTGAAGCATTCATCCAAACACACACAACTAGTGCAGCTTGAACAATCTTCACAATCGAACTAAAGCAAATGGAGGTTTAGGCTAACTTTGCAAAGTGAATTGCCTTCGACAATCCACAAAAAGTATGAACCATTAAGGAATTCATCAAATATCTTAACATATTATCATTACATCAATGAGCTTTTATTCTAATTCTACTCTACTTGGAAACAATTCTTAATCATCTTGGAGACAATGGAAATCATTCTAACATTCCAAAATCACAAGATCACCATGAAACATTCAACAATGAGTTGCATTAATCTTGAAGTGTCTCTTTACAACAATCTCTCAAAGTTTCTCTTTGACAATCTTCGAAGAGTCTCCTCCGTTCTACTTGCTATCCTACTCTCCTACAACAACTCTAATTTGAATCTCTCCTCTTTTACAAATGAGAGAAGTGAGCCTTTTATAGACTCCAAAAATTACATGAACGGCCAGGATTGATTCGAGAATCAATGGCCAAGATTGAGACAACAAAGCAGTTTGTTAGAAAAATTACTATTTTTAGAACATGAGGAAGGCAATGAAGGCACATTTCCCAATGTGATAAGAATGAATTAGAATCTTGGACAAATGATGTGGCAAAATATGATTGGACTGGTGACGTGCACATGCCACCTCAGCATCTTGCAAACTGGTTTAGTCTTTTTGGTGTTCACACTGCTTGGAATAACTTCCCAAATTGTATCATCTTCATGGAATAGTCTTCGAACTTGGATTTTCACCCTTGGAACTTCACATCTTTCAAACTTGCAAATTTGGGAATTTTGGATTTCTTCTTGTTGTCTTGATGTAATTCATGGATTTGCTTGATGTGCATGCTCATTTCTCATCTTGCAAAATTCTTATTCTTGTGTAGGCTTCAACGCTGGATGATGTAGGAAGATGTCATGTATGTGCATCCTTGGAGTAGACTTTATGAGGAATGCTTTGTCCTTCTGGCGCATGAAATAGATGATGGATGATCCTAGAGCTTGGATGTGGAACTTGACTCTTGAACTTCCCGGATCATGAAGCGTGCAAGGTGAAGTGTTGTTCTTCATCTGGAAATGAAGCCTTCTTCGAAGTGTGGTGATCTTGATATACTCTTGATGAAGAGCAATGCTCGGAGCTTGATCCCTTGTGACACCTTCCTCCATTCTTTGAACTTCCTCACGTACTCTCTTGTTGTTCTCCTTCATCACCTACAAAACACCTTAAATTAGTACCTTAGCTTAGTGCTTAATAAATGAACAAGATGATGATAGTTTCAAAAGTCTAGTGAATGTGGGATAAATGAGATTCAATTTAAAACCATTTTCAAACCCTTACTCAAGTTTGAAACAAGGAAAACACAGAATACCTTGATTGCTAATTGACTAAATTCAATGAAAATAATGCTAAGTCTGATTTTTTATTCTGCAGTTCTGATTTTAATTTCTGCACGTCTGATTTTGGAATGGATTTAAACTTGACAAAATGGAAAATTTATCTTCTCCCTTGTGGCGCTTAGCTTCTTTGGCTTTATCCTTGCAAATTTATCTTCTTTCTTGTATGAAATCTGCCTTCTTGTGAATTTCTGCTCCTTGGTCTGCACTTTTTACCTCTGCTTATTTGTTTTGGAGTGAATGTTGAAAAATGAAGTTTTACTCCTTATATACCCACTCGCCCTCATCTTCCTAAGTAGGTCGGCCTGCTTGTAAAGCAATTTTCTTTGTTCTAAACTCATAACTTCCTCCTTGGCCGACCTAGTTCATACCTGAGCGGGTTTTGATCTAACACAAGGACAGTTTGCTGGGCGGATTTTGCAGCTGCAGAGGGAATTTGCGCCCTTCTAGGGTGGATTTTGCATGGTTATGAACATTTTGCATTCTATTACTTAGCATTTTTTCTTTCAAAACTTCTTCTTTATCATTAGACGCTTGGGACAAAACTCTCCTTGAAGGTTGTTTGTTGAGGGGGTTTCATTGGAAGGCAATCTATCCTGGCCGGCTTTTGCAAGGGCAGGAACATTTTGCGCCCTTCTAGGGCGGATTCTGCAAGCTCACCAACGTTTTCCTTCATTTGGACTTGTCTTACTTAATCAAACTTTAATGTTTCTTCTAACTCCCTCAAGCAATTTGCCATGTTCTTTCATGTATTCTCATGAATTTGTCTAAGGCAATCAATGTTTCATCACGTTTACTCCAAAGGAAGACCTCCAATAAGGGCGCATATTGTTCATGTAGGAACATTTTCCACATTTTGAAATCATCTCCTAGGGCGCAAATTGTTCATGGGTGAACAATTTCATCAATTGTCAATACTTAGTCAAATTTTCAAATTTTGATCTCCTCTGTTGCTCAAATTGACGAAGTCTCATTACTTTTGATTGGGCGCATTCTGTTCATTGATGAACAATTTCCTCATTTTCCTGGGCGCATATTGCATGCTCATGAGAAATTTCCGCCCAAGGTCCAAGACTTCAACTTTTTTCGCCTGATTTCGACATGTCCTGGATGGAAGTATATTTAAAAATATATTTATATACTTTAAATATTTTGAAATATACTTCCAGGATGTTTGAGATAGGTCTTGGATCCATAGGATTTAACAAGATTCTAGATTTTTGAGGATCCACCAGATTTCAGACTTAGTCAATTTCAGGATCTTAGAACATTAGGTTTCAGGACACCAGACTTAGTCAATTCCAGGGCTTCAAGACATGCATCAGGATGAGAAGACACGAACTCCTTAGCCACAATATATCGAGACTTGGGCAAAGCAACACTACCAGATCCTGCAAGCTCAGAGAAAAACTAAACCTAAAGCAAAACAAAGACAGAAAGCAAGAAAAAAGAGGGGGTCTCCATTTGCAATGGGGCGATGTGTGATTACGTCACAACAGATCCCTAATCAGATCTGCCCTAATTTTCTGATTTTTATTTCTGTCAAACCCAAGGTATAAGATCTGATTTTTCTATTTCTGAATTACAAATTGTTTGGACAGCCAATATAGATATGCCAATTGCTCAAATAAACATGTCATTCGTGAACCATTATGAAGATAACATCAACCATGTATTCACCACATAATATGATCATTCCAATGCGAACCAAATGACATAAAGTTCTGATTTCTGAATATGAATTTCTGCTGCTACAAATCAGACTTCTCAAACATGAAATTACAACAAGTTTCAAGGCCCAAACATGCCTAAACACAACTCAGATTTCTGCTGTTCCAAAACAGTCCATTACATTGACAAACAATTGCTTATACATACCAAAATAGTGGAGAATGATGTCTTCTTTCAAACCCTAGATAGGCAAACAAGTTTGGCACTTGATGCTGCTTCAAAACCTCCGCGATTCCTTCACAATGAACTAGGGTTTCCTTCCACAATGATGGCTCCCCATGGTGAATGACATTGGCATGCTAGATGAGGGTGGCGACTAGGTTTTAGGCCTTCAATACTCCCTCAAAGACTGAATTTCTGCTCCCCCATGGTTGGCATTCTCCTAGGGTACAAACCCTAATGATATTCTTCAAAATAAACTTCCAAAATGAGGCTGAAACTTGCAATTAAATCTTCTTATGAATCGCCCTTTGCGGCGGCTAGGGTTTGGACTTTAATGCTCCACCAAAATGCAAATCGACTCCCTAAGTGATGGTGCACATCCAAGGGTAAACCCTTGGATCGATCTCCAAACAAACCCCAAAGATATGGCGCTGAAAACACCTCTTCAATCTGATATACAAATCTGAATGCAACTCTCACTCGCATATAATGATCTAATGACTCCAAAATGTGAAATCGCCCTCCTTGGGAAGTGGCGCTCACCCTAGGGTAAAACTCTAGCAACAATACTCAAACCTTCAAAATATGGCGCTCCAAATCTGATATGAAATCTGCAGAAATAGATATGACCTTGTAACTCAATTCTCTCCTCCAAATCGCCAATGAAGTGCAAATGTGTACCCCGTCGTGAATCCACCTCAAGATGAAATTGGGTTTTCGTCCAATCCACCTGTATTCCTAAGGGTTTTCATCCTTGGAATATGCCGAACCTAAGTTGCAGCCATGAGAAACTCTCCAATGAAGAAATAAGATATGAATGCATGATTGAAATGACTTCCAAGTGCCTCCTTTTATAGCCAACAAATGACCAACTCATCCTAGCCAACCTTTTTTGGCAATTTATTTTATTTTATTTTCTTTTCTTCTTCCCACATGGCCGACCTCCCTTTGGTAATTCATTTTATTTTATTTTCTTTATTTACCAAGGGTGCTCATAAATAGTGAAGTCATTTCACTTTACAACTAGGTCCGATTTTATTAATTAAATATAAATAATCCGAATTGACTCAAGATTATTTAGTATTTAATTAATGATATTATTCCCTTAGAAATCCCGACTTAGCCTACGGGAATAAAATAGGCTAGTCGACTCCAATGGGTGATCACTCGGAAAAAGGGGACATTACATTGTATTAGGTTTTCCACCTGATTTTTTAATAAAAATCAGTCATCAAATTTGTTCATCAGATGATCATATGTGTATGTTCAATGAAATAGCAAATGGCATGGACTCAACTGGCATCAGGTACTCGGGTTGAGCCACATTAGAAAAGGTATCGGAGTCAAGACAAGTATACTTGGGTTTTGAATTAGTTGATCAAAATTCAGATGCGAAAATCAGATTCAGCCTGTTTTAAAAGCCTTGCCAATTCCAGAATTTGGAGGAATAAAATCTGAAAAAATTGACAAATTTTTCTCTGGAAGAATCCAGAGGCAGAAGAGATAACATCAGGTTAGATTTGATTTGAAATCTGGATTCTCTGTTTGTATCACAACCTGACGATACCTCAGACTCCATAGGACACGTTCAGTTTTTGGACGAGCCACATGTAAATTGGGATATGCTAGGCATAAGCTTTCCATAGGTGCCAAGGTTCATTACATGGCCTTCAAGTTGCATTGATAGTCTGTAAAATCCGGATCTAAAACTTGTAATATCCCTTACAAGATCTGCTCTAAAATTCTGAATATTATTTTCTGATTTCTGCCTTAGATTTCTGCACTTTAGAATTCTGCTCCAAACCCTAGAATTCTGATTTATTTTTCTGATTTCAAACAATAATGGACAGCGAACATATATGCATCCAAAACACTCAAATAATATGCCAATAATGAACCCTTATGAAAATAGTATCAATCATGTACTTCATCCACAATATATGACATCCAAATGCAAACAAATATAGGGAACAAATCTGATTCCTGAATTAATCAGTCTGCTGCTACAAATCAGAATGTCTGAATATGCAATTACATCAATGACAGGCTCAAACATGCCCAATATACATCCCATAAATCTGCCCTTACAATTTAGACCTAAAATTAGGTTTGTACATACCAAAATGATGTAGAATGAATGCTCAAACTCAAACCCTAGCTGGGCGAATTTCTTCAACTAGGTGGCGCTCCCTTGTAGATGACAAATCACATGCAAAATTAGGGCGGCTAGGGCTGGAATGAATCAGCAATGCTCTAACATGAAATCACCCTTCTTTGGTGCACAATCTAGGGTGAAAACCCTAGCACAATGATGCATAAAGCCCTCCAAATGAAGGCGCTCCAAATCTGACCTGAAATCTGAATTGATTTCTCTTCTTCAAATTGTATTTGGCACAAATCTCACAATTTGGCCTTAGGGTTTCTGCAGAAACAAATATGGCTTTGTCGCTCCTTCTCTTGCAAATCTCCAATGATGCACAAATATGAACTCCGTATGAGTCCACCTCCAAGATGTGATTGGGTTTTCCTCCAATCCACCTATCTTCCTTAGGGTTTTTGTCCTAGGAAGGTGCTGAACCAAAAGTTGCAGCCAAGAGATAAAATTTCAAAGGAAAGGATATGAATGAATGATGATGAAATGAGCTCAAAACACCTTATATTTATACATGAATCTATCTCCTTCTCAAGCTGGCCGACCTCATGGGATATTTCCTTTTTATTTTCTTTTTATTCCTTTCTCACTAGGCCGACCTCCTTTTGGGCGCCAACACAAGAAATATCATTATTTTATTTTATGCTATTTTTCCCAACTTGGGCGAACCTCTTAGGCACATAATTTGCCCACCTCCAAATAATGTTGGGTTTTAGGACATTTAGTCAAACAATTCACCTGCTTTATGTTTGTTTCGAGATTTGGCATGCATGCTTGTGAGATTTGGCAAAATTCACTGTTTTACATTTTCTATTTATGGGAGTCCAGAAATGAGAAATATTGTAAAAGTGTAGATTTTTTCTTTCCTTTATTCCCTTTCTATATATGTAATGTGATTGAAATTTTGTTATTTTTTGTATTTCACAGGTGGGATATATTGTAATGAAAGATCCTATAACTGGAATTCAAAGCGATTTACTTCGTATGGAAAGGGCAGAGGTCATTGGAGTTTATCATGTTTTAGTGAATGAGAAACTTGTTGCAAAGGCACACAGGTAGTTGAGGTTGCATACAAAAAGTTCTTGCATGATTTAGTAGCATTTTTTTTACATCTTTGAATCTTTCTATTTTTCAAATGCCGTTGATGTTTCCATAGAAACATACTTCCCTCCTTTGGATTTTAAACCCTTGTCTTTGATTTTCATACATCTGCCAATGAAAGTAATTTTGTTCTTCATTAAATAAATAAATTAGTAAAAGTTGCAGATTTTTAACTTCTCTAAATTGTTTGAGAACCCAACCTTTCTCGCAACCTCATACAATCTGTATTTTACTCGGGTTAAAGTCATGTGCTGCTTTAAGCCACCTTACTTTTTGCCTCTAGCATTTATCTAGTTGCATTTAGTGCATTTTGATTAACCTCCCTCTCAGCTCCAAATTTCTATGAATTAATTTTGGCATATTGCATTAAACTAACTTTAGCCCTTAGAACATTGGAATAGTGTTGAGAACTTGCTAAAAATGGACCCTAGGCATGCCAATTGTTAACCTTGAAGTGGCATGTAAGCTGTAAAAGTTTATTTACCAAAACATAATCAGCCAATGACATCAAGACTAAGGTGGAAAATGATTTAGAAACATTTATAAAACAGGAACAACATGGCAACTCTGAGGCAACCCTTTTGGATATTCTGTATTTTGTATCAGTTTTTAAAAATAAATATTTTTATTACTTTTATCTTAGAAATTTTTTGTTTTGTTGAAGGTTTGCTTCTGCACTCTTGGAATCATAAGACACAAACCACTTGAACACAATTAGTGTTTGAGTGGGTAAATGAGCTACTCAAGCAATAGAAAAATTTGAGATTATCAATCATTTAAATTTTATTTAATTCTTGTACAGGGGATGTTTAATTACTTTGTAATGCCCCCTTTTAGGATATTCCTGATTTCTTTGCCTGCATACAATAATATTCACTAGAAAGGGACATTAGAAATATTAAAGATCAATAAATTAGATAATAATCAGTTCATAGCATTATTCATATTAAAATTCATCTATCATTCATATTAAGTTCATCTATCATAGCATAATTATTAATGAGATCAATACTTCATAACATAAATAATGAGATCAAATCATCATAACATAATCAATATTTTTAATTCAATACATATATTAACAAGCACAAAGTATACACTATTAGTTTTATAGATCAGAAATGCAAATAAGCAGAAAATACAACACATAGAACAATGAACACAGTATTTTTACCTTGGGAAAACCCTCCTACTTGAGGGAGAAAAACCCAGCAAGATATTCTCTTATAAATCAGAAAATTAAGTGCAGAAATGGCACTCACAATCTGGCCCTAGAAGGGCTGAATCTCATGCAATAAATCTGCACTTGAAGATAGTGCAATTTCCTTGAATACACAATAATAAAGATACTTCTCCTTGAATCTGCTGGTCTAGAAGGCAAACCTGCTGCTGAAGAAATTGAATTGGAATTGAATGATTATCTTCAAATGAGGAGACTCTATCTCTCTTATATACCAAACTAGGCGAGTCTCTTCTAGGCCGACCTGCCTTGCATGAATTTTATTTTTAAAAAAATTTCTCCCGAAGTTATAAAACACTAACACTCCCTCTTAGCTAGGGAGGTATTTTCTAGATATCCTCATCATGGAGTCTCTCAACATGACGCCCACAATGGCTACTCCCATGTGTGGAAAGAAACGCATGAACAAGTGTCCATCATGGAGTCTCTCAACGTGATGTCGTCATGGAGTCTCTCAACATGACGTCCACCATGGCTACTCCCATGTGTGGAAAAACACAAGTACAAGGGTTCATCACGGAGTCTCTCAACGTGATGTTGTCATGGAGTCTCTCGACATGACATCCCATCTCAGTCTCAGAGATGAGCAAGGGCTCACATACACAAGGGCTTTCACCTCATATTTCTCCGTCTCAGAGAAACATACACTACAAGGGCTTTGGCTTTCATGATGATGTGACTCCCTCTGAAGCTCCAAGTACTAACATCAACCTCCTGACCTCCTCGTCCAAGGTTGCCTCTGTTGGTTTGTCAGACTCCCTCTGAATGTTAATTTCTCCTCTTCGAAGAAATTGATCGACTTTAGAATAACAAACCTTCTGAATCGACTTTAGAGCTTGGCTCCTTCTGAGATGTCCCCATGGCAATTTCTACAGTAGAAACAAGTTGTGTAGACCTTAATTTGCAATCTCGAGCAAAGTGACCATACTTGTCACACCTGAAACACTGAATGTGAGAGAGATCCTTCTTCTTCGGTTCTGGGGCAGAATCTGATTCTCTGTCTCTATTCCTCTTTCTTCCTTTGCCTCTTTCTCTAGAAGTATGTGTAGCAAGAACTTGAATTTCTACATCATGATAGTTCTGCTCAATTCCTCTTGCTGCCAACTTGGACTCTTCTTGAATACAATCAGATCGAAGACGATCAAACTTGGGCAACTTAGATCTCCCACTGATGCTTTGGATAAAGGGCTCCCAAGAATGGGGAAGACCATTTAGTGCCAACATAACAAGATCTCTGTTTGCAATTATGTTCCCAATAGCGCTCAACTGATCTCTTAAATCAACGATGTTCAGAAAGAATGAGATAACTGAATCTTCTTTATCCATTTTTACATGGTGAAGTTGTCTCAAAGCAAGGGCTCTGCTGGTATTGTTGATCTCATACAATCCTTTTAGAGTATCAAACATTTCTTTAGCTAACTTCAACTTGGAGATGATTGGTACTAGGTGATTCATCACAGAGTCTATCATGATCTTTCTAGCCTTCGTGCCCTTTTTCTTCCACTGGATTTTCTCAGTATCATCGGAAGGCTCGGGCATATTACTTTCCACGAAATCAAGAAGATCATTCTCCTCTAATGCAATGAGTACCCTGGGTTTCCAAGAGTTGAAGTTTGAGGCTCCATCAAGCCTATCTTCTACCTTGACACCGTTCACCATCTTCTTTTTCTGCACAAATTCTCCTTCAAAGATCTGCCCTTAGGTCTGAAAAAAATTTGCAACCTTAGATCTGCAATACTTTGCCTTCAAGATCTGCCCTAGATGAAAAGTTGACTTGACTGCTTAAACAAATCTGATCAGATCTTTTCTTAGACCCGCTCTGATACCATGTTAGTTTTATAGATCAAAAATGCAAATAAGCAGAAAATACAACACATAGAACAATGAACACAATATTTTTACTCTGGGAAAACCCTCCTACTCGAGGGAGAAAAACCCAACAAGATATTCTCTTATAAATCAGAAAATTAAGTGCAAAAATGGCACTCACATTCTGGCCCTAGACGGGCTGAATCTCATTTAATAAATCTGCTCTTGAAGATAGTGCGATTTCCTTGAATACACAATAATAAAGATACTTCTCCTTGAATCTGCTGCTCTAGAAGGCAAACCTGCTGCTGAAGAAATTGAATTGGAATTGAATGATTATCTTCAAATGAGGAGACTCTATCTCCCTTATATACCAAACTAGGCGAGTCTCTTCTAGGCTGACCTGCCTTGCATGAATTTTATTTTAAAAAAATTTCTCCCGACGCTATAAAACACTAACATACACACCATACACGAAGCATACATGGAATTCATAGAGCAGACATATAATCATTTTAGGGTTATTCCCAATGGTCAACCACATAATGAAATTCTATGAGAAAGCATATAGGGTGCTGGGACCCTGTACTCCTCAACCAAGCCCAAGGGCGGTACGTCCATCTCGGATAATTCACCCCGTTGGCCCACAAGTGGCAAGAACTCCTGTCCATCCAACTTGGGGTGGCCTACTTGATGAAGGGACCAGTGCTGCTGCTTGTCCCCTAATACGCATTTCACATTCATTCCAAATGTGATGGCTCATTGGGTTAAAAGTACCTCTTGATGGATTTCAAGTTCGGTTCAAGGATTGGAATATATTCTTCTTGGCTGTTAACACTTGTTGTATAGCCAATATATACTTGATATATTTCCTTTTGCTTGATTCTTATATGACTTCCTTCCAATGAAGATAGCCTCCTTGATTGCTAATTGATATCTCGGATATTTGCTGATTTGATTGATTCAATGATAGAATGATAGAATGATAGAATAATAGAAGGATAGAATAAAAGGATGGTATAATAATAGACTGATGGAATAATAGAATGATATAATGATAGAAGAATAGAATGAGAGAATGATATAATAATCGAATAATAGAATGATGGACTAATAGATTAATAGAATGAGAGGCTGATAGAGTTATAGCGTGATAGAATGGCTGCAATACATAATTCTCTGCTGTTATATATATATATATATCTGCTCATGTAATCCGTTTTCTCTTAGCTGCTGTATTAAATTCTCTTCTTGCTGATTCATTACATATTTATTCTATTTCTGCCTCTTAAACTTCATATGCAGATCTGAGGAGTCTTATAGATATATCTGATTTACTCTACTCTCTCCTTTCCACAACACATCACAAATGCCTTTTATATCTTCTTGTAGGGCAGCGATCCCATTAATGGATGCAACCTTTTGTTAAGAAGACAACCCTTGTTTAAACACGCAACTGTTCACAACAAACACACTCCATCCAAAATAGCACCTCTCATAAATACCTTTTAGTGGGATGATTTTGTCCTTTTTTGGGAGTGCTCTCCTTCAACATAGTCGGCCACTTCTATAATATATTCACTCATAAAATAATTGCCTAAAACATAAGCACTGCCTATGTAATTCACTGCCTTTGTTAATGCCTTGTAATACTTGGTCGCTGCCATTTAATTATTGCTTGATCGCTGTATTTCAATTATAATTGTTACTATCTTTTAAACACTAGCGCATACATGAGTCGGCCATGATTTCTCTTTTATTTTCAATACTCCATATGAAGATCGGTCCTTTATAACAAGTCTTTGAGTTATTTTGACTTCTTTAAAAGTGGCGATTATTCTAAGGTAGTTGGCCAGCATTTAACTTAAAGTATAAGAGATGTATCTCAGGTCGGCCAGCATTAGGAAGTCGGCTGATGTGGTATAAATTAAATCTTTAATTTGATTTATTAAACTCTTACTTGATCTCCTTGTACACTGTCCGGCGGGGGATATTACATACTTTTATCTTAGAAAATATGTGTTTTGTTGAAGGTTTACTTCTGCACTCTTGGAATCATAAGACACAAACCACTTGAACACTTTTAGTGTTTGAGTGGGTAAATGAACAACTCAAGCAACAGAAAAAATTCAGATATCAATCATTTATTTAATTCTTGTACAGGAGATGTGGTCTCTAAGGGTCTCTATTATAACTCCACTTCTGAACCTTAAAACTCAATGTAAGAACTAATTACAACTTATGGCCCTTCATGATGGAATTGCCTTATTTCAATTTGATATTTCTCAACCATCATAGATACACCATCACATTCACCAATCAATATATATTATGAAATGTAGGTATTGCACACTAATCATTAAAGGTTAGTGAACACAGGTCCAGTCTATTTCAACATACAGGATGTACTGGGATTTCCACTCTCTTGATTGTCATTGGACCATTCTTACAAGACTATCAGAAAGATTTTTATGGTTCACTACTCCTTATGAGTACTTCGTAGGTTCAAGACACTACAAAAACAGAGATATCTTCATTGAATGACTGTTTCTGAGACCAGGGAGATGTGGTAGAAAAGACAGTTCTCATGGCCGGTTCTTGGAGACATCACCTCTATGGATTTGCTGGTATTGTTGCCATACAGAATAGATACCTCCCGTGGGAATTCAATGTAAAGGTCACCATCTAGCCTGTCACGTTTCACTAGACTCTTCCATGTGGAACTTGAGGAGGAACATCAATGTTGAATTACTAACCATTTTGCACCTTGGAGCCATCTTCTCTCATTGTTGTTTGGAGATATGCTGCACTTTAGTCTTGTGTTGGTGAAAATATACTGCACCAAGTCATATATCTTTTGCAACCTGTGTAATGGCTATTTAGTGTTGATTATGATCAATTCCATGTACTTGATTGAGTCTGTCAAGTCAGTGAACAAGATGGTCTTTAATATTTAGCATGAAGTATCATACACTTCTTATCTGAAGCCTTTACAAAAACTTCTAAAAGCATATTAATCTTAGGTTAGGAGCCTGTTAACCCTAGGGCTCAATTCATCCAACTACATGCATGCATGCACAAGTAAGATTACATTCATCCAATAAGATACATAATTCAACGTCACAGCATCAGCATAAAACTGTAGATATGGCCAATATGAATTTTTAACAGTCATATACTGTAGGAGATTATAGATATGGTTAATCTCAAACACATCTAATTCTTTTCAATAAGATGTAACTAATATACTATATACATTCTCATTGCACATCAATCATTAAAGGTTAGTGAACACAGGTCCAGTCTCTCCAAGACTCGAACCTGCATATAGGGGGCTGCATTCTGGGAGCATATTCATTTTGTTATGGAGAGGATACAATTCCTTTTAGCACCAAAAAGACTTAAAAAAGTTAGAATTTTCCCATTTTCTGTTAAATCTTTCTGTTCACTATATTTTGTAATATTTCAAATTTATGAAATGGTAGTTTGACTCTTCTCACTATTATTACACACTCACGCGGTATCCTTTTTTTATCTGCATTCTAGGTTTTTAATATCTGTGGTATGTGCATCAGATACAATACCTGTATTGGATAACAATAACATTGACACAAATTTAAAATACTGGTCAATTCAGCCTTAAATGCTAAGTGTTCAGGTAGTTGATTGCTATCTAATTTGTACTCACCTTTTAAAGAAATCTACAGTTCATGTCATTTTTCTGTTCAATTATTTGCATTCCGTTGCTTTCAACCATATACCTTGAGTGAGATATTATTCACCTTGGCTAGCATATAGTTGAGTTCCAGAATACAGCTCTACATGCCTTTAACAATTGTCTCTCTCCAGTTGGATAACCTTTATGCGCTTTGAACCAGTCTATAGCATGGATACCATATTTATATTATTAACACCTTTGAAGATACGATGTTTTCAAAGATCATTAATTTTTTAATTTTTATGTTGGTTTTTATTTACTATAATTTGTGTGCAAGTGTTTTGTACATCCATTTGGGGGAAAGTGTAATGGAATTGGATATTAATACTGTGCCTTCTCAAGTAGTAATGCTTTGGATGTTCTCTTCCTTGGGTTATCTTGATTAATTCATTTATTTGAAATTTGAATATACCTATGTTAAATTTAGAGACCTTTATATTGCTTTGAATGTCAGTTCCACATATTTGAATAGTTAGACTAATTAAACAGCAGAAGTGGAACTGCCAAAACTAAAATAATTTGCAGACTGAACTCAGAACCTTGATATTCCTTTGCATAATATAATTGAAAATATCTTTAGAAATCGAGATGACTTTTTAATTAGTTCATTTCTATTGGTTTAGTGGGAAAAATTTGGATGTTTGATGAAAGCTAAAGTCTTGTGCGTTTATTTTGTTCATGTGCCAGGGCAGGAAAGAAGGTATATGCTTGGACCGTGGATAATATCTATTCGATGCAAAAGATGCTCTCTGCAGGAGTGGATAGCATCATAACAAGTCAGCCTCTCTTGCTTCAGCAAGTGATGGAAGATATAAGAAACCAGTGTATAGATGATGGGTTTCTTCCTAATTGAATGAACGTAATACTCGACTTCAAGCTGTATATCATCATATGTATTTTTAGACGGTAATCCAATAATTAGTTGATGGCCTTTCTCTAATTGAAATTGAGTGATTATTTTCAGGTTTTTTTTAATTCATATTACTGATACAAGATGAAGGTTGTGATGCCCTATAGTTCAGTTTTTTTGTAAAGATTCTTTTGTTGCAGCTATGAAAAAGCAAGCCATTCTTTTTAGCTTTTGTTCCGTTTAAAGCATCTCATTTTCAAAGTCTGTCATTGGAATGATATCAAATATGCAATTGTTCGGTCAGTCAGTCTTCTCGAGTTTGCAATTTCCTAACAAGTTATTACTATCGGACAATTCAAAACATACGACTCTCTAGTCTCTTGGTAAGAGAACAATTATGTATGAAAAGAGACAGCATGCAATATGTGTTTATTCCTCTATTTTATAACCCCACATGCACACACTAATTTGGTTTCTTTATCTCAAAATTTATGGATCTTAGCTGGTTAATTTGCAAAATGTTTTACCACCTATTCACCAGCGATTGAATTGTTATCTCTGATGCTGTTATTCTAATTGAATTTCAAAGCTTTACATGCCAAGGAGTTGCATAATCACAATATATTGATTAATATCTATGAATGCTTATTTATTTATTGATTAAGAGTAAAAAAATGGTGCTGAGCGGGATTCCGGTTTTGAATGGCGCTCAGGAACTTTTGAGCGCGATTGCTGTGACGGAACGCACTGGCGCGTCCAAAGGGGATCCGTTGTCTGTTCCAAGGGAAACAATAAACGCTGCTGTTGGACGCGTCAGGGGCCCTTCTCATCAGGGGGCTGGGTTGCTGGCAGGTGCTGGTGCTAATGAGAAGTTATCTTCCGTGCAGGTCTTTGGAGGCAACCTTGTTGGCTTGTCTTCTGGTTTGGCTAGTCTCGGTGCTGTTAGGGCCGCTTCTGGTGGCCATCAAAAAACTTTTTTTGATGCTGTTACTAATGCTCGTGCCCAGACACTCCCTTCACAGGCTAGGGTTAGGCCTATGCCTTGTGCCGTGCTTCCCCTGTTGTGGTCTGTGGCCTGGAGATTGCAGAAAATGAGGGTTTCTATTTGAGACGTGGTGTGGTTTGCAGGTTTAATGGCTTGTGGCCTTCCCTTCCCGATCTCCATGGCTGAGTTTTGGCCTCCTGGAAGCCTCTTGTCTCTGGATAGATTGAACTCTTTCCTAGCGCAAGGGGGTTCTTCATTGCCACTGTTGCTTCTTCCGAGGAGCAAAACCTAGTGCTGGACCAGGGTTGGATTTGGGTGTTCATTTGCTGTCCATCAAGCCTTGGGATCGCTCCTTCAATTCTCTTATAGTGCTGTTGAATACCAGCCCTGTTTGGGTCCGACTTCCGAATCTCCCTCTCCAGTTTTGGGAGGATTCCTGTTATGAAGCCATTGGCAATGCCATTGGTCGCTTTTTGAAGGTGGACTCTACGACTTGGGATCTTGGGCATACTATGGTGGCTCGTATTTTAGTTGATATGGACATCTCCAAACCTCTCCATGGAGATGTCTTGATGGTGGACAGACCATGGACGCAGCGGCTAGACTATGAGGGTCTCCCTTTTTGTTGCAGGAGGTGTTTCTCCATTGGTCATATTGCCTCTGGATGCCCTCAAACTCGCCTTAAGGGCATGACATCCTGGTGGAAGGATGCTCTCACTAATCATTTGACGGTGGGCACCTCCTCGTCGGATGGTTCCTCCAAGGAGGTTGATCCTTGGTTGAATCATCCCAGGAGACTGCCTCCCCAGGATCCCCTACCGGCTGTCCCTTCAGCGGAATCATTGGTGCCTCAAATTGTTGATGTTCAGGCCGAGCTTGCTCAACCCTTGATGATAACCTCTGATGGTCCTTCGACTGCCCTTGACTCTTCTTCTCTGTTGCTGGCTCGCTCGGTGCGTGGTGGTTCCTTGCCCGTGGTGGTTGTTGAGGATCCGCTCCTCTCGCCTCACTCGGTGGACTTCGACTCTGAGTCTTCTTGGTCGGTTGTGCATCGAAAGAAGGGACTCCCCAAATTTGTCGTTGCTTTGCGGCCTAGGGCTAAGGGAGTTCGTTTTGTCCCCTTAGGTTCTAGGGTTGTCTAGTGTTCGTGTGTGGCATGCTTTGGCTTGCTTTGCTGGGCCCTTCGGGCTCTTGGTTGTAAATGGTTCAACCCCTGGTTTGTTGACTTATCATTATAAAAAACAATCCTTTTGTTTTTTGCATTATTGACAAAATTTGTTTTGTTTAAGTCTTGGTACATTGCATTTCTTAAGGCATGAGACAACTCTCATATCAAAATCTCTTGGAGGAAGTTTTTGTTGTTCCTTGGCACAATCTCCTATTTCGTGTTTAACTCTTATTGAGTTCAACAACAATGAGCTAGTTTATCACTGGAGAGGAGACATCTTTCATGTTGAAGGGGAAACTTGCTGAAGCTAGAATCTATGTTTTCTATTTGCTTCCTTGAAATCCAAAAGCCTAAGATTGCAGCGAGGCCTGTCTTCTCATTCTGTGGATTTGCCAAGTCTACTTCTATGTGACATCACGATAATTTACTATCTATTCTGCTTGATCAAAAAGACTGATGGATTCTATTTCTGTGATAAAAGGCTTGTACAACATGGTTCTCCAGAGAGGTACTTCTGTTCACATTTATGTTGAGAGCCTTTATCCTAGCATACCCTTTGGTAGTGGCATGCTAACATTGAGGCATTTCACCACTTGCAAGTTATGGTTGATTTCATTGACCGTCTAGTTGCTTGTTGCAAACCCAAAACTATTTTGAGCTCAATGCAAAGTTTTATAGGCAGAAAAAAGGTTGTTACGGGGAGCAATTTTGTTGTGGGTACACTTGTTTTTGTGCTTTCTGGAATTGTGAGTGGATACATACGAGATGTATGAGAGGCAGTTGATCCTGCCATGAATGCAGGGGCAAAGCATAGTTGATGTGAATGGTTTATTCTATAAGAAGATTTGTTGATGATGCTTTTGGATTGTTGTTTGGGTTGAGAGGTTCTTTGGGAAAGAAAAGAGGCATTGCTATGGGGAGTAGTTTTGTTGTGGGTACACTTGTTTTTGTGCTTTTTGGAATTGCAGTTGCAAAGCACAGGTGATGTGAACCATTTATTCTATAAAAGATTAGTTGATGATGCTTTTGAATTGCAGTTTGGGTCCAGAGGTTCTTTAGGAAACTAGCTCAAAGCATGTAATTCTTAGTTTAGCAACATTTCTTCCCCGGTGGTGGTGTGTTGCTCTGAGGTCTTAGAAAATGAGAAGTTTTATCGTAATAGATGAGTGATATGCATATTCAATGGATTATGGCCCTCTCTGCCCAATCTTCACAGATGGGTCATGGAATCATGGAAGTCGTTTGTTGAAAGTAAGATTGAGCTATTTCCCAATGCACGGGGATTCTTCATTGTGACCTTCGCTTTTTTTGAACAATGAGACTTAGTGCTTGATGGTAGGGTTTGGATGTAGGGAGAGCATTCCCTATCCATAAAACCCTAGACTCTTTTCTTTAATCCCCTCATCGAGCCGCTTAATATCAGACCAATATGGTTTCGTCTCCCAAATCTCCCTCTCCACACCGTCTAAATATGAAGCTTCCACCAATTCTATGGAATTCAAAAATAAAAATTTGGATGCCTCCTTTTATAAAGCCAAAAATCTTAAAAATCCTCATGCCTTAGAGTGCAAATGTAAAGAGTCAAAGCAAAATCTATCTAAAAGGCTATACAAGCCCATACCTCCTAAAGAAAAATCTAAAACTAAAATGGTTTGGGTACCTGAGCAAAAAGAAAGCAAGTCAAATGAAGCATCCACATCTCAAAAATCTCAACAATTCTCTTCCATCCACAAATCCCAAAAATCTCATTCCATTCAAAAATCTCAAATTCCTTCATCTCACAAGAAAAACAAAAATCATAAAAGTCCTAATTCTACGTGGGTACTTAAATTCCTACATCGACCATCCTCTAAGAAAACATGTCCATTGCTTCCTACACCTCCAAATCAAAAGCTTTTTATGTTTATCATGGTGTGTGCATCCATTTGTTTTGGTTCTTTTCCATTCCACAACATTCCCACATACCTCCATCTCCCCATCTTTCATCCACTATCCTACATATCTCCCCCATCACTTCCCTATGGTCCATGCGTTTGCATAAGCCTTTCATCCATCCTTTTGAGCGAATCCTACCTAATCCATATCCAAATCCACTATACTCCATCGATCCTTGCATAATCCATTATCCTTCCCTCCATAATCCATATCAAAATCCACTATCCACCTAATCCATCTCCCTCTCATGCAATCCCCTACCAATATCTATGAGCATGATGACACTTGACATGGTCCATGCGATGACATCCATCTCTAATGGGACTATCACCTTTCATGGAACTAGATGCTTGAGTCCTCATCCTTCTTATCCATATCCACTTATCCCATCCAAATATCCCACAAATAAAAAAAAAGAATAAAAGAAAAAAATAAAAATAGTAAAGATAAATCCATTCGTCAATGGTGAAAACCACCCTTGGTGGTGCCTTGGATAAGTACCATGATGAAAACCTAGCAAACAAGTGTCATGTGTAGGTTGATTATCTGTGTTTTACACTTGGGGGCACATTGTCTTAGCTAAACTATCATATCCAACCTATCATTCCCTTTCTATCTCCCTCATCCTATCATATCCATCTTACCATCCCTAGCCATTATATCCACATACCTATCCTATTGTATCTATCTATCCTCCCTTCCTCCTTTTGATCTTGATAAAGATATGGGGGCAAAATGTTGAAAAATGCTGTGGATATCTTTTGATATACCTCATCTTTTCAAACCAATTCTATCATTACCCTTTCGTCATAAGCTTTGTCATGTAAATCCTAAGCATTGCACCTAGAATGGGGCATGTTATTCCTATGCGACATTGTCTTTGGGGATCACATCCTTGCTCTCTTACGCATACATCCATTCGATCCATTATTGTCTATCCTTCTATCCATCCATTTATCACAAGCTTTCCATTTCATGGCCTATCCTTTTTATCCATCCATATATCATGAGTCTTCCGTCCCATCTACTATAGCCTATCCTTTTATCCATTCATATATCATGAGTCTTTCATTCCATTCACTCTTGTATATCCTTTTATCCATCCTTTTATCATGAGCCTTCCATCTCATCCACCATAGCCTATCTTTTTATCCATCCATTTATCATGAGTCTTCCATCCCATCCACTATGACCTATCCTTTTCATCCATCTATCTATGATGAGCCTTCCATCCCATTTACTATCGTCCATCCTTTTGTCCATCCAATCCACTTCCATCCTTGCATCTAAACTTGGTTTTTCCTTGTCATTGGTGTCTAGCACAAAGGCTATCAAAATTGTCATCTAATGCCATCCCAAAACATTCAAAAATCCAAAAAAAAAAAAACTCCTAAAAAATACAAAAAAAACAAAGCATTAAAAAAAATCAAAACATTTCAAAAATACAAAAAAAAAAAAAATTCCACAAAATACAAAAAAATCAAATCAAATTATCATCATCACATCAATCAAATATTCAACAAAAATCCAACAATAAATCCAAACGCAAGTAATCCTTAATCCATACCAATCTAGCCAATCAAATCCTTGGTCTTGATCCTAATCGTATCGTAAACCAAATCAATCAATCAATCACTATCATCAATGGGATATATCGTTCTCACTTCCTTGTGTTGCTCTCGGGATATATCGTTCCCTGCAATGACAACACTATCATCAATCAATCAATCAATCGATCATTAGTTTACAGCTTGACAAGGGCATTACCTTGTTTATTTTTGTATCATTTGTGCATGTTTGCTTGCTCTCTTGTGTGTTAATCATCCAAAAATTAAAAAAAATTTAAAAAAAAAAAATCAAATTTTTTTCAAAAACAGTGTCAGTCATCAAGTCTATATCTGTGTCAGTCCAAATTGTCGAACTACGTTGTCTCTGCGCTTTATGTAGGTAAGAGCATCAGCGATGAGCCCTCGAGGCATTAGGTCAGTCTTTTAGGATTCGTTGAGTCGAGTCTACCATAGTTCATATCCCATAATAAGTTGTCCCTTGCTAAGGTTGACACCTTGATCAGACATAAACCGGTCATCTTCTGCAAAGAACCGAGCTCAACAAATCTCGAAACAACAGGCGAAACTATCCATCA
Source organism: Cunninghamia lanceolata (assembly GCA_027924645.1). Lineage (NCBI taxonomy): Eukaryota > Viridiplantae > Streptophyta > Pinopsida > Cupressales > Cupressaceae > Cunninghamia > Cunninghamia lanceolata. The sequence goes on along the minus strand of BSBN01001026.1, from coordinate 3,727,591 downwards.
AATCTCCAATTATAACCGATCAATTGCCCAGTCATGACTATTCATCACTATTAGTTACTTTTATCAGCTATCAATTGTCTTATACAGAATGTGGCATTGTCAAAACCAGACTCAACGTCTTAGACAACATGCTTTGTTTCTTGAAACCAAACACTATCATCACATATTAATCATATCATCAGTCTCAACAGATTGTCGCACTTTCGAAACCAAACCATGTGTCTTATACGAGGTGTCTCATTTTTGAAACCAGACGCAATCCTATCATTTGACTTATACAGGTGGTTGCATCGTCGAAACCAGACTTGACGTCTTATACGACATGTTTCCTTCCCTGAAAACAGGCACTATCCTGCAGTCCTATCAAACAAACACTCATTATCTGGCAAGAAGATCTAAATGGCTGTTGACTCTGTTGGTCTAGTTTGTCTTATCTTTTTATTTGACTGATCTTTGGTCATGTTCTTATGCGCCTCGAGGAAAGTGTACAAATGATGAGAGGAGCGATGATGGATCATGACCTATTTCTCTTTGATCTCTGTTTGCGGTTTGTCTTGGCAATATGACTGGGGCAACTAAGTTTCTTGTGTGTGATTGGGATTCCATTTGGCATAATCAAAATATTCTGTGCAAGTGAAAGGTCATCTAACACTTTCTTGTACTAGGACTAACATGCTTTATGGTTACTTCCTCACATATTTCGACATGGTTCTATGGTTACTAGTTTGCGTCATGGCATTCCTTGACTGTCATGTGTCTGTTTTGCAAGGGATAACATCTCGCACCTTGGTCTATATCATGCCATGGTGTTCGTTATTCATTGCTATAATAAAAGCTCTATGATGATAATCGTGCAATGAAATTAAAGCTCAAAATCTATCAAGCAAGATCTCATTCCATTTCACTCGCCCAATCATTCTTCATTTCTTACTAACCCCATCGCTTTCACATTAACATTTCTTCCATCCATCCTTGTAGTCATCTTGATGGCGTGCTATGACACACAAAAATAAATGCATTAGTTTCATCATCCTGCATACATAATCATGTTAGAACATCATATAGGCATCATCATATACATGTTAGGTCATCCATATTACATAAGAAAATACAAAAATATAGATAGTATCACATCATATAGAAGCATCATATTGTTGAGAAAAAAATGTTGTTCACCTTGCATAACATTAATTAATTTAATTATGTAAAATAAATATTCTTTTGTTGTGCATCTTAATTGATGTGTTTAGCCACATTAAATATTTATTTGGTGCTACTTGTAAAAGTTGTATTTGACATTGGGAGACATAAGGTAAATATTTATTATTTGTACAAAATAATTAATTTTGGGGTCAATAGTTTTGTGCTCATGGTTTTGTGTCACATTGGTTTTATCCAATATCACAAGTTGTATTTGTGTGAGCTTGAGTCTATAAAAACAAGCATATGATTAGTGGTTTGGGTTGGCTCTTATTCTATAGGTTGTGTGAGAGACTATCATTGTATTGAGTTTTCTCTTGTGAGTGCATATTGTAAAGCATGACATGGGATGCGTGGATTTATGCTTGAATACATGGAGGATGCATTAGAGGAGCTTGATGTTTCATAGGTGTTCATGGAGACTCTTTAAATGTATTGTAATATCTTATTGCTGAATAATACATTGAGTATGGATGCTTTTGGAGGCTGGGTTTTTCCCTCAATGAGGGGTTTCCCAAGGTATATCTTGTGTTATTTTGTTCATTGTGTTGGTGCCTGTATATGTATTTAGGGTTCAAGCAATTAATTATGCAGGCACCCTCCCAAAAAGTCCAAAAGGTTCTAAGTCTTTCAGCCTCCTCATCATATTTCAAATATAACTTGATATTCTGGAGGAGGGGGTCATCATCATGTTTCATGTATCGGGTGATCTTAGTGAAGATCACCCTGATGCTGTTTTATCACCTCATGTTCGCTTCATCACCCTAAAGTGTGGACGTCAGATACTTGTCGGGGGTGGTATGTGCCTGTCTAATGGCTTCATCATATTCCCTGGGGGGGGGTGATATTTCCAAATATCAGTCATATTCAAAGATCACCCCGATGTTACGACGAAGCTACAGTTCGACCTGATATTCTTGTGAGGGGTGATATCTACTTGTCCATCACCCTGATATTTTGCGGGGGGGTGATATTTCAAATATCAGGTGATCTTACGAATATCACCCTTGCTGCCGAATGTCACCCCGATGCCAATATGATGATGACGTCACCAGCACGACAGGATGCATCATGTGGTCTTTGGCATGATAGTTATTATCAACAGATATGATGAGGATCCCCCCGATCACTGATGATAGCATGAATATGATCAGTTCATCAGTGAAGTATTTGGTATGAATATGAGCAGGGGGATCTTTCTTTGATGCATCAGGTTGTGCCGATGAGGGTGGTCATCAAGATGATTTCAAATATCAGGTGATGCGGTCAGGGTGATTTTTCTTATGGGGGTGATATTTCATATCGGGGTGATTTTCCGATAAGGGTGATATTTCGCATCAGGGTGATGTGAAATATCGGGGTGATATTTCATATCAAGATATCATGTAGGAGGTTCGCCGATGGCACGAGTCATGATGATGGGGTCTTGACAGATGGTTCGTTGGTCGCGCAAGGTAAAATTGTGTGACATCATATGTGCTCATGACCTAGTTTATAAAGTGTTGAGGAGGTCGCTGCGGGATGAATGTGGGATAATCAGTTCCCACATGATTTGAAAAGTCAGCGATGGATGCCTAGGGTGCTGACGTGGCACGATGTCATTGGCTGGCGATTTTTCAGCATGATCAACGCCGCAAATCTCGGCGGGAAAGGTGGAGATCGACAGTCCTGATTTAAATTTTCGAAGGGAAGGATCTTTTTGTATCTGTGACAACGATCTTGGCGGGAAGAAACTTCAGGGGCACGCGAACTGCTGTTGCGTCCCAAAACAAGTAAGCATTAATGGCAAAATTTACAGAAGCATGGGTCAAGAGGATAGGTCAATTGCCATTTTTCAAGATGAAAATCTTCAGTCAGCGGCTCCCCTCCCGATCCCGCCTGTCCTTTCCCTTTTCTCTGCGCGGCTGCATTAAATGTTTTCGGCGCCTTCCTGGCGACGCTTGGTATCCGGTAAGTCTTGGAGGATGCCTCGTAATTAGTGATTGAGTACACCTTCCTTGATGTATATAGCACGCTGTGTTACTCATTTTTAAGGGTTGTTGAAGACCTGGGCAATTTTGTGTGAATAGCGAAAACAGGGCATTTCCTTGCTGTTTTGTCTCATTTTTGGGAGTTTATGAGTTGCATCATGAATGTACATTGCAGATATATTCAGTTTCATTGTTGATTTATATGAAAAATGCTCTTATGCATGTGTTTACTTGTCTGTCTCCTTTGTTGCATGCCTTCCTTCTTTTGAATCTGGATGCCAAGGGTTTCTCAGGTTCTAGGGTATGGATTTCTGTATCACATGCTTCATCTCTAACTTCCATTCAAGGAGTGGATTAAATTGTTTTAGGTGAAGTATGGAGAGGGTTATATGTCAGCTGGGATATATGTAAGTAGAGGCAACTAAATACCTATTCTTGGGTGATGTTTGTAAGGCAAGCATCAACGTAACCCCTTGAAACTTGAATCCAATATGCAATCCATTCTTTTGTATATGTCTAGTTGACTCCTTGCCCTGAGATAGGCACCGGTCTGCTCCTGGGTTGGTAGTTATGACCCAAAACCCCTTGTCTTGCATCCAAAACATAAAATCCATCTTTTCATAACTTCCACTTGTTAGTTTGTAGGAGTAGGATTAGAACCCCCTGCATACTCTCATCCATAACCAGACACATATGTCAAAGAATGTTGCCAACCTTGTGATTTATCACACAAATCTTGGTCAACACATGAGAGTATTCTGCCTGTCATTGTAAAGCTAAATCTTTGTCATTGGGTGAGTCAAAAGTCAAATCTTTAGCAAATAGGGATACCCCCCTTGGTGCGGCAGAACCAGAAGTGAAAGGGAGGCAGCTCACATAACCTCCCGTATCTGTTGGCCGAATCTGCCTGTGCATTGGAGCTGGCAAACCCTCTGTTGATTCGGGCACCAACAGATTGTCTATTGATCTTTGTATTATGGTAAATCTATAAGATTGTATGCATCATTATCTCCTTTGGGTTATGTGGAATTGGTTTGATCTACCTTTAAATTCCTAACACATATAAGCATGTCATGAACATATAGTACCATCTTACAATATAATGTTTATCCATAGGTCATGTGCATCCATCCATACATCATAACATATATAAGTATAAACCATATATCATGAATCCATAGAATGCATATCATAAAATCACATCACAAAAATCCATCACAGAACATGCATATAGAACATAACATATCATATAGTTGCCGCCAAAAATGATGCATCTTATATATATATATATATAATGTGTCATAGTATAGTATCAGATGTCTGTAAAAAATGGAGCTCGTAGGCTCGATCAAAAATGCATTTGAGTCTATTAAATTAGCCTATCGGTAAATTTACCAAATTTTTTTGGAACTTTTCAAAAAATTGACAAATTTCCCAAGGGGGCATCATGCTATCCCGCTTTATCCGAGGCACGCTGGGATAGGTCCTGAGCTGACTTTTTCTAATTATTCTTTGACACAATGTTTAGATTCACATTGTATCAAAGGGGCAAAATGTAAACACTCAAAATGTCCCGAGTCTGTGAGTAACATTTCACAGTAATTTCCATTCGCTCTCACATAGTTAAATATTTTTTAATTATTTAATTATTTCCTAATGTCATGTTGTTCTATTAATTAAATAATTTTGAATTATTTAATTAATTCACTTTTTTCTTTATTCCTCTTAAATAATTAAATAAATTTTATTTAATTATGTTATTAATTATCCCTTTCTAATCTATAATCAAATAAATTCTTATTTATTTAATTATTCATGTCCATTTTCCCTCCTCTTCTATAATTAAATAATTATTTTTAATTATTTAATCGGTCATTATCTATTTTCCTCCATACATTATTAAATAATGGTTTTCAATTATTTAATAATTTTCCATTTTCCTCTCATCTTCCATAATTAAATAATTATTTTTAATTATTTAATTATTCATCCTCCCTCCTAAATTAAATTAATTTATCCAAGCCCTATTTCTCAACTAATTTATTTGATCATGGTCCATTTAATCTCATCAATTAATCATCATACATTATCATTCAATCCTCACCCTTAATTCAAATCCAATCCTCTATAAAATCAAGCTTTCATCTCCATTTCGAGGTTAACCATGATCTTCAATATTTTGCTATCACTCACATCATTCATCTTGAGATCTTGCTATCATACATCCATATTGAGCTTATCATATATCTTGCATGCTACAAATCTGAGAGCAAACAAAGCAAAATTGAGAAGAGCAATGGAGGAGAATCGATTTTGGCGTAGGAATTGAGATATTATGGCTTTATTATTTGATTTCTATTGTCATCTTGTGCTTCATTGTTAGATTAGGGTCTTTATGACTTGAATTTAGATAGTTTTGTGGTTGCTATTGATGATTCAATGCTTTCCCCTGGTTTTTCCTAATCTACAAATAGCATCCCCGTTTTGTGTAGATATCTTAATTACATATTTTATTTACCCAATGTGATTACGGTTAAACTTATTTTGTTAGTGTGTTAAGTTTTTAACATAGGGATAATTTATTTTCCCGTAGGGTGGTTTTTCCCGTATCGGGTAGTTTTCCCACCCGTCAAATATTTCATGCCTTTAAAAGGCTTGTACACTGTATTTTATCATCTCATTTTGATATACTTTCATCTCTGGTGAAATAACCTCTTCTGTGTTGCTTCTCTCTTTTGTGAAGGTTTCTTTTGGTTTGCAGATGTCTTGGGTGCTTTGCTACAACGTGGTATCAGAGCCGTCTTCTGCAGCATCCTTTTGCTGAGAGTTTTCATCGGGTTTGAGATCTTTTTTTAGGGCAATTGTCTAGCGATCATTTTGCTATTTCTCTTTGGCAAATATCGTTTATGCTCTAGGGTTTATTACTCCATTTGGGATCAACTTTCTCAGATCAACTTTCTCAGTGAATCGCTGCCTGCACTCTATTATTTCTGATTTGAGAACAAAATCCCTCTCATTGGAGGCAGCGACTGCTTTCTGTGGCAAATCTGTGTGAGGGCATAGCCCCAAAACATACCAGCGCCATTCGCTGTCCCAGTCGATCACAAAGTTCAATCCAAGTGAAGTTTTTTGGCGTGCAAAGCCATGGCATCATTCCTTTTTGCTAGGTCTTCATTGGTTATTGGAGGAGGTATTTCACAATACCATTCGCAGCAACCGTACGGTTTGTTGGCAGAGATATTTTTTTTTTCAGACTTTAATATCTATAAAGTTCTGCAATTAAAATATTTTAGGGTTCACATAGGAGAACCGTTGCTGGTGGTGGACCCGTTTGCATATCGTTTGGGTTTTGTATGAGACGTTTTGTCCCACATTGCCGTTGAAGGAAGATTCTGGCTCTTAATATAGCCTAACACCCAGTGTATTCTATGAGCAAGGCTCACATGGGCGTGAAGAAGCTCTTTCCTGCGAGTTTATGGTGCCTTGTGCTCGGCTTGTGATTTGGCCGTGAGGTGATTTGAGATTGATTCTTCGAGGAGATCACTTGGTGGCTTGTGTTGTGGCCCGAGAGGCTCAATTTTTAGCCCCTATGCTGGTTGTGGTCATATGGAGTGACCGGGTGTTGGTGCTTCCAAAGAGCCTAAAATAGCCATTTTTTTCAAACTTGCACAACTTTTGCAAACAGAGTCTATTTTCAACAAACAAAATATCGTTGGAAAGCTGCTTCGACAAACTTCATTGTGATCAAGGTATTTTCTGAAAATTTTGTCATTTTTTGACAGTTTAAGTAACTTGAAGTTGCAAGCTTGTTTCAGTTACTTCTATTAGTATTATTTGGAAAATTTGTGTTGGGAATTGCAAATTTAGTTTTTTATACATTCTGGGGGGTGTACATTCCAATTTTAGTCCTTTGTGTGTGTCCCTGTAAACCATGTCAGACCCAAGGATTGAGTTGCTCACCCCACACAATTATCACACCTAGAAGCTCAAAATGTCACAGTTGTTGCAATCTAGGGGGCTTTGGCAAATGTTAGATGCCGAACAACCTGAGTTCATAAAAGCATTTGAGCAATTTGTTCATAGAAACAAAATGGATGAGGCTAGAGGACTCATAGGTCTCCATGTGTCTTGATAATTTGTTGTTTCACATTGCGGAGTGTAAGACACCTAGAGAAGCATGGGATAAGCTTGCTGAGTTGTATGGTAAAGTCAATCAATTCAAAATCTTGCAACTTGAAGCTGATCTCACCTCTCTCTCTTCAGATGCCTTCCCCACTATTTAGGATTTCCTTGCCAAAGTCAAGTTGATTTTGTCACAATTGAAAGGATGTGGTCATGCCAAAGATGAAAAGGAGTGTATTTTCTTGATCTTGTCTAAGCTAAGAGGCCCCTTTCAAGTGTTTGCCTATACCTTCTATTCTACTATGAATGCTATGGGAGAAGACCATAAGATGCCTTCATCTGAGGAATTTTGTGATCGATTAACCAGGGAGCAGGCCAAGTTGATTCAGATGGATGCTCTTTCTAAAAGTCATGCTTTGATGGCTCAATCTTCCAAGGGCAAGGGTAAGAATAAGAAGCCCAAGACAGAATCGTTTGTAGGTGGTGAGCCTCCCTCCAAACCTAAGGCAAAGAATGATCAGAAGACTAATCCTCCTGACTTCGAGGAGTCATCCTCTAAGTCTAAGAAGAAGGAAAATTGTTCCTTTTGTGGAAAGTCAGGGCATAATGATGCACATTGTTTTGAAAGGTTAGTAGCTTTGGAGGAAGCTATGAGGAAGCACAATATTGCCATGCCTAAGTCTTCTTCCTTTGGAAAAGGGCAAGCTCTCATAGCAAGGGCTTCGTCCTCTACTAGTGATAGTTGGATTCTTGATTCTGGTGCTTCACATCATATGACTCATGCTGAGGATCTTCTTGATTCTATTTCCTCTTGTAGTACTTCTCATATTGCAGTTGGGAACTCTTCACAGATTCCAGTTGTAGGAACAGGCTCAGTTAAGATGTAGGATGGTTGCATTGATGATGTTCTTTTTGTTCTTGATATTTCACAAAATCTACTTTCTGTCTATCAGATATGTCATCATGGTGATGGAAAGGTAGTTGAGTTTTCTCCCACTGATGTGACTATTTGAGAGTTGCAGGATCCTGAGAAGGTTGTTGCTACATGGACAGTTGATGATGTGGCCCGTTTGTATAGGTTTGATGGATTTGAGTCTTCATCAGGATCATCCCTTATTGCTCATGCAAATTCTGTGAGCAAGCTTTGGCACGAACAATTTGGGCACCTAAATTACAGATATCTTCAACAGATGAGCACACAGAATTTGGTGATTGGCCTACCTAAGATCTCTTGTTCTGATGGAGTTTGTCAAGGTTGTGTGCTTGGAAAACATCATAGGGATCCTTTTCTGAAGGGTATGGCCACACGTGCTTCGACACTCCTTGAGTTGGTGCAGAGTGATCTTATGTCATTCCCAACCCCTTCATTTTCAGGGGCTAAGTATGTGTTCACCTTTATTGATGACTTCTCTTGGCGCACATGGGTATACTTTTTGAAGTACAAGGATGAGGTTCTTCAAATTTTCATGACCTTCCTTGCATTTGTGGAGAAGCAGTCAGGGCACTCCCTTCAGAAAATTTGAACAAATAATGGGAGAGAATATGTCAATTAGGTATTTCAAGATTTTTGCCGTGCTCAAGGTATTCTTCATCAGCACACAGTGCCATACACTCCTCAGCAGAATGGTGAGGCTGAGCAGAAGAATAGAACTTTATGGGAGATGGCCAATTATATGCTTCAGTCTCAATCCACGGCTTCAACATTTTGGGCAGAGGCTGTCAATTGTACCAACTACATTCAGAATCGTATGCCTCACAAGGCAGTGTGGAATATGACTCTTGAGGAGGCTTGGTCTCATGTCAAGCCCAAGGTGTCCTTTTTCAAAGTATTTGGCAGTGATGCATGGACATTCATTCCAGATGGGAAGCGCAAAGCAATGGAGAAGAAAAGTCAACGGTTCATTTTTGTTGGCTATTGTGAGGATGTGAAGGGTTATTGGTTGTTTGAACCTATCACTCGAGAGGTATATTTTCGTCGTGATGTTCATTTTGATGAGTCTTTCACTCCGAAGGATTCACCATCACAGGCCTCTTCCTCTCTTCTTCCCACTTCTTCTTCAAATGATGTTTTGCTTCCTGTTCATGATGATGATGATGTTCCTCATGATGTTCATGATGATGGTATTGATCTTCTAGTTGACATTTCTCCATCTCCTCCTCCTCCACCTGCACCCACAAGACCATTATGGGCTTGTACACTTCTTGAGGATGTTGGTTCTCTTGCAGGTGATCCCACAGCACCACGCTGCACTCGTTCCTGAAATTCAGGTATCAGTCTTTTGAGTCTTGTGGTTTCTACTAATCCTTAGAAGTTTTTAGATGCTTCAGGTGTTCCAGAATGGGAAAGTGCTATGATTGAGGAGTATTCTTCTTTAATGAAGAATCATACTTGGGATTTGGTTCCTCTTCCCAAGGGAAGAAAGTTGGTTCGATGCAAGTGGGTGTATCGTACCAAGTATGCAGCTGATGGTTCTATTGATAAGTATAAGGCTCGTCTAGTGGCTAAGGGCTTCTCTCAGGTTGAAGGTATTGACTATTCTGAGACTTTTGCTCCTGTAGCTAAGATGGATTCTGTTCGTCTTGTACTTTCAATTGCTACATCTCAGGGTTGGCCAGTGTACCAAATGGATGTGAAGAGTGCCTTCTTGTACGGTGATCTTCAGGAGGAGATCTATATGGAGCAGCCACCAGGATTTGTGCAGGACCCTTCACTTGTTTGCAGGCTGAGGCGTTCATTGTATGATCTCAAACAAGCTCCTCGGGCTTGGTATGAGAAGATGGATAGTTTTCTGCTTGCTTTTGGATTCACTAGATGTCAATCCGATCCTACAGTTTATATTCAGAGACATGGGGGGGATCTTCTCATTCTTGTTCTTTATGTGGATGACTTGATTATCATAGGGAGTTCCTCTGCCATGATTAAGGATACTCAGGGAGCCTTGATGGAGCGTTTTGATATGACTGACCTTGGTTTGTTGCATTACTTCCTTGGTCTTCAGATTCATCAGTCTTTTGCAGGTATTTCCATCTTTCAGCAGAAGTATGCTCTTGATTTGCTTCAGAGATTTGGGATGGCTGACTACAGGCCAGCCCCTACTCCTTTTCAGTTAGGTGTTGTGTTGTCTACCACTTGCACTACTCCATCAGTTGATGCTACCTTGTATCGGTAGTTGGTTGGCAGCCTTCTGTACTTGAAACATAGTCGTCCTGATATTTCCTTTGTAGTTGGTCTTGTCTCCCGTTTCTCTCAAGATCCTCATGAGAGTCATTGGAAGGTAGCCAAATGTATCTTGAGATACATTCAGGGCACTACACAGTTTGGCATTCACTATACATCAGGAGCTACTGAGATTGTGGGCTTCACTGACTCAGATTGGGCTGGTGATGTTAATTATCAGAAGTCCACTTCTGGCTTTGTCTTTTGTCTTGGTTTTGGTTCGGTTGCTTGGTCTTGCAAGAAGAAAACTTTTATTGCATTATCATCAACTAAGGCTGAGTATCGAGGAGCAGTCTTGGCTAGTTAGGAGATTCTTTGGCTTTGACAGTTGATGGCTGAGTTTGGATTTCCTGCTGATCATCCCACTACTCTTTGGTGTGACAATCAGAGTGCCATTCATATTTCTCACAACCCAGTGGAGCATTAGCGCACTAAGCATATTGAGATCCACATGCATTTCATTAGGCAGCTCATTCAGGAGGGTGTTCTCAGGTTGGAGTATTTGCCTACAGAGCAGCAGGTTGTAGACATCTTCACTAAACCTTTGGCATCTCCTCGCTATCTCTTGTTGCAATCAATGTAAGGGGTGAAGGGAGTTGTCCTTGGAGGATCTTGAGGAGTCCTTCTTCCTTTCACTTTTTGCTTTTCAGCATTTTTAGTTTTTCTCTCTTTTGGAGAGGAGTTTTCTCCCACAGGGTTTTTCTCCTTTTCTCCGTTTATGAGAGATTTTTTTTTTGCATTGTAAATGGGTACCTAACATGGTTGTGTAGCCAGGACCCATATTTGCATCTTGATTTTGCATAATAATTTTCCCTAAGTTTGCACTTAAGGGGGGGTGTTAGTGTGTTAAGTTTTTAACATTTGGATAATTTATTTTCCCGTAGGGTGGTTTTTCCCGTATTAGGTAGTTTTCCCACCCGTCAAATATTTCATGCCTTTAAAAGGCTTGTACACTATGTATTTATCATCTCATTTTGATATACTTTCATCTCTAGTGAAATAGCCTCTTCTGTGTTGCTTCTCTCTTTTGTGAAGGTTTCTTTTGGTTTGTAGATGTCTTGGGTGCTTTGTTGCAACATATTTAAAACTCTCCACTCACTATTTCCCACGATCACTTTGTATCATGGCACATGGTGAGAGCCACTCTTTTCTTACCCTATACCTCTTTCTATACGTACATCAAACCAATTTAACAAATTGGGCATGGCACAGAGAATGATGTGACAAAAATTGCGACATGAAGTCAAAAGATGCAACATTCCAAATCATGAGGGAGACTATTTAGCTCGCAAAATAATTCATTCAGTTTGGGTTTAAAAAGCAAAATTTTCAGTTCTTTCAAATGTCAAAATAACCATAAACCCCCAAATTAGCCATTAATGGTTGCTTTGCAACCTTGGATTCTTTCATTTTCTAAAACAAGGTAAATCTTAAAAATCTAATTGTAACCCATTATCCCAAATATGCACAACACTCATAATTTTCACTCAAATTTGGAAAAGAGGTTTTAATAAAAATTTTCCATGGTTTTGGCTCTTTTTGCAAGTTTTTCAAAATTTAAATTGCAACAAAAATATATGTAATAAACTGCAATCTAAAATAGCTCAATTCCTCTCACAATGAAGTCATGATCAAACCACATATAGTGGTATGGCAAAGGAAGAGAATTAAAATTTAAAACAAAGAAAAGAGAGCAATTTTACCTTTCAACCAAGTTTTCAAAACAAAAAATTGAAGGAGTTCTTTGAATGCAATCTTTTGCCACACCAATTCAAACCTCTACCAAGCAATCACCAATCCAATCCTCAACTTAAACAAGCAAGAATCACTCATTTTTAATTCATACAAAAATTCTTTCCAACAAGCATGGAGAGGGTTTTTGAGAGAGAAAGAAGTGAATAATGCAAAAATAAACTCTATTTTTCCCTTTTATCATCCAAAACCCTTTACTTTTATTTTGAATTTAAAATTCAATACAATTCTTTCAATAGAAAAATGAAATAAAAGATTTGCTTCTACATAATATAAATATTATCCACCTTCCTTTTCTTTTCCACTAACCATATATTTCTAATAATAATATTCATGATTTAAAATTGAAAGGATAAATATTTTAACTTTCAGTACATTAATTTCTTTTCATGCAGAATAAATCATAAAGTAACTAATTATCTAACGATAATCAATTTATCCAACATTACGTAATATTAAATATTCCTAATTTAATAAAACACATTTCAACATAATTAAAATGTAAAACACATAAATGATCATTCAGTTTATGTGTTTGCACATGACAAGCAAAATCTTGAATCACCACCTATTTGGATCTGAAAAGACACAAGGATGTGCAAGGCTCATCTCATACTCTATTCGAGTGAGATAAAGGTTAAACAAACATATAACCCAATGCAACATCTCCAATATAACCATTGTTGGGGAAATTTGGTACCTACACACTCAAGTGTTTATCAGGCATACATGCACTATATAAAATAATCGAAGCATAGTATAAACACCCAACGTGACATGATACACACACACACAAATCAATTAAGCATCACATACACATGGATCATCCACAATGACTGATACCCAACCAATAATAATAATCATATATATATGATATGAGCAAAAGTAGTGGAACAACATATTGAAAGATCATTGAGTAAAGTTAAAACATGTGCGCCCATAATAAAGTTTAGATGCCAAGGAAAAACCCCATCAAGATCACGTCGATGTCAAAATAATGTCATTGCTAATAATAGTAGTGGAAAATAAAGTATAAGTCCACAGTAAAAGAAAAACACGAACACCTGAGGCATTACAACTTCTCACTAGGGAAGCAACAAATTTTCTTTAAAAAGCATTAAAAGCAGGCTTCTCAATAGATTGAAGGCTTGAGGTTACAAGATATTTTTTAAAGCTATTGGTGTTGTCTAGAGTGAAGTTTTAAGGACATAAATTCTCTAGTATAAGAGGTTTTTTGCAAGATTTGGTGGTAGAAGGCTATGAGAGTCAAACATGGTACACTAATCACAAAGTTGGACGGTAGCAATTTTGCAAGAAATTTGAAGGTTAGTTTTGATTGCTGGAAAAATGATTGAATGAATGAATGATAGATTTTAATAATGTTCATGAGGCCACAACAGCCTATGGGACAAAGAGCAACACACAACCCCCATAAAAACAGGACACCCACACCTTAAGACACTTGTAATTTCTTCTTGAGATCAGCTCTTTTGCAATGAATTTTGATCAAGAAGTTTGCAATTTTGCCCAACCTTGCCTCTTCAAACAAGGTGCTTAAATTGGTGATTTTTAGGGTGTCTTCATAATTGGAATGAATGTCACTATATGCAGACCATTCCAAGATGAAGTGTTGTTCCGTTTCCACCACATCTTTGTTGCAAAAAAGGCATATTCTCTTTTCCCATTACTCTTTAGGAATCAACCATCTGCCTATTTCACATCTAAGATGATGTGAGCTATTCCTTAGTTGCGCTATCAACATTTTCGCTTTCCACTTAATATCTACTCTGATATAGGTTTTTTCCTCATGATCACCTATGGGGTTAAATTCTTTGATATAGGATTGAGAAGTTGAAACATATTTCCATGGGCATGAATTGTTGGAGAAATTTTAAGTCCCTATAGTCTTATTTGTGTAAAAGCAAAATTATTTTTATTTCAAGTTCAAAAACTGATTTAAGTGTTCCCAGTTGAATTTTTTGCCTATGGTCAATTGGTTTTCAGAGGCCAAGCTGTGAGTTTTTTAGGGTGCCTTGTATTAAGCACTGTCTTTTATGAGCCCTTGTTTGCCTTGATCCGAGCTTGAAGTTATCACAAATTGGTATTTTATCCTTGATTTCTTTGACTGCCCTTGGGTTACTTGTTCTTTGTGCCATGTGTCGTGGACCCTTTGGGAGGGATTTTTTTATTTTTTTTGGGGATATGAAGCTATGGAAGGTAGTTTTTGTAGTAGGACTTTTATCCTATATTCATAAAGTGTAAACCCATCTCATTACTCCACTGATAAGGTCTTAGACCAAAACGTGATGAAGTTTCTATATTATGTGATCCAGTCTTTTTAAATATAATTTTGTTAATATTTTTATGGCATCTGTACACATTTTATTCTTCCATCATTTTTGTTTCTCCTTAGACAATCTTGCGTGCTTCAATATTGCAGCACCATTATCATGTTTTCAAAAAGCCTTGAACTGTTTGAGACTTGTGCAAGATCAATTTGAAATATTATGATGCATATGTACAAATCCATATTTTCATTGGTATGGCCTATATCACAATGTTGTAATTGTAAGGCACTTTCATTAAGCTTGATAAAATATTGTGTAGTGTATGCTATTCATCATTGAGATGCCAAAATAAGGAAACATTATCTTTTTTTTTTAATTTTAGTTTTTGGGTTTCAGTTTTAAGATTTTTAAACTCTATTATTGATTTAAAAGTGAGATCAGAGATCTCATATCAAAGGAGAGGATGAAGCCCCTCTATTGTTGATGTACGAACTATGAAGCCTTTGGTTCCCATGAAGAGATACGTAGACATGGTCATTATGAATGAACCCTCGAGGTTTAGATCTGGGTCTAGGGATGACCTTGACATTAGGAGCTTGCCATATTTAGTGCAAGTATATGAGTGGTGGCATAAAGTTGTTGCCATTGCTATGGTTGGTAAGGCTTGATGATAGAACTTCTTAATTAGATAGAAGTTTCCTAGTTGATTAAGTTTATACTTGATGTGTAAAAAAATAAAAAAATAGTAGTAACCAAGCTGGTTATTACACATTCTTTAATGAACATTATCCAAAAAGACAACCTTTGACCAATAGTCTAGTTCTCAAAACACAAACAAATGTAATCTATACAAAGGATTACACGTCGATTCAAAAATCCATAGTTCGAGAAAAGACAAGTGTTTTCCTTCTTAGATTTAATTCATTAGCATTAAGGTTAATTTTTCTTAAAAAAATTTACACACAAATTCCAATCAAGCAAAGACTCACAAGTATCTCAATGAATCACCAATTCATTCACAAACTACATAGTCCCTCCTTAACACTTAAAGGAGAAGTTTTAACCTCTTCATAATCAATTTCCTTCTTTTCTCGTGGATATAATACTTTACCAAGAACACAAATCATCACTCAAGATTTCCCCTTAGGGAATAAGTTATACATAAAAAATTATAGTGTTACAATCTCTTCCACAAAAGACATACACACTAAAACACACAATTTTGATCCATCTATCGATCTCATAGAAATGACTACTATAGTCTCACTACATCAACCAAATATAAAAATAGTTAGGTCCTCTCCTTGACCACTCACATTTATCATAAGAAAATTATTCTTTGATATCTCTTCCAAGGTTAGTTCCTCCCTTAAATTGTATTTATCTCCCTTCTACACCAATGTTTCTTTCCACACTCAAATTACTCATTATACAATCATTTAAATTATTCTTCCAAAAATTATCACCAAACTTGATAAGATCTCACATTGATTCCAATTCCTATTTTCATCATAGAGTTTAGGAGATTTCACTACAACTTCCTCTTCCAAAATAATCTCATACGTGTACACCACGACATGTTTCACAATCAATTTAGCTAAGGTAAGCCCAAATCATTTACTTTCTAATCCAAATGGTTGTATTCTCTCAAGTTTCATAGTGACTCCACCTTATCACTCTTCCATTCTTATCAACAAGGAGATCTCATGTTGAACTCCTAGGTGTCTTGTAAGACTCTCTTTGCAATTAACTAATAGACTTAAGTCCCTAGTGTTCGAAACGTGCTTTGATACCAATGTAACAACCACCATTTTTCAACCCTAATTTCTTTTAACTTTAACAAGTAATACAATCATATCCCATACCATGAGTATACACATACACCAATATAACATAAATTGATATCCATTAACAATATAATCTCATATGAACATTAATGTACACAAATCCAATAAGAATGATACAACTATCCAATAGGTACAATATCTAATAGTACAATGGGTCACAACTACAACCGTCCAATAGTATATACCAAATATATAGGTCAATATGTGAAACTCTCACATATACAATAGTGTTTCAATAATAATGATACGATACAGAATTGAACTCACTAATCTAGTCATGAGAAACTCCCTCCAAGCTCTTGCTACATATGAGGAAGGTATATTAAATCTGCACATTGAAGTAACCCAATCCTCTCCAACCATTAGTTTGGATTGTAGCAAACAAATAGATAATCATATAGTGACAAAGTATAGAATACATGTATAATGATTACCTTATTAAGTTCTTTCCGATTTTTACACATAAATATAGATCCATGATAAAAATTCATACACACTAACTATTCGATTCCAATTCCACACCGCATGTCAACATCGTAGAGGATAAACTAATATACCTCAATCATAAACATAGATCATTACACCACCTCACAACACAAAATCTAATAGCAAAAATCCTATAGAATACACAAAAGAGTACTCAACACATAAGTAACTAAGAATCTATAACTCTAAGTATCCAAGAACATATGCAACATCTTCAAATGACCACTACTCATAATGCATACTATGAAAACAATTATTTTTCAATGCCACATGTATTAATCAACTCATAAATAGCTTAAGGTAGAAATCCATGCAACTCATACTACATGGCTTCCAAGTACCTTAGATTATAACTCATACATTCACTTAAAACCATCTTTTAGTCAAACATAAATTATAAGAACACATGC
The DNA here is from genome assembly GCA_027924645.1 of Cunninghamia lanceolata. Lineage (NCBI taxonomy): Eukaryota > Viridiplantae > Streptophyta > Pinopsida > Cupressales > Cupressaceae > Cunninghamia > Cunninghamia lanceolata. Next base: position 3,710,299 of record BSBN01001026.1, on the reverse strand, counting down.
AATAGAAAACAAGAGCATATAATACGTGCCAAACAAGTCAAACATAACACACATCAATCAAGACATACCACAATCAAGAGTACAAACAAGACACACATAGAGAAGGAAGTACAAAACACAACTCAAGATAATAAAACACTAGACTTGAGACTCAAGGACATAACAAGACAAGACACGCAAGTACCTTGAACAAAGCTAAGACTCATTTCCTAAATACAAGAATGATGACAAAGTATATGTCATGAGAATACACTACCTCTCCCTGGATAAACATTGGAATGCATTCCTAGGAGTAGGTTAGGACTTTAGTTTCATTACGCCAAGAGGCGTTCTACAGTCACAACAAGGGCTGAAAGATTCAGATTCCTGTAACCAGTAAACAAAAATCCAAAAAAATAAAAAAATAAAAAATTAGCAATAAATAAAATAAAATTCAAGCATGGTGGTAGTGGATCATAATGAAATGCCACAATATATACACCACTAATCCTAACACCACTCTCAAAGATACTTTTGCTATTTTAAACCAAAATGCAAATATTCTAGCTGCAAGTAATTTATAAATACCAAGAATAAGAAATATGTTTAATGGGAAATGAAACACTTAATTTATAAAAAAAAAAAAAACCAGAAACCAAAAAAAACAAATTAGAAGATATCTCTCGACATACTTTAGATATATATTTTTAAATATAAATATACTAGTAGATATACTACCCATAATAGTGTAAGGCATATGCATAATACATATGGCATATGTATAATATATATTTTATAATATACTTCCTACAATCCTACCAACAACTAGAGCACTATGGGTGGGTGTGCTAGGTAATGAGCTTACAACAAGAAGAGTGATCTATTCTTTGGCCATATGTAGTTCTGGGGAGACAATGACCTCCTAGTACTATCAAGGCACACAACAACCAATGTGGTCAAATGTAAATGTAGCATAGTGATTAAGTTTCAACTTATTTTAACAATCTTACAAATAATACACCCAAACCACTTACTCATACTTGTGTAGTTGTAGCATGGGGATTGAGTTCCCAACTAGACTCACACACATTACCACCTAATATACTCAGAATAGTCACATGTGTTGTAGAAGCACATGATTGAGTTTCCATTAGGATTACTCATTAACCACCTAATATAACAAATTGGTCACAATTGACCTACGAGTTACACACTAAACCAGGTTTGGAGACCACTTGGACCATTTGTGACTTTCATCCTAGCAATTTTGATAAAGATTACATCATACATAAGTATACACTATTCTAAGAGATTAAACATGAGAGGAACCTCCTGCAACAATATAATGAAAAATGCACAAAATAACATAAATATTAGAAACATAGAAGAAATTTATTGATTGCAGGCCACTTCGAGGGGGCAACCTCCTTTGAGCAAGCTCAATACAATAAATTCATGGATGCCTTCATTAGCCTCAACACGTACTTATATACTAAGTATAATCTAAACAACTATTACTTCCCATGAATGTGAGATAATACAATATACTCACGGGATGACTTACAAAGCATATGCGTCCAAAAGTAACATACTAACAAAGTAAAAAAAAGGGTTAAACACAGGTTCCTAACATCCCCTCCCTCTTAGAAAAGCTTTGTCCGCAAAGCTTAAGATGTGGAAATTGTTGTTGAATTTGAAGGAGTGGTTCCCATGTAGCATCCTTTGGTTGCATTTTGTGCCACTGAATTAATACCTCTGTGATGGATTAGGAGCGAAGCTGACGAGTGTGCCTATTGAGGATTGCCTCTAGCTCCAAAATGATGGATCCTTCATTATCCAATTCTAGTAAAACAGTTTGTGCTTTGATGTTGGTGCCAAGAACTTTCTTTAGACAAGAGACATGAAATACTAGATGAACGCGGGAAGGAGGAAGCTCCAATTTATAAGCAACTGACCCAATTTTCTGAAGAACCTTATACAACTCATAGAACTTTGGAGCCAGCTTATGACGGCCTTTGAGTTTCAGGGATGATTGCTTGTATGGTTGTAGACAAAGAAAAACTATATCACCTACTTGAAAAGTGTGCTCAAAACGGTGCTGATCAGTTTGTTGTTTCATTTGATTTCTTGCCATGTGAAGATTGTCCTGCAAGATGCGAAGAATCTGATCCTGGGTTCAAAGAACCGTGTCGACTGCCTGAACTGGTGAACTACTAGGGGTGTATGGAAGGAGCACTAGCGGTGCCTGATCATAGTCTGCTTCATATGGAGTCATTTTAGATGTAGTGTGGTAAGAGGTATTGTACCACCATTCAGTGAGAGGGAGCCACTTTGCTCACTGATGTTGTTGTTCTGAGGTGAAGCAATGAAGATAAGTTTCCAAACATTTGTTGATAATTTCAATCTAACCATCTGTTTGTGGTGATACCCAGAATTCATCTTTAGTTTGGTGCCAGTGTGTCGAAATAATTCTGTCCAAAAATGATTGGTGAAAGTTGCATTGCAATCTGAGACAATGTAAGAAGGGATGCCATGAAGACGGAAGATCTGGTCCATGAAAATTTGTGTGATTGAGGAGACAGTATAGGGATGGTTGAGGGCACAAAAATGACTACATTTGGAGATGCGATCAACCACAACTAGGATCACTGTCTTCCCACTAGATTTAGGAAGCCCCTCAATGAAATCCATAGAAATATCTGTCCAAATCTGTATAGGGATGGGCAAGGGTTCGAGCAATCTAGGAAGGAGTGTCATTTCACCCTTGTTGCGTTAGTAGGTATCACATTCAACCACCATTTGTTGAATTTCCCTTTTCATTCCCTTCCAAAAGAAGTTACATCGTGCCCACTCATAAGTTTTGAGGAACCTAGAGTGCCCTGTCGATGGAGAAGCATGGAGTTCATAGAAGACAACCTGCTGAAGATCTGTGCTTTGGGGAAGCACCAGACGACCCTTGCATCGCAGAGAAGCACCATCCCAAGAGTAATGCGGTACAATAGAATGGTTATTGGCCAACTGTTGAATGATTTGAGATAATGAAGAGTCATTGACATAGCCCTGCTAAACAGATTCCAACCAATTTAGAACAGGCATAGAAATAGCGGAAAGAGAAGCTTGGTCATCAAATGTGCGAGAAAGAGCATCTGCCACAATATTGCTGATCCATTTCTGTTGTGCTGGGGAGGAGACCCATTACTAGGAAATATTTCAAACTCTGGTGATTAGTCTTGATGCAAAAATGATTCCCTAGTAGGTATGGCCGCCACTTCTGTACTGCATGCAAAATAGCAATCATTTCCTTCTCATATGTAGAGAGTACTAAGTTCTTGCCAGAAAGGGCTTTGTTGGTGAATGCAATGGGATGTTCATCTTGAAGGAGAACGACACCAAGGCCATTGCCGCAAGCATCACTCTCAATAGTGAAGGTCTTGGAAAAATCTGGCATAGCTAGAACAAGTGTAGTACACATAGCTTGTTTCAGTTTTTCAAATGCATACTAAACAACATGTGTCCAGGTAAAAGCATCCTTTTTTAACATAGTTGTTAATGGAGCTGCAATCTTCCCGTAATCCTTGACGAACTTACGATAGTAGCTAGTCAGCGCCAAAAAACCACAAAGGCTCTTGAGCATTTGAGGATGCAGCCAATTTTTCATGGCGTCTATTTTTGCAGGATCCACTCAAACCCCTTGGGCTGAAACAATATGCCCGAGATACTCCACTTCCTCTTGGCCAAAAACACATTTAGATTGTTTTGCACAGAGATGATGATCAGAGAGAAGTTGCAGTATGAGATCCAGATGTTGGAGATGCTCATCCCATGTTTTACTATATTTTATTCATCAATGCTTGGAATGTTGAAGGACCATTAGTGAGGCCAAAGGGCATGACCAAAAACTCATAGTGGCCATCATGTGTGTGGAAAGCCATTTAAGGGATATCATCCTCATGAACCCAAATTTGGTGATACCTAGAACGAAGATCCAACTTGGAGAAAAAATGAGCGCCATGAAGCTCATCAACAATAGGAATTAGAAACTTATCCTTGATTGTGATGTGATTAAGTGCTCAGAAGTCAATGCAGATGCGCCATGACCCATCTTTTTTTCGGACAAGAAGAACTGGTGAAGAAAATGAACTGGTGCTAGGGGCGAATAATACCTTGCTTCAATAAGTCTTGAACGAGCATCTCAATCTCTGTCTTTTGGTGAAAGGGGTAGCGGTAGGGCCTGATATTGGGAGGAACGCTTCCAGGAAGGAGCTGAATATGGTGGTCCTCTGGTCGTGAAGGTGGCAATCCCACTGGTTCGGCAAAGACAAATGCATACCTATCCAAAATTTGTTGTAGATTAGGAGTAGTGGAGACAACTGATGGTTGCATCTGAATGGAATGGAGCTGAGTGATGACACCATGTGAATTCTGCTTAAGACGTTTTTCCATGCAATGTGAACTTATGATGCTGAGAGACCTTAGTTGTAAGCCCTTCAATGTGTGTTTTTTCCCATTGTCTGAAAACTACATCCAAAGTTCAACAAAATCCCATAAGATGGGTCCAAGTGTGCATAACTGTTGGACACCCAAAACCACATCACATCCGCCTAAGGGCAAGGTAAACATGTCAGAGCGTAGGTTATAATCTTCAATCGAGATACGCACATTGCGACACTTCCCTTTGCAAGGTAATGTGCCCCCATTGGCAATCATGACTTCAAAGCTGGAGCAAGGATGGACAAAACAATCAGCCTGTTTGGTGATTCGAGGGTCAATGAAGTTATGAGTGCTACCTGAATCAATGAGTATTGTAAGAGGGAGCTTCTTGAAGTAACCCTTGACTTGCATGGTTTGTGGGGTGGTGACTCCTGCTAAAGCATGGAGAGAGATCTCTGGGTGGTCATCCTGAGAAGCAGGGTCAACAAGCGGCTACTGAGTTTTGACCTGATCATCTACTGTATCTTGAGCATCCGCATAAACTTTAGTTTCAGGAGGAGAATCCACATCCAAGAGATAGAGCTTTTGCTCAACACATCTATGTCCTCGAGTGAATTTCTCATCACAATTATAACAAAGCCCTTTTCCCCTACACGCCTGCATCTTTGCTTCACTCAAATGCTTGATAGGAGTTGTTCTAGGAGCTGGCATTATTTGAGGTCTTTAGGAAACCGTATTTCTGAATGGAACAAAATTGGATTTAGATTGTTGTTGAGCTGTGATCTTGTCCTCGGCCAACTTAACCAACCCTAAGGCTTCCATCATTGTGCTGGGACGAAACATTTTAACCTCAGATTGGATTGCATCCTTCAGACCACTAACAAAACAACTCCTGAAGAATTCATCAGATAATCCTTCTGTGTGATTGGCTAGATTTTGAAATTCTGTCTAATATTCTCTCACAGTGCCTGTTTGGAGAAGTTTAGTGAGTGCTCCTGTGAAGTCATCAAAAGCACTAGGGCCAAATCATTGCAAAATGAGTTTGCAAAAATTTGTCCATTTTGGCTCTTCATGAGCCTTGATGTACCAACGAAACCATTGAAGGGCTTCATGTTTCAAATGAAAGGATGCAAGTGGGACTTTGTTGACATCAAAAGTATTATGTAGACTAAAATATTGTTCTTCCTGGTATATCCATCTAGTTGGATCATCACCATTGAAGCGCGGAAAATCAAGCTTTGGCCAACAAAAATTGCCGAAAGAAGAGAACCGAGTGCCTGCAGAAGACTCTGGCTGCCGTCTATTGTTCATGGCTGAATACTGAAGATTGAAGTCAAGAATTTTTTCATCCAGATCTTGGAGTTTGGTCTTGAGGGTTGTAAGTTCATCCTCAATGATTTTTGCTCCTGTGCGGGTGACAACCATAACCAGGAGATTTTTTTTTTGGGAATGGGTAGAAAAACAAAAATGAAAATTTTTTTAGTAAAGAAAAATTTGGATTTGGGAAAAACTTAGATGGGTAATTAGGGTTTGACTAGGTTTTGGACATTTTCTGAGGGAAAGGGAAGCAAAAAATGGGGATTTCAGAAGCGGGGTGAAAGAATGGAAAAAATTGTCCAAGAGGGACAAAGGAGCAGAAAGATAAAATAAACACTGTGGTAAAATTTGAAGGCTATTGGGTGAGAATCGAAGAAGTTATGCCAAACCCTAGAAATAGACAAATGTGGGATTTCTGGTTTCGATAAGTAGAATTTGGGATAGGGTCCTCAAGGAAGGAAATATCCAGAATGAAATTTCGGGGGCTCCAAGGGAGTCACTCGGCCACCAATGTTGTCTAACGGCTTGCGTATTAGGGCAGTACCCCCCACTCCACGGTTTAGGTAAAACTGATAACCACTTTGCCACAAATGATAGCTCTTGGTTTACCTCACGGATGGGAACTAGTCAATCAGGTAGGGGCCGTTTCCCTTTTCGCTAGCAGGTCCTCTCAATGGGCCAGCTACTTCGGGGTCCCTGTGGTACTCCTCACAATGATTTTTAGGGCTATATGCTCAGACACTTCCTACAGTTAAGCGGATAGGGATATTCCCTGATCCAAACCTGTAATTAATATGAACAATACAGATGCAAAAAATAAAGAACTACTGCAATAATCACAGTGCTTGGAGGCCACTGCAGAAAAAAAATTGGCAAAAATTCTACCCAGCGAGCCCAAGAAAGCGCTCTGATACTAGATGAGAGGAACCTCCTGCAACAATATAATGAAAAATGCACGAAATAACAGAAATAGAAGAAACACAGAAGAAATTTATTGATCACAGGCTACTTCGAGGGGACAACCTCCTTTGAGCAAACTCAATACAATAAATTCGTGGATGCCTTCATTGGCCTCAACACGTACTTATATACTAAGTCTAATGTAAACAACTATTACTTCCCATGCATGTGGGATAATACAATATACTCATGGGATGACTTACAAAGCATATGCATCCAAAAGTAACATACTAACAAAGTAAAGAGAAGGGTTAAACACGGGTTCCTAACAAAACATCCTCAAGTACAGAGTCTACATATCATATTGAACATGCACATGAAATTTGGGACTAAAAATACAAGGATAATAACAACTACTTTACACAAATTAGTTCCAAAACCAAAGAAACACTTATCCAATGATTACAAGATCTTAGATCATGATAGAACATATCATGGCCTTTCCAAAAATGTAAATAAGAGATTCACAACATTATCTTTCAATCAACTATTAGTTCTAGAAAGAAATGGTTTTTTTCTCAAAACATAATATTTTTAGTCTCACAAAAAGCTAAAGAAAGAAGATAAAGACATATATCAAACCCTCAAAGGGTTTTGGAAAGGACACTGGCACAAAAATAGTATAGACCATCCAATTATTGTATTGTCCTTTTTAATTTTTTTAGAACTAATTTTCTAGGATTGTAACACATGGTCTACATTGTCGAATTCCAGTTTTAGAATTTTAAAACAAAATAGGGAATTTCATATATGAGAAAAATAGGATTGCATAAAGCTAATACATTTTCTCAAGACAACCCCAAACTCATCTTTTTACTTGATGCAAGCATAGGTCTTCACAACGTTCAAAAATCATAAAATTGATATTTCAATTCATTAAAAACCCTTAAACTCATCTTTTCAATAAAGCTAGATCATAGTTTCTATAAAGCCCAAATTTCAAGAATATCTTTCACAAAGCCCAAATTTCAAGAATATCTTTCACAAATTCATTCATAATCACAAATTGTCTAAACCCATTCTCCTAGGTTTCCAAAACTCATTCCTAGGTTTCCAATTTCAACACTAAGTTTTCAAATTAAAAAATGATCATCCTAGTCTTTAGCTTTCCAATTTCACTTTTTTAGTTTTTACATCCTCAAAACTAGAATTTACATGTGTTCAATTTCATCAAAATCAGTCTCCCACAAATCCAATTTCTCTTAAATTGATTCTTCTATATCTTTACCTAGGTTTTCCATACTTTCAAAGCCTTTTCCCTAGACAAGCAACCTAGGGTTTCATGTCTAAATATTATTTTAAGATTTGGTACATTGAAAAATTAGATTTAACAAATTTCCTACTTCATTTAAATCCATTCCTTAAGATTTCAAGTTCTCATAAATTGATTTCTACAATAAAATTTAAAGTTTTCATCTATCCAATTCTAGTTTTTCCATTGCAAACAATCATAGGTTTTACACAAAATCTATACAACACTCAATCATGAATCCAAAATTAGTCCTAATTCATTTAATTATCAAATCGAGATATTTTCTAAAGTTTTTCATGAATATGAATCCAACCTCTTCATAACTTGAAATTCAATTAAAATGTTAAAACCCTTTATTCTAAATGTTGGTGTGAACACATAATTCACACATGTTAAGTTGACTTAGCGAGTCTTCTAGGTGTTTCTAGTTGAGTCTAGTTGTGTGTTGAGTTGTTGATAGTTGGAGTGAGTTGTCTTATCCTCTACATGTGCAATTAGTTATCATCCTCTAATTGTCACATGTTGTAGGAATATCTCCACTTTCCACTCCACCTTTCTAGCTCTCACCTTGCCTTTATAAGCAAGACTCTCTCATTGTATTTCATATAGTATATGACAGTTGTATAGATTCTTTGCTCCATTGTTTTAGCATCTTCTCTGTTATCTTTGTGTGGAAGGTTGTCTTGATTGTAGGTGATCTTGACTTGTTGAGTCACATTGACTCTTACATGGTATCAGAGCCTAATCTGCAACTCCCTTCCCTCATTGGAGAGGTTTTGCGAGGAGCTTGTTGTTAGGAGCATCCTGGAGAAAATTTGACATCACGGTTGTGATCAGGAGGCCCAAATCTGTATAAATTAGCTGTACAAACGCCAAAATTAGAGAAGTTAAAAAAAAGGCAAATTTTTTTGCCTTTGCCTCTCCATGGTAGGGAATATTCCCTGCGCAGAAGGAATCTTCGCCGTAAGCCTGTGTCATTGATCTGCGCAGGTGTACCATCCTCAGCTGGTGTCGTTGGGTGAATTTCATATTCCACTGGTAATTTTTTTATCTGTTGGTTATTTTGTTTGGTGTGAGGATTATATTTTTTTATCTACGAATATTTTTGTTTAAAAGGTACAAAGTACCCGAAGGGCCTCTCAGGCCTGTTCCCCGATCGCAAAGATTCGGTAAGGTTTAGAGAATTCCATTGCCAGCCCAGCCACGAGGAAATATTCACAGTCGGCATATTTCTATGGGATGATCTTTTTACCTACGGGTTGCCATTGTTATCAGCGGCCTTTCAATCTAAGGCTTTGGCCTTATCAAATAATCATCCGCAAATCTTGTATATTGGTAGGTTTAATAAATTTTCAACTATGAAGTTTTAAACTATTTCCGGTGTCTTCAGTCAAAAATTGAAAATCCGTAGGTTTAAGAATTGTTTCGCCGAATATTCTGTCTTCAGTAGTCGACCAACCGGGAGTCTATTTCAATCGGCATCTGACAGTGACCAAGCAGGTCATCAGCGGTCAAACATATCCTACAGTGATAGTTTTCATAGATCTCTTCGGCGGTCTTCTGTCTTAGTGGATCTCACATCACTCTGCAGTCTTCATAGATCTTTAGCGGTTTAACAACTTTTTTCGCTGGCGTCTTGGTGGCGAGTTTGGCGGTTTACTCTAGTTTTCAGTCGGCTTTCTGCACCTCCACGGTGAAAGGCAGTCTAAAGTGACTCATCAGCAATCTCAGCAGTTAAGAAAACTTTGTGATCTTAAACAACGATCGATGGTCACTAGTCTCTAATAGGTAGTTTTAAGCCTAATTCGACGGTTTTGTGGCGGTCAGCGCCAGTAGGAGCTTCACTACCCTTAGCGGATATTGCTTTCGTTGAAGCGTTTATACCAGCAGTTAATACCCACCGATCGGTGGCCATTTTTGGCTATTTTAGTGTCGGCAGGAGCATTCAAAGTGCTCTGAATTGTCTTACACCGTAAACAAAAAAGCATGCCAAAAAATGTTCTAAGCTCGATGGTTGTTCTACCGGTGTTTAACACTCCGGGCCATAGTTGGCAGTAAACTGTTTGCACAGCGGAAGCCTTTGGCTCGGGTCCCAGTGGCCTGTGTGGGCTTCGGCCCCACAACTATAAACTTTTTAAAATATAGTTTTTTTATATTTCAAAACAAAAAACTACTAATATTTGCCAGTCGACAGTCAACAAACCGGCGGGAATTTTGTTTTTCCATAGGCAGTATTTACTCTGGTGGTTTTCACTCACACAGGTGTTTTTTTCTCTCATCGGTGGTTTTTTTTCCAACAGTTCTTTTGGCATATTCCGCTTAGCAAGAGAATATTTTGCTAGGGGGGCCTGTTTTGCCCCTCAAAGCCCTAAAGTAGGGCTTTTTTGCTTTTTGTACAACTTTTGCCCATGGTGTCGAAATCGGGCAAACAAGATACTGTTGGAAAGCTGACAGAGAGCACTTCGCCGTGGTATCAGTCATTTTCACAGATTTTGCTTTTTTATAGCATTTATTGCAGGTTGAATATAGATCTCTCTTTTTGGCTCCCGAGCTCATAACTTTCTGCCACGATCTCTGATTTTCACGATTCAAGCGGCATCGAAAAGTTATTCAGGAGATCTTTCAAGCCATCCATACACTTTTCTCAGATTCTGCTCCAGGTGAATTTTATTCAAATTATCAATTTTTTGGCTTTTGAGTGATAACTTGGGCATTTTGATGCTTGAGGAGGTGAAATTTGTTTTGAGAGGATTTGTTTGTTGTAATACATCATTGTGAGTGATTGTAATCTCACTAGGATCTCTTTTTTTAAGAGATTTTGATTATTTTCCCAATTTTAGTCCTTTGAGGACAATTGTAAATCGCACTAAGTATAAAGTGCCACAACAAATAAGGGGGCTCTCTTACATAGTAAAGGGGTATTGTTGTCTTGTTGTCTTTCTTTTTCATCATGGTTGTGCCTCAATTTCCACTTTTAACTCCATATAATTATCTTGAATGGAAGAAAAACATGGAGTATGTATTGTATAAACAAAAGTTACATAGAATAACTTTAGGCATAGATCCTGAACCCACAGGTGCTACTGAGAGAAGAAAATGGTTAGATAAAAGAGATGAGGCTTTTGGCACACTTTGTCTTTCTATTTCTCTAGATCTGAGATTTCATGTTGAGTCTTGTACTACACCAAATGAGATATGGACAACACTAGAAAATCTCTTTGGTAAGCAAGATAAAATAAGAAGGTTCAAATTGGAGAATGAGCTAATTGCAATTAATCCTCAAGATTTTGATCAAATCGAAGATTTCTTCACGAAGTTTAAGTCTCTCAGGTTGCAACTCAAACAGTATGGTCTTGAAAAAGAAGATGAACAATTGATTCTATCTATTCTTGCAAAATTGGTCCTTCATATTATGTTTATGCTTCTACCTTTATGCTACAATGGATGCTTTTGGTAGTAAGTTTACTATGCCTTCACTTGAGGAGTTTGCTGCACAACTCACTAGGGAACAAGCTAAGCTACTACACATGGTGTTGATTTAGGACAGACAACTGAGAGGGGGGGTGAATCAGTTGTCACCAAAACTTTCTTTTTTTTAAACACTTAAATCCTTCTTATATTTCTACAACATAATAATGATTTAATCATGGAAGCATAATGTAATATCTCAAGAGCAGAAACACATTAATACATATGACACCAAGATTTTAACGTGGAAAACCCGGTTAAGGGAAAAACCACGGGGTGACTAATCCAAGATTGTATTATCTGTTAAAAGAATAAGAAGAACAAAATGGCACTTCCCAATTAGGGCTCACTACCCGAGTACATTGCTCACAAGAGGCCCACTACCTAAAGGAGACACACTGTCTAAAGAATAATAAATATTACATACTTGAACTGGAGATTAGCATCTTCACCATGCTTGAGTCAGTTCCATTTAAGCTAAACACTTCTGCTCTGCTTTTCACTCTTCTCCTCTCTACCACTTTCTCATCTCCCCAAGGATACTTTGAAATGACTTTGCAATTCTTATTTATACATGACATGAACTTTGGAATGATCATCAAAGTCGGCACAACATATTCTATTACAGAGCAATCACAAAAATACAACTTGATTTGTTACAAGAACTTCATGCGTATCACCACACTGTCAGCCACACATATCTAGGACTTCAATCTTCTTTGAGGAACATGCCATGCTTCACAGAACATCTTCAAGATGATCTGCAAGATATGTAAAACATCTAGTCGGCCATGATTAGGAAGAACACCATCACCCGAGAGTAAATATTCAATTAAAAGCTCAATCTTCAATGTGGACCACTAACACGAACTAGACATAATCTAGAGACCCCCACAAGCTTTCTTGAATCACCAAGAACATCCACACCACTTCTTCTTACTGAAATCATTCGCATCTTCATTTGAAACCTCAAGAACACAGTCTGTCATCATTGTTACATTAGAATAAATGCTTGCGGACCTCCAAACCACGAACCAATTGAGTTGTCAATTCACATTGGCTTCCTAAACATTCCACCGAATCTGCAGAACAAGATATTGCATTTCTGGATCTCACCGGACCTATTTTTGTCATTCTGTCACCTCCAAACAGCTTCTAGAACCAGTTTTACTCATATGGCCATAACTTCTCCAAATCTTCATTCGGACCTCTCAAATCTTGACTGGATCATCTTTAGACACATATCTAAAAACCCTTTGATGCGTATTCTCTGATCTTCATCTAGCTGGGATCTTCACTTCATAGAGCTTCACTGTCTTCACTGTTCTTCTCTACTTCTGATAGAACTAATTTTCTCAATATCCTCAGCACACGGTTCATCCAATCCTTGACATCAATGCAACATGAGTATGTTGACATCAATGACAACACCAGTTAGGCCCATACTTGCAACACATGGGCACATTGAAGTCTCCTAGAAAACATGCTCTAGTTGTAACACAAAGCACAACAGATCATAAGGCTTCACATAATAAGGGAAAGAAACAAAATAATTCAAAGTCTAATGAACAATAAAGAAAACCCCCAACTCTTCTTCCAAAGAGGAGTCCAATAAGAAGAAGAAGCCAAAGTGTTCTTATTGTAAGAAATTGGGTCATGATGAGACTAAATGTTATGATTTTTTTTTGTTGAGATGTCACAACTTCTTCAAAAACATAACATTGAGTATTCTTCATCAATAACAATTTTACCCAAGTCTTCTTCTTTGACACCATCTACATCTACAGGGACAACAGGTATTGCTAATGGGTCATACAAAGGAAAAGGACAAGCAATCTTTGCTTCAACAAGTCTACCGTTGGAGAGATGGCTTCTTGATTCGGAAGCTTCTCATCATATGACATCTTCATAGGGGATGTTCTCTTCATTTCAGTCATGTACTTCGCCACCTATTGATGGGTAACAATACATACATGCATGCAACTGGAAAAGGAACTATTGATGTTGGTCAAAACACATTCAACAATGCGTTGTGTGTACCTTCCTTGACAACCAATCTCCTTTCCATCTATCAAATTACTCATTGTGGTGCAGGGAAGACAATTGAGTTCACTCCTGATTCTGTGATCATACGAGAGTTGGAGAGCACATATATCCTTGTTGTTGGGATGACTGATCATGCATCTCGCTTGTATACTTTCTCCCATTTTGTTTCTGATGATGATGTAGATCCATTGATTTCTATTCACACTCATGCATCAAGTGTGAATAATGTTTCTAAGGAGAAGTTTGACACTTGAACCTTGGTGTTCTTGCGTCTACTTCAGTTCCTGAGACTAGTTTTGAGCTTCCTCCTCTTGCTTCTACAGATATTGGCAATGACATGGCTTCATCCACTTCAGTTGAGAAGGATATTCTTTGTCTTCTTGATATAGGTTTGTGGGATGAGTACTTGACAGGTATTGCAGACTTGTTTTGTGAGTCCTATCCTGATGACTTGGAGGACATCATTGATGATATTCATCTCCTTTTTGAAGGAGTTGAATCTTCTACTTCAGATGAGCAGGCACCTTCTTCTCCTCTTCACTTGTCATAGTTTGGCATTGAGTTGGAGCATCTTGAACATCATTCAGAGGAAACATTGTCTTTAGAGATTGAGGATCCTGAGTTTTTATCTTGTCTTGGATGGTCACCTTCTTTGATTAGACATGCAACACCGGATTATGTGACATCTTTTCGTTGTGACATATGGACACTTGATCAATTTTCAGAGACATCATACATCATGAGGCTTTTTCCCTCATACCTTGAGATGGAGTTTCTTCAACATCAACCTTTGGACCTGTTTCTTCCTAAGGGGAAGAATGTTGTTTGTAGGCTTTGGATTCTCTTCAGCATTCTTCTTCAGGCATTCACCATCGGCACAAGAGCTACTTCATTAAGGGGGGGACCCATAGTCTCACACTTGCTCTCCTATGGGGGGGTAATTGATTGTACATATGTGTTGGATGTAGTTCTTGGGGGGTCTTGAGTCCTCCTTCCATCACATCTTTCATTTGTTTTCTGCATTCTCACTTTTGGAGAGGAGTTTTGTCCCATGAGGTTTTCTCCTTTTCTCACTTAAGATTTGTTGTACATGGGTACCTAACATGGTCTAGTAGCTGGTACCCATCCATCATTGCATCTTGTTTTAGTCAGCAACTCACTAAGTTGCACTTAAGGGGGGGTGTTGGTGTGAACACATAATTCACACATGTGAAGTTGACTTATTGAGTCTTCTAGGTGTTTCTAGTTGAGTCTAGTTGTGTGTTGAATTGTTAATAGTTGGAGTGAGTTGTCTTATCCTCCACATGTGCAATTAGTTATCATCCTCTAATTGTCACATGTTGTAGGAATATCTTCACTTTCCACTCTACCTTTCACTCCATCTTTCTAGCTCTCACCTTGCCTTTATAAGCAAGGCTCCCTCATTGTATTTCATACAATATATGACAGTTGTATAGATTCTTTGCTCCATTATTTTAGCATCTTCTCTGTTATCTTTGTGTGGAAGGTTGTCTTGATTGCATGTGATCCTGACTTGTTGAGTCACATTGACTCTTACACTAAAAACACTTAGAAAATTTTCAAAGCTCTCAAATAATCCTGTGTAGGAATAAAAAGCAATGTACTCTAACTAATTTCTATCTTTTATAAAAAGATCTCTTTTCAACAACTCTAAAATTTCAATATAAGAAAAACAATAAATTAATTCCCAACTAAAGCAATTCAATTAGAATACAATGTTTCTATTCATGCATATCTTTTAACTCGAGCAATTGAAATGTTAAAAGGATATTAAATTTTTTATATTATTAAATTTTCCTTTACCAATATAATTTTAGTTTATGCTTTATTCTAAATAAATCAAGAATTAACTTTATCCATCTTCTTTAATTTTTAATTCCAATTTTAGAAGTTTACATAATGAATTTTCTAAAATAAGAATTGCAAGACAATTCTAATTTGATTAATCTATTATTCTAAAATAAATATTAATTACCTTTGAATAATAACTAATTATTTTAAATAAATATTTATTCTATTTATTAACACTATTAACTAAATTATAGAAATTAAATAATCAAGCACAATTAACTATCACATCTAATTAATTAAATTTATTTTGGTTAATTAATTCAAAGAACATTTTCTTCAAATTTTGGATTATATGTTTCTAACACTCTATAGACTAAACCTAGTCCACTTTTCTCAATACTTGTGAAACTATCAACAACACATCTAGATATACATACCTTAGTAGCATTATTGGCTAAAATAATTCATTTAACAACTTATTCTAATTTATGACATTTAATTAAATCATTAAAGTCTAATCAAACCAATTTCATTCCCCAAACAAGTATAGGATGTTGAAAAGGGCAAGACAATTGAGAGGGGGGGGAGTGAATCAGTTGTAACCAATACTTCAAAACCATTAATACATCATCCACTTAATCACTGTTATTGCATTTAATCATGAAAGCATGAAATCAGAAACTTAAACACATTCGCACATTCAACACATGAGATACTAGATTTTTATGTGGAAAACCCAATAAGGGTTCAAAACCACGGTGAGTGTTAGCTCATAATATAATATGTAATAACAATACCAAAAATCAGATGCTCACTGCCTTAGGGCTCATTGCCTAGATTGCTCACTGCAAAAGAAGAGGCTCACTACCAATGGGGTGGCTCACTGCCTATGGTGGCATACTGCCAGAGTTGGTGAACTGAGATAGTAGCATCTACACTATGCCAAGGTTCAGTTCCATTGAAGCACAATAAACATCCTTAGCTCTGCTCTTCTTTTTGTTGGAATTAGTCCGGACAACTGAGAGGGGGGGTGAATCAGTTGTCCCTAAATTTTAACCTTTTCTGTCCTTTTAATCTTCTTTCTTAATTTACAAACAAATTAATGATGTGAACATTTAAGCATGAATCAACACATGAGAAGAAACAACATGAACACACAACACCTGAATTTTTGACGTGGAAAACCCGGTTAAGGGAAAAACCACGGTGGGGGTCAACCCACAAAAATGTGTACCCTGTTAAAAGTACTTAAGAAAATAGAAGGCACATGCCTTTAGGCACATTGCCCAGAGCTCACTGTTCAAAAGGAGGCTCACTGCCTATAAGAAATTATGATTTACATAGAGATAATGAACTGAGAAATAGCATCTATATTCATGCCTGATTCAGTCCCTTTGAAGGCTCACAAAAACTTCTGCTTCTATCTTCAAATTCTTCTTTACTGACTCTTCACTCTATACTCCTTTCGCTCCTCTTCTTCTCTGCTCTGCTTTAGATTCTTTCTTTAGATTTAATTCATTGTGTACAAGGATGATTTTTAACAACTCTTCAACAAGTATTTATACATTTCATCAACCTTGGAATGATTAACAAGGTCAGCTAAGCTTAACGTGGATCTTTACACTGCTGGCCAAACATAGCTTAGACTTGAATCTTCCTCTACTAACACACAACGCTTCATAAAATACTCTTTAGATCATCTGCAACACGCTAGGAACATCCAGTCGACCAATACTAGGAAGAACATCAACTTCAAAGAGGAAATCTTCAACAATAAGCTCAAACTTCAATGCAGACCTCCAACATAGTAGCCACACGATCCAGAGACCTCCACAAGCACATTGAATTCACCAATAACATCCACTCTATATCAAATTACCAGAATCATTTGTATCTTCCTCCGGAACCTCAAGAACACTGTCTGCCATGACTGTCAAACTAGAAAGATAGCTTGTGGACCTCCAATCCACGAGCCACTAGAGTTGATGATACATACTGACTTCCCAAACATGCCTTCAGATCTGTAGACCATAATATTTCATTGCGGAGCAATCTGGACCAACTTACTGTCACTCTATCTCTTTTGAACACAACAAAATCTGGTTCTACTCAGATGGCCATAACTTCTTCAAATCTTCATGCGGACTTCTCAATTCTTAACTAGAACAACCTCTGATAATCCTCTACACAGCCATATGGTCCACAAACATTGAGTCTTCATTAATTTTCTCAATATCCTCAACATTCCAGTCTCCTGAACAGGCAACAAAATAAGGCATAGTTGACACCAATGACAACAAGAATATGTTGCCATCAATGACAACACCGCTTAGCAACATATTTGCAACAATCTCCCCCTTTGTCATTGATGGCAACATATGATGTGAAAAACTAATTCAACTATCATGACAAAAACTTCTCCCCTGACTTCTGTAACCACTTTCTTCATTGCTCCCCCTGTCATCAGCAATTTGTTTTTCACATGTCTTCTCTCCCCCTTTGAAATCAATGGCAAAGGGCACATATTTGCAATCTTTACTCCCCCTTTTTATTTCAGACCGATCTCCAACATTTGCATACTGACTACTCCTTAAAGTAGTATCTTCTCAACATCAATTTGGATCTCAAGATATGACTGAGAATTCCATCGGACTGATGCACATAAGTGCATCTTAGTTCTGATTAGGAGGGGTAATAACCCCTAACTTCTCTCTGAGATACTCAAAAGTATCCTTGGGAAGAGGCTTAGTGAAGATATCTGCAATCTGATCTTTGGAAGACACAAACTCCAACTTGACTTCATTCTCATTTACCTTCTCTCTCAAGAAATGAAACTTGATAGATATATGCTTTATTTTTGAATGCTACACTGGATTCTTTGAGATTCTTATTGCACTAAAGTTATCACAAAAAGATTGTGACTGGCTCCTCAAATACAATTCTGATGTCCTTCAACATTTGCTTCAACCACAGAACCTGAGTACAACTATTTGCTGCTGCTATATATTCTACCTCTGCAGTAGACAGAGGTATTGCCTCTTGCTTTTTGCTCATCCAAGTGACCAATCTTCTTCCCAAGAAAAATGCACCACCACTAGTACTTTTTCTGTCATCCACATCTCCTGCCCAATCATCATCTGTATATGCATGAAGAGTGAAGTCATTATCCTTTGGATACCACAATCCATAATCAATTGTCTCCTTGAGATATCTGAAAATTCTTTTGACTACCACAACATGGGATTCTTTTGGATCAGCTTGAAATCTAGCAACAAGTCCAATGACATTCATGATGTCAGGTCAGGTCTGAGTCAGATAGAGCAATCCTCCAATCATTTATCTATACCTTTTCTGATTTGCCTTGGGGGAGTCATCATCTTTACTTAACTTGCATCCGGTTACCATAGGTGTACCTACGGGCTTTGAGTCTTCCATTCCAAACTTCTTCAATAATTCTTTCACATACTTGGACTGAGATATGAAGATACCTTTATTTGACTGAACAATTTGTAGACCTAGAAATAAATTCATCTCTCCAAACATTGACATCTCAAATTCACTTTTCATCTAATCAGCAAATGCTTTGCACATACATTCATTTCCACCAAAAATGATATCATCAATAAAGACCTCAACAATTAGGATGTCCTCATGATTAATCTTGAAGTACAGATTACTATCAGTAGTACCTTTGCTAAAACCTATCTTAAGTAGATATTTATCCAATCTTGCATACCAGGCTCTTGGAGCTTGCTTGAGTCCATACAAGGCTTTTCTCAGTCTACAAACCATATCTCCCTGATCAGACAACTGAAATCCTTCTGGTTTCTCAATGTAGACTTCCTCCAAATCTCTATTTAGGAATGCTGATTTGACATCCATCTGATACACTTTAAAATCTCTGAAGGTAGAAAATGCAAGAAACAATCTAACTGCCTCTATCCTTGCCACCGGAGCAAAAGTTTCTTCAAAATCAATTCCTTCCACTTGAGAATAGCCTTTGCATACCAACCTTGCTTTGTTTCTTACAACTTCACCATCTTCATTTAGTTTATTCCGGAAGACCCATTTGGTTCCAATCACATTTTTGTCCTCGGGTCTAGGAATGAGATCCCAAGTGTGGTTCTTTTCAATTTGCATCAATTCTTCTTCCATTGCTTTTACCCAGTTTTAATCATTGTAGGCTTCACCTACTGATTTAGGTTCAATCTTTGAAATCAAACAAATATCTTCTTGATCTTCAACAACTCTTCTCCTAGTTCGAACACCTTTATTTCTATCTCCTATGATTTGATCTTCAGGATGATTCATTCTTACAACCTAGGGGTTTTGGGAATTGCTTGAGCTTTTGTTTCTTGAGCTTGTTCCTCATCATCTACACTAACCTCTTGAGTTACTGGAGTTACCAGATCAATCTGGATTTGAGTCTGAGTTTGGACTTGCCTTTCTTGACTTTAACTTTCATCTTGATCATCTGATCATATCTGCAATGCCTGGAATGTCCTTCTTTACCCTCATCAATTCTAACACTAGCACTTTCAACAATCTTGTTCAACCTCTTGTTGAAGCACCGGTAAGCCTTACTTTGAGTAGAGTATCCCAAAAATATTCCTTCATCACTTCTTGCATCAAACTTGCCTAAATCCTCATCTCTTTTGATATAGCATTTACTGTTGGAGCAATCAACCACCAGGATCAAATCTGCAAAACCAAATAACCTTCCACACAAGAGAGACAAGCAAAGAGAATGCTATATTGCCATGATACAACAATGTACTAGATTACATAATGTACAATGAGGCCTTGGTTATAAAGACCAAGGTGAAACACAAGATGTTGTAGTCATGCGACAAGTGTCTTAATCCTATGACATATGACAACTATAGGATAAGATGACAACTATCAACAACTAGACAAACTAGAAACATCTAGAAGACAACTAGAATGCTTCCTAAGTCAACTTAAGATGCGAACATGTGTGTGATTATTATTTAACTAATAAATAGTTAAATAATATGAATTATCTACACAACAAAGGTTAAACTAGATAGGTAATAACCCTGTTCACACCAACACCCCCCCTTAAGTGCAACTTAGGGAGGAACAAACAAAAGCAAAGATGGGTCTCAGCAACAAGGCCATGTTAGGTACCCATATACAAACAATCTCTCACAAGCGGAGAAAAGGAGAAAACCTCATGGGAAAAAAACTCCTCTCCAAAAGAGAGAAACATGCAAAGAAAAAGCATGAAAAAGTGAAGGAAGGAGGACTCAAGAAGACCCCCAAGGACAACTTCCTTCACCCCAAGCATCGATCGCAACTGAAGAAAACGAGGCGATGCCAAAGGTTTAGTGAAGATGTCCGCAACCTGCTGCTCAGTAGGCAAGTACTACAAGCTGAGAACACCATCCTGGATGAGCTACCTGATGAAGTGCATGTGGATCTCGATGTTCTTAGTACGCTGATGCTCCACGGGGTTGCGAGAAATGTGAATGGCACTTTGATTATCACACCAAAGAGTAGTGGGATGATTTGGAGGAAATCCAAACTTAGTCATCAACTGTCAAAGCCAAAGAACCTCCTGGCTAGCCAAAACTGCACCTCGATACTTAGCCTCTGTCGATGATAATGCAATAACTGTCTGCTTCTTGTAAGACCATGCAATCAGACCAGAACCAAGGCAGAAAACAAAGCCAGAAGTGGACTTTCGATCATTAACGTCACCAGCCCAATCTGAGTCAGTGAAGCCCATAATCAAAGAAGCTCCTGATGTGTAATCAATGCCAAAGTGTGATGTGCCCTGAATTTACCTCAAAATATGTTTGGCTACCTTCCAATGAATCTCATGTGGCTCCTGAGAGAACCGGGAGACAAGTCCAATCGCAAAGGAATTATCAAGATGACTATGTGTCAAGTACAAAAGACTGCCAACCAACTTCCGATACAATGTAGCATTAATTGTGGGAGTAGTGCAACTGGTAGACAATACAACACCTGACTAAAATGGTGTAGGGGCAGGCTTGCAGTCAACCATGCCAAATCTCTGAAGCAAATCAAGAGCATACTTCTACTGAAAAATGAAGATCCCCTCAGTAGTCTGGTGAACCTGAAGACCAAGGAAGTAGTGCAGAAGACCAAGATCTGTCATATCAAAGCGCTCCATCAATGCTTGCTGAATACTCTGGATCATGGAGATAGAATTGCCTGTGAGAATGAAATCATCCACATAAAGCACAAGGATCAAAAGATCATCTCCACGTCTCTGAGTGTAAACTGTAGGGTCAAATTGGCATCATGTGAAACCAGAAGCAAGCAGGAAACTATCCATCTTCTCATACCAAGCCCTAGGGGGTTGCTTGAGAACATATAATGAATAACGAAGCTTGCAAACAAGTGAAGAGTCCTACACAAAACCTGGAGGTTGCTCCATGTAGATCTCGTCATGAAGATCACCATGCAAGAAGGAACTCTTCACATCCATCTGATACACTGACCATCCTTGAGATGCAGCAAGAGAAAGTACAAGACGAATGGAATCCATCTTGGCGACAGGAGCAAAGGTCTCAGAGTAGTCAATACCCTCAACTTGATAAAACCCCTTACCAACAAGATGAGCCTTGTACTTGTCTATAGAACCATCAACTGCATATTTGGTACGGTACACCCACTTGCACCGAACCAATTTTCTTCCCTTAGGAAGAGGAACAAGATCCCAAGTATGATTCTTCATTAAAGAAGAATACTCCTCAACCATTGCACTATCCCACTCTGGAATACTTGCAGCATCTGAAAACTTTTGAGGATCCGTGGAAATGGCATGACTCAAAATACTGACACCTGATGTCTGTGAATGAGTGTGGTGAGTATCTGTGGGATCACCAACAAGAGGACCAACCTCCTCAAGAGTAGTGCAGGCCCATCAAGGAAAAATTGGTGATTGAGGAGGTGGTGGGGCAGGACCTTCATCAGTATCATCTTGAAGAAGCAAAACATCTTCAAGTGATGATGAAGTAGGCGGAGTATGTAGTGAGGAAGAATAAGTGGAGGAGGAATCCACTTGTGTGAAGGTCTCATCAAAATGGACATCTCTACAAAAGTAGACATCCTGAGTGATAGGACAAACAACCTGTAAGCCTTCACATCCTCACAATAGCCAACAAAAATCAAAGGTTGACTCTTCTTCTCCATACCCTTACACCAACCATTCGGAATGAATGCCCAAGCCTCACTACCGAATACTCTGAAGAAGGATACATTAGGCTTGACATGGGACCTAGCCTCCTCGGGAGTCATATGCTGCACTGCCTTGGGAGGCATATGATTCTGAATATAGTTGGCACAATTGATTGCTTCGGCCCAAAAGGCAGGATCCATAGACCTAGACTGTAGCATGCAATTTGCCATCTCCTGTAATGTCCTATTTTTTCGCTCGGCCACACCATTCTGCTGAGGAGTGTAAGGAACTGAAAATTGATGCTAAATTCCATGCTCACTGCAAAAATCCTGAAAAGCTTGGTTCACATATTCCCCCCCATTATCCGTGCATATCCGTCGAAGAGAAGACCTGACTGCTTCTCCACAAATGCATTGTATGTCCGGAATGTGTCAAAAACATCACTTTTGTACTTAAGAAAGTACACCCATGTGCGTCGTGAGAAATCATCAATGAAAGTGAGCACATACTTGGCCCTTGAAAATGGAGGAGTTGGGAAAGACATGAGATCACTATGAACCAACTCCAAGGGTGTCGAAGCTCGTGTAGCCTGACCCTTAGGAAAAGGATCCTGATGATGTTTGCCAAGTACACATCCTGGACAAACTCCCTCTCTGCAAGAAATCTTAGGTAGACCAACAACTAACTTCTTTGTGCTCATCTGCTGAAGATAACTGTAATTCAGATGTCCAAACCTTTCATGCCAAGGCTTGTTCAAGGCATTGACATGTGCTATAAGAGATGATCCTGATGAAGACTCAAATCCATCAAATCTGTATAGTCGTGATCCATGATCCACTCTCCCTGTAGCAATAACTGTCTCAGGATCCTGTAGCTGTCTAATAACCACATTGTGAGGAGTAAACTCAACTTTCTTTCCATCCCTAGAATGACAAATCTGATATATGGAGAGAAGATTAGTAGATATCTTAGGAACAAAAAGAACATCCTCAATGCAACCATCTTGCAATTGAACGGTGCCTGTCCCCATGACTGAAATCTAATAAGAGTTCCCAACTGTAATATGAGAAGTGCTAGTATCAGAAAGAGTCTCACATAGATCAAGTGAATTGGTCATATGATGTGAAGCACCTGAATCAAGTATCCAACTATCTGAAGATGCAAGCAAGCCATGTGTTGAAAGAGCATGTCCTTTGCCTATAGAGTAGGGCTTGGGAAGGTAAATCTTGTGCTTCTTCATAGCTTCCTCCAAAGCCTTTAACCTCGTAAAACAATGAGACTCATCATGACCTATCATACTACAAAAAGAACAAGTGCCACCTTTCTTCTTCTTTGTCTTGGAGGAAGACTCACCAGATTTGGAAGGATTAGGTGGAGGAGTGGGCTTCTGATCATTCTTCGGCTTTGGTTTGAAGGGAGACTCACTACCTGAAGGAGATTTTGTCTTGGGCTTCTTCTTATTCTTACCTTTACCCTTGGAAGATGAGGCCATCAAGGCTTGACTCTTAGAACTAGGAAGTGCATCCATTTGAAGTAACTTGGTTTGCTCCTTAGTAAGATGCTCACAAAATAGCTCAAAGATAGGCATCTTAAAGTCTTTCCCAAAGGCATCCATAGTAGAATAGAAGGTAGATGAAAACACCTGAAATGGGCCCTTCAACTTCGACAAAATCAAGAAGATACATTCCTTTTCAATTTTATCATGCCCACACCCTTTCAATTGTAACAAGATCATCTTGAATTTCTCTAGAAAATCTTGGATACTAGGAAAACTGTCTGGAGAGAGTGATGTCAATTCTGCCTCTAGTTGCAAGATTCAGAATTCATTGACAGTACCATACAATTCTGCAAGCTTATCCCAAATTTGCTTAGGTGTTGTACACTCCTCAATATGAAACAACAAGTTATCTGATACATGTAGTCCTATGATTCCTATAGCTTCATCTAATTTGTTCTTATAAGTAAATCTTTCAAACTCCTTAGTGAAACCAGGTGGATTATCCTCTAGCATTTGCCAAA
The DNA here is from genome assembly GCA_027924645.1 of Cunninghamia lanceolata. Taxonomy (NCBI): domain Eukaryota; kingdom Viridiplantae; phylum Streptophyta; class Pinopsida; order Cupressales; family Cupressaceae; genus Cunninghamia; species Cunninghamia lanceolata. Next base: position 3,685,841 of record BSBN01001026.1, on the reverse strand, counting down.
GGCCCTTAGATTGCAGTAGTTGTTTCATTTTTAACTTCCATGTGTGGTAATTATGTGGAGTGAGTGGTCTTATAGACACACTTTCTGCCATGTGTAGCAGAAAAAACACTAAAAACCAAAGACACAAGGGCACTTAAATCGTGCCTTTCACCCTCAAAATGTATTAACAATGTGATTGTAACCCCCCAGCAAAGTACAATGAAAGAATTTGTACAATCGACAAGTGTAAATCAACCGTTTATAACACATGGTGATTTTTACAATTTTTGAGCAAAAATGCTTGTCAAGGGAAAAAAAAAGAAATTATAATCAGATTCCTTGAGATTTTTTGAGCAATTTCAAAAAACATTTTACCAGATTTTGACGTCGTATGCAAAAGATGTCAGTTGCAAGAAAAACACGAACTGTACCTTCAAGCTGAAAAAATTGGCAAAAAATGATGAAATCTGAACAAATCACCTACACAACAGTGAAATTCACTGACCCACCTTTCCAATGACTGTAAGAACGCGAAAATCCGCCACTTGGTTTGCAAGATATGGAAAAAAGAAAATATCCTCCTCTTTGTCAAAATTTGCAAAAAAAAATCATCCACGGCTTGCATGCGACAAGATCAACGATGTGATCAGGCAATGGAACCAGAAAGAAAGGTGGAAAAAGATTAGGTTTCTTACGAGGGGGTATTGGCCTCCTGCCAAACTGGGCCTCAATCATCGTCTTGGACAAACAAATAATGGGAAAACCACCTGTTTGCAATTCAAAACCACTGTTTTGTAAAACAAATTGCCAGTTCAAGTTTTAAAACTACCCATAGAGGGAAAAACCACAGTTTGAGTTGTTGATTGCTGTTTGAAAAAACCCACAAGATCAGAATGGATCCCGCCCAAACTGGCGATTAAACAGGTAGGAATATGCGATGCTGTCAAGGAGATCAGGGTGCCACGAGGTGTTCGACTGGTCATCAAATGAAGACTATCGATATCAAAGGCAAGAAAGCTGACTGATGCATCAACCAAACACCGACGAGAAGGAATGTGATCTCCAAGGGAGATCTACAGCTTCACAAAGGGTAGCTGCTCGACGAAGGTAAGACAACGGACAAAATCAATGTCAAAAACCACCGTGAAATCCTTACTGCCAATGAACAATAGGAAACCGTCTATGGTATATAGATCCTGCTGATAAGAACTCCCTGCCGACTTGAAAGTCAAGTCAATGATTTTGACTCCAAGAACAACCCACGACTGATGCAATGAATCTGTCGATGGAGAGAATTGACTGCAGTGGAAAAGTGGAGACCACTGGCTTTATTAACACCGATGCTTTTGTGAAGACCGCCGTTCAATGATGCAGACCGCCAATGAGATAGATCGGATGTATATTGGGGGCCAAAGACTTAGAAGACCTGTAGTAGAAAATAAACCACCGCAGAGGAAGGAAGCTCACCGATGCCGAAGCTGAAACAAAAACCACGAAAGATAGCCCCGCCGAAGATTATAAAATCTTGCCCGATGAAACAATCAACGAGCTTAGGAAATTTCCAGCATGATTTTGTTGACCGCCAAGTGTGGATCAAAAGACCACGCAATGTGGATTGCCAACAAACAAAAGATCTGCAATGGAATTACGCCGATCTGTTGCAAATATCCACCGATGTCTACGCCAAAAGATCTAAGCTTTGAAACCCTAAACATAGGTTGTTGCACCACACCCAAATCACAGACCCCAACTATTCCAAGGCGACGGGATAATTTGGCCGAGCAAGCTGTCTTTGATATCTGAATGCCCAAAAATCAGGCCACAGGAACAAGACAACTTGGAATTCTTGAAATGTTTGCAGATTACATTGAATATGGTGTCTCAATTATCAGATAAACACAATAATGGAGATCTGATACTAAGGAGCCACAAACAACAAACGTGCGAAGGAGGCTAAAATGCCCAAAATGTTGTAAGATCGCTGAAAATTTTGGTGCAGAGGGCAACCAAGTAATACCACCAAAAAAAATCTCGATCTAGAACAACAGAAAACGATCTGCAAAGGCCAGATCTTAACCAAATCTCCCAAAAAAAGTTGAATCTAATTTGAGAATCTGATAAGGTAGTAGACATAGCAGGGGGCAAAATGGCCCTTTGCTAAATTTTTTTTGCCTTTTTGACAAAACATTTATGCAAAAATGCATATAAGAGCCCAAAAAAGTAAAAAATTACCTATGTCCAAAATCAAGTTTTAGATAGTCGATCTTTACTAACTTGGGCAATCTAAATTCAACGGTGAACTCCATTTTCAGCCAGGATACACCAACAAAAAGTTGACAGTAAAATCTCTCAAAAAAATGAGAAGGGGCTTGCAGGATCAAAGCTTTGATACCATGTTGGAGCAATCAACCACCAGGATCAAATCTACAAAACTAAATAACCTTCCACACAAGAGAGACAAGCAAAGAGAATGTTATATTTCCATGATACAACAATGTACTAGATTACATAATGTACAATAAGGCTTTGGTTATAAAGACCAGGGTGAAACACAAGATGTTGTAGTCATGCGACAAGTGTCTTAATCCTATGACATATGACAACTATAGGATAAGATGACAACTATCAACAACTAGACAAACTAGAAACATCTAGAAGACAACTAGAATGCTTCCTAAGTCAACTTAAGATGTGAACATGTGTGTGATTATTATTTAACTAATAAATAGTTAAATAATATGAATTATCTACACAAGAAAGGTTAAACCAGATAGGTAATAACCTTGTTCACACCAACATTTACTACCAAAAACTCTGAAATATCTCATGGTAGGAGGATGACCAAACCATAGTTCATAAGGGGTCTTACTAGAATTTCCTTTGATCAGCACCTGGTTAAGAGTGTAGACAACAATACTTACAATTTATCTCCAATAAACTTGAGGAACATTTGTTTCCATCATCATGGTCCTTGCAGCTTCTTGAATGGTTCGGTTCTTTCTTTCCACAACTCCATTTTGCTGAGGAGTCCTAGGAGGAGATAACTATCTTTTTATTCCATGTTTTTCACAGAAAGCATCAAACTCTTCGGAGGTAAATTCTCCACCTCTATCGGATCTTAGACACTTTAATTTCTCACCAATCTCTTTTTCAACCATCACCTTGAACACCTTAAACTTGTCAAGAGCTTCTGATTTTTCTTTTAGGAAGGTTACCCACATCATCCGGGAGTAATCATCAATCAGCAACATGAAATATCTGTCTCCTTGCACACTCCTAATTTTTGCAAGACCATGTAGATCAATATGTACTAGTTCCAATCATCCACTCGAAGCTTGTTCCTTACTTTTGAATGAAATTTTGTTTTGTTTACCCAATTGACATTCTCTACATATGCTATCAGGTTTCACAAGTCTTGGAAGATCTCTTACAGCTCGAGTGGAACTTATTTTGACGATGTTATCAAAATTCACATGACACATCCTCCTATGCCATAACCAACTTTGATCTGTCTGAGCAATCAAACAACTTTTGCCAGAACTACTTAAATGAAAGATCTTACCTCTAGTTTGAGTACCAGATGCAATTTCAGTTTTGGAGCTTTCCAAGATTCTGCATTTTCCATCCTTGAATTGAAGATCATAACCCTTGTCAACCAACTGTTCAACACTGAGAAGATTATGTTTCAGTCCTTCCACATATAGAACATCATTGGTGCAATTCTTACCATCAAAAGAGATGGATCCTTTGCCACGGATTCTACCAGCTGAGTTGTCTCCAAATTTCACAAGTCCACCTTCATATTTTTTAAAACTCACAAACTTACTCTTGTCACCAATCATATGATGAAAACATCCACTATCAATCACCCATTCATCCTTTTCAACAACTTGAGCAGCCAAGGCACTTTCCACATTTGCATAGCTAGTAGATTCAATAGACACTAGATCTTCTTCCTTGATAGCAATGAATACCCAATCACTTTTAGTGGAACCTCCATGATCAGATTCAACATCTATGACTCCTTCTTCTCCAGCTTCTTGGACATACTAACATTTTTTCTGACCTTTATATCTGTTAGGGTTTGGTTTTGAAAACCTCTCTGGACATCTTGAGGCAAAATGACCAATCTTATTACAAGCAAAACATTTGAGTGACAACTTTCCTTCATATTTACCGGATCCTCTTGGCAATCTTTTGGCAATAAGAGCTTCAAGATCTGTAGTCTAAATTTCATCATCTTCAAGATCCTTCCTTGTCTTCACAAATCTGTTTGATCTTCCTAAAGAACTTTCACTCGGATCATATCTTTGCTTTCCATACACACTAGCCTTGAATGCAGATTCAAACTTAGGGAGAGAATCACCAAACTGACTCATTTTGCAGCTTTATGCTTGTATGCTGCAGGTAAGGATCTGAGCACTTTGGCAAAAATTTTTGATTCTTCCAATACTCCACCTGTATTTCTGATACCAGTCACAAGTTCATTTACTTTCTGCATGTAGGAAGTAATGTTTTCATCTTCCCTCATTACCAATCTTTCATATTTACCCTTCAGGCTTTGTAGCTTGGCACATTTAACATATTTGTCACCTTCATACAGATTTTCTAGCTTTTTCTAGATTTCATGGGCAATTTTCAAATCCAGGACATTTCCAATTCTGTATCAGATAGGGCACTCAATAAACCTTCTTTGGCTCGAATATTGCATTCAGCTTCCCTTAGTTCGTCTAGAGTAGTAAGGCCATTCTTCAGAATCTTATGCTCATTCTTTGTTATCATCCAAAATTCATTACCAATACATTCCAAATGACACTGCATGGGTACCTTCCAAAGGGAGTAATTTGTTCAATCAAATCTCGGACTTTCCTTCTTATAAGTGGACATCTTGGATCTGCTCAAGCGGTCAAGCTTCTTTTAGAGGAACTTGGCTCTGATATCAATTGTTGGAATTAGTTCGGACAACTGAGAGGGGGGGTGAATCAATTGTCCCTAAATTTTAACCTTTTCTGTACTTTTAATCTTGTTTATTAATTTACAAACAAATTAATGATGTGAACATTTAAGCATGACACAACACATGAGCCGAAACAACATGAACACACAACACCATAATTTTTGACGTAGAAAACCCGGTTAAGGGAAAAACCACGGTGGGGGTAAACCCACAAAAATGTGTACCCTGTTAAAAGTACTTAAGAAAATAGAAGGCATATGCCTTCGGGCGCACTACCTAGAGCTCACTGCTCAAAAGGAGGCTCACTGCCTATAAGAAATTATGATTTACACAGAGATAATGAACTGAGAAATAACATCTACATTCATGCATGATTCAGTCCCTTTGATGGCTCACAAAAACTTTTGCTTCTATCTTCAAATTCTTCTTTACTGACTCTTCACTCTACACTCCTTTCGCTCCTCTTCTTCTATGCTCTGCTTTAGATCCTTTCTTCGGATTTAATTCATTGTGTACAAAGATGATTTTTAACAACTCTTCAACAAGTATTTATACACTTCATCAACCTTGGAATGATCAACAAGGTCAGCTAAGCTTAACGTGGATCTTTACACTGTCGGCCAAATGTAGCTGAGACTTGAATCTTCCTCTACTAACATGCCACACTTCATAAAATACTCTTTAGATCATCTACAACACGCTAGGAACATCCGGTCGGCCAAGACTGGGAAGAACATCAACTTCAAAGAGGAAATCTTCAACAACAAGCTCAAAATTCAATGCGAACCTCCAACACAGTAGCCACATGATCCAGTGAGCTCCACAAGCACATTGAATTCACTAATAACATTCACTCTATACCAAATTACTAGAATCATTTGTATCTTCCTCTGGAACCTCAAGAACACTCTGCCATGACTGTCAAACTAGAAAGATAGCTTGCAGACCTCCAAACCATGAGCCATTGGAGTTGATGATACACACTAACTTCCCAAACATGCCTTCAGATCCGTAGACCATAATATTTCACTGCGGAGCAATCTGGACCAACTTACTGTCACTCTGTCTCTACTGAACACAACAAAATCTGGTTCTACTCAGATGGCCATAACTTCTTCAAATCTTCATGCGGACTTCTCAATTCTTAACTGGAACAACCTCTGACAATCCTCTACACAACCATATGGTCCGCAAACATTGAGTCTTCATCAATTTTCTCAATATCCTCAACATTCCAGTCTCTTGAACATGCAACAAAATAAGGCACAGTTGACACCAATGACAACAAGAATATGTTTACATCAATGACAACACCGCTTAGGCACATATTTGGAACACTTTTTCACTTCACAATTATCTTCACATCTTTGCACATGGACACCTTTTTCACGACTTCATTACAAGTATTTGGGTATGTGCAGGATCATGATGGGCCAAACTATACCTCTAAGTGGCAATAAAAATACAAAAAATTAGACTTAATCAAGTTCATGTAAAAATTTGAATGGATTATCTACACAATTTGAAAAAGATGTAAGAACAAAATTTGTAGAGAATTGAATCTAGTTTATGAGCTACTATTTAAAAAAAAAAAACTAAATTTTCTTAGTGAAAAATGAATATTTCAATGAACAACTATTAAATGTTTTAGGGAAAAATAAAAAGTGGGTGACTATCTGGCCAACCTAACTATGAGCAAAAAAAATATTTTTTTTTTAAACTTTCAAATTAAGCAGAGGACTCATGCCCGGATGTGGCGCACATTTTTTTGAAATTTTTTTCCAATAAAATAATTAGTTATGATTTTTTTACTGTGACTTTTTTAAAAAATAAAGAGTAATTGTCCAGCCAACCTAACTCGATAAAAAAATCAGAATTCAATTTTTTTTTAACCTGTAGCCAATGGAGCATAGAGTGTGACGCATCTTTCGGATCTGAAAAAGGTGAAACGGTTTGAAAGTTATGGATGTTTTTCAATCAGTGTATCCATTAGGATTTCAGACACACACTATATAGAAAATTAATAATAATTATTTAATAAAATGATAATCAAGAAAATATTATATTTTTAGAAAGATGACAATTTCATCTATAAACCCTTTTCGTTTTATCAATTTTGCATTAAAAAAAAGTCATCAACACGAAGGGTGAAGTTTGAAGAAGAGAGTGAAACCAGTAAACACGTTAGAATTCAGGGAAAGTCAACTATAATAGTCCCAAGCCTAAATACAAGGCAAAACCAAAGCAAAATGGATATCCGTTTTTCTTTGGTAAGATACCATTTTTCCTGTTTTTTATGTTTTACAAAATGGATATCCATTTTAGGTTGCCCAAAACGGATATCTATTTTTTCTTTACCCTATATGTTACTCTCTCTCTCTCTCTCTCTCAAAAGGTGGTCTATCGATATCCCGCAATGGTCATAAGAATTCATCTTTAGCTTTCTATAAAATGCTAAAAAGGTGGTCTATCGATATCCCGCCATATTCTTATGACCATTGCATCTAATTTCATCTATGATCGAAAAGGCTTGTCTATTTTCTAAGTTTTGTAAAGAGCATTGATAACAACATTGTAATGTCCATTTTTAGATCCATTTTCTGCATTTCCTATAATCATGGTAGTCTATAAAATCACATTTTTTTGAGGCATTCTATCAAATAGTTAGCAATGCCTTGTCTATGTTTCCATAGTTTTTATAAATATTTACGAGAAAGTTACCAAATATAATATTTGATAAGAATCCCCCTATCATTATTCTTTTGATGGATGCCCATGTACCAATTCCTTTGGTGTAAGTAAATAAGATAGTAGAAAAGATCATAGAGTTTGGCTATATACAAGTCGACTACATTTGTTTGAAGATTTTTTAAGCTTTTTCAACAAATTTCATTATGTTATGCATTGTAATGTTGGCACTTTGTAAGTTATTTTTTGAAATGTATGTAAACATAAGAAAAGTCTACACATAATAGTTGGTCTTTTCGTAAATGAACATTGTGGAACTTTATGAGGCATGGGGATGTTGAACTTCACTGCAATTTACAAGTTTGTGGATGAGTGCATTAGGATTTTGCATTGATGATGCATAATTATTTTCAAAACCTTCATTTATATACTTAAGAGATTTTGGGAAGTGGAGTCATGTTTTCCATCTACAAATTTGCAAAGGTTCCACTTTTCCACCAAATAGATTAACATTACTTTTAATCATGTAAGACTTTGGGAATGTTAAGATAAAATTAAGTTGGCAAAAGTGCACCTTGACTCTACACTTCTACTCTCTCTCTCTCTCTCTCTCTCTCTCTCTCTCTCTCTCTCTCTCTCTCCATCCCAAAACCCTAAATAATGCCCCTAAACCCTAACCCCTAAACCCTAAACCTCTATCTCCCTATCTCTCCCTTATCTCCCTATATCTATCATCCCTCTACCTCTCAATCCTTCTCCCTATCTCTCTGGACATCTCGCTCACTCTCTATCTCCCTATCTCTCCCCTCTCTCTCCTCTATCTCTCCATATCTATCTCCTCTCTCTCTATCTAGCTATCTCTCTATCTCTTGCCTCTCTCTCCCCTATCATTCCTCTATCTCCCTATCTCTCCCCTCTATCTCTCCCTCTCCCTTATTGACAAAGGAAATGAAAAAAAGAAAACTAGGACTCTCTTTCTATCTATCTATCTCTCTCTCCTAAGGAAATTGGAAAGGAAAAGGAAAACTAGGAAAGTTAAGAATAGGATTTAATTAGGAGGTAGATAGGTCAAAGAGAGAGAGAGAGAGGGTTTCTTGGGTTTAGGGGCATTATTTAGGGTTTATGGTTTTGGGGTTAGGGGTTAAGTTTTAGAGGTTTAGAGATAGATAGAGGACCAATAGGGATATATAGAGGAGACTGAGGGGAGAGATAGAGAGATAGAGTGTGAGGGACATGACCAGAGACATAGGGAGAGAAATTGAGAGGTAGAGGGACAAAGGTGAAAGAGAGATAGGGGAGAGATAGGGAGATAGAGGTTTAGGGTTACTTGGGTTTAGGGTTTAAGGTTTCTCAGGTTTATGGGTTAGGGGTTCAGGTTTAGAGGTTTAGGGTTTAGGGTTTATAATGTCAGAAAATGTTCCCTTGGGGGATTTTCCCTCCTAAGGTTTAGCTCCCGGGTCCTCATAGTGCATTTGATGTACTTGAGCTTAGAGTTATGCTTGCTGTTGAGTTTCACTAGGTTTTGCACTAGATTCCTCTCTAGGGTTGTATCCTAGAGGTTTTCTAGTGGATTTTGTGGCCTTAGTGGATTTTTATCAGACATATTCCTTTCTTGCCTCTGATAAATTCCTTACAACACCTTTTCATTTCATGATTTCATTAAAAATTTGATGAAAATTGCATGATTTAAGGGTTTTTCACTAGCTTTTCATTGCTTATCTTCACAAGACTACTCTACAAGTGCGTTGTAACAGAATTTGTGACTTTATAAGACTTATATCAGAACCATTTACTACTTCCCTCAGTCACATCCTTTACAACACCTTTTGGTTGACACTTTTGCATTGAAATTTGATCAAAAATTGCATGTTTTTAGGCTTTTTCACTAGGTTTGATTAGTCAACTCTCTACAAACACTCTAAAGGCGTGTTGTGTCTGATTTTTTCTCACAAGGTGACTGATTACATGGCTATTATCTGATATCCATCATAAAATTTTACACAACACCCTTTCTATTAGTTGTTTGCATGCTTTTATTGTGAAAAAATTACATATTTTGCTTGATTTTTACTAGGGTTTGACTTGCAAACTTATTAAACTTGCATGGCATGTGTGTTGTGAAGGATATTATTGATATAATTGAATGATATCCCTGACATAATATTATTCACATCTTAAATTTCATTACAACACACTTTATTTGAACATTTACATTCACATTTTGTGAAAAAATTGCATATTTTTGCATAATTTCACTAGTTTTTGGACTTACAATCATTTAGGATTGCATTCAAAAGTGTGTTGTGAAGAATATATCTGATTTAAAGGACTAATATTTTTGTTATTTACTTCTTCAACTCATAAATTTGATCACAACACCTTTGCTTTACATAATTCGCATTGAAAAAAAAAAGCATAAAAATCTAGCATCTTTAGTTCATTTACATTCATATTTCGAGCATTTGATTGCTTGCATATTTCATGGATTCCTCTTGTTATTAAATGGAAGATTTATTTACATACATTGGATGACAAGACGAATCCATGAAATATGCAACCAATCAAATTCTCGAAATATGAATGTAAATGAACTAAAGATGCTAGATTTTTATGCTTTTTTTTTCAATGCGAATTATGTAAAGAAAAGGTGTTGTGATCAAATTTATGAGGTGAAGAAGTAAATAAAAGCAATATCAGTCCTTTCAATCAGAGATATTCTTCACAGCACACTTTTGAATGCAATCCTAAATGATTGTAAGTCCAAAAACTAGTGAAATTATGCAAAAATATGCAATTTTTCACAAAATGTGAATGTAAATGTCCAAATAAAGAGTGTTGTAATGAAATTTAATATGTGAAGCAGATTGTGTCAGGGATATAAGTCAATTATATCAATAATATCCTTCACAACATGCATGCCATGCAAGTTTACAAGTCAAACCCTAGTAAAAATCAAGCAAAATATGCAATTTTTTCACAATAAAAGCATGCAAACAACTGATAGAAAGGGTGTTGTGTGAAATTTTATGATGGATATAAGATAATAACCATGTAATCAGTCACATTTTGAGAAAAAATCAGACACAACATGCCTTTAGAGTGTTTTTAGAGAGTTGACTAGTCAAACCTAGTGAAAAAGCTTAAAAATATGCAATTTTTGATCAAATTTCAATGCAAAAGTGTCAAACAAAAGGTGTTGTAAATAATGTGACTGAGGGAAGACATAAATAGGTCTGATATAAGTCTGATAAAGTCACAAATTCTGTTACAACACGCTTATAGAATAGTCTTGTGAAGATAAGCAATGAAAAGCTAGTGAAAAACCCTTAAATCATGTAATTTTCATCAAATTTTCAATGCAATCATGAAATGAAAAGGTGTTGTAAGGAATTTATCAGAGAGAAGTGAGGAATATGTCTGATAAAAATCCACTAAGGCCACAAAATCCACTACAATACCCCTAGAATGCAACCCTAGAGAGGAATCTAGTGCAAAACCTAGTGAAAATGCAAGTTTCAAATCCTAGGTATGAGATCTAAATGAAATTATGCAATGAAATGGAATGCTATAGGTCAAAATCAGACTTGAAAGAGTGTAAGGATAGTAGTAAAATCTAAAACCAAATTTTAGCTACCAACCCTAGCTCATGCACAAACTAGGTCTCATAAAAACAAACAATTTCAAGCAATTTTGACCAAATGGACAATGAAAATGCAATACAAATTAGCAATTGATGATGAATTTTTGAATTTTATATTAGACGTTACAAACCTTAAATTCTGACATTTCAAACCCTAAACCCTAAACCTTTAAACCCAAGCCCCTAACCCCTAAACAATAAACCCTAAACACTAAATAAACCCGAACCCCTAAATAATAAACAATAAACCCTAAACAATAAACCCTAAACACTAAATAAACCCAAACCCCTAAATAATAAACAATAAACCCTAAACCCTAAATAAACAATGTAAATGTCCAAATAAAGAGTGTTGTAATGAAATTTAAGATGTGCAGAAGAGTATGTTAGGGATATCAGTCAATTAGATCAATAATATCCTTCACAACACGCATGCCATGCAAGTTTAACAAGTTTGCAAGTCAAACCCTAGTAAAACTCAAGCAAAATATGCAATTTTTTCACAATAAAAGCTTTTAAACAACTGATAGAAAGGGTGTTGTGTGAAATTTGATGATGGATATCAGATAATAACCATGTAATCAGTCACCTTGTGAGAAAAAATCAGACACAACATGCCTTTAGAGTGTTTGTAGAGAGTTGACTAGTCAAACCTAGTGAAAAAGACTAAAAACATGTAATTTTTGATCAAATTTCAATGCAAAAGTGTCAAAAAAAGGTGTTGTAAATGATGTGACTGAGGGAAGAAGTAAATAGGTCTGATATAAGTCTAATAAAGTCACAAATTCTGTTACAACACGCCTGTAGCGTAGTCTTGTGAAGATAAGCAATGAAAATAATGAAATTTTCATCAAATTTTCAATGCAATAATGAAATTAAAAGGTGTTGTAAGGAATTTATCAGAGGGAAGAAAGGAATATGTCTGATAACAATCCACTAATTCCACAAAATCCACTACAATACCCCTAGAATGCAACCCTAGAGAGGAATCTAGTGCAAAACCTAATGAAAATGCAAGTTTCAAACCCTAGGTATGAGATCTAAATGAACTTATGCAATGAAATGGAATGATACAGGTCAAAATCGGACTTGAAAGAGTGTAAAAGATAGTAGTAAATTCTGAAACCAAATTTTAGCTACCAACCCTAGCTCATGCACAAACTAGGTCTCATAAAAACACATAATTTCAAGCAATTTTGACCAAATGGACAATGAAAATGCAATACAAATTAGCAATTGATGATGAATTTTTGAATTTTATATTAGACGTTACAAACCCTAAATTTGGAAATTACAAACCCTAAACCCTAAACCTATAAACCGAACCCCTAACCCCTAAACAATAAACCCTAAACACTAAATAAACTCGAACCCCTAAACAATAAACACTAAACCCTAAATAAACAATGTAAATGTCCAAAAAAAGATTGTTGTAATGAAATTTAAGGTGTGAAGAAGAGTATGTCAGGGATATTAGTCAATTAGATCAATAATATCCTTCACAACACGCATGCTATGCAAGTTTAACAAGTTTGCAAGTCAAACCCAAGTAAAAATCAAGCAAAATATGTAATTTTTTCATAATAAAAGCATGAAAACAACTGATAGAAAGGGTGTTGTGTGAAATTTTATGATGAATATCAGATAATAACCATGTAATCAGTAACCTTGTGAGAAAAATCAGACACATCATGCCTTTAGAGTGTTTGTAGAGAGTTGACTAGTCAAACCTAGTGAAAAAGACTAAAAACATGCAATTTTCGATCAAATTTCAATGCAAAAGTGTCAAACAAAAGGTGTTGTAAATGATGTGACTGAGGGAAGAAGTAAATAGGTTTGATATAAGTCTGATAAAGTAACAAATTCTGTTACAAAATGCTTGTAGAGTAGTCTTGTGAAGATAAGCAATGAAAAGCTCGAGAAAAACCCTTAAATCATGCAATTTTCATCAAATTTTCAATGCAATCATGAAATGAAAAGGTGTTGTAAGGAATTTATCAGAAGGAAGAAAGGAATATGTCTGATAAAAATCCACTAAGGCCACAAAATCCACTACAATACCCCTAGAATGCAACCCTAGAGAGGAATCTAGTGCAAAACCTAGTGAAAATGCAAGTTTCAAACCCTAGGTATGAGATCTAAATGAAATTATGCAATGAAATGGAATGCTACAGGTCAAAATCAGAATTGAAAGAGTGTAAAGGATAGTAGTAAAATATGAAACCAAAATTTAGCTACCAACCCTAGCTCATGCACAAACTAGGTCTCATAAAAACACACAATTTCAAGCAATTTTGACCAAATAGACAATAAAAATGCAATACAAATTAGCAATTGATGATGAATTTTTGAATTTTATATCATACATTACAAACCCTAAATTCTAACATTACAAACCCTAAACCCTAAACCTCTAAACCCAAACCCCTAACCCATAAACAATAAACCTTAAACACTAAATAAACCCAAACCCCTAAACAATAAACAATAAACCCTAAACCCTAAATCCTAAATAAACAATGTAAATGTCCATATAAAGAGTGTTGTAATGAAATTTAAGATGTTTAGAAGAGTATGTCAGGGATATTAGTTAATTAGATCAATAATATCCTTCACAACATGCATGCCATGCAAGTTTAACAAGTTTACAAGTCAAACCCTAGTAAAAATCAAGCAAAATATGCAAATTTTTCACAATAAAAGTATGCAAACAACTAATAGAAAGGGTGTTGTGTGAAATTTTATGATGGATATCAGATAATAACCATGTAATTACTCACCTTGTGAGAAAAAATCAGACACAACACGCCTTTAGAGTGTTTTTAGAGAGTTGACTAGTCAAACCTAGTGAAAAAGCCTAAAAACATGCAATTTTCGATCAAAATTCAATGCAAAAGTGTCAAACAAAAGGTGTTGTAAAGGATGTGACTGATGGAAGAAGTAAATAGATTTGATATAAGTCTGATAAAGTCACAAATTCTATTACAACACGCTTGTAGAGTACTCTTGTGAAGATAAGCAATGAAAAGTTGTGAAAAACCCTTAAATCATGCAATTTTCATCAAATTTTCAATGCAATCATGAAATGAAAAGGTGTTGTAAGGAATTTAGGGTTTAGGGTGTAGGGTTTAGGGCTTAGGGCTTAGGGGAATCATTTAGGTTTTATGGTTTATGGTTTATGGGTTAGGGTTTAGGGTTTAGGGGCATTATTCAGGGTTTACGATTACTGTCAAAAGAAGTCTCTCTCTCTCTAAATCCCTCAACCCTAAATAATACCCTTAATCCCTAACCCATAACCACTAAACTCTAAACTTGAGAACCCTAAACCTCTATCTCTAGGTATCTCTCCCTTATCTCTCTCTCTCTATCATTCCTCTACCTCTCAATCTCTCTCCCTATCTCTCTGAACATCACTCACTTTCTATCTACATATCTCTCCCTCTGTCTCCTCTATCTCTCCCAATTTATCTCCTCTCTTTATCTATCTATCTCTCCCTATCTCTTGACTATCTCTCCCCTATCATTCCTCTATCTCCCTATCTCTCTGGACATCTCTCTCACTCTCTATCTCCCTATCTCTCCCCTATGTCTCCTCTATCTCTCCCCTATGTCTCCTCTATCTCTCTCCACTTAGCAATCTCTCCCTGTCTCTCTCTCTTGCCTCTCTCCCCCTATCATTCCTATATATCCCTATATCTCCCCTCTATCTCTCCCTCTCCCTTATCGATGAAGGAAATGAAAACAAGAAAACTAGGACTCTCTCTCTCTCTCTCTCTCCATGCACATACACATTAGGTAGGCTATTTTGCATATGGTGGTCATATCCTTTAGGTCCAATCACCTCCAAACTTCACAAATAGATATAAAGCATAATTCTAAGCATCTTTCATAAAGACCACTTCTCTATATAGGTGCAACTAATACCACTTTTTCATTGTTTCCCACATTAAATACTTATTCTTTTCCATTTTCCAAGTCCTACATGTGTCCAAGTTGTATTGTTTGTCAAGTTTTTAGTCTAATTGTTAGTCCTAACTCTCATGGATATTAAAATGTTAGTATAGTTAGATTTATCCTTAGGTAACATTAATTTACACATTGTTGCACAAACAACCACACTCAAAAATAACCTTACCTAATTACGGTTAACCTTTAAGGTTCTTTCATTTAGTGAGCCTAACAGATCCAACTACTTCAATCTTCTTATAGTCCCTGCTTAGCCTTCCAAGAGAGTTCATGCCATGTTAACTTTGCATTATGTCCTCACTTTCCTCTTTCTAGTTGTAGTACTCTTTTTTTTTTCTATTCCTATCCCTATATCATACTATTGTTGTTGACTTTTCTTTCCATCTTCATCATCATAGTCCCAGTTATCCTATTTTGAGCCTACCATTTATCCTTAGGCATGTCTTATACTTCTTCTATTCATGTCAATTTTAATGACCTCCAAAATTTCCATAAATTCTTCTCCACCAAACCCTAGACCCTCACCCAAATCCTTACTTTCCTAAGAAAAACCCTTCCCCAAACATCATTTGATCATGTGGCTCCTTCCATCACTAGACAGGTGCTTCTACTTTCTATTATTCATCCAATACAATCCCAATGTCATAGCTCACATTCCCACACCTACATTCATAGACTCCATTCCCCCTATTGACACCATCATTGATAATCATTTTAAGGAGTCTCCCTTGAATAATCAAACAATGGATTATCCCATATCCCTATCTTACACTTTCCTCACCTTTGAACCCTTAGAAGATGACATTTAGCTATCCCCACCATTACCAATCACACTTTCTAGCAATCCCACATAAGACACCTTACCCATCACTTCACCTAGGTCATCACTAATTAAATCACCTCATTACTCCATTCAACCATACCCATACCACCCCTTTCTCACTCCACAACCAATATTAACGCATGATTCACCCCATGACATGCTACAGTTACCACAATGCCAATTCACTCTACCATCATTCTTCATATTATCTTATGAATCACCATCCTTTCTTCCCATTCCTTGAGACATCATACCATGACACACACCAATGAAAACAATTAAAAAACCAATGAAAATAATTTAAAAAAAAACAATTTTTATAGTTTCAAAAAATGGACATTTGTTTTGAGAATATTCTAGAAACGGATATCCGTTTTGGGAATATTCCAGAAACGGATATCCGTTTCCTGCAACTATAAAAATGGTTTTTTAAACCACAAAACGGATATTTTTAACATGCCTATGAAAGTCAAAGTTAGCCAATTCGTGAATTTGGCTAAGTAAAGACACGATTTTTTTTTCCATTGCCATTGTTTGGCCCTCGATGATCCTACACATACCCATTTATACAATTCATCAACCTTGGAATGATCATCAAGGTCGGCATTACAATCATCAATCATTGGAACAATCTCCAAGGTCAGAAAACATACATACATTAGAATAGGTCTGGACCTAAATAGATTAATGAAAGAGAAAGAATGAATGTGAACCAAACCACTCCTTGGTTGGGACTCAAATGCAATCTTCCATGCAACAACACACCATCACAAACTCCAAAGCATGATTGCAAGGATTGAAAACAACCAAGTCGACTAAAACTGGTGTTAACACTAAGACCTTTAAGAACACGCTTCATGCACAATCTAGATTACACTCTGCGAACCAATCAAAAGGTAGGAACACGATCTAGAGACATCCACAAGCATGTTACAATCACCAAGAACATTTGCACAAATTCTAAACACTTTATCCATAAGATTCTTCAAACCAGAGCACTTGAACATCACTGTCGGCCACTGTCATAAAGAAAGATCGCTTGCAGATCACCAAATCATGAACCATTTAAACTGAAGGCACATAACATCATTACAAACTTAATTCCAAAACCGCAGATTGAAAGACTTAAATGCGGAGAAATTCAGAGCATAACACATTCTCCTTGTCACCACTAAATGCATAGAAAAATAGTTTTCACTCTAGTGAACAGAACTTGCTCAAATATTCATATCAGAGGCTCAAACTTGAAACATGACATCTACAAACATTGCTTAACATAACTTCCAATCCACAGAAAAAGATATTCAGTATACAGAATATGTAGAGAAAAACACTACACCGTACTTCTGCAGGCCAGGAAACTCTGCAACACACTGTTTCCACTAGGAGAGCAAATTTTCTCAAAAGTACTTCGAAACTTAATATTCAGAACACTTCCTCATTATCTTCAACACTTATGTAAGCTAATACAAAGCAACTAAATCAACATAATTAAACATCAAAACAAGAGCACAGTTGACACCAATGACAACACATATATGTTGACATCAATGACAACACCGGTAAGCACATACTTACAACATAGGAGTAGCAAAACAATTCAAATCAACATTCATAATTATTGTAATCTTTGCAATAAAATATGAAAAGAATTAGGGATGTTATAGAATACAGGTGTGCTAAGGAGGAGAATGTTCAAAAGTTTTGTAGTAAACTTTAGCAATGGATACGTTAAGATGGATTTTAGTCATGGATGAATAATAGGTGAGCATAAGAACATTAAAAAACTTTGTATCGCTTAGGAGATTAGAAGGGGAAGCATAAGTGTTAGAAGGCAAGAAAACCTTTTTGATTAAGAAATGAGAGTATACATTGAGAAAACATAGTAAGACAAATTAAGGTTTGTGATTGACTATTGGTCAAAGTCTAAGTTCAAAATGAAGATGGCCACTAGCACAAGGCACTAGTGTCTTGAAGGACAAACATTGTAGAGTAGAGGGAACATGCTATAGTATAATGGGTTTTTGTTTGACAATTTTGACACACTTACGAGGTGTTTAAGGCTTGAAAACATGTTGAGTGAATTCTAATCATATGTAGGTGTGATAAACACCAAGATAAATGTAAAAATCAAGTAAAAAGTATGAAATATATAATTTTTGAATCTACATATCTATATTTGTTTTTAGTACATTGAAATTATGTTCTTTCTTAATGTATTCACAAGTTTTCCTTGGAAAGATTATTACAATCTAGGACTTACCATAGGCTCCATGTATCATCCCTTCTATACCTTACCTGCCCATCTATTCCTTCCTAAATTACCTGATCCAACAGGTGTAGGATTCTAGGACTTAGCTGGGAGACATGTAGAATGAAAAGGATTCTAAGAGGACGGAGAGCATCTTACCTACTTCAAAATAGGTGTAGGAAAGTGAAACTATGGGATTGGAAAACCAAGAAAACCCTTTTCGGTTTGTTTGTCATGGCGGTTTTCCTCTATGGTTGTGAGGTTTGGGGGAGTAGCATGTCAAATCACAAGTGGAAATAGCTAGAAAGGATTCAAAAACATCTAATCACTATCAATTTCAAAGTCAAAACAACGGTCGCCTATGAGATCCTTTTGGCCGAACCAGGAATGTCCTGATGGAGGCATTAGCGATAATCTGATTGCTAAGTTACTTAAAAAAGGTTGAAAACATGGATAAGAATCACTGGTCCAAAATGGCTGTAGAGGAGGAATTAGGTCGTAGGAAGAAGGATGAGAAATGGGACATTAAATTGCAAGAATGTCCTAACAATAATGAGGAAATAAAAAAGTTTGTGTTAGAAAAATTTAGGATTGTCATGTGGATAAAATAGATTGGTTGGAAAAAAGTGCATTGTGTCAAAAAGTTCAATCCCACGTGGGAGCATGGTGAAAAAGCCTATTTGTGGGTTGCACTTAAGGGAAAGGCTAGGATATTAGTTGCATAGTTGAGGACCAGGTCTCATCATCTTAGGTGTGAGACTGATAGATGGATGGTCCCCAAGGAAGATTGGGAAGAAAGAACTTGCATTTTCTGTAGCAAAGGGGTGGTTGAAACTGAATGGCACCTCATCATAGAGTGCGCTACATATACAGATATTTGGAGTCAATATGAAAACAATTTGAAGGTGGGCAGCCTAAGTGAGTTATTTGGGGAGGCAAGGCTTCACAATATGGTTGGTTTATTGATCAAGGTTCATAGTAGAAGATCTGACATCGAAAGGAACTTGAAAATGTCTTAAGGATTCAGATCTTAGTCCCTTAGACTGCTTGGTCTCGTGAACATCACTAAAATCTTTCATTCATTCAACAATTTTTGCTTTCTCTTAACCTTCAAACTCCTTATTTCTTGTGCTATTTCCCTCATATCCTCTTGCCTTCCCTTGCCCCGTTTGTCTCATTTTCCTTACCACATTCAACTACCTAACCCTTTCTTGTCGTTACTTAACTCTAATTACTTTCTAGAGTTTGACCACCAAATTTGATGGGAAGCATCTCCCTTAATTTCTCCTACCCACGTTTTGACCGTGGAATTTAAGGAATTTGCTATTTTTTTGGTTTTCTCTTCTGTTGTTTCCATTTTGTTGTGGCAGTTTTGGGCTTTTTCCTATTTTTGGGTTGTGAGTGGTCTGTGGACAGGTCAGCTGCACGCTAACTAGGGGCTATTTTTAGTTGAGTTTTTGGTTTAAGTTTGAGGGGGAGCTGAGTTTTGAAGGGACGAATGGGAACAAAAATAGGGTCTAGGTTGGAGGAAAATGAGGGGATTTTGTAGAGAATATGGCTGGGTTTTTTTAAATGTAATGGCTGTATCAAATCTGGAATGATAAAATGAAAAGATTATTTACCTGAATCTATCCTTACTTTATTTGTTGGAATTTTGTTATTTGTTTTCAACAGATTTGTGCTTCTGCCAATTGTTTTGAGCTGCATCATATTGGTATCAGAGCATCTTTCATGGCTCGGAGGGGAACCTAAGGTAGAAGAGGTTGAAGAAATGCCAGAGGGTGAGACAATGCTGTTGATGAAGTACTCAGGAGGTTGCAGGCCCTTGAGGCCAGATTATCACATGAAGATTTTGAGGAAGAACCAGAAATCCAAGGAGGTCAAGGGGGAGCCATTGACCCCATGGAAAGACTTATTGAAGCTCTTACTAAACAAGGAACTAAAGTTAAGGTTGAAGTCCCTGATTTTAAAGGTGAGTTAAATCCATAAGTGTTCTTAGATTGGATCCAAGAATTAGAAAATTTATTAGACATGGAAGGGATTGAAGAGGCTGATCCAAATAGAGTCAAAATTGCTGCATCTAAACTGAAGTCGCATGCTGCCTTATGGTGGGAAAATCTCTAGAATGCTAGGAAAAGACAAGGAAAGAGAAAATCAGACTTTGGCCAAAGATGTTAAAACATTTGAGAAGTAAGTTCATGCCCTCGGATTATCAGCAAAAACTCTTTAAAGAGTTTCAAATTTTGAAGCAAAGAGAGTTGACTGTATCAGCTTATACTGAAGAATTTTTGAGGTTGCAAATCAGGACTAATTTAGGAGAAGAGGATGATCATGCAACAACTAGATACATTAATGGACTTCAATTCCAACTCTAGAATGAATTAGCCTTACTCAAAGTGAGTAATGTGGATGAGGCATATCAATTAGCCTTGAAAGCAAAAGAAAAGTTGAATAGAATGGGCAAATCAGCAAGCAAAAGAGGTGGCAACACTTCAAGTAGAGGAAGAGGAAACTCCTCCAAAACGGCTAATGGAGAAGAACCAGAAGATGATGTGAAGCCAAACTTCCAAGGGAGGGGTGGCTTTAGAGGCAGGGGACGCGAACAATGATTACCTAAAGGATGTAAACCTTTGAAATGCTTCATTTGTAGTGAAGGCCATAAAGCTGCAAATTGCCCTCAAAATCCCAAGAGAGTAATGGTGATCCAGAAAAAGGAGAAGAGCCCTTGAGAGAAGAAGTTGAAGTAGAAATAGGTGAGAATCTAATGCTGAATAGAACTTTGGTTGTTGGTGACAAGGAAACTCTCACAACTGATTGGAGAAGGAATAGTGTGTTTCGGACACAATGCAAGTGTAAAGATAAGGTGTGCAAAGTAATTGTTGATGGAGGATCCACTAACAACTTGGTAAGTACATAAATGGTACAAAAATTACAGCTGGTATGTATTCCAAAATTGAATCCTTATAAAACGTCTTGGTTAAAAAAGGATCATAGTGTGCTTGTGAACCAATCTTGTCTAGTTGACTTCAAAATTGGTCCTTATGAGGATAGAGTGTTATGCGATGTAGTACCTATGGATGCTTGTCACTTGTTATTGGGTAGACCTTGGTTATATGACAAAAATGTAACTCACCATGGCATAGAAAACACCTATGAGATTCAGCAGGAAGGTAAACTCCATGTGTTGAAACCATCTAAAGCAGGAGAGAAAACTGAAATAAAAGACTTGTCTTTGACCACAGTGGGGTGTAAAGAGTTTTTTAGAGAATCTAAGGGTGAGATTTGCTATCTATTGTATTGTCTAAAGAATAAGAATTCAGATCAGCAGATAATTCCATTGAAGATACAAGAATTGTTACAAAAATATTATGATTTGACACCATCTGATCTACCAGCTGGTTTGCTCCCATCCAGAGGCATTACCCATCAAATTGATCTTATCCCAGGTGCCAAACTTCCAAACCAAGCTGCTTATAGGTTGCCTCCGCTGGAAAATGAGGAGACAAATTACTAAATTATTGAAAAAAGGATTTGTAAGAGAAAGCATGAGTCCATGTGCCACACCTTCTCTACTCTCTCCTAAGAAGGGGGGGTAAATGGAGGTTATGTATGGATTCTAGAGCCATTAACAAAATCACTGTGAAGTACCGATACCCCATACCCAAAATGAATGACTTGTTAGATTGTTTGTCAGGTGCTAAAGTCTTCTCCAAAATCGACCTCAGAAGTGGTTACCATTAGATTCGGATCCATGAAGGTGATGAGTGGAAGACGACCTTCAAAATGCAAGATGGATTATGAGTGGGTGGTGATGCCATTCAGACTATCCAATGCTCCAGCTACCTTCATGCGAACAATGAACCAGGTATTCAGACTACATATTGGAAAATTTATCATAATTTATTTTGATGATATCCTGATTTTTAGTAAAAATATGGAGGAGCATTTAGAACATTTGAAAACAGTGTTTGACATACTTCGAGCGGAAAGGTTGTTTATCAACCTTGAAAAGCGTGAATTTTGCAAGGATAAGTTGGTATTTTTGGGAAATATTATTTCAGCAGATGGATTGAGCATGGACCCAGAAAAAATCAAGGCTATTCTTGACTGGCCTACTCCTCAAAGTATCACTGAGGTTAAGAGCTTCCATGGGTTGGTGAATTTCTTCAAGAGATTCATTAAGAATTTTAGTGGCATTAGTGCACCAATAACTGATTGCACTAAAGGGAAGGATTTCACTTGGACCAGAGCAACTGATGTGAGCTTTGAACAACTCAAGAAGAAGGTTACTGAAGCACCTATTCTTTCTTTGCTAGATTTTGAGAAGATTTTTATAGTGGAGTGTGATGCTTCAGGTGTAGCTATTGGGGGAGTGTTGAGCCAAGAGGGAAAGCCTATGGCCTTTTTCAATGAGAAGTTAAATGAAGCCAAAAAGAAGTATGCCACTTATGATAAAGAATTCTACGCAGTGGTACAAACATTAAAATATTGGAGACATTATCTTCTACATAGGGAGTTCATCTTAATGACTAACAACCAAGCCTTGAAATATATAAATTTACAGAGTAGGTTGTCCCACAAACATGCCAAATGGGCTTCATTCTTGCAGGCTTATACTTTTGTTGCGCAACACAGGAGTGGTAAAACTAATTTAGTGGCTGATGCATTGAGCAGAAGGCGACTTTTATTGGTTGTAATGAATCATGGGTTAGTTGGATTTGAAGAAATTAAGAATGCATATACAAATGATCCAAACTTTGCTCACATATATGTCATTCTCAACAGTCAAGACCATTCATCTATGCATCTATTTGAAGACTACTTACTGCTAGATGGATTTTTGTTTAAAGAGAATCAACTCTGCATTCCCTTTGGGTCTAGGAGGGAACAACTCATGAAAGAGATGCACTTAAATGGGTTGGGAGATCACTTTGGAAGAGATAAGACTTTTGGAGCAGTAAGTGAGAAATTCTTTTGGTCTAACATGAAGAGAGATGTGGACAGATTTGTTGCTACTTGCAAGGTGTGTCAAGTGGCAAAAGGAGGACAACAAAATACTAGCCTATACATGCATTTACCAGTGCCAAGGGAACCATGGGCTGATATCTCTATGGATTTTGTCTTGGGTCTTCCACGAACCCAAAGAGGTAATGATTCAGTGTTTTTGGTGGTGGACCGTTTTTCTAAAATGGCCCATTTCATTCCTTGTAGGAAGACTAATGATGCAAGTCAAGTGGCCCATTTGTTCTTTAGAGAAATTGTGCAGTTGCATGGTATTCCAAAAACCATAACTAGTGATAGGGACACCAAATTCTTAAGCCACTTTTGGAGAGTTTTGTGGAAAAGGTTGAATAGCAAATTGCAATTCAGTTCAGCATATCATCCCCAAACTAATGGTCAAACAGAAGTGGTAAATCGAAGCTTGGGCAACCTATTAAGGTGTTTAGTTGGGAACAATCCTCGACAATGGGATTTGGTGATTCCTCAAGCTGAATTTGTCTATAATTCCAGCATTAATAGGTCTGCAGGTAAGTCTATGTTTCAAATTGTATATGGAGCAAATCCTAAGGGAGTAGTAGACTTGGTTGATTTGCCAATAAGCCCACATAACAGTCAATAAGCTACAGATTTTTTAGAGCATATCCAAGAGATACATCAGCAAGTTAGGCTCAAGTTGGAGTCCATGAATGAACAATATAAGAAGAGAGCAGATTTACATCGGAGAGAAAGGGTTTTCCAAGAGGGAGAAATGGTCATGGTTCATCTACGCAAGGAAAGATATCCCAATGTACCTACAACAAATTAAAGCCCAAAAAGATTGGGCCTTGCAAAATTATAAAGAGGATAAATGGCAATGCCTACCAAATTGATTTACCAGAAGAATTGGACATCAGTCCCATTTTTAATGTTGCTGACCTGTATTCATATTCAGCTGGAACTATGGAAGATTAGATGGAAGAGGAGCACAATGAGAAGGACGACAACCTTTGGAGTAAGCAGTTGCCAAAGAAGAAAAGAGAGCAAGTTGAACGAATACTAGATACCAAATTAGTGGCAACAAGATCCAAGTCATATAAGCTTTATTTTGTTAAGTAGGAAAATTTGCTAGATTCTTACAATTCATGGATCACTGAAGCTGATTTGACGAAGCATAGTCGACCAGACCCAGGAGGTTCAGATTTTCTCAAAGGAGGGGAGAATAATGCGGAGCATCTCCCTTAATTTCTCCTGCCCACGTTCTGACCATGGAATTTAAGGAATTTGCTATTTTTTTGGTTTTCTCTTCTGCTGTTTCTGTTTTGTTGTGGCAGTTTTGGGCTTTTTCCTATTTTTGGGTTGTGAGTGGTCTGTGGACAGGTCAGCTGCATGCTAACTGGGGGCTATTTTTAGTTGAGTTTTTGGTTTAAGTTTGAGGGGGAGCTGAGTTTTGAAGGGACAGATGGGAACAGAAATAGGGTCTAGGTTGGAAGAAAATGAGAGGGGATTTTCTGGAGAATATGGCTGGGTTTTTTGAGATGTAATGGCTGTATCAAATCTGGAACGATAAAATGAAAAGATTATTTACCTGAATCTGTCCTTGCTTTATTTGTTGGAATCTTGTTATTTGTTTTCGGCAGATTTGTGTTTCCGCCAATTCTTTTGATATGCATCAAAATTGGTCTGAGATCCTACAGATATGGTTTTGTAATCCCATAGAGTTAAGTCACAGAAATTGGGGAACTACATTTTTAATTCTGACCTTGTTGCCACTTGCCACAACCACCATTTTCTCTATTGACCTGTTTGGATGCACACATTAAAGGGATCAAGCTATAGTCATCCCTATCATGGTGTGACTTAGGTGAATGGGTTGATTTGTAACTAATGGCTCCAAACTCTTCGTCAAAATCCCATTCATACAGTATTTTTCTTTTCATTTTTTACGGAAGAGATGCATCTATTTCACGAAGATTTTTTACATCAGCTAGCATGAAGATTTCAACTAAAACCTCTCCCTACATAGGGAGGAAACCAAAGCACTTGGGCCTGTGGCCCAGTGGGCATCAAATTTATATCTTTCGGAAAACACTCAAGCTTAACATGTACAATGACATCCGAATCTTTCCTAAATATTGTTAACTTTCCCCAATAGAATGGAGCGGTATCTCCTTGAAAAGTAGCTTTCAATCTTTTTCTCCAAAGGAAACTAATTGCTCTAATATTGTATGCCATAGACTCTTGCAGCTGCACTTGACTATTCAATTATTGCTCACCAAGAGAGAAGAAATAAGAAGGAAATTGAATATCAAGAAGAGTTTTTGCAAATATCTTCCTGCAGATACCTGTCTTTGATTAAAAGTAAGATGAAAAAATAGAGATGGAAAACTCTGGATTTATATTCCAGAGAGTGAACTGTTAATATGGTTTACCAATTGAGAACTAAGATATTAGTATGGAGTACCAGTTTATAGAAAAACATTCCTCTCAACCAAAATGTTATTTGACCTTAAAATTTGACACTTAAAAGGATCGTAATAGAACTTCCTGAGATTTAACATAATGGAAATATCACTTGCAAGAAATGATAAAATTTCAAATCTAAAATCTAAAGCAAGGATTTGATCGAAATTTATTTTCTCCATGCCTCATCCATCGCTATAGAAATGATAGTTCAAAGAGGAATGATAAAGTTTGTTTACTGCTTGCATTTCTCATTGAAAAATATGTAGAAGTCTCCTGAAATTTGTGCACACATGAATTGAGTGAAGTGTCTGTGGCAAGAAAACAATAAAGTATGTGTTGTCTCTCAAATAAAGAAGGTGAAAGAAGTAGAAGATACAGAATCTTCAAGTGGAAGATTGAGGTGTAAATCCACCTCCCCAAGTCTTAATTCTATTTTCAGCTTGCAAAGCCTGCAACAACACCACATTCCGGACCATTTACTAATTAGCCGAATTTCTTGGACATAAAAAGTAATATTGCTATAATTAATCTCACATGAATGCTCAGTACCTCTCGGCTCCAGTTTGTTCGAATTGTAATGATACATAGAACCACAGTCTGCAATGCACTTCCACAAAGCATCCCACCCCACATTCCCTACACTCACAATCATTAAATACATCAGCCACAAACCATAACATGCTGGAAGCATTGGTTATATTGGTGGGAGACATTAGTTAGTTTATATAGCGGAAGATTGACAATACCTTAGTACCGAGATCAAATTTATATCCTAGTAGAATTGCCAGAGGCACACCCAAGACATAGTAGCATATAATGTTTACACAAGCCACAAGTGTTTGCCACCCTGCTCCTATTGCCACACCTTTATATCCAAAGAGGGAGCATTACAGAATGTCAGAACCACATTATCTCTAAGAGAAATAAGCCTGCAACAAAGATATATTATTTTTTGATTCAGGCTTGTAGGAAAAAGAAGTTTATGCATATAGAATTTTAAGCAAATAAATAAGAAAACAAGTAGTATGTAATATGTTATTTGGAAAAATCCTTTCCGATTAAAAAACCAGCACAGTAACCTTCTTCACAATTGCACAAAAACTCAACTGTTTATAATACAATAATAAAGCTCAAAGTCAACCTTTACGCATGTGTAGATATTGATAGGCACACCAAAAAGTAATCTAACAGTTTGCACAAATACTGTAAAACCATGGGAAAAAACAAAAAATAAAAAACCCATACATTCTGATCATTAGTTTCCAATTTCCATAACCTTAATCAACTACATAACATGAAAAGTATACAACATACTTCCAACAGGGCTATTATCTTCTAATCTAACAGTTAAAAAAAGTCATAAATTAACAGTTAAAATAAGGAGAAAAAAAAAATCGTCATCATATGGAGCGTGCATTGGCCATGCATCTTTTAAAAAGGAAAGGAGACATAGGGTCCTCCATGTCAAACATGTATTGCCCCTGTGCATCTTTAAAAAAAAAAGGTTAAGGGAAAAAGGTCCTCTTCATGTTGAACGTGCATTGGCCGAAAGAGACAAAAGTTAGTCTTCATGTAGAACATGCATTGCCCACATCTAACTCTGCTTAGGTTACAGGCTAGCTTATAAGACCCTTAAATGTAGACCCAAAGGTGTGCATATCCTGCCTTCTCAGCACATCACCCCACTGAGGTTTGTGAATAGGGAGAAAAATATACACCAGGACGATCGTCTTATTTGCTTTGCAAGTAAGAAAAAATTGAGGATGAAAGCCATGCAATGTTACATTCAACATTGTCCTAACTACAAACAAGTGTGAAGGAAGAACTACAAACGCGAGAGAAGCACTTAAAACATAAAGATTCAACCGATTGATATAGTTTGTCAAGTTTTAAAATTAAAGGAACAAAAAGTTACATTAAAGATGTTTTAAAATACTAAAAGGCAGATATAACTTGTATGTCATCCTTGAGGTAAATGGTGGCTAGGCTGTCAAAAAACTTTTGCTTAAATTTTTTAGCTGCTTGTACATGGTGGCGTAGATCCTAAATTGTCTCTTTCAATAAAATATTTTTTCCTATTCTACTGATCTTGGAGGAACCAAAATGTTTACTTTTCTTACCAGAAAGAAGTAGCTGCACATTATTCAATATCACTGCAACTGCCAGAAAACTTGCAAGCTTCGACACTGCTTTGGCAACCACACTGCTGGTTGTGAAAGCCATGGGAAACACATTTCTTGTAATCAAAATGACCATCATGAACATAACCCCTATCACAAAAGAGGTGCCCAAAGCAACAACTGATGCAAATTTTGCAGCTCTTGGGTGTCCAGCTCCCAGCTCATTTGAAACCCTTACACTGTAAAAATCAGAACAATTTAGCTCATATTATTGTCTTTGGAATGTTGGGAAAGAACAAGACACTTCTAACTGCAAAGGGGCCATACATCAGTGGTAGATCACCCCAAAATGGCAATGGGAAATCCTACATTTGAATTCTAGTCCTCAGTGTAGCTTAAAGAGGTGATGCAAGTGAACAATTCACACTTTTAATCACAAAGGGACCCGTATCAGTAGCAGTAACTAAGTGGTTGAATACCCCAAGCCCCTCTAACAACAGGTGCTGGGTTCCAGCTCTAATTACTCCATGAAAAGTTATAGAAAGAAAGTAACGTCATTGGACTTCTGGGCTTACCTGATAGCTATGTTGAATCCCAAATATATCATATAAATCCAAAACACCAAATTTACGCTGCATACAGGTTGATGAAAACTATGTAAAATTCCAAACAGTTAAAATCATAAATACATTACAAAACAAAATAATCCGCACAGAAAAGAATTTTAAGTGTAGTACCATATAGCTACAGAGTCTGTTGCAATTTCTGCATTCTTTAGATGACCGGCCATGAGAAGTAGTATTATCATGTACATAAAGTCTGCGCTGTTAGGTCCAAGATAAACAGCAAAAATAAAATATGAATATCAGACCTCAAAACATCAAAATGTATAACATTTCAAGAAATAAAACTGTGATTTGAATTGGTAACCTCATCATAACAGCTGAGGACAACGAAAGACGTAAGAGTCCTCCCAAATTGTGAAATGCACTCCATGAAAATCCAGTCCAAGCTCCACCACAGGTGCCACTAAATATATAGGCTATTTGACCCAACACTACTATCCACCATGATAAATTTAGCATTACTGCAGCCCCAACTAGTCCCCATCCCAGCTTGAGCATCAACAGCCAACTGAAGATAACATGGACAACTAAAGTAGCTCCAGAGATGACAGACATGAAAAATAGCTTGCCCTGTGATTGTAAAAACCTAGCGAGCGGGTAATTCATTGCAAAAGCAAATAATTGAGGAATTGTCCACACGGCGAATTTGCCTGCTGCCTCTGCTATTTCATCTGATTGACCTAAGGCCTTGAGAATAGGTGTTGCAAATGCGTACGTCACAGTGAGAAGCAATGCTGCTGTGTTTAATATAACCAGTGAGCGTTGCAAACAGAGTCCAAGCATGTCTAGTTTGCCTGTTCCAAATGCTTGACCACAAACTGTTTCTACTGCGTTTCCCATCCCTAGCTGTCAAAATCAAGAATTTTTTTTCAGCATTTCTTAAGAAATAAAAATTTGTAATATACGTAATTTGAATGAAATAGTCCACTATACAATGATATTAGGCAATATTACACAAATGAAATGGTTTGCACATGTTTGAAATTTTCATGCTTTTTTCAATCTTTTAATTGTCTGAATTAGCACAAATTTAGTATATGACACCATTTCATGAAAGCCCACAAGGTGTTGTTTTCCATTTATCTGGGTTTTGACCTCATGACCATTTTGAAGAGTAAACTTGAACTTGCCAATCCACCTGCGCCGGAGTCCACGATGCCAACTCATGCCCTGTCGCAATCATCAGACAGAGCTGCCTTTATAAGGGCCACAGAAAGCCCTGCAGATTTTTGTTTTTCTTTCGTTCTTATAGATTTTTCTGGGGCCCAGAACACCCCCACAGTTGAAGGAATTCATTGAACGGTTTTGTCCAATTGTAGCATTTACATTCATACTTACCTATCTTCCTAATCAGTGTACATTAAGGTGCCCTTGCTAGCAAACAAATGGAAAGAAACTTATTTTTGTAAAATTAGGTCAACCTTTGGCAAAATTTTACTTTTTAACTGTTGCATCGTTTGATGTTTAAAAATAGTCCTATGCCTATGCACTATGCCAAACAACCTTGGTTCAACAAAGGAAAATACAAAATATACTCAAAGTATACTTAAGACTCACCACATCATACGGAATTGGGCAAAAGATCCTACCAAAGTTGTAAAATTCTTTGTTTATAGGCAACCCATGAAGTAGCTAGCTCATTTGTGGTGAAGTCAGCTCCAGGCAGCTGTAACTATATCCTGATGTAGTTATCCAGTCAGAATTTTCAAGGCAAAAGAATGTGGAGACTGAAAGAAGATTTGGTGCAGGGGTTTTGTTATAGAGAATAGACATTGCTCTTCCAAGCCATCTACTGAGATGATTGCATAAAGAACCATGGACGGAATCTCCTCTTCAAGGAAGCCTGTGGTTCAGGTTGATAAAGCCAGTTAAGCTTAGACATGACTCCAAGTGTGTGGAGATGTTTGCGCACATGTGTTGGACAAATCTGTCATCCCCAAGTTCTTGGTTCTGTCTCAGTGTAATCAAAATTTAGTTTCCCTCAACAGGAAATAATAAACTATCTCTGTAAAATTTTGTCATAGCTTGAAATCAGTCAAAAAAATAAAAAATAAAGATTTAATTTTACTTTTCTGAAAGTTTCATTTTTAAGACAGCTATAATATAGGCCATAGAAGCATATAGAGTGGTAAGTAGGAGCTTATATATTAATGTGAACTATTCTAGTTTCAAAGTGTAACTGTGAAATGCAGCTTAACAAGCCTACATTGTAAGCTGTAATTGCCAATCTCAATGTATGACTTCAAAAATAAATTCAATAAAAAAGCACAACTATAATGCATAAAAACAAAGCTCCTGCTCCTTTCAGTAAATACCATTTTAAGATATCCTTAAAATTTTGAGAGAAAGTACTCTAGAAAACTAAATATTAGATCATTGAACATTAGAAAAAGTGGGTGGAATAAATTTTTGTTAGTGTTGTTTTTGAAACATTGCCTTCTGAATCCCCCCCCTCCAACCAAAAAAACATATTAAAGAAATGTTTGGTTCTTGACAGAAGAAGCTTACCATGACTCCAAATGAAAATCCTGCAACCACAGTGTTTGCTATAGACACAGCAGCCAACTGTAGAGTACCCAGTTGCCCAGCGAAGGTCAAAATTGTGGCCAAAAATGACTGCTGACATAGAGATATGAAGATTGCAGGACCTGCAACATGGTTTAGGTCGCATGATGTTATGGTTTCTTCTTGGTTTGAGGTGCTTCCTGTGTTAATGTTTAGATTATCTAGCAACTATAATTACAATACTAGCAAGTATTGAGAAACAATGATAGAAAATACAATGCATATACAGTTTGATCATAGTTTTTTGTTGGGTCATTGGCCAGCAAACACTGAGTATCAATGTAAGATCTTATTTGAAAACAAAAGTAATGGTAAATCTACTTATATCAAAGATTTTTCTGGATCTAGCTTTGTCCCATCTATCTTGTGAGTTTACTCACCAATCCTCACCAAGTTCTAAAGCCTGAAAAACTTCTATACAGTTCATCTAGCAAAGCTTCTACAATATATCTTCCTGCCAAAGTCTTAGACAATATGTATTCAAGCACCTATACAATTGTTTCCAAAAACCTCTACAAAATATATTTTCATGTCAAATATGATAAAATCTTCATGAAAACTAGTTTTATTTCTAAATAAAAAAGAAAAAAAAGATTACAAGACCTGCAAGTATCCATAGCTTCTTAGACTCTTTCCACCATTCCTTAGAAGCTTCCTTGCAGTTGGTTATGCTTGGAATATCATTATCATCTTGCAGGTGCCCATTTTCAAGTTGATGGAGCAATGGTGAATGTTGCTCCATCTTTACCAGCTATGTCTTGGGCTAGATAATCTTCTCCAACAATTTTGGAGATGCTAGTTTGTTTGTGTTAAAAAAAGGCCAGACTGCACTGCAACATGAGGCAATGAAGCACTTCATATTTAAAAAAAGTGGTACCTAAACGAAACCGTATTTAATTTCAAATATTGATGTAGTTTTAAAAACTTACGTGCTACAAGTACAAAAGCTATTAAAAATGATGGAAGGGAAGGTGAATGAGTTGGTTGGTAAGCTAATGGTCTTCGTTGAATGGTAAAGTAACAAATCATATGTTCTTATATAACCTTCCATGTTTCTATTAGCAAGTTAAATATATTTAATAACAATAAAAAATATTTCAACATTCAAAAAGTGAGTTTTTATATGCACTTTACACGTTTTATTTTTATTGGTAGGGTACAAAGTTTTTAAAAGTGGTTTTTTTAGGTGAAAGTCTGTTTAATTTTTAGTGTGAACTTCAGTTCACAAATATTTGATTAAATATTATTTTAAAAATAATAAGATAATATTTACAAACAATAAAATTGGTGAGGACTAATTTTTTTTACATACTAGGTTAATTAAATAAATGTAATCAATAAATTCAAAAATTAATTTAGATTTGATTAATTCGCTGTTGAGATTGATAAATTGAAATGTTATTTTTTAAAATAAATATAAAAGGTAGGTGTATTTGATTTTCAATTTGTTGTCTAATTTTATGGAATCTAAGGATGTGTAGAATCAATTCACCAATGTTTAGAAAATTGATTCTTTCAATGTGTTCACTATATTTGTAACATCCATATCTGAGTTGACTAGAAAAACTAGGTTTTCACAAAGGTAAATTTTTTTTTACTAAGTAATCAAATACAAAAGAAACTTATCTATAATCCAATACAACATTTTTCATTTTATCATAAACATGATCTCATTTTTATCAAACTGAAAGAAATGATATACATTAAACATTTTATTTTCTAACAATATGAAATTTTCTTGAAACAAACAAATATTGGAAACATACCATTAACATGCATCTCGATTGTCGACCCATCACATTCAAGACTCAACATTCCTCAGTATTTGGAAGAGAAAGTATCTTCAAGGAGCTTAACCTCCAACCACAGACCGTCGGTCTCCTGCACTCCTTCCTAACTGGAAGTGGCCCTACCATACTCAAGAGGATAGACTTAGGATAACCATCGGTGTTTGCCATCTGAGCTCTGGTGTTGTAACTTACGTGTCTTGTTATCGTGCAGATCCCTAGATACCCTCTAGTCATGCACGACACTCCACAAGAAACGCCATCCAGTTACAGTGAACGTTCGATGCACTTGAGGATAGTACACCACCTTGGCCAAAGGATTTGTTTTTAATTAGTGTTCTAAGAACGCATGAACTTGTTTCACCCACCCTACTCGACTTGAACTGATCGAAATCCTACAGTTTCCTATTTGTATAGTTTGAACCAATTAACGACCTTGATGACCTCAAGGGTTTAGGATTTCCTCCTGTAATAGCGCATGGCGCAACATTTACTCTAATCCCGAGTTCATAGTTTCATAAACTCATATTCATGTAAAAACATTGTTTAATAACGCCCACTCCTAAGTGGTTTCACACTTGTTTACTCGGTTTCCATGTTTACACAACACACTCGAGTATCTAAAACAATTTCCTGTTATCCCAGAATTCAAGGGTTCTAGACTCTTAAGGTCTACAAATCGATACTAGAATCGTCGCATGCAATGTAATCTGGATTCAAAATGTGGGTTTTTATTTCGCAAGAGTTAATGATGTAAAAATCGTAAAATATAATAATAATAGATTTGGAGTCTTTCTTACGACTTTAGAGATGACCAAACGCATGGTCGACCTCTAACTTAAGATATAGGACGAAAATGACTCTAGCTGGTTGCAACTACAACTTCGGCTGTCAAACTCATTAAAGTTTATGTCAAACATGCTTTAAAATCTGTGATTTTAAACTCCTACACAACATGCATGTGGAGCAACGTGATTTCTCGCAATGCAGCTATTGTTTCAAGTACTCTAGGGCAGTTTTAAGTTGATATCTCAGTCTTAAAGGAAACTCTTAATATTTTACGTCTTTACCGACAGTTTGAAGTTTGCAGTTCACATTTGCATCATGCAATGATCATTCTTAGATGAATGCACATTGAGAGTTATGTTCTAACATCATACGTCGTCAACCATGAGAGGTAATGATCTATTTTCTAAGTTCTCAAGTACTAACAGACAACAGCAATACTATTTCAAAGGTTTCTATTGCCATAATACAGCAATGATACATTCATGATGATTAACTTCTCATAGAAACGCAGAAAAAGACATTATCATCATATTATATTTGTTGTAAGCATATTACCTTATTCAGCAATGAAGAGCACAGCGAATACCGAAGCCTCCCTTCAATCCTCACTACCAACCACCACAGATAAGCTCCATCTGTTATCTCTCTGTCGATTCCTATGACAAAACCCGACAGACTTCCCCCTGAACTCACTCCTCTCTCTGCCGTTTATTTCCTCCTTTCAAAAACTACCACAGTCTCCTTCCACGATGAAGGATTCAAATGCCTTTCCCTATATTCTCTGCCACATCACTCTTTCTAAAGCCTACGACAGTCCCTCCAAAACTCACCTTAGTGATGGGGCATCAGTCATTAATTTGTGGTTTCTCGAAACTCAACCGCCCATCCTCCTCCCTCTCGCACTATGGTGAGAGTGGCTAAAACATTAAAAGACTACCGAAACAAGCCTAAACTCAGGGAAGTCGATTTAACTGAGTATAACCGACTTCATTACTTACTACGACCACAAGAAAGATTAAAGTTCCTTCGGTGATGTGGCTTGCTAAAGGACATAACAACTCCGTCCTTACTAGAACAAAAAGGCATCTAACTTTCCAAGACCAACTTAAAGATTGAATTGAGGAGTTAAACCCAACAAGTAGTGGATAAACAAATGCCTAAGGCATCTCTATGGCTGAATAAGAAAAGGAGATAAAGACCACTCTAGATAAGAGACTCAAGGTCAGACCAAAAATAACTCGCAGTCAAAGCAAAAGGAAAGGACTCATGCTAAACGACGACCATAATAAATTATTTCACGTTATGGCTTCAAATCGACATTCGTCGATCTACAAGAAAGGAATAAATTCACAACACAAGTTCGACGCATTTTACTACAATCACGACGGATTGATCGTAACGCAAACGAGTTTCTTACATCGTTAGACGCACAAAGCCGACTTCTCACATCTTTCGACTACGAGACATGATTTACAATTTCGCCACAAGAAGGTTCATTTAATTACTTATAAACGAGATAATAAATGTCTATATAAGTCAACTTGCTATGGAGGACTATCGACGACTCCAAGATTCTATATGACAACTTTCGACTAAGATGTTACACTTTATCCTCTGATGTCGACATCTAGTTAACTAACCCAACCGACAAACAAGACTAAATTGATGGTTCCAAGGTTTATCTACCTGTTTGGCGTTCTCATTAACAAACACCCATGGTTAATTTCCAGAGTCTATACTCTCTCTCGAAGATACTTTCTCTTCCTGTAGAACATGGTCCACCTGTTCCTGCAACGACAGTCTCACATACAATTTTGTGGTCAAAGCACCTATATTCCATATCACATCATAATATATCCAAAACATCATTGCATTTAACAAAAAGACATTTAGGCTACAATATCACATTGATCATAATCAATAGACTTCTATAATTTCATAGAACTAACTTTGTATAATAATTCATCAGTTTCCATGTCGTCCACAACATATTATATTACTGAAAATTTAAAGAAAGTAAATAACATAATTGATTCCAAAAGGAGGGATGTAACATATCCTTCCCCTTTAAAAATCATCGTCCCCGATGATTAAGTTTATCAAGCAAAATTTCAACTTAAAACAAACTTTTTATAATGCAACATTAATGTTTTTGAAAAGTTTAGGAAATCTTTGGTAAATATCTTTATAGTCTTCCCAAGTGGCGCTATCCTCGCCATATTGGTCCCACTGTATTTTGCATTGCAAAACTTCTCGATTATGTAAACGAAGTTTACGCATTTCGAGCACCTTGAGTGGCTCGATCACAACCACCCCGAGTTCTTGCATCTGTAAGGAATTCCAGTTAAGGATGTGGTTATTACCTACAAAATATTTCTTTAAATACGAAACATGAAAAACATTATGCATCTTAGACAAGGCTGGAGGTAGAGCAACTTTGTAGGCAACCGGATTGATAATCTCAAGAACTTCGAAAGGTCTGACATAACAAGGAGCCAATTTTGAAGATTTACCAAATTTTATAGAACTCTTTTGGGGTTTCACTCGCAAAAGCACTTTCTCGCCAACAGAGAAGTGTCTAGGCACTCGTTTGTGACCTGCATAACTCTTTTGCCTGTCATTGGCTTCTGCCAACCTCTTCCTAATCACTTTAACTTTTTCTTCCATATCAGCAAGCATTTCAGGTCCAATGCTTATCCTATCTTCCAGCTTATCCCAGCTTATAGGAGTTCTGCATTTCCTTCCATATAATGCTTCAAATGGCGCCATCTTAATGGCAGAATGATAGGAGTTGTTATAGGCAAATTCGACAAGAGGTAGATATTCCTCCCATCTGTATTGCTGATCCATGCAATACATTCTCAAAAGGTCTTCTAATACCTGATTCACTCTTTCTGTCTGTCCATCAGTTTCGGGATGATAAGCAGTACTTACATTCAGTTTAGTCCCTAATGCAGAAAATAAGGTTTGCCAAAATTAGGAAGTTATCCGTGCATCTCTATTAGATATTATCTTTTCAGGTACCCCATGCAATTTGAAAATTTCTTGCACAAATTTTTCAGCCAAAAGATGTGCTCCATCTATCAAATTTCCCGGTATGAAATGTGCAACCTTGGTTAGTTTGTCCACAACAACCAATATTGCATCATGCCTATTTTTAGACATTGGTAACCCCTAGACAAAATCCATACTAATAACTTGCCATTTCCACTCTGGAATATCATGCGGGTATAACAATCCAGCAGGATGTTGGTGTTCTACTTTAACTCTCTGACACTCCAAACAACTAGCTA
Organism: Cunninghamia lanceolata; assembly: GCA_027924645.1. Taxonomy (NCBI): domain Eukaryota; kingdom Viridiplantae; phylum Streptophyta; class Pinopsida; order Cupressales; family Cupressaceae; genus Cunninghamia; species Cunninghamia lanceolata. The sequence goes on along the minus strand of BSBN01001026.1, from coordinate 3,648,914 downwards.
CAAACTTTGCAGCATCGCTTTTCATTCCCTTCCAGAAATATAATGGCTTGACATCCGCTAACAGTTTTGTTACACCAGGGTGTCCAGAGTAAGGAGCACAGTGAACTTCCTTCCACACAAGGTTTCTAAGTTCTACTGAATCAGGAACATAGATTCTTCCCTTGAATCTCATCAATCCATTGGATTCAAAACTGAATCCGTCATATCTTGGGTCCTTAGGGTTTGAGTGCAGAGCCTGTTTCACTTGTTCATAATACTCATCCCCAGATAAGTTTTGCAATACTAAGTCTTTAAAGTTAGCATGTATGGAGATTATAGAGGCTATGTGCCTTCTTCTACTTAAGGCATCAGCTACTTGGTTTTCCTTGCCTTTGATATAAGAAATTTCAAAGTCATAATCTGATATTAATTCCAACCATCTCCTTTGCCTTGCATTGAGATTAGGTTGTGTGAATATGTAGCGAAGGCTTTGGTGATCAGATTTTAAAATAAAAGTCCTTCCCAACAAATAATGTCGCCACATCTGAAGGGCGTGAACGACTGCTGCCATCTCTAGGTCATGAGGAGCGTAGTTCTGCTCATAGTTTTTCAGCTTCCTAGACTCATAGGCTACTACCCTGCCATCTTGCATAAGCACACCTCCCAATCCTTCCCCCGAGGCATCAGTGATAACCTCAAACTCTCCCTCAAGATCAGGAACTTTCAGAATTGGAGCGGTTGTTAATTTTTCTTTTAACAAGTCAAACGCCTTCTGACATTCATCCGTCCAAACAAACCTTTTTCCCTTTCTCTGTAAGGAGGTAATTGGGCTAGCAATGCTTGAGAAATTCAACACAAATTTCCTGTAATACCCTGCCAATCCCATGAAACTTCGTACCTCTGACACATTGGTAGGTTCAGGCCATTCTATAATAGGTTTTAATTTGGCCGGATCAACTGATATCCCATAGGCTAATATTATGTGCCCCAAATACTATACTTCTTTCTGAAAGAAGGTGCACTTTGAGAGTTTCGCATACAATTTGTGTTCCCTTAAACGTTGCAAGACTATTTGAAGATGTCGTGCATGCTCCTCTTCATTTTTGGAATAGATCAGGATATCATCAATAAAAACTAGCACAAACTTATCAAGACAATCTCTGAATACACTATTCATGAGATTCATGAAAGCAGCAGGTGCGTTGGTCAATCCAAACGGCAACACCGTGAACTCATAATGACCATACCTCGTTCTAAATGTTGTCTTGGGAATATCTTCGTCTTTCAATCTTAACTGATGGTATCCAGATCTCAGATCTATCTTGGAAAAGACCAATGCGCCACGCATTTGTTCAAATAGATCATCAATTTGTGGCAAGGGATACTTGTTCTTTATAGTTGCCTTGTTAAGCATCCTATAGTCTATACATAGCCTGAGAGTTCCATCTTTCTTTTTGACAAAGATAACTGGGGCTCCCCACGGTGATACACTTGGTCTAATTAGATTCTTAGACAATAGCTCCTACAACTGAGCTTTTAATTCCATAAGTTTTGTGGTAGTCATACGATACGGAGCTTTAGAGATAGGCTCCGATCCTGGTTTAATATCTATGCCAAAGTCAAATGCTCTCTTCGGAGGCAAGCCTGGTAATTCCTCGGGGAATACATCCCTAAAGTTGCATAGATATGGATATCTTTCCTCAAATGATTGTTTCTCCGAGGTTTCCTCTACTAGGTCTATCTTGACTGCAAAAAGTTGACATCCCTTTCGCCTAGCCTGCTTTAGTTGTTTTGAAGAAATGGATCTAACCCTTATTTCCCTTTGAATTCCTTGGAGATTTACAGTTTTGCCCGTCTCATCTAGACATTCAATGGTTTTATGAAAGCAATCTACTTTGGCTCGATGTTTCCACAACCAATTCATTCCTAGGATGACATCGTAGGACCCTAAAGGTGCTACGTACAAATTTGCCTCAGTGGTGAAGTTAGAAACATCAATCCTAGCTTTGAACAAACATTGCTCTACCTGAGCCTTTGAGTTATTTGCATACTCTACTGTCCAAGGTTTTGACATAAAGCCTGCTTTTCTAGAAAATATACTTAAGACTCTAGGTGACACAAAATTTTCTGTTGCACCAGTATCAAATAGAATAGAAACAGGAACTCTGAATAAAGTACCTGTCATCTCAATAGGAGTAATCTGATACTCCGCTTGCCGATTGTCAAGAGCGGCATGAATCCTTTGCTGAAAGGCTTCCTGTTGTGAAGGAAGCTCCGTGTTCCTAGGCCTCCCATTCGGCTTCTTGTTAGGGCAACGGTTGGCATAATGATCTCCTCCACAAGAAAAGCATCCTCCTATAGGTCCTTGCTTCTCAGATGGCCTACTTGCAGAATCACCATTCTTCTTAAAATTTAGATTTCTCTTAAAATCTTCACCTCTTCGCTCATTACCAAATCCTCCTTGATTCTTTCGATTTCCCCTATCAAACCTCCTGTTTCCATATCCCTTCTCATTTTTCCTTTTATAAGACTGATCATTGTAGTTCTTATCAAACTTCTTGCGTTTCTTGTCATGGTAAGCAGAGATAGATTTGATCTTCTGTTCCTGTTTTATTGCCTTTTCATAAACTTGATCCATTGTGCTTGGACCATGTACCTCCACCTCACCGCCGATCTGAGGATTGAGTCCCATGATGAACTTTCTAATTCGAAACCTTTCATCCTTTTGGTATTGAGGAACATACTTCAGTAGTCTAGTGAATTTTTCTGCATACTCGACCACAGATAGTTCACCTTGCCTGAGGTTTTGGAAATCCATTAACTTCTGATCAAAGTATAACTGAGCTAACCACCGTTTTCGGAATAGTTCCACGAACTCATCCCATGTCACCTTCAAGGGACTTAATTCTAGCTCCATTTTCTTATTCATCCACCAAGTGGATGCTTCCCCAGACAGCTGATAGGCTCCCCACACGGCTTTAGTAACCTCAGAGTAATTTCTGATCTCAAAATATTTCTCCATCTCCATCAACCATGCTTCTGCTGCATCTCCAGTTTTTGTTCCATCGAACTTTGGAGGGTTAACCTTCTTCATATCCTTAGATAACTCTAATGCAAGCTTATCCTTGGTTCTTCTTTGGGCTTCACTGTCGTCAGGATGTTCACTTGACGTGTCATTATCCCAATGTTTACTCTTGCTGTATAATGTGAGTTCTCGAGTACTAACAGACAACAACAATACTATTTCAGAGGTTTCTATTGCGATAATACAGCAATGATACATTCATGATGATTAACTTCTCACAGAAACGCAGAAAAAGACATTATCATCATATTATATTTGTTGTAAGCATATTACCTTATTCAACAATGAAGAGCACAGCGAATGCCAAAGCCTCCCTTCAATCCTCACTGCCGACCACCACAGATAAGCTCCTTCCGTTATCTCTCTATCGATTCCTATGATAAAACCCGACAGACTTCCCCCTGAACTCACTCCTCTCTCTGCCGTTTATTTCCTCCTTTCAAAAACCACCACAGTCTCCTTCCACGATGAAGGATTCAAATGCCTTTCCCTATATTCTATGCCGCATCACTCTTTCTAAAGCCCACGACAGTCCCTCCAAAACTCACTCCTCACTCCTCAGAAGTTGATCCTCCTCAGAAAACTGATCCCTCTCCCTAAAACCTCTCACCTCTACGCGGTTTTTCTTCCACTTCTCCACTGCTTCCCACTACTCAATCGCTCTCCTTTAACGTAGCGACAGACCTCTCTCCTTTAATGTAGTGACAGACCTCTCTCTTCTCTCCTCTCCGTCGATAGTCTCCCCCTATATCCCATGATACAGGAGTGAAAAGTGGCATTTTTTTTCCTATTGTTTTTCCTTTTTTCCACCACCGACAGTCTCCTCTCTGCCTTTTCTACACGTCCGAGTCTCCACTTACTCGCCCATTCCACTACTAACTACCTCCCTCTATGATGAAGGCCCTCAACCATCTTCAACTGTCGTTTCCTAACTCTTTGCAACGACAGACTTCTCCTTTACTTCCCACCTCGCGAAGGAATCTCTCCCATTAAGTTTCTCTCTCCATTTGTAACTACCACTTCGCATATCTCCCATACCGTGCAGGTGCAACTCCCTAACATTCTGCGGTTTAGTTAATGATTCAACCCAATCACCCCTGATGCCTTTGCACTCACCTTAGTGATGGGGCATCAGTCATTAATTTGCAGTTTCTCAAAACTCAACCGCCCATCCTACTCCCTCTCGCACTATGGTGAGAGTGGCTAAAACATTAAAAGACTACCGAAACAAGCCTAAACTCAGGGAAGTTGATTTAACTGAGTATAACCGACTTCATTACTTACTACGACCACAAGAAAGATTAAATTTCCTTCGGTGATGTGGCTTGCTAAAGGACATAACAACTCCATCCTTACTAGAACAAAAAGGCATCTAACTTTCCAAGACAAACTTAAAGATTGAATTGAGGAGTTAAAACCAACAAGTAGCGGATAAACAAATGCCTAAGGCATCTCTATGGTTGAATAAGAAAAGGAGATAAAGACCACTCTAGATAAGAGACTCAAGGTCAAACCAAAACTCATGCTAAATGATGACCATAATAAATTATTTCACGTTATGGCTTCAAATCGACATTCGTCGATCTACAAGAAAGGAATAAATTCACAACACAAGTTCGACGCGTTTTACGACAATCACGACGGATTGATCGTAACACAAACGAGTTTCTTACATCGTTAGACGCACAAAGACGACTTCTCGCATCTTTCGACTACGAGACATGATTTACAATTTTGCCACAAGAAGGTTCATTTAATTACTTATAAACGAGATAATAAACGTCTATATAAGTCGACTTGCTATGGAGGACTTACGACGACATCGACGACTCCAAGATTCTATATGACAACTTTTGACTAAGATGTTACACTTTATCCTCTGACGTCGACATCTAGTTAACTAACCCAACCGACAAACAAGACTAAATTGATGGTTCCAAGGTTTATCTACGTGTTTGGCGTTCTCATTAACAAACACCCATGGTTAATTTCCAGAGTCTATACTCTCTCTCGAAGATACTTTCTCTTCCTGTCGAACATGGTCCACCTGTTCCTGCAACAACAGTCTCACATACAATTTTGTGGTCAAAGCACCTATATTCCATATCACATCATAATATATCCAAAACATCATTGCATTTAACAAAAAGACATTTAGGCTACAATATCACATTGATCATAATCAATAGACTTCTATAATTTCATAGAACTAACTTTGTATAATAATTCATCAGTTTCCATGTCGTCCACAACATATTATATTACTAAAAATTTAAAGAAAGTAAATAACATAATTGATTCCAAAAGGAGGGATGTAACAATATTAGAATCGAAACTAACTAGAAATTCTCTATGGGTGATCCTAAGTGGCTCAAGGTCAATCTTGAGTAGTGTAAAACTAATCTTTGAGACATGGATATGATCTATTAGTCATTAGGCTTTCTAGTTCATTGTAATTCCTAATATTTGAATATGTGTAAGGACGATAGTATTTAGAAATACATTATTGGGAGTGGCTGAATTACAAGGGTCGTCTTCTCCTCGGTCAACCCCCTTGTTGGAACAACTTTATAGCCTTAGACAAATGTTGGAAGACAACATACATAAGTGTGTAATTGACCTATATGCAAATTTTAATCCAGTTGATTTTTTCTAATGTGCCAAATTTGAGTGTTCCTAGAATCTTTGCACTTTGATAATCAAATATTCCTTGTTATTCTTAGATGATTCCTTGATGTGTTTAATTCAATAGATGAATGCCTTTAAATACCAAGACATAACAATAAATTATGCAAACGTGTACCATGTCAACTCCCAATAATTAGTAGGAAAGGGTGGGAGTCGATAATTTGAACTTACAAAATTAAAGTTTGGAGTCAATGTTGAGTGGCTTGGGATTGAACTCGAGCGTTGCGAGATTAACCTAGGACAAGGGAATACAAATCTTGGGATCTAGAACAAGTATGTGGAAGTCTAGATTGATAATGACGTGAATGTGTGTAAATGGGGCTAAGACAAGGTCAAATGCATAGAAATGTGTAAGTAAGAGTAAATGTAGATGAATTAGGATAAGGGAAACGAGCCAATTTAGCACAAGAGTGCATCACTTGTTGATATGTAATTGTATTTATTCATTCCAGAAAAGTGGGCCCAAAACTAAATGGGAATTGGCATGGGTATACAAATTTCACTATTACTTTTTGTCCCTACTTTAAGGTGCACATGAATCTAGCATGAACATGTATTTCAAAGTATATGCCATTCTCAACCAATATGAAAAGTAAATATCTAGACGTAAAAGGATATGGGGCCAATGTAAAGTAATGAACCCATCTTGAAGTCTTCACATGTTCCTCTCCTTGGCATAAGATCTCCATAAGAACTTGTAAAATAGAGGAAATATATGTAATGAGTAGATTTTTCCACACAAGTGAAATAGGAACAAATAACAAATTTATTTAATTTTCTAAGAAAATGAGAAAGTGTGAAAAAGGGAAGCATTGGGAATTCTTCCTATACAATGAGTGATACGGTAATATCTCCACCTAGTGCAAGAACAATAATTTGGTATGGCACTTCAGGCATGACCATGTTATGTGATTAAGATCCATTTGGGTATGGTGATGAGTCTCTCTCTAGAATAAAGTATTGTCTAAAATCTCAATATAGTAATGTTAGTGACATTATATGCCCCTCCGATTGGTTGCATAAAACATATGTAAAGAATTAGAGGAGATGTATAAACACAATACATGAAAGTAAATGCAATATAGGAAGATGTAAACATGTAGGCACACACATCACACAAATTCATGTAATAAATGTCACATATAGCATCATGTGACAAGTAAGTAGGAGAATAGCTAATGATAGGCATGTAAGACACATAAACTAGAGATAGCCATCAAGGTACATAAGACAAGGTTTCCCCCAATATAGGTTAGTGATAAATGTATATCATGTAGGAACATAGGAAATAAGTATACAAGGCATATGAAATAAGGTTTCCCCAAGTATAGGCAAACCATAGAGTAAGGATGGCACTAAGGGTGAGATCAAGATAAGTATATGTAACATGGGAGAAGGAATGGTGTCCCCAATGTAGTAGGATAGCTCTAGGAACATGATAAGGCAAGTGAACACAAATAAGGACAACATGATATGTAAGAAATAAGCATATCGAGCATAAGATACTATGAGCATAAGGAAGTGGCACAATAAGGCTCATAAATGGAAATATAAGAATCATCATCAACATGGAAACATGATAAGGATAATAAAGCCTATAGTAAAAGCATGACAAGGACCATAAGGCATGGACCATGGAAGCATAATCAAATAAATATGAGAGGCATATAGCAACCAAAATATAGATCATGGTAAAGATAAGACATAAATATGGAAGTAGAATTAGATAAAGATGAGGAGCATAAGAAATCAAAGATCATAAGAGAAGGATAAGGATGCATAAGACAATATCAATCATTAAAATAGGAAATAATATGTAAATGAGTAACTGAAGTGGTAAACATGAGCAAACACAAGAGTAAAGTAAGGCATGTAAGAACATAGTAGTAGGCAAGGAAAACATAAGCAAGCATAGAAGGTGAATTTATGAGAATGGGAACAACAAAGTAAACACGACATATAATCAGAAAGATCAAAGTAGAAATCAAGCAAAAGGCAAAGTGAAAACTAAAAATATAGGTATATAGATATATATTCTATATGGGTGCTCATGAATCAACAAACAAATCTAGGAGGATCATCATCATCCTCCAAAATATCACTAGTAGAATTTGGGCAAATAAATGACTACGTGACTAAAAATTTTAGTCACGACAACTAAAAGTGACTAAATTCTAATCATTTTTTGCAACATAGCTATAAATGACTAAGTAAATGACTAATTTGATCGTCAGGTAAAATCACAACTATAAATGACTAAATAATTAGTCACAAGAATAAAAATTAGAAATATGGGCGCAAAAAGTGAAAAGGGATGGGTGCCAAAAGTGAAAAGGAGTTTTTTCCAGACCCACGCATCACAAAGGTCTAGGGTTTCCTGGTTTTGGTGTGAAAGGAGCTCCAATGTTGATATTGAAGGAGTTTAAAGATTTTTGTCACCACGTTGCAGAAGTTCAGGAGAGATTCTTGGACCACGTTGCTGGCTGAGAAGGAGGCATAGATATTGTGGGGATGAAGGAAATTAGTAGTTTTAGAGGTCTAGGGATTTCAGGCATTCATCAATACTAATGACTGGCTATCAAGCATCCTCCATGGAAGTTGTTCAGGGTTTTCACGGTATGTGCTTTTATCCCTCAGAATAATATGAGGATAAGCTTCAATTTTTTTGTTTTTCTAACTTATGGAGTTTAGTTTTTACATTGGAAATGAAATTGTGTCCCACACAAACATCTGCATATAGATTCAATGCTCGATAATTCTAGATTAATGTATGCAAATCCTCTTTCAAGCCCTTAATTCTATTGACTCATAATTCAACGACCCTTTTTACAGGTGATATTCAAAGCCCTTTTGTAGCCCTTAATGATTCCTAATTCCTTTCTGTTCAAAAGGGAAAAGGGTTTTTAATTGATTCTAATTCCTTTGTGTTCAAAAGGGCAAAGGGTTTTCAATTGATTCTAATTCATGGCATAGAAGCACACTTATTTGGTGGTTAATGCTCCCACTACAAATATTGTAGCGGTTGCAGAGCACAACATAGCTCTTCTTGTCTCCATGGCACAGAATGTGCCCCAGGCCAGCGCTTCCATGAAACAAGGTTAGCTTTACATTTCTTAATTGCTCTGTTTTGACTTTTCTTTGTTTAACAGAAAGTAGCTTCAAGAAATTGTGTGAAGAAAGACGAATACTTATAACTTGGATGTTCTTTTGTTTGCATTAAGAATTTTCAATAAAGCTAATAAAAGTTATTGAAGCTTTGTTGATTGAGATACAGAGCAAGTTGTCTTAGCCAATAAAAATTTGTTAAGAAATTTAACAAAGACTTAAGATTTAGTAATGTTTTAGCAGTTCTTTCTTCCTTTCGAAGTGTTGTGTACAAATCGACTAATCTTTTTGTGTTTTGTAGGACTATATAGTCCTTTTAGATTATTATTTTGTCATTTAAGTTCTTTTTCCCTTAGATTTAAAGAAGCAAATTTTGGGGGGAAAATTTTTTACTGTTCTATTTTTGTCCATATGTGACAAATCTCAGTTACAAATTAACAAATCTTGTCGTGCTTGAAGTGAAGTGTTTGGAATTGCTTTCTCTAAAAGAAACCAAGCAAAAAATCATTTTGTTTTTAGTTAACTCTTGCTAACATACTTTTGGAATAAATGTTTAACTACATTACTTCAAGTGTGAAGAATTTTGTTTTCTGCTTATAATACATTCATTAAGAGCTGTAGTAGAAAGCTTCTTATGTTGAAACCCATCCTGTAAACTTGCTTTAAGATACATTTAGGAGGCTTTATGGATTTTTTGTGATTTATACATCTTTTGTTTTGATAGTAAATGACATCAGATTCTTTCTAAAATTGAAATGATTTATTAATTATGGTTTTATGATGATCAAATGTTTTATTTAGAAGGGGTTAATATGTGGCATTTTTATGTGTAGGAAGAATAGATTGTGATGCAACATTTGGGATGGACGGTTCAGGCAAACTTGGATTGCTATCAGTGACATAACCAGGTTGGAGAGTACCTTGACCCAATCTAAAACACTTTCGGGTGTTTTCGCTTGGAAGCAGAACTTGAGTATAGGAATACAAATGTCGATGGACAGAGAAAATCATAAATCTGTTGGTCCAATTTTGGATCCGATTTGAGGTCGTGAATATCAGACATAGAAAGTTCCTACATTCTAAAGATAAAATCATAAATCTGCCAGTCCAATTTGAGATCCAATTTGAATTCATGAAGCTCTGACATAGAAAGTTCCTACATTCTAAAGATAAAATCATAAATCTGATTGGTCCAATTGTAAGGATTTGTCTTTTTAATTATACTTTGTGACATTTGTCTTGATACAAATTGTTACTTTAGAATTATGGTATTGCTTTTCTTCTAATGTTTTCAACCCTCATTTCAGGGAAGAGCTCCGAGATGGTTCCTTCAGATGGAGACTACACTTTTCCGCTATAGGTTTCGTCTAGAAGCACCAGAAGCTCAGGTATTGTCATACTCAAAGCAAAAGTAGGAGTCATGTAATTACAAGATACTCATTTTTAGAGCTTTGGTTAAGAACTTTAAATGTTTGTCTATGTGCACAGAGAATGTTCATGGAGTGCAAACTTCCTTACAAAGTAATTACCACAACAGAGTTTGAGGTGAATTGCACTTGCTATTTTATGCTGATATGGATATGTTCTAACATGTAGTTAAGTGTTGTAGCATTATAGATGGGCTAAATAGTTGTTCATATACCATTGTTTCTAATTCAAAATTGCTCTACCTTATTCTAGGAGCAAATCATAGGGGGAGTCTATACATAAGACACCATTGTTTCAAATTCAAAATTGTTGTCTCTTTCACAATTGTTTGCTTCATTTATTTGATCTAAGACAACCTGCTGTATAGAAGATGCTCTCAAAATCATAGTAAAATCCTTTATTCTGGGAAGACTGTTCAGAATCTTCCCATCATAACAATGAACAAAAGCATTAGTCATTAACCTGAACTTTGCAAGAGTTTCATCAAATTCTACTTTTCCACTCTCTTTTCCATTCTAAATTTTATTCCCAATTTCATCCATGAAGAATTTCCTCAGCCTATAGATCCTACTGTTAGCCATAACTTTACCAAGTGTCGAGGATAGCTTCGAGTTTTTACCCAAGCAGAAATTGATAAAATTCAGCCTTACCAGATATAATGTGTTGAAAAGCTCTTTGCAGTTATTCTAGAAAAGAGTTCCTGAGAGTATAATGCGCAGTTTTGAATTAACCTTTTTGCATGAATTCCATTGTATCTGGTATTGACAAAATTTGGCCTTACCAAATAATGGAATTCATGCAAAAAGGTTAATTCAAAACTACGCATTATACTCTCATGAACTCTTTTCCAGAATAACTTCAAAAAGCTTTTCAACACATTGTATCTGGTAAGGCCGAATTTTGTCAATTGTTGCTTGGGTAAAAACTCGAAGCTATCCTCAACACCTGGTAAATTTATGGCTAACAATAGGATCTATAGGCTGAGGAAGTTCTTCATGGATGAAATTGGAAATACAATTTAGAATGGAAAAGAGTGGAAAAGTAGAACTTGATGAAACTCTTGCAAAGTTAAGGTTAATGACTAATGCTTTTGTTCATTGTTATGATGGGAAGATTCTGAACAGTCTTCCTGAAATAAAGGATTTTACTGTGATTTTGAGAGCATCTTCTATACAACAGGCTATCTTAGATCAAATAAATGAAGCAAATAATTGTGAAAGAGCCAACAATTTTGAATTTGAAACAATGGTGTCTTATGTATAGACTCCCCATGTGATTTTCTCCTAGAATAAGGTATAGCAATTTTGAATTAGAAACAATGGTATATGAACAACTATTTAGCCTATCTGTTATGCTAAAAAAATTAACTACAAGTTAGAACATATCCATATCAGCATAAAATAGCAGGTGCAATTCACCTCAAAATCTGTTGTGGTAATTGCTTTGTAAGGAAGTTTGCACTCCTCCATGAACATTCTTTGTGCACATCATTATGTTGGTTATTATCTAGATCTCCTTTGTGATCAAAAGAATAGTGAAGTTCATTGCATAACTCATGACCATTTTGTAGTGCTATGATCTAGTGCTCTTTTACTTCTTACTCACTCTGTTCTCAATCAGCATGTGCAAATGACTTAGAGGATAGATCTTTGATTTTAATGGCCTTGCATAGCACTTGAAGAAATTTCCATTCATGCCTTAGCATTTAACAACCATATAGGGCATATGAAACATAGCTTATTGAAATCATTGTTGACACAAAACTCCTGAAGATCACACCCTAGACTGCTAGACAACTTCCTCCATTCATGTCACAATGCAAGGTCCATGTAGGTTGAAAGTATTGCCCTTGAAAACATACCACTATATTGATAATGTCTTGAGGACTAAGGGTCCCACTTGGAGGTAAAGAATAATCTCATATGCATTCATTCTCAAGTTCATATTTCAATTTGTTATATTTATGTGCAGCTTCTAATGAGATTGGTGAACTGCATTGTGTAAAATGAGAAGCTCCTTCAACCAATTGTGTTGTTTCCTGAAGTTGATGGCACGGAAGAATCTGCAGCATTGTCTTCCAACATTGAAATCACTGACCTTCAAAACAAAGATACTAGGACTATCCCTTCAACATTTGTGAAGTCGCTACCTTAATCAAATTGGTCACTGTCCTTTCATCATCTTTGTTTGGCATTTTACTGTACTATGATAGTCCTCTCACAATGACCACCATATCGTGAATGTGAAAATTTTGAACCCATCACTTGGATAGTCAAAACTTCCACCTCACAGCCACAAGAATAAGATACATTGAGAATGCACAGTCCCAAGTATGTGTATCAGACTCAATGATCCTTATTTTTTGTCATATGTTGTAGTTACAAGTGCCCTGCTAGACATACATGAAAATGTGGAAGCATAGACAAGGCAAGCGAACTGTTTCAAAAAATGCCTCAAAGAAATGTGATATCATGGATACTCGCTCTCTCGTAAGCACTTCAAGTCATGCATGCAGTGATGTGGGGCTTTCCCGCATCACCGCAGGCATGACTTGAAGTACTTGCAGGAGAGCAGTTGATGCAAGAATTAGAAACCCCCACATCACCCGCTCTCCATAAGCACTTCAATTCATGCCTGCGGTGATGCAAGAAATCCCCGCATCACCGCAGGCATGACTTGAAGTGCTTGCAAGAGAGTGGGTATCCATGATATCATAGATAGGATGCTGTCAAAGGTTGTCGAATTTGGATTTACACCTACTAACTGCATTTCCTTGAAATTTTCTAAAGCCTTTTCAAAAAATTCATTTTATGCATATCCTACAATCATTGCATTCCAAGAGATGACATCTCTTTGAGCCATTCCATCGAACAGTTCATGTGCCTTATCTATACTTCCACATTTTGCATACATGTCTACCAGAGCATTTCCAACTATAATATCTAACAAAAATCCCCCTTCCATTATGTTATGATGGATGTCCATACCCTGTTTCAAAGCTCCCATTTTGGCATAGGCAGGGAGGATGCTGGCAAAGGTTGTCAAATTTGGCTTTACGCCTACTAATTGCATTTACTTGAAAGTTTCTAAAGGCTTTTCAAAAACTCCATTTTGTGCATATCCCGCAATCATTACATTCTATGAGATGACATCTCTTTGAGGCATTCTGCCAAATAGTTCACATGCCTTGTCAATGCATACATGTCTACCAGGGCAGTTGAAACTACATCTGACAAAATTCCTTTATCCATTACTTTTTGATGGATGTCCATACCTTGTTCCAATGCTCCCATTTTGGCACAGGCAGGAAGGATGCTGGCAAAGGTTGTGGAATTTGGATTTACACCTACCAATTGCATTTTCTTGAAATTTTCTAAAGTCTTTCCAAAAAATCCATTTTGTGCATATCCAGCAATAATTTCTCTCCCCACATCCCCACACACACACAAAAGTTCCTTCATGGGGATGCATGGAGAGCTTGCCATCCCGCACCCTCATGCCCTGGCTCCTTGTGGGGTTGTAAGGGAGCCTAGACTGCATAAAGATAAGTAGGTGAGGCAACAATCACACCAAATGAAATACCCAACAGATGTATTCCCTGAATTTCTAAGTAGGTTCATCCTGCATGGTTGCATTACTTACACCGCTCTTCATTCTTCTTTCGTCCTTTATATTGCAGTCGATCAGGAGGCTAACAATATGAACACACTACCATTCAAATCATTGTACATACCATGAAAGTTTCATGTCACCTTCTCAATCATATGAGTTCTCTCTAAGTGGTTAAAAGATCTCTCTAATCTTTCTCTATATGCAGTCCATGAGACCACATTTTTGCTCTTCCTACATCCCCACACACACACACACAAAAGATCCTTCGTGAGGATGCAGGGAGAGTCACCATCCTGCGCCCTCATGCCCTAGCTCCTTGTGGGGCTGCAGGGGAGCAATCATTCCAAATGAAATACCCAATAGATGTCTTCCTTGAATTTCTAAGCAGGTTCATCCTGCACGGCTGCATTACTTACACCTCTCTTCATTCTTCTTTCCTCCTTTATATTGCAGTCGATCAGGAGGCTCTCTCTAAGATCTCTCTATGCAGTCCACGAGACCACATTTTTTTAGGCATTATATCAAACAATTCATGTGCCTTGTCCATGGTTCCACATTTTGCATACATGTCTACTAGGGCAGTTGCAACTACAACATTTGACAAAATTCCTCTATCCTTCATGCTTTGATGGATGTCCATACCCTATTCCAAAGCTCCCACTTTGGCACATGCAGGGAGGATGCTGGAAAAGGTTGTGGAGTTTGGCTTTACACTACCAATTGCATTTGCTTGAAAGTTTCTAAAGTCTTCTCAATTAAAAGTTTAATTTGTGCATATCCTACAATCATTTTGGATGGATGTTGATTTCTATATTAGAGGTGATGATATGATATGATAGTTGTTAATGATAGTGATGTGATAAGTGACAGGACTAATGATGGACTGAGTGAACTTGTAACAGTCTAGCAGATGACATACAGTGCATACCTAGGTAATAGTAGTAGTGATGAACTATTTTCAAGAAATTTGGAAAAGATATAGTGATGTCAAAGGTAGTCAAGGCATTCAATAGAGGGGCAATGTTCTATGTTGATGGGAGGTAGAGTACAAGTGAAAGCATGTCAGAATAATGAGCTAGGTAGTGGCAGTCATGAGGCATTGTTATTTTATAAAGGGAAAATGCATGACAGTAGGTTGACAAGTGATTGGACAATGCATTTCAAGAAGCTACAAGTTTGATTAGGACAATGCATAGCCTAGTCATGAGGAAATATTGTTGAATAATAGTCCATGACAATTGAGGCATCCTACCAAAGATGACAATCATCAGAGGCATAATCATCAGAGATAAGGATAGTTTATTGCTACAAGTAACAATTCATAGTGGCATCTTATGAACTAAAGCAAGTTGGGTGCATGAGATAGGATCTCTGCAGAGATGATAGTGTGATCTTGAACTAGGACTATGAGCTTCAATATGGGACAATCATGGATTTGTGAAGAAGACATCTATGAATGTCTTTGTGCTTCTATGCTCTGTGGTACTCAAAAAATCAGTTTCTTGCTCATTCTTTGAGCTATGTATTGTAACCATGAAGGTTTTTTTAGCAAAGTGAAAACATTGTAACTTATTTTCAAATTTGTATGATGTTTGTAAGCATTTTTTATTAATAAAACAAGCTATTTTTACCTTCTCAAAGTTGTTTCATTGTGCAAGCTTCAAAATATACTACTAAATATACTAATGAATAAATGCAAGATTCAAAATGACTAAATATACTACTAATTGACGTCAATTAATAATTAAATTGACTAAATATACTACCAATTGACAAAAATCAGTGAACAATGAATAAATATACTACCAAATTGATCAAAATGATGATTAAAATTAATGACTAAATACAATACCAATGGACAAAAATCAGTGAATAAAAATGACTAAATAAGTGACCAGTTAACAACAATCAATGACTAAATAGAGCAGTAAATAAAAAATGACTAAATAAGTGACCAGTTAACAACAATCAATGACTAAATTAATGACTAAATATAGCAGTAAATGAAAAATGACTAAATAAGTGACCAGATTACAACAATCAATTACTAAATCAATGACTAAATATACTACCAAATCGATGAAGCAAAACAACCAATAGATGACTAAAATAGTTTAGTCATCAATTTGGTCGTGTTATAAATGACTGGCAATAAACTACTAATGGTCACGTGACCATGTTTGGTCATTTATAAGTAGTTTTTAGTAGTTTTTTAGTAATATATTGCTCTTTTTGTACTAGTGTATCATCTTCATCCCAAAGTGTTTCATCATAGTATCTTTCATATGACTTTCTTTGTCTATTACATCTATTTATTCTTGATAATCTTTTGTAATTTTCAAAACAAATTGTCAATTGGTTGCACATTAGGCATTTCTCTAGATTAACCCCATTTTCTTGCTTCTTTGGTTGTGGTTGTGTAGAAATATTTTGAATTTGATGCATCATAACACTTTGCTTTGGTATCCATGTATTCTTTTTTGCATGAGCATTAGTTTTTATATTACCTTAGTATTTTCTCTTGTATCCTTTCTTTGTACATAAGTAATTGGTTCCTCTTGAGGATCATTAGAAGACATACATGTATCAAGGCTTTTGTGTGTATTGACCATAGGTTCTATAATTTGAGGCTTTTTGGGTTTTACAAAATCTCTATCCAACATCTTTTGAATTCTTTCTAACTCGTCCAAATGAATACTATATAAATCATGTATAATATCATTTCTCTCCTACGACACATATTTTGGTGTTTTCACAAATGTATCTTATGTAAAGTAGGTAGCATCCAATATTTGCTTATAATGAGCTCTTTTAATTTTGGATACCTTTCCTTCATGTACAAAATTAACGCAGATACAAAATAGAAGGAATTACCTTACATTGTTCCATCCATTGTCTTCCAAGTATTACACCAAATCTATTTGAATCTATGGTATCACATGACATAAAATAAGTAATTATTTAGAACCCACTCTAAAATGTAAAATGATGCATCCCAATGTATTGATTGACATTCCATTAGTCATCTTTAATGAAACCCTTGAATGTTCATATTGTTGATGTCTAATATGATGATTGAATAGTTCCTCTATTATACATATGGTGTATAGGCACACATGATTAATAATAAATTTAGTATGTGATAGACAGTTGAGATTACCAGTTATGTATTATAGACCATAATAGTTATATTATGGTATCTCCTCATTAGAAAATGTAATCAATGGGGTAGAGAAAAAGAATCTGTGTAGCCTTTATTAGGATTTAATATGCTATTTACATACAATCCTATATATAATATACGTGTCTACAACATTCTTGGATTCCCATAAAGCGTTGCGAGATTATTATTTTATTATTATTCTCTAACATACTTGGGATCTTGTTGTAATGGCATAAAAACAAGGGAGGTTACACAAAAGGTCAACAGTAGGAGTTACAATCCTCATAATCATAAGAGTAATTGAGCATCTCCATCATTGAGCATTTGGGAATTACTTTTGTGATAGTGGAGCATCTTTTCATAGTGGTGGGGTCCACATGAGTTGTCATCTTTATCATGGAATGCTAGATTTTGGAATGTGTGCCTATTGGGAGTTATGGGTCAATGATGTTGTATTGATTGATGTCTATCTTGAGTGCTTGAGTAATTGCATGGTGGAGCATAGGTTTTTGTGGACCGCAATTTTAGTAGCCACTAGTTTTTGAAACCACTTGTCATTTCCTATTTCTCTTTGCTCTATAAATTGCAAGCATGGTATAAAGGTTTCATAGGGTTATATAGGTGAAGTATTGTAATGCTACTAGAATAATGTCAGACTAAAGAAGATTGAATAAATTATTTTAGTGTACTGAATTATTTAGATTAATACAAACTCTATACCTCTTTGGTGGTGGAGTTTTTCTTAAAAGGTTTTCTTCATGTACATCCAATGTTATGTGTTATTGTTGATTTTAATTTGCTACTATGTGTGTTTCTCCATGTTATATTTTTTCTAACTAGTATCTTCGTTAATTTTGGATACCTTTCCTGCCAATCTAATCGACTAATCATATTTGTACACTTTATATTTATACTTTCATTGTATCTATTTGTCTTGTTCTCAACATCTAAGAGTATTTAGCTATGAGGATTATGTTCACATGCCTAAGGAAAAATGACCTAAATTGGATTTCAAAGCATAGAGATGGATTTTGTTGGATATGATGAGAATGTAAAGGGTTATAAACTTTGTAATCTTCTGACCTTGAAAATGGTTTACTCTAAGGATGTGATTTTTAGGGAATTTATATTTATTTTTATCTTAAACAACTAAAGGAAAAAGAAAAAGAAAAGAATGCATTTTGAGACTAAGGTTGAGAAGCAAGAAGATGCACATGTGGAAGAGAAACATAATGGGTTTAAGGATGGAGATGTAGAAGAAGACTCAAGTGACACTTTTTAATAGGTAGAGCATGTTGAAGAAGAGGTAGAATCTCTTACTCTACCCTTGAGGAGATCTACAAGGTGATAGATGCAAGTTGACATGTACATCCCACCAAATTTTCAACATGTAATTTTTTATCTTGTACTAATGATGAACCTGGATCTATGGAGAAAGCCCAATCTTTGGAGGAATGTGAGTCTTGGCTAGAGTCCATGCAAGAGGAGATGGTGGCATTGAAAAATATGACCCTGGGATCTAGTGAGTCTATCCAAAGGAAGGAAGCACATTAGATGCGAGTGGGTGTTTAAGAAAAAAATGAGTGTGTAGTAAGCTAGAATTGTACAAGGAAAGATTGGTGGCAAAATGGTACTCTCAAAGAGAGTTGATTTTGGTGAAATTTTTTTCTTCTATTGCAAAAATTCTATCATATTCATACTTTTTGTTGTTGTTTCTTGTGATTTAGAAGTAGACAAAATGGATGTTAAAACTTCTTTTTTGCACGGGGATCTTCAAGAAGAGATTTATATGAAATAGCCTGACAATTTTGTGCTAAAAGGAAAATAAAATCTGGTTTGTAGGTTGAAGTGACCTTTGTATGCTTTAAAGCAATCAACTTAGATGTGGTATCAAAAATTTATTTATTTCACTTTGTATCTTGGGTTTGTAATAAGTGAGGCCAATCATTGTGTTATTTTAAAATTGATTGATGATTAGTTGCTAATCATTATCTTGTATGTTGATGACACATTTTTTAGAAATAAGGGAATGATTAGGGAACTCAAAACTCAAATTTATAATGCATTTGATATGAAGGATTTAGGGGCTTCCAAATATATCTTGGGGATGGAAATTAGCTAATATCAAATTCATAGAAATCCTTGGCTTAGTCAAAGTAAGTATGTGGAGACTATTTTGTAGGAGCTTACTATGTAGGACTATAAGCAAGTGAATATTCCTCTACCTATTGGTACTAAGTTATCTTTCGATTAGTGTTCTAAGTTAAATGATGATTTTGATGATATGTATAATGTTCCTCATGCTAGTTCCATAGGTAGCTTGATGTATGCAATGGTATGTACTAGAATAAAAATTGTCCAAGAAGTGAGAGTTCTTAATAGGCTTATGTCTAACCTTAGTAGAGATTATTGGAATTATGTTAAAAGGTTGTTTAGATATTTGTGAGGAACTTTTGATTATTGTTTATATTTTCATGGGACTAATGATGTGGGTAATGTGTTGGACATAATGGCTTTGTTGAGTCAAATTAGGTTGGTGATTTGGATATCAAGAGGTCCGTGAATGGTTATGTGTTCACTCCATTTGGAGGTGTAGTTAGCTAGATGAGTAAGAGGCAACCCATGGTTGCATTGTCTAATACAGAAGTAGAGTACATGGTTGCTACACATACCTATAATGAGGTAGTTTGGTTATACATATTATGTTCGAGTATTGATTTTGGTTGAAAGAAGGTGAGGATTAGTTGTGATAGAATACTATCTATTTGGAAAAGAATCCCATGTACTATGCTCATACTAAGCATATAGATGTTCAATATCACTTTTTTGTGAGATAGTTTAGGATAGTAATGTCATGATTTAGAAGGCAGTCACTTTGTATAATGTCTCAGACTCACTTATAAAACTAGTGAGCACAGATAAACTTTGTTGGTGGGGGAGGCTATGGGCCTTTCCTCTTCTCACACTTAGTTCATTTTATGTTTCCTATTATGTCATTACAATGTAAATATCAAAGTGGGATCATGTTAGGATTTAGTATGCTATTTACTTGCAATCCTATGTATAATGTATGTGTTGTTAGGATAGTCCAATATTTAATTGCCATCCTAATGTATAATGTATGTCATGTCTCCAAACATCTTGGAGAGGGTACATAGATACCCTATTAGGTGGATGAGAGATAATATTATTTAATTATTCTCTTGGTTAACTTGGATATTAGTTGTATTGGGATTCATGGAGGTAGAGCATGATGGTGGCGGGTACAAATCAATTAGAACTCACCTATTGCACTTTCCCAATTCTATGCACTAGAAAGGGAGTGGATGATCTTTGTATGATGGATGGGGCCCACATGAGTTGTAACTTCCACATTGGAGTGATAGACTTGTATATGCTAGCCATCAAGAGTTACTAGTCAAAGATGCTTTATGAGTTATGTTTTCTATTCATGGATGCATTGATTAAGCACATTAGGGCATTAGGTTTTTTCCATACCATGGTTTTAGTGGTACATATAGTTTCATGAATCCACTTATGATTTCGTCTCAACTCTTCTATATACATTAGATGCGTTTGATAGAGATTTTGTGGGTTATTTGTAGGTACACAGGTGCTGCTAGAATGTTATCTAATTAAAGAGACAAGTGTGTTGCATATGTACTTTTGTATTGAAGACTAATATATACTTGAGCCTCTCTTTGATGGTGGAGTTTTTCTTGAAAGAGTTTCTCCATGCACATATAGTGTCATGTTTATCATGGTTTGCTAATTTCTATTTGTTGCTATACACTTTCACATAATCTCATAATGGTCAATACAATGTTGTTTTAATAAAAAATAAATTTGCATACTCCTTGAAGAGATTTCATTTGTAGCATTTAACCTTGTTTTAACAATAATTGGTATTAGATCCTTGGTTCTATTGAGAACGGAACATCTTTCTTGAAGTATTGAAGGTTTTTGTCTATAGTGGGAGGTTTTAATTTGTGTGGTTTTAAAAAATTCTGAAGTGATTAGAAATCATGGTCTCCACCTCGTGTTCAAAGATTGACAAGTTCAATGACACCGAGTATGAGTTGTGGAAGTTAAATATGGAGGATCTCCTTGAAGAGAGAGATCAATGGATATATTTTATAAAAAAAGAGAAACATAGCTAATCCAAAATCCTAGAGTATTTCCTTATCTCCCAGGCCAGGGGTGTCATCAAGGAGACAAGAGAGGGGGTCATTGATAGGCTAAGGATGATTAAGGGCCAATTGTTAGGAGTGGGTAATCTCCTCTTCTCTTCAAACTCAACTAAACTTAGGAGGGTCTTCCTAGAGGTATCCCTCAACAAGGATTGACTACAACATAAATACACAAAATAATAAAACAACAATAGTACCCAGTGTTGAACACAATGGGGTGTTGAGAGGAGGGGGACGAATCAGCACACTTAAAAACTTTAGCAAAATATTTACTGATAAAACTGAACAGCTTTAAAAACATGAAAGAAAGCATACAAAACAAGATTCAACTCATAACACCAGTATTTTTATGTGGAAAACCCTAAAACAAGGAAAAACCACAGTGAGGATTAGCTCACAATATAATATGCTCACTGCAAAAGTATTGCAACTTTGTTTTAGGGCTTCAACCCAAGGGAGCTACTACTCCCTGATTTACAACTTTGATTTAGGGTTATAACCCAAGGAAGCTACTACTCCCTGAATGCTTAGCTTATAGCTATTACAATGATACAAGGATTGCTAGGAGAGATACATCTGTTGTATGTTGATGGTGTGGTCTGTTGTTTCTGCTCAATATCTTTCTTCAAACTGAATCTATGCATTTCATTTATGCTCTTCTATTTGTCATATTCACCTTCATTACCTTTCAAATGAATTGTATCTTCTATTTATATCTTCCGCAAGATCTAAATATTGATTAGGTCAGTAGCAAGAGTAATATAGAGTGTAACATGTAGCTTATCACCAGTCGGCCATAACATATGTAAAATGATAGAAAAGTTTGTTGCAGACCTTAGGACCTTAAGAAATATGTCAGAACACATCATTCCATACATTTCAACCTTAGATAAACTGATTAGGAGCCTCCACATGCATCAAGAATTTAACCAGTCAGCTCATACTGCTTGACACTGTCAACTATTCATCTTTCAACTGCTGGTGAGAAACCACAAAAACAATGCAAATGAAGGATTCAATCATATACCAGCTCAAAAACATTCATGCACCTTCCCAGTGAAGTATCATGCTAAGTTATGCATCCACAAGATAAGAAATGTATTACTCTATAGAGAACAGGGTCTTTCAGACCTTATGTAATTCTTCTCAGCCCAGAATATGAAGTTGTAGTAAGTATAAGCCTTTAAACCTTTTGAAATGATCAAAGATATCTAATTATGCAACTCATTGGATCCACACACCTTCTTCTAGAGTTTCCAGAGGAATTTAGAAATGACTTAAGTGTTTGCAGCTCCGAAAGACAGTGTAATACCTTTGTCACTTGAGTACTACCTTTGCGGACTACTAGAACATGATTTGAAACTTCATTAAAGCATGTAACATACTGATCTTAGTCATTCCTTAGAGCCGCATGACAAATAGATCTCTTCCATAGGAATGTAGAGAATTCCATTGTCTCCTCAATACTACTCTGCTTTATCTTAGTGATGACCGATGAACTATCCCTCATAACTTTTCATGCTGAACAAATGAGAGGCTAAAACTTTGAATATAACATTTCAATGCATGTCAAAAACTATCATGAGAACCACATGACCAGATCTTTCTTTGCGGAGAAGTGCAAAGCAATTCAAGTTGACTTTGCCTTAGGTTTTGCACTGAGAATACCTTAGACACATTTCTACTTCTTACCCTTGAGTGCGGTACTCCCAACTGATGAGATATGTATGAGTATATGCAGAATTCATGCTAGGATATAAGTGTTTGCCTCTGCATCATATTGAAACCAAAGACTAATCCATACTTAGGCTTATTTACTCTTCTCCCAGATAGTTTTACCTTGACCATTTTGATTCCTTCCTTGTACAAGTCTGTCTATACATTTCCATCTGATATGTTGACATCACTGTAAACTATGTTGACATCAATGACAACACATATGGCCAACAATCTCCCCCTTTGTCAATGATGGCAACATATGCTCCCCCTTAGATTATATTCCCCTTTGACATCAAGGACAAAGGGATTGATAAACTTTGTATCAATCCAAAACTATATGTGCTCCCCCTTACAAAAAGATACCTAAATTGTGATTCCCCTAACTATATGATGTAATCACAAAATTGTACCCTTGAAAACCAAAATGGTACTGCCACACTACTTAGTAATTCCATAATACTATATACATCAAAATTATTCTAACAACTTACTTGGATGGGAGGATAGCTTTGTAGATTGCTCTAAGTTGTTGAACAATTGAGGCCCAAATGCCACATTTTGAGGTAAGCAATTGAGTCTGACACTCACATTGTATACACATTTCCTCTGCTTCCTCTAAATTGCTTGGGGTTATCATCTTCTGATCTGTCTTTTCTACTTCCCCCAATGTGCTGGTCATTGAGGCAAGTCTCAAGTTCACTACCTATCTCAATTGACTAAATTGTTTCTTTATATTTTCTCTTTGATCTTGCAGTTGAGACAATTGTACATGTAGGTTTTCAACTTGTGCCCTTGTTGCACCCATCTTATCTTTTGACAAGTCATATGTTTCTACCAGTTTAGATAATTGTGACTCAACAAAGTCAATTTGTACCTTAATTTTCTTTGTTGAGGTAGGCCACTTTAAGCAAAACAAATATAAGGCAGTAGCTTCATCTATGCAATTTTTAAATTTCTTCAAGCTTTTTTTAAGCTTATTATGTGTATTGACACATTTTTCAGTCATATCAATCATTTTCTTACTAGTTAATTTTCTTTCTACCTCTTGTTCTGCTTTTTGCTTCAGATGGGAAGAATGATCCTTGAAAGAATTGTTAGGAATTAAGGTGTCTCAACCTTTGCAAATTCTTGATGTTGTATTTATTTATCCCATGTTGAGTTGGCATAGTCGGCACCTTGTGTACTTGTAGCAGGATAATTTTTGGTGGCTTTGGCAACCATGGTTTCCCCCTTGAGTAATTAACGGGGGTTTGGGGGCAGCGCCTGCAAGACAGGGTCAAGGGGCAACGCCCTCGAAACCTCAAACAACTTTTATTTAATGACAAGTGTCAATGAGTATCTTTGCACGAGAGAATGGCATCTTTGGGCGGTCAAGGGAGGTTATGACATGTTGTAAGAGGAATATGCTATTTTTAGTCAGTATATGACAGATTCTCTTACAGCTATAAGTGCTGTCAGTTATGATGGATTCTATGACAGCTGTAAGGTACATAAGAGCATCTGTCGTAACCTATATTGGGACTATTGGGATGGGATGTTGGAAAAGTGTCATTAGGCATGGGTTTTGAGGCATGAGTCCAAGATGGATGCCCATCTATAGAAGGTTCCATATTTGCCTTGTAATCTCTATAAAAATAGGTGCTTAGATGGGAGATAGGTAGTTTTTGTACAAGTACTGTTATGTTGCTGGAATATCTCCAAAGTCGACATTCGAAGACTCCTGAAAGAGCATTGGCTTTGAAATTGTATTGTAATCTATTATTGTTTACTGTAATACATTTGAGCTATGTTTTGGAGTGTGGGGTTTTTCACCCATAAGGGTTTTCCCCACGTATATCTTGTCTCTCTCTTCTGTCTACTTTTTGTGTGTATGTGTATTGCTGCAATATCTATGTTATTGTGTTAATAATGTTGTAACTGGAAAGGTTAATTTGAATTTGCACTCTACTTCCCTCATTAGATTAGCATAGGAAGTGTGTTCCGCGTACCTTGCTTCCTTTCAAGAATCCATTAACAACTTATGTTTTTGCTTAGAAAGTAAAGAGGAGTCAATAGTTACCTCTGGTAACTGTTCCTATATGATCTTGACTGCATCTTCCACATCACTGCTCTTTTTCAAATTTTCTTGTAGAAACTCTTTTCTGGTAGTGGCATGCAGATGTCTCCAAGCTATAATTTATGAAGAGGTGAGATACTAGCAAGATCTATCTGACCCTCGCTGGTTGGAACCTGTAGAAGTTGAGGAGTGATGACTAGCTGGAATTGTATTTGCAAATTCAACAAATCTTGCAAGGAGTCTGCCTCAGATGTATTTTGACCTAGGTCATCAGTCTCTTCTAACCTCTCTCCCTCTTTATCTTCCTCATTCTTTTGTTCCTCATCCTTCTCTACATGACCCACCTTAGGAGTGACTTCTCCTTCTATTTCAACATTTCCTGTGTTTTCTGGAGGAGGTGCAGTACTATTTTTATCCTGATCCTCAGTTCTTTGAGCCCCAACAATTTTAGGAGTGTCTGTAAAAGTTAAAGCACATGTGTCTTTAGGCAGAGTCATTTCCTTAGGCATGCCATTTCCTTCCTCTCTTTTCTCAAATTGATTAGTAAGTTCTTCAATAATTCCAATCTCAATCTTCATTTCTTGGAGGACTTCTATAGTTTTCCTTAGAGTTTCCCTTTTCAAAATTTCTATCTCCTCCTCATTTCTTAACATTAGAATATGGAGTCTTTTTTTAGTCCTAAATTCTTGTGTTAGAACCTTGGAGAGACTTTGACTCTGTCTTCTTTAGAAATTGTAGGACAAGCCTTTTCAATTGCACTCTTCTTTATTTCAGCCTCTACATTCAGTGCATCATCTCTCCTTTTGGTCACAATGTCAGCCAGGCTCTTGGGAAGCTGATGAATGATTCAATCAGAGCCAAGTTGTGTGCTCTCATGTATTTGACCATTGCTTCTTCAAGAGTGGATTTGTCATCTGCATGCCTTTCATCATAGATTTTTGCAACTTCTTTCAAGGCACCTCCTGTTATTGCATTTATGGTTGCATCTAATTGCAGAGGAACAAGATCAAGTTTCTTAGCTTTCTTGGCTTTTCCCTTGCCTTTTTCCTCTGAAGTTTCACCTTCCTTTCTTGTTCTTTTCTTTAATAAAGATGCTTTCTTTATTTCCTCTTCGGGTTGTCTAAAAGTTGTTGCTGAAGAAGTTCACACAGATCATTTAATCTCTTCCTTCCTTTACCATCTGGTATGATGTGTGGATTGTTGTTGCAGAAGTAGAGTTATCCCTATTTGTAAAGTAAATCTTGTATGCAATTCACATGGTTGCATACCAGACCCCTAGGTCATCAATGTCATCTACTGTCAAAGTTCTGTCAAATTTGGCTTCGGTGAGCCTCATGACCTCTTCCTTAACAGATTTTAGTACAGGCACAGGTCCAGAGGAGCATAAACTTGTTACTGCCTTTATGTCATCCTTGGTGATAACATGAGGCTAGTCTAAGTAGAAGATGTCCTCATGAATCCAGCTTAGGGCAATTCTTACCCAATCATCTTCATATCAAAAGTTTGGAAAACCATTCCAGATGTCTAGATTTTTGGCGGCAACATTTGCAAATTTGGGTTTTAGCTGGAAATCATTTCCCAATAGAACTCATTTCTGAACTGTTCAAGCTTAAGATGATCAAATTCATCAATTTAAGAGTGGACATAGATCTGGACATCCTCCATGTGTAGTACATTTGCAGGAACTCATGAGAATGCCTCATCTTCATCAGTTATGGTGGATTTAAAGGGATGTTTCTTAAATTTAGGCCTTGGTCTTTCAACTATATCTATTACCACTAGAGTTGCCATTGAAATATCTTTACAGCTAGGGTTTAACTAGAGAGATGAAAAATACCTGGAAATGGTGACAAATGTTGCTTTGATCAACTTGTTGAGTGCCTTCAATTCTCCTTTAGCTCTTCAGGTCTTTTTCCTTCGCTCAAATGTGATAAAAATGTCAATCATCGGTTATATATGTATTTCACCAAACAATTCTCTTTTGTATTAATTGCAATTTTTGTTTTGACCTAATTTATTTTTATCATATGCATAGTCTTGTACACCTTCAACAATCCTCCGCAAATTACTCAAATACTCTGAAATTTTTGTTAAGATCATCTACATGTTGAATTGTTTCATTGATCTGAAGCGAGGATGACAAATTTTCATAAACAACTCCTCCTGAGTCCATGTAATTTCTTGATGGAAACTCTTAATACTGCAAACCCTAAAGTCTTTCGCATTTTGCTGCAATTAGAGATTTTTATCTAGAATTTTCAAAGACTTCTTTAATTTCTTAATCCTATCATTTTTATGCCAACACTGATCCATATGCTAAAAATTTAGCATCTTGCATGTTTAGGGGTTTGAAAGTTTTACTATTATAACTCCCCCTGACCCAATATTTCTAGCCTTTTAGAAACTAGGGGACCACCAGTATTAGGTGGAGGTCCAAAGATATCACCAACATCCTTCTTCTTCCATACTTTGTTCATTCCTACCTTTTGCGAAGCAGCATCAATGGGTTTCACATACCTTTGAGAGTATCTTGCTTCACTACACTCATAACATTTGCACATAGTTTGTTGACCATTTCCACTCCTTGCCCTTGATATGCAATTAACTGCCTTGTGGCCAAACTTATTACAAGTATAACAATATCCATAGAATGATTGTGCATTATCCCTGTTATACCTTGGTATTTTTCTTTTGCACTCATTGGCCCTATGTCCCAACTTCTTGCATGCATAACATCTAATAGAGCTCTAGTTCATCCTACTTTTGTATTCCACAACTTTATGGCCAACTTTATTGTAGGTGTAACATCTTAACATATTTTGATTCATCTTGATTCTATAATTCACAGCCTTGTGACCAAACCTATTGCAAATAAAACAATTACCATTGAAGCTTTGAGAATACTTGAAGTGAGTTGATTACCCTATAGGTTGAGGAGGCTTGAAATTCTTTCTCACATTCTTCCTTTGTCTTTGGACAGGAGTGAATTCATCTTCTGTTGAATCTCTGTAAGCTTTTCTCTTAGGATCTTCAGTGTAGGTTTCTTCTCTCCTAGATTTAGACTTTCCTGTTGTATCAAAGTTATCATATAAGTTTGTAGAGACATTGATCATAGGACTATTTCCCTTATCAAACCCAAGACTTGTTTTTTCTTTAGCTAGTTTTTGAGAATTTATTATTTCATCAAGAATATCAGTTCCTACTTTTAGTTTTAGTCCCTTGTCAATATGTACTTTTTCCTTTTCCAATTCTTTTTCTAGAGTGACAATTTCCTCTTCAAGTTTTGAACATTTAGTTGATTCCTCATTGAGCTTGGTATTCAAGCAATCTTCAATCCTTTTTTCTTCTTCAACCATGACTTTTAACTTAGAGATCATGTCTTCAACTTCCTTGAGCTTGTCACTTCCTTTATCTGCTTCTATCAGAGTTTTTAGTTTGCCTATTTCTTCTTTTGATTCTTTGGCCTTTGCCTTCAATTTGTCAATCGTTTCTTTTACCTTTTCAAGCATGTCTTCATATTCCAGGTTTAGTTCTTTTGCTTCCTCTAGATCATTGAGAGTTGTTTTGAGTTCTTCTTCAAAGTCCATAATATTTTCATTGGATTGAAGATCCCAACCTTCAGGATCCATTGTTTCAAGATCAGGTTTAGAATAAAATATATCATTGTCCAACACTTCAGATTCCATGTGTTCAAGTGGAGGATCTACCACTGTGGTCAAGCTTCTTAGAGGTACTTGGCTTTGATACCAATTATTGAATACAATGGGGTGCTGAGAGGGGGGGTGAATCAACACACTTAAAAACTTTAGCAAAATATTTACTGATAAAACTAAACAACTTTGAAAACATGAAAGAAAGCTTACAAAACAAGAGTCAACACATAACACTAGTATTTTATGTGGAAAACCCTAAAACAGGGAAAAACCACAGCGAGGATTAGCTCACAATATAATATGCTCACTGCAAAAGTATTACAACTTTGTTTTAGGGCTTCAACCTAAGGAAGCTACTACTCCCTAATTTACAACTTTGATTTAGGGTTATAACCCAAGGAAGCTACTACTCCCTGAATGCTTAGCTTACAGCTATTACAATGATACAAGGACTGCTAGGAGAGATACATTTGTTGTATGCTGATGGTGCAGTCTGTTGTTTCTGCTCAATATCTTTCTTCAAACTAAATTTGTGCATTTCATATATGCTCTTCTATTTGTCATATTCACCTTCATTACCTTTCAAATGAATTGTATCTTCTATTTATATCTTCCACAAGATCTTGAAACATTGATTAGGTCGGCAGCAAGAGTACTACAGAGTGTAACGTGTAGCTTATCACCAGTCGGCCATAACATATGTAAATGATAGCAAAGTTTGTTATGGACCTTAGGGTCTTAAGAAATATATCATAACACATCATTCCATACCTTTCAACCTTAGAGAAACTGATTAGAAGCCTCCACATGTATCAAGAATTTAACCAGTCGTCTCATACTGCTTGACACTGTTAACTGTTCTTCTTTCAACTACCGAGGAGAAACCACAAACTCAATGTGGATCAAGGATTCAATCATATACTAGCTTAAAAACATTCATGCACCTTCCCAGTGAAGTATCATGCTAAGTTATGCATCTGCAAGATAAGAAATGTATTACTCTGTAGAGAACAAGGTCTTCCAAACCTTATGTAATTCTTCTTAGCCCAGAATATGAAGTTGCGGTAAAGTATAAGCCTTGAAACCTTTTGGAAATGATCAAAGATATCTAATTATACAACTCATTAGATCCACAGACCTTCTTATGGATTTTCCAGAGGAATTTAGAAAAGACTTAAGTGTTTGCAGCCCCGGAAGACAGTGTAATACCTTTGTCACTTGAGTATTGCCTTTGTAGACCACTAGAACATTTGAAACTTCATTAAAGCATGTAACATACTGATCTTAGTCATTCCTTAGAGCCACATGACAAACAAATCTCTTCTGAAGGAATGCAGAGCATTCTATTGTCTCCCCAATACTGCTTTGCTCTATCTCAGTGACGATTGATGAACTATCCCTTGTAACTTTTCATGTTGAACAAATGAAATTGGCAAGGGCATTACATAGACCAAAATGGACTATTACATAAGCATATGTGCCCCAAGGATAGGTGAAGGTTGTTTTATCTTGGTCTTCAGGTGCAATCCTAATTTGGTTATAGCCACTAAATTCGTACAAAAAGGAAAAATAATTTTTACTTACTATAGAATCCAAAACTTGATCAATGAATGGAAGATGAAAATGACCTTTTTGTGTTGCAACATTAAGTTCTTTGTAATCAATACAAACATGCCATTTACCACCCTTTTTCAACACTATCACCAAAGTGGAAACCCATTGACTATTTGATATGGGATAAATGAAGCTAGCTTCTAGGAGTTTCTTTAATTCTTCCTTGACAATGTCCTAGACTGTAGGATTCATTCTCCTCTAGGTTTGTCTCATGGGTTTACAATCATCCTTAATGTATATGTGATGTGTACATAGGTTTGAGTTGAGGCCTTTCAAATCATGATAGTCCCATGCAAAGATTATTTTATGAGCCTACAATATGGTAATCAGTTCATTCTGTTGCTACATGGTCAACCGGTTATTGATGTTTAGTGACCTACCGGAAGAAATTTCAACTTGCTTTGTTAAGGATTTTATTGAAGCAACATTTAGACATGAGGTGTTAAGACAAACTATGAAGCAATAGGTGATGAAATATGCGGATATCTGATGCATAGTTTGGTGAGTGTATTAAAGGAAAGATATTGTGTAGTGGACACAATACACATGTCAAACAATTATTCAATTGTGGATCCACTCCATAGTTTTTTTGTACAATGCTTGAGAGTATAGTATCCTCATCCTCATTTTTAATTAGAGGGCTTCTTCTTATTATAATCAATGTTTGAGTTGAGTATTGTTCATTATCTTCAGGGTCCGATTATACTAGCTATTCCATGTCAAAAAAAGGTTGTGTTGGAGGATACTGAACCAACTTATTAGTTACATTTCCATTGGAAATTATCATATTTCTTGATTGATAGTCAATAAATGCATCAGTTGTTGCCAACCATGGCTATCCTAGTATTAGTGGGTATCCTCCTAGGTTGGCCTTTGGTTGCAGGACTATAAAGTCAGCTGGATATTCCCAAGAATCTAGTGTAATGATCAAGTCCTCAATAACTCATTCTGGTTTAGTAGTTGAACGATCTGCTAATTGTAGTACCATGGGGGTAGGACAAAGATCAACAAGTTGTAAAGTTTACATTGTCTCTTTGGTCATTACATTAATGGTGGCACAAGTGATCAATCAAAGTTTTTCTTATAAGAATTCCATTAATGTGAACATTTACAACTGGACTACTAGGGTTTGTGTATTTTGGAATAACTATGTTTCCAAGAATAATGTCTACAAGATATCCAATGACTTGGACAATTTATGGGTCCTTTCATTTTCATCATGGTTTATTTAAACGTAGTTCTGTAATGGTCTTGGTGTAAATTGGTGCATCCTTAATTACTTGAAATAGAGGAATTTTGACAAAAAAACATTTTTTAGTTGTCCTAAAAAGTTAAATTTAGGTTCAAGTTCTTATTTTGTTGTGGCCAACCTTTCTAGGAATGGTGGATTGTGGTTTATGATTTCTACCTTTGATGGATTTGGCTCAAGATTTGGTGTTTTATTGTTTTCCTAGGGGTTAATGGCTATTGTTGGATTCTCCTTGGGGAGTTCCATGACGATTGGTGTAGTTGGTCTAGGAAGCAGCTTCCCTGAGTGAAGTTGTACATTGCTTACCTCGACCACATAGGTTGGGTATTGAAACACTTCATTAGTGTATACCGACTAAGTTGACTTATTGTTGGGGTTAGGTGCAGGTTGGGTAGGTAACTGAGTGGCTTTTGGTGGTGTAGGAGTAGCATTGCTTGGCATGATTGTTAGTTCTTTAGGCAATGGTTGTGATTGTTGTTGGAAGCCATCATTGGGGTTAGACCAATTCTAGTTTCCCCACCATTAATGCTACCATGCATTGGGTGGTGGTTCCCACTATTGGTTTTGGACTTGTGACTGGTATGGCTGTTTATTCCATCCGCCTTGTTGAGGTGTCCAATTGGGTGGTACTGAGTTTTGCCAAGTTGAAGGAGGCATGTTGTTCCATGGAGTATTATACTAGTTGGAAGCATTTGAAAATTAACTAGGAAATGAAGTACTACATGACAAGGGATCCTAAAAGATACCTTGTTGTGGTTGCCATAGTTTATATTATGCCTTGTAAAAAAATGTCCATCTTCACCTTCCAATGGCTTGAATTTTGGTTTCTCATGCCTATCTTCAGTTATGATGGATACTCATTTGCATTTACAATCAGTCTTATTTTTTTGATAATGGGAGCAGTATTCAGCCAAAGTAACTTCTTCTTCCTCCTACTTCTTCTGTACATGTAGCATGTCTAATTGAGTTGCCGTGTGACTTATTATATCTTGTTTCATGTCCTTCAAGAGGTTACTAAGTTCTACTCTGGAAACTCCTACAGTAGTCTTTGTCAAAGATAAAGCCCTTAGGTTGCAGGTCTTCTTCAGTGTGAACCTCGAGTAGTTTCTACATATCCTACAAACATCATCAAATGGTACCTGGGAAATATCGCCACCCCCAATCAGGTCTAGATCATCCATACAGTCTTCATTAACTCCCCTCAAAAAAATACAAGTTTAAGTGATTCTAGAGATAGCATGTTTTGTCGTGACTTTTGTAGGTAGAACATAAGCCTTTCTACGTAGTCCTCAAGAGGTTCATCTTCTTTCTGAGTCATCCTGAATATATCATCTCCCCTCATGTCCTTGCCTTGGCAGTAATCTTGATATTTCTACAGGAACTTTCCCTTCATGGTCCACCTATCTACCACTGCATCTCTACCTAATCCCATAAACCATCTCAAGGCAACATATTTGAGGGTAGTTGGAAAAAGATTCAATCTATGATTATCTATGGTATAGTCGTAGCTTCAACAAAGGATGTCAAATTTGAACAAAAATGTGTCTGGATCCTTTGTGATTAGGCCATGAAATTTTTTTAAAGAAGAGGGGGATGTTCTTCATGGCTTCTCCTCGTGCCTAGTCAATGATAGGGAACTGAAAGGTAAGAGGTTCAACAAGATTTTCTACTTCTTCGTCGGTCATTATGACTTGACCCAAAACAACTTGCGAGCATGTGCGTTGTGAGACTAAGTAGAGTTGTTCTTCTTATATGGTCATGTCACTTGTCTGTCCTATTACTTCGACTGTATCTTATTGGTTTGAAGCATCTTATGCTGCTACATGTACCTCACCTTGGGCAGTTCTTGCTTGATTATTTCTATCATTTAGAAGGAACCTTCCAAAGCGGTCTCTTCTCCGCTACGTGCAACGTTCAGAGCTCTCAAATGTCTTCTGTTGCACAATGTTAGTAAATAAAATTTTAGAATTTTTGTCTGATTATTAGTCGCAAGCTGCAAATAATAAACTAAAATGTTAAAAAAAGCAAAAAAAAACTATTTCAAAACCCAAAAGTTTCTAAATCTTGACACCATTCCCTAACATCGGTGCTAAAAATGTCAAGTGCTATCAACTCTCAACAAACCTGATGCAGCTAAGGCTTGCATACAACTTAATAGATATCCATATCCTCTATCAAGCATCCTATTGAGTTATGATACACTACATTTATCTTATCAACCTAGGGATGTATCTTCTTGGTATGGTGACGGTACTGTATGTACATCAGTAGATTTCTAGGGATTGGAATGCTAAAGTTGTGTATAGCAAGGAAATTTTATTCTATGCAAAATAACTTAAAATTTATTCTAAAGCATAGAATCTATCTTATAAATTATGAGATTATTTGAATTAACTTATTAAATGAAATAGAATAACAACAAGCAAATTTAACTATGCAAGAATCTAAACTAACAGGATAAAGGTTCAGTTGTAGTCCACCTCAAGTGGGCCCTTACTTGGATTAACTACATTCTTCTCTTCTCCTCTATCTACTATTAATCAAATCAGCACACCAACCATATTCCAAGAGTAACTAGGTAAAACTATTATGATAGAAATAGTCTATCTCTCAATTATGTGCTCAAATATAGTGCATGTATTAGAAAATATTTTGTGTTCTAGATTCACTAGATTGCATAATATATATGCATTCGACACTACTGCATACATTAATTAACTCCTATGACTAGTTAGTCAATTCCCATCATATGAGGGAAGGACTCTTTTTTTAGCAAGAGAAATGAAACTAGGAAACTAAGTTCAAAACATTTAAAGAGAAACACTTCTGCTAGGACTCTTCATTCTGTGCATAGAAAAAGCAAGTTGTTCAAGGAACATAAAGATGAATAATTGAATCCTATTTAATTCTTCCATAATCTTTTGTTGAAGAAAAGGTATTCATTGAACATCCTTTCTTGCTGCTAATGAGATTCATCCTTATCCACAAAGAAGAGATTTATTACTGCTGGACAGCTATAGGTACCTACAAGCTTTGGCTATAGGTAATCAGGCCTTTGGTTATAGGAAGTTGGACCTTTGGTTGTAGGTAGCTGGACCTTTGGCTACAGATTATCACTCTGAGTTGCTACAGACAAAAGTTAGTTCTACAGAAAACCCCTACTCTAAGATCATCATAAACATAATGACATGCCACATTACATTGAAAATAATGGTTTCAACACACAAACATTCATTAAACATATTACAACTAACATAGTTCTTTTATCCAAATATTAATTAAAAGTCTTAGTTTTAAAGGTAGGAATGTATGTGGAATGTACTCTTGAAATAGGAAACATAAGAATTATAAAAGACAAATATGAAACCCATCACTTTCCTTGCTGAGTGGTGTCTAGTGAGGCTTTATTAAAACAAATGGTAGGTGTGAGGAAGGCATGTAACTACAAAGAGTTGTGAGAGGGAGGCATCGAATAGTGTCAAAGAGGGTTTGTCCTAAATGAGAGTGCGTAAGATTTTCCTCCAACTAAATGGTGTTGGGTAGAAGGTGTAGGAATGTCCTCCATTGAGTGGATAGTGGGTAGATGGTGTTTTGAGATTTGACATATTCAGTGTCATTTTTGGGTAGAGGGCATGTATTGTTTAAGGGAGACCAATTATGGGTTGTGTTATGTCATAAAATGTCCCCCTAGGACTTTTACCTCCTAAGTTTAGCTCTCGAGTCCCTTAGTTTTAATCATGCATGTTAGAAATGAATCCCGAGACAAAATTCCCCCGAAACCCATGTCAAATGGAACTCAGAGGACAACTTTGAGCTTAATACAGACATAAAATAGGTCCCAAGGCTTGGACGCCCACATCTGCGCCCTACCCTATTTGGTTGGGGTCCCAAATTTGAATGTCGGTTGGAGACCGTTAAAAGGTTTTTGTTGTTGGCATCTTGAGTTTGAATTATGAAATTTGTAGCGTGAATGCATATATAATCATATTTAGGACTTCATTTGCAAACTAGAAGATGATTTTAAGATTTTGGCAAACTTGTGATTTTAGAGAATTCAAGGCATTCATTATGTTGTAGAGCATACTTGTGTTGTTATTGTGTTTGTTATTGCAGATTTGGCTTCATCTTCTCATGGTGTGAAAGATCTTCATCCCTGTGAGAGCTACACATCTAAGGTGATATCTATTTGTGATTCAATCTATCATTTTTATAATTGTTTTTGCCTCTGTCCTACAAGGACATGCACTCTCTATCTAACAACGGTGTTGGAAGGCTTAACCGAGGCAAGCTCCTAAACACCACAACCCCTAACCCCTCTCTTGTGATTGCAGGTGATAGGTGCAGGATCTTGCAGAGTGGAGTTACAGAGGACTATTGCAAAGTGTAAGGAATCATGATATCAAGAAAAAGGTAGGAAATATCCCAAAAAGGTCAAGGGTGCCCGCACCTTTGACCCTCAGTTTCACAGCACCGGAAATCTCTAGAGTGGTTGCAGTCTGTAGCAGGTTTTGTCCTGAAGCCCTATGAAAAAGTACCTTGGGCTTGGGTGCTTGCCCCTTCGACTCTGACTTTTCTGTATTCCAAAACTTGAAATCTGGTATGTATCTGATATGTATTTAGTGTCTTTATGTAGAAGAATTTGTCATGTTTCATCTATTTGTTTACGATTTTGCATAATTAGGGTTTTAGGCTTAATCAGGCTAAAAATCAACAAATCAATTAACGAATTCCAAATTTCCTCATCATTCCAAGTGATATCCAACTTGATAGTTGATTCCTCTTGCATAAGCTACAATTCAACATGGTTAAATGTCCTTGAATGTATTGAACATGAAAGGAGGACCTAATCAAACTATCCATCAATCACCATCAACCCTCTTTTCATACATTACATTTTGGTGAACCCATGTTTTTATTGAAATTTGCACCTTGCTAAGTGCTATAAATCAGATTTGCATTCATACATTTAATTTTCATCATTATACATTTGAAAATCTTACAAAAAAATAAATTTTTTGAAAAAATCAAGCATCGTTGCCTTGCATTTAGACATAGTTTACACTATTTTCATTGCATTTCATCTAAATCATTTAAATCTCTGATATTTACATCAGATCTGACATAAATTACAGCAATTAATCATTTCATTATCATTTACCTTGCATTTACATACTTTATGTGCTAGGGTTTGCTTGAAATTGTGCATTTTTCACATAATCTAGTAATTCCAAAAACTAGGGTTTGTAACTAAATCTTGTTTCAGATTTTACTAATAATTTTAAACACTTGTCCAAATCTGATTTTGGACTGTAATGTTTCATCATAGGGTGTTTTTGCATCTACATTTCAAATTTTGCATTTACACATTGTGTATTTTAACAAAAAGAGGCATATTCATTCATCTTTCCTTAAAATTTCACTTGCATTGAGCATTATAGGATTTTTGCATCATTTTCAAATCTTATCTGAGTTATTTTTCATATTAAATCTAATTAGACTTCATTCATTCATCATTTTGCATACTTTCATGCCTTAATTTCACTATTAGGGTTTCAAAAATCCTTGCATTTTTAGTACATTGTGGCTAATCTTTCATCTACCACTACAATATTGGTGTGTTGTGACAACTTTTGCTGCATTATTTGACTTATTAAAAGGTTTTAATTTGCTTACCCTCATCATTCTCATAATTTTATTACATATTTTGCACATTTGCATTGAAAAAGTGAAAAAATTGAGCATTTTAGGAGCATAAACAAGCATAGATTGGTGTTGTTTCATTGCATTCATCTTATACATATTGAATTTCAGATCTTGCCCTCATATTCAAGCATACATTCATTGGTCATGTGAAAATTTTGAATCAATTCATAGCTTTTTGTGAATATTGGCACATTTGTTAAAATACACATTGTGTATTTCAACACTAGGTATTTAAATGGTTAGTTCACACTTTCTTGATCAAAATATTTAAAACCGCCAATTGGGAATTATTGTGTAGCACTCTTCCCTCCCATCCATTGTGTTTGTTGTGTACTCCATGTGTCTTTTAGGACCCGCTTCCCTCAAACAATGCTTAGGTGTGAAACAGTCTCACTTATCTTACTTGATTTCCTTCATCATGGATGCATCTTGTTATTCATCTTTGGAAGCTTTATTTGCATACATCATAGATGTTGACAATTTCCATAAATTTACTAATAAGTATCCTCAAGTCTTAAAACAAGTTGCATATATCTATGATGTTGATATTTCCATGAGTTCTACATATGAAATCCTTTGTTATATATAAGACTTTGACAGTTTCACAAATCTCATGGGAACATACCCTCCGATATTAGATGATCTCACTAAATTCATAGATAATAATAAATATGTTGCATCATTTAGTAGTGATGAATTCAATATGTTAAATGAAGCCCTAGATGACTTTATCTCTATTGGACATTCCACTATGCCTCTTATTGCAAACACATCTGATGGTAACTTGGTTTTACCTTATGATCTCTCTCCCAAAGTTGTTCCCACTTATAAGGACACTTTGGCGCAAGAAGATGATTTCATTGACACATCCCTTAACATCACACCACCATCTCTTCATTCCAATGCTCTCTCTGGCCAAGATGAAGCATTAGTGAATGAAGAACCACCACCATCTCTTTATTCCAATGCTCTCTCTGGCCAAGATGAAGCATTAGTGAATGAAGAACCCCCTCCAACAAAGAACATTCCATGGATATATAATGAGCATTCATCTAACAATATTAAAAATTCTCTCCCTATCATAGTGCATGAAGCCTCTATGGATCATCCTATCGATCTTCCTCCTTTAGTTGATTATTCAAGTACTTTGGACATCACTAAGGAAGTTAAGATCCTTGATCTCCCTCCTTTGGTGGAATGTTCAAGTCCCTTGGATATCACTAAGGATTTGAAAACCTTGGCTTCATCAATACCAATGAAGATAGGAACTAAATTGATCGAAGACCCAAATGGTAAATCAATTAATGAAACATTATATAGGAGTTTGGTAGGATATTTGATTTACTTGACTAGTACTCATCCAAATTGTTGGAGTACAGGACCACTGAGAGGGAGGGGAGTGAATCAGTGGTCTATTGAACAATCAAACTTTTTCACCTATTAACACACTTGACTAATACTGCAAAGAGAACTAAGACACTTGAATGAATTAGACATTGAATATTGAATGCATCACCATAACAAGTACATTTGAACATAAGACTATGAGAAAAGATGATCAAACATAAGATACACCATCAAGAAGAGAGATGACATAAGTGATTTGAGTGGAAAAACCTAAAAGGGTAAACAACCATTATGAAGATAGATTTTATTAGGCTTCACTAGCCAACCCTCACTGGGATACAATTTGTGTGCCTCACTAGCAAAATAGCCTCACTAGCAATCAGAATGTCTCACTGACAATATATGCCTCACTGGCAAACAAAATGTCTCACTGAGAAAGGATTTTCCACCTGTTCTTCCTGTCATACCCTCAAATCATCATCCTTCTGCAAAGAACTTCACAAGGACATATGCATTTCACTATTTTACATATGCATTTTAAGATCACAGGGTTACTTAAAGTTTAAACCCTTTTAAACCAAGAATACATATTCAAAATATACACACTATGATCATTTTCTCAAAGGTCACACTCTTACGAGCTCAAATCACCAACCAGACCAGACAAAAACATCACACAGTCCTTAAAATAAATTTCATTGGCCTTCTAGTTCATTCCAACACATGCAACATGGTAGTTAGGGTTACAAACATGAAACTGCACGCCAAAATTAACCACAAGGAGTGAGCCGTTGGAGTTTGAAAATAATTCAAATGTGAGTCGTTGATCAATTCCTTCGCGCCTTCATAAGAACCATTGATTTTAGACTCCCACTCAAAACAAACTCTTAATTGGAGAGCACCGGTTGCCTTAGGTAAAGGGGTCGGTATCCAGATGATGGAGAAGGATTTAGTTTACAACTTAAGTTATATACGACCTACTCTCCCAGTCAACAACAAAATATAACAAAAAAGGCATACGGTTAACAATTATGTAATATGTCTTAAAAGACACAAAAGAAACATTCTTAGGGTTTTAAACCTTTCAAACCCCAACTCCTCCATGACCTACCCTCATTGGCATGTAGCATGAATATACTACCGATATAATGAATCGAAGGAACCTCTGAAAGTCATGTTTTGAAGATATCATCAATATCTCAACTACATTGCATCACTTGTATCATATCATTATCAATGTCTCAACATATTACTTCAAAATGAAAGCTTAGAATGCCCTCAAACCAATCCATGACAACACCATGATATGAAAAATAAGTTTAACAACAAACACTATATCAAGAAGAACATATAGGCTTGTGCCATATCAAGAACATATAAGCTTGTGAACACCTGAAAGAAACTACAAGCTTGTGAAAATCTTTGACATCATGTTGTAATACTTTGACATCCTCCTGTCATTGTACCTTAACATCCTCCTTGAATGAGGTCATCTGATCAAGCTCACACTCAACACATCAGTCAATATTCAACACATCACCAATAACATGAAACAAGCAGATATAAGAACATGAACCTTCTTTGTAGACACAACTCCTCAACATGATGAACAATGACATCCTGATCTTGTAAATGCCTTCTCCTAGTGAATGACATCCTGATCTTGTAAACTCCTTCTCCTGATGATGTGCATCTCAAATCAACTCAATCTAGCTTTGACATCAATGACAAACATCACAACAATCTCCCCCTTTGTCATTGATGGCAAAACACACTGCTCTCTCCCCCTTTTAAATCAAATGACAAAGAGATGACATCATACCTCTTGTTTGCATGAAGCTCTCCCTGTCTTATAACTCCATTGATCAAACTACTATGAAACTATCAAATTGCTGACAAACTATTACTGTACAAAGTGTAGACCATTGGCATATACATTGTACCCATATCACTGTGTAAATATCTATATCTAAGTGCATCAAACAACATTAGTAAACAAATGACATCAGCATATACTCACCTTTGTACCACTGTCAAAAAGGACTCTCATCTGTCATTTTGTTACAGACCATCATTGGTGCAGACCAAGAATACCATTGTCATTGTGGCAGACCAAAAAAAATACTACTGTCAAATTGTGTGTCTACTGTCAAATACATTGTATCTGCTCTGCAACAAACAACATGTAAAAAAAAATTAGTAATCTGGAGTAAAGAATCTTCATGACTAAGAAAAAAGATCTTCAATAGTATCACTGTCACACTATCTAATAAAAGAATACTATCACCATCCATGAAAATCATTGTCATACTGCACTGCACATCACTGCACCAACTGTCACCACAATAGAAACATAAGAGCCAAGAAAATAGCAAAAAAAACATTGTCTGATTGTCCCTGAACATGTTTGATGTTTGACTTAACTGTCCTAATCAAGACAATAACTTTCTATTGCAAACCTGCACCAAAACACATCACCTAGCACTTTCTTCACTGTCTCTCTGCACTATCATTACCTCAACCATTGTCAGGACTTTCCATTCCTACCCACAATTTGCAAACTAGCCCATCAAAAGCATTAGATACTGACTTATCACTGCATTATACAACAGGAATTAACAAACATTCACTGTCCCTTTGGTGTAGGGGCACCTAACATAAGTCATTTCAGTTCATGTTTTGTTTTAAATCATGTTGTAATAAGGTCTATTTGACCAATGCATGTAATTTTGATTTGTAGACCCCAAGTACTTAGGTTGTAATTGTCAAATTAAAAGAAGACGGTGGGTTTTCTCCCAGCTGCTCGGAGATAGTTAGTTTTGCTCCCAGCCGCTTGGAATCACTCTCCCAGCCGCTGGGAATAGGGTTGTAGTTCTTCTGGGTGAATCTATAAAACCCAGAGAAAGGAACAGGATCAAGCATGATGATCAGCATTGTAGTTAGATCGATTGAATGTAAACAAGCATTGTTAAGAAGAATCAAACTATTTTCTGTGTCGTCAAATTATTTTTTGTTCTCTTTAAATACGAGTTGCATAGTTGTAGTTTTCTTTCCTTTCTATTTTCCCATTGTTGCAGTATGTCGATTTGAAGCATTCTAGTGATAAGATTTCTGTCGAAATCAGTGGAATGGCTTCACTGTATATATATGTGTTTTTATTCCCTGCTTGTTTCATTGTTTCGACGATGCAGATGTTCCAGTTCGTAGGTCGCGCGCAGTAGTTCACCTAGCATTTTGTATGTGCTAGGGTTCAGTCAAGGCAAACTGTGCAAAGGTGTATGGGAGTAGCGGCGTAAGAAACCCTAATGTTCGTTGATGATTGAAACAGGGCCGATAAATGTGTTTGAATGTGATTCCGGTGTGAACGGTGAAATAGCGACCCCGTGGTAAGCTCGACCGATAATCCAAGTCCCACCAACAAATATGGTTTGAATGTATACTATGAATGTACATTGAGATTGTATGAGGCGGAACATAGCAGCGACCGGGGTTAATGGTGAATCGGTGTGTGTGTCCACTGGCAATAACTAGTTCAGCGATGTACATGAATTGATCTATTGATCTGTTGGTCCGCTTCTGTTGTGCGCTCTGCATCACCCTTGGATGTACAACAATGATTGACAATGAGCTCTATGACATCAACCAAGCACTAGTGTCTAAGATTAGAGACAAGTAAAGTAGTCTGAAACTATCAGTTGCATTGCTTTAAAAAATTCTATAGCTTGTTTAACAATCTCATAAAGAGCATATCTTATAAATATAACAGTCCATTAGACCATATTTTTGAGACATTTTGTCACAAATCTCATGTATCTAGTCTTCTACATTTTGCATTCATTTCAACCAAATCACTAGTAACTACAACTTTTGATAATAGTCCCTTTTTATTTAAAGAATGCAATACCCTGTTCCAAGGTCCTTTTGCAATTTGACAACTATACTGTGTTTCAAGGCTCCAATATGTGAACAAACTTTAAGGATGCTGAGAAAGGTTGCAAAGCCTATTTTACACTTGCCAATTTCATTTAAAACATTGCAAAGATCTTCAACCAATCCCTAAAGTGAAAATAAGAATGTCAATCAAGATTACTGTTATGACAGTTCCTCTACTCACTATCCTTACATTGTCAAGGATATAATTGATTTAACCTATTGTACTATCATTGATAATAAAATCACTAACTGTGATTGCACATGTTGCTACGTTTTGAACAGTACTACATCCAACACAGATACCATACCCTGTTCCTTTTGAACATTGCAGGGGTCTTAAAAAAACTAACAACTGTCATAACACAATCTCGTGACCTCATGTAAAGCTAATACATGAAAATATCTACAAAGAACAAAACATCTGCAGAGAACAACAACCTGTTAAAGAACACTGTGAAATTGAAAGCCTAGAAACAAGAATACTTATCAAGAACACATGATCACTAGATCATCCTAACTCTCCAAATCCTACTGAGAGTTGACATCAACTATCGTCTACATAACTACTGTTATCCTGATCCTACCATCTTCCTTTTTCAAGAGTGTTCCAAAAAAATTTATGGATGCATAGATTACATGAATGCTGGCAAAGACTGCAGAGACAACTTTACTTTACCAAACTACCTTTACACATTGGGGCAAAAGATAGGACTTTCATTATCTCCCCCTTACTACATGTTGGCTTTCAAGCAACAAATGATGTCTGTTGTGCAGTATGCACAAGATCAGGGTTTGCTTTTCCTAGATCTAGTTTTCTTCTCCAAACCCTAATATGTTCTTTCTTTTTCTTTCTCAAGGTATTCTCTTGCTTTTGTTTGAACATGTAGTCTCTAGATGGTTTCTTCAAATTACTCCTACAATGTTGTACCTTATGCCCAAGGTTATGACACTTAAAGCATGTGACATTATAACCAATTAGAGGAGTAAAGGAATCACATCTTCTTGACATCCCAAAAGTACTTCTATGATCATATCTTCCATACATCCAACAATTTCTTGCTAGGTGACCAACTTTATCACAGTTATAACATAAATTATTATAATCCTGATTTGACAAGTTATAAGAACTTTTATCCTTATTCCATCCAAAACCATTTCTTGAATGAGTTCTACAGTCCCTAGCTCTATGACCATAAATACGACAGGAATAGCAATACCCATGAAATTGAGAATAGTTGTACCTTATTGAATGGTATTGGCTAAGAGGTGGAGATCTTGAGGAGATACTTATCTTTCTTCCTTCATCAACAAGTTTTTCTTCTATCTTGTTCTTGTCTTCTAGAGTAGCAGCATGATAACTTAGATCAATCTTCTTTCTAGGTGTCTTTCTAGCTTTAGAAGTCTGCCCTCTATCATATCCTAGGCCAGTAATGTCCTTGAAGAGTCCTTGTTTGCTCAACATGTTATTTAAGCATTCAGTACTCTTTTCAAACTGCATATTCTTGTGCAACTTAGAAGATGCCTTTTCCAATTCCTTTCTCAAAGAAACTATTTCTAACTCTAGTTTTAGGCATTCATTAGTTTTGACTTCAAGATTAGATTTTGTAAAATTAGTTACCCTTTTGGCTTCTTCTATTTCTATCTTTAGGCTGATGGTTACCTTATTTGACTCTTCAACTTGAGCTCTTAAACCTAAAATCAAATATATGTCTCTTCAAGTTCTGAAGAAACTTTTGCAAGATATGAAAATACCTTGTCCTTGGAATCTTTTTCTAGTTGAAGTTGGTCTTCTAATCTTTGGTTCTCTTTTCTGAGTTGCTTGATTGTATCTAGAGCACACAAGAGTTCACTTTCAATATTAATCTCACACTCATGTTCATCTTCACTCACAAAGAGGTCTCCTTCTTTATCACACTTTGTGTTAATTTTCAGGGGTGAATCATACAACAAATCATTACTTGACTTGATTGGGGCTTGTTTTACAACTTTTTGCTTGGCATCTTTCTTTCCTCTATTTCGTTTACACTTTCCCATAGTACTCCACTATAAGGATCTCC
The DNA here is from genome assembly GCA_027924645.1 of Cunninghamia lanceolata. NCBI lineage: Eukaryota > Viridiplantae > Streptophyta > Pinopsida > Cupressales > Cupressaceae > Cunninghamia > Cunninghamia lanceolata. The sequence continues at coordinate 3,604,333 of BSBN01001026.1, read as the reverse complement.
TAAGTTGATTAAACTTTGAGCAAGGAACCTAAGGCTCTAATACCACTTGTTGGAGTATAGGACCACTAAGAGGGGGGGTGAATTAGTGGTCTATTGAACAATCAAACTTTTTCACCTATTAACACACTTGACTAATACTGCATAGAGAACTAAGACACTTCAATGAATTAGACATTGAATATTGAATGCTTCACCATAACAAGTACATTTGAACATAAGACTATGAGCAAAGATGATCAAACATAAGATACAACATCAAGAAGAGAGATGACACAAGTGATTTGAGTGGAAAACCCTAAAAGGGTAAAAAACCACTATGAAGATAGATTTTATTAGGCTTCACTAGCCAACCCTCACTGGGATAAAATCTGTGTGCCTCACTAGCAATCAAAATGTCTCACTGACAATATATGCCTCACTGGCAAACAAAATGTCTCACTGACAAAGGATTGTCTCACTGACAAAATTAATTGCATTATTGATTTGAATGAAGAAAACAAATTCTGAGGAACACTTTGTTTCCATACATAGCACTATCCTTGTCACTCTCTTCAATTCAACATCTTCTCAAATTCATATCCAATATAACCTCTATCACCACATGAAAAACCTAGTATATCATCTCAAAAATTTTATTATCTCCTATTGCAGACAAAACTCTTACCTCTTGTGCACACTAACATTATTCACACAGAGGTGTACATACTCAAAACTTCTTCATATAGATAGACCTCCAAGACTTCAAAGATAAATCAATATAATAAATACATATCCCTCTGCAAAGAAAAATCTACCACTTTGACATAATTAAAACATATCTCTTCCTTAACACAAGCTGAACATTCTAACTCTGTTTAAACTTTTCAAGACATAAGGTTTCTGCACAAAAGATACATAGTCAAAACATAAACTTCACAATTATTTTTGACCTAGTCTTCTTGTCATACCCTCAGATCATCATCCTTCTACAAATAACTTCACAAGGACATCTGCATTTCACTGTTTTACATATGCATTTTAAGATCACAGGGTTACTTCAAGTTTAAACCCTTTTAAACCAATAATACATATTCAAAATATACACACTATGATCATTTTCTCAAAGGTCTCACTCTTACAAACTCAAATCAACAACCAAACTAGACAAAAACATCACACAGTCCTTAAAATAATTTCACTGGCCTTCTAGTTCGTTCCAACACTTGCAACATTGTAGTTAGGGTTACAAACATGAAACTGCGTGTCACAATTAACCATGAGGACTGAGTCATTAGAGTTTGAAAATAATTCAAATGTGAGTCGTCGATCAATTCCTTCGCGCCTTCATAAGAACCATTAATTTTAGACTCCTGCTCAAAACAAACTCTTAATCGGAGAGCACCGGTTGCCTTAGGTAAAGGGGCCAGTATCCATGTGATGGAAAAGGCTTTAGTTTATAACTTAAGTTATATACAACCTGCTCTCTCGGTCAACAACCAAATATAACAAAAAAGGCATATGGCTAACAATTATGTAATATGTCTTAAAAGGCACAAAAGAAACATTCTTAGGGTTTTAAACCTTTCAAACCTTAACTCCTCCATGACCTACCCTCATTGGCATGTAGCATGAATATACCCTATATTGAAACCATTCCACTACCGATATAATGTATCTGAGGGACCTCTGAAAGTCATGTTTTGAAGATATCATCAATATCTCAACTACACTGCATCACTTGTATCATAACATTATCAATGTCTCAACATATTACTTCAAAATGAAAGCATAGCATGCGCTCAAACCAATCCATGACAACACCATGATATGAATAAATAAGTTTAACAACAAACACTATATCAAGAAGAACATACAGGCTTGTGCCATATCAAGAACATATAAGCTTGTGAACACCTGAAAGAAACTGCAAGCTTGTGAAAATATTTGACATCATGTTGTAATACTTTGACATCCTCCTGTCACTGTACATTAACATCCTCCTTGAATGAGATCGTCTGATCAAGCTCACACTCAACACATCATTCAATATTCAACACATCACCAATAACACGAAACAAGCTGATATAAGAACGTGAACCTTCTTTGTAGACACAACTCCTGAACATGATGAACAATGACATCATGATCTTGTAAACTCCTTCTCCTGATGAATGACATCCTGATCTTGTAAACTCCTTATCCTAATGATGTGCATCTCAAATCAACTCAATCCATCTTTGACATCAATGACAAACATCACAACACAAACATATCTTATGTAGTTGGAATCTTGTCTTGATTCATGACTCATCCCAAACATAGTCATTGGTTATTTGTAAAGTGAGTTTTGAGATATCTTCAAGGAACACAAAATTTTGGATTGGAATATTTGAAAAATGAAGATTTAAAACTTGTTGGTTTTTCAGATTCAAATTAGGCAGCTTGCATAGACTCTAGAAAATCAACCTTTGGTTATTGCTTCAATCTTGGATCTGCCATTATCTCATGAAGTTGTAAGAAGCAACCTAATGTTGTTCTGTCATCCACTGAAGCAGAGTACAAGGTAGTTGTTGTAGCAACTTGCGAAGCAATATGGCTTAGACAACTTCTTGAGAGTCTTCGACACCCACAACCTATTCCAACAATTATGTATTGTGGTAATCAAAGTGTGTTGAAGATCTCTAAGAATCCAGTGTTCCATGCTCGCACAAAGCATATTGTAGTACACCATCACTTCATTCATGAGCATGTTCTCAATAAATAAATTAACTAGTCTATACACCAACCAATAAGCAACTTGCAGATGTCTTCACTAAACCTTTGAGCAAGGATAAGTTTGTATACTTTCAAGAAGGCATTGGTGTTAAAATTTCTTCATTTGTACATGGGTTGCTAATAAACCTATTTGTTATGGGTGGCCCCCATCATCTAGTTAAGTTGTGTGATAAAATAAAGTTTATGGGGGGTGTTAAAATATAAATTATATTTAATCACAACATTTGTCATATAGAGTCATGTCTCATGTAAGAGACACACCTGTCCATGTATAATATCTATTTAAGGGTCTTTGGATTCATTTTTTTAATATAGAGAAAATCTATTCAAGCTCTCCAACTTCAACATTGCAGCTTCACAATTGTTAGCCTTTGAGTTATTTTTAACTTGGAAAAGAAAGCAAAGTATTGTACATTATTTCTATCTAGGTAAGCAATAATCTATCATAAAATCAATCAAACATAAGCATGATTGGTTCATCAGGCTACAAAAGGGAGGTGATTCTATTAGATATATGATGAGGTAAATTTTACCTTATCACTAACCTAGTAGAAGAAGAATTATTTTTAGACAAATAGGAAGATGAGATAGAATTTCACATAAGTGGAATTGAGAGAGAGAAGGAGAAGGTTGAGTATCTAATAATGTTATCAACCAAAGCATGTGAAAAGGAGAATGAGATTGCAATAGAAGAGAAGGATGATGTAGTGGTTTGTCCTTTGGAGGATGTGAAGGTGTTGGAGGACATGATGCAATAGAGTGTAGAAGAAGAGAATAAGGAGTACCCTAGGATGGTGCATGAGTAAAAATGGTGGGCATGGAACCTAAGATGTTGGTAGAGGAGATGAGTGTACACATTTTTGTTCACAAGAATACAAATGTAAAGGCTATTATATTTGAGGATCTTAGGAGAATTATCACAAAGAGGAGTGATGTGCAACAAGTGCATCAAAATGAGAATCTTAGCATGAAGGATGCATAAGACGAGTGTGTAGAAGAATAAGTAATGAGTGGAGAAAGGAGATAATTTTGGTGGAGGAGGACAGGTAGTGGTAGGTCATGTTGGGTGGAAATTTACCAGATCAAGCCAACAAGATAGATTCAACCCAACACTCAAGAAATCAAAACCCAAAACAAACTAGAAGATATGCAAATTGAAACAATTTCACCTGGGTGTAGGAGATTCCTTGTTTTATTTTGTTGATTGCTTCACATTCGTAGCATAACCATGATAGGAGATTTGATGGATGAGAGGAAGATAGATTGATGATGGAAGATTGATGGATGAGGTAGAATTTTGGCAAAGTGACGGTGCTTAGAAAATTCATCCATCCCAAAATGGATTGAAAATTGGGTTTAAACAGACAAATATGAGAGAGTGGAAAGATAAAGTTTCCATTTCACAAGTAATGATTGAATTGGAAAGTTGCATTGTGCAACTTGGGAAAAGAAAAGGAAAGTGGATGAGTGATTAGAGAGATGAATTAGAAATTGGTTGAGTCATCTCAAGAGATAATTAGAAAGTGAGAGAAGTGAGTGGATTGATGAGTGGAGAGGAAATTGGAAGGTGGAAGAGATAACTCAAGAAGGTTTTAGAGATAGAAATGGTAAGTGAAAGAGATGAGTTGAGTCATCTCAAAAGATAGATATGGAAGGTAGGTAAATAATTTAATATTATTTAAATTATGAGGAATATAAGGATAAAATGATAAATAAAAATAAAATAAAAGATTTATTTTATTTTATTTAAGAGGAAAGGGATTAAATAAATAAATTAAATTTATTTATTTAATAATGATAAAAGAGATGGGATTAAATTAAATAAATGTTATATTTATTTAATTTAATTGGACAAAAATGCTAGGTTAGGTGATGAAGAAGGGTGCCTAGGGCAAAAATGCTACAAAATGCCTAACAGATGTAACGTTGCGACAAGTGGACATTTTTGGGTGTCTACATTTTGCCCCTCTTTGAGATGATGTTTGAGATAATGAGATTTGTGTCGAGTAACATCATTTCAAAGAAGCTAAGGTACGGATAAAGGAAAAAGATAGAATGAGGATGGAATGATAGGATGATGATGCCCCCTCGAGAGGATAGGCGGGTTGGACAAAACACGGGTAGGCTCTCGAAATAAACTGGATTGGTAAAGGAGAGATAAGAAAATGGATAGAAGAAAAGGAAGATGTGTTATGCTGCAATGAAAGTGAGCAATCATATGTTTGATATAGCACGAGACGTTATGCACTAGGGTATAAGGACGAAGGTGACGATGTGTCCCATGCCCCAGCGTAATACAACATTGTCAAGACACAAGATATGAATATTAGCTGGGAAGATGCAGATGCAAATGCAAGATAAAAAGATAACACACACAAGCAAGCAAGCAAGAATGCACAAATGATACAAAAACAAACAAGGTATTGCCCCTGTCAAGCTATAAACCAATGATTGATTGATGATTGATGATGACGAGAGTGTCGTCATTGCGGGGAAAGATGTATCCCTAGATCAACACAAGGATGATGATGATTGATTGAATGATTGGGTTTACAACAAGGCTGGGATCAAGACCATTGATTGCGATTGGGTAATTTGACAAGCTTGATTGACTTGATTGGTATGGATAAGGATTGACTTGCATTTGAGATTTATTGCTTGGATTGATTGAATTTGAGGTTGATTATAGAAGACATCATAGATAGATGAAGATTAGAAGAATGGTGAAAGATGGAAGAGGGGTATCATGTTGTGCTTGAATATGAGTACTTCCTTCGTACTCCAGACTGCCTACATACCCTGTATCCATGGGATCAAGGCACGTAATGATGGAGATGGGATGTAGTTCCAATTTGTGTTTTATTGATGGTGATGAAATGGATTGATCGGATTATAGATTGATTGTCATTGGTTTTGATTGATTGAGAGATTAGCGTGATTTGATTTGATGATTTGATTGGATTTGTTGATTGAATGATTTGATTGATTTTGATGATTGACCTTGATAATTGTTTGGATTTTTGTTTGATTTTATGATTTTTTGTATTTTTGGGAATATTTAATTTTTATGTATTTTTTTTAGGACACTTTATAATTTTTTGTAATTTTTTTTCAGGATATTTTATGACTTTTTTGTAATTTTTCAGGACTTTCTAATATTTTTTTGATTTTTTAAGGGCTTTTTACGAGTTTTTTTTTGTGTGTTTTTGGATGTTTTGAACGTCAATAGATTTACAACTTTGGTAGCCTTTGTGCTAGATACTAGTGACGAGGGAGGAAACCAAGTCCAGGTGCAAGAAAGGATATAGGATGGATTAGGATGAATGGATAAATGGATGGGTGGTAAGGGATGGAAAGGAAGACTCATGATAAATGATTGGTTAAGAGGATAGGCGACATTGGATGTATGCATAAGAGAGCTAGGATGTGATCTCAAAGACTATGTCGCATAAGAAATAACATGCCCCACTCCAGGTGTAATACTTATGATTTTCATGACAACGCTTATGACAATAGGTTAGTGATAGGATTAGGCTTATGACAATGGGATAATGGTAGGATGATAGGATGGATTGGTTTGGAAAGGATGGAGTACATCAAGAGTGTTTTCCAAGCATGTTTCAACAATTTGCCCCCAATCTTTATCAAGATCAAGAAGAGGAAGGATGGATGGATGGACTGCAATGGGATGGGTATATGCATGTGGATGTAATGGATAAGGATTATAGGATAGGATATGGTAAGACATATTGAAAATGATATGGCGGATGAGACAAGGTGCCCCCAAGTGTAGGTGACAGAAGATCAATTTTACACATGAAACCTGTTTGCCAGGTTTTCATCATGGTACTTATCCAGGGCGCCTATTTACCAGGCTTTCATTGTTGGATGAAGGGATTTCTCTTTACTTTTTTCTTTTCTTTTTTCTTTTTTTTTTGACTTTTTTTGACTAGATAGGAGAAGGTGGATTATGGATAGAAGGACTGTAATGTCTGGTTCCATGGTAGTCCTGCTAGATGGATGTCATCACAATGGACCATGTCAAGTGCACTCATAGATGTTGGTAAGGGGATTGCATGAAAGATGGATGAAGTAGATAGCGTATTATGAAAGGTGCGATAGTGGATTATGATGTAGATTATGACATGGATTATGTAGGACTTATGGATGGAAGGATTATGCAAAAACATGGACCATAGGGAAGTGATGAGGAAAATATGTAGGATAGTGAACGAAAGGTGGGGAGATGGAGGTATGTGGAATTATGGGATGGAAGGGAACCATGACCAACGGTTGCACACACCGTGATAAACATTGAAGCTTTTGAGTGGATGGTTGTGTAGGAAGTAATGGTGTTGTTTGCTTAAGAGATGGATGACGTAAGCATTTAGGGACCCACATGGGCTCAGTGTTTTTGCTTTTCATGTGGGATGGAGGATTTTGTTGCTTTTGGATGGAATGGATGGAAGGAGATGGTTGGGATTCACGAGAGGTGGATGCCTCATTTGACTTGATGGCTTGTTGCTTAGGGACCCATACCATTTTAGTTTTTGACTTTGCTTGTGGAGGTATGGGTTTGGATATATGCAGCTTTTGTGCAGCTTTTGAGGTAATTGCTTGTTACTTGGGAACCCATACCTTTTTCATTTTTGCTTTGAGGTGTGTGGGTGTATGCAGCTTTTGAGATGGATTTTTCTTTGATTCTTTGGTAGAGGCATCCAAATTTTTTCTTTGGAATCCCATGGGGTGGATGGAAGGAGAGAAAGCTTCATGCTTAGACAATATGTGCATTTGTTGGCCATGATTGGGATTTTTAGAGGATTTATGGATGGATGGATAGTTAGGTGTTGGAAGTAGTGGAGGCAAAGTGGACGAAGAGATGTTAGGATTTGGAAGAAACAGAGGCAAAGTGGATGGAAGAAGGTGTATGGTCACATGCTTTTGCGATGCGTAGGATGATGGGGGTGGAATGGCGACATATGATTTAGGTATATGATGGGATGTGCGATGGAAAGTGGTGGACTTAGGATGAATGGAGGAAGTACCAACATCGTTAGATTGTTGTCCTTGGGGTGTGTATCCAAGGCCAAATGAGCGCGGAGGGACATCAACATGGATTGGCTCCAAAATACCTTGTTCAAGAGGGCCTAAGTCTTTACCTTGATAGTTCATGTTTTGGAGGATGCAGTTGACAATGGGACTAGGTGCATGTGGAACACTACACACGAGTTCCTTATTGGATGGAGAAGGTGAAATAGAAGATAGTGGTTGTTGGTGTTCTAAGGAGGAATACTTATGGATGAAGGTGGATAGGCCAATAGAACATGATGTGGAGTTGCGATAGGGTCAATAGTAGGTGATGGAGGATCATTAGGATCTTACTTTTACTCATTATGATCCAAGCTACTTGTTTGATCTTGACATAGCTCTTGGGTTGCTTGAATGGAAGTATGAGGCTCTCGGATGAGTTCTTGGTCAACAACATGAGAGGGCAATGAGCTCACAGGAAGAAAAATTTCAATATGCTCAAGGGGTTGTGAACCACATGATGGGGTTGTAGACGTGGACATAGCATTCAAAGGTTCTTTGGTAGGCTCATCGATGGGTGACTGACATGGGGATTGTTTATTCCTTGCTAGTAGTCCTTGAATTACATCTTTTGTAGGTGGAGGGTTGATGGAAGCTGAAGGGTCATGATTGGGATTAGGTAGAAGGCTAATTGGATTAGGGCTTATGAGATGGATAGTGGGATTAGATGGGCTAAGACTTGGGCTAGATGGAAGGATAAGGGGATTAGATGGATTGGTTTTATCTAACCCAGTCTTGTCACAATCTTCTAGGTTCTTGATCAATCTTTTAAATTGCGTACAAGCAGATATGAGATGGCCCTTACATCTATGGTATGCACAATATTCATCATCTTTATACCAATGGGGTTTAAAGTAGATTTATTCAAAAGGTACTATGGGTGGCAACTCAATCAAATTTTCTTGGACCAATTGATGTATGGTCATCTCGAAGGGATCCTTTAGTGGAGGGCTTGATGGATTAGAAGGTTGACATGAAGGTGTTGGGATAGGACTAGTTGACTCATGTGTTGGCATATGATCGGACGGTGATGGAGGATGCTCATAAGATGCTTGCTCTAGATTGGTGTCTCCCTCGTCAAAAGCTATTAAGTCTTGTAGCATAGGCAGACTTAAGGATACTAGATTTATGTACAAAGTCATTCAGATTTGCATGTTCATGTTGTGGGGGCCACTGATAGTCTTGTGAATGGGTTTGATGATGCGATGAAATGATAGGATGTGTAGGTAAAAGATCTTTGGGTATGTGTTGTTGTGGATAATGGTAGATATTGGAAGAAGTAGGGTATGGTGATGTGGCATTGTTATGGGAATATGTGAGATAAGGTGATGTGGAATTGATTTGAAATGCAAATGGATTAGGTTGATAATGAAAAGGATAAGGTGATGTGGAATTGTTATGATATGTGGATAGGTTAGATTGGTGTGAAACGGAAGGAGATGCCACATAGGAATGAGGTGGAATTGGTTGGTGTTGAATCAATAAGAGATGATGATGTATTTGTTGGGTTTGACATGTGTCTAGGAGGTGTTGGGCCTATGCTATAAGATGTTGCATGTGAGGTGATTGGCCTTCTTGAAGTTGAAGTTGTTGAATTATTGGATGGACCCTCTGAATCATTTATTGGATTAGGGGTTTTGGTGCTTGGTGAAGGATGTGAATGATCTCTTGTGCTATGTCCTCTAAGGTTGGCATGATGTAGGATGATGTGGGTTGGACTTATGCGACAAAGTTGAGACTCTTAGATTGATCAATTTTCTTGATTGATTGATTAGATTGGCTTGGTCAACTAATTGGATTGGTTTGATCAGTCGGTTGATTGGATAAGATTATCTCCCAAGAGATAGACTCATGAACTCAAGGGTAGACAAGGTTGGTTGATAATGCTGATATGATCAAATTATAGATAAGGACCAAAGCCAAAGGACAAGGTTGGTTTAAGGATGAAAGAGGACATCCATTTTTTGCTGAAAAATGGAAGGAGCGGTTTTAATGCCGAATGGAAGGACAGTCCATTCATAGAGACCTTGGGGAACAGAGAAGGCTGTTTTGTAGAAATCAGTACTTTTGAGACCTATTTGCCAAAACCCCTTGGTTAAATCAAATTTAAAATAGACATGGCTGCCTTGAATAATTTGCCAGATATGATCCTTACTAGGCAGAGGGTGTCTATTGTCAACAAGACATTCATTTAGCGGCTTGTAGTTGACCACTAGCCATTTTTCAGGCAATTCTTTACCATTTTCATCGACTTTTGGGACATACATGTCATGGTAGGAAAATGGTGATTCAGAAGTCTAGATAAGTTTGAGCCTTTCAAGCTCTGCAACTTCTGTTCAGCAAGTTAACACTTCAGATGAACTCATTAGAAAATAATTAGCTTTAGCCTTAGGTATGAGTTCATTACCTTGAGGATCTCGCTTGAGAGGGAGATCGCAGTACAGGTTCCTTTTCTGCTTCTTTAAATCTTTTGTCATGACTGTGTCAGCAAAAGCAGCTTTGATCTCAGTAAGAGATTTTTGATCTGCAGCAATTTGATTGGCTAACCAGACTGTATTAACTGGTTTCTGTTTCTTTTCTTTTTCTAGCTTAGATGAGTAATCTAGATCTTGATACAGTCGTGGAAGTTGGTATGTTCCTCTGATGATGATAAAATCAGAGTCAATGGTAAATGGCTCCCATTGTTGAATAGCTTTGCTTCCAATTACTCCATCATAGCCTTCAACTTCATATTGCACAAAAAGTAGATTATCCGTAAAACCATCAAAGCCAATTTGAATAGGTGCAATGCAGAAGGAGGAACTATCTTCCTTTTCAGAGTTACCAAAAGTAATCCCAGTGGTGCCTTCCATCCAGGCATCTTTTGGGAAAGCATTATATCGAGCAATATTTAAATCAGCTCTAGTGTCAATGAGAAATGCTAAAGGGTATGCCATAATTCCTGGAAAATGGATGGTGAGGATAATACCAGGACATGAAGTGGTAGACTTGGCAGTCCTTTTGTAGGCTTTCATCTGACGGCTACTAGATCCTTCTTCAAAAGTCACATGAGGTTCCTCTTCTTCTATTTTAACAGCATGAGGAAGGAGAGGACTGTATGGTCTTTCTTCATAGAAAAGATGTTCCTCTGAGAAGGTGCCTTGAGCAGGCAACTATATAGATCCAACAGAATTAAATTGGCTAACAAATTTATCAAGTTCAGGAGCTTTCTCCATTTCTTCTGTGAGATAGAAATTTTCTTCGTCATCAATTTCTGAAATTTCTGCCTGAGCTTGACTTATACTCTTTTCAAGAAAGGCTTTCCTATTTCTTCTCCAAATACTTTTGAAATTTATCCAAAGTGTGTTTTTCAATTCATAGTTATGCTCTTAATGTAGAAAGTAGTGCTTAAGAAACTAGAGTATTCTGTTGCTCTTTCTCTTTTAAGCATACTTTCCATAGTTAAGAACTGAGTCTATGCCAGCGCGCATTGTAATATGATGAATGTAATGTTCCTGAGTGTTCGACATAATAATATACATAAGATCTATCTCAGGATCAGATATTCTATTCCGCACTTCATTTGTCATTTGCAGCTGTGCTACAAAGTTGGTATCAGAGCTGATGATGTTATTGTCTGTTGTTATCGTTGTTGTCTAACCATAACTAGCCAATAAGTGTTATACTGTTCACTGTATTGCTCCTTATATAGCTCTCTGTATTGCTCATACAAACCAGAATCCTGTTGTAAGTCCTCGTGGTGTAAGTCCCGTTAAGCTTGTTGCGTCAGGGCAAATTTGAGGCAGTAATTTGTATTTCAAGCGCAGATTTGAGCGTAGGTTCGAGCGCAGAATGGATAGAGCAAGCACTTTAGGTTCGGGTATGGAAAGCAGCGACCTTACCACAGATCGCAACATAGAAGTTAAGTTCACCAATTTCTTTGCTGATAATGAAAGTTCATTTTCTACTCCTGAGTCCAGTAGTAATGTTTTAGATGAAGTTTCTGCTAGTAATCAGTTTCCTGATAAAGAATTTTGTGTGCCTAAGATTAAAGCTTCTGATATCTATAAAGATGTTCCTAGTGGTGTTATAGATATGTTTAATAAGAATAAAGGTTTAAAGAATTGGTTTGGTTATAAAACTTTGCAACGTTGTCATGTCGCCACACTACAACATGTTGTTACAGGTGGAAGTTAGGGCAAGTTAAATATTTTCTCAGATGCCCTTGTAGCAAAGTTTCAGAAAGAGGCCTTAGCTAGTTCTGATAATCCACAGTTCATGCATTTGTCTTATGTGAGAATAGGAATCTGTGGTCATTATAGAAAAGGCTTACCTATCATCATAATGATGATGCTGAAAGATGCCCGTTTTAATAAATTGTCTCATTCTCTTCTTGGTGCTGGTTGTGATTCCATGTCCAAAGGGCCAATCTATGTAGATTGCCTGTTAGACTTCCCTGTTAGTCTAAAAGATGGAAACCTCAAAGATGTTCTTGAATATAACTTCAAGACAATGAACCTCTTCATGAAGAAGAAGTCCGTTGACCATTCCCTGACATTTCTGGTCCACTACAGATTGTATAATAAGGTCATACCCTTAATGATTAATCCTAGAAAAGCCCAAGGGTTGGAAGGTTTGTCCACCATCTGGACATCCTCTAGTGACAGCACACAACTAACTGCTCCCAAGATAGTTAAGCATAAGGATATCAAGATGCCTGAAGAATGGGCATTAGATCTATGGGATAGTGACAGTCAAGCAGAAGCAGAAAATGAGAAACAACCACAGTTGAGAGGCATCTCAATTGAAAATATAGATGAGCAGGCAATAATCAGATTCTCATCCAGCAACCAGCCTGCCTTGCGCACTGGCCCCTCCATGAGAATAGAAAGAGTCTTTAACTACAATGAACCTGGTCCATCTGTGAGTTCCCTTCCTCGCTCCTAGAGTGTTAGATTACAGCCCTCTAAGGGTTTTGAAAGTTTGTTTACAATACCCACTGTAACAAAACCGAGCAGTTCAACAGCCTCAGCTATTCCTTCTCAACCATCCTGCACCCATAAAAAGTTTTCTGAATTAGATAATGGGTTGTATAGATGTGAAGACTGTTCGTTTGTCTTTCCTCCTAAATCCGGCCATTTCTGAATGTTTTCAGCCTGACAAGCCACTATGCCTGAACAGGATATCTCCGAATCCCATGAAAAGGCTATAAGCACTCCTGCAGGTCCTTGTCTGGTTCCTAGTACAGTTCCCCCTTTTAGGGATTTTATTCTATTTGATACGACCAGAACCTATAAAGCTGATTTTTGGCCTTTGCATTTATTTCCTATTACTGAGAATTCCCAAGGTACCAGTCAAAGCAAACTGCTCAACTGGACCAACCTATGTCTTAGGAAATCCATGCTCCTTGCTGAGGATAGAAAGATCTGGCATCAGATCGAAGCAGTCAAAGCTGAGAAAGCATGCCTCAGTGCTCAAGAGAATTTTCATTCTCTAATCTCCACTCTTGAACACTTGGAAAAGCGTCTCACAGATCAGTGGATGAACTCTGTTAACAAAGATCTCCAGGAACTCAAAGCCCAGTATAATGAGTTCAAAAGTCAAGCTGAAACCTGGTGGGTTGCCCAGCAATGATCTTTGGAACAACAGAGAGAACTTCTGCAAAAAGTTAGAAGTGAAGTAAAATTAGATTGTGATGTGCTTGGTTCTCAACTGAACACAACCAACATTCATGTAAAACATAATAGTCAGAGACTTACTGAGATTCGGGGGGGAGGATGGAGGCCCGAACACACATCCTGCATAAAATTTCCCTTCTTCCAGTCACCAATGTCAAAGAACTGCAACGCTTTTTGGGCCTTGTAAATTATATTGTAGGATTCTATTGTAAGCTTGTTGAGGATAGGCTGGAGCTAAACAAGCTTCTAGGAAAGAAGCCACCACCATGGACCCCAAAGCATGATGCCTTAATTGAGCGCATCAAACAAAAGTGTTCTTAGCTACCACCATTAAAGCTACCAGGAAAAGGGTTTAAAATTGTCGAAACAGATGCAAGTGAAGGTGCCTGGGCTGGTGTTCTTCGAGAGCAGAAAACAATCTCCTACAACCCCAAAGACAAAGGTGAGATTGTTCGATATATCTTTGGAAGTTTTAAAAATAGTGAAGTAGACTACCACAGCACGCATAAAGAAATTCTTGCTGTTGTTAATACTTTCCAAACCTTCCAAATGTTTATTGCTGATAAAAGATTCCTGCTCAAAAGTGATCTACAAAATCTGAGAGGATTCTTCCAAAAGGAATCCAAAAATAAGGTGGTGCGAGGTCATCTTCTCCGGTGGGCTCAACTCCTTAGCACATATGAATTTGATTTTGTTTATCTTCTAGAGGTTGAAAATATTTTTGCAGATTTTATGTCAAGAGAGGGACATTCTGATATTCCTCCAAATGATGGAGTTGTCCGCCAAGTCAGTGGTGTAGTTTGAATCATCCGAATCAGAGAACAACGGTGGTATGAAGAAATTCATAGAGAATGGAGTACCAATCCCTTTCAAAGACGGGATTTGCATAATTATCAAATGGCTAATGATTTTCTCTTTGACAGGTTTCGAATGCTCATTTCTAAACAACAACTAACATCTCCAGGACTATGGACGGAGCAACCCTTCTTTCAGTTTTCTGCTGAAGCCGAACCTATAGATCTTGATATTGGGCATGTTCTACAAAATTGGTGTGGAGATTTTGTTCTCCCAGTTAAGTTTCTCAACCCGTCAGTTGCAAGAGCAGAACAATGGTTGAATGCTGAAGATGGAAAGACCCTCATTCGTAACTTATTCCAAGGACCATACCCACCAGCTGAAGATTTACAGTTTGAAGGAACCACCGCATATACTGAGTGTATTTTCAAACTTGTTTTTAATTCACCAGAGGAGAATCCAATCAGCAGGCATTTATGTCAGGTTTATGGTCCCGCAGACCCCTCTTCCACCTTCGAGCATTGGACGGTAGGAAATCGGCTATGATATTTCTATACTCATCAAACGCCAATCTAGATCCATACAAAGACCTACCGAATGAATGGTGCTACACCTCAAGCTATGTCTCGTGGATTATATGGCCCCTATAAGTTAAAAACAATGAGTATTATGTGGAAGGAACAAGATAGTTAGCCACCTGGATGCATCCCACATTCATCCACTCAAACATGCGCAAACTGTGCTGACTGTTCCATGGATGATCCTCGGGTACCCACCTATGGGACCAGTGGCAATTATCGATCACCAGATTGCACTCATCCTGATGGAGAATTCTGTGAAGGATGCATGTTCAACCAGCCTTGTCCTCTCAGCTCCAGCACCTCTAATAGTACTGGGTCCTAAGCTAATGAATGGGCTTGTCATTCATCGAGAGCATCTATCATCTCGTTGTAATCGATAGACGTGGGCCCTTCCACGGTAAAAGGGGAAAGCTTACATGCCTTATCGTAAGCATGAATTATTCCTCTTGTGATCAAAAGGAATCTTGTAAAGTTTTGTCGGTCGGTCGACCTTATCTTTGTTCACGGATGAATTGGTCCCACCAGGGGAATCCTTATCCTCAATCGGGTCATCCTTTGGATAAGGTTTGCAACGTGTCCACTCTCTATGGACGGATTTCAAAGGAATTGTAAAAGACAAGGTTAAAGCTTTACCCTCGCGACCTATTTAAAGGAGGAGGGACGCCTTCTCTAAACAACAATTTCTGGTGAAGTGAAATCCTAGAGAGTCTAAGTAATAGTCTTCAAGTAGTCTGAAGTCTGAAGTCTTAAGTTGGTAGTGTGTTTTTCAATTCATAGTTATGCTCTTAATGTAGAAAGTAGTGCTTAAGAAACTAGAGTATTCTGTTGCTCTTTCTCTTTTAAGCATACTTTCCACAGTTAAGAACTGAGTCTATGCCAGCGCGCATTGTAATATGATGAATGTAATGTTCCTGAGTGTTCGACATAATAATATACATAAGATCTATCTAAGGATCAGATATTCTATTCTGCTCACTATTTTTAAAACTTCCAGAGATATATCGAACAATCTCACCTTTGTCTTTGGGGTTGTAGGAGATTGTTTTCTACTCTCGAAGAACACCAGCCCAGGCAATTTCACTTGCATCTGTTTTGACAATTTTAAACCCTTTTCCTGGTAGCTTTAATGGTGGTAGCTGAGAACACTTTTGTTTGATGCGCTCAATTAAGGCATCATGCTTTGGGGTCCATGGCGGTGGCTTCTTTCCTAGAAGCTTGTTTAGCTCCAGCCTATCCTCAGCAAGCTTACAATAGAATCCTGTAATATAATTTACAAGGCCCAAAAAGCATTGCAGTTCTTTGACATTGGTGACTGGAAGAAGGGCAATTTTACGCAGGATGTGTGTTTGGGCCTCCATCCTCCCCCCCGGAAGAAGCTTGATGCCGATAAAGACAATCTGGGATTGAACAAAGAGAGACTTTGCAGGATTGACAGCAAGACCATGGTGGTGACAAATGGAGAGGAATTGACGGAGATGGTCAAGATGGTGTGGCATATCCTGGCTGAAGACAAGAATGTCATCAATGTAGGGTTGGATAAACTTGGCATAAGGACGAAAGAGGACATCCATCTTTTGCTGAAAAATGGAAGGAGCGGTTTTAATGCTGAATGGAAGGACAGTCCATTCATAGAGACCTTGGGGAATAGAGAAGGCTGTTTTGTAGAAATCAGCACTTTTGAGACCTATTTGCCAAAACCCCTTGGTTAAATCAAATTTAGAATAGACATGGCTGCCTTGAATAATTTGCCAGATATGATCCTTACTAGGCAGAGGGTGTCTATTGTCAACAAGACATTCATTTAGCGGCTTGTAGTTGACCACTAGCCATTTTTCAGGTAATTCTTTACCATTTTCATCGACTTTTCAGACATACATGGCATGGCAGGAAAATGGTGATTCAGAAGTCTGGATAAGTTTGAGCCTTTCAAGCTCTGCAACTTTTGTTTGGCAAGTTAACACTTCAGATGAACTCATTAGAAAATAATTAGCTTTGGCCTTAGGTATGAGTTCATTACCTTGAGGATCTCGCTTGAGAGGGAGATCGCAGTACAGGTTCCTTTTCTGCTTCTTTAAATCTTTTGTCATGACTGTGTTAGCAAAAGCAGCTTTGATCTCGGTAAGAGATTCTTGACCTGTAGCAATTTGATTGGCTAACAAGACTGTATTAACTGGTTTCTGTTTCTTTTCTTTTTCTAGCTTAGATGAGTAAGCTAGATCTTGATACAGTCGTGGAAGTTGGTATGTTCCTCTGATGATGATAAAATCAGAGTCAATGGTAAATGGCTCCCATTGTTGAATAGCTTTGCTTCCAATTACTCCATCATAGCCTTCAACTTCATATTGCACAAAAAGTAGATTATCCGTAAAACCATCAAAGCCAATTTGAATAGGTGCAATGCAGAAGGAGGAACTATCTTCCTTTTCAGAGTTACCAAAAGTAATACCTGTCGTGCCTTCTATCCAGGCATCTTTTGGAAAAGCATGATATCTAGCAATATTTAAATCTGCTCCAGTATCAATAAGAAATGCTAGAGGATATGCCATTATACCTGGAAAGTGGATGGTTAGGATAATACCAGGACATGAAGTGGTTGGCTTCGCAGTTCTTTTATAGGCTTTCATTTGACGACTGCTTGATCCTTCTTCATAGATTATTGGAGGCTCTTCGAGCTCTTCTTTCACAGCATGAGTAATGAGAGGACTATAAGGCCTTTCTTCACAGAACAGTTATTCTTCTGTAAAGGAGGCTTGAGCGGGCAACTGTACAGAACCAACAGAATTAAACTGGCTGACGAACTTATCAAGTTCAGGGGCTTTCTCCATTTCTTCTGTGAGGTAGAAATTTTCTTCATCATCAATTTCTAAAATTTCTGCCTGAGCTTGAGTGATAACTTTTTCAAGAAAAGCTTTTCTATTTCTTCTCCAAATACGCCTAGCCATGCTTCCTGGAGAAGGGGCTTCATTCAGAGACCTTTGATCAAATAGTGGAGGTGGTTGAGGCCATTGGTTTGGAGGCCTGGGATACCATGATGATGGCCTGTAACCATGTTGACTAGGTGCTAATAGTGGTGCTCTAATGGCTGGGAGCTTAGCTCTTGAAGATCCTCCTTCAATATTTGGTTGGAGTAAGAAATATTTCCTAGACTTGAGCTGATCCATTTTGCCCATCAGCTTCTTCCATGTTTCCTGACCCGTATCCATGGTCTGGAGACGTGATTCAATTTGGACAATTTCCTCAATTACCTTGTCCAATTCAGAACGGGTGTCCCTTCAGAGCATTCTGCAATAGAAGGAGACTTCTGATTCCTCATCAGAGGATTGAACTTCTTTGGTCATTAGATTGACTTGAGCTTGAACTTGTTCTTGAGCTGATTCATAATCTTCAAACTCGGAATCTTTAGATTCTATATTGGAGAGAATTATATCCTCTGAGTCTGATGGATAAGCATTGATGAATTCATATTCATCATTTTCCACACCTACTTCGCAAGCTACACGAACTTTTCCTTTGCCCTTTTTCTTTTTTTTGTCTGGGCACTTATTTGCAAAATGATCTCCTTTGCAAATGTAGCAGGTAGGCTTCCATTTTTTAGAGCTTTTCTTTTGCTTATCTCTTTTCCTGAAGTATCCTTTCTTTTTAGGATACTTATTTTTAAACGGCTTTCTTTTCTTCTTGTGAGACTTCTCAGAACTGTCACAATTGTAACAAGAAGATTTTCCTTTTTTGGGGAATTGATTAGAAGGCATAATCTGGTAACAGACAGAGGAGGAAAGTAAGGGCTGTACCTTTTTTATTTCTTTCTTAGATTTGCCCTCTTCACAGATTTCCTCATTAATCTATGTTAAGAATTGAACTAACTGTGGATAGGTTAGTTCTTTCATTTCTATATTATCAACTACCAGATTCTCAAGAACTTTCTTGTGATAGAATTCGCCTATCACAGAACCAAAGCTTTTTAGAAAAGTAGTGAACATGAATTCATGATTCTGCTCACGGCCTGACAAATAGAAATTCTCATATTGGATATCACAATATTGCTTGAAATATTTGAGGTCCTTACATTTACCTTTGATGAACTTGTTGTAGGCCAACTTTTCTCTGGTGTCTATTTTTCCAACAAACAGACGTGTCAATTGAGCACAGACTTGATCTGTGCCTCTGTCTAACAGACGTTCTCTGTAAGCATCATATAGCTGATCCCAAACATGTCGTGCAATACCTGTCCTGGCATTCAGAGCCTACTTGATCACTTGCTTTTCATCTGCATCAGCATTAGTAGACATATAATTTGTTATCCAGGCTCGCATTGCATCATACCTCTGGTATTTTCAATATCTTCAAAATGATCAAAATTAACAAGGGGAGGTGTATCATCTTTCAGAGTTTGAATAATTTTAAATGGATCAACAGGGTTGGATCCATTAGGATTAGAACTTGATCCACGAGCCATTTGGAACTTTCCTTTGGCTTGTTCCTCTGGAGTGGTATCTCTCAGATTCCCTGTAGAGGGATCATAAACCTTTTCAATCACAGGCTGCCTAACTTCAGTCTTGAGCTTAGGTCCTTCATATTGCGCCTGTAGATATCCTTTTGCACTGGAAGGAAAATTCTTTGTCTTGACAACTTGCTGTTGTCGAACTGGCCTTTGCATTTATTTCCTATTACTGAGAATTCCCAAGGTACCAGTCAAAGCAAACTGCTCGACTGGACCAACCTATGTCTTAGGAAATCCATGCTCCTTGCTGAGGATAGAAAGATCTGGCATCAGATCGAAGCAGTCAAAGCTGAGAAAGCACGCCTCAGTGCTCAAGAGAATTTTCATTCTCTAATCTCCACTCTTGAACGCTTGGAAAAGCGTCTCACAGATCAGTGGATGAACTCTGTTAACAAAGATCTCTAGGAACTCAAATCCTAGTATAATGAGTTCAAAAGTCAAGCTGAAACCTGGTTCTCAAAAGTGAAGTAAAATTAGATTGTGATGTGCTTGGTTCTCAGCTGAACACAACCAACATTCATGTAAAACATAATAGTCAGAGACTTACTGAGATCTCTGAAGAAGTTCATTCAGTTGCACAATCACAACTGCTTATGAGTGATTCCATCAAGTCAAAATGCTCTGATATAAAGTCTGCACTTCAGGAGGAATCTAGAACAATTCAGTCAGTAACTCATACAGTTCGACAACAGCAAGTTGTCAAGACAAAGAATTTTCCTTCCAGTGCAAAAGGATATCTACAGGCGCAATATGAAGGACCTAAGCTCAAGACTGAAGTTAGGCAGCCTGTGATTGAAAAGGTTTATGATCCCTCTACAGGGAATCTGAGAGATACCACTCCAGAGGAACAAGCCAAAGGAAAGTTCCAAATGGCTCTTGGATCAAGTTCTAATCCTAATGGATCCAACCTTGTTGATCCATTTAAAAATATTCAAACTCTAAAAGCTGATACACCTCCCCTTGTTAATTTTGATCATTTTGAAGATATTGAAAATCCCAGAGGTATAGATGCAATGTGAGCCTGGATAACAAATTATATGTCTACTAATGCTGATGCAGATGAAAAGCAAGTGATCAAGCAAGCTCTGAATGCCATGACAGGTATTGCACGACATATTTGGGATCGGCTAGATGATGCTTACAGAGAATGTCTGTTAGACAGAGGCACAGATCAAGTTTGTGCTCAATTGACACGTCTGTTTGTTGGAAAAACAGACACCAGAGAAAAGTTGGCCTACAACAAGTTCATCAAAGGTAAATGTAAGGACCTCAAATATTTCAAGCAATATTGTGATATCCAATATGAGAATTTCTATTTGTCAGGCCGTGAGCAGAATCATGAATTCATGTTCACTACTTTTCTAAAAAGCTTTGGTTCTGTGATAGGCGAATTCTATCACAAGAAAGTTCTTGAGAATCTAGTAGTTGATAATATAGAAATGAAAGAACTAACCTATCCACAGTTAGTTCAATTCTTAACACAGATTAATGAGGAAATCTGTGAAGAGGGCAAAGCTAAGAAAGAAATAAAAAAGGTACAGCCCTTACTTTCCTCCTCTGTCTGTTACCAGATTATGCCTTCTAATCAATTCCCCGAAAAAGGAAAATCTTCTTGTTACAATTGTGACAGTTCTGAGAAGTCTCACAAGAAGAAAAGAAAGCCGTTTAAAAATAAGTATCCTAAAAAGAAAGGATACTTCAGGAAAAGAGATAAGCAAAAGAAAAGCTCTAAAAAATGGAAGCCTACCTGCTACATTTGCAAAGGAGATCATTTTGCAAATAAGTGCCCAGACAAAAAAAAGAAAAAGGGCAAAGGCAAAGTTCGTGCAGCTCGCAAAGCAGGTGTGGAAAATGATGAATATGAATTCATCAATGCTTATCCGTCAGACTCAGAGGATATAATTCTCTCCAGTATAGAATCTGAAGATTTTGAGTCTGAAGATTATGAATCAGCTCAAGAACAAGTTCAAGCTCAGGTCAATCTAATGACCAAAGAAGTTCAATCCTCTGATGAGGAATCGAAAGTCTCCTTCTATTGTAGAATGCTCAGAAGGGACACCCGTGCTGAATTGGACAAGGTAATTGAGGAAATTGTCCAAATTGAATCATGTCTCCAGACCATGGATATGGGTCAGGAAACATGGAAGAAGCTGATGGGCAAATTGGATCAGCTCAAGTCCAGGAAATATTTCTTACTCCAACCAAATATTGAAGGAGGATCTTCAAGAGCTAAGCTCCCAGCCATTAGAGCACCACTATTAGCACCAAGTCAACATGGTTACAGACCATCATCATGGTATCCCAGGCCTCCAAACCAACGGCCTCAACCGCCTCCACTATTTGATCAAAGGTCTCTGAATGAAGCCCCTTCTCCAGGAAGCATGGCTAGGCGTATTTGGAGAAGAAATAGGAAAGCCTTTCTTGAAAAGGTTATAAGTCAAGCTCAGGCAGAAATTTCAGAAATTGATGATGAAGAAAATTTCTATCTCACAGAAGAAATGGAGAAAGCTCCTGAACTTGATAAATTTGTTAGCCAATTTAATTCTGCTGGATCTATACAGTTGCCTGCTCAAGGCACCTTCTCAGAGGAACATCTTTTCTGTGAAGAAAGACCATACAGTCCTCTCCTTCCTCATGCTGTTAAAATAGAAGAGGAACCTCATGTGACTTTTGAAGAAGGATCCAGTAGCCGTCAGATGAAAGCTTACAAAAGGACAGCCAAGTCTACCACTTCATGTCCTGGTATTATCCTCACCATCCATTTTCCAGTAATTATGGCATACCCTTTAGCATTTCTCATTGACACTGGAGTTGATTTAACTATTGCTCGATATAATGCTTTCCCAAAAGATGCCTGGATGGAAGGCATCACCGGGATTATTTTTGGTAACTCTGAAAAGGAAGATAGTTACTTCTTCTGCATTGCACCTATTCAAATTGGCTTTGATGGTTTTACGGATAATCTACTTTTTGTGCAATATGAAGTTGAAGGCTATGATGGAGTAATTGGAAGCAAAGTTATTCAACAATGGGAGCCATTTACCATTGACTCTGATTTTATTATCATCAGAGGAACATACCAGCTTCCACGACTGTATCAAGATCTAGCTTACTCATCTAAGCTAGAAAAAGAAAAGAAACAGAAACCAGTTAATACAGTCTGGTTAGCCAATCAAATTGCTGCAGGTCAAGAATCTCTTACCGAGATCAAAGTTGCTTTTGCTGACATAGTCATGACAAAAGATTTAAAGAAGCAGAAAAGGAACCTGTACTGCGATCTCCCTCTCAAGTGAGATCCTCAAGGTAATGAACTCATACCTAAGGCCAAAGCTAATTATTTTCTAATGAGTTCATCTGAAGTGTTAACTTGCCGAACAGAAGTTGCAGAGCTTGAAAGGCTCAAACTTATCCAGACTTCTAAATCACCATTTTCCTGCCATGCCATGTATGTCCCAAAAGTTGATGCAAATGGTAAAGAATTGCCTGAATCGATGTTGGATAGCTGATGTAGATTCTCAAAAAGGATGTAGAGCTCAAGAAGTCCAATGATATGGTATGGTCAAACTAGATGGGATGGTGTAGAATGATGTGGTTAGATGACTTGGGTCGATTAGGATAGGGTTGATTAGATGACAAGGATGATTTGGTTTGAAAGGGTTGGATGAAATGTAATAATTGGGAGATGTGTTATGATAAGTGGATTGAGGATGACGTGGCAATATCAAACACAAGATCTCATATACATATGCATGCACACCAAACACACTGATCAATGTGTACACCCTAGGCTAGGCAAGGACAATATTTGTTGGATCCCCTAGCTGTGCCTATTTAAAGCAGATAGCTTTAGGATCTTGGTAGCATCGGCTCCCCTCCATGACACTCACTTCTCACGCATACCAAGATCCATGTTTCCCAAGGCTCGTGCCCCCACCAAACCTTAGGATTGTCCCTACTATCTCTACTAAGAACCACCTGAATTAGGGCAACTTCAAAGGTCCAACCTTTTGCGCCAACAAATAAAGGGTTTTTGGGCACTAAGACATGGTTTTTAGTTTGGATTTCCGTTCAGGTGGCTATACGTGCGACATCGCTACTCTCCATTATGGAGTCTCCCAGCCTTCAAGGGTTACGCCTTGGAGGGTTTTGGGGGAGGTTGGTTGTCCGTATAGTGGAACACCACCCGTCGTTTGTGACTTTCTTCACAAATGCATTATTTATATAGCGGATTGGAATGGCCTGGCTTTGACTTATCTCCGCTTGGGTCATACCCTTCTCACAGTGGGAAGGCAGGCCCACCTAAAAGTTAGCAACATGTTCTCTTACACCCCAGATCTGTTGGTTAGGCAGGGGAGAGGATACTTGTATTGCTACCTTGGGTGACAATCATACTAGATAAGCAAACACAAAGTAGACAATGTTAATTTTAAGCACCAAATTGAAGTGTGCCTACTTTAGTGATAAAAATATTGTTCTTTGACTGCTTGGATCTGCAGAAGATAGATCAGTAGTTTGTTTTCTCCATTCTTTGACAAGCGATTAGGACAAGCTACGTAGATAGATTGTTAGATGCCAAAGATATGATCAAATAAAAACTTGTAAATGATGATCTGATATAGCCAAATAGATAGAAAAAATAGAAAGTTTAGACAATTCTACGCAATTTTTTTAAAAAAAATCATTAAATTTTGATATGTTTTGCTCCAGTTATGTGCATTTTAAGTTTGAAAGAAGGCTGACATTCGACTAAGAAATTACCTACTAAAATGGTGAAATTACGTAAAGATATTGACACCACTGCGAAGTTTGCAAAGTCAGCTTTCCAATGCCTATAAAAATGCAAAAATCTGATATGATATGCAAAATTTATGGTAGTTTTAAAAAAGAAAACTATTTTAAGCTTTAAAAAACACTATTCACGGCCTGAAAACACTGTTCACTGTCGTGAATATTGTTCATCACTGGAAAGCACTATTCACTGTCGGAAACACTGTTCATCGTCGGAAAGCATTGTTCACCGCTGAAAACACTATTCATCATCAGAAAGCACTGTTCACCGCCTGAAACACTGTTCATCACACTACAAACATTTGTTTAAATTTGACCTGCAACAAAAATGGTCAAATTATATGTTTTTCTTCACCTCATGGGCCTTCTGGATGCAACCGTGATGTCTTTTTTTAGGCCTAGAGATCACCTATAACAGATCCTTTGCAAAACTTGCAAACAAGGGTTAGGTAAACACCAATTTTTATAATGAAAACTTGTAAAAACTAATGATTTGGTCCCACTGGGCATGCCATTTTATGTAGGGTGGAAATTTACCAGATCAAGCAAACAAGATAGATTCAACCCAACACTCAAGAAATCAAAACCCAAAACAAACTAGAAGATATGCAAATTGAAACAATTTCACCTGGGTGTAGGAGATTCCTTTTTTTTTTTTGTTGATTGCTTCACATTCGTAGCATAACCATGATAGGAGATTTGATGGATGAGAGGAAGATAGATTGATGATGGAAGATTGATGGATGAGATGGAATTTTGGCAGAGTGACAATGCTTAGAAAATTCATCCATCCCAAAATGGATTGAAAATTGGGTTTAAATAGACAAGTATGAGAGAGTGGAAAGATAAACTTTCCATTTCACAAGTGATGATTGAATTGGAAAGTTGCATTGTGCAACTTGAAAAAAGAAAAGGAAAGTGGATGGGTCATTAGAGAGATGAATTAGAAAGTGGTTGAGTCATCTCAAGAGATAATTAGAAAGTGAGAGAAGTGAGTGGAGAGGAAATTGGAAGGTAGAATAGACAACTCAAGAAGGTTTACGAGATAGAAATGGTAAGTGGAAGAGATGAGTTGAGTCATCTCAAAAGATAGATATGGAAGGCAGGTAAATAATTTAAATAATTTAGTATTATTTAAATTATGAGGACTAAAAGGATAAAATGATATAAAAAAATAAAATAAAAGATTTATTTTATTTTATTTAAGAGGAAAGGGATTAAATAAATAAATTAAATTTATTTATTTAATAATGATAAAAGAGATGGGATTAAATTAAATAAATGTTATATTTATTTAATTTAATTGGACAAAAATGCTAGGATAGGTGATGAAGAAGGGTGCCTAGGGCAAAAATTCTACAAGATGCCTAATAGATGTAACGTTGTGACAAGTTGGGTGTCTACAGGTCAAATTCCACAAGAGAAGAGGAGAGAAGAATTTGGTGGAGGTGGATGAATAGTTGTGGGTTTTAACCCACAAGAGGAGAAAGAAAGAGGAGAATCATTTGGAGTAGGAGGTTGGGCTATGGTGGATAGAGTTTTGCAAGAGGAATGGAAATAAATGACCAAAATTGGATGAGGAGGATGGGATTTGTCCTAACTAAATGCTAGAAGAGGCAAAATAGTGTGTTTCTTCCAATGTACCTAAAATTAGTAATAAAGCAAGCTATAGATTATATGCATTCTAAAAGGGTGGTTCTACCATTCAACTCTACTTTGTGAGCACCATGCTCACAATTTTTGTTACCAGGTGTCTATGATGTAGGAGCTTCTAGGTCCATCACCCAAAAATGGAATAATGGTGGCTGAGAGAATTTTAGATTTGTGTGTGGATTTTGGGGGCATGCTTGGATGAGTCTTACGCTCTAAAAATATTTCAATTGACTTTGGCAAAAAAAAGAAACTATAGTTGCATCTTCGGTATGTAAAGTCAAGAATTGCATACCTTGCAATTATCACATTATGTTTTACACTCAGTTTGGCATCCATCCCCTTAGTATGTTTTAGGGTGCATTGAGATGATAACCTCAATCATGCTCCCTCACCAATTACAATGTTTGTATTTCTATTTTGATATAGTCTGCCTTTAGTAGCTTTCTAACATCATTTCTAGCATTTTTTCTTGGATGATAATGCAAGTGTGTGGATGTCTACACAATCATGATTCCATCTATTTGTACAAAATTCAATATTAGAAATGAAGGTGAACAACTATAGAATGGAAATCTAATTACAACTGTAATTATTAATCTAGTGCAAAACCAAAATGGAGATAGTATGAAATTAACACAAAGAAATAGCAGAACAAAAGATCAAACACATAACATGGTGTTTACATGGAGAAACCCTTTCAGGAAAAAACTCCACACAAGAAGAGATGCACCAGTCTGTATTAACTTCAAATAGAATTTACAATACAACACTATCAATACTCTCTAGTCTTCAATCTAGAAGCACCTATAATACTCATCCACAACTATAATACAATATCCTCTTAAAAGAGTGTTGGCTTCTAGGGAAAAAAAACCTAACATAACTTCTACTATCAGTTTTGTGACCTAATTATGAACAATCCAAATTGACTACAAAATTATAATTTTTTACTTTCTAAAAACAATCTCTTCGGGGGTGCCCCTGGACCCCCGACAACAATAGTGGGGGGGTAAGCCCCCCATACCCCCCATCAGGGACAAGGATCCAAAATACGGTTGAAACAAGATCGCTACTTGGTGAATACTTCATCCCTTATGAATTATTTACAAATAGTATTAGGAGTAATTAAATACATAGGATTTACAAGGTTGATTACACCTTAATCCTAACGGTCAAACATGTTTCTACCCACTTTTTCTATTGTTGATTTCTATTGTGGTGTAGGAGCACCTGATGGACTTTATGCCTCCATGAAGAAATTTTGTAAATATTTGCTTTATGTTGTTTTTTGAGTCTTTTTTCATGTAATAAGGTCATAATAGACCATTTGTGATGTAATTGGAGTCATTTGAGTCATTAAGGATCAAACTTGTAAAAATTGTCAAATTGTCAAAAAGTGCATTAAAGTTGCAACCTTGATTAGGAAGTTAGTTGTGGGTGGTTGGTAGTTTTAAATTGATTGGGAAAGCATAAATACATGTTTTCAACATGAATTTCAAGGTGTAAGAAGGTTGGAGAAGGTTGGAGAAGGTGGGTTGTTACATTTTGATGTGATATCAATAAAAGATACCCTTGTTTCTACATTTCTGAATGTTAAATTGTTGTTTCAGAGTTTGGTATGAATTTTTACGGCCTATATATGACCTAAATGTGGTATGGATAGAAAGAGTATTGAGTCTACTTTCCATTTCTTTTTGTTGCATCAAATTTCATTAAGATTTGAATAAGTTATGGTATTTTTATTGAGGGTAGGTCTGCAGAGTTTAATTTTCTGAAAATGCAGTCTGAACACATGCATGGTACGACCTGGCACGACCTCACATTGATGTATATAATAGATTTATGGAAATATATGTGTTTCTAGGTTACAATTATTTTGGTTTCATGTAATTTCATTATGTTTTGAGTGAGTTATACCATTTTTGGTGAAAGTAGTTCTATAACAATCCTAGGGTTTGCACAAGAACAGTCAAGAGAGTAGGTCTGCAGAGTTTAATTTTTTGAAAATGCAGTCTGAAAACATACATGGTACGGCCTGGTATGGCCTCACATTGATGTATATAATAGATTTATGGAAATATATGTGTTTCTAGGTTACAACTATTTTGGTTTCATGTAATTTGATTATGTTTTGAGTGAGTTATGTCATTTTTGGTGAAAGTAGTTCTATAACAATCTTAGGGTTTGCATAGGAACAGTCAAGGTTTGAACCTTTCCTTCCAAAGTAACCATACCCCATTTCAATATATGTTATAGAAGGGCTTAATGGGTATCCAAATCAGTTTTTAGATTGTGGGTTTGAGTTGTATTATGAAAATTATGTCAAAATTACCTTATTTGCTACTCTCATCAAAGCATAGTGGAAGTTTGTGAGAAAAAGTCATTTGTTTGAAGTGTGTTTTTTTGGGTAAATCCTCCATGCACTGCATCATATTGTAATTCTTACTTGTCAACTAACATTTTTGTATCCAAAAATCAAAACATTATTGTCTTCCTCTAACCTCTAGGGGACCCATTTTTTCAAAAAAGAAGATACATACAAAAATCTAGAGCTTCTCATTTTAATTGAAAGTTCTCTCTCTTTAGTTGAAAATTCTCTCCTTTGATGTGAAAATTCTCTCTTTTGACTTAGACATCACAATATTTTTCATTCTGCTATAATTGCTCTTTCATTCTATGGGGCCCATGAGAGAAGCATAGCCCAATCTGACTGAGTAATTTCCACTTTTTGAGTAGGTCCAACATAGAACATCTTCCACCTCACTGAGCCTAATTTTGCAACTCTAAAGAAAAGTGGTTAGAGTGTCGATTTGATCGTGAGGGGCTAAGATAAAATAGAAGTCCTTCCACGTGTATAGCTCCACCCCTTCCACCCAATAAATTTTTACATAGTCTCCCACCATAGTCCCCCAATTGCTTTTTAGGTATCGACAAGATTCTTGTGGATCCTCTCTCTTATAATGGCTTGTGTCCATTTCATGAACCCTCCTAGAACTTAGCCTTTCTCTTGTTCTTTACTTCCCAGGAGAGATGATATGTTATGATTGACTTGCACTTCATGATGAAGTTTCAAATGTGAGAGCTAGGAGGCAGATTCTGCATAGTGAAAATCCATGAGCTTTCCAAGCCAATTTTCCTCCCAGTGCCAAATTATGAAGAGAGAGTTTCATTAAGACTACCCCATTGCATGCTTGGGGGAGACACACTTTCTCCCAAGCCACCAATGATAATTTCTTCTTTTCTTCCACTCCTTGCTAGATGAAGTCCCTCATTATCTTATTGATCACCTCAATTATGTATTGAGTTGCTTTGAGAATGGATAAAAGGTAAATCAAAAGAGTAGAAAGGACAAATCTAATCATAGTTATTCTTCTAGCAAAGGTGAGCCACTTGCCTCTCTAGGAAGATAGCCTTAATTTGAATGCTTCTAGCAGGGAGTTCCATAGAGAAGATTTGCATGCTCCTAAAAATAAAGGAACCCCCAAATACTTACTTGGTAACTTCCCCAATTTGAAGCCAAGAATGCCTACCACCCTTTGTTGAAGTCATAAAGGGGAGTTGAAAAAAATCTTTGACTTGTGCTCATTAATTTGTTTTCCAAAGGCCAATGTATAAAAGTAGAGAATATTTTTTTATAGTGGTAGTCTTTGACAAGCTAGCCTCCCCAAACAAGATTGTGTCATCTACAAATTATAAATGAGTGAAATACTCTACCCCCTTAGTAGCAACAATACCCTTCTAAAAGTGGATTTGAGAAGAGTAGGAAATGGATCTCCCAAGTGCTTCCACCATGAGTATAAATAGGTAGGGAGAAATGGGATCTCCTTGATGGAGACCTCTTGTGGCCTTGAAGAACTCTTTCGGACCCCCACTAACCAAAATGAAGTATTCAGGAGAGGAGATATATTAAAAAATCAATTACTTCCAATTCACTGTCATAGGCTTTACTAATATCTAGTTTGATAATCACGCTCTTCTAATTCAAGTTGGATATTGAGTGAATAATCTCGTGTGCTATGATGATATCTTCCAAAATTGCCTTAAGAGGGACAAATCCACTGATATGAGATTGGGAAGCACCAATTTCAACCTGTTAGCAATTGATTTTGAGAGTAACTTGTAGAGTCTATTGCACAATGAAATGGGGCAATAACTATAAAAGAGTTTGGGGAAGTAGTTTTTGGGTTGAGAGCAATGAAAGTACAATTCAAAGTTTTCGAGACTTTCTTATATTTTCTAGCTTTGTTGCAAGATGCTACAACTTCCTTTCCGAAAAAGTGCCAGCACCTTTGAAAAAAGGCCACAAGGAAGCTATCTAAGCCACAAGCCTTGTCTAGATTCATTTGATTTGGGGCAAGCTTGATTTCCTCTTTAGTAAAAGGAGCATTGAGCATTTGATTCTCTTCCTCCTTTACAAGCTAAGGGATCAATTAAAGAAAGGAAGATTGTTCATGCACAAGCGTAGCCTTTGTGTTCCCTAGAAGATTGTTGAAGTAAGGTATAGCTTCTACTGTTATGAGATCTAGATCATTAATGAGCTCCCCTTCCTGAGAATTGATGGAAGAAATTAGATTCCAACTCCTCTATGCCTTGGTGGAATTGTGAGTTTTTTTGTGTTTTTATCACCTTCCCTAAGCCAAATTTCACAAGACTTTTGCCTCCAAAACACTTCCTCTTTAGCATGGATGTCAGTCAATTCTACCAGTAAACATTCCTACTTCAAGTATTGGGATTGGCTCATTCCATGGACAATGACCTCCTTATTTAGAGCATGAAGCTCCTCCTTGATCCTTTACTTTTCTTTGAAAATGTTCTTGAAGTTGTTTTTATTCCATTCTTTTAAATTTGGCTTTAGGGCTACAAGTTTCTTAGTGAGAGTGTACATTTTGTGCCTTTCACCTTAGGGAGATTCTCCCACCATTCCTTCATCTAATCCAAGAATGAGTTATCCTCAAATGACATATTTTCAAACTTGAATGGACTCCTAAGATTAGGGAGGTCCTCCTTTATGTGAAGAGTCAAGGGAAAATGATCTAATCTCAAGCTAGGAACTATTTCACATTTAGTAGTAACATCCAAATCCAACCACTTTGGAGAGAGTAAGAATCTATCTAACCTCTCTACATGCAAGTGAAACCCAATTCTCTGTTGGTCCAAGTGTAGGTGTCATTCTTTGACATTAAATAAATGAGCTCGTTGTTTTCGACCAAGGTGGAGAAATCAATATGTGACGAATTTTCTTGATGCTCCTTTCTTGTTCGAAGAGTATAAAATTGCATTAAAGTCACCAGAAACCATAAATAGTTCATTCTTGATAGGCCTAATGGCCGTAAATATCACGTTCTAGAGATCACTTTTTAAAAGTGGGGATGTTAATAACCCCTCTAATTAACACAGTATTATGGTCAATCCTCTTCTCAGAAAAAATTTGGGAGCATGATAGAGCGCGGAATCAATAGCTGGGTTGAAAAAGAGGGAAAAAGAGCAAAAGGGCGGGCTGCTTTTGTTTAGTAGAAAAGTGAGACTAGCTCAATAGATCAAACTAGGTCAAACCCTCTTCTACAAAACATTGGGACACAAGCTGAGCTTGGCTTCTACCTTTGAAGGAGAGACAAACTACAAGGGCTTAGTCCTTTTGTTGTATAGAGAAGAATTAACCAAATCAAATTAAATCAAACTAGTAGGGCACAACAAGAGAGCCTAATTGACGAAGATCATAATAGATTGTCAGAAGCGAAAACCCAAAAACCAAATGAATAGAAGAGGTAAAGGAACAGTTTAGAACATGGATTCAATGGCCAAAATGCAAAGGACAAGGGCTCCCTAGACCCTGATTAGGGTTTACAGTCTGATGTCTTTGCCGAGTCTGTACTTGCAAGTTCTGTCTTCTTCCCAGAAATCAACTCCCAAAACCTGTTCTTCTGAACTGCACACACACGAGAAGGAAAATGGTTGGGTGCTATTTAGGAGCTTGTCTTAGTCAAGCTCTGTGAATGGTGTTTCCATCTCCATAATAGCAAAGATGATAGATAAAGAGTGTGTGCCCTAGGAGGGCAGAGGCAAATCTGAAGTAGAATGGAATGCTAGAACAAAGCATGAAGGAAAAAAGTCACCATGAGCATGGAAACCCTAGCATGCTTGATATGGTGTCACAACTTGACTCAAGAAGTTGGTGTAGCCCAAAGTAGAAAGATCTTCACAAGACCTACAATATGTTAGTTCCGCAGCAATAATCCACAATAGAGAGCTTGAGAGAAGAATAGAGAGCATGAGAGAGAAGTAGAATCTTTCAAAAAGTTAGAGAGAGCTTAGAGATGTTCAAATGAATAGAATAACTTACTTAAATATATGCATTCTTGTTGATTTCTGGAGAATTAAACCACATGAGGCTGACATTGGGAACCTTTTAAGAGGTCCCAAGCTGACAAGCCACAATTTAGGTCAGGGCTAAAAAGGGGACAAGGGCGCTTGGGTGCCCTAGTCCCTTAGCCCCAAACTCCTAGGATAAGGCACTTAAAGTGTCATTAATCCCGCCTTATAATTAATTTTTCAGGTTTTGTGCATCTGGATCAAGAATAACATGTTTAATGCTCAAAAAAGTGTTAAAATAGGTCTTAATTAATAAGTGTAAACATTTTAGGTCCACCCAAGTGTTAAATTAAGTGTAAAATGCTAGTGTACACATTTTACGACTCAACATGTTTTAGACCAAAGCACTCTACCATTGATCACTACGTGACTCTAGACACTTCATTAAGAGAGTTTGGGACACCCAGGGGAGAACCTTTTTGTTGCTTCGTTGATTTTTAAAAACCCTTTGATACGGTTCCTAGGGACAAAATTTGGAGAAGGATGGAGGAGCTTGGGATTCCAGATGAGTATCGAGCGGTAGTGCATAAGCTTTATGGGCAAGTCAAGGCTAAAATCAAGACTAGAGAGGGTATGTCTGAATGCTTTGGTAGTACATTAGAGTCAAATAGGTGTGTCCCCTATCCCTAACCCTGTTTGGTTTATATATAGATAAACTTGAAGAGTGATTAAACAAAACCAACAGAGAAGGCATATCAGTTGTCAAGTTATGTGGTGAAGTTGCTTTTGTATACAGATGATATTATTTTAATGGAAAAAACAACTAATGGTTTGAATGTTCATTTAAAGGCTTTAGATCTCTTTTGCCAAGAGGTCGGGATGCAAGTGAATACCGACAAGACCAAGGTCATGATTTTCTCATTAAAAAGGAAGAAGCAACAAGTTAATTTCATTTTTGAAGGCACACTGGAGATAGTGGAAGAAAACAAGTACCTGTGAATTGTTTTTCACAATAGGCTCAGTTTGGAGACCTGTAGAGTGAAAAGGATCCTTGGTGGTGTTGGTGCCTGCATAAACATTCATGTTTCAAGCATTTAAATATGCAGGCACCTTCCCAAAAAATCTAAAAAAGTTCTAAGTCTTTTGGCCTTTGCAGTTGAAAAGTGCGAAAAATTCAGTTGCATGTGTGTGTCTTTGTATATACAAGGCTATTTGTATATACATGCAGGTCAAATGTGCATTGGTGGGTCAGAAATCTCAATCGGCCTTCAAAAAATGAAAAATTTGGTTGTATGCATTTTGCAATGCATATCGGGCTTAAAAAAGGTGCATATACATTGGGGGAATCTATCGCAGATTCCAAGAATATTCCTTGCTTGTATATCAAGTTGCATGTATATTTTTTGTGAATGTTCAGACATACAACGACTAGATACAAGGGAAAACATGCAAAGAAAATATACATTGGCGGCATACAAGTGAAACATACAAGGGTCAATGTACAAGAGAAACAGATACAAGAGTGAATGTATGTCCAACATACATTGGGTTTATACAATGAAAAATATACAAAGAAACCCGACATGCATTTGCTACAGTGACAGAGGGTCATCAGCAAGACAAGATGCATCGGTAGTCAACTCCAAAGTTTGCCCGACGGCCGATGCATATACATTGAAAATTGATACAAGAGGTCTTGTATATTTGGCGACATTTAAAGTATGAGATGCATTTGGTGGGGTCTACCTCACATACAAGGCGGAATGTATATGCAATATACATTCGCTATATGCAGAATGAAAAGAGCAAAGGGCTGATATACAAAGCATGGGGCCCACCTGATGCATATGCATGTGCAATTGTATGTTCGCACATACAATCAAATATGCATTCGCAAATATACAAGCCGGATCTGAAATGTGCATACATTTTGGTTAATAAAGGTTTGAGTTCCAGATTGTATATTTTGTTTTGTATTTCCGCGTTGTATGTTTGCGATATACAAGGCTATGATACAAGGAAAAGGAGGTGCAACTCGGACGCGAAGGAGAAATAAGATGCAGCGAATAAAATTTGAGGTCCGTGGGTTGTATAAAATGCTTGTATATGTCGATATACAAGCCAATGTGCAATGAAAAAGATACAAAACCGGATTTCAAAAGGATTTCAATCTATTTCATAATGATTTGAAGTCCGCGGCTTGTATGTATGTGTGTTTTGTATATCGCGGGTATACAAAGGAGGGAGTTACAAGCCGGACCCGAATGAGATTTCAATCTGTTTCATAAAAATTTGGGGTTTGCCTTGTATGTAAGGTGATTGTATATGCTTTTGCATATACAAAGGGCGAAAAGGTAAAAATGCATGTTGCGTTGGCAGAAAAGTCAGCGATGGAAGCACAGGGTGCCTACGTGGCATGTTCTTATTGGTTGACGACTTTTCAAGCGATTTGAGGCTGCGGATCTCAGCGGTAGGGAAATGATCAACGACCATGTTTTAAAACTTCAGCGAAGGATTTTCCTCTGCACCCACAGTCATATTCCAGGCGAGAAAATTTCTGAATACGCAGTCAGCTGCGTCTTCAAGAGGCTGCGGGTTGGACGTTATTAATGGCAGATTTACAGAGAAGTATGGGTCGAGTTGACAGGTCAACCACCCGATTTAGGAAGAAGATCTACATGCGGCGGTACACATCCCGATTTCACCTACTCCTCCCTCTTCCTCTGCACACTGCATTCAATGTTTTGGGCACCATTCTTGGTGCATTGTACTCTGGCGGAATTTTGAAGTGCCATGTAATTTGTTGTTGAGTACACAGTCTTGCTATAAAATGCAAACTGTGTTACTCATTCAGGTTGTTGAAGACTTGGGCAATTTTGGGAGAAAAATAATGAAAAACAGAGCATTTTCCTTGTTGTTGTATCTCTTTGGAGTTTATGAGTTGCATCTAAATGTACATTGCAGATATTCTCAGTTTCATTGTTGTTTCATATGAAAAATGCATTGTGCATGTGTTTACCTGTCTGTCTCCTTTGTTGCATGCCTTCCTTCTTCTGAATCTGGTTGCTAAGGGTTTCATAGATTCTAGGATACAGGTTTCTGTATTGCATGTTTAATCTATGACTTCCATTCAAGGAGTGGATTAAATTGTCTTAGGTTGAGTAAGGAGAAGATTGTATGTCAGCTGGGATGATTGTAAGTAGAGACAGTTAAATACCCATTCTTGGGTGATGTTTGTAAGGCAAGCATCAATCTAACCCCTTGAAACTTGAATGCCAGTTGCAAGCCATTCTCTTGTATACATCTAGTTGACTCCTTGCCCTGAGATAGGCACCGACCTGCTTCTGGATTAGTAGTTATGATCCAAAACCCCCCTGTCTTGCATCCAAACATTAATACAAATCACTCCATAATTCCAACTTGTTAGTTGTAGGAGTAGGATTATAACCCCTACATACTCTCATCCATAACCAGTTAGATATGTCCAAGAATGTTGTCAAACTTGTGATCTATCATGCAAATCTTGGTCCACACATGAGAGTATTATGCCTGTTATTGTAAAGCTAAATCTTTCTGTCATTGGGCGAGTCAAATGTCAAATCTTTAGCTATAGGGATACCCCCCTTTGGTGCGGCAGAAGCAGAAGTGAAGGGGAGGCAACTCACACAACCTCCTGTATTAGTTGGCCGAATCTGCCTGTGCATTGGAACTGGCAATCCCTTTGTCGATTCGAGCTCCAACAGATGGTGACTCCGCTGGGGAACATTGTAGTAAGAGAGTCGAGTAATTCGAGGGCTGGAAAATCTAGTTTCCAGTGAAGTTGTTGCAGCAATACCAAAGAACCATGTGGTGCTTTGCTGGGGTGATGAATCCAGAAAACAAAAAGTGCCTTGTTGATATTCTATCCTCTCTGTGAGAGGTGGTGACTCTGTTGATTAAACTTATCCAATGCTGCAACATATTTCTAGGTATCCATCTTTTCATTCAAAATGATGAGTTTAGAGCATCAAACCTGGTTGTGCTCTCAAAGAAGACCATTTTTTATTGAAAGATATAAAACCCTAAATTTCAAAGGAATATGTGGTTACCCAAATGTTATTCCCAATAAAATTAGAAAATGTTTGCCAAAATATAAGGATCAAATTCTGAGTCTGCAAACAAGCATCTGCAAAAATTTTGTAATTTGATAGAAAATTATGAGGTAGAGGCTGAAGATGTAATAATGAGACTTTTTGTTCAGTCATTAGAGGATGATGCTAGGGTCTAGTTTTCAGACCTGCCTGTGTGTTCAATTTCTTCATGGGTAGATTTAGAAATTGCATTCCTAGAGTAGTTCGGTGAAAGATTTGATTTAGCCTCATTGATCATATATTTCATGAACATCCAAAAGGAGGAGAAGAAACTGGTTCCAGCCTTTAATCTTAGATTTATTAAGTTGCTCAAGCAGATTCCTGAATATATGAGACCCAATAATGCATTGTGCTTGACAATTTATTTGGCTGCATTTGATAAGAAAATGAGTTATAGATTGAGAGATAAAGAACCAGCTACACTTCACCAGGCTTTCAAATTTGCTATGGATATTAAAAATAATCAGAAATTTGGAATGCCAGTAGGTTTCATGGCTGCAAGCCTTCAAAACAGTTTTCAAAGTGAATATATTTCAACTTTCCCAATGTGTTCATTGGAAGATGATTTTGTAGAGGGAAATGTATTTCAGAACAATGGGTGCAGTCATGATTTGATGCATAAACATGAAGAAAACATTGTAGAAAGTGTAGGCATGTAATGTTCTGTTTTCTAGCTTAATATTTTACAGTTGACCGTTGGCCTATTCCGGAGACCCGTAGGTTACTCAGAGGTTGAAATTGGGGTTTCATGTTTTGGTGGTTACTTTTGTTCATGGAACGTGGTTTGGTTGGCGGTTTCTTTCTGGGTTTTCAGAGAGCTTTGTAGGGATGTGTTTTTCTTGACATTCAAGAATTTACTATTTTTAGTAAGTTTGGGATTGGCACCGGAATGAGATTTTGAGAGTGGGGTTGGATTCGTCTTGTCAAGACCTTTCCAACGAGCTATAGATCATTGGTTTCTGACATCATCTTGGCCTCCGTTTTAAAGTCCGTAAATTAAACTTTATTATTTAATATTAGACCTTGGTGCCTAGGCTCAACGACTTAATGTTGAGGTTGAAAAAGAATTGAAGAGGATTATATTATTTTCCCTCTCATGTTTTATCCCATATGCAAGAGGATTTTAGAGACTCCCAGTTGGAAAAGTATAAAAGGAGGAAGAGTGCTCTCATTTCGGCATCCGAAATCTTGATAATGTTATGCTGCTGTAATGGTTCTGGGACTGCTTCGAGGAATGAATGCCTCCTAGCCTGGGCTCACTTCGTGCTTGAGAGATAGCACCTAGGGAGAGGTTTGCTGATAGTAGTGATTTTTGTAGTGAGGTTTGCATTGTAGCTTGAGTTTTGTTTGTAGTTCAGTTATTTGCATTTTATGTCATTTTTGGAGTTGCTGATAACAGGGCTGAATCTATAGTTTCATTCATAAATCTGAAAATAAAAATACATTTGTTTTGGGTATTTCATATTTCCCTTTGTCTATGTTGGCGCACCATTGTGCCAATTTGAAAATTTTATTATGAAGAATCTAATTTTTCTAGAAGGGAATCGCCCTTCTTGCCAGGCCGCCCTCTTTGGAGTGCATTAGAAAGCGTGCTAAATAAATACTTGGGTTTAAGAGTGGTCTCTGGTGTGTAGATTGGTCGCCATTGTCATAGGAGTGCATTGCATCAGATTTGAGGTCATTTGGTTGAGAAATGAGTGAGGTGTGAGCATTTTTGTAGGGTTTTATGTTGCTGGTTTGGTCTTTTCAAGTTGTTGATCCGTCATTTCAGTTTGCTAACTTCTATCATTTTAGTTGGGTTGGAAGTCTCTAATTATTGTAAGCTGAACAATAGTACTGTCAGCACATCATACTTCTTCCCATATTTTCTTTTTAATACCTTGCATCTCCGTCATATGGTAGCTCCAATTCCACTTCGGGTTGGAAAGCACATTCTTGACGTCGAGTTATTTCAGCGTAATAGTGGTAGGGATCCTCTGACCACATGCTTGTCAACATCCGGCGCATTCTTGGTTAGAGTTCTTTGAATCAGCATTGCATCAAGACCCTCTGACCATATGCTCGTCATCATCAGGCGCATTCTTGGTTAGAGTTCCTTTATTAGCATTGCATAGAGACCCTCTGACCATATGCTCGTCACCATCAGGCGCATTCTTGGTTAGAGTTCCTTTTCAACATTGCATAGAGATCCTCTGACCATATGATCACGCCATCCTGGTGTACATTCTTGGTTAGAGTTGAATTCCGCATCGCTTTGGTTTAAGTGCTAACTTCAACGATTGTGTATTACTCTGCTTATTGTAATTGGAAAAGTGAAAAAATTGGCTTGGTATATTTCAGTGGTATCAGAGCCACGCATCCTGCCATCCTGTGAAAATAAACCTTCTATGAGTGACAAAGAACAGAGGTACTTAGCAAGAGAATACAAGAAGGCTTCCAATCAGTTTCATTGGCATCAGACCCCAGAAGGTCAGACAGCTTCAAAGGTATTAAGAGCCAATTGTGAGTCTTCTCCTGAAGGAGAAATGGGGGATAATGAGAGGACGTCGGGAGGTAACAGAGATGATAGTGGGAAAGGAAGAGAAAGATCATTAAGTCTGGCAAAGAGGTTCGAGAGAAAGATGGATACTTTAATGGATATGATATCTCTCATGATGGGGAGAATGGGTCAGAACCAACCTCCACTAAACAATTCAGGACATAGTGGAGAACACAGTGCCACCAACCAGCATAATGGACATGCTGCTCAGCCTGCTTCAAATAGCACATACATTTCTTCCAGGCCATTTAAACCCACTTTCTTGGCACCAGTAAAACTTCATCTTGATCCAGAAGAAAACGTGTCCTTTGTTGAACAGTTGAGACTCGGTTGCGCTGAGTATGATTCTCTACCTGATAAAATTAAGGCAGATATGTCTTATAATGATTTTATGGATCATAAAAGGAAGGATAGAGGACAAGGAAGACATTATGAACAAAGGAGGACAATAGTTCATGGGGATTTGCATCAAGCTATCAACAAGGTTATGCTTCCACATTTTGATGGGAGTGACAATAGTTCAGCCAGAGCCTGGATACAGAAGTTAGACAACTATCTAGCTCTCAGACCCATGGAGGAGGAGGAGGCGATTAAGTTCGCTACGCTACACCTGGATGGGGTGGCGCATGAGTGGTGGTACCATGGTCTAGTCACCTTGGGTCATCGGTCTATCACTACCTATGATGAGTTTACCAATAAGCTCATAGAGAGATTTGAGAAAAAAGATCCAGAAGTGCATTTCAGAGAATTGGCACAACTTAAGCAATATGGTACAGTTGATGCCTAGATAGCTGAGTTTCAAAGGCTTTTTGTCATGGTCACAGGAGTCACTGAGAGGTGCTTGGTGATCCTATTTAGTGAAGGATTGACGGAGCCACTCAAGGGTTGGATTAAAGCTTTTGATCCACCCTCTCTACAAGAGGCAATGAAGAAGGCAAGAAACATGGAGTGGGCTGCTCGTAAAGCAAAGTTTCAACCCAAGCCATCATTTCACAAAAGAGATAAAGGAAAAAGACCTCAGCATAAGGAGTTCAAATAGCATCAACCTCATGTCACAAGGTTGGATCCTGAGACACTTAATGAACTCAGAAGAAAAGGGTTATGTTTTCGGTGTAGAGAAAAATGGTCCCAAGATCATGTTTGCCCAAAAGGAGGCAAATTTCATCAAATTGAATACTATTCAGCTGAAGAAAGTAATTCTGATTTGTCAGACCAGCAGTCTGATTCTGAAGACAGTGAAGTGGAAAAAGTCCCAGAGGAATCCGAAGATGAAAAGGGAAGTGGAGGCACTTTGGCTCAACTTTAGAGCTTTCAAAGGAATGAATCCTTCAAAGTTCGAGGGATGATTAAGGGGCAACGCATAGTTGCTTTGATTGACAGTGGAGCAACGCATAACTTCATTGACGAAGTTGTGGTGGCAAAGAAGGGGCTGCAAACAGAAGAGTTTGAAGGCTTCAAGGTTATGGTTGCTGATGGTTTTCACATCACCTGCACCAAGAAGATCTCAAACATGACCATGCAAGTGGGAAATTATGAGGTCAAGGACGACTTCTATGTAGTCAAAATTGGAGATACGGATGCTGTCATAGGCATTCAATGGGTGCGTTCACTCGGGGAGATCACTCTAAATCTGCAAACCATGGAGCTCAAGTTTCAATCCGAAGGGAAGAATGTAGTCATAAGAGGAATGTCCAATGGTGGTCCTCGGATTGTGTCATTCAAGAGGATGGCGAGGCTGATTCGTCATGATCAAGTTAAGTGGGCTGCAGAGTGTATGATTCTTCCTGCTAGTCCGGTTGAAACAAAGAGAGACTACCCTCCTGATATTCAGTCTTTACTCACAAAGAAGAGCAAGGTGTTTTCTGATTTACCTCTTGGGCCACCTCCTGATCGAGGTTCGGAGCATGTCATAGAGCTCAAGGAAGGAGCTAAACTAGTTATTACAACACCTTATCGGTATCCTAAGAAGCAAAAGGACGAGATTGAGAAAAACATTCGGGAACTCTTGGAGATGGGCTTCATTCGTCCAAGCAAGAGCCCCTTTGCTTCGGTAGTTGTCCTGGTGAAGAAGAAGGATGGTACCATCCGCATGTGTGTGGACTATCATGCTTTGAATCAAAGCACCATCAAAAATTAATATCCCATCCCGAGGATAGATGAGCTCACTGATGAGCTACATGGAGCCAAGTTCTTTTCAAAGATCGATTTGAGATCAGGTTATTACCAGATTCAGATGAGAGGATCCGATGTTGAGAAGACAGCATTTAGATGTCACTATGGCCACTTTGAGTTTCTAGTCATGCCATTTGGGTTGACTAATGCTCCTGCTACCTTCCAGTCATGTATGAACAAAATCTTTCAGAAGTAGTTTGTATTGATATTTTTTGATGACATCCTGATCTACAACAAGACATGGGAAGAACATCTCAAGCACTTGGAGGAAGTGCTTAGCATCCTAGAATCAGAGAGTTTGTTTGCCAAAGAATCCAAATGTGAATTTGGAATGGAGTTACTTGACCTTGGCCATATAATCAATGCTGAAGGAGTGAAGGTTGATCCTGAAAAGATCAAGGCAATTGTTGATTGGCCACCTCCTGAGAATTTGACTCATCTGAAAGGATTTTTGGGTCTTTGTGGATTCTATAGAAGATTTGTGAAGGGCTACTCTCAGAATGCTGCTCCTCTTACTGACCTCACGAAAAAGGGTGCCTTTTGTTGGTCAGAAAAGACTCAAACTGCTTTTGATAAATTTAAGGGGATCATGAGCTCTTGTCCGGTGTTAGCTATCCCAGACTTCTCCAAGCCATTCGAGCTACAGTGTGATCCATCTGGTGAAGGAGTTGGGGCTGTTTTGATGCAAGACAAACATCCCATTGTGTTTGAAAGCAGAAAATTAAGAGGTGTTGAAAGGACCTACTCCATCTACGACAAGGAGATGCTTGCCATTATGCATGCATTAGCTAAGTTCAGACAGTACTTGGTGGGAAGCAAGTTTGTGGTCAAGACTAATCACAATAGCCTCAAGCACTTCATGCATCAAAGAGATTTGAACGAGAGGCAACAAAAGTGGGTGAGTAAGCTTCAAGCTTACGATTTTGACATCGAATATGTCAAAGGGAAAAATAATATTGTGGTTGATGCTCTATCTAGGAGACCTCATTTAAGATCATTGTTTGAGCTTACAGCTAATTGGAGGGACATGTTGCTTGCTGATTATGCCAAAAATTAGTTTGCAACCAACATCATTGAGGGTACTTTTCTTGACGAAAGGTACAAAGTGGTCGAAGGGCTGATACACTACAAGTGTAGAATCTTTGTGGTGGCTGATTCTAGGCTCAAAAAGAAGATTCTGTTGACCTTTCATGACATTCCACTTGCTAGTCATCAAGGGTTCTTCAAGACATATAGGTAGATCAGGGAAAGATTTTCTTGGAAAGGGCTGAAAGGGGAGGTTCAACGATACATTCAGGAGTGTCCCACTTGTCAGATGAACAAAAACGAGCATACTTTACCAGCTGGTCTTCTGCAACCTCTTCCCATTCCCAATCAAAAATGGGAAAGCATATCAATGAACTTCATCACAGGGTTGCCCAAGGTTCAAGGAAAAGACTGTATCTATGTTGTTGTGGACAGATTAACAAAATTTGCTCACTTCTTCGCCATTGCCAGCTCTTTTTCAGCAGCCCAAGTTGCAGATCTATTTTTTCATGAGGTGTTTAGATTACATGGGTTGCCAAAAAACATTGTGAGTGATAGGGACAGCAAGTTCCTAAGCACTTTTTGGCAAGAGGTTTTCCGAATGAGTGGTACAGTGCTTACTCCAAGCACTAGTTATCACCCTCAAACCGATGGACAGATAGAGATAGTGAACAAGTGGTTGGAAGGTTACCTGAGAAACTATGTTTCGGAGCAGCAAAGAGCTTGGGTGAAGTGGCTTCACATGGGCGAGTATTGTTATAATTCTACTTTTCACATGTCAATAAGGATGTCACCTTTCATGGCTTTTTACGG
Source organism: Cunninghamia lanceolata (assembly GCA_027924645.1). Classification (NCBI taxonomy): domain Eukaryota; kingdom Viridiplantae; phylum Streptophyta; class Pinopsida; order Cupressales; family Cupressaceae; genus Cunninghamia; species Cunninghamia lanceolata. The sequence goes on along the minus strand of BSBN01001026.1, from coordinate 3,561,530 downwards.
TTATGAGGCTCCTAGCTTTGCTGATTTAGTGTTTCGTGATAGCAAAGCCCCTCAGGCCAAAGATTTGTTGCAGTAGAGTCAAGATATCTTGAACTCATTGAAGAACAATCTTCAGATTGTACAGAATCAGCAGAAGATGTATGCTAATCAGCGGCGTGTTGAGCGCTCTTTTGAAGTTGGAGATATGGTTTATCTTTGACTACAGCCTTACAGACAGTCCACTCTCAAGAAAAGTGGAGCTGAGAAGCTCAAACCATGTTTCTATGGGCCGTTCAAGGTCACTAGGAGGGTGGGGCCAGTAGCTTATGAGTTAGAACTACCTTCGGATAGCAGAGTGCACAATGTATTCCATGTGTCTCGCCTCAAGAAGGCACTTGGACACAATGTTGTTGCTTCATCACAGTTGCCACCTTTAGATGAAGAAGGACAGTTAGTTTTGATTCTAGAAGAGATTCTTGATTCCAGGGAGCGTTCTTTGAGGAAAAGAACTATCAGAGAGTATTTGGTGAAGTGGAAGAACTTGCCTATAGAGGATGCGACTTGGGAGAATGATGAGATTCTGCAGCATCCAGGCTTGCAATTGCTCGAGGACAAGCAATCTTGGGAAGGGCGGACTATAATGTTCCATTTTCCAGCTTGATCTTTTACAGTTGACCGTTGGCCTATTCCGGAGACCCATAGGTTACTCGAAGGTTGAAATTGGGGTTTCATGTTTTGGTGGTTACTTTTGTTCGTGGAACGTGGTTTGGTTGGCGGTTTCTTTCTGGGTTTTTAGAAAGCTTTGCAGGGATGTGTTTTTCTTAACATTCAAGAATTTACTATTTTTAGTAAGTTCAGGATTGGCACCGGAACGGGATTTTGAGAGTGGGGTTGGATTCGTCTTGTCAAGACCTTTCCAACGAGCTATAAATCATTGGTTTCTGACATCATCTTGGCCTTCGTTTTAAAGTTCGTAAATTAAAATTTATTATTTAATATTGGACCTTGGTGCCTAGGCTCAACGACTTAATGTTGAGGTTGAAAAAGAATTGAAGAGGATTATATTATTTTCCCTCTCATGTTTTATCCCATATGCAAGAGGATTTTAGAGACTCCCAGTTGGAAAAGTATAAAAGGAGGAAGAGTGCTCTCATTTCGGCATCCGAAATCTTGATAATGTTATGCTGCTGTAATGGTTCTGGGACTGCTTTGAGGAATGAATGCCTCCTAGCCTGGGCTCACTTCGTGCTTGAGAGATAGCACCTAGGGAGAGGTTTGTTGATAGTAGTGATTTTTGTAGTGAGGTTTGCATTGTAGCTTGAGTTCTGTTTGGAGTTCAGTTATTTGCATTTTATGTCATTTTTAGAGTTGCTGATAACAGGGCTGAATCTGTAGTTTCATTCATAAATTTGAAAATAAAAATACATTTGTTCTGGGTATTTCATATTTCCCTTTGTCTATGCTAGGCGCCCCATTGTGCCAATTTGCAGATTTTATTATGAAGAATCTAATTTTTCTAGAAGGGAATCACCCTTCTTGCCAGGCCGCCCTATTTGGAGTGCATTGGAAAGCGTGCTAAATAAATACCTAGGTTTAAGAGTGGTCTCTAGTGTGTAGCTTGGTCGCCATTGTCATAGGAGTGCATTGCATCAGATTTGAGGTCATTTGGTTGAGAAATGAGTGAGGTGTGAGCATTTTTGTAGGGTTTTATGTTGCTGGTTTGGTCTTTTCAAGTTGTTGATCCGTCATTTGAGTTTGCTAACTTCTATTATTTTAGTTGGGTTGGAAGTCTCTAATTATTGTAAGCTGAACAGTAGTACTATTAGCACTTCATACTTCTTCCCATATTTGCTTTTTAATACCTTGCATCTCCGTCATATGGTAGCTCCAATTCCACTTCGGGTTGGAAAGCACATTCTTGACGTCGAGTTATTTCAGCATAATAGTGGTAGGTATCCTCTGACCACATGCTCATCGACATCCAGCGCATTCTTGGTTAGAGTTCTTTGTATCAGCATTGCATCAAGACCCTCTGACCATATGCTCATCATCATCAGGCGCATTCTTGGTTAGAGTTTATCAGCATTGCATAGAGACCCTCTGACCATATGCTCGTCACCATCAGGCACATTCTTGGTTAGAGTTCCTTTTCAGCATTGCATAGAGATCTTATGACCATATGATCATGCCATCCTGGTGTACATTCTTGGTTAGAGTTGAATTCCGCATCACTTTGGTTTAAGTGCTAACTTCAACGATTGTGTATTACTCTGCTTATTGTAATTGGAAAAGTGAAAAAATTGGCTTGGTATATTTCAAGGCACATCCTATAATGATGAAGACAAAGATTGTTATCAGCCTCTAGAAGAGAAGCCTACAGACACAAAATGCCCTTTGAAGGATGAAATAAAAGATATACATGAAGTTGTGTCTTGCAATCATAGGCATATCCCAGTTATTCCTGATTATTTGTATAGGGTGGATATGCAGAGCTTCACTCTGAATATAGAAGATACTGATTCAAGGGACAACAATGAATATGTTAGTGACTGTTAGCATTTAGATGCATGTGTGAGCCTTTCAGATGATGAAATATATATGGATGTCGAATATGAGTGTTTTCTTGAAGATTCTGACCACCTTCACAGTGAAGAGGTTGAAAAAATTGCTGTTGATTACCAGTGCATTGGTAAAGAGGAAAAACAAGGTCACTGTTTAGATGTGAATGGGCAGCTTGCAAATGTTCGTGTTGATAAAGATGGGGATAGTGTTGGTTGCAGGGGTGACTACAAAGCTTTCAGTGTAGGGCTGCCTTCTGAGCTATTTATGTCTTCTTTTGAGACATTCCAGGTGGACATTAATGATAAAGTTGCTGAGCACAATGTTGATGAATATCTGAATGTTTATAAAGATAAATCTGATTATGAGATGTTGCTTGTGCCTGAATATTGCATGTTTGATACAGAGGAGCTCTTATTTTTTGAGGAAGGGCCAAGTTTTGATGTGGATTCACATGCTTCATATGAGTGTTATTTTTCCAAGCAACCTCAATGACTCATATGATGATGACATTCTATAGTTGATGTTAATAAATGCTAATGAAGATTGTTGTAGATTTGTCAAAGAAAATGAAATGGGCAGCAACACAATCAATTGCAATGCTGGGTGTTGCAAACAGTCAAGTGTTTTCAGGCTTCATTTGAAGAAATCAAAAGAAAATCAGGTGTTTGACAAAGGAAAATTCTGGTTTTTCCTTTTTGGTGGCCCTGGGCCGCCAAGTAAATTTTAAAAATGTGATTTGTGATGCAGGTTGGTGCAGCTTTGACTCTGTTACCCAATGGATAAGGACTGGTCTGCATCCTAGAGATCTATGGTTTTCGCCATGCCTGCAGGAGGCATGCGTCCCCAGACAAAGCCTCGAATCGGCAGAGGGATTGCCAGATCCAATGCACAGGCAGATTTGGCCAACTGGTGGGTGGAGAGCCTCTTACTTGCTTCAAAACATGTGTAGGAAAGCAAAACTATGGGATTGGAAAACCAAGAAAACCCTTTTTGGTTTGCTGGTCACGCCAGTTGTCTTGTATGGGTGTGAGGTTTGGGAGAGCAGCATGTCAAATCACAAGTGGAAACAATTAGAAAGAATTCAAAAACACCTTATCACCAACAATTTTAAAGTCAAATCAACGGTTCCCTATGAGATCCTTTTAGCTAAAGCAGGTACTTTCCTGATGGAGGCATCAGTGATAAGAAGACTATTGAGCTACTTAAAAAAGGTGGAAAATATGGATACGTATTGTTGGCCCAAAATGGTGGTGGGGGAGATCTTAGACCATAGGAAGAAGACGTGGATGAAGCAGAACAACAAGTGGATGGGCAAGTGGGACATTAGCTTGCAAGATTGTCCTAATAATGAGGAAATAAAAAAGTTTGTGGTAGGTAAATTCAAAATTGCCATGTGGACAAAACAAATTGACCAAAAAAAAGAACATTATGTAAAAGAGTTCAATCCCATGTGGGAGCATGGTGAAAAAGACTATGTGAGGGCTGCACTCAAGGGAAAGGCTAGGATTTTAGTTGGTAAGTTGAGGACCGGATCCCATCATCTTAGATGTGAGATTGGTAGATGGTTAATCCCCTAGGAAGATTGGGTTGAAAGAACCTGCATTTTTTACAACCAAGGGGTGGTTGAAACTGAATGGTATTTCATCACTGAGTGTGCTGCGTATGCAGATATTCGAAGCTAGTATGGAAACAATTGGAGTGTGGACAACCTTAGTGAGTTATTTGAGGAGGCGCGGATTCACACTACAGCTGGTCTATTGATCAAGATTCATAACAGAAGAGCTAACCTCAAAAAGAGATTGAAAATAACTTGAGGAGTCATTTTCTGGATCCCTTAGATTGCTTGGTCTCATGGACGTTATTAAAATCTTTCATTTCATTTCATTTTTTAAATGGGACTAATTGGACCATAAATATTGAAAATGAAAAATTGTAGATTAGAGACTACACTGCTTACTTGGCAAGCTACCAACTTCTCCCTTGGTTAAGGATGATGATTTTTATGGAGTTCTCAGACAATAAGATTCCTAAACCACCCAACACACCTTTTGCACTAACAAAGGAACCTTCCCACTTATGCCGATACTGAATCAATCTCTCAACCTCTTCATTGCTCAATTTGGTTTCCTAAAAGAGGATGTATTAAGCTTGTGTGAATTTGACTACGCACCTCTTGTTAGGGGCATTCAAGCCCTGACATTCTATGAATGGGCCTTCATTGCTCCTTTGGGGGTCACTTACCCCCGCTTCCTACTTTGCTTTGCGAAGTTTAGAATTGATTAGGAACCTGATTTGATTTCATCAATGGTAGCTTATTCCGCCATCTTCCTTCCTCTCCTTGTCTTAGACCCATAGTTTGATTTTGATCTGCTCGTTTCTTGTTGAGATATGGTCTTGATTTCTATAGAAATTAGTTTATCCAGCTCTTCCTCTTCCTCGAACGGGTCTCCTCCTACAGTTTTAGAATCCCTCGAGGCACCTTCATCCGAAGAAACTTATTTGGGGATGGCAGCATCCAAAGAAGCCTCCTCAGGAGGGAGCTCACCAAGGGTTTGCTGATCTTCACAATATCTAGAAGGGATAAGGGTCTCTGGAAGAGAACTTGTGCCAATAGCTTCATCCTTGGATCCCCTCCCCCCTGGGGTGAGGGCTGCTCCTAACTGGTTGCCTAGATCTCCACTTGGGGTAATTTTCCCGGCTTTTTTCCTTTCCACCCATTTTCCATACTATCTGGGTTCTTCTACTTGCAATTTTTGGAATAATGAGAGTTGATTCTACAAAATTTGCAGAAGACTGGAAAAGTCTTGATTTCCATGATCTTGTTGCCGAATTTAGGGAGATGAAATGTGGTAGGGGGTTAGCAAAATTTTCAGGATGCAGATCCTTGCATATATTCTCCAGTCGCCTTTCAGAATTGGCCCATCCAGAGATTGAAATTTCTCAATCCAATTTTTGATCTCCTCGAGGATGGAGTATTCTCAATATTCGTGTGGAAGATTGTAAAGTCTGATCCAAACAGGGGATTCTGGGATATAAAAATTCGTGGGTTCGAAGTTGGGAGTCCATCTTTTGATAAAATGACCCACCCCATCAATCAGCCACAGGCCATTCTTTAAGATCTTCTCTCTATAATCTTCATAGGGACATTTAGCTAAAAAAAACCCCTTTGGTAGGAATTTCAAAACACCAGTTCTCCCGCTTTTCCTTCACTCATCTTTCCATTTTTCCCTCGCTGGCCATGAACCACTGAATTTCCCAATAAGGGCCCCTTCGCTCAGAAACTTCCTGCGTTCCCCAAGGCGATCTTGATGGATGTCGATTTTGATTTCCAAGGCCGAGTCCTGAGCATGTTGCCCCTTCCAATGCGTTTCCTTGGGAAAGAATGAGGGCGGTCTGTTAGATCTGTCCGAATTCCAAGGTGGAGGTTCCTGCCCATTTTCAAAGTTTGAAACTGGAGTTTCCCTCCAAACTTTCTTCGACTTCCCCCTTTGATTTTCTGACAGCGATCGTCATGAAATCTGCTGGCTGAGGTTTCCCTGACCACATCTACATAACTCCTCCAACAACTACTGCTATGATTTGATGGGGACTGTGGCCTGTGGTGGTGCGAGTTTTGTCTATCAAACCCCTGGTACCTATACACTCTCCGGTTCGGGAGCCTGTCTACCCAAGCATGAGTTGCCTCAGCATGGGGTTTCCTGCCTTCCAAGCCATAGCCGCCACGCTTTCTCTGCTCTTGCTCGTGCCATGAAGATTGCTCCCTCGCTCCAGGGTGCTTGTTTTCGCCATTCGCTCCTTCCTTTGAGAATTATTATTAAAAGATAGATATGAGACATTATTATTCTTAGTAGGCATGAGTTTTCCACCTCCATGACAATAATGTGAGAGTGTTTCTGGATTCAATTGTGTATGTTTTTGTTTCTAAGTTTTGGATCATACTCAATTCATCAAGATTTGTGTATGTTTTTGTTTCTGATCCATCAAGATTGATGGATCATTGAGTATGATCTAAAACGTAGAAACAAAAACATACACAATTGAATCCAGAAGCAGTCTCACATTATTATTATTCTTCTTAAAGTGAAGAAATTAACCCCTACATTCAACATTGTGAAGGAAGTGGAGGTAGAGGTGAGCAAGGATTGATTAATAAGATTAATAAAGGCCAAAATAAACCACATATGCAACCTATGGAAGAGAATCTAGTGATTTGTCTAGATGAAAATGAGATTAAAAAATATCTAAATAACATTTGGTTAAATACAACTAGCTCTAGATGATCTATATATGGATAAAATAAAATTGGAAAACACAGATCCACACTTTTCTAAAGGTATAAGTCATCTCTGCCTTTTCCAACGAAAATGATCACCATAGAACTTTTGGAGGATGACTACATTTCCTTAGATACTAGTTTTCTCATAGAACTTTTGGAGGATGACTACATTTCCTTAGATACTAGTTTTCTCATAGAACATTGGCACCTAGATTTTAATCCTTGAGTGTTGCAATTAAAATTAGTAAAGTTATTGAGACATCCCGACCATATCATGGCAAAGGATTCACAAAGAATGCAAGGATCCATATGGAATTGGACCCAAGAAAGTGGTTTCCCAAAAGTATCACTTAAAGGTCAAAGAATTATGTTTGATATATCCCTTGGATTGTGAGTGCATACACTTTAGAGGTTAACTAAGCTTGTCATGGGCATGGTTGGATGGTTGAACTGTGAGAAGGTAAAGGCAAATCCCCATATGAATAAAGATAAATTTGTAAAACCTATGAGAAAATTTGTGATCAAGAACAAAACCAAGAAAATATAATCTAATAGGTAAGGGAGGAAATGCAAGAAATGAAAAGACCAAAAATTCAATACAATGATAAAGTGATCTTGGATGAGAGTGAGGTAGTTATGGCTAGATGAATTTATCAGAGTAGCATGTAGTGCATAAAGAGGACCTCGTCAAGAAGATTAAAAACAAGGAAAGAAAATCTTGAAGTCAACAAGGTCAAATAATGCAGAAAGAGGATTCTAATCTTAGATTAAAAAGGAAGAAAAGATAGCACAATAATGCAATTTAATAATGAAAAGAAATTTGTAGAAATAGTGCAGGGAAAAAGAGGAAGTGAGAACATGCATGTTCAAATACAAAAAGAGACAATATGAGATACAACAATGGATCCCAACTTCTATTGGAAGAGTACGTAGGAAGAGCAAAAGAATGCATACCTACATGGAATTTTCAATACAAATGATGAGAAAATGTTCATATTCACAATATAGTAGAACACATGCAAGGAATTGTTTGCATTCACATAGAAAAGTATGTATGCACAGTAAAAATATCGAAAAGTCTAAAGGCAAATATGTAAATGCTATGCATTTCAAAAAATAAAATAAAAATTACATGCATGATTTTAGTTTAGGTTTCTCTTTAGTTAGAGTTGATTGTTTCTCTTGATGTAACTGTGGGGCTTAATTCCTAGACCTCAAGGTAGTTCTTTACGTCATTATTAAGGGAGACAACAATCTACTATATGACATCTCCCTTGTAGTAAAATTGTATCTCCAAATTCCTTGAAATGGACACTTGGATACTTATGTAGTTCAAAGATATTATTATTTTATTATTATCCTACTTGACTCAGAATATTAGTTGTAATGACATTCAAGGAAGAAGGTGGGGTATGGCAGTGGCGGTTACAAATTGATTAGAGCTCATTTACACCACTTTCTTATTCTTAGGTTTTAGGAGAGAGAGAGAGTGGAGCATCTTCTTCATATCATGTGGGTCCCACATGTGTAGTGGTCGCATATTGGAGTGCCATTTTTGTGGGAGTGTGCCCATGAAATGAAGTGATCAAAGATGCTTGGGAGTTTACATTTTCTATTCATGGATGCATTGATTTGTCACACAGGGGCATTGGGTTTTTGCCATACTATGGTTTTGGATGGTCTTGGTTTAGGAATCCACTTGTCCTCTCAACTCTTCTCTATGTATTGTATGCATTGGATAGAGGATATATTGTATGCAATGGATAGAGGTTTCATAGCTTATTTATAGGTACATAGGTGCTACTGAATTGCTATCAAATTGAAGGGAGAAGTTTGTTGATTATGTATTCCTGCTTTAAAGACTAATGCAGTCTTATGCTCTCTTTGATGGTGGAGTTTTTACAGAAAGGGTTTCTCCACATACATTTAGTGTCATGTAAATCTTATGGTTTGCTGATTTCTTATTTACTAATATATACTCCAACATATTCATTGTATGTTCAATCAAATGATGGCATAAATGATATTTCAGATTTGTATACTTTGTTAACAAGATTTCATTTGTAATAGTTTACCCTTTTTTACAACATGTAAAAGCTCACAAGGAAAATGATTCTGTTTATTTTATCTTATATTATTTAAGAAAGTGTATAATTGTATCCCCCTTGGATTCAAATATATAACTTCTTTAGAGAAAACACAAAAAATAAACATGAGTTCTAGGCGGGACCATAAAACCCTTGGTGGGTAGAGTGCACAATAATTTGTTAAGGCAATAGTAGATGGATGGCTGAGAACAGACTTTTGGTTGTTTCTTCACTAGCAGTGTTTCCCCTTAAAGTTATTTAATTCTTACAATCCGTCCAGATTTATCTATTTGCTCTGTTAAATCACTCCTCAACTTCAAAGCTAAATCTGTTTTAAGGGAAATCACTCTTTTCCAAGGTTTGGCTCAAATATATTTGAACTGATAGTAAGATGAATGTAGACAAACATGGAAAAATACTATGATTAAAGACTTGAAAAAAAGTATCCTAATCATTGTCATGTCTCTTCTGCTTGTCAATTCTAAGTAATTAACTATGGAATTCTCATTAAAACTTGCCATGTTTAAAGATTTTCTAGCAGACGGCTTTTCTGGTGCACAATCTGGAACTCAAGTTGTTATAACTTATCCATGATAAATTCCACATTAAGAATGTAAACAGATACACTAAGCTTTATGTCATCAATATCATTCTTTACACTGGAACTCATGTCAATAGATAACTTCATCAGGGATAAATAATTGTTGGTAGGACTCTATTGGATTTGACAACTGCATCAGTCAATTCTGCTTACTTCCTTCCTAAGTCTCCATTAGAATCAAAACTAAACTTATCATTGATATGCCTTTGGATTTCTCTTTGATAAAACCAACCAGTCACAAGAGGATGAAGCACTTGAACAAATGCAATTGTTGTCAAGTTTTACAAGATACATGTATAATGGATGCATACAAATTTTATATATTTGTACTGCATTCAATCAGGCAAACTTGACTTCTCTAATACTTTACCTTGTGCTATCAATAATTGCAGTCTTGACAACATTTAACTGATAAACTTCCGCCATTGTGAGCATGCTCTCCAAATTATCAACTCTCATAATATTTTCCACAATGAAATTCTGGAATATAGAGAGCAGAAAATCGATCTGGTATTGCTGGCACAGTCTGATTATCATTTCTGCCTTTTCCTCTCCATCTTCCTCGAAATCCTCTGCATCTACCTCGCCTTTATATAGGAGTTTTAGAAATATGGAGAGTGCCTCCTTGTTCACATTGTGCAGATGAATTTCCATGCTCCTTGATTCTGTCATCCCAGAATTCAGCATTGCCTTAAACACCATGGATCTTCCAGACTGGAATCATAAATACAATATCATTCCATTAGTTCTAGATGAGTATCATAAGAAGAAATAAATTACATTGATGTCCATTAGTGAAATGGAAAAAAGCAAGTGGCCGGGGCCTAGGTAAGTTGGTAGTCGAATTTGAAATGGTAACATTCAAAGCTCCCTACCAACATATGAGTGGTGCGGTGCCTGCCTCTTCTTGAAAACGAGCAGTTTGAAGCACACTCTAAACTTGTGATAGCAGCAATGTAGGTTACAATTATGAAAAGTTTCAATAGGAGTTACCAATACAGAAGAATGATAGAAAAGTGTTACAGATAGAAGTACCGTTAAACAAACTCTTACCCTAGATCAATATCTAAGCTTGATGGAGAAACCGAGGTTAGGTATACCCCAACACAGATGCCCAAGAAATTGTAACGAAAATTGATACGAGGAAGTCTATAAATAAAACCCCAGTTAGAAATTCGTGTTGTTTGGATATCTCTATCATCATCAAGTGCATACTGTAATCTAAAATTTGATTGTACGGGGTATCAACATGTATCAGTGGGAGACCGGCTACTTTTAGACGATTTTTGTTGCATCTGTTTGTTTAGGTGATTGTTCCTATTGAGTACCGTGTTTGATTGTAGGACCTATAAAAGTGTACTAATTTAGATTGAATTCTTTTTTAAGGACTTATAAAAAATTTCTCCCATTGAAATGATTTTTTCCTGCAAGTTTAGATGATTGGTTGCCTTGTTGGTTTTATTTTGACCGTTCAACTTTTGACTGCACCACCTATTGAACTGTCTCTACTTGTTTCGATGGTTGTTGCTACATGTTTAGATGATTGTTCCTACGAGTTCAGATGACTGTATATACAAGTGTCTTGTTTGATTGCTTTGATCAAAGGTTTAAAATTTAGAGCCAAGAATATCCTGACAAGAATGAACTAAGAAAATAAAAGAGTGATTTAATTTTATAGATGAAGATAATCTTACAAGAATGGACCGGTGCACCAAGAATCGTCCTCCATCTGTAGTATACAGAGTAACATCCCCAGAGGAATCATAACCAGGCACTGAATCCCAAGTTGTTAAGAAGTGAATTCTCTCCTCCAAAGACTTGACTGCAGACTTGAGACATTCATTCTCTTCTGTGGAATTTTTTGTAGCAGATGTGAGGGACTGGTTTTTGTTGACGAGTGTCCTGAGGTTAACTTCTTGGGAAGCAATGAGCCTGTTGAGGTGCATTTCTTCGTCTGTAAGCCTGGATGCCTGCTTGTGATACCACCATGCTTTTCTACGAAGATTGGAGTAGCAGTGTTGACAACAGCATTTGGTGCTGGGATGGCCACTGTTGCAGGGCATTGGCATCCCACATATGTTTCCCCTGTGAGACTTGTGTCCACAAGTCAGCACCTGCTTGCACTGCTCACATGTGGTCGTGCCGAATGAAAATATTACAGAAGTCATTGGATAGCATCCCTGGTTCATAGCCCTATAAAAAAGAAAGAATATATTAGATGAATTTTAATTTCCTTTAGACCAAAGTGGTCTAGTGGACCCATCAAAATGTGATTATTATTCCTATCACTATTTGGTTTCAGAATAAATTGTCCAAAATTTCTTTGATTGTCTTTGTTCAAGATTTCCTAAACTAGATTTTATGAACAATGAGCATTAATAAAGAGAATAATACGGTTTTGGACTATATACAAAGTTTGTTGAGCTTGCCTGCTAAACAGAGTATGCATTGCAATACTGCAAACAAATATTTTAAATGCATTTTTTGTTTTAAGCTTAGTTTGTTCGCAGTGAGTCATTGGTTGTAGGTCTTCTGGATAAACCTGCATCAAAGAAATATTTTATATACAATATTTTGACCCAGATTGAACCAGAAGACTCACATGTAATTTTTTAATTGTTTTGATTAATCAATTTTTCTACAGTCTAGACTGTTGTCTTTCTACATAGAATATATCCAGGTGATCTCTCCTTCACTGTTATAGAAATTTAATATTTCAAATTTTCTTCTTCACCTTAAAACCTGTTGGTATGTTCTAATTTAACATTCAAAAGGCAACATTTTTTATGGATGTATACAGGAAAAAATCAAACTAGTGATGGAATATTGTTTTGGAAATATAGGCAAAGCCAAATTGTTCATGTAGGGAGGGTAGATGTAGTTGAGTCAGGTCTCAATTCTTTTTTCTCAACTTCCTCTGGAGATGTCATACTTCTAAAAGCAATGAAAGGAAAGGAGTGGGCCTTTTAAGGTCCATGATGCTTGCTGCCCTGTCCACTTATGTGTGATTGGACTATAGCATAGTTTATACAGCATAAAAATATAAAATATGGTGTAGGAAATCACCCAAAAAATGGGTAGATAATTGGATGTACGATGTTTACCTGTCAAGATGTTGGAGTATAAAATTTACAGAAATACTCTACACACAATTGAAATTCCGGTCTGCCAGGATATGAAAGCAGCCATTGTGCACATAGGGGTTGTTAGTGGCAGATACAAAAGTACTACTTACAATTATGAAAATCAAGATCCTATAAAATGTTTTCCTTTTATTCATATTACAGATCCTAACGTACGGACATCCGACATTGTTTGAAATGGGGAAGATGTGAGAAAAGATACATGAAAAAAAGAGTATTGATAATACACAAATATAGATTAGATATAAATTAAATCTAAGTAAACAGTTTACTGGCAGCAAAATAGACCAACTTAGAAGCTGATCCTGCACCACCACCAGTCCCATAGTCGAACCAACAATCCTAGTCTGTGGGGGAGTACTATCTAGGTGTATCCTTAGACCATACAAGTGGACCTTTTGGATTTAAGAATGAATTTTGCAGTATGTACCTTGATATATTTATAGTCTCGTTTCTTGCAAATCCTGAGTTTATAGTTCTCAAGAATACAAGACAGTCAGTGCACTGATTTGTTTATGATTTAGATTATTTTCCACATGCTCAGCCCCAGTTGAATTATCATTTTCATGCTACTCTCCAGACAGACAGATCATAAACAAGACAGAGCTATAGATTCAAAGGATTTGATGGGTTATGGGGTTAGGAGTCAACAGGGTTAAGTAGTCCTGTCTGTGTTTCTGGGTTTGATTGTAAAGTAATCTAGTGGAGGACAAATGTAACTAGAGTGACTGCAGAAGGAGGGCATGGGGTGGAAGGACAAATCAATGTTTTCCTTCATGAAGTAGTGTTGATCTTCACCTTCATGAAGGAATTCATGTATTGCCCAAGGCTGTATTCCACCTAGACTCCTGCCTTCGATGATGTCCTGCCTTAAAAGGACAGGCTAATGTTGTTGCTCTCTCTTATAATCCATAACTGAATAACTACCTTGTCTCCTTCATAGGATACACATTCCACCGTACCAAAAATTTAGATCATCTCTTTTTAGCACCGTACACTATCTCCTCTATTGAATAAAATTATAGTTTTATCATCACTTAAAATAAAAAGAATATAACAATTTTCAAATAATGAATTAGCATCTAAATTGAATAATTTGCAATTTGCCTTCTCAAGGTTGTGGTTCAATAATATGTTTGCATCAGTTTACCAACGTGCTGACTAGTTTCATATTTCAAAGGCTGCATGCAAATTTGACTCAAAAGAACAGCAAATCTCAAGGTTTCAAAAGTTCCCAGCAAATAAAGAATCTGCATAACCAAAAAAAAATTAAAATGTAAGTTGGGGGTATAACTTACATTTTGACTAAGGAAGAAATTTCAAAGAAAATTTGTCTCATGTTTGTGGATGTGAGGATGAATTTGTTTCATTGGTGTAATGGTAGATTCATCTCCTCTCTTTTTTTATGTTTTGGGTTTTGAGTTTTGTCACATCCCTACCATAGACAAGATTGAACGACTTGTCAAAAAGAGAAAAAATAAGTCATGTTATAGTAAAATAAATAAGTTCTTTGCTCGATGGGGGAAGGCCCCTGTTAAGACCTCTTTTCTTCAAGTTACTTGGGCTCTTGGACTGACTTTTATTATCTGGCATATCTGGCTAGAGAGAAATCGTAGGATTTTTCAAGATGTGAAGCTGGTTGTCCAACATTTGTGGTGGAAGATTCTTCATTCTTTGGGAGAAACTATTTTGGCTAAGTGTGATTTCGCTGAGGGTGTGGATCCTGGAGAGGTTGCCTATTGCACTCGTCTCAATCTTCCTCTTCAGAGGGGTGTTGCTCTAAGTGCTAGTCAAATAATGAGAAATAGATGTTGACATCCTCTTCAGAAGATAAATAGGGAGGGGTGTTGGTGTCCTCCTCCTCAGGGTGTGCTGAAAATCAACACAGATGGTTCTTCTCGCGGAAATCCTGGTCATGCTGGTATTGGAGGTGTTGGGCGGACTAGTTATGGGACTGTTGAGTTTATCTTTTCTATTTATAAGGGTTGGTATACTAACAATGTGATGGAGGCTCTTGCCATTTTATGTGCTATGGAGCGCGGTTGTACTCTTGGGTGGAGACAGATCATTTGTGAATCTGATTCTCAAGTGGTGGTGATATTGTTGAAGAGGCAACAGTTAGAGAATGTCAGTTGGCATTTGGCTGTTATTATAGACCAGATTCTTAATCTGTGTGCTTCTCTAGATTATGTTTCTTCCTGTCATATTCCTAGAGAATGGAATGGGGTTGCGGATTGTTTGGCTAAATGGGCTTGTGATCATTTGCAAGATTGGAATATTGTGGAAAGGGGTCAATTACCCTCGGGTTTGTCACATAAGTTGGACCAATTAGTGGAGATAGACAGGGGTGTGTAATTCCCTCGCTTTGTATTGCCCTTTTTTGGTTTAAATAAATTTTTACCCCTCTTTTAGAATTTAAAAAAATGTAGAGTCACAGTGCCGAATTTGTGTTGTTTTGCCTGTGACATAGGTATTAAATATTATTGTTCCATTACTAAGGTGGGGGCAGTGTATAAATAAAGGAAAGGTATGTTGGCAAGGGCGTGGAAGGCCTACAAACTCCATTGAAGTCAGTATGGCTTCAATCTATTGCCATTAATCCATAATTGGCCATTGTTTTGACTCGCCCAGTAGTATGGAGTGGATAAAAAGGGTGGTACTTTGTCTGTGGGTGGACACATGGTGGTGGACAACCTTCTTGCAGAGTTAGCCCCGGCCATTATCATAATAGTTGGTTATCCTCATTATTTGATATTCTTCAATAGTCAAGTTTTTACTTATGAGGTGATTCATTTTAGATATTTCACGTACGAAATGGATTGATCCTTTGTTGGGTTCATCAATCATACTAGCCATAAGCTCTGAGTGATTCACTAATAATGGTGATTGATTCTTAGGTTTAGTGATTCAATAGTGGTAAGGATTGATTGTTAGCCTTTGTGTGGTTATGAAACTTTGGGTAACTGATTGCATGGTCAATTCAACTAAATTCTAAGTATAAGAGTTAATTTGCAAATGTATTGCGGCTATATGGGATCATTTACTACTGACCAATATGATCATATTTAGTTATAAGTGGCAAGTGTGGATATTATCTAGTCAATGAAATGAACTCTTATAAGAATATTGGCTTGCACCTTAAGGTAGATGAAATTAGAAGGTTAGCAATGTTATTACTATTATTATTGAGAGTATATCTTCATATGAAGAACTAATGGTTAAAGTGATGCTAACTGTCTTGGGTATGCATCAAGTACTGCTCTTGCTTATAGCAAGTTTATAATTATTGTTGTAAGCCTTTTAAAGTTTTAGATAGTTTTTTGTGGCTTTTTTGATGCATGTTGTGAAGGATGTCATAATAGAATATGATTATGACATTGATATCATTGAATCATATTATAGTAGGACATCACATGGACCCATATCGGTGCCTTGCATAATAGTTACATTGTGAAGATATTTTGATTGTTTTTGTTCGGTGCTCTGATATGACTAGATTTATTATATACTTATTATGTTGCTATGTATATTTTTGTGTATGGATTTGATTCTGACAATGTTAGTAAGTGTTGGTACGAAATAGGGTGCCGATGCAACTCGAATTTTATTTGATAGGCTTGATATAAAGTGGGTATTAATGTCAACTAAGCTATATGTATATTCATATTCAACCATTTATCTTATTAGCATCAACAATATGGGATGTTAAATAGTTATCATATATGTTGGCATTAATAAATGCAACATTTCATACATAGTGGGAAATCTGAAAGGGGTTGTAGAGATCTATTCCAATTCTCTAATTATCCTAGAATGGGATTGTGTGAAGACTTGAACCAATGACTACTTCAGTTTTGTAACTATTATGAGCTATATGATAATGGTCACAATATGTCTATGTAAACAAAGATAATTTCTTGTTGATAAGTATTTATCCTAGCCTATGTGTCAATGAGATGATCCTATAAGAGATTATGGGATATTCATGTCGAAAATTATGAATTGAAATGGTGGAGAGGTCTCATTTGAGATCTTAGTCTCCTTTATCAGAAGTGCTTTAGTATAGGTTTGCTAAATTGGGAACTTGGTTGGGTTTCCCTACATATCGTTAAGCATTATTAATTGTTGGCAATCCTTAAAAGGAACCATGCTAGAGTATGAAATAGTAATCCAAGAATTTGGAGTTTTGTCATAAATCAATAAGCTTTGAGAGTTGTGGCTTTGTTTTAGAATGGGTATTGGTAAATAGTGATATAATATGTACACTATTTGGTCTTAAACCCTTTTATAGTTTTCCTTCTATAATATTCCTTCTATTTCACTTCCATGAGGAAATTTACTTTAGTTGTTATGAAACTTGGGGTATGGTAAACTATGTGAATGTTCCTTGAGAGGTTATTGTGAGGAAAACTACATGGGAATTTGATCCCATTTGGAAGTGTGTATGTAAGCAGTCCTTGGGTGAAGGATGCCCCTATGACCCAAGTCTATAAGGGAGGGGTTTAGCGAATAGCTCCAAGGTTTGGGGTGTTCCTAAACTTGATCAACATTCCCTCTTATGTATGTTTTCAGCTTGAGGATGAAATTTGCATCAAATGGTAGTGAACTCACCTTTCTAATATCATCATTAAGTTTATCTACTCCGAGGTTTTGTGGTGTTTGGATTTTTGAAATCTACTTCAGTCTTGGATGAACTTTTAGAGTCATTGCCATCATAATCTATCTCTAATGTGAATGTATTAGAGTGCCTCTGGACTTGTCTAATTATAATTATTAGATTTTTGTGTGTTGAACACTATGGCATTGTGTTTGTTTGTTGCAAGTTGTCTGCAACTTGGAAGGGTAGTTCTACTATTCATCTCAATTTTGTGAGCCTATGTTCACAAACATTTTACTCGATGTATCTGATGCAAGAGCATTCGGGTCCACGAGAAATCAACTCGTCAACCAAAAACATTTCAAGTTTTCAGTTGTAGTTTCAGTTCAGTTTTAGTTGTGTTTTGTTTGTTTTTGTTGGTTTTGGGTTGTTTGCTTCAGGAAGATTTTGTCTCAAATTGGCTAAGTGAAGGGCATCATCTTGTAGAAGACCCGATTGGGTATCTCCGGTTCCATTTTGGTGAAGATTGGGCAAAAATTGGCTAAGTTAGAGTTAGTCAGAGAATTTCTCAGTTCACGAACTATTTAATTTGCCGATGGCTTAGTTCATCGATCGGGTGTTTAGTCGATGGCTTGGTTTGCCGACATGCAATGTAGCTGATAAGCTTTGGAGTGTGATCGCATTTTTCATCAAAAATGAACTTTAAGTAAGTCTTCCTCGATATCAAGATAGTTTGAAGTTTGAAAACTTTGCTTTTTGCCAACCTTTAGTGTCGGCAAAATCTCTAGTTTGCGAACCCTTAGGTTCGCCAATGCCCTACTTTCTCGATAAAAGCTTTAAGGTTGGAGTCAAACTTTCCTTAGTTTGTTGACTGGGAATATTGCCGATAGAAGGAAAATGTTAGGTCTTCAGCCAGTTCGTTGTTTCTAAAAATTACTGACATGCTAACAAAGAGTTCATGAAAGCTGAGTTTTGTCGATTAAAGGGACTTTAGTGACTTAAGGCAGTGTATCAGCAAACTTCCTAGTTTGCAAACCGAATAATTCGTCGATAAAGTCATCGGCAAAACCCTAAGTTTGTGAAGTGTCACTTTCACTGACAACTTCCTCATAACACTGATAACGATGGTTCTTGAAAAGGGAACTTTGTTGGGAGGACTCCATGGTTCATGGAGAGAGTATTTTGCTGACGAATTTCCTAAAGTTTGCATATATGTAAAAGAGTCAAAATATATATTGGAGGATTTGTCGATAGGATGTATACATCGAAGCCTTCTAGGTTCTAATGAAATCTATTTGTTCAGTGGATCTTTGATTTCTTGTTATGACCGTTGGAATGACAACGACTATTCAGTTCCTTAATCGATTGATGAAAATTCAACTTCTTTCCTGGAGAGTATAAATGATTTCATTTGATCAGAATGGGGGTCAGCCATCGAGAGAAGGAAGAGAGGCTTGACCAAAGAGCAGGAGAAAACTTGCAAAGAATTACAAGATAAGGTGTCTAAAGGTGCAGAGTGAAGAGAGGTTGGAAGCCTTGCGAGGTTGCGAGATTGTGGGAGATTGTGTAGAGCTAGAGGAAAGTATGCAAATGTGTAGAGGATGGCTATTGAGAGCCAAGAGTTGTAAATTTTATTATGCAGATTTTATTCTTGTCGTGTTAGATAAATTTTGTAATTGTGCAAACATTATTGAATATAATTTTTAGATTTGAATCCAGAAACTATTCTCTATATAATTTGGTTTTGTGTATTTTTCAAGAGGGGAGTACCATGTGCATCAAATGGTATCAGACCTAGAGGTCTTGAGTGTGTGGGCAGAGCATCGAACATGAAGCAGTTTGCACCAGGACTTGTGGGTGGTAGTGGAAGCGGTTGTGTTATCTGAGGAGCTTGAGAGAATTGTTGTAGGTGTGCCAGGAGTCCTGAGCAATTGAGAGTTGAGAGAAGACATTGAAGCTGCAAGAGAGAGTTGATTGTGAGAGTGTAACTAGAAAGAGTTTTCTGAATTGATGTGTACTTGTAAGTGTGTGCAGGTTGTAGAGAGTTCATTTTGTGAGTCTGTAGAAAAGTGTTTGACAGGATGTCTTGGAAGCCAGAAGAATGTTTTATGATGAAGAAATAATTTCTAAAGCCACAAAAAGAGAAGCAAGAGCCCATCCAGAGGAACAATGTGTTTCAAACTATTTGTAAGTTAGGTGGAAAGTGCTACAAAGTGGTTGTGGACAGCAGTAGCACAGAGAATTTGGTGTCATTGGAGATGGTGAAGAAGCTGAAAATGAAGAGAAGATAGCATCCTAACCCTTACAATATTTCTTGGTTGCAAGGAGATCATCAAATATGCATAAGTGAACAATGTATTGTTGATTTTTAGATTCTTAGATATAAGGATGAGATTGTATGTGATATAGTACCTATGGATATATGCCATGGTTTGTTGGGTTGACCTTGGCTTTGGGATAGAGAAGGTGTGCATGATGATAGGAAGAATACATATAGCATAATAAAGGATGGGGAAGAGTATGTTTTGAGTCTGTTGTAGGATAAGCAAGAAGAGGTGGTGAAATTAGTTGAGGATGTGAAGGCTGAAGAGGAAAATATGGGTATGAAGGAGTCCCATTATTTTTTTTATAGAGTTGTGTTTGCAAGTGATGTTGTACATGTAGGTAAAGAGGATAAAGAACAAAGAAGTGGTAAAGAGATTGCAGTAGTATGCCATGATGAAAGCATGGAAAAAGAGAGTGAGATTGAAGTTACATAGGTTAAGGATGAGAAGAAAGAGTATGCAGCTGTAAGTCCTTTGGAGGACATGAAGATAGTGATAGTAGTGGACGGTGAAAATGAAAATGTTGCAGCGTATGGTGAAGAAGGAAAAGTTGCAGCAACGAAGAAGGCTAAGGTAATTTTTTATTTTGAATTCAGTTATTATGATTTACCTTCAATGGTGGGAATAGAATAGGATGTCGAAAAAGAGGTAGTGAATGTAGGGGAGCAAATGGATGTATTTTATTTAGATTTTTATGTAGGTGCTACAAGTTGTGGTGTGGATGAGATCTATTGGGAAGAGGAATTTTGGTGGTGGAGGTCAAGTGATGGTGGATTGGATCCCACAAAAGAGGAGAGAGTATTTTGAGGAGAAGAAGAGAGAGCCTTTGGCGGATGAGGACAGTCTATAGTGGATGTGAGTCCATGAGAGGAAGGAGGAATAAAGTGCACACTTGGTGGAGGAGGACAAAAAGTGTCTCAGCCATATGCTGGAAGAGGCGAAGGAAGCAAGTTTTCGATGAAGGTATGTTACAGTGACGGAAATTGTTCCAGGTTGTTTACAATCTAGAAGGGTAGTACTACTATTCATCTCCATTTTGTGAGCCTATGCTCTCAAACTTTTTTACCCAATGTGTCTGATGTAGGAGCATTTGGGTCCACGAGCAATTAACATCAACCAAAAACATTTTAGGTTTTTAATTTCAGTTTCAGTTTAGTTTTAGTTGTGTTTTGTTTGTTTTAGTTGGTTTTGGGTAGTTTGCTTTAAGATTTTTAGTCTCAAATCGGCTAAGTGAAGGGCATCATCTTGTAGAAGACCCAATTGGGTATCTCTGGTTCCATTTTGGTGAAGATTGGGTGAAAATTTGTTAAGTTAGAGCCAGTTAGAGAATTTCTTAGTTCACAAACTATTTAATTCGCCAATGGCTTAGTTCGTCAATCAGGCATTTAGCTGATGGCTTGGTTTGCCGACAGGTAATGTAGTCGATAAGATTTGGAGTGTGATTGTATTTTCATCAGAAATGAACTTCAAGCAAAGCTTCTTTGATATCGGCAAAGTTTGAAGTTTGAAAACTTCGCTTTTTGTTGACAACCTTTAGTGTCAGCAAAATCTCCAGTTTACGAACCCTTAGGTTTGTCGATGCCCTACTTTCCTGATAAAATCTATAAGTTTAGAGTCAAAGTTTCCTTAGTTCATTGATTGGGAATATTGTCGATAGAAGGAAAATGTTAAGTCTTCAGCAAGTACATTGTTTCCAAAAATTACCGACATGCTGACAAATAGTTCGTGAACATTGAGTTTTGCCAATAAAGGGAGTTTAGTGACTTAAGGCAATGTATCGGCAAACTTCTTAGTTTGCAAACCAAAGAATTTGCCGATAAAGTAATCGACGAAACCCTAAGTTTGTGAAGTGTCACTTACGCTGACAACTTCCTTATGACACAGATAATGATGGTTCTTGAAAAGGGAACTTTGTTGGGAGGACTCTATGGTTCGTGGAGAGAGTATTTTGCTGATGATTTTCCTAAAGTTTGCATATGTGTAAAAGAGTCAAAATATATATTGGAGGATTTGTCGATAGGATGTATACTTCAAAGCCTTGTGGGTTCTAATGAAATCTAGTTGTTCATTGGATCTTTAAATTCATGTTATGACCGTTGGAATTACAATGACTATTCAGTTCCTTAACCGATTGAATGTCATTTGTTAGCAAATTCTGTTGATGGGTGTTTTAGCACACAACAACGCATGTATGGTTGTTGGTATCACACCTCTCTTGAAAAGTATCCTACCCTAGGTAAAGACTACTCCAAGGTTTCTACAACTAGGTCTTAGCTTGCTTGGAATGACTCAGTGGTATGTCTAGCTGTGCCAACAAGGGGTCTTACATGAAATGCAGGGTTTATGAAAAGATGGTAGCAATGCAAGTGTAGAAACCCTAGGTGGTTCAGACTGTGAAGTCTGAAATTTTAGCAAATGATCAATGTAATGCTGCTTATAACCTAACCTAACAAACTTAATATAAATAAAATGTAAAAGTAAAATGAGAGAGGGAAGGGATAAGAGATCCTAAGTGACAGTCACAATGGGGTAAAATGCTACAAATAGACAAATACTTTCAATAAACCATTCCTTGTTTCACCAAGATAGGAAAGCCACAATGTTGCAAGAAATGATGCAATCTTCAAAGGATCCTTATGATTTTCAACTTGCATTCATTCATTAAACACCCAGATAATGGTGCAACTTAATAGTGGACTGCAACCGAACTATATTCAAAGGTAGGGCCCAGGTTATCTATACATAGCAACTTACCATCAGCAAGCACTAATAGTATGGACCAAAGCATTCATCAGATATCTTAACATTTACCCATCATTACAAAAACACAACTAATTAAATATGGGAGAGCAAGAAGCGAACCATGAAAATCAAAATGAGACAATACAAGATACAAATTCTTAAGATAATTGCAGAAATTTGCTTTGCATTACTTCAAATGGCAGTTTCAACAATTCGGTATCAAAATCTCTCTTACAAATGAGAGAAAATGATGGCCCTTTTATAGGCAAGGCACCATACCAAGTTTTTCAATGGACGGTGGAGATTAACTCAGCACCAATGGTCCAAATTACATGGCATTTAATTAAGTACATCAGTTTGTTACATTTTCGGATTTGCATTTGTCTTATAGGAAAAAGACAAAAAAATAGCTTGCAAATACATCGAATCTAGACAAAATGGATTCCCATTTGGTTGTACATGATGAAAAGTTAATTTACAAAGCTTAATGAAGCCAAAATAGAGTCACATGACGCTTGAAAACTTGAGCTGATGTGGATTCACGGGATTCCAAGTGCTGAATGGACCAAGAGGAGTATGTGGCACATTCTTCGATGAAGACGTATCCAATTGGATGCTTGTTGGATCATCATTGCATGACTAGACTACTGGAATAGATGTATGCATGTCTTGGTGATCCAATCCATGTTCATTTGAGTGTTGTTTTTGGAAAAATATCAAAAATATAATTTTTGGTATTTTCTACATCATAGTAAATTACATTTTCAGAGGCCTTTGGAGCGGAATGGGGACTCAAAACTTCCTGGTTGATTGGCGTTAAGTCTTAGCAACTGGGTAGCTCAAACTAGATAATCAGTTTATCTTTCTAGCAAGTCTAAGAAGTTTAAATTCTGATAAAATAGCTAGGAGTTATGATCCCCGGACTGGATCACTAGGACATTGGACTGGATCTGCAGGAACAACAGTGATGTAGGCATGATCTTCAGTGTCTTCAAGCTCTAGGGACTTATTTCCATCATCCTGGACATCATACTAACATACTCTTGCAGGTGCAACAACAATTTGGTTGATAAAATGAAGTTTCTGCATTTCTGGGTTAGCACTGCATATCTGTGTGTACATCCTTCCAAGATGGCTCCAACAAGCTCCTATGCTCTCCAAGACCTACAATTCACAATGCAAAGCATCAATTTCATCTTAAAATTTTATTTTTCATCAATTTGGATCAAAAAATGTCCATTGACAGTCATGGATCAGTAAAAAACAACTCAATGTCAATGTTGCTTCCTTATAGACAACTTCATAAATCCAGTGATTTTTGCATGATTTTCTGCATTTTTTACCATTTTCAAGTACCCATTTGGCCAATATGATGATTAGGGAAGTTTTTGTGGTCATTAGGATCCATTTGGGAACTTTTATTTCATGTTTTTCTAGCATTTTCTGCAAAAAGCAAAATTTTTGGGGGTCACGAACTTTTCATGTGTAGTAGCATTAATTATCGTAAAACGTGCCAAAAATATACACAAACTTGGTATAATGTTCATCATGATGTGAAAAATAGATATGCAATTCAAATCCACCAAAAAAATCCAATTTTCTCCTTGAAAAACTCAATTTCAAGCCAAAATACCAAAAAGCGTTGATTTTGGGGTTTATCGACCTAGCGGGGATTTTGGGGTCTACCGACTAAAAGTTGATGCAATGCAATTCTAGCGCAGGTCGAAGAGGTTCATTTTTAGCGCAAAATGCTTTTGCGCTACTTTTGGGTGCCACCGACTTGCACAAGTTTGGGTTCGGACTGACTAATAGCATCTCATAAGGTTGGTCGAGGTGGATTGTAGCGCAAGTCGGTAAGGTTGATTTTTAGCGCAAAACATAAAAGGTTTAGTTGGTGGGGATTTTTAATGCAACCGACTAGCGCGGGTTTTAACACCCACCGACCTGCGCGACTTAAGTTGGTGGAAGGCCATTTCAGCGCAAGTCTGCAAAGTGGGTTTTCAGCGCAAAGGTCAGTAGAGGCTATTTTTAGCGCTAAGGTCGATAGAGGCTGTTTTTAACACTTACAGTTGGGGTCATTTTTAGCGCCAAAATTTGAATTGGCCAGGGTGAAAGTATATTTAAAAATATATTTAAGTATAAGTTTTTTTTAAATATACTTTCAGGATGTTTGAGATAGGTTCTAGATCCATAGGATTTCATATGCAGATTTTAGAATTTTGAGGTTCTACCAGATTTTAGACTTAGCCATTTTTCAGGGTTTTCAGGGTTTCAGACTTAGCCAAATTAGGGCTTGAGGACCATGTATCAAGGTGAAAGCATATGGACCCCTTAGTGAAATCTATTGGAATTTGACATGATTTTGCAACTCTAAGACTTGGAAACTAGGAATTTCGACATGAAACATCATGCAAAAGCACTTTCAAGGGCAATATCTAGTGACACAAGATTTTAGAGTAAAGTGCAGTAACACCTAAGTTTAGCGCAAAAGGCAACAAATGACTATCTTTTAAGCACAAGACCACGCAAGACACCTCCAAATTAACCATGCACAACATCAAATGACTCCCAAACATGCAAAATACTCAAATCTAAAACAAATCCTACACTCTAAGCACAAATTCACTTTCTCATCATCATAAGGCAAAAAGGTTGAGACTCCAAGCCAAAGCAAAAGAGGGGGTCTCCATTTGGCAAAATGGGGCATGTGTGCAAGGCACAACAGTTTTCCTAAAGTTTGAATGTGTAAAAGAGTCAAAATATATATTGGAGGATTTGTCGATAGGATGTATACATCAAAGCCTTATGGGTCTAATGAAATCTGGTTGTTCGATGGATCTTTGAATTCCTGTTATGACTGTTAGAATTACAATGACTATTCAGTTCCTTAACTGATTGATAACGGTTCAACTTCTTTCCTAGAGAGAATAAATGCTTTCATTTGATCAAAATGGGGGTAGGCCATCAAGAGAAGGAAGAGAGGCTTGGCTAGAGAGTAGGAGAAAACATGTAGAGAATGCAAGATAAGGTGCCTGAGGGTGCAGAGTGAAGAGAGAGGTTGGAAGCCTTGCGAGGTTGCGAGACTGTGGGAGATTTTACAATGCTAGAGGAAAGTATACAGATGTGTAGAGGATGGCTATTGAGAGCCAAGAGTTGTAAATTTTACTATGCATATTTTATTCTTGTTGTGTTAGATAAATTTTGTAATTGTGCAAACATTATTGAATATAATTTTCAAATTTAAATACAAAAATTATTCTTTGTATAATTTGGTTTTGTGTATTTGTCAAGAGGGGAGTACTTTGTGCATCAAATGGTATCAGAGCCAGAGGTCTTGAGTGTGTCAATAGAGCGTCGAATGTGAGGCAGTCTGCACCAGGACCTACGAGTGGTAGTGGAAGCAATTGTGTTGTCTGAGAATCTTGAGAGAATTGTTGCAAGTGTGTGAGGAGTCCTGAGCAATTGAGAGCTAAGAGAAGACATTGAAACTGTAAGAGAGAGTTGATTGTGAGAGTGTAACTAGAAAGAGTTTTCTGAATTGATGTGTACTTGTAAGTGTGTGCAGCTTGTAGAGAGTTGGTTTTGTGACCGTGTAGGAAAATGTTTGATGGGATGTTGTGGAAGCCAAGAGAATGTTTTATGATGAAGAAAGAATTTCTGAAGCCACAAAAATAGAAGCAAGAGCCCATCCAAATGAACAATGTGTTTCAAACTATTTGCAAGTTAGGTGGAAAGTGTTGCAGAGTGGTTGTGGACAGCAGTAGTGTTACACCCCATGTGTTTCTATCCACTTACTATTTACCTAGATTGGTTAATTTGTTTGGAAAGTGAGTGATTATGGATCTCTGCATCTATATGTGTTTCTATCCATTTGCTATAGATTGGTTATTTTGTGAAAATTGAAGTAATTATGAATCTTTGCATCTATGTGTGTTATTTATCTTGAATGCAATATGATGAGAAAAAGAATAATGCAATGTCTTGTATTAAATTTGATTGTTGATAATAAATTATTATATTTTGATCAACTAACTATTGTGGCGGTGATCTAAGTGGATGCAAGAATAGGTTGTTCCTCTAGAAAGGAGGGGAGGTATCACTCAAGAGAAAGACTTGGTCCTGTAAACGTAAAAGAAAAGCCTAAACTAAGCAGCACACACACATTCTATTTTGACCTAGGTTGAGTCGAGTCAGTGTGGGTAATGGTAAGTGATCTAAGTTATGTATCTTGAGTCTTGATTGGATGTTCGAACCTACATGTTGTTAAGTGTTTGGTTGTCTAGGCAAGTTTTCTTTTGGAGACTATAGTTCACGCAAGTCCACGATACGATCTTACGTATGAATTGATATGAGCATAAATATATGTAGGTAGATGTACCTACATACATTCATGAGCATACTGCTCATAGATAAGGTGATATCGATTTGGACTATGTAAGAATTATCGTCTCTTTTGTGTTCTTTGACGTTAAGTCTATGAAGATTTTATGACGTTAAATGCATTTATGGTTACGAGTTATATTTGATTTTACGATAATAATATATACATATGTGAATATATATATATAGTCTCTCTCTCTCTATATATATATGTATATAATATAAATATTATTATCATTTTCTCTTAATAGCGAAAATACAATTTTATCATTTTGTAGAAATTGAATTTCATAAATATTGTTTTATGGTGATTAAAAAAATAGTAATATATAAAATAAGGTTGAAGTGTTTATTATATGGGATAAATTTCTTACTTATTAGGGTGGCGGCCTTACATGGCACACAGTCCCCTTAAGGCATTAAAGGTAGCGCATAAAGCACATACTTTAAGCGCATGTGGAAGGCCGTTAGGAGGCCAAGGTATTAGGGGAACATGCCATATCTTTAATCCTATGAAAGTGCTTAAGACTTGGACTGTTGGTGAATTTCCTTTTAAGTTCTTAATAAACTCATTTTTGGAAAGTTTGACTTGGTCTTGAGCCCATAAGGAATTGGAATTAGTTGCAAATTTTTATTAAGCCTATCATTATTCTTTCGACACCTTGGAATTTGTTGCAAATTAAGGGGAAAGGTGGCAGTTTTCTTTTCTAGTTTGTAGCTAGACCACTCCTTAAGTTTTTGGTATAAAAAGGGGTGCTCTCCCTTATTTCTACTCACACATTTTTCAATCAAGAGCCTTCTCTTCTTGTTTTTGAGTTTTGCGTTAGTTTCGAGAGCTTGTCATATTGCTTTTGTGAGTTGTTTTATTTGGAGAAGTGATCTAAAGTGTTGGAAGGGCTTAAGCAAAGGAATCTTTGATTCATTTGGAGCTATAATCTTAGGCATGGGGTTTTTCTCCTTCTCTATGTTTTCTTGTTTTTCAAAACATTATGTGTTGTATTGTTTTAAGTGATTTCATTGTTGAATTATCGATGTGAATGTCTATTGATTGTATATATATATATAGCAAATTTGTATTGTGGATATAAAATAGTTTCTATGGTTGGTATTTTACCTAGATAGAATTGTGAATCAATCATTGATTGGTGTTGTATAAGAAAATTGTATAAGGGGAAAGAAAGTTAAAATAGGTTTCAAGTGATATTACTTCGATATATGTATCCTAGTAAAGCATGTAATAGGTTAACCTTGGGATATGAGATCAATGGAAGAGGTAGATAACCTAGTATAGAGATTGTTGTTTTTCCCAATAGAAGGGTGGGTGAATTTGAGACGAAGAAAACTTTGGTCAAAGTGGTGTAAATAGCCAACATTTACACTGTCTAGTTTCACTATGTTTTAGGTTTGCATTACTAAGTAGGGATGTCATATTTTGATGGTTGTAGCCATAATATGACAGTGCTAGCTAATGTAGGACACAACACCTGCTCAAATTAGGCTTAACTTTGAGGATGCTATACAAATCCCTTCATTGAAGGGTAGGGCCATTTACCAATTTGGTAAATGTGCAGGGGACCATAGTTAGTCCGTGGTTGGAGGTAAATCGCTTGAGTGATGATTCCCCTCATGCAGTTGGTGGCCAAGAGTATTAAAGACAAACAAGTATACAAACATGTGTTTCTATTTTTCAATTAAGCTTTTGAAGCTTCTTTGTAATTATTAAAAGTTGTAAAAATTGAATATTCAATTCTTCTATAGAGAAAATGTAATTTGGTTATGCGATAGAAGTTTGAAATGTGTTTCAAATGTGCATTATATCAAATGTTCGAAGGAAATTTTTTTATTATTCCTGTTATGAATTCATGATTTATTTACTTTCAAGTTAAAACTTAGTAAATCTTAGTTGGTAGAACAAGTGGCATGTTACAAGTAGCACAAATAATTTGGTGTCATTAGAGATGGTTGAAAAGTTGAAATTGAAGAGAAGATAACATCCTAATCCTTACAGTATTTCTTGGTTACAAGGAGATTTTCAGATATGGGTAAGTGAATAATGTATTGTTGATTTTTAGATTCATAGATATAAGGATGAGATTGTATGTGATATAGTACCTATGAATATATGCCATGTTTTATTGGGTTGACCTTGGCTTTGGGATAGAGAAGTTGTGCATGATGGTAGGAAGAATATATATAGCATAATAAAGGATGGGGAAGAGTATGTTTTGAGTCCATTATAGGATAAGCAAGAAGAGGTGGTGAAACTAGTTGAGGATGTGAAGGCTGAAGAGGAATATATGGGTATGAAGGACTCCCATTATTTTTTTGATAGAGTTGTGTTTACAAGTGATGTTGTATATGCATGTAAAGAGGGTAAAGAAGAAAGAAGTGGTGAAGAGATTGCAGTAGTATGCCATGATGAAAGCATGGAAAAAGAGAGTGAGATTGAAGTTACATAGGTTGAGGATGAGAAGAAAGAGTATGCAGTTGTAAGTCCTTTGGAGGACATGAAGATAGTGATAGCAGTGGACGGTGAAAATGAAAACTTTGCAGCGTATGGTGAAGAAGGAAAAGTTATAGCAATGAAGAAGGCTGAGGTAATTTTTTATTTTGAATTCAGTTATTATGATTTACCTTCAATGGTGAGAATAGAATAGGATGTTGAAAAAGAGGTAGTGAATTAGGGGAACAAATGGATGTATTCTATTTAGATTTGTATGTAGGTGCTACAAGTTGTGGTGTGGATGAGATCTATTGGGAAGAGGAATTTTGGTGGTGGAGGTCAGGTGATGGTGGGTTGGATCCCACAAAAGAGGAGAGAAGAGGAGAGAGTATTTGGAGGAGAAGAAGAGAGAGCCTTTGGTGGATGAGGATAGTCTATAGTGGATGTGAGTCCATGAGAGGAACGAGGAATAAAGTGCACACTTGGTGGAGGAGGACAAAAAGTGTCCCAGCCATATGCTGGAAGAGGTGAAGGAAGCAAGTTTTTGATGAAAGTATGTTACAGTGACGGAGATTGTTCCAGGTTGTTTACAATCTAGAAGGGTAGTTCTACTATTCATCTCCATTTTGTGAGCCTATGTTCACAAACTTTTTACCTGACATGTTTGATGCAGGAGCATTCGGGTCGACAAGCAATCAACATCAACCAAAAACATTTCAGGATTTTAGTTTCAGTTTCAGTTGAGTTTTAGTTGTGTTTTGTTTATTTTTGTTGGTTTTAGGTAGTTTGTTTTAGGAAGATTTTCAATCTCAAATTGGCTAAGTGAAGGGCATCAACTTGTAGAAGACCCAATTGGGTATCTATGGTTCCATTTTGGTGAAGATTGGGTGAAAATTGGCTAAGTTAGAGCCAGTAAGAGAATTTCAAATGTTCATGAACTATTTAATTCGCCAATGGCTTAGTTCATCGATCGAGCATTTAGTCAATGGCTTAGTTTTCTGACAGGCAATGTAGCCGATAAGCTTTGGAGTGTGATCACATTTTTCATCAAAAATGAACTTTAAGCAAGTCTTCTTCGATATCGGCAAAGTTTGAAGTTTGAAAACTTCATTTTTTACCGACAACCTTTAGTGTTGGCAAAATCTTTAGTTTGTGAACCCTTAGGTTTGCTGATGCCCTACTTTCCTAATAAAAGCTTTAAGGTTGGAGTCAAAGTTTCCTTAGTTCGTTGACTAGGAATATTGCTGATAGAAGGAAAATGTTAAGTCTTTGGCTAGTTCGTTGTTTCCAAAAAATTGTCGACATGCCGACAAAGAGTTCGTGAAAGCTGAGTTTTGTTGATAAAGGGAGTTTAGTGAGTTAAGGTAGTGTACCGACAAACTTCCTAGTTTGCAAATCGAAGAATTCGCCAATAAAGTAGTTTGTGAAACACTAAGTTCATGATGTTCTGCTTTCATCGACAACTTCCTCATAACGCTGATAACGATGGTTCTTGAAAAGGGAACTTTTTTGGGAGGACTCCATGGTTCGTGGAGAGAGTATTTTGCCAATGATTTTTTTTATGTTTGCATGTGTAAAAGAGTCAAAATATATATTAGAGGATTTGTTGAATGGATGTATACACCGAAACCTTCTGGGTTCTAATGAAATATAGTTGTTTGGTGGATCTTTGATTTCCTGTTATGACTGTTGGAATTACAATGACTATTATGTTCCTTAATCGATTGATGACGGTTCAAATTCTTTCCTCGAGAGTATAAATCTTTCATTTGATCAAGATGGGGGTCAACCATTGAGAGAAGGAAGAGAGGCTTAGCAAGAGAGCAAGAGAAAACTTGCAGAGAATGCAAGATAAGGTGTCTGAGGGTGCAGAGTGAAGAGAGAGGTTGGAAGCCTTGCGAGGTTGCGAGACTGTGGGAGATTGTGTAGAGACAGAGTAAAGTATGCAAATGTGCAGAGGATGGCTATTAAGAGCCAAGAGTTGTAAATTTTATTCTTGTCGTGTTAGATAAATTTTGTAATTGTGCAAACATTGTTGAATATAATTTTCAAATTTGAATACAGAAATTATTCTCTATATAATTTGGTTTTGTGTATTTGTCAAGAGGGGAGTACCCTGTGCATGAAACAAGCTCTCTCCAGTGGCATGCAGGCAATAGATGCCAAGACTAGTTCAACTTTCACCAATGGTATGTAGATGATGGATGCTAGTATACATCCATTTCAAGAGTTTAGTGTTGGCATTGGGGTATTAGAATGGTTGTGTACATGCCTCCTATGTTGTTTCTACCTAACGTATGGTTCTAAAGATTTTGGATGTTAAATTAGTCCAAGTGATTACTAGTACAAGCACTAGTCTTAGATGAAGGAAAACCATAAGATACTATGCTTATGTTTATCTAGTTATAAGATGAATCAAATGCTTGGTGGGCTATGGAAATCTTATTAGTGGCCTCATGTGTTATATGTCGTTACACTTACACCTAATCCAATGATGACTGCAAGTAGTAAAGAATGCTTGCTTGTCATCACAGTTGGCAATGAATCAAGAAAAAGGATGGGACCCATGGTATAGCATGAGATGCACTGACATTCCTTTTTCTTACTAGGATGTATTTAAAGTATATGATTTAAAAGTGAGATTAGAGATCTCATATCAAAGGAGATGATGAAACCACGCTATTATTGGTGTACAAACTATGGAGCCTCTGATTCCTAGGAAGGGATACGTAGGTAGGGTCATTATGAATGAACCCTCAGGATTTAGGTCTAGGTCTAGGGATGACCCTAACATTGGGAGCTTGCCTTATTCTAGTGCGAGTATATGAGTTGTGGCACAAAGTTGTTTCCATGGATATGGATGGTGAATCTATGAAGTTGGCACTTCTAAATTAGATAGAAGATTCTTGGTTGATTAAATAGTACTTGAAGTGCAATGAGGAAAAAAAATTATTAGTAACCAAAGTGGTTATTACAGGTTTAAGGTGATTAGGTTAGTTTAATGTATTGATTAGTATGTAAATGTCATGCCCCCTTTATAGTAAAATTAAATTGTTGAAATTATTAGTCCATTCCTATTTTCCCATGGGCTAATGTAAATCAAAAGGGAAAATATTTTATTTAATATTTTAATTGTAATCCCGCAAATTAAGAATTTATTATTATTGGGAGCAATTAAATATTAAATATTTTTATTTAATTGCACAAGTGGTGGAATGGGGTTTAATGAGGTGTAATTATAACTCCCAAGAGTGAATTTAGAATATTTTATGATAGTTATGACAAGATTCTATGACAGCATCTATGACAGGTTGTCATAGTGGGAGTTATTTTCTATTTTTAGACAAGAATCTTGCATGGGCTATTTTGGTGAGCATATTTGGAGGGAATTTGGTGGAAATTAAATTATTTTAATTTATTTTTCAAGAGAGGGGTGTTTGGATTTGGATCCATTATAAATATGCAAGCATTTTCTTTCAGGAGGACTTTTTAATCATTTTTACAACCCAAATTTCTTGTTTGAGCACTTGTGCTTGGATTTTCTTCAGTGGACGAAAACCCATTAGAGTTGGAGGCTTATGGAAAAACCCCATTAGTCTTAAGTGATCAAAGGATGAAAAACCTTTGGTTACAAAGAGTAATTCCATCTAGGGATTGCATTGGGCTTCAAAGGATTGTGCAATTTCGATAGTTTTGCAGTATTGTGTTTGTAGGTTGTTCTGTTGCAATTTTGGTGATTTATAGTATGTTGTACAGTGTTTCTATAGTGTTGTGGAGTGTATTTATATTTCATGGTCATTTGGAATCCATTTCAAGCATCCAAGATTTGTTCTTATCGGTGGGGTTTGATCTGGTGATGTATTTGGCAATTTTTAGCAGTGTAGTTTGCATAGATTGTAGTGGAATTTAGGGAATTTGTGTTGCAGATGTTTGTACTATTGTGATCAGTGTTTCAGATATGATCTTATGTTATTTACATCAGAAAATCAATAAAAATTAGTTTGTGGTGTTTCCAACATATTTGGTGTAATTTATGGTTTGTGTAGTTAGCTAGTCTTGATGATTTTGTTGCAATATTTAGTGGAGCTTATCAAAATTTATTTTCAGATCTGATTTCATGTTAAAATCTTAGTTTGAAACATTACAATGGTATCATAGCATGATCTTGCCAGCCTGTAGGGTACTAATTTATTGATCATGAGAGGATTCTTCAAATCCGTTTTGAGGAGGTTAGAAAATGATGTTTTAGTTTCCAAAATATTAGTATGGTTTGATGAATATTATATGAAATGTATAATTTTAAAGGCATCCCTCACCTTTTATGAATATGTAGAACTCACTAGGAAAAATTTGACTAAAGGAGTGGTTCTCAAAACTTTTGAAGAGTACCTTTCAGAGGGAAAATTTGAAGTATCATTTGAAGATTATTTCATGAGAAGAAGAAAGGAAGAAGTTAAGATGGAAAAGGCTATAAATACCAAAAATCAAGAAGATGCTAAGGAGTGCAATACAAAGGAAGGTTTAGCAGTCATAGTAGTAGAACTAGAAGAGCCAAAAAAGAAGGCCATAGAACTAGAAATGGTGATGGTGAAGAATAAAGAAAAATTAGATTTGCAAGAAATTGAAAAGAAGCAAAACGGAGAAATCCACCATACAATTTGAAGGTAAAAATTGTTTGGAAATACAAGATGTTTATTTTACTACTAATGATTGTACATGTCAAGAAAATATTGATGAAGTTGAGGAGGAAAAGACATCTCTTATTAGTTGTGAAGATCCCAAGATGCACTACAACAAATCCCTGTGATTAGCTCCCTTTTTTGCTCTGTTTTTTGCTTCCACCCACTGTGTTAATGTATTTTTCTCCATTTTTTTAAAAAAGTCAACGCTATTTATCAGGATGGTGCTATTATTGGCATTTTTTGCACCAACTAAAATAAGTTGATGCCAAATAGGCACTAATTAGCGCCTAATTTAGTGCCTAACTTAGCGTCTATTTTAGTGCCTACTTTAGCTCCTACTGTAACGCCTAATTTAGCGCCACATTTGACACCTGATTTAACGCCTGATTTAACAACCGCATTAACACCTTATTTAGCGCCTTATGTAGCACCTAAATGCAGCATCTGATGTAGCGCCTGTTTTAGTGCCTAATTTATGGTTACTTAGGTTTAGGAGTATTATTTAGGGTTTAAGATTTATGGTTTTGAGATTAGGGGTTAAGGTTTAGAGGTTTAGCGTTTAGGGTTTAGAGAGAGAGATAGAGGACCAATAGGGAGATATAGAGGAGACCGAGGGGAGAGATAGGGAGATAGAGAGTAAGGGACATGGCCAGAGACATAGGGGGAGATATTGAGAGGTAGAGGACCAAAGATGATAGGGAGAGAGGGGAGAGATAGGGAGATAGAGGTTTAGGGTTTAGGGCTTAGGGTTTAGGGGCATTATTTAGGTTTAGGGTTTATTGTTTAGGGGTTTAGGTACTTAGAGGTTTAGGGTTTAGGGTTTATAGAGAGAGAGGAATGATAGGGAGATATAGAGGAGACTATGGAGAGAGATAGGGAGATAGAGAATGAGGCACATGCACATGGCCAGGGACATAGGGAGAGAGATTGAGAGGTAGAGGGATGATAGAGATAGGGAGATAGGGGATAGATAGGGAGATAGAGGTTTAGAGTTGCTTGGATTTGGGGTTTGGGGTTTAGGGTTGCTCGGGTTTGGAGATAGCTAGAGAGAGAGATATATATATTATAGGCCGAGACATAGGGGAGAGATAGGGAGAGACTACTAGAGTGATTGAGATATATATCTTGCTGAGAGATAGGGAGAAGAATTGAGAGCCAGTAGAGGGACAATATTAGAGATAGGGAGATATATAGGGGTTTAGGGTTTCTCAGGTTTAGGGGTTAAGGTTTAGGAGCATTATTTAGGGTTTAGGGTTTAGTGTTTAGAGAGAGGACCAATAGATGGGAGATATAGAGAATGAGGTACATAGCTAGAGACATTGCTAGAAGAGATTATATGGATATATATGGAGAGTGAGGGATATGGCCAGACACAGGGAGAGACATTGAGAGGTAGAGGAACGATAGAGATAGAGAGATAGGGAGATAAAGGTTTAGGGTTGCTTGGGTTTAGAGGTTTGGGGTTTAGGGTTTAGGATTTAGGGGTTAATTAGGGTTTCTCAGGTTTAGGGCTTATGGGTTAAGGGTTAGGGGTTAGGGGCATTATTTAGGGTTTATATATGTTTTAGGGGTTAGGGGTTAGGGTTTAGGGGCATTAATTATTTAAGGTTTAGAGGTTTAGGGTTGCTCAGGTTTAGGGTTTAGGGGCATTATTCAGGGTTTACGATTGCATGTCAAAAGAAGTCTCTCTCTCTCTCTCTAAATCCCTCAACCCTAAATAATGCCCCTAATCCCTAACCCTTAACCCATAACCCCTAAACCCTAAACCTAAGCAACCCTAAACCTATATCTCCCTATCTCTCCCTTATCTCCCTCTCTCTAGTTGTCATCCCTCTACTTCTCAATCTCTCTCCCTATCTCTCTAGATCGACATCTCACTCACTCTCTATCTCCCTATCTCTCGCTTGATTGTCTCCTCTAATATCTCTCCCAATCTATCTCCTCTCTCTCTACGTACCTATCTATCTCTCCCTATCTCTTGCATGTCTCTCTATCTCCCTATCTCTCTAGACATCTCTCTAGTGATCACTCTCTATCTCCCTATCTCTCCCCTCTGTCTCCTCTATATCTCTCTATGATCTGTGTCCTCTCTATCTCTCTCTACCTGCTATCTCTCTATGATCTCTTGCCTCTCTCCCCTATCATTCCTATATCTTCCTAACTCTCCCTTCTATTAATTCTCCCTCTCCCTTATCGATGAAGGAATTAATGAACAAGAAAACTTATAGGACTCTCTCTCTCTCTCTCTCTATCTCTATCCATCTCCCTTATCAACAAAGAAAATTGAAACAAGAAAACTAGGACATGATTAAAAGAGGGATGAGGATATAAATTGGCAGTCGAATGAAATGGAAACAACCTGATAAAACTAAAGTTCATTGGATGGGAAGAATGATGAGAAGAGAGGTGGAAAATAGTAAAGTAGGAAAAAATTGGTGGGATCTAAAGGGAAATTGGAAAGGAAAAGGAAAACTAGGAAAGATAGGAAAAGGATTTAACTAGCTAGGAGCTGGTAGATAATATATAGGTCAGAGAGAGACAGAGTTGGGGTTAGCGGTTGTTGGTGCCTGCATGAGCAGTCAAGTTTCAAGCATATAAGCATGCAGGCACCTTCCCTAAAAATCCAAAAAGATTCTAAGTCCATGGACCTCCTCAGCATGTTTCAGTGGCAGCATCATATTTTCTTTGAGGAGGTCGTCATCATCATGTTTCCGGTCATCACCCTTTTCTTTCTCGCGGGGGTCATCATCATATTTTCTGTCAGCCTGATCTTTCGCCAGGGTGATATTTTAACATTGGGTGATCTTAGTTAAGATCATCCTGATGATGTTGCTACAAGGTTCTAAGTATAACCCGATATTCATCGGGGTCATCATATTTGAACATCGGGTGATCTTTCTTAAGATCATCCTGATGTTATTTTATCACTTCATGTTAGTTGTTTTATCACCCTGATGATGTTGACGTCATTCTTATGTCAGGGTGATATCCACTTTTCTACCTGTCTGCAGCATGATATTTCCAAAGGGAGATATCTGCCTGTCGGCTTCATGCATTGTCTAGTGGGGGGTGATCATTTCAAATATCCGTCATATTCATATATCACCCTGATCTTATAGTGGAGCTATAGTACAACATGATTTTTGTCCATCAGGGTGATATTTTCAAATATCCGGTTATCTTTCGAATATCATCCTGATGCTGATATGGTGGTGACGTCATCAAGGTTCGGGGGGTCATATTTCTAACACTAGTCATCTTGTGGAGATCCCTCGATATTTGCAAATATGATGATGACATCATCCGAATATGAGGAGGTACACGATAGGCAGATATGCTGATGACGTTAGCAGGATATGACAGTGATGTCATCAGGATGTTCATCGGCCAAACATTTGGTATCGGCTAAGCAGGAGGATCTTTCTCCGATGCATCAGGTTGTGCCGATGAAGGTGAATATCAGGTTGATATTTCACGCGAAGGTAAGGTTGGTCATTAGGATGATGATGCTGACGTCAGGATGATATTTTGTGCATCCGGATATCATGCAGATGATGATGATGAGGCTTATACTAGTGTCATCGGGAGCAAAAGCACCGACATCATATATGCTCGCGACCTAGTATATAAGGTGATGAGGAGATCGCCACAGGGTGCATGTGGGATAATTAGATCCTGCATGATTTGAATTATCAGGATGATACATTTTGGCGGGAAGGGTTTGCAATGCACAATATTTTGTATTTCCCAAGGCCGTGAGTTGGTGCGCCATTAATAGCGGATCTTATAGGGTATGGGCGATGGCGTGGATGGATCTAGTACCCGACTGAAGATGTGAATCCCCAGGCGGCGACGTAAGGCTCGAGATCTCTTCCTGTCTCCTCCCCTACCTGCTGCATTCAATGCGATGAGCGCCATTTTCTCAATGTTCTGTATCTAGCGAATTTTGAGTTTGCCTAGTGGTTAAGGCTGAGCACCTCCTGGCTGTATAAGTAGGGCTGTATTGCTCATTTGAAGGTTGTTGAAGGCCTAGGGCATTTTTGTGTAAATAATGAAGAACAGGGCATGATCTTGGCTGTTTTATCCTATTTTGGAGTTTTTGTGTTGCAGCATGAGTGTATTTTGCACATATTTTTAGTTTCAGAGTTAATGTTATATGAAAAATATTTATTGCATGTGTCTATCTACTTGTCTCCATTTGTTGCATGTCATCCTTCTTTTGAATCTGGTTGCTAAGGGTTTCATAGATTCTAGGGTATAGATATCTGTACTGCATGCTTGATCTATAACTTCCATTCAAGGAGTGGATTAAACTGTTTTAGGTCAATGTATGGAGAAGGTTGCATCCCAGCAGGGATATCTGTAAGTAGACGTAGTTAGATACCCATTCTTGGGTGATGTTTGTAAGGCAAGCATCAGTCCAACCCCCTGAAACTTGAGTGAAAGTTGCAAACTATCTATTGTATACATCTAGTTGACTCTTTGCCCAATGGATAGGCACCAGTCTGCTCCTAGGTCAGTAGTTATGAGCCAAAACCCCTTGTCTTGCATCCAGGACATTATGTCCACTCATTTGATCACCTCCACCTGTTAGTTGTAGGAGTAGGATTAGGAACCCCCTGCATACTCTCATACCCAACCAGACCATATGTCCAAGAATGTTGCCAACCTTGTGTCTGTCATGCAGATCTTGGTCCATACATGAGAGTATTCTGCCTGTTGTTGTCAAGTTAGATCTTTCTATCATTGAGCTAGTCAAGGTTACATCTTGAGTTATAGGGATACCCCCTGAAATATACCAAGCCAATTTTTTCACTTTTCCAATTACAATAAGCAGAGCAATACACAATCGTTGAAGTTAGCACTTAAACCAAAATGATATGGAATTCAACTCTAACCAAGAATGTACACCAGGATGGCGTGATCATATGGTCAGAGGATCTCTATGCAATGCTGAAAAGGAACTCTAACCAAGAATGCGCCTGATGGTGACGAGCATATGGTCAGAGGGTCTCTATGCAATGCTGATAAAGGAACTCTAACCAAGAATGCGCCTGATGATGACGAGCATATGGTCAGAGGGTCTTGATGCAATGCTGATACAAATAACTCTAACCAAGAATGCGCCGGATGTCGACGAGCATGTGGTCAGAGGATCCCTACCACTATTATGCTGAAATAACTTGACGTCAAGAATGTGCTTTCCAACTCGAAGTGGAATTGGAGCTACCATATGACGGAGATGCAAGGTATTATAAAGCAAATATGAGAAGAAGTATGAAGTGCTGACAGTACTACTGTTCAGCTTACAATAATTAGAGACTTCCAACCCAACTCAAATGATAGAAGTTAGCAAACTGAAATGATGGATCAACAACTTGAAAAGACCAAACCAGCAACATAAAACCCTACAAAAATGCTCACACCTCACTCATTTCTCAACCAAATGACCTCAAATCTGATGCAATGAACTCCTATGACAATGGCGACCAAGCTACACACCAGAGACTACTCTTAAACCCAAGTATTTATTTAGCACGCTTTCTAATGCACTCCAAAGAGGGCGGCCTGGCAAGAAGGGCGATTTCCTTCTAGAAAAATTAAATTCTTCATAATAAAATCTTCAAATTGGCACAATGGGGCGCCCAACATAGACAAAGGGAAATATGAAATACCCAGAACAAATGTATTTTTATTTTCAGATTTATGAATGAAACTACAGATTCAGCCCTGTTATCAGCAACTCCAAAAATAATATAAAATGCAAATAACTAAACTACAAACAAAACTCAAGCTACAATGCAAACCTCACTACAAAAATCACTACTATCAGCAAACCTCTCCCTAGGTGCTATCTCTCAAGCATGAAGTGAGCCCAGGCTAGGAGGCATTCATTCCTCGAAGCAGTCCCAGAACTATTATGGCAGCATAACATTATCAAGATTTCGAATGCCGAAATGAGAGCACTCTTCCTCCTTTTATACTTTTCCAACTGGGAATCTCTAAAATCCTCTTGCATATGGGATAAAACATGAGAGGGAAAATAATATAATCCTCTTCAATTCTTTTTCAACCTCAACATTAAGTCGTTGAGCCTAGGCACCAAGGTCCAATATTAAATAATAAAGTTTAATTTACGGACTTTAAAACGGAGGCCAAGATGATGTCGGGAACCAATGATCTATAGCTCATTGGAAAGGTCTTGACAAGACGAATCCAACCCCACTCTCAAAATCCCGTTCCGGTGCCAATCCTGA
The DNA here is from genome assembly GCA_027924645.1 of Cunninghamia lanceolata. Taxonomy (NCBI): domain Eukaryota; kingdom Viridiplantae; phylum Streptophyta; class Pinopsida; order Cupressales; family Cupressaceae; genus Cunninghamia; species Cunninghamia lanceolata. Next base: position 3,521,457 of record BSBN01001026.1, on the reverse strand, counting down.
ACTTACTAAAAATAGTAAATTCCTGAATGTCGAGAAAAACACATCCCTGCGAAGCTCTCTGAAAACCCAGAAAGAAACCGCCAACCAAACCACGTTCCACGAACAAAAGAACCACCAAAACATGAAACCCCAATTTCAACCTCCGAGTAACCTACGGGTCTCCGGAATGGGCCAACGGTCAACTGTAAAAGATCAAGCTAGAAAACAGAACATTACAGTCCGCCCTTCCCAAGATTGCTTGTCCTCAAGCAATTGCAAGCCTGGATGCTGTAGAATCTCATCATTCTCCCAAGTCGCATCCTCTATAGGCAAGTTCTTCCACTTCACCAAATACTCTCTGATAGTTCTTTTCCTCAAAGAACGCTCTCTGGAATCAAGAATCTCTTCTGGAATCAAAACTAACTGTCCTTCTTCATCCAAAGGTGGCAACTGTGATGAAGCAACAACATTGTGTCCAAGTGCCTTCTTGAGGCGAGACACGTGGAATACATTGTGCACTCTACTATCCGAAGGTAGGTCCAACTCATAAGCTACTACCCCCATCCTCCTAGTGACCTTGAACGGCCCCTAGAAACGTGGTTTGGGCTTCTCAACTCCACTTTTCTTGAGAGTGAACTGTCTGTAAGACTGTAGTCGAAGATAAACCATATCTCCAACTTCAAAAAAGCGCTCAACACGCTGCTGATCAGTGTACATCTTCTGTTGATTCAGTGCAATCTGAAGATTATTCTTCAATGAGTTCAAGATATCTTGACTCTACTGCAACAAATCTTTGGCCTGAGGGGCTTTTCTATCACCAAACACCAAATCAGCAAAGCTAGGAGCCTCATAACCGTAAAGAGCCATGAAAGGTGACATCCTTATTGACATGTGAAAAGTAGAATTATAACAATACTCACCCATGTGAAGCCACTTCACCCAAGCTCTTTGCTACTCCGAAACATAGTTTCTCAGGTAACCTTCCAACCACTTGTTCACTATCTCTGTCTGTCCATCGGTTTGAGGGTGATAACTAGTGCTTGGAGTAAGCACTGTACCACTCATTCGGAAAACCTCTTGCCAAAAAGTGCTTAGGAACTTGCTGTCCCTATCACTCACAATGTTTTTTGGCAACCCATGTAATCTAAACACCTCATGAAAAAATAGATCTGCAACTTGGGCTGCTGAAAAAGAGCTGGCAATGGCGAAGAAGTGAGCATATTTTGTTAATCTGTCCACAACAACATAGATACAGTCTTTTCCTTGAACCTTGGGCAACCCTGTGATGAAGTCTAGTGATATGCTTTCCCATTTTTGATTGGGAATGGGAAGAGGTTGCAGAAGACCAGTTGGTAAAGTATGCTCATTTTTGTTCATCTGACAAGTGGGACACTCCTGAATGTATCGTTGAACCTCCCCTTTCAGCCCTTTCCAAGAAAATCTTTCCCTGATCTGCATATATGCCTTGAAGAACCCTTGATGACCAGCAAGTGGAATGTCATGAAAGGTTAACAGAATCTTCTTTTTGAGCTTAGAATCAGCCACCACAAAGATTCTACCCTTGTAGTGTATCAGCCCTTCGACCACTTTGTACCTTTCGTCAAGAAAAGTACCCTCAATGATGCTGGTTGCAAACTAATTTTTGGCATAATCAGCAAGCAACATGTCCCTCCAATTAGCTGTAAGCTCACACAATGAGCTTAAATGAGGTCTCCTAGATAGAGCATCAACCACAATATTGTTTTTCCCTTTGACATATTCGATGTCAAAATCGTAAGCTTGAAGCTTACTTACCCACTTTTGTTGTCTCTCATTCAAATCTCTTTGATGCATGAAGTGCTTGAGGCTATTGTGATCAGTCTTGACCTCAAACTTGCTTCCCACCAAGTACTGTCTGAACTTAGCTAATGCATGCAAAATGGCAAGCATCTCCTTGTCGTAGATGGAGTAGGTCCTTTCAACACCTCTTAATTTTCTGCTTTCAAACACAATGGGATGTTTGTCTTGCATCAAAACAGCCCCAACTCCTTCACCAGATGCATCACACTGTAGCTCGAACAGCTTGGAGAAATCTGGGATAGCTAACACCGAACAAGAGCACATGATCCCCTTAAATTTATCAAAAGTAGTTTGAGCCTTTTCTGACCAACAAAAGGCACCCTTTTTCGTGAGGTCAGTAAGAGGAGCAACATTCTGAGAGTAGCCCTTCACAAATCTTCTGTAGAATCCACAAAGACCCAAAAATCCTTTCAGATGAGTCAAATTCTCAGGAGGTGGCCAATCAACAATTGCCTTGATCTTTTTACGATCAACCTTCACTCCTTCAGCACTGATTATATGGCCAAGGTAAAGTAACTCCTTCATTCCAAATTCACATTTGGATTCTTTGGCAAACAAACTCTCTGATTCCAACATGCTAAGCACTTCCTCCAAGTGCTTGAGATGTTCTTCCCATGTCTTGCTCTAGATCAGGATGTCATCAAAAAATATCAATACAAACTTCCTCAACTGCTTCTGAAATATTTTGTTCATACATGACTGGAAGGTAGCAGGAGCATTAGTCAACCCAAATGGCATGACTAGAAACTCGAAGTGGCCATAGTGACATCTAAATGCTGTCTTCTCAACATCTGATCCTCTCATCCGAATCTGGTAATAACCCGATCTCAAATCGATCTTTGAAAAGAACTTGGCTCCATGTAGCTCATCAATGAGCTCATCTATCCTCGGGATGGGCTATTGATTTTTGATGGTGCTTTGATTCAAAGCACAATAGTCCACACACATGCGGATGGTACCATCCTTCTTCTTCACCAGGACAACTGCTGAAGCAAAGGGGCTCTTGCTTGGACGAATGAAGCCCATCTCCAAGAGTTCCCAAATGTTTTTCTCAATCTCGTCCTTTTGCTTCTTAGGATACCGATAAGGAGCTGTAATAACTAGTTTAGCTCCTTCCTTGAGCTCTATGGCATGCTTCGAACCTCGATCAGGAGGTGCTCCAGGAGGTAAATCAGCAAACACCTTGCTCTTCTTTGTGAGTAAAGACTGAATATCAGGAGGGTAGTCTCTCTTTGTTTCAACCAGACTAGTAGGAAGAATCATACACTTTGCAGCCCACTCAACTTGATCATGACGAATCAGCCTCGCCATCCTCTTGAATGACACAATCTGAGGACCACCATTGGACATTCCTCTTATCACTACATTCTTCCCTTCGGATTGAAACTTGAGCTCCATGGTTTACAGATTTAGAGTGATCTCCCCGAGTGAACGCAGCCATTGAATGCCTAGGATGGCATCCGTATCTCCAATTTTGACTACATAGAAGTCATCCTTGACCTCATAGTTTCCCACTTGCATGGTCATGTTTGAGATCTTCTTAGTGCAGGTGATGTGAAAACCATCAGCAACCATAACCTTGAAGCCTTCAAACTCTTCTGTTTGCAGCCCCTTCTTTGCCACCACAACTTTGTCAATGAAGTTATGCGTTGCTCCAGTGTCAATCAAAGCAACTATGTGTTGCCCCTTAATCATCCCTCAAACTTTGAAGGATTCATTCCTATGAAAGCTTGAAAGTTGAGCCAAAGTGCCTCCACTTCCCTTTTCATCTTCTGATTCCTCTAGGACTTTTTCCACTTCACTGTCTTCAGAATCAGACTGCTGGTCTGACAAATCAAAATTACTTTCTTCAGCTGAATAGTATTCAATTTGATGAAATTTGCCTCCTTTTGGGCAAACATGATCTTGGGACCATTTTTCTCTACACAGGAAACATAACCCTTTTCTTCTGAGTTCATTAAGTGTCTCAGGATCCAACCTTGTGACATGAGGTTGATGTTGTTTGAACTCCTTATGCTGAGGTCTTTTTCCTTTATCTCTTTTGTGAAATGATGGCTTGGGTTGAAACTTTGCTTTAGGAGTAGCCCACTCCATGTTTCTTGCCTTCTTCATTGCCTCTTGTAGAGAGGGTGGATCAAAAGCTTTAATCCAACCCTTGAGTGGCTCCGTCAATCCTTTACTGAATAGGATCACCAAGCGCCTCTCAGTGACTCCTGTGACCATGACTGAAAGCCTTTGAAACTCAGCTATGTAGGCATCAACTCTACCATATTGCTTAAGTTGTGCCAATTCTCTGAAATGCACTTCTAGATCTTTTTTCTCAAATCTCTCTATGAGCTTATTAGTAAACTCATCATAGGTAGTGATAGACCGATGACCCAAGGTGACTAGACCATGGTACCACCACTCATGCGCCACCCCATCCAGGTGTAGTGTAGCGAACTTAATCACCTCCTCCTCCTCCATGGGTCTGAGAGCTAGATAGTTGTCTAACTTCTGTATCCAGGCTCTGGCTGAACTATTGTCACTCCCATCAAAATGTGGAAGCATAACCTTGTTGATAGCTTGATGTAAATCCCCATGAACTATTGTCCTCCTTTGTTCATAATGTCTTCCTTGTCCTCTATCCTTCGTTTTATGATCCATAAAATCATTATAAGACATATCTGCCTCAATTTCATCAGGTAGAGAATCATACTCAGCACGACCGAGTCTCAACTGTTCAACAAAGGACACATTTTCTTCTGGATCAAGATGAGGTTTTACTGGTGCCAAGAAAGTGGGTTTGAATGGCCTAGAAGAAATATATGTGCTATTTGAAGTAGGCTGAGCAGCATGTCCATTATGCTGGTTGGTGGCACTGTGTTCTCCACTATGTCCTGAATTGTTTAGTGGAGGTTGGTTCTGACCCATTCTCCCCATCATGAGAGATATCATATCCATTAAGGTATCCATCTTCCTCTCGAACCTCTTTGCTGGACTTAATGATCTTTCTCTTCCTTTCCCACTATCATCTCTGTTACCTCCCAACGTCCTCTCATTATCCCCCATTTCTCCTTCAGGAGAAGACTCACAATTGGCTCTTAATACCTCTAAAGCTGTCTGACCTTCTGGGGCCTAATGCCAATGAAACTGACTGGTAGCCTTCTTGTATTCTCTTGCTAAGTACCTCTGTTCTCTGTCACTCATAGAAGGTTTGTTTTCACAGGATGGCAGGATGCGTGGCTCTGATACCACTGAAATATACCAAGCCAATTTTTTCACTTTTCCAATTACAATAAGCAGAGCAATACACAATCGTTGAAGTTAGCACTTAAACCAAAACGATGCGGAATTCAACTCTAACCAAGAATGTACACCGAGATGGCGTGATCATATGGTTAGAGGATCTCTATGCAATGCTGAAAAGGAACTCTAACCAAGAATGCACCTGATGGTGATGAGCATATGGTCAGAGGGTCTCTATGCAATGCTGATAAAGGAACTCTAACCAAGAATGCGCCTGATGATGATGAGCATATGGTCAGAGGGTCTTGATGCAATGCTAATACAAAGAACTCTAACCAAGAATGTGCCAGATGTTGACAAGCATGTGGTCAGAGGATCCCTACCACTATTATGCTGAAATAACTCGACGTCAAGAATGTGCTTTCCAACCTGAAGTGGAATTGGAGCTACCATATGACGGAGATGCAAGGTATTATAAAGCAAATATGAGAAGAAGTATGAAGTGCTGACAGTACTACTGTTCAGCTTACAATAATTAGAGACTTCCAACCCAACTCAAATGATAGAAGTTAGCAAACTGAAATGATGGATCAACAACTTGAAAAGACCAAACCAGCAACATAAAACCCTACAAAAATGCTCACGCCTCACTCATTTCTCAACCAAATGACCTCAAATCTGATGCAATGCACTCCTATGACAATGGCGACCAAGCTACACACCAGAGACCACTCTTAAACCCAAGTATTTATTTAGCATGCTTTCCAATGCACTCCAAAGAGGGCAGCCTGGCAAGAAGGGCGATTTCCTTCTAGAAAAATCAGATTCTTCATAATAAAATCTGCAAATTGGCACAATGGGGCGCCCAGCATAGACAAAGGGAAATATGAAATACCCAGAAAAAATGTATTTTTATTTTCAGATTTATGAATGAAACTACAGATTCAGCCCTGTTATCAGCAACTCCAAAAATGACAAAATGCAAATAACTGAACTACAAACTAAACTCAAGCTACAATGCAAACCTCACTACAAAAGTCACTACTATCAACAAACCTCTCCCTAGGTGCTATCTCTCAAGTGCGAAGTGAGCCCAGGCTAGGAGGCATTCATTCCTTGAAGCAGTCCCAGAACCATTACGACAGCATAACATTATCAAGATTTCGGATGCCGAAATGAGAGCACTCTTCCTCCTTTTATACTTTTCCAACTGGGAGTCTCTAAAATCCTCTTGCATATGGGATAAAACATGAGAGGGAAAATAATATAATCCTCTTCAATTCTTTTTCAACCTCAACATTAAGTCGTTGAGCCTAGGCACCAAGGTCCAATATTAAATAATAAAGCTTAATTTACGGACTTTAAAACGGAGGCCAAGATGATGTTGGAAACCAATGATCTATAGCTCGTTGGAAAGGTCTTGACAAGATGAATCCAACCCCACTCTCAAAATCCCGTTCCGGTGCCAATCCTGAACTTACTAAAAATAGTAAATTCCTGAATGTCGAGAAAAACACATCCCTGCGAAGCTCTCTAAAAACCCAGAAAGAAACCGCCAACCAAACCACGTTCCACGAACAAAAGAACCACCAAAACATGAAACCCCAATTTCAACCTCCGAGTAACCTACGGGTCTCCGGAATAGGCCAACGGTCAACTGTAAAAGATCAAGCTGGAAAATGGAACATTACACCCCCTTGGTGTGGCAGAACCAGAAGTGAAGGGGAGACAGCTCACGCAACCTCCTGTATTAGTTGGCTGAATCTGCCTGTGCATTAGAACTGGCAAACCCTAATGTTGATTCAAAAGAAAAACCAACAAAATGGTGACTCCACTGGGGATGTAAAGTAAAAGTACTAGCTAATCATCTCTGGTGATATATTTGTGGCCCATCCAAGTTGCGACAACAAAATGGCGACTCTACTGGGGATGTGAAGTAAAAGTACTATCTAATCATCTCTGGTGATATATTTGTGGGCCATCCGAGTTGCAACAACAAAATGGCGACTCTGCTGGGGATGTTGATGTAAAGTGATATCTTACAGCCTCTAGTGAAGTTTTGCCTGGCTCTACTGGTGGAATGAACCTGGAAAAATAACTTTCAGCTATTGAAAATTTTGTCCTCTCTGGAGAGGTGGCGACTCTGCAAAAAGATTTAAGTGCACATAAAAAATTGATGTATGCTATTGTAATGAGAAGATGTGTTGTTCATATTTCTGCATCTGGATGAGAAAAGGTACTTATCTCCTTCCCCTATATTTGTTGTTCTACTACATAAGTTAGATGCAAGGGGGAAGCCTTAGGTCTTAGGCAGACAAAGGATGTCTAAGAGTAGGATTTTTATGAATCCAAGTATGTTTTATCCCATACTCAGTCAAGAAGGGGGTGAAATGTTGAATAAAAGAATAGAAGAGCTAAAAAATAGGTTGATATTCTTAGAGGCTAGGCAGGCCCAGTTAAAAAGCAGTAACCCTATTGTGTCTGCTAGTCAGAAAGCTAAACCTCTTCTCAGCCCTTTTGGTCCTCAGTTTGACCTTGAGATCATGGCATCATGTGAAGATAAAAGTGAAAATGAAAAGATATCAGTTGAGGATGCCAGTGAAAGGACTAATGAGGACTCCCATTGAAAGGTTGAGGTATCTGACCATGAAAGAAATAATGAGGTTGTGGATAGCAATGAGCAACTTTTTAAATGGATTTGTGGAGATAATTGTGAGTATTGTGCTCAGGATAGAGAAGAAATAAGCACACAGGCTGATACTCCTCCACAAGGAGAATCCATTGATGGTGAAGATGCATGTTCTGCTGCCCATGAACCAATGGCATACCATGATGAGGCTGAGACACCTGGATCACCCATTTATGATACATGTGGTGATGAGAATCTGTCTGAGTATGGTGAGGATCTAGACATTGTTTTTGACTTGGATTCTGTTTCTCATCCTGATGAAAGAGAGGCCAACATACATTAGGTAAGTGATTGTAAAGATGTGCCAGATTGCAAAGAGGTGCCAGAGCCTGATCTTTTCTAGCATGATGTACCTGATGATTGTGTGCATGATGTGCACAACTATGATTTTGAAAGCTTTTCTTTTGATGTGCCAGCTAATGAAATGAGCCCTGATTTTCCTAGTTGTGTGATGGACTTTGAGTGCTTTCAGTTTTCAGTCCAGCTAGGAAATCATTTTCAGATGCATAATGAGGATAACATATGTTATATTTCATTTGAATATGCATTGCTTGATAAATATTGCATTCACATGCTGCCTGATGCTGAAGGTTACTTGCATAAGGTTGAGAGGAGCCAGCTAAATGAGATAATTGTTTATGCAAGTAACAAGGTTTGTTTGTGGGTAGGTCCTGACAGTATCTCCAGGCTTGATCCAGTGCATGCAGATGAAAACAAGATATTTGACAAGGGGAGATACAGGTATTTCTTTTCTTGGTGGCCTTAGGCCATCAAGTGTGTTTGGTGATGCAGGTTGGTGCAAGTTTGACTCTGTTGCCCAATGGATAAGGACTGGTCTGCATCCCAGAGTTCTGTGGTTCTCGCCATGCCTGCAGGAGGCATGTGTCCCCAGACAGAGCCACTGTTGGTGCCTACATGAGCAATCAAGTTTCAAGCATATAAGCATGCAGGCACCTTCCCTAAAAATTTAAAAAGATTCTAAGTCCATGGACCTCCTCAGCATGTTTCAGTGGCAGCATCATATTTTCTTCAAGGAGGTCATCATCATCATGTTTCTGGTCATCACCCTTTTGTTTCTCGTGGGGGTCATCATCATATTTTCTATCAGCCTGATCTTTCGTCGGGGTGATATTTTAACATCGGTTGATCTTAGTTAAGATCATCCTGATGATGTTGCTGCAAGGTTCTAAGTATGACCCGATATTCATCGGGGTCATCATATTTGAACATCGGGTGATCTTTGTTAAGATCATCCTGATGTTATTTTATCACTTCATGTTTGTTGTTTTATCACCCTGATGATGCTGACGTCATTCTTATGTCAGGGTGATATCCACTTTTCTACCTATCTGCAGCATGATATTTCCGAAGGGAGATATCCGCCTGTCGGCTTCATGCATTGTCTAGTGGGGGGTGATCATTTCAAATATCCATCATATTCATATATCACCCCGATCTTATAGTGGAGCTACAGTACAGCATGATTTTTGTGCATTAGGGTGATATTTTCAAATATTCGGTTATCTTTCGAATATCATCCTGATGCTGATATGGTGATGACATCATCAAGGTCCAGGGGGTCATATTTCTAACACTAGTCATCTTGTGGAGATCCCCTAATATTTGCAAATATGACGATGATGTCATCCGGATATGAGGAGGTGCGTGATAGGTAGATATGCTGATGATGTCAGCAAGATATGATGGTGATGTCATCAGGATGTTCATCGGCCAGACATTTGGTATCGGCTAAGCAGGAGGATCTTTCTGTGATGCATCAGGTTGTGCCGATGAAGGTGAATATCAGGTTGATATTTCACGCGAAGGTAAGGTTGGTCATCAGGGTGATGATGCTGACGTCAGGATGATATTTTGTGCATCCAGATATCATGCGGATGATGATGATGAGGCTTATACTAGTGTCGTCGGGAGCAAAAGCACCGACATCATATATGCTTGCGACCTAGTATATAAGGTGATGAGGAGGTCGCCGCGGGGTGCATGTGGGATAATTAGATCCTGCATGATTTGAATTATCAGGATGATACATTTTAGCAGGAAGGGTTTGCGATGCACAGTATTATGCATTTCCCAAGACCGCGAGTTGGTGCGCCATTAATGGCGGATCTTACAGGGTATGGGCGATGGCGTGGACGGATCTAGTACCCGACTGAAGATGTGAATCCCCAGGTGGCGGTGCAAGGCTCAAGATCTCTTCCTGTCTCCTCCCCTACCTGCTGCATTCAATGCGATGAGCACCATTTTCTCAATGTACTATATCTGGCGAATTTTGAGTTTGCCTGGTGGTTAAGGCTGAGCACCTCCTTGTTGTATAAGTAGGGTTGTATTGCTCATTTGAAGGTTGTTGAAGGCCTGGGGCATTTTTGTGTAAATAATGAAGAACAGGGCATGATCTTGGCTGTTTTATCCCATTTTGGAGTTTATGTGTTACAGCATGAGTGTATTTTGCACATATTTTTAGTTTCAATGTTAATGTTATATGAAAAATGCTTATTGCATGTGTCTATCTACTTGTCTCCATTTGCTGCATGTCATCCTTCTTTTGAATCTGGTTGCTAAGGGTTTCATAGATTCTAGGGTATAGATATCTGTACTGCATGCTTGATCTGTAACTTCCATTCAAGGAGTGGATTAAACTGTTTTAGGTCAATGTATGGAGAAGGTTGCATGCCAGCAGGGATATCTGTAAGTAGAGGCAGTTAGATACCCATTCTTGGGTGATGTTTGTAAGGCAATCATCAATCCAACCCCCTAAAACTTGAGTGAAAGTTGCAAACCATCTGTTGTATACGTCTAGTTGACTCCTTGCCCAATGGATAGGTACCAGTCTGCTCCTGGGTCAGTAGTTATGAGCCAAAACCCCTTGTCTTGCATCCAGGACATTATGTCCACCCATTTCATCACCTCCACCTGTTAGTTGTAGGAGTAGGATTAGGAACCCCCTACATACTCTCATACCCAACCAGACCATATGTCCAAGAATGTTGCCAACCTTGTGATCTGTCATGCAGATCTTGGTCCATACATTAGAGTATTCTGCCTGTTGTTGTCAAGTTAGATCTTTCTATCATTGAGCTAGTCAAGGTTACATCTTGAGTTATAGGGATACCCCCCTTGGTGCGGCAGAACTAGAAGTGAAGGGGAGGCAGCTCACGCAACCTCCTGTATTAGTTGGTTGAATCTGCCTGTGCATTAGAACTGGCAAACCCTATTGCTGATTCAGAAGAAAAACCAATAACGGTTCGGGTTTAGGGGCATTATTTAGCATTTATGAGTTTATCATTACTCAAGTTTAGGGTTTAGAGTTTACTAGGGTTTAGGGTTTAGGGGCATTATTTAGGGTTTATGGTTTATGGTTTAGGGGTTAAGGTTTAGAGGTTTAGGGTTTAGTGTTTAGAGAGAGAGGACCAATAGGGAGATATAGAGAGTGAGGGACATGGCCAGAGACATAGGGAGATAGGGAGATAGAGGTTTAGGGTTGCATGGGTTTAGTGTTCAGAGTTTAGGGGTTTGCGGTTTAGGATTTAGGGATTTAGGGTTTATGGCGGCTCATGGCCGGGTTAGGGATTAGGGGCATTATTTAGGGTTTATGGTTTAGGGGTTGTAAGGAAATGAGTGCAACTTAGGATGAACATCTAAGAACAGTGGTGTCTTCGGTAACTTTAAATTTCATTAGGTTGCCTCAAAAATACTCACAACTATGCCATAAAGCAGAGTCAAACATAGTTCATTTCCAACATTAACCCTTAGAGGAAAGTACAAGCAATATTAATGAGTTTCAACAACAAGCATTATATAATTTCAATAACAGAACCATTAAACATGAAAGATGGAACAAAAGAGATGAACACAAATTTATGTGGGGAAAACCCTTTCAGGTAAAAAACCCCACACTCCAAAAGCCTAGATTGCCATTGTATTATTCAACAACAGAAAATATAGTTACAATACAATTCAAGCACTAAGCCCTTTCATGGAAATTAACATCCTGTTCCATTTGGAAATTATTCGATAGTCACTCCTCTTCTCTCTATTTGTCTCTCATCGCACTATCCTCTATTACCATGCGTTAATATATCACATTACAGAAGAGAACATTCAGTTTGACTACCATAATGGACCAGACAGTTACAAAGGCAACCGTTCAATTGACAATATTTGTGATATGCATTGCCAATACAAAGTTAGCTTTTTTGTGCTTCTGCCATGTTAAGGAGGCCACGTCACCATTGTCAAACCATTCCCAGCACCCCAGCTCATAACTGTTTCCACGACTGTTTAGATTCATGAGACCTCAATAGTCCCACATGCACCAGTTGATGACCACTTTTAGAGTTTATGTACATGACCACGAGATAGTTAACCATCGACACTTTTGCTGCTGACGAGACCAATAGTCTATAGCTAACGACCATCAGGAAGACCCTGGCCGATGTCTCATTGGAGTGACCACAACCAGCGGAGTGACTTTTCCAAATAGTGTCGATAGTTATAATCTTTCCAATCCATAACCTCCATTAGAAAGACACAAACCATCGGAATGACCTTTCAAAGCCAGACTGACAACTATTGTTACGTCGATACAAAGCCTTCATCGGAGTGACCCAGAGTTTTAGAGAGAGTCATAGTGACATGTCAGGTCTTGTCGATGTCAACCTTCATCGGAGTAACACGAAGACCTTGTGAGACTCTTACTGAAGTGTCATGTCCCACCTATGCCAAGCCCTCATCGGAGAGACACAAAGCACCGGAGAGACAACTTCTAGTCACGCTGATCTCACAAGTCATGCTGATACACTACACCAAGCCTGTCGGTCCATCATTGGGACAAGCACCTTAGTGCCACCGAAATGATCAACACTCGCCGATGCCTATAAATCTGAGACACATGTACTCAACAGGGGTTAGGGTTTAGGGTTATTAGGGGCATTATTCAGGGTTTACAGATCTTCAAGGATATAGATAGTGTGGCTATACACATTGCTGCACATGTTGGTGGCTAGTTAGACACATGGAACATCAACAACCACATGTTATGCTTCCATACACATGTGCCACCTAATGACATTTAATTTGTACTACAAAACATGATCATATAATTGGCACTGTATGCGTCTGACACATATGCCACAATGATCTACTAGTTGGCACCATACAAGTTTGAGTACATTTGTTCTCATCCCATCCATATAAGAAATGCACCATACAATATGTCAAATAGGTTCAATAAATGTTAAACTTGATGAGGAAGACAAATGTATCTTCTCACTTTTTTCTTTACCCAAAAACTAGGAGAACATAATGCTTGTTATAAATGGTAGTGTTGCAAAGGTGACTATGGAATCCTTTATTGTTACAATGCTCAATGGAGATATGAGGAGAAAGTTCAATGATGAAGGTTCTAAGGATGCCTTGCATGTTCCGCAAAGGCCCAAGGACAAAAGTGGATCTAAAAGGGAATGGTATAAATATCAATCCAAGTCAAGAGGAAAATCTAGAGTCCCTAGGAAGATAAGAGTAAAGTTTTAGAAATATGGAAAAAGAGGACAACTGAAGAAGGAATGCAAAAAATCAGTTAATCACTGCCACAATCTCATGATCATTATTCTAGTAGAAAATCCTAGTTTTCATTCTTTTTCATAATGCATTAGTTAATCACACGCTTCACATTTGACACCATGCTAAAAAGATCGAATAAGTTTTGTATTTCTTCTCAACTATTTCATTTCTCTATCTTAATTACTTAATATCTCAATATTTTATTCTACTCTCAACTCCTTGTACTTTAAAGTTTAATTAAATCTAGGATTGGACTTAAATCTTCTATTATAGGGTATGATTTATTTCCCTACATTTTTTTGAACTCGCAATTTCCATGCCTATGTTTAGGATAAAAAAAGATTGATTTTTTATTTTGAGATTTTTGTGGTTTGCATTTGTTGGAAACAACCCAATGCCTTTAATTTTGCATTCCTAAGAAAAATCTAGGATCTTTATGTCCCCTTCAGCAAAGTACTAGGTCAAACCCTCACCTTGTAAACATGACTACCTCTTTCTCCTACTTCGTATGACGATCACATGTTGCATTCTAATGATGAAGAAGAATATTATGATCATGATGTCTTTATTAAAAGTGTTTAAAATAAATAGAAACATGAGATCGTTGATAAATTGAAATATTTGTGCAATCAATTAGCTAATATAGATGATAATATGTCCACTTCATATTTCATTGATGGTCTTACTCAAGTACTTATCACAAGATAACATGGCATAGATACAATTAAGGATATATATGAAAAATAATTAAAGATAAACAAATTTAATTAACATTATTGCCAACAATTCATACCAAAGATTGAACAATTTAAGGATATTGCAATAGGTAATTTTTCAACAATTGAACAATCCATTTAATTAACATTATTGCCAACAATTTAATCATCCTTTTTTAAACATGGATTGCAAATAATTTCAAAAATTTAGAAGTCTTGGTCATTAACTTTACTGTCTGCTACAATGTCATCCAGTGTATCATTATCAATATTCATATGTTCTTTCAAGTATTTAATATTATCATCATGCTGATCTTGACCTCCATCATCTTCATCATCATTGAAATATGACTGTAGACCATCTATATTGTTACCAGATGTATTTGGATCATCATTTTGTATACCATCCATATTGTTGTCTTCCATAACATCATCCAACTCTGGATTGTTGTCTTCTTGTTCTTGAACATAACCATCTTCAACATCATCATGGATGTCAATTTATTCAATGTTCTCTAATCCCTCTCTCATTTTGTTGGCCATCATTGTTTTGTTCAGTATCCACTAATGCATCTTCAAATACATGCCTTAATCTTGGATCATTATGTATAACAAATATCCATTTCGGGTCCAAAATATCTTCATAAAAAAATCACATGAACGACATACATATATTAGACGTATGGTATAACAATTTTATTGATTAATAAACACATGTATATATTCGCAATAAACTATGAATTAATAGATTAATGATCACTACTACTTCTTGTTTGAGTTAAAGAAATACCTGCTCACAATGAATTGGTAGAACATAAGGCTCCTTATCCTCTAGTAGGAAACATGAGGAATCTATAGAAAACAATCCACTATGGGTATCATGTCTTCGTGTCCTCTCAAATGCTTCATACCATCTACACTTAAAAATACAACATTTAAAAGAGCGGTAATCCAACTCAATAATTTCTTGTATTTTTCCAACATATTGTAGATTCCCTTCAATTATATTCTTATGTTTTGAGCTTGATCGACTGGATTGCTTGAAATCAACCATGATGCCACAATCGAAGGATCATCTCTTTCCATCTACACTTTCTACATGATAATGTCAACCATATGCCCACATTGCTGGATATTTCCTCACCTGTGAAAGACCATTTATTTCAGTGAAAACAAATATAATGACGAATATTAAAATAGTTAATAGTATCAAAGCTGTAAGGAAACATTTTGTAAAATTCCAACTGTACCTTTCTTTCACATCCTCTAGACATGTTGATTTCATCTTCTGTTATGTTTGAATCTATACCTGCATCTTCTATTTGATTTTGAATTTGTTTAGTAACCCATTCTAGTGTGTAATCTTTGCCCCATTCCCCAATAAGATCAGTGGAAAGTGGAGTATTCCTTGGGTTTGATCTCTTAAATTGTCTCTCTGCTTCTAACACTTCTTCTCTCTTTTTATCATACAGATCAATCCATTTGTTCATAAAGTCTATGTGGTACAGAATGAACTTGTCGAGTATAGCACTTTCCTCTACACCTATTACATGTCAACATGTTTATCTTAAACTCCAAATGTCATGCTATTAATTTGACGAATAAATTACAGAGTAAATTAATGATTGCAAGAAAAAAAAACCACACTAATCATGAATTTACTTACTAATTTCTACTTGAACACCATTAGATTGTAGTTTTTCTCCATCAATAATATCTGATGCTCATTCTTCATCCTAGAAGCGTGGCCCATCTTCAAAATCCTTACCAAGGAATTCACACAAGAAGAAAAATGATTCATTCAATACATACCCTTCAGCCATGCAACCCTTTGGATGTGCCTTTTGTCAGACATATCTTTTTAGAGTTTTCATATACCTCTCAAAGAAAAACATCCACCTCATTGATACAACACCCGCCAATTCAATGTCATCGACTAGGTGTATAAGTAAATGAAATTGTAGGTCCATGAAACTTGTAGTGAGCTCCTTTTCAATACACATACAATTTCTGCAATTTCCTTCTTCCATTTTGGCACTTCACATTCGTGGATCTCCTTCGAGGTCACCCACCTAATATAAGAATAGTAAATTAGTATGAACCTTTAGTCAAAAATTAATATGCAATATAATATATCTATGTCTCTCACACATTAACCACATACCTTGTAAATGCTGACAATCAACTTATGGCATTCCTTAAGTCAACTGTAAGACAGGAATCCCCCCTAATTGCCAATGGCATGATATGCTATGAAACACATTTATGAAAAGGTCATTAGTAATTTTTTCTCACACAACATAATGATATCAAAATATATTTAGTACTTAATCAATATTACCAGTAAATGTTAAATGATGATATATAATACCTTCATAAAATTATGAAAATCATGTGTTTTAAATCCTGTGATACGTCCAATTGTAAAAGCTTTAGCCAATGATGACTCATAGCCAGTAGGTGTCCTTATTGAATGGATGACATTTTTTAGTTGGTCTAGCTCTTTTTTTTTAAAATCCTTGGAGCTTCTGCATATGTTTCATTTTCCCTGTTTGGCCACAAATATTTTCTATCAATTTTGGTACGCGAAAGACCAATATCTCTCCTCAAAGACAAGGCGTCCTTCTCTTTGCCTAATATATGTCAAAATATAGAATCTGGGACATTTTTGAAGACGTGCATAAGATCTAATAGGTGAGATATTACTAGATCCTTCCAGTAAGGGAGCTCATAAAATATGGATTTCCTTTTCATTCCTTCTGGCATATTAACTACAACTTGTTATGGTTCTTCAATTGAATCACCCCGATCAAAAAAATCCTCCCAACCTTTCAATTTAGCATCTTCATACTTCTTAAGCCAATCACCTGGACTCATAATCATGGGAGGGCCACTATTTTCAACTTTTCCATCAAATTGATTCTTCAGGTGATTTCTAAACTTATGATCTAGTGGTAGAAAAACCCTGTTGTTTGTGTAAATAAATTTATGTAGATCTTTAGAATACCACCCTTGAAATTGTTCTGCACATATTGGACATGCCAATATCCCCTTTGTTTGAAGCCCTGCAATTCAATAAGTAATGTTAATAACATCAAAAAAATAGTATAAAACTAAGTATGAAAGTTGGGATGAAAATAAATTATGAGTGTAAATACATAAATATTTTATCTTACCAGAACAAACACCAAGTCTTGGGAAATCATGAATAGTCCAACATAGTACACCGTACAACATGAAGGACCTATTTGATGGGGGACGTGATATGTCATACATTCTTATGCCTTTCCATAGCAGTTGCATCTCATCAATAAAAGGCACAAGATAAAAATCCATGTTTTTATCTTGATGTTTTCCTGGAACAATGAGAGTTAGCATAAGGTGCTCCTTTCTAACACTCATCCATGGGGGAATATTGTATACTATCAATCCGACTGGCCAAACACTATAATTTGAGCTCAGGAAAGAGAATGGGCACACTCCATCAATTGCAAGACCAAACCTAATACTACAGAGTTCATCTTTGAATTTTCTTGGCCATTTTTCCTCTATGTGTTTCATCGGTTTAGAGTCAGCTAGAATTCGCATGAATCTATCTTTACTCCTGTTCTTTGCATGCCAGTCCATCAATTGTGCAAGTGACTTGCAATGAAACATTCGTTGAAGTCTACATATAATTGGCATGTGATGTAAAACCTTCTTTAGAACTGTAGGACCTTGTACATCTGTACGATATCTCTTCTCTTTGCATACAGGGCATTCTACCTTGTTTTGATATTCATCTCTATATAAAATGCAATCATTTTTACATGAATGAATTTTCTTATATTCAATCCCCAACTCAACCAACAACAGACGCGCCTCTCTGCAAGTTGATGGCAACACATTATCTTCAGGGAATATTTTAGTTTTTAGTGCCTTGTAAGATTGCCAGAGATTAATCAATTGAATGCTTTGACTTATGATGAACATTTTTGATATGTCAATCTATACTAGGACTATTTATATACAATATATGGTTTTAAAATCCCCTTAAAAAAATATAAATGAAGTTGATGAATATTTACGAATTATGTACACTAATTGACAATTGCAAAGTAAGAAATAGATTTCAACTCACTTCAGTAGGGTAGTGATCCTCTGTTTGACCAACCAAATAGTGACTTAATTTCTAATAATATTAATGTGCATGCCAGTTTTGAGGTTCTACTTGCACCCGATTTGAACACAGGTGTCTTCGTTGCTTGCTTGATGGAGTCTTTCAGGTTGTTATCATCAACATTACGTTGGTGGTAATTACCCCTACTATCATCATTATTGTCAACCATATGATCATTATTGTCATCATTATTTTCATCCCCAAAGAAATCTGTAAGCATTTCATTCAATCCTTCTTCATACACTGCATTTTCACTATCATGATCATCATCATTAAGGCTAGGTGGCATGTCATCAGTGTATGCAAATCTCATCAACTATTCAAATTTCTTAGTTGATAGTATTCTCTTCAATAATGCTCTTTTCTCCCTAGTATTGTTTAAATGATGGTTTGGATCATCCCGTCCAAATCTTAATAACCCAGTTGGATCTTGTGTATTAGTATGTGTTTCATCAACATCTTCTACCTATCAACAAACCCAAGCATTATTTAATGTTTGGCAACAATTGGATAAATCTTAAATGTATCAATTTCAAAGAAATATAATCAAATATGGCTTAAAAAATAAAAATATTAGTTGTATGAACATATATACATCAATTGAATAATGAAACATTATTTTATAGACTACCTTTTTTATACAATAATTTAAATAAAACACAATTTGGACAACATAGTTTATAAAACATCAATCCACACTCATTTATTATTCTTTGGTTTTCTTCCCTTAAGAACATCCTTAGGGAGACCTTGTTCTTCCCTCTTCTTTCGCACAAGAGTGCATTTTAAGAAGAGGTTATCAATCAATAACTCATCCCCAATGGTAAGGTCCATAATAGCCTCAACCATTATCAATCTATCAACCTCTCTTTCCATGTCTCCATCTTTATCATTTATAACCTCAACAAATTGACAATTCGGTCTTATAGTAGGGTCCCTTCCCTTACTACTATTTATAAATCCTGCAATATTTGTGTGTGTGTATGCACGTCCATCTATATACATAAGATGACCTCTATTCATTTCTTTTCCACTTTCCAATTGGAGACAATGTGTATACATATTCAAATTTAGACCATATGGTGACATGCTAGGCTTATATTCTGCTAGCCTTCTCCATTCACCACTGTAATATGATGGACCATACTATGGCATTAATCTCCTAGTGGTTTGTTCTGAATAGTTTCTATGTTTAGATCCCACATGTACATTTTGGACAATAAAGAGGCCTAGATTCACTTCATGAATATTGGAGGGTCGTATCATGTACTTGTATCCCCAAAATTGAAACACCTCGTACACTCTAGGTAGTTGTTGATCACTAGGCCAAGCGCAATATAGTCGATGATCAAATGTCTCTTTGTAAATTGATCTCAAACTCAGGGGCAAGTCATCATCTCCATCACATTCATTCTCATAGGGTATGTAGTCCACCTTCCCCTTGTCTTTAAGCAAATTATGCATCTTTAAACTAGTTCTTGTTCTGTTGCTTGTTTTCATCAATTCCTCATCTTTCGAGTTGGTATATTGGCATATATTTTTGTTAGTTGTATCATCTGATAAATGATCATTGCCCTCTAGGCTAGAAGTCGGTGATCTAGGAAACTTTAAACCAAGAACTTTATCCTGCAAGTATCCATTAAGAAAAAAAATTAGTTATTTAAATAATATAAAACAATGTTTAAATGAAGTATACATGTTATTTATATCAATTTGGAAAATTCCTTACCATAATTCCTATTGGATTTGAATCGATTGTAGGAGGCATACTACTGACTGGAAGCTCATCATATATGTAATGTCTTTGTACAATCGCTCGCTTGAATTGTTTCTTTCCACGACATATCGAACATCCACAAATAATTTTCTCAAAGTATTCATCCCATGTACTATAGTCCTGACCAACCTCTTGTTCAGTGCAATCATTTGTTGTGTCTACAGGATCCATTGTCATATCCTCTTCCACCCACTGTCGTCTATGTGATTTAACAGTTTTAGGTCCACGTCCATGTACATATATTTTTCATTTTCTAGTTGAATGCTCAGGCTCTGCATTTGCTCGAATCTCCATCTAAAATAATCAACAACATGCATTAATTTATGTTAAGATTAGATAATACATTATAAATTTCAATAATAGTATGAAAAAAGATGGGTGTATCACAAAATGCCATCAGATCATTTTTTCCTAAGGGAATTGGATTTGAGTACCTGATTTCTTGCTTCATCCATTGTGTCCTCATTTGATATGACACGATCTGTTGCCATGGCCTCGTCTGGCCCCTATAATACACAACATAGTAAATAATGTTTAGTACACCAATTATATCATTTTAACGATTATGCTATCCAACACAAAACCTCACTTTAGTCATATATTTGACATATTGATATCATGTTTCGACCATCCTAATTTTCAAACTTTTCCCTCGATCATAGAATCACATTTAATCACCATTCTTGTGCATTTCCAACCAATAAGTTTGACCTCAGAGGCCTTGTGGACAAAAAAATGACTTTGTCTCCTCTATGTTGTAGCATTTGTGAATTCATAAACACCTTGCTCCTTTGGTTGAGGTTGCTTTCTCTTCTTACCTCTATTGTATCTATAGATTCCGTTGTCATATCTATTTCCACCCACTTTCCTCTCTGCGATTTAGTGGTTCTACACCGTCCACGTCCTCTCTCCATGGCCTCCTCTGAATCCTGTAATACACAACAATGACAATAGTCACATAATAGCTATGCACCAAGAGAATATTCTTGAATTTATCTTGTTAATACATTCTCTTTTCATTAAGACGCACTATGAAAAACAAAATAGGACATTGCAACATTTTTCTCTTCAGAAAAAGTTTACACGCAGAATCTTGACCACTAGAGCTCAAATCTTATGATTACAAGATGACTACAAATTCACATCAAAAAGACATTTATTTCATATTTGACTCTCCTTTTTCTTTTATGGGTCATTTTAAGGAAATCTATATCTCTCCAAGTGGCCATAAAACCCTCAAAATAGTCTCAAAGAGTCTTTGGCACCAAATTTTTAAATTCTTAATGGAGGGAAGGATAATTTGGATGTTAATTTTGAAATCATATCATTAGATCTTTGTTAGGTTAATCCTAGCCATTGGATATTCTTTAATTATAGGGACATTATGTTATATTTCACCATTACCTTTCAATCCAAAATTAATGGTTTCCTTTGAAAAGAAAACCCTCCATTAGCTATCATAACCCCAAATATCTGTTGAAGTGAACTTAAACATTATGTGCAATTGTCATTGCTCATATTAAGCACCTACCTCCCTTCTTAGTGGTCCCACATGTGTGATGTATGCGAATGAGTCATATGGTACTTGTGCTACAAGTTTAAAGTTTGCATTTTGCTCATATTGTTGGAACAAGGCCCAAAAAGACCTTTGATTTTTGAGTTTTATACTCTATAACATGCATCTCCTTGATCTTTTCATCTAATCTATGACATGTTGTCTTTGCATTTCAATGAGATCAATTCTTGAAAAATAACAATCCAGAGGTTAAAGAGACAAGTTGATTCCTTACCTAAGTTGTCATGTTCTTGAAACCTTGTCACTATAAAGAGGAGATATCTAGAGAGTAATGTCACAAGGACATAACCAAGGCATGCACTATCATGAGCCATAGGGACAACTTACTACACCATCCAAAAATCCATTTGAAGTAGCTACTATCAATAATTCACATTATTAGGGACTATCATGAAGAAAACACCATGCATAGGACTGTCATAGTCAAAGTGGAGAGGACTGTCTAGTCATTGTATGACTGTCATAATAGCTAGTGGGTTAGTTACCATGATTCAACCTAAAATAGGTTAATGATAACTGTTGATGTATAAAATTGTGCAGGTTCTAACACCAACATGGGAAGTTTTAAGAATGTGGAACTTGCTACTTGAAACAACCTCCAGATTTTAAAGAAGTTGGCTCTTCTCTATTTTAAATGGGTTTTGAGCAAAGGGTAAGAAACTAACAGGATTACAGATACAATTAAGCAAATCTAACTATGGTGATGCGCCTGAGTAAAAGTATTCCTTTCAAATTAAGAACAATGAAACTATTCTCAAGATTCAGTTATATTAAAGAGCAGATATTGCATGATTAACATAAATAGATGGAATGAATATAATCAAAGGCTCACAATCAGACACTTTGCAATGACATAGATAATATCAATCAAGGCACAGAACAGAGTTCTTCTCATTAATCTTCCAGCAATATAAAAGGCATAGATACATGCACAGGTACATTAACTTTCTTATCAAGAACAACAAAATAAAGGCAAATTGACATCAACTAGCCACAGTAAAGTCTCCAACTTCTCTTTTTAAATTCTGACAAAACTTATCAAAAATATATCTATCTCTGTGTATCTCTATGTGTATATGTGTGTCAATCTATTACAATTATTACATATTTATAACCTAAGATCTGACTCTAGATTGTCTGTAACAACCAAATCTCCAACGGCCTAATGGAATTGAAGATAACTGGAAGTCTCCGGCGGTTACGATCCTTCAAATCTATAACAACCATCCACTCGTGCAGGCTCATTAGCGGGCGCGAAATATATGTGGCACAACTCCTTCATTAAGACACAGACACATGGCGAGACCCGCGTACTTGAAATTTGAAACATACTGTGACAGATGGTAGCGTCCGTATCAAAATGAGAAACTTCTTTGTTTCTCAGAAGTCAACAGGAAAATGACACTTGTCATGTTCCGCAGCTTTTAGAAACATCTACATGTCTTCTTCCGCAAAACCCTCAAAACTGTGTCTTTATGCTCGGGTGACCTTCGCTTATGACATCTGTCACAACCCGCATCACTTTAAAATATGAGACACATTAATAATGGGACCCACAGCCTCGGCACTTGCTACCTTCAAAGGGAGAAAAGTGGGATAGATGGCATCTTTCACGCACACGCCAGCTAACACGTGGCAGCACTCGCAACACTACTTGAAACTTATAAAACCTTTGAAACTCCCACGGAAACCAACACTTGGCACAACCCGCGTTAAGCATACAAGCAAAAAGTTTGTTACTTAAAGCATCATGAACAAAACAACTCCTCCTCCGCGACCACCACGTGGCATTCTCCGCAGCTTGGAACTGAAACAGACTATGGCCCACCATCTTTCATTACAATCATCAAACATGATATGGAAAGAAACACGCGGCAACTTCCGCAGCTAAATAAAGAGACACGCGACAAACTCTGCACAAAACAAAGAACTTTAGGGACTGCCTCTGTATGCTACACGTGGCGATCTCCGCAGCAAAGCTAAAACTTGAAACATTGAAATAATTTTCTACGTGGCGCGCTCCACACAAAAGTTAATATTAGAAACAATGCTGCGGCTTTAACTGTGGCTAGACACTTGGCAGCTTCCACACAAAGCATTAGAAAGATGTGCAGCGATACCTTTGAAACTCACACAGAAACAAAAGAGACCCACTGACTTGCTGTGACTGAAACAAAATGTAGAGTTTTGACACTCTACAAGAACATAGAAATGAAAATCACAATACCATAAGCACACTCCATAAGCTACCAATATAGTCCCAATATCATGTCATCATGATAGTAAGAGAAGAGTTGTTTGGTTTTTCCAAAGCCATATCAGTTACATAAGGATTGTCACCAACCATCTGTGTAAGGTCATGAAAGAGTGAGTCATTATTGAGCTAATCATAAGAGAAGCATGAAGTCAAAATGCTATCGTGGAAACAAGATATAGTTACTTACTATAAGGACAATCCAAATTTGGTGAGGTTACATTTTTATCAACTTTCAAGAAAAATACATCATTTTGCACTGATTGGTGCTAAATTAGGCGCACTTTATGTCATCTTTGGCGCCCCAAGTAGATTACATTTTTTCCTAAAAGTCGGTGGTAAAGTCGATGTTAATTGCTCCGACTATAGCACCGACTACTGGATCAAAAAAAAAAAAAATTCTGCCTGCACATACCCCAAAACAAAAAAAATAAAAACAAAACTTTAATATTGATTTTGGTGTTCATTTTTTGTTTGGAGATCGAGCATTTGGGTTGGAGTCCTGATTAAATCAAGAGGATTGATTGGAAGGGTTGTAAATATTGTTTTGTTTATAGGTGAATCGTTCAAGTCTCATGTGGTTGCAAAGGAGGAGGGTAAAATTGTAGACATTGCATTATTTCCTCTGTATCTGAGAGTAGTGAATGCATTTTTCAAACCCCAATGCCCATGTTCACTTATCATTACCATCAATACCTTTCTCTAAACACAACTTTCTCACTTCCTTCCTTAAAAAGTAGTCGAGTGCTTTAAGACAAGTCGATTGTGAGCAAACCAAAATTAGGGCTTTTGAGACGAGGGTGAGCAAACTAAAACAAAGGTTGGTCGAGACAATACAAGGAGATAGGGCTTTTGAGACTATGATGAGCAAACTAAAATTAGGCCAGGAACTATAGATTCCCTCCCAAGGCACCAATTGATTCATAGGAAAACAACTTCATGATTTGCTCTACAAAGTAAAGGTCAAAAACCTTGAGGAATACAGAAAAACTAAACAAAAAATTTCATACCTGGAAGTGTGTACTTCGTTTGCCTCCACAGACTGAATGAAAATAATTTTCCCTAGGTTGCCTCAAAATGTCAAGCAATAGAGGGAAGAGAGCAAAGGGAGCAGACTCTGGCCACAATGAGGTAATCCATTGTCAATTTATAGATTTGTAAATGTTTCCATTGTTTCTTTGATTTTTAGTTTTTAGTTTTTTATTTGTAAATTTAAAAGAAGAAATTTATTTTATAGGAACATGATACTGACAAAGATAAAGAGGCATTGGCTTCCATATTGGGGGTAGAGGCAGTGAACAAATTGGATGGTGTGGACTTGACAATGCTTACCAGATACATAGAAAAATGATCTGGTAAAGCCCCTAAAACATTACAACCAAATCAACAGTGTCAAAGGGAATCAATTGATTCCCCAACCAGTCATGGATCGAGCAAAAGATCCATGAGGAAATCAATAACAAAAACCTCTAAGAATGTGGAACAGGGAACAGAGGCTTCCAATATCCCACCCACTCCTGGGATAGACTTCTTCGACCACCACGCCATGTTTTGCATCTTGCATTGGTACCTACGATACCAAGATAGAATACAATGTGGTTTCAAGGGACGTCCAAATGATAGATGTTGGAAAAACATTTGTGAATAGGTTGAAGGAATCATGCCTTCAACGGTTCAAAGAACATCTACATTTGTCATTCTCAAAGATACCCATGCACCTGTAAAAAGTAGTTATCCAAGACATGGAGACTGAATTTGGCACAGGTTGGTCTGTAAAGAAGATAAAGCTACGAATGTCTCAAATCTGCAAGAGATTTCGGTGCAACCAAACAAAGAAGATAAAAAAACTCCCTCCCAAGAAAAGGCTCAAAAAAAGGCCAGTTGATGTAAATTGGAAAGTATGGAAAGAGCTTGTAAAAGCATATGAGAAGTCTGATGCACAGAGGAAGTCCGATGAGGAGAGTACACAGGTATTTGAATTTGCTCATAAGATTATATCAAATTTATTAAATGATTTTTAAATTTTATTTGTGCATAGTTAAATTGAATTAGTATATGTTTCAGGACAAGGCCTCCAAGGCTAGGCTTGACAAACTTCGTGCCACACAACACAGCAGCCTGAAAGGTTTACAAGCCTTGATCTGTACATTTGTAAGTATATTTAATAAGTTAAATGATATATATTTTTTAATTTGGTATATTTTTTTTAATTTCCTAGGAAAAAGTAAATGATTGCATATTAATTAGTTTAACTAGTCCATGTGCCATGTTTTGATAGGAGGATAAATATGGCCAGCATCCAAGCCAATTTGAAAAGGAAATGTTACAAAGCAAAAAGTGGACCGATTTTGTAATCTGGATGGAGAACAAGGTATCAATAGTTGACTTTCAATAACTTGGTTGGATATTGTTGTGTTAATGTGTCAATTTGAATTTCTTGTGTTGAGTTGTTTATTGATGCGTAGGATGTGTTCTAAAGTGCTTCTCTATTAGCCCTAGCACCCTTAAATGTAAGATTTCTCTTAGATGACAAATGATTACTCTTATATCTTTGGGGACCTTTCTTGGTGCCATTAGGATCATAATGAGTATACTAGCCTTGTGCTTGCTTACAAAAAGTGGTCGCAATTAACCTAATCTTGTGGTCATTATCCACAACATTTTGTGTGTGCCATGCTATCTCATATCCTTAAGTTTAATGGGCTAATAATGAACATAAAACCCTTGTTTTCCTGCCTCCAACTAATGGACTTGTTGGAACCTAAAATTTCGTACCATTTTTTGCTAAAATTTTAGGTTCCCATGATGAAAAATCTGACTGCAACACTTAGAAATGTACCTGTACAATATACTTTAGTGGCCTACTTTGAAGGGTTATAATTCGAAGCCTATTCATTTTTATGTCAAACCACTTGGTAGGCATACTTATCTATCATATGTGAGTGTACATACTTGATTTCAACTTCCCACGATCAGACTGGACAAGGTTTTGCAGTGCCAAGTTAAAGGGTTTTGGTGGTATCTGGTGGTACCCACCTAGGGTTAGGGTTTTAAGTCGAGTCTGCAAGCCTATATTTTTATTCCTTTAAACCCCTTAAGGCCTTAAGTTTTCTTATCCTTTGGCCTCTTGCACTTTATCTTTTAAAACTGTATTGACTTCTTGTATTAAAGGGCAATTATCTTGAGGTCTTCTTAGAGGGGTGATATGTGACTAGGGTATGAAGACTAGGACTTTGTATGTAATCTTAAACCCTCCTTTTGATTTGTTGGAAGCCTTCTTCACTAATACATAAGGACTGTTAAGACTCCTATGATAGTGCATTAGAGAGGCATTGGAATCACAAAGGAGATAAATGTTATTAGGCCATCACCCAATGGAGAAGGGATTGTCATAAAGAGCATGATAGTGTTACCTTGTCATAGTCACAAAGGGGATAGTTTTTGTGGTGGTAATTAAAGTCACTAAGTTTACATCCACCTTCCTAGGGTCTGTAGAAATACCTGAAGTTGAATATGCCTATTTTAAAGATCTTGCCATGAGTATTTTCCATGTTTTTACAAATGGAGACCTCCCCAATCCTCATCTCAAGTTTCAAATGCATAATGAAACGATGGAGGACAATCATAACTATCATAATAGTACATTAGCATTTTTTGTCTCAAGGTGGCCCTTGAGACTGCCAAGGGGATGGATATAGAGTTGAGATTGTGGTTTTTGTTTAAAAGCCTTGTGTCTGTTGGAACTAAAAAATTTCACATTATTCATCTGCTAAGAATTCACCAAGTCTCCACATAATGTGACTAATGTCCCTCATTTTCAAAACCAACCACCAAAAATTTGTGTGACAAGATCCATTTTAGAATCTACACATAAACAATCTCATGAATATACCTAGCTCTCTGACCATAGCCTAATTCTGATACTAAGTTATCTATATCGACAAGACCTTAAGTAACTCACCCCGAATAGCAAAATGCATTCTTGAAGTATAATGTGATAATCAGTGAGAGATGATTGATGTCCGAATGATCAAAATTTCATATGTCAAAAGATCAGGGAGACATTCTATATGTATCACCGACGCATACTCATTGGTGTGAGTAGAACAATTGGAGTGAAATCCTAAAGTTACACCGAGCCTTTAAGTCACACTGACCAATGGCTCATCACTAGGAAGCAAACAATCTCTCCCCGACGCATAATATTAATACTATCGGTGTGACATATACAATCGGAATGAAATCCTTAGGCTTCCCCGACCACAAAAGTCACCCCGACACAAGAGACAAAAGGCTTTCGGTAAGACTCTCGCCGATATGTTCTAATAAAAATGAGCAATGGAGATAAGATCATTGGGAAGACCTAAGCCGTCGGGAGACTATCATATTCTCTTGACGATGGAGATTGTCATGCTGATAAAGATGAGGTAACCCCTATCTGTTAGAGAAACACTCACCGATGCCAAGGAGAACGTTCGCCACACCTGATCAAAATGACATCGGGATGAAAATTATAATATCTCCCTGAAATGATAATAAAGGGTTCATAACTCTATGAAAAGAGTATTTCGTGGAGACACCAACGCACCCTTGGCGACCAACCAGAAACATATGAAAGAAAATGGTACCAAAACAATATGAAGATCGGCGAAAGAATAAAATGGTCTCACTGATATGATAAAAAGAGCATCACCCTAACATTTTGAAATTCGTGAATTCCCTGCATTCAATTCCGGTGGCAGCCATTAATGGTTGATTGAACATAATGCTATAAAAGCCATTCTAATCCCCACTAAAATCAACACAAGGTTTGCAGATGGAGAAGAAGGAATTCACCAGGAATCAGGAGATTTGTGCAGAGCATATACAGGTAATTCCTTGAACTTTCTTTGATACAGTCAAGTTTTGGTATAAAATAGAAGGCTCCTTTGAAACAAAGAAAAAGCAACACACTAAAAAGAGCCAAACCAAGGGCAAAAAACAAAAAATTGAAACAGAGAAGGGAGAGAAAACACCAGAAAGGAAACTAAACCAAGATATTGTGGACCAATTGCCTGGTTCTGGACCCAAGGCCAGAAGAACTACACAATTGAGGGCAAATGTGGAAAAACTCAAAGATAAATACAAATATGTCAGAAATATATGGACTCCTATCCGAGGGTATGAATTATTCATGTTCCACTATCACATGAGACATAGGATGGAACCCGTCTGCAACCCCTGGCAACTCAATTTAGGGAAATTAATAGTCACAGATGTTTTTGTCAATATAGACCTTTTGAAACTACTAGCATACCATTATGATCCCGACCAAAAGGCCATATGCAATCTACAGGGAAAGCCCTTGTTTCATATATCTAAAAATGCAATTTGTGAAGTTTTTGATTTAAATGACACATATAACACCCCTATTGTACATGAAGCCCTAGAAAAGGAATATTTCAGATTGGATACCACATATAAGGGCTAGAGACCGCCATTACATAGGCCACAGAATGAGGGGAATCTAGTGCCATTTGAAGAAGGGGATGAACCATCGTTTCATGTCGAGTTGTTTGAACCTTACCTGAGATACACATATTACTTAGTGGGGCAGGTGTTGGGAACTGAAGTTCCAGAATTTATGTCCATAGTGCCCATGGTTATCTCTGTGGATATCCAGTGCCATCATGCCAGGACATTTGACTATGCTACTTTTATTTTTAAGGAAATAGACTCAAGTCTGAAGGCCTTAAAGAATAGTTCCCCCATAGTCAGCTTCAGACACTATTCTATTCTCATGCATATGGTTTTGTATTTTGGACAAGAATTGAATCTATGGCCAGAGCAGTTGAAAATTTCACAAATTCATAAAGATGGTCAATCGCTACCCCCACAATTATGGACCTCAATATGGGACAGCAGGTTTGTGAATTCCAATTATGTTCACTTTGAAGAATTCTTTGTAAAAACCCTGTATAGATGTTATGGCTACCCATGCCGTTACACTTTGTCAGAAGAAATTAAAAGGTTTTTGAGACCCAAGGATTTTGATGGGCCACCTACTGTAAACCACAATTGGGGGATTGGTATTGTTTTCGTGATTCCACAATGATCAGAATATACGAGTTTGAGGATACCCCTTTTCTGTTGCCAAAAATTGTACTAGATAGGGTGGCATACTTGGAAATAGTCAGATAGATTGACTACTCAAATGTGATGAATCTCAGTGCATATGATAAACAATCTTTTATGCCAAACACCTTATGTTTTAGTGACTTTATTGTGCTAGCTAGAGAAGGTTATGATCTCATTCTTGATAAATTGTCTCATTTTAATCTTAGGAAAGCCATACAAAGAAAATTTTTTGACCCGGAGGGCTTTATTGATTATGCTAAGAAGAAGCAAAAACTGAGTGGATATACTCATGTACCTTTCCCTCATGATGATGTAATCAGAAATTTGGAAGAAGCTGATGTTGAAATAGCCATTGATGAATATAATCAGAAAATAAGGGAAAGAAGGGAAGCATAAGAAATTGAAGTGTTTTCCTCCAACAGTGAAGGGTCTGTGGCCTCTAAACCCCATGAATTTTCTAATACAATTTCAAATGTAGAATTGAACCATACCAGCCCTCGGAAAGAGGATTGGAAATTGAAGAAACAAGGGATAATGATGCTAGACAGGTTGCATATAAATCTTTTATTTCAGATGACCAGGTTATTCATACCCCGGAGCTCAGATCCTTTTTGTACAAACACAAGGGGAAGGCTATTAGAGAATCAGTCTCAGATGTTACACCAGACAACCAAACATAGTTAATGAATGCTTTAAAATAAGAAGTTGAAAAGGAGATGGAAGACATGACTCCTAAGAAAGGAAGGGAGTTGCTCAGAGAATTTGGTGTAGTGATCTTCTCGGGTCTTGATTTGAATTCAGCACTTGTTTTTGATAGTTTTCTACACAATAATGATACAAAACACAAGCTTAGTTCTGAAGGGGTTGTTGAAGTATATACTAGAACAAAATACAATCCATATGAGAACTCCCTCATGATATGGGCTCTATACCCACAAAACAAAAAGCTTGTTGTCATTAACATTGAAAAAGTTTTTGGTCATGTTATGACATTCAGAGCTGGAGAAATTGATGCAGTCATTACAGCAGAACTTGGAGTAAATGTAGCAAAACTAACTAAAGCTTAGATTTAGTTGTTGATAAAGGAGAGGGATACCTACAAAATGAGCTAGGAAAGGTTGAAAAAAGAAAATGATTTCTTAAAGGATTCAGTCCCTCTTAAAATGATTACATGGGTAGAAAGCGCACAACAAGTCCAATCACCCTCAAAAGATCAAATGGCACAGGTCAGAATAGATACACTCACTACAGTCCTGCAGAACAAGCATGCTCATCTGATGCAATGGATGCCTAAATTATGGGATATTTGCTCTGAAAACCAAAAGGTCATTCAAGAACATGAAAGACTAAATAACAGAATACACGATAAGTTACATGAAATACAGGGTAAACACACCTCTGATAGTGCAAGCACATCTGATGCAGACAATCTTATTAAGCAGCATAAGAAGTACCATGACAGGCTCCAAGATGAAGTGAAAGAATGCATGGAGACTTCTCAGATAGGTGTACCTATGTTACTCAAGAATGACAAATATTTGAAGAGCAAGGATGAATGGGTCAAGGAGTGTTAGGGAATATTAGATGAGGCCCTAGAAATTGTAAAACATGAAGATTCAGCATCCAAGGAAGCTTGCTCACATCTAGAGAAGATGGTTTCAATAGAGGTGGACGTTAGGGATGCCATTGAGTATGCAGAGACACAACTGAGCTAGAAATATTTGGATCATCTTGCTCAAATCTACTTATGGTTCAACAGGGCTTAGTATTAAATGTATTTGTTTATTTTCATAATTTTGTTAGTTCTCAAAAGACACTATGAAGAGATGTGGTCTCTTCACTAATATTGATATAAAAGTTAAAACATATGATGGTCATAAGATCATCGATTGATAGGTATCCCTCTTTAATTTGAAGAAGACTGTATATATTACATATAGAAAGAAGATATATTGTCAGTTATGTTTTAATTAAAGAATTTCAGTTACACATGTTTATTTTCTGAAAAACATAATGGAGCAGAATATTTCTACATGGTGATTTATTTTTGGTATTCAACATTTGTGTTAATTTTCATGATTATATGTTATTGTGCTGTCTCCAAAGTGGTTCTATTGAATTATTCAGATTTACATTTGTCAGGGCATATTTGTTGTCATTGTGCGAAGTTCTTTGATTGTTTTCCAGTGGATGTGAATTAAAAATCCTTTCTAATAATTGACTTTAATTGGTTCTTGTCAAAGATTAAATCCTTTTGAAGAAGTTATTGTGATTGGTTTCCATCAACTCAAGAATTAAATTCCTTTCATAATTTCACAGTAATTCAAGGGAATATCATTGGGATTATATAAGAAGAGCACTGTCACACTTGTACCTGCACATTTACACAAGGTGTAAATATCCAAAGTACCCAACTGTTAGAGTTAAGCTAGGAGATAAGCTCACCAATCACATACATTTGTTTCCATTCATTGACTCAAATAGCCCAATAGATTTAGGCACTAGTCTTACTCATTTTCATTAGTTGAACATATCCATTAGTTTTGTCTTGATATTGCTTATACAATTTATACCAAATTAGAACCATACCATTTTCAATCATTGTTTAAACATTAGAATTAAAAGGTAGGCAGCAAGTAATCATCTATTTCGTACCATTTACCATTGTGGGTAGATATATCACTCAGCCAAGATCACACATCCATTTAATCTACTTCATTAGTAAGGTGCACCCGCCTAGGTCTAGCAAAACCTGAAGTGCAGGGAGTCATCAACCCTATAGGTTAACTCCATTTCGTTAGTTCAAAAATGTTGCAAATCTAAGCATAGAGCCTGGCATCCTCTTAGGATTTGTAACCTACATTTTTAGACCTAACAGTGTCATTGACCTAAAATTTATTTGTGGCAAGTATCCAAATAGTCTAAAGATTACAAATTGTTGTCAAGGAAGGACTGTCATAATTAAGTGTGGTACAGTGATAGAATTTCATCTTGGTTGAGTATTGTATAAATCTCAAGCTGTTTAGAATGCATGGGGTATTAGGGTGTGGTATCACTATATAGGTAACCATCAAGTGATTTCTTCAACCTAATCTTGGCCTGTATAGTACCTAGTGTGAAGAGCAAGATAGTGTTGTCCAAGAACCTTGTTATGGTCACAAATGAGGGCAGTCTTAGCTATCGTAACCATAGTTGGAATCCCTTGTTGTTACCATAACATACGTGACCTAAAACCATGACTCTACGAGTATGAGTTGTTTGAAAACTAAATTCCACAACCTTTGCCACCATCCTCCCTGCCTGTGTCAAAATGGGAGTTTTGGAATAGGGTATGGACATCCATCAATACATAAAGTATAGAGGAATTTTGTCAGATGTTGTAGTTGCAACTACCCTGTTAGACATGTATGCAAAATGTGGAAGCATTGACAAGGCACGTGAACTGTTTGACAGAGTGCCTCAAAGAAATATGGTCTCATGGACTGCAATGACTGTAGGATATGCACAAAATGGATTTGTTGAAAATGTTGATAACTGAGAGGGGGGGGGTGAATCAGTTATCCTAATTATTTCCCTTATTAAACTTTCCTTTTAATTGAAGCAGCATAAAATCAAACACAAAACATAAACCATGAAATAAGAAACACATGACACAGTATTTTTGACGTGGAAACCCTGTTAAGGGAGAAAACCACGGGGTGATTAACCCAAGAATTATTCTCTGTTAGAAGAATAGGAAATTACAAAAATGGCACTTGCCAATTAGGGCTCACTGCCCGAGCACACTGCTCACAAGAGGCTCACTGCCTACAAGAAGACACACTGTCTTACAAAGTGATTAGAATCACAGTCTTGAACTGATTGGAAGCATCTGCATATGCTGGAGTTCAGTTCCGGTTAGGTTCAGTATACTGATCTGCTGCACTTCATCTTTCCTCTGTTCTTTAGTCTGCTGTCCTTTCACATACCGGATCTTTCTTGTTACTTCTGCTCTACTCTGGACTTGTTCGCATATCCTCACACACATTTCACAACTAAATCCATCCTCTATATATATCCGCACAAGTAATTTCATCATCTTTCTAGTCGGCATCCGGAACAGTCTAGTTTCTTACAAACTTAGTTCTGTCGGCTGAATCCTTGCTCACCAAGCAATGCGGATCAAGCATATACTTGTAGATATCATCAATTATGTCGGCCAAACATGATTCATGCCTCCGCAACCTTTATCATCATCTGTAACACATCCGGAAAGTAGTTTGATACTCAGTCAGTCAGTTCTTCCTCTGTTTTCACTGTCTCTCAGGAATCCGGTACTCAACTATTCATATCTTTTTCCTTGTCCATCTCCGGAGGCTAAATCCTTGGAATATACTACTCAAGATAGTCCTCTTGACTTCCCCAGATCCGCACTGCACCAAGACACTTCCTCTGAGAGATCCGGACCAATCTGTCGGACCTTGCCACATGCTCTGTTCTTGTTCACCGGACCACCACAATCTTCAATCTGACTTCCGGTAGAGACATATCATGACTTGCGGATATGTGGGATGACCTTTGTTGCCATCAATGACAACAACCATGAATCCATATAGTGTCTCTTGCCAACAATCTCCCCCTTTGGCATTGATGGCAACACTTAGTGAAAAATGACTAAGTGTTTACACTATGCTCCCCCTCTGCTGATGCTCTGTCTTTATATACAATTTCCGGAACTCCCCCTGAGTTGGATTCCTCATTTTTCACTGCTCCTCACTCCCCCTTTGACATCAATGGCAAAGGGTAGGGTCCGCACACCAAAATTTTCAAAAATTTTCTATATATAGCCGCATATTTACATACTCACATATACTGCAGAATGTCTGCAAAGGATGTCTGCAGTTGAACCATTTCAGTAGCCCAACTTAGCTTCATTCTGTCCAAGATTGAAATGTGACCACTCAACAAAAATGCAAAAGCTTCTGCCCGCCTGAGATTTGTCGGATCTTTTGTATGGGCGGTGGTCTGGGCATCACTGATGGCCTCATGCATAGTTTCCAACTTAGGGACTATAATCCTTCTAAGTTCTCCCATCCGGTTGGTAATGTTCTTCCTCTCCTTCTCAAGATTCTTTATTTCATTCAAGACTGCAATAGTCTGACATTCTTGATTTATTATAGAGGAAGAGAGAGGATCAAAACTTTGAGATAAGCTTTGAAGCTTGTCCTGTTCCTCTTTTATTTTCTTGTCAATTGCTGCTGTTGCCTTTGACCAAGATATACAAAATTTGTAGATGTCACCGCCATCCTTAAGAGCATTTTCTAAACTCTTTATTCCAATGCTTACAATCTTCCTATCCTTAGAGATTAATTCTAATATTTCAGAAAATCTCTTATCCAAAAATTCCTTCCGGACCTTTTCTTCAGCTGATTTTTCTAGAGAATTAAAATGTGTATCAATACTGCTGACTAAGGTTTTTAGATTACCGGAAGTGGAGGCTGTCGGATCTATTTGGATTGATGGCATGATCTTTACAAGTACTCCGGAAGCAGCCTCTATCAACTCACAGTCTTCCATATGAGACTTCAGGAGCTTTTCATTTGCCTTCGCATTTGCAAATGAAGCTATCTTCATTGTTTGTACCGGAGAGAGAGAGTCAAAATCAAATGGACCTTTTAGAAGCTCCGGTTCATCAATCTCTAGAGTTTCTTTGCTCAAAAATTGTTGAACAGTTTGTGCAGTGTCTCTTGCCGGAGACAGATGTTTCTTTTCTTCTGCAGTCTTAGAACTGTCAACCTCTTTGTCTGTCACCACTGCTTCCTTCTCCTGCAACTGCTCTTCTTCTTTGGATCCGGAGACTGTAGGGGAAACCGGAGGAGAGATGCTTGCTTGCTCATGGGCCACTTCTTCTGGAGCAGAGGGTCCCAAGTCCTCACTTGTCTGTTCATGGCTCACTTCTTCCGGAACAGAAGATTCCAAATCAGCAGCTGTTTCTGCACCTAAGTCCTCTACAACAGGAAGATTGAACCTTTTGAAGGCCTTCCGGAGGATCTCTTCTGTCTCTTGTGCCACTTTGTCAGTCTCACCAAGCATGAGCTGATTCATCCTGGCTTTACTTCTGAACTCATCTCTGCAGTCCTTGAAGATCATGTTCATTGTCTTGGGATCAATTTGAGGATATAGCTGAATAGCTATCTGCTCCCGGATCTCAAGATCTTTGGCATGAGCATTATTCTTTCTTACTTCCATTTCCTTCTCTAGGCTTTTAGGAATGAGAGATATGATCTCAATGAAAGCCTTATTGTATGTGTTCAGATATTTAACTGTGGCTTCCTGCAGAGTCTTTTGGTCTGCCTCACTGAAGTCATCATAGGATTCAGTCATTGGTTGAAGGTTTCCATCCACCGTGACCGACTTGATTATGCTCTCTAGTGACAGAGTGGGCTTTTCAACAGTTACCTCTGCCATTTCCTCCTTGTCTTGGCCTGTGGAGGGCTTACCGGATCCTTTCTTTTTCTGTTTCTTTACTTCTCTTACTCCTTCATCTGATTCTGTCTCCTCTTCATCCTTTTGGCTTTCATAAGCCCTTGATGCTTTTGTCTTGGATCTTTTACCGGATGCCTGGACTTCCGGTTTTGAGCTTTTGGTTGTGGAAGGTGCAGATCTCTTTGATGATCTGGTCCGGGTGGGGGTTTCAACCGGAGCACTTTCTTTGCTTTTCTCTTCTTCCTCAGCCTTTCTCCTCTTTTCCCGGCTGGCATCAAGTGCCTCTTTTGAGATGCCTAGGCCTTGAGCAATGTGCTCTACTTCTTTTCTCACTTTTCTTTTAATCTCAGGTTCCCTGAGTTCTACATGTAATTTCACGCTCAGCTCCTCAAAGGTTCCAAACCTTTCTGCCTTAGGATCTTTGGGCTGACTTAGCATGTGTTGAACATGCAGCTCTACTATCTGTTCATCAACTTCATACCCCATGGGCATGATCCAGACAGTCCTTGGCTCCACTGCCTCCATTAGGCACTGATCAGTGTCAACCATAAAACATACTGAGTCCTTGTATTTCTCAATGAGTGACTGGGGAATTCTCTCTCTTGCTTGCATCATGCTCTGAAAGTTTTTGAAGTATCCCCATAGAGCTGTATTTCTCGCTTTTGCATCCCCAAGTCCATGCAAATAGTCTCTTATCTGGACTGCAACAGGTTTGTCATTCTGCCATACCCATCCACTTGTTCCGGGTAGCTCATTCATGAAGTAAAAGAAGAGACATACAATGAGAGTACCATACTTAAAGGAGTTCTTCTTGTCTTTCTTGATTTTCTGTACATTTTCCATCAATTGGCTTAGTAGTAGTTCACAAAGATCATAATCTGCATTCTTTCTTAGCATTTCATATGCTGTGTATATTGCAGTTCCGGATACAGAATTCTCCCTGCTGGAGTGATAGATCTTGTATCCAATTATCATTGATGCATATTTGATATCCGGATCCGAAATATCTTCAATGGTCATTGCTCTCTTATCATATTTTGATCCGGTGGCCTCAGTTACAACGTTGTTCTTGACAGATTTGAGGATAGGTACCCCCCCGGAAGAGTATAGACCAGTTACTGCTCTAATTGCTTCTTTTGTGATCTTGCAGGGTCTATCTAGCCAAAGGAAGTTGTCATGCATCCTGCTCAGTACATACCGGACCCATTCATCTTCTTCAAAGCTAGGGAAATGAATGAATTGCTCAAATTGTTTCTTCTGGATACCCTTATACTCTGGTTTGAGCTCAAAAGCATTGTCTATCAGTTGTTTGTGATAGAGGTCTCTTAATTTGAATTCCCCAAATTCCTCAATGTTTGCGTGTATGTAAACCCTAATATCTTCAGTATGTAAGACTCCGTGGGGAACACTAGAGAAGGCTCCTAGTGGATCTACCTCCAACGATTTGTAGGGATGTTTCTTGAATGAGGGGCGAGGTCTATCAGAGATCTTAACTATGTTTGGAGTAGCCATTCTTCAAAGATTTGCAGTGAGGCAATGAAAAACGAAGAATACCTTATGCGCCTTCGGTTTGCACGGAGTGGTTGGATTGATTTCTTTATGCAATAGCTTCGGCAGGAGATCCTTGGTGTGCTTGATGAGCCTTGTTTGCAGAGCTCCACTATTCGCTTCTTCTCAAGTGTAGAATGTGCAGATAACTTTTGAGAAATCCCTTATATTGCTCCGCAAACCCTAATATCTGTCTGCAATAAATGCTTCACCTGCATTATTCCGGTTTACCATGTCTGGACAGCTTGGAGTATCCCGGATTAGTCCTGATCACTGAATATCATCCGAATCTTTAAATCATGAATAAATCTAGGTAACATATTACAAGAACATCCCAAACACTCTGTCCAATCCGCAAGACAAGATCGTGCACTTCCGGATCTCTCCGGACCTTTTTGTAATCCTTTATCATACCGGAGCACCTCCCTGAACAGGTCTAACTTAATCGAACACAGCTTCTTCATAACTCCATGCGGACCTCTGAAAACTTGACTGAAGCATCTCAGGACTTATATCTACAAACCCTTTAATCCGCATCTTGTGCCACATCCGGCACAACTTGTTTGGCTGGGGGAACAGAATCTTCTTTGAGTCTCCCCCTGAGCCTGAGCTCACTTTTTAATTTCCGGAAGAAATATCAGCACCAGAATCTGGTGCGGATCCAACCTCTACAATCTCTGAGCTTTTCTTCACCCAAATCTTGCTCATCTGATTCCTAACTTCATCCGCATTCATCTTTTGTTTACCCTTGTCTTGATTCTGATTATACACCGGACCTCTTTTGTCCTGATTCTTGTTTCTGCAGACTTTAGCATTATGACCGGACCTATTGCAGATTTGGCAAATAACATTTCTTTGCATATTTAACTGATATCCCCTTGATCTGCATTGATTAGCCATATGACCTATTCTATTGCATGTAAAGCATCTACCTTTGAATGATTTGTTTACTTGCATAATTCTGCATTCATGGGATTTGTGTCCATACCTTTTGCAGTTGAAGCACTGTCCGGAGAAGGATGAATTAATCTGATTCATTCTCATTCTGCACTGATTAGCTTTGTGACCAAAATGGTTGCAGCTGTGGCAGTATCCATTGAAGGATGGATATTTTTGAGCATTTGGCTGTCTTACCGGAGGTCTTCTAGGCCTGCTCCTTGGATTTTCTGATCCAAGATTCTTCTGACCGGATCCGGAGCTTTCTCCTTTCTCATATCCCAAGCCATACTTGTCATCTGTCCTCTTTTGACTTCCAAGAAGAACTTCAAGTTGAGCAGAACTTATCTTGAATTTCTCTTTATATTCATTTGCTGTTTGAAGGTCTCTTTTGAGAGAGGCAATTTGATCCTCAAGTTTTCCTTCATTATCTTTGGAATCTTCAAGATCAGATTCAAGGTGTCTGATAATCCTGTCCATCTGGTGGCATTCTTCTGATTTTTCCTTAAGAGATTGTTTTAGATTGTCTTCAGCCTTTCTTTTTTCTTCAATCTCTTGAGTGAACTTTATAGTTCCTGATTCCATTTCATGTCTTAACATAATGACTTCTTTTGATAACTTTTCACATAACTTGGTTTGCTCAGTCAATTCTTCATTTGTATTGCTTTCTTCACTTTGTCTTGCCAACTGTTGGAGCAGCTCCTTTCTCTTTTTCATAGAGAGACTTAATTTGTCTTTTAATTCCCTCATGAATTCATCAGCCTGTTTGAGTCTTTCTCTTAATTCACTGACTTCAGAATTTGACTGTTCAAGATCCTCAAGGGCAGTCTTGAGTTGCTCCTTTAAACCATATGCATCCATTTGAAATCCCAGATCTTCCTCAAGCTGTTAGGCTCTATTAGGAGGAACTTGGCTCTGATACCAATTGTTGATAACTGAGAGGGGGGGGGTGAATCAGTTATCCTAATTATTTCCCTTATTAAACTTTCCTTTTAATTGAAGCAGCATAAAATCAAACACAAAACATAAACCATGAAATAAGAAACACATGACACAGTATTTTTGACGTGGAAACCCTGTTAAGGGAGAAAACCACGGGGTGATTAACCCAAGAATTATTCTCTGTTAGAAGAATAGGAAATTACAAAAATGGCACTTGCCAATTAGGGCTCACTGCCCGAGCACACTGCTCACAAGAGGCTCACTGCCTACAAGAAGACACACTGTCTTACAAAGTGATTAGAATCACAGTCTTGAACTGATTGGAAGCATCTGCATATGCTGGAGTTCAGTTCCGGTTAGGTTCAGTATACTGATCTGCTGCACTTCATCTTTCCTCTGTTCTTTAGTCTGCTGTCCTTTCACATACCGGATCTTTCTTGTTACTTCTGCTCTACTCTGGACTTGTTCGCATATCCTCACACACATTTCACAACTAAATCCATCCTCTATATATATCCGCACAAGTAATTTCATCATCTTTCTAGTCGGCATCCGGAACAGTCTAGTTTCTTACAAACTTAGTTCTGTCGGCTGAATCCTTGCTCACCAAGCAATGCGGATCAAGCATATACTTGTAGATATCATCAATTATGTCGGCCAAACATGATTCATGCCTCCGCAACCTTTATCATCATCTGTAACACATCCGGAAAGTAGTTTGATACTCAGTCAGTCAGTTCTTCCTCTGTTTTCACTGTCTCTCAGGAATCCGGTACTCAACTATTCATATCTTTTTCCTTGTCCATCTCCGGAGGCTAAATCCTTGGAATATACTACTCAAGATAGTCCTCTTGACTTCCCCAAATCCGCACTGCACCAAGACACTTCCTCTGAGAGATCCGGACCAATCTGTCGGACCTTGCCACATGCTCTGTTCTTGTTCACCGGACCACCACAATCTTCAATCTGACTTCCGGTAGAGACATATCATGACTTGCGGATATGTGGGATGACCTTTGTTGCCATCAATGACAACAACCATGAATCCATATAGTGTCTCTTGCCAACAGAAAAGGCTTCAAAATTTTTAAAGAAAATGCAATTGGTTAGTGTAAAGCCAAATTCCACAACCTTTGCCAACATCCTCCCTACCTGTGTCAAAATGGGAGCTTTGGAATAGGGTATGGACATCCATCAATACATAAAGGATAGAGGAATTTTGTTAGATGTTGTAGTTGCAACTGCCCTGTTAGACATGTATGCAAAATGTGGAAGCATAGACAAGGCACGTGAACTGTTTGACAGAATGCCTCAAAGAAATATGGTCTCATGGACTGCAATGACTACAGGATATGCACAAAATGGATTTGTTGAAAAGGCTTCAGAAATTTTAAAGCAAATGCAATTAGCTGGTGTAAACCCAAATTCCACAACATTTGCCAACATCCTCCCTCCCTGTGTCAAAATGGGAGCTTTGGAATAGGGTATGGACATCCATCAATACATAAAGGATAGAGGAATTTTGTCAGATGTTGTAGTTGCAACTGCCTTGTTAGACATGTATGCAAAATGTGGAAGCATAGACAAGGCACGG
Source organism: Cunninghamia lanceolata (assembly GCA_027924645.1). Taxonomy (NCBI): domain Eukaryota; kingdom Viridiplantae; phylum Streptophyta; class Pinopsida; order Cupressales; family Cupressaceae; genus Cunninghamia; species Cunninghamia lanceolata. The sequence continues at coordinate 3,480,058 of BSBN01001026.1, read as the reverse complement.
GAACTGTTTGATAGAATGCCTCAAAGAAATGTGGTCTCATGGACTACAATGACTACAGGATATGCACAAAATGGATTTGTTGAAAAGGCTTCAGAAATTTTAAAGCAAATGCAACACCAAATTCCACAACCTTTGCCACCATCCTCCCTGCCCATGTCAAAATGGGAGCTTTCGATCAAGCAATTTGTAGCACTTAAGGTTATGTAATAGAATTTACAGTTGATAGTTAAATTTATAACAAATTTTTTTATGATCTTTACTAACGTTTTATTAGAATTGTTGCATGTTTTACATCATTGGAATGACATATTAGCTGTAACTTTTTTGAAATTTTATTATGGTATGTGCACTTTGATATGATGTAATATGATTATGGTTTCATTTCATATGTTGTAATATTAGATATATAATAGAAAAATAAATTATTGCATGAAATAAATAATAACTTTTCATTTTAAATATTTTTTTTGCAGAACACAGGTCTTCCAGAAGATCAAGATGATCCTCCTAATAGAGATCTAGATTATGTTGGTTTTGGTACAAATCACATGGCAGAGATGATGATGCCACAGATACAAAAGACACTGAGGTCGATGACGATGATAATGACGATGATGATGGTGATGATGATGATGATCACGATGGTGATGATGATGATGATGAGGTAGTTGCTCATAGTAGCTAGTGACGTTCATGATCATATAGACTACATCATGGATCATTGTTGATATATCATTATGATGCCTCTTTTCATAGTTGCTAGCTATGATATGTATCATTTTCACGGCCTGCAGTGCCATATTAATGAGTTGTATCATAAATTTATATATCATTTTGACTTATATCATTTGGACATGTATCATCTTGACTTGTATCATTTTGAGTTACGTAATTTATCATTTTTACTTATATCATTTGTACATGTATCATTTAGACATGTTATTGATCTACTGGTATATTTGACTTTCACTTGTTTTAGTTATATATGATGATGATCTTATCTGTATTGACTTGTCAATTTATATATATTGAAAGTGGTCGATGATTTTTGGATGGATATTTATTACGTATGATGATTTTAATTTACTGCTCAAGATGGATGTTGTCAAATTCAATTAAATTATAGATATTTGATTCACTTGTTTTAATTATAGATGATGATCATGTTGTAATAATTATCTTGTTATTTAATCATATGAGTTAAATAATTAAATTACTTACTTTATAATCATATGAGTTATTTAAGAGGCATGATATATTTAATTAATTAAATTGAAATAAAACATATTAAATTAATAAATATAAGCAAAACAATAAGCATTTTTAGAAGAAACAAGCGACATTATATCGGAAGCAAAATTGGAAGCAAAACTGGAAGTAAAATTGGAAGCAACAGTGGAAGCAAAATTGGAAGAAAAATAAGACACAAAATTAGAAGCCAAACTGGAAGTAAAACCGAAAGAAAAACCAGAAGCAAAATTGGAAGCGAAATTGGAAGTAAAAGCGGAAGCAAAATGGGAAGCAAAAGTGGAAGCAAAACTAGAAGCAAAACTGGAAGCAAACCTGGAAGCAAAATTGGAAACAAAACTAGAAGCAAAACCAGAAGCAAAATTGGAAGCAAACCTGGAAGCAAAACCGGAAGTAAAACTAGAAGCAAAACTGGAAGCAAAACTGAAAGCAAAACTAGAAGCAAAATTGGAAGCAAAACTGGAAGCAAAATTGGAAGCAAAATTAGAAGAAAACCTGGAAGCAAAACTAGAAGTGAAACTGGAAGCAAAACCAGAAGCAAAACTGGAAGCAAAAGCAGAAGCCAACTTGGAAGCAAAACTGGAAGCAAAATTGGAAGCAAAATTGGAAGCAAAATTGGAAGTAAAATCGGAAGCAAAACCGGAAGCAAACTTGGAAGCAACACAAGAAGCAAAACCAGAAGCAAAATTGGAAGCCAAACTGGAAGCAACAAAATTTGACACTAAATCCGGTGTTAATCCTGGCACAAAATTTCGGCGTTAAATCCGGCGTTAGAATCAACGCTAAACCCGGCACAATAGTGAGATGCTATTGGGTGCCAAGTTTTGTGTTGGTAGAAGTGTCCAATTCATGGACTCAAATGCACTAAATTCTGGTGCTATTTTAGGTGTTAATTGCCTATTTTTTTGTAGTGATGGAGGGACATTCACCAATTCATGCACTATCTTCCGAACTTCCAAATGGTGAGCCATTGTTTGATTTGCAGAGTAACATTGTGGATGGGTGTGCATTTGAGAAGAATATTTTGGTTAGTCTTAATTCAAGGGTTTTGAGTCACAAAAATGGAGTTGTTGAGATATCTCAATGAACTCTCTTTCAGCAAATGAGGATGAACATCTTATTTGCAGCTCAAGGTATGAAAATATTTCAAATTTGTCTCATATGTCACTACAAAATTCTTGTCATCATGGAAAGCATGCTAAAAAAGGTGATACAATGAGGGATACAACTTGCAGTATAGGGCATGAGGACTCTTTCAATCAAGTCCAAAATTGTGTTTTCATATGGGATCCAGGTAATCTCTTGAGGATTAAAGTAGTTAGAGACACTATTAAGTTCTCCATCTCTTCTATTTGGAATGAAATGAAGTTTATGAGGATTCATATAGGGTTTGTTGTGCTTTCTAACCACATTATGAAGGATCAATGTTCATATTTTTTGGATCACTTGTGCAATCCAAGTACCACACTTGAAGAAAATATTTTAGGTAATGGTCAAATGGAGATAGGCAGAATGAGATGCTTATCATGGGAATGTGGTAAGGAAATAAGGTGTTAATTTGATGTTGTCAATTTTATTACTAAGCATGGCATGGTACTTTTAGGATCAAGCTTCATACAGGTTTTCTACCATTGGATGTATGGAGGAGTTTACAAGAAAGATAAGACTCTAAAAGATGGCCTCATTGGTCCTAGCATCAAGAAGGTTGCAAAGTTATCATACTTGGATCATATCATTGGAACTTCAAACATGAAGGAGAATGGAATGCAAGAAGTATTTGATGATCTAATGAAGGTAACCAACTCATATCTTATTTTTTTCATTTAAGATTTCTCATATCCATTTGTGGAAGGATATGATGTTTCAGGGGAAGGTGATTGGGCTTCCTTAATGCAAAGGTGGGGCTCCATTCAAATTGAGAACATGAAGTTGATAGTTATAGGAAATGGGTTTTCTATTTATGGTAGAAGATTCCAGTATTTTATAGAGTTTTCTATGGGTTGCATTGAGTATTTTTGCTTAACAGTTGCTGCACTATGTGTTTATGATGAGGAGTTCCATGATGACCCTATTGAAGAATATGCACATGAAATGGATGTCTTTCTAGATATAGATGTCAAATTTCAGCTTGCCAAAATTTTCATATCAGCAACCTATGTAGGAAATATCAATTTGATCATACCTGAGAATGAGGAAAATAATGTGAAGGATCACATGGTTCTATGGTTTCAGCCTAAGAGTCAAATGCAAGGAGCCATAGGATATCACTTCCGATATGACTATGGTAATGGAACAATCTTGAGTTATGGTAAGAAACACAAATTACTTTATGTTATTCAATTGATTCCAAATCCACAAAGAATGGTGTTTAGTAATATGTTCCCAAGATCACCATTAGATAGAATATTCCAAAATGTCATATAGTTGGAAACTAATTTGAATCATAAAAATTTGAGGAAGAATGATGTCACATACTTGGGCCAAGTAGTCACTAGTGTTCATGGCATACATGAAGGGATTGAAAAGGTAACTAGTTCTCTACATGAAGCTAATATTTCATATTTCTCACATGGATCTACTATAGTTTGTGGTGGTACAAGAAAGAGAATTATTTGGTTTTCATTACAAAGATTGGAAATCAAGAAACTTGATAACATGAAGTTCAAACTTTCAGAGGAAAGCCTTGCAAGATGTGATAAGATGTTTAAAATAAATCTTTCTTTGAAAATATTCAAATTTCAATTTTCTCATGATAGACATGTGATGGATTACATTATGGAGAATCTATTGAGTTTGGTACTATGGGAGTTTGGGGCCACAAAGAGGGATATTTCAAGTGATGTGGGTAGATAACCTTTTCATGATGTTTTCTTCTTGGTATCTCCTTACCATCCATGAAGGTCAAAGTTTTTCCCTCATGTTATATTTTGTTGATGATGCATTTGTCTCTAACATTTTAAATGGATTTGTGAATAAATTCAAGTATATGCCAATGAATGGTTCTAGGGAATACATCTTCAAACAAAATAAGTTGCTGATTTTCTTTGTGGAGATCAAAGTGCCATGGAATGAATGTTGTTGCTGTATGATCACTCCATTACTATATTTTGGATCCTATAGACCAATCCAAGAGGCTGAAAATGACTACTCACAGGATGAGGTAATGAATGGGTCTAATGTTATGCATTTCCATGATATGTATCTCAACACTAAAGAGGTGAATGGAAGATATTTTTGGAAAAGATGTATAATGGCTATGGTAGAGGATGTAATGGTTGTTATAACATTCCTAGTAGCAAAAAAAATTAGACCCATAACATCACCAAATGTATCAGAATTCTCAGGTACAAGTTGCCCAATGACATTGCTTTCCTAGCTAGAGATCCAAGACACTATTTGACTTGTTGTGATAGATTGTCTTGTAAGTTTTGCAATGTGGAAACTATTAAGCACATTAGTAAGTCACCTAATGTAGTAGAGGATGCAATAAAATTATTTTCTACTTTCATTTTGAAATTACCTTTGGGTGATCAATTCATGCTAGTTGGACTCAGGAAGTGCATAGATTACCACTAGAAGGGCTTGTGGTTTGCAAAATCAATATCCAGAGTTTGGTGGAATTCAGTATGTTGGTATATGATAACATTTCCTATTCTTCATATGTTCCATTATTGTTCCAAATCAGATCCTAAATTTGTATCAAGCATATTTCAAACAGAGGCAAAGTTTGTAGCAATTTGTGATATATCTCATAGGGAGTGTCTCCACAAATTCAAGGATGCTAGGATGGAAGATGGACAAAATTGCATTTGGTAAGTTTACCAAATCTTTGTGGGAGGATGTAGTCTAGTTTGAGTATTGGAAAGGATGCACCAAAGTCTTGCAGATCTAAGAGCTCAAATTATATGGATATTCTTGTTGGGTACATGGTAGTGGCATGAAGGAATCCGAGTCTTCATGTTTTCATAGTGTTCTATGGTAGGAATTGCAACATCTCATAGGTACAGGATCAAGGATTTCTGTGCAATATAACATAATTCTGAAGCATCATGGTTTTAATTGCTTGAGGTCAAGCAATTTTGAGGAGGGGAGATTTGTCATGTCCCCTTTATAGTAAAATTAAATTGGTGAAATTATTAGTCCATTCATATTTTCCCATGGGCTAATGTAAATCAAAAGGGAAAATATTTTATTTAATATTTTAATTGCAATCTCGCAAATTAAGGATTTATTATTTTTGAGAGCAATTAAATATTAAATATTTTTATTTAATTGCACAATTGGGAGCATGGGGTTTAATGAGGTATAGTTATAACTCCCAAGAGTGAATTTAGAAGATTTTATGACAGTTATGACAAGATTCTATGACAGGTTGTCATAGTGGGAGTTATTTTCTATTTTTAGACAAGAATCTTGCATGGGCTATTTTGGTGAGCATCTTTGGAGGGAATTTGTTGGAAATTAAATTATTTTAATTTATTTTTCAAGAGAGGGGCGTTTGGATTTGGATCCATTATAAATATACAAGTATTTTTTTTCAAGAGGAATTTTTGATCATTTTTACAACCCAATTTTCTTGTTTGAGCACTTGTGCTTGGATTTTCTTCAGTGGACGAAAACCCATTGGAGTTGGAGGCTTTTGGACAAAAACCCATCAGCCTCAAATAATGAGAGGACAAAAACCCTTTGGTTACAAAGAGTAATTCCATCCAAGGATTGCATTGGGGTTCAAAGGATTGTGCAGTTTCGACAGTTTTGTAGTATTGTGTTTGCAGGTTGTTTTGTTGCAATTTTGGTTATTTTCAGTGTGTTGTGCAGTGTTTCTATAGTTTTGTGGAGTGTATTTCTATTTCATGGTCATTTCAAATCCATTTCAAGCATCGAAGATTTGTTCTTGTCAGTGGGGTTTGTTCTGGTGATGTATTTGGTAATTTTCAACAGTGTAGTTTGCATAGATTGCAGTGGATTTTGGGAAATTTGTGTTGTAGATGTTTGTACTATTGTGATCAGTGTTTCAGACTTGATCTTATGTTATTTACATCAGAAAAATCAATAAAAATCGGTTTGTGGTGTTTCCAACATATTTGGTGTAATTTTTGGTTTGTCTAGTTAGCTAGTCTTGATGATTTTGTTGCAATATTTAGTGGAGCTTATCAAAATTTATTTTCAGATCTGATTTCATGTTAAAATCTTAGTTTGGAACATTACAGTAAGTTGATAAATTTTTGTATCAACATTGACAAATAACCTTATTTAGTCTTATCCCATCTCCACACATCTCAGAAGATTGGACTTGCCTACTAAATCGATTGTTTGCCACCTTGGGTCAATTTTCTATAATGTACCAATAGAAAATTTATATGTAATATCAAATCTAAAAATATAACTTTAACAAATCCACCATAACTACATCAAAATTGATGAAACTAGCTAGCTAGTCTTGCAATGAATTAACACACAATATGTTGAATCTTCACCAAAAAAAATTTGATTGATTTTCAGATGTAAATTTAACATATTATTAGGTTTGAGACATTGATCTACAGTAGCAGCAACATTACAACTTCAAATAACAAAATCTGGGCAAAACCCACAAAAACTACCAACACCGACAATCACCCAAATACACTAAAAAACACCCCAAACTGAAATAGTTTGATTTCCAGATGAGAATTACATGAAATATGATCTGATACAATAAAAATAATAGCAGAAAACACCTATAACACTCATCAGCAATCTACACAACCAAATCTTCACAAAAAGTTGAAATACACGTGTATCCAAACCCACAAAGCCAAATCAACACAACACTACTCAACACCGAGAACTAATCTATGGCACTAGGAAATGGAAATCTAAAACTACCATACAAAAAACAAATTAAAATAACAACAGTAGCACATTCCAATGCTTCCAGAATCACCATGACAATACAAAGAAGACTTGCACACACAAATAATGAAACTATTGGAAACTATTGAATCCTTGAAGCTCTGTGCAACCTCTAGATGAAGCTGCTCCTTGTGAACAAAGGGTTTTCAACCTATGACCACTTGAGACTCATGGGTTTTCGTCCACGAGCCTTCTACTCCAACAGGATTTCATCCATTTAAGCCACAATCTCCAAATCTGCAAGTTTGAGAGAAAAAGTCATATCAACAATACCTCCAAATGACAAAAAAAAAATCATCTTTTGTATCAATCTTCCTTGGGAGAGATGGGTGCCCAAGTTTCCCACGTTTTCCTTGGATTCCTTGCTATTTTGGGATATGACAGTTGTCATAACTTGTCATACATTGTCATAAATTCCCCAACCACTTGTGATTTCCCAATCTTTTCAAAATCTTCATGCAAATGGACACCTCTCATGAGACAAAACCTAATGCCTATTTTGAACCTCAAAATATTTAATTGTTCTTTAGAATTGAATTATATTTGGACAATAATAAATATTAAATAATTTATTCTTCCTATGCTTGCCCAATTAACCCACGGAAGAATAAAATGGGTTAATATTGATCATTAATCAAATATTAAGGAAGAGGGACATGACATTTTACAATACCATGGGTCAAATCTATGAGTGCGGAATTAACCTAGGCTATTTTTGCATTCGTAGATTTGGACTCTAAACTTTTAAATTCAAATTTCAAATTTTAAACCATGTCACTCTTTTCCTACTAGTTGTTATCAAGTGACTAAAATACAAAGTATTTCAAATTGCACACTATGGTGGTGTATTCAAGGACTAACACTAATTTATTGATCATCGAGGATCTAACAAACATCCAAGAAGAATCTAAGAGATAAAAAATAATTAATTGCATGGATGTCTATTCTCTTTGATCATTGTTCATCATTGTTGAATTTGTCTCTTAGGGGCTTGACCGAAGGAGAATAAATATTTGTTTGGAAAGCTCCTAAATGGTGTTTATTGAGATTATTTTTCTAGATATAAATCACAAAAAAATAGGCTAACATGTTATAGAGGTCCAAATCAAGGAAGTTTGGCTCCATGACCGTAAGTTAAGTTTCGTATAGAGGTTTAAATTTGTACTCATGGATATCACTTCTACACACACAAAAGTGAACCAAATAGTTACACATTTATATTTCTAGTTTTGCAACAATTGTTTGATAGTCCCTAATTTTCAAATATCATGGAAAATTGATTTATAACATCTATCACTACGATTTCTTTATCAAATCTAGAGTTAAGTACTTTTTTATTATTATTTTTAATTCTTGTATTAATTATATAACTTATTACATTATTTGTTATCAAACTTAGAGTTCTTTATTTATTTTGATTATTTAATTAACCATTACAAGTTTAGTAGAATATTGAATGTGTTAAATGGTTCCTTCATTTCAATTACTTCAAAGTCAATTTTCTTCTTGATCCCTAATACGTTGAATTCCACATCCTTCCAAGTTCTAATTGTGTTAATGGTAGTACCATCAACAAGGGAAATATTATATGTTGTATAGTAGAGTGTTGGTCTTCTAAACTCTTTCCAAATTCTCTTGGGAATAATGCTAACATCTACCCCTGGGTCAAGATTAGTACATTCTTAAAGTGTCTTTTTTTTATTTGAAGCTCTATTAAGATTGGCTTCTTTTTCAATCTCCTAGGGATTCTTGTTGTACTTCTAATTTGTGGTCTTAAATTGGTATTTCTATTTTTATTCCAATATTTTGAAACAAAAAAGTTTTTCTAAGAGACTCTCTTCTTCCACAAAGGTTGTTGATTCCTTTAAGAGTTGAGCTTCCTTTTCTGAGAAGCAAGCCTTGTGGTAATTTTTCTTTTCTTCTATAATAAACTTCCTAGTATCTTCAACTATCCTGTCATGCTTTGATTAGGTGGGAAAAAAATCCTCTTCTTCTTCTTCTGGTTCATTTATCAGTGACTTCCCTTTTGTAGTGTCAATTTTCCCTCTAGTTATTACCCTCTAGTTATTACTACAACTTTATTTTTCATCCCATATTTCATAATGCCTTTCTTCTTTAATTCTTCATTTTTATGTAAATACTATTTCTCTAATTAGTCTTCTTCTATAAGTGATAACCAACTTCTTATGTCCTTCTCATCTAATTCAATTTTCATGCATTTCCTTTCTCCTTGAACATTTTGTTTAGGTACTTTTATCATGACTTTAACTCCTTTTATTGTGTTAGGTCTTGATAATTCTATACTTTTTGTTTGTGGTGGGATATTATTAAAATATTGTTGATCTCTGGTGCAAGTGAACAGATCATGACTAGGGTCATCACAAAATCCACAATTTCTCTTCTTCTCTTCTTGGCATTCATTTATGTAGTGGCCTATTTGACTACATATATAATAGGTAGTGTCTTCTCTTCATCTTTACCCATGGCCTCTTCCTCTATTACATCTTCATTTGTAATTATTATAATATCTATTGTTATCATTTGGAGGGTAGCTGGTAGGAGGTTCTTCATTTGCAATCTATAGTGGTGTCTATTATACTACATGAATGTTGCATTGATTATTCCATTATGGGTGTTTATAGCCATGGTCATAGAATGCTCTTTTGGATATCCCTTTGGCCCTTGCACCCCTTTATGTATAGAATCATTATCTATACACTGGTGGTTGCACCACAACTCGTGTTCATTATCCTTCCTTAATTTGAATAGAAGAGACATGCATTCATTTGTTTCATGGTCATCCCATTCACCACAAATTCTATAATATACACTTTTTAACTTTCTAGGAGCTTATTGTAAATCCACTCCAAGTGTTGTAGCTCTTTTCTCACCCTTCAATATTGGACGTCGATTCCTTAGGTGTTCTTCCTCAAATAAATAAGAGCACCAAATATTCTTCCTCTAATTTGATGATAATGTCAGGCTATTTTCAGATTTAGCCGATTTATCTTGTTTAATATTTAGTTATTCTAATCCTAATCTCATTTTTCCAATTCCTTATTGTTTGTTCCCTTATTCTTCCTTCTCCAAGGTTGAGCTTCCACCCTACATGCTAACTCTACCACACTTGAGTAGGTTTCAAAGGGTCTACCATCCAATGTAGTTCCAACCTTTGGTAGTAATCTTGATACAAACCACTCAATCCTTTAATCCTCAGTTAGGGGTTCTTCCATCTTTCTCACCACTTCCTTAAATTTGTGGTCAAATTCCTTATTAGTTTCTCCCTCTTCTTAGACCATTTCTCTCATTTTAATGACACTCTTTGATGGAACATCAAAAGATCCAAAGTTATTGTATGCACCAAATACAGATTTTAATAAAAGATTTTGTAATTTAAAACCCTAAAATCTAATATCAAATGCAACAGCAAGATTAATGATAAAAACTATGAAAACCGCACAAATATAGATGTTACCGAAATATTGAAATGTGGTTGCTCAGAATATTAGCATAACTCCACGGTAGATGGTGTCGGGGGGTATAAATGATGGATGAGCTTGATTTTTATAAAGTTTTGGGGACGGTTTCAAAAGTGGTTCGATCGGTTGAACGAGAAAAGGTAGGTAAAAAGGTGGTTAGGGTTATGGTAACAGGTTTGTATTATTTTGGTGAAATAGATTTAGGTTAAAGTTTGGATAAAATAATAAATTAAGTTGATTTAATTTATTATTTGTAGGGAGGTGTTGTGGTTTATGGATAAATAATAAATAATTTGAATTTATTATTTACGAAATATGGTATAAAATGGTAAGATTTATTTAATTAATTAAAATTAATTAAATCTTTGGATGAAGGATAACTTAGGGCAATTTTTTGATGCCTACATTTTGCCCCTCTTTGAGACAATGTTGCGAAGCAATATTGTTTCAAAGAAGATTAAAACATAGGTTTTTGGATGCACATTAGGAAATGGAGGGAAGGATGATGGAGTTATGCTGATTAAACTTTGAGCAACCTGGTGTTTGATATAGCACCTGACATTATGCACCGAGGTATAAAGACCAAGGTGACGATGTGTCAAATGCAGAAAGGAGGAAAGTCGCAAGCAAGCATATGCCTAATGGCACCATGATATGAAAGACCATGATGATGGTGTGGCAGGTATGTTGCAAGGACCAATAATAGACACACAACATCAATGAGTCAGCACACGCGAACAAAACAAGCAAAAACATGCATACACAATGTTGCCCCTAGACAAAAAAGAAAAAGAAGGATCAAAAGACTTAATCATGATAAGCGGTAAGATAGGCAGTAAGATCTCAAGCCAAAGACTAATACGATAAATAGATAAGTGCCATGTTGCGGGAACGATATATCCCTGGATAAGATAAGGTAAATAAAGGATGGTTGGCTTGGGGGATCTACAACTTAGTTACTACAATCAAGATCGAATCACTAGGTGTTTAAGTTCCATAATTTAGTCTAAGAGTTTCAAAGTGTTTTTGAGATATGGCTTGGAATGTACGAGTGCCAAAAAAAATTGGGTTGTGTTTGTTTTATTGGAAATTTTGTGTTTGCATGAAGTGAAATGATTGGATGGAGGAGAAGAATGAAGACATAGTGCTGAAAAAAAAAATGTTATTACGGAATTGCATGAGACTGGAAAGGCAGACAAACTCAAGAGTCTATTATGAGGAACTCAAAGGTACCAAGACACATAGACCTACACAGGTGGACAAAAGAATACTAGGATGAGAGCAGGTGAAGGAATGGGAAAGGACTAATGGACAAGCTAGTGATAACGGAACGTAGAATAGCTGGCGAGACAATGCAATATGACCAGATGATACTGAGTAGATGCGTATGGCAAGATATGGATGGGAGCAAAAGGGAGGACATATTTTATTATGGATGGGAAATGGATGATGGCGAGATGGATGATGTGAAAAAACTACCTAAAGGATGGTGGGGACAGCTTGAATTCTACACATGGCGCCTGCGAACAGGTTTTCACCATGGTACTTATCCAGGGCGCCACCGAAGTGGTTTTCACCATTGGACGAAATGATTTTTTCTTTACTATTTTTTATTTTTTATTTTTATTTTTTATATATATTTTTATTTTTTATATATTTTTTTTTTTACTTTTTTTTTTTTTTTTTTTTTTTAACTGGGATACTCCGAGTCAGGTATAGAACCGTTTGAGATGGGCTATGTTGATAGGCTCTTCCAAAGGTTGACCTTCCGGAGTGGAAAGCTGGTAAGCTCCTGATCCATAGCTCTTGGTTACGACAAAAGGTCCCAACCAGTTAGGTTCAAACTTCCCTTTCTTTGCACGATCAGCCAGATTCCTTTGATTTTCTAGTAGAACAAGATCTCCAAGCTCAAATTTACGAGGCTTAATTTTCTTGTTGTAACCTCGGCGCAGGCGATTTTGATAAGCTTTTAGATGATTAAGAGCTGTAAGTCGCTTCTCGTCCAACAATTCAAGCTCTTGTAGTCTTGATATCCAATACTCCTCATCTGAAATCAAGTGTTGTAAGGATACTCGCAAGGAAGGGAGCTCGATCTCAATGGGTAAAATAGCTTCTGAACCATATACCAAGGAATATGGTGTAGCACCAGTAGGAGTACGAATACTAGTTCGATAAGCCCAAAGAGCAGGATGAAGTTGCAAGTGCCAATCACGGCCAGCCTCGTTTACTGTTTTCTTCAAGATTTTCAAAAGAGTCTTATTAGTTGCTTCAGCTTGGCCATTACTTTGTGGATAATAGGGGGTAGAAAAGTGATGTTGGATTTTGAATTTATTGCAAAGCTCTTTGACATCTTGATTCTTAAATGGGCGACCATTATCTGTGACTATGGCTTGAGGAATACCATAGCGGCAAATGATATAATGGAAAATGAACTTAGATATTTGCTTTCCCGTAATGTAAGTAAGAGGAATTGCTTCAACCCATTTAGTGAAGTACTCAGTAGCAGTGATAATAAATTTATGACCATCTGAGGAGGATGGATGTATTTTTCCAATGAGATCGAGCCCCCATTGTGAAAATGGCCATGAAGTAGTGATAGTTTGCAGTTCTTGTGCTGGTGCATGAATTAGATCACTATGTTGCTGACAAGGTACACATTTCTTAACAAATTCATGCACATCCTGCTCCATAGTAGGCCAATAGTATCCTGTGCGAAGCATTTTCTTGACTAAGGATGAACCTCCAGAATGAGCACCACAGATGCCTTCGTGTATCTCATGCAAAGCAGTTTGGGCTTCTTCCGGGTTAAGACATTTAAGCAAAACACCATCTAGTGACCTTTTATAAAGCGTATCACCGAGGAGGACATATTGGGAAGAACGACGAATGAAGGAGCGATGTTGGGATTTGGAAAGATTTGGTGGAATGATTTGGGCATGAAGGTAATGGTAGATCTCATTGAACCAAGTGGAGTTAGGACCAACAATATCACATACCAACTCTGATTCTGGGATATCAAAAGCTGGTACAAACAACTTTTCTATTAGGAATTCAATTTTGTGATCATTCCCAGGTATCTTTATCATTGAACCAATTGTGGCCATAGCATCAGCAGCTTTATTGTGAAGCCTTGAAATCTGTTCAAATGTGATCCTGTTGAAATATGTTTTGAATGTATCCACTAGTTTCTTGTATGGCTTTAACTTTTCATCCTTTGTTTGATATTCGTTGTTCACTTGCTTGATCACTAGTTGAGAATCCCCATGAACTTGTAAGTCTTTGATATTCCAGGTTATAGCCAATTTCAATCCTTTGATTAGTGCTTCATATTCGGCGATGTTGTTTGTACATGGAAATTGAATGTGAAATGATTTTGGTATATAATCGCCTTGAGGTGTAACAAAGAGTATTCCAGCTCCAGAGCCATGTTGAGTATGAGAACCATCAAAATATAATTGCCAAGAGGGAATAGTTTCTATGTCCAAGATTGATTCATCAGGAAATTCTGTTACCATGGGATGATCTGATTCTATGGGTGCTTCGGCCAATTGATCTGCTATTATTTGTCCTTTTATAGCTTTTCTATCAACGTACTCAATGTCAAATTCACTAAGCATCATCACCCATTTTGCCATACGTCCAGTCAGGGCTGCTCTAGATAGTAGATATTTGAGAGGATCAATCTTTGATATAAGCTTAGTCTGATGACTCAACATGTAGTGCCTAAGCTTTTGTGATGCAAAGACAACTGCGAGACATGCCTTTTCAATAGGTGAATAATTTACTTCATAGCCCACCAAAGTTCTACTGATATAATAGATTGCTCGTTCTTTACCACTATCATCATTTTGTGCTAACAAGGCCCCTAATGCTACTGATGTTGTTGAAATGTATAAAATAAGGGGTTTTCCATGAATAGGTGGTGCTAACACAGGAGGAGATCCCAAGTATTCTTTAAGTTTATTAAATGCTTCTTGGCAATTTTGATCCCAAATAAATTGTGTGTTTTTCTTCAACAAGTGAGTAAATGGTTGACACTTGTCAGCAAGCTGAGCAATAAACCTCCGTATGGATTGTAATTTTCCTTGCAAAGATCGAAGTTGTTTTAGATTTTGAGGAGGAGGCATTTCCATTATAGCTTTGACTTTTGCTGGATCAACTTCAATTCCTCTTCTGGAGACAATATAACCTAAGAGTTTTCCAGATGTTACTCCGAATACACACTTCTTAGGATTTAGTCTGACATTGTACTTTTCAAGACGATCAAAAATGTTTTCCAAAACATATAGGTGCCCCTCTCTGGTTTTTGATTTGGCAAGTATGTCATCTACATAATCTTCCATTTGTTTATGAAGCATATCATGAAAGATAACAGTCATTGCTCTTTGATATGTGGCTCCGGCATTTTTTAGACCAAAAGGCATGACAAGCCAACAATATGTTCCCCAGACACAAATGAAAGAAGTTTTATGTTGATCTTCTTCAGCTATTCTAATTTGGTTATAACCAGAAAATCCATCCATCAATGATAACATCTCATGTCCTGCTGTCAGATCCACTATGATATCAATGTTTGGTAACGGAAAATCATCTTTTGGACAAGCTTTGTTGATGTCTCTGAAATCATTACAAACTCTGATGGTTCCATTTGGCTTGGCTACAGGTACAATGTTTGAGATCCACTCAGGGTAATCTATCGGTTTGATGAAACCAACCGCCAAGAGCTTTTCTAACTCTGCCTTGACCATTAGAGCAATTTTGGGATGCATCTTTCTCAATTTTTGTTTGACTGGTTTTGTTCCAGGACGGACTGTTAAATGATGTACTATTAGTGATGGATCTAATCCTGGCATATGTGCATAGGACCAAGCAAAATTGATTTCTCATTTTTCGAAGAAAGAATTGAAGTCCCGAGTTTCAAATTTTGATAATGACTTTGCTGCATATGTGATCTTGGGTTCTTCTGTAGTTCCAAGATTCATCTCTTGTGTCTGTTCTATGAGAATAGTGGACTTTTCTTGGTGTGCCCCCACTTTGGGAAGGTTAAATTCCTCATCCTCTGGCGCCTCAGAAAGGTTTTCACCAGTGGATACGTCTTTTATTTTTATTTTTGCATCGTCCGAAAGTGCCACAAAGTGGTTTTCACCAGGGGACGTTATTTTTACATTTTCATTTTTTTGACTAAGGAATTTAACAGATTCCCCAAAGTAGGCATCGGAGTGTAGTTCAATAGAGTAACCAATCTTGTGATCTCCGATAGGTAGATGAGTACGAAGCCCCAGAAATTCACCAATAGCTTCATCATTTTCAAAGACGTCAAGAACAGGAGGTCCGTGTTGGTCCCAGTCAATGAGATCTGGATAAACAAGGGATAATGAATGAGAGGAAGTGGACGGGGTGGATGAGGACGATGGTTGATCAAAGGAATAGGTGATGGTATAGATGGAATTATCCTCGAAGACATCGGCGGCCGCTTCAAAAGGATCTATGAAAGTGTCTCGATTAAAGGACTCAACTGCGGGAAAAGCTTTCGCCACTTCGTCTAAGATAAACTCAACATCGGGTGACTCACGCTTGGTGGATCCAAACCCTAGCCCAGCATGCTTAGGTCGGCGATGAAATTCTAAAGGCTCTAAGATTCCTTGTTGCTGTTGCCCAAGCCGACCGTCTGTATAGCCCAACTTTTTAATGATAGGATAACCTCTGTGATATATACTCAATGGTAATTGTCTCTGTTCATCTTCATCGCTATAGAGCCATTTAGAGATGTCATCTTCAATGGTTTCTTGACTTAGTTGCCCCCAATATTTGAAGTCTTTCAACTGTGGATGAGTAATCAAGACATGATTAATCGGACGAGGTCGCCCATAGCTCTTAGGTGAAAGAGGAAGTTCATTGATATGAAACAGAGTGTACTCCCCCATGCTCACATGCGGGAGTTCGACCTCTAACAGTAATAACATTGACACGAGGATATGAAACTTCAATACGGCCAACTACACTATGGTTACTATAGTCATAATGAACTTCATTGTGTGATGTGTTATCAACATTATTGGCTCTATTATTTTTTTGTCCATGTGGAGGAAATGGTTCTTGGTAGGCTTTGAGTTTCTCATTGGGAGACTTATGAGGTATTTGATCTATGTGTATCTCTCCTTGATCAATTAGATCTTGGACATAATGCTTCAGTCTTATGCATGAATTAGTGGCATGCCCATTGACACGGTGGTATTCACAATATTGATCTTCTCGGAACCAACGGGGTTTTGGTCGATTGTCATCATAAGGTTTACTAGCGTCAGGAAGTTCAATCATGTTTGCTTGTTTAAGTTTCTGAAATATGGATTCAAGAGATTCTGTTAAATCTAAAAATGTGCGTGGTGGTCGCAAACCTGGAAAGGTAAATTTCTTTTGTATATGTGGTGGGCGATCTCGAGGTGTATTTTGAGTTGATGATGAATTGAGGACAAATGGTTTGTTTTGCACATGTTGAACATGTTTTGTATCAGTGATTCCATCATTCACAATATTCTTGTTTCGATTCCAATATCGGGATTTATCATTGTTTTGGTTATTGGAATCACGATTGTAATTGTCTTTGTAAATTTTGATGAGACCTTTATTGATAAGAGCCGTTTCAATCATCTTCCCTTTTGTCATGATTTGTTCAAATGAATCAGAACATTGTACTTGTAAGTGAAAGGCCAGTTCTTGATTAAGATTTTGCCCAAAAATTGGAACGAGTTGTTTCTCAGGAATGTGACAAGGGAGTCGACTGACAATATGCCTCCATCGTTGTAGAAACGAAGTAAGGGTTTCCCCTCCTTTTTGTTTGGTGTTATAAAGGTCTTGCATGGAAGTGTCTTGTTCAATGTTGTAGGCAAAATTTTTGACAAATTCTTCTGCTAGTTGTTCAAAAGATGTGATGTTTCCTGGGAGACGTGAGAACCATTCAAGGGCTGAGCCAGCCAAACTTTTAGGAAAAAGTCTCATTAAGTATGTAGGTTCATGTCGAAATTCCATGCATGCGATACAGAATTCACGAATATGATCGCGAGGGTCACCTTTTCCTTTGTATTTGTCAAATTTTGGTATTTCAATGTTTGTAGGAAAAGGTACCATGATTAGAGATTTGTCAAATGGATCTGGGTATAGTTCTGCAAATGAGTATTTCTTTTGTCGAGCACCAATCCGATTATCAATGATTCGTTCAATTTCGTCTTGAATGGGTGGAGTGGTGATTGATTGATTGTGTAATTGCATTTGAGGTGATGTTTGAGGGTGATGTTGTGATGATGATTGGGATTGTTGGACTGATTGGAGTCTCAAATTTTGTTGTAGCGATTGGGCAAGCTGTTGTTGTGATTGAGCGAGTTGTTGTTGTAGCTGAAGGATTTGGGGATCAACGGGTTTTGAGGATGAGACATTGGTAGGGTTATAATTTCATGAAATTGAGGGTATGGAAGTGGATATCGGTTTTGGTTGAGCATTGATGTGACGGATGTGGATAGAAGAAGTTTGAGGTATGGAAACATGAGTCGCATTGGGAATTAATTGAGATGAGGGAATGTTGGAGGTTTTCTGTATGGAAGATATAGATTGTGAGATCCCTACTGATGAAATGGAAGAGGTTGTGAGAGATGATGCTAATGAAGGAAATGAGGAAGATGACTGAATGGGTTGAATTACGGGGATAGATTGTGAGATTCCTAATGGTGGAATTGATGGAGGTGTAAGTGATGACTGAATAGGTTGGAGCACGGGAGGACAATAGTCGGGAGGTATCCCCAATGTGTAAGTATGTGATGAGATAGACATAGGTGTTGAAAATGATTGATGGGAAGAGAGAGATGGGATTGTAGAAATAGAAGTATCTTGTGGTCCCAAGGTAAAATTTTGTGGTGGTGTGATAGATGAGGTGGATTGGAACACGTTTGACATAGGTGTTGAAAAAGATTGGTGGAGAGAGGAAGTAGCCTGAGCTTTGGCTTTAGCTTTTTCTGCTTTTCTTCGTGCTCTTTCTCTCTCATAAATATCATCAGGGACTCTAGCTCCACAATCATAAAGGTATTGCATAAAATAATCAGGATCATGATCCATGGTGAGATGAACAAGTTGCAATGTTTCAGGATCTTGTTGAATTTGAAGTGCAATTGGATTCGTTTCAGCATAGTCATTTGTGGGTTTAGGAGTTTTGGGAGTAACTGGTTGGTCAGATACGTCAACTCGAACATCTACATAAGTTGAAAGGTCTCCAAGTGGATCATTATGAAAATGTGATGATGATCCAGTATCTTGTTGGGAAGGATTGATTTGCTCATGGATGGGCTCTTCTTCGAGGAATCTTAAGGATTGAGGTTGCCAGTTTTGAGGAGTGAAATCCATATTGTTTTTCTTGGCTTGGGCACGGGTAGTAACCATGAAAATAGAGGACAATTGAAATGTTAAAAAGCTCTCAAATGGATATGTATGGATGATATGAAAGACTCCAAAAGTGGGGATAAATGATATGGATCAAGATGTAGATATGAATTGTTTGATTTAAGATAGAAATAGAGTCAAAAGGGTGACTCAAAGAGACTGGATGGACCTTAGGATTAGATACGGATAAGGGGCTCCTTTAAAACACTCAGGGTGATGATATGCCTAAGGAAGAAAGGAGACCAAAATGCCACCTCTACTCAAAAGAAGACAGGGCTTATTGAGTAGAAAAGATAAGATGACAAAGATACACTAACTTAAGAATGGTCAGGGCCTCTTAAGCAAATGGATCGGTATGGGATTGATTAGGAAAAGGTCTATCTCTTAATTGGATGTTGATATATGATCAATAGGACAATGGGGGTCTACAAACTAGTGAAAAGAGATTTTGGGAATGGATATGGATGAATGATCAATCGAAAGAGCTTCTTGTGATTTAAAATGATAAGATTCCACTTGAGATGTGCCACGAGGATAAAAAAGGTTCTCAATTTTGAAAGCTGATGATGTGGGAGACAAGTTATAATGGTGATGATGATTAAATATGCACACGCAACAATCATATAAGACACACAACTTGATTGGTTGTTTTTTATGACACCTGGATGTTTTGCAAACACTTGTAAACATGCACGATCCTAGGCTAGGAAAGGACAATACTTGTTGAGTTCCCACTTGGTTTTACCCAGCCGCGCCTACTTATGGTGTATAGCTCCAGGAACTTGGGGCACGGGCTCCCCCTTACAGTGCACTCACTTCTCAGGCACACCGAGTTCCAGGTCCTAGGACGCGCAGATCCTGAGGTACCTTACTATCTCTGCCATAAGCCACGAAAATATGGGACGGCTATCAGAGTTTCCTCCTGTATCAACAAGTAGAGGGTTTTTGGCCACTACACAAAAGGGTTCTAGTGAATATCCAGGGGACCGGCACCTTACGAGCGTCCAGCAAGCCACTAAAGGCTTTGACTAACCCTACTAGGAGTTTTAATATACACAAGGTACACCTCCTTTCGAGCTAGCACTGTACGGTAAGCACTAATACCGGTTAGACTTGGCTTTCGCCTTATCCTCAATTTATATAGCGGGCCGGACGAAAGTCCCGCTTGGGGTCGCAAATGAGTTCTCCTTGCGGATGTGTCTCAAGAGCAGGCCCACTCTAAGGATAACAAAAGCAAGGAAACACGTTGTTTTTGATCTCCCAGATCGCATGAAACGCAAGGAGAGAGCATACACAATGCCTTTGCCTCACACTCGCATGGGGTTCATTTTAATTCCAAATCCAAATGTGTGGGTGGTTGTACAAAATGTCAAAGAAAATGCTTTTGATTCTCAAGATCACCAAATGGCGCAAGAAAAGAGCATACGCATTCAATGACAAAATTGCAAGCCACAAGACATCGCAAACACTTGTTAATTTTAACCCTTGCTTATGATGTGATCTAATCTATAAAATAAAGACACAATGTTTCAAGATTAGATTCTTTGACAATCGGTCCTGCAAAAAACTGATCAGTAGTTTGAAAAAATTTATCTTTGACCGGCGTGTAGCTGCAAGAAAATGTTAGACCAAGACAAAACAATCCTGCAAAAACCCACACAAAAATGTTAGTGCACAACAAGAAGAAAATGTTTGATGTTTTTGAAAATGATTGAATTTTAGAGAATTATACCAGAAAATCAGATATGAATTTGATAAAATAGATTGTATCACGATGTAGTTCTCTGAGTCAGCTTTTCGACGCCTACAAAAACATGAAAATCTGATGACAAATGATAAAGTTAGGCCTGTTTACACAAAACAGCCTCCAAGGGCTAAAAACGGACACTCTGGAGGTTTGTTAACTGGTAGTTTGATCTTGAAGTAATCACACGTCATGGTTAAAGTGTGCGGCTAAGTTTTGGTTGTTAGGGCTATTCTTGATTGCTACAGTTTAAAGAAACCCTTAGCAGTTATGGCACGCATATGTCAGCTATCAAAATTGACCCTAAATTTTCCATGTGGCCATGATTGGGAACCCAAATGCTTAATATTGACAATGGCTGATCAAAAATGACAACCGAAATGATTATGAATTAAACCACAAGTAATGGCAACGTTGAAGACCTGCTTGTGACTCTGGCAAAAATAGTTTGTAGTTAAAATGCTAAAAGAATGGTTTCTGGCAGATTACTGTTCAATGTGTCACAAATAACATCTATTAAGTTTGCCGCAAACCAACATTGATAAGTAAAACCACCATAGTGAAAATTCTAAATCAGAAGGTCAGTTTATTAGTGTGTCATCCAAATGCACTGACGCTGCACATATATTTCTCCACTGACCTTTTAACACTTCCAAAACCCCACCTGTAAACATCTATTTACTGACAGAGAGTAAAGTAATGAGAAAGTGAGATACTCGGCTGTCACCTCAATACGAACAATTTAAAGATACATTGAGAACAAAATGCAATCGCTTTCTCTTTCCAGGGATTACATAGGCATTTCAGTCATTTATATTCATGGCTTGAAAGATAATTCTATGTACATGAATGATCACAAGATAGGCGCAAAATACACTGGGTGAAAAGACTTTAAAGACTTTCAAACAAATCCGATTAACAAGGGGTGAAAGTAATTAGCACTTGTACCTGGAGATTCAAAGAACTAGCTGATAGGAATAACAAATAATTAAGAGAAATTTTCAACGTGAATTCCTTTTACGGCGTGAGACAATTCCTAATACTATAATGATTATGCACAGCAAACTTAGTATTTACACCCTTAAGAGGTTTAAGGAATGCACCGATAACTGACGTGTTTAGAAATTTTCTGGTATGAATTTCAAGAAATACGTTGATAGGAAGAACCAAAGAATTTCGAATGTGAATTTTTTTTTTTTTATGATAACATCAATCTGTACCTGCGCACATAGGAGAATTAGAATATGTTGATATTAGAAAAATTTTCCAGCATGAAATCTTTTGTATTGCACAGGAATTTCAAGAAATGCACTAATAAGAGCAACCGATGAGTTTAACAGAAATGTGCAGCATGAAGATTTATTTTTGTTTATTTATTTTTATTTTTATTTTTATTTTTTATGGGGTGAGACAACTCCTAGTAATGAGAAAGCAATGTAAAGATTTTACTATGTGAGGCAAATTTTTAAGCCTTAAAATGTTTACATATAAAAAAAGCCTCTACCCTTGTCTCAACAAAATAACTAACAAGTATTGTGAATAATACTCCTTAAAATAAACAGTTATAATGTAAAATGAAACCTTCACAACAAAGCCATTGCCGGGATGATTTTCCAACACATAAAATCAACCAATATATCCATAAATGAATCAAACCTGCACGTTCTTAAACTAGAAGATTTGAAAACAAATGATCAAAGGAGCTGTTCACGTCAGGTTCACCATTTGTATGCACCAAATACAGATTTTAATAAAAGATTTTGTAATTTAAAACCCTAAAATCTAATATCAAATGCAACAGCAAGATTAATGATAAAAACTATGAAAACCGCACAAATATAGATGTTACCGAAATATTGAAATGTGGTTGCTCAGAATATTAGCATAACTCCACGGTAGATGGTGTCGGGGGGTATAAATGATGGATGAGCTTGATTTTTATAAAGTTTTGGGGACGGTTTCAAAAGTGGTTCGATCGGTTGAACGAGAAAAGGTAGGTAAAAAGGTGGTTAGGGTTATGGTAACAGGTTTGTATTATTTTGGTGAAATAGATTTAGGTTAAAGTTTGGATAAAATAATAAATTAAGTTGATTTAATTTATTATTTGTAGGGAGGTGTTGTGGTTTATGGATAAATAATAAATAATTTGAATTTATTATTTACGAAATATGGTATAAAATGGTAAGATTTATTTAATTAATTAAAATTAATTAAATCTTTGGATGAAGGATAACTTAGGGCAATTTTTTGATGCCTACAGTTATTATTTATCATGCTAAGGGTATTTCTTCGTGTTGGGTGAATATTTTGTCACCAGCTAATTGAAGACAAAATGGTTATATCAACCACAGTGTGATGAGATTTAATCTCTCCTCTCAGAAAGGGGAGGCTCCCTTCTTATTGCTCACTACCATCAACAAGTACTTAACTAGATTTATTTACACTATAAACTAATCTGTGGATGGTGCCATATCATCCATTTCTCTTTTTTCATAAATGATGTTTTAATTTAATCCTTACAATGTATGATAAACTCACAAACTACTTTTTGGGACAATAATAACCAATATCAAGATTGAATGAACATAAGAATATTCAAAATGATACCAATGTAGCCCAAAGTCTCCACTGTACGCTATCAAGAGATTTAAAGAACATAGAAAATAAATAGCAGCTCAAAGTCTTCTGATTATTTTTAACTCACAAACATAGAATATAAATTCCAAAGCAATGTTGTAGTGCAAAGACTCCAAAATTAGCTTAAGATCACCTCCTAGATTATATGAATTCACAATACTTAAATCGATCAATTGCATAAGACGGTGCAAGAGAAAAGACATAAGAACATCTCTCATACACTACAAGTAGATTCCCAAAATAAAGCTTGAATGCTCACTTGTTTTCTTATTATTGATAAAATCTTGATTTACAATCCTGAACACAAAATCTCAAAAATGCTTCTCAATTTTGGCAGAGTTTTGCTTCAATAACTAAAAGGTAAAAATTACAAAAGAGATCTCTCATATTTATAGGTGAGAGATAAGAGCTAATCTAGGAAAAATCACAACTACTTTGACTTATTCAACAAAAGAGTCCCTATTGACTTAGGACTTCCTTTATTCACACATGTAATTACATGTTGAAAAAGTACATGTGAATATGTCCAAAACTAAATACAAAGTACATATGAAAATACATGGAAAATTAACTAAGGCATGATCACTTTTCACCACCATTCTTCTTCATGAAATCTTCATATAACTTTAGCACTGATTGCATTTCAAGATGATTTTAGAACCAGAAGTGTGCTTTGAAATAGCACAAGCTCTTGTTACTAAATCTTTCACAGTGGTAGCAACATTCTCGTGTCTTCCTAGGAGCACCTTGAGGTTCCCCAAAGTTAGTTGAAAATCCAACAACATATCCTCGTTGAAACACAAATCTCAGAATGTGTGCACAAAAGACTGCAACACAAGATTTAGGTTTTTACAGAGTTAGGAAAATTTGCTTGATTTAAAAAATGCATGGGGAAATTTGAGCAACAACATGAACTTTGAGGGGCTAAAGTGCGATTGGAAAACGGAGCGAAAGCAGGTAATTGGTTGACAAAAGGAAAAATTTCCCAGAGTTAGAGAAATTCAGCTGAGTGATGTAAGGGCGACGAATTTTGTTGCCTCTGCATGTGGGGTAAAACTCGCAAGTGTTTAAGTGGAAAAAAATCATGCTTTTGCATATGATATGGAGTATTACATTATGTATGGGTGGCAAAATTTGCCGCCCATGCAACTATAAAGGATGAACATGCATTGGCAGCAAATTTTTTCGCCCTTACATGTGACAAAGAGACTAACATGCATCGGCGGTAAAAATTACTGCCCTTGCATGTGACAAAGAGACTAACATGCATCGGTGGCAAAATTACTGCCCTTGCATGTGACAAAGAGATAAAAATGCACGGGTGGAAAAAATCCCCGCCACAGCATATAAAGATGCATGGGCGGCAAAAATCCCCGCCACTGCATATAAAGATGCATGGGTGGTAAAAATCCCTGCCATTGCATATAAAGATGCACGGATGGAAAAAATCCCCACCACTGCATATAAAGATGTACAGGCGGCAAAAATCCCCACCACTGCATATAAAGATGCACGGGCAGCAAAAATCTCTGCCATTGCATATAAAGATGCACGGGCGGCAAAAATCCCCGCCAATGCATATAAAGATGCACGAGCAGAAAAAATTCCCACCACTGCATATAAAGATGCACAGGAAACAAAAATCCCCGCCATTGCATATAAAGATGCACGGGCAGCAAAAATCCTCAGCACTGCATATAAAGATGCACGGGCGCAAAAATTCCCACCACTGCATATACAAAAATTTACTAACTCCCAAAAAGTGAAATTTGCAATTAGACTTGTTTTGCAAAATTCAAGAAACCAACACAAGTTGACGCTCAAAAAGACGTTCCATGGCTAGGAGACTACGCATGAGGGCAAATGTGATTCACCTCGTTTTGCATGTTTAGAGTTGTAGGCTACAAAACATACAAGTTTTGTAGGGGTCATCCTACAAATTTGAGGATAACAGCTGGCTCTAATTGGGGAGCTTCCTTCGATCATCCTTTGAAATGATCGAAGGGAGAAGAACTCTAGTCTCTAAGTTCCTTCATCCGTCCATTGGGATATAGAGTCAAGCGACACAACAAAAGACACAAAAAGACTTAAAGGAAAAAGACTCAAAACTGCACAAATATTCATAAACTCATATGTTGCTTTATTGTGAGAAAAGCTTTAGATGTTACCCACTGTGTGGCAGCAGAAAAGGCATTCCATCCTCTTTTTTTTACTATTGAATGAGTAACATTTCCCAATGTTTTCCATTCTGGGATCTTCTTCTGTACCCATATGGAATTGCCCAACTTTTGTTGATGAATTCAGTCCCAAATGTCGTTGTCATTTGATAAAGTGATCATGCTTATCAAAAAGTTTCTTCAAAGAAACCAATTCTTTGGAGATCTCATTTCCTTTCAACTACAAAATCTCTTCACCTGAAGAGGACGATTCATTTGTTTCTTGACCCTTATTTGAAGCATCATCCAATGACTCAAGATCTTCATTAGGTCAAGAAATAAGTACCCATTCTGGAAGACGTGAAAAGAATCTGAGCTTTTGGATCCTTAGATTTTGTCATTGTGTACTTTGCTTTCCTTTCAGTATGAAGTTTCTGCATAATATCTTTAACAGGTATTCTTGCCTCTGACATTTGAATCTTTGTTTCCTTAGCATAATCTATGATATCAAAAAGTTGATATGGACTAGCTACAAAAGATGGAGTACTCTCATTTTGAGGTTTTACATTGGGGGTACTGGTCTTAGGAACAAGGGATGAAGTAAGAAGATCCGATGTACTTACTTGGTTGTCAATAGCCACATGTTTTGGTTGAAAAGATAAAGGAGTGCCCCTCTTCACAATGGTAACCATAGGACAAGGATCTTCCCTTGACTTTCGTTTATCAGCCACATGTTGGTTCAATTGGTTTTGTGACCATGTGAGAACAACATAAGATTCACCAAAAGTAACTTCTTCTTGTTCTACTTCACCTTCAAAGTTTAGGAACTCGATGGTAGAGTCGCCAGCTAATTACTCTTCACCTTCTATGAAAAGATTAGCATCATCTTCTCCTTGATCATATTCTAATTAAAGAAGACCATCTTGCTCTAATTCATAATAGAAGATTGTTGCACTCACAGGTGGTGCCTCTAAAGCAAGTCTTCCTTGTGATGAAGGAAGCCTATTTTGATTCTGATTCCTTGAAGCATTATCTTGGTAATTTGGAGCATTGGGGAAGATACTTCTTGGAATGTCCTTATAGGATGGAGTGAACAAACTCTGAGACATCTACTTTTTTAGAGATAAAAACTCATTAGCCAACTTTTGCACCATATGATCCATAGTGTTGGTAGAAGGTAAAGCCAAAGGGGGATGCCCACTAGGCCTAATAGAATCCTTCTTCAACTTTCTCTCCGAGATCAAATCGTCCTCCACTTCAATTGCCAAACTTTGAGCAATTACAAGATCAACTGGTGCTACTCTTTGTAAAAGAAAACTTACTTCCGGCGATTGTGAATTGATGAAGAAGCATTTTAGGTTCTCAGCTGTGGGTTGAGCAACAATTGGGATCCTGTTCTTTAGCTTATTAAACTTTGCCACAAACTCACGCATGGGCTCATGAGGTTCCTTTTTTATTTGAGTAAGTTGGGCCAACAAGGTGTAAGCATCTTCTGCTGGCTTGAATCTAGCTTCAAATTGGATTCGAAGTGTATTCCATCCAGTAACAATTCCTAGTGCAAGGTGATAGAACCAATTAGCTCCAACACCTTGGAGTGTTTCTACAAATAGTCTCACAGAAACATCTTCATATTCCATCCCAAGAACTCCACATGCAATGTAGAATGTGGCAATGTGTTCATCTGGATGTTGTTTACCATCCCCATAGAACTTGGGAAAGTTCTTACGTGAACCCTGAGGTAGTTCATGTAGAGGCTGAGCCAAATTCAAAGGACCAAATGCATTTCCCCATGGACCTGGGACAACCATATTATTAACTAACAATAGAGCAAATATAACAAAAATATATTACAAAGAATGAGGTCGGTATGCTTCAACCAAAGGCGAGAGGCTCTTGGTTGCGCATTCAGTTCCTAGTAGAGTCGTAAAAAACTGTTGGGTGAATATTTTGTCACCAGCTAACTGAAGAAAAAATGGTTATATCAATCATAGTGTGATGAGATTTAATCTCTCCTCTCAGAAAGGGGAGGCTCCCTTCTTATTGCTCACTACAATCAACAAGTACTTAACTAGATTTATTTACACTATAAACTAATCTGTGGATGGTGCCATATCATACATTTCTCTTTTTTAAAAAATGATGTTTTAATTTAATCCTTACAATGTATGATAAACTCACAAACTACTTTTTGGAACAATAATAACTAATATCAAGATTGAATGAACATAAGAATATTCAAAATGATACCAGTGTGAAATAAACTAGAAATTCATAGAAGCACAAAGTCTTTCATAATTTCTTTTGCTGACTTGGAATGAGAAATATATATAGCGTAGAATGTAGCCCAAAGTCTCCACTATACGCTATCAAGAGATTTAAAGAACTAAGAAAATAAATAGTAGCTCAAAGTCTTTTGATTATATTCAACTCACGAACATAGAATATAAATTTCAAAGCAATGTTGCAGTGCAAATACTCCAAAATTACCTTAAGATCACCTCCTAGATTATATGAATTCACAATAATTACTCGATCAATTGCATAAGATGGTGCAAGAGAAAAGACATAAGAACATCTCTCATACACTACAAGTAGATTCCCAAAATAAAGTTTGAATGCTCACTTGCTTTCTTATTATTGATAAAATCTTGATTTACAATCCTAAACACAAAGTCTCAAAAATGCTTCTCAATTTTGGCAGAGTTTTGCTTCAATAACTAAAAGGTAAAAATTACAAAAGAGCTCTCTCATATTTATAGGTGAGAGATAAGAGCTAATCTAGGAAAAAATCCAACTACTTTGACTTATTCAACAAAAGAGTCCTTATTGACTTAGGACTTCCTTTATTCACACATGTAATTACATATTGAAAAAGTACATGTGAATATGTCCAAAACTAAATACAAAGTACATATGAAAATACATGGAAAATTAACTAAGGCATGATCACTTTTCACCACCATTCTTCTTCATGAAATCTTCATATAACTTTAGCACTGATTGCATTTCAAGGTGATCAAGACCAGAAGTGTGCTTTGAAATAGCACAAGCTCTGGTTACTAAATATTTCACAGTGGTAGCAACCTTCTCGTGTCTTCCCAAGAGCACCTTGAGGTTCCCCAAAGTTAGTTGAAATCCAACAACATATCCTCGTTGAAACATAAATCTCAAAATGCGTGCACAAAAGACTGCAACACAAGATTTAGGTTTTTGCAGAGTTAGGAAAATTTGCTTGATTTGAAAAATGCAAGTATGGGGAAATTTGAGCAACGACGTGAACTTTGAGAGGCTAGAGTGCGATGGAAGTGGAAAATGGAGCGAAAGTGGGTAATTGGTTGACAAAAGGAAAAATTTCCCAGAGTTAGAGAAATTCAGGTGAGTGATGTAAGTGCGATGAATTTTATTGCCTCTGCATGTGGGGTAAAACTTGCAAGTGTTTAAGTGGCAAAAAATCACATTTTTGCATATGATATGGAGTATTACATTATGTATGGGCGGAAAAATTTGCCGCCCATGCAACTATAAAGGATGAACATGCATTGGTGGCAACTTTTGCCACCCTTACATGTGACAAAGAGACTAACATGCATCAGCGACAAAAATTGCCGCCCTTGCATGTGACAAAGAGACTAACATGCATCGATGACAAAAATTGCCGCCCTTGCATGTGACAAAGAGATAAAAATGCACGGGTGGCAAAAATCCCCGCCACTGCATATAAAGATGCACAGGCACTAAAAATCCCTGCCACTGCATATAAAGATGCATAGGCAAAAAAAATCCCCACCATTGCATATAAAGATGCACGAGCGGTAAAAATCCCCGCCACTGCATATAAAGATGCATGAGTGAAAAAAATCCTTGCCACTGCATATAAAGATGCATGGGCAACAAAAATCCCCACCACTGCATATAAAGATGCACAAGCAGCAAAAATCACCGCCACTGCATATAAAGATGCACGGGCGGCAAACATCCCCACCACTACATATAAAGATGCACGGGTGGCAAAAATCCCCGCCACTGCATATACAAAAATTTACTAACTCCCAAAAAGTGAAATTTGCAATTAGACTTGTTTTGCAAAATTCAAGAAACTGACACAAGTTGACATTCAAAAAGACATTCCGAGGCTAGGAGACTACACACGAGGGCAAATGTGATTCACCTCGTTTTGCGTGTTTAGAGTTGTAGGCTACAAAAGGGACAAGTTTTGTAGGGGTCATCCTACAATAACACTTCGTATATCATTTCAAAGTATCATTTTTTAGTGTTCCTACAAAATCATAAGTCCCATTTCTTCTCCAAGTGGATTTCAACACAAATATGTGTTTGGATGCTTCATTGGTGTCTTTTCCAAAGATAGGTAATTTCATGTTGTGCTCCATATTGAAGTATTATTCTCTAGATCTATTGGTGCTAAGTAGGGTTCTTCCTCACTTCTTGGTGGGTTTCTATTTTCTAATTTTTAATTGATCTTCTTCTTCTCTTTTACTAAGTTTTTACTATTGTTTCTTTGCTTCACTAATTTCCTACTTCTCCCCTTATTTCTTGCTAATGTTTTTTCAAAGAAATCAGTTCCCAATATTTCTACACAATTTTTTAGAAACTCTTTTTGTTGATTTTCTCTTTTATGGGTTGAATCATCATATATGCCTTCTACAAGCACTCTTATTGTCTTAATTGACATGGGATATGACTCTTGGTCTAGGGGGTTCACCTCTTCGTGCAACCATTTTAATTTAGGAGATGACTTTTTCCTAGTTAATGACATTTCATCAATTAATATAGAGTTTCCCCAACCTTCATTAAGTATTTCAATAGTGTCCATGGCAAGGTCTTTTTTGAACATGTTTTTAATTTTTAGTGCCTCTACACTCTTCTTTGTTTCTTGTAGATTCAAACTACTCATCATTTTCTCTTTTTGTAAACCCACACTTTTCTTACCACATTATCTAAGTATTTTTGCACTAAAATCTAGAGGTTTTAATTTTGTTAAAGGGGTTAGTTATTCCTTAAATCCATCATTAACTGTGATCTTTAGGTTAGACAAATTAAGTTCCAAATTAGGAGTTCGAGTCAATTATTCAAGTGGTGGAGCACCCCTACTTCTACACCCTTCTAGCAACTCTCTAGATACCACATATTTTTCAATCTATTTTGCTAACCCTTCTAAGATCCTAGTTGCTTTTCTTATTGACTTGCTAGATGCATCTCTATTATCGAGCGGTATACTTGTCCCTTGTTCCTTTATTTGTAGAGTCATAACAAGTTCCATAGAATCCTTATGTTCAATTGCAACTCCCTCTATGTGCTCATTCATGCTTAATTCTTCCAATGAAGGGTTTTCCCTTTCTTCCTTATCCTCAACAATCTTAGCAACAACCTGTCTGGCACACTCTTCATCTTCCATGGTCTTATTAGTAGCAACCCTCCTACCATGCTCTAACACTTTCTCAATATTATTATTAGAAGAAACCCTCTTATTGTGCTCTACCTTAGCTTCTCTAGCCTTCTCAATTCTTTCGTGATATCTCTCCCATCTCTCCTATTTTTTTTCAATTTCTTATCTTACATGTTCAATTCCATTGCCAATTAAATCTATTCCTAGATTTCTCTTTTCTTCTTGTTATCTCCTTTTGCCATGGGTGTTTATTGATTTGGTATTTCATCAATCCTTTTATTCATCCCTAATGACTCATCCTCATCCTGCCTCTAGTGGTCACATCTCTTTAGGATCCTCCCCCTTTCCATTTGTCATCCCCTAGGTTCCTAGCCCCCTTTCACAAGGCTAGAACCTAGAAAATCCTATCACAAATCATAAAATCTTATTTCTTTTTAATTGTAATATTTCTTTATTAACCTCTTTTTTGTCACAAATAATATATCTATATTTTAGATCTCTCTTTTATCCTTCTTACTGGGGTCCCAACAACAAAACCAAGCTATTGGCAAGAACGAGCGTAGATCAGGGATCTGAGCCTAAGTTACTTGAATGTTATATTTATACCCCAGTGTTAGGGAGAAGAATTGGATAAGAGCTTATGTGGTGGATTATAGAAGGTTGTGGTAGGAAAGGATGTGAAAAATTAACAAAGCACATTCATTAGCATATACAACATACATCATAACACAATATATATGAGCAAGAGCAACTCACGGTATATTATATTCATCATGTACAACTAATGTATGTCAATACATCAATTTCTATCTCTTAAATTGTATCTCTTTTACATCTAAAATTATATTACATTTCTCTATTCTCTCTCTCTTTTATCTCCCTTTTGTTCTTCTTCTTCCTATTAACATCTTCTGAGGTTATACTTATAACTAAGTATATCAAAGAGTGTGTCTCTTATACATGTCATGTCTTTTGGATGTGTTGGTGGTTGGTTGAATGTACAACATCTTTGTGGTGGATGTATCTTTCTACAAAGTCGACTTTGTTCTGCCAACAAGGGTTTTTTATCAACAAGCATTGATGTAGGAGATTTTTAATTAGGTAACATATAGTGCTAATTGTATTCACCTAGAATTTATATTCCAAATTAGTCCCCTTGAGCATACTCCTAGTCCTCTCCATCAACATCTTGTCCATCCTATCTATAACTCCATTCCAATGAGGGATGTATGAAGTTGTCTTACGAAACATAATACTATTCTCTTTACAAAATTTGTTGAACTCAATTTAATAGAATTCTCCACCATTATTAGTTCTCAACACTTTGATTTTTCTACTTGTTTGGTTCTCCTCAAGATCCTTAAACTAACTAAAGACCAAGGACTTATGCCTGATAAAGTAGACCCAAGTCCTATTGGATGAATCACCAATAAAAGAAACATAATTATAGATTTTGCAAGTGAAGGAACATCTAATATACTAAATACATCACCGTGGTTATGTTGTTTAGGGTTGTGGGAGGTGTCAATTCACCATCCTCTTTCTTTCCTTCTTGTTTGTGAGTGTGGGTGATTGTGGTGTTGAACCTGATCCTTAAAGTTGTATGAACTCTTCCCCCTTGCAAAGTCATTGTGGTGACCTAGTCATGTAACTAAGTTAGTCTTCCATTGGTGTCACCATACTTGGTGCATTAGTATTGCATACCTTGGGTGTCATGTTACAATGCAACATCTTTGAGTGTGTCGATACAATTGTGACACATAAGTGTTGCAATTACAATGCAAAAAATATTGTGCTTTCATATTTGTTCCATCAATGTCTTGCGGAAAAGTGTAAGGATACCTAAACCCTATTTATTAATTATGATATTTTATTGAGAATAATTAATTAACTGCATTGTTTCAGAATAATTATTTAGATGATTTAATATTGTTTTCAAAAGAAAATCATACATTGTCATTTTATGCTTTTATATTTACATATTTTATAAAGAATTATTTTATTCTATGCCACTTGCAAGAAATGGCAGTTATGTAATTCAAGAGAGAATTTTAGAAATTAATATTTATTTATAGTTTCAAGTTAGTGGAGCTAATTTTAGATTTGTTTATGAAATTATGATATAAGTTATAAAGATATTAGAATTTAGGAATAAGGTCTTAATATGGTTTAGTTAATTGATTTAAATTAATTATTCTTGTGTGTTATGGGGAATAAGAGCTCTTTTATCATTATTTTTGGTAAAATTAAGACCATAGCGCAGTACCCTATGGGTAGGGTACTTGTTTATTTATAAAAAAATATGTTTTAGAGTTGTTTTAATGCATTTTTAGTGCACAAGAAAATAAGTGATGAGTTTGGCAGATGAAGAGTCATCTCCTCTTGAAGAGTCTTTGAGCATTCAAGTTATGAAGAAAACGAAATAAAAGGAAATCCCAAGAATCACATTTTCTTGAAAAGAAATGGATGCCACAAGCAAGAGGGGAAAAATACGAGAAGAGCCCAAATTTATTGCTGATTATTGCAGGTCAAGAGGACGTCAATAGCTGATGGTGAAGATAATTCTTCAAAGAAATTACATCTATTTCGATGAGGCAAAAGAAAGCGTACATTCATGGTGACTTGTTAGGTGAAAAATCTCTGAATTTTATGAGGATAATAGAATCCTAGATAGAAGAAAAGAGGTGCACAACTAAATAAGATGGAAGATTTCACATTAAGAAATCTTAGAATCTCTCTTCACGGGCATTTGGAGGTATTCTTCATTAATAAAATCCTTGAGGTATTTTCTTGAAAACTCACCATTATTTATGTTAATGTTTTTCTGAAAATTTTCAAGAAAACTTGTTGTCTCATGAAATTTATCTGTTCATAAGAATTATTTTATAAAAATATTTTTAGGTTTTGAGAATCATATTTTCAGATTTCTAGAACATCTTACAGTTTTAAATTTCATTAAGTATTAAGAAATTTATCGCAATTTTAGTACTGTTGTAACCCTATTAAAACCATGTTGTAAACCCTGTTGATGTTTTATAAATTTCTCTTTGCACAGGAAAGGGATTGTAAAATAGTTTCTGGGTTATGAGAATATTTATTTAAGTTTTCTGGAGCATTTTATAGTTTTAGATTTGGTTAAGTATTTTGAAAGTTATTGTATTTTTATTACTACTATAGAAGAAATTGAAAATCTAAGGTTTTGTTGGTAGTTTACTTTGTTGGAAATGAATTATTTTCATTACATAAGTGTGTTAGATGAATTTGCATATTCTATTTCCTAGAATGGGTATGATTATATAATCTTTCATATATTTAGTTGCATGCAAAAATTAGATTGAATCAAGTATATTCTTGTAGTGCAAGAAGGTCAATTAAACCTTTATGTTGATTAGTTTATAAGAAAAATTGCTAGATCAGACATATATATATATATTGCATAGTTATTTGAATGTCAACATTAAAGCAAAATAACAGATCTTTTTTCTTTTATAATTTCTACCATTCATTATAATATAGAGAATACTTTTGAGTAATCAAATCATTCTCAGTTTATGGTCAAGTTTGGGTTAAATCTGGATTTGAGGGAAAGGGATGATTGCAGTAAACACTACCTCATCATTTTATAGAAGTATTCTAATTGTTTTATGGGTTTTATTCCCTTTATTCTTACCTTTCCAAAATATCTTGAATTTTAGAATTCCACTAAGAAATACGAAAGTTATGACAAATTTACTAGTGGGTGATTTTTCATGTACAAGACTTGTCTTCCAAAATGATGTACATACTGTACTGGCTTGTGTTTTGATGTATAAATTCTTGTACCAGTATGATTTAAATGGATGTTTTTTTTATCTTGTGAGATTATAAAACTTCTATTGCATATGATAACCCAAGTTATAAATTATATGATACCATCTTGTGTTTGCAAGTTCGAAGTCCTGAACTACGAAGTCTCTGCGCTATGCATACGTAGGCAAGGCCATCACGAGCCCCCGAGACCTTAGGTCTAGCCTTAGGGCCTGTAGTCTCTTCTTCTTGTGGAATTGATGTCTATTTTATATATTTATTGACTTTACAGAACTAATATTTTTAGGATACTAGAGCTAAGAAAGTATTCTTCTACTTCGCGAAAAGATGATCATATGACATTTATTAAAATGTGTATAATTGTATAAGAAATATTTGCCCCAAATTTTCATTCATGATGAATTAAATAAAACTTATGTTTATAGGAAGTTTATTAAGTTAGAATAAGTTCATTTCCTTCTGTCAACGTATTTATTTCATTATTTCTTACTAATTTAATTATTTATTATTATTTATTGATATTTTTCATGGGTAGGCATTACAAAAAGTTAGGGGCATTACACAAGGAGTTTATAAAATTTAGGCAAGTGTCCTCAAAACAATTTAGAGCTATCAAAGAAAAAGACACAAGTGCCAAGGACTAGATAGGAATGCCCTAGATCAAACAAGAGTGCACTAGACTACACAATCTCAGATTGAGTTGAAAATTTATATGGATGTTCATCCAAGCCTTCTTATTTTATTTCTAGCATATGTTTCTTGATTGGATACATTATTTATACCCAATTCTTATTTTATTTATGTAGCTTAGTACATTTCTATTTTTTCTTAGCTCAGTATAGTTTTGTATTTAGATTAGATTAGAATAATTTATGTTTAGAATATTTGTTAAATTTGGTTTATTTAATATAGAATACACATAAAAAGAAAAAAATATTCTCTTAATAAAGCATTAAGAGGGTAGCTTAATTTTTATCTTTCAAGTAGGTACCTAATGAGATACAAGCACTGACCTAGGTGAATCAAGTATACCTTGGACAATAATACTAGGTCCCATATAAGAAGGAAAAAATAAGCCATATGGACATTAGGTGAAGAGGGTGGACAAGAATCTAAAGGTACATCAAGATAAGCCATAGACAAGTCCAAACTATCCTTTTAAGAACTCTAGGGCAAGTAAAACATGCAATGAAATATGATGATTCAAACCATTTCAATGCAAGTTATCAATTAAAGTAATTCTAAATTCACTCATCAATAAGATATCATCATCTAAGAATTCATAATTAGCAAGGAAGGATGAATTAACATGTAAGGATACATCAATAGAATCATCAATATCATCAAGCAATAATTTCTCACTAAGAGCAATAATCTCATCATCTAATTTGTAATACATGAGGCAATGAATAGTCACGAGTATGAAGAGAATCAATAGGAGATGCTAAAGGACTATCGTCATAAGGCACAACATCATAATGTAATGGATCACAGGGCAATGTATCATCATGAATCTATATGACATCAACATGACATGATCAAGAACTATCATCATAAAGCATATCATCAACATGGATAAAGGAGGGTATCACACATATATCAATCTCGTAGACTCCTTGAAAGAGCTATCATCAAAAGACCATGAATCTAAGGATATATAAATAGGGATATCATGATATGTATAAAAAAATAGCATCACAAGGCTCAATAACATCATGAATAGCTAATGGAGGTGCAACCTCATCACATAAAGTAGTGTCCCTAGATGTATTGCTGGAAGGTAGGGCTCCAGATCATCATCATCTATCAAATTTAACTAGTATGATCATAATGAGTCGTGTATACAAATGAAGTAAAATCTTCTAATATGGATGGAAAATCACCTACAAATAGGAGTTGCTAGATAGGCATGAAAACAACTCACTCATGAAATGTATGTAGCATCCTCAAGGTGGAAAAATGATGCAACGTCATCAAGGATTAAAGAATAAGAATCAATGAAGCATGAAAATGCCTTATAATCTTTGATATATACATGAAGGTAATCCCAAGGTAAGGAATCCCAAGGATCCATAGCCAAATATAACAATCAAGGAACAATGGATGAAGGAAGTGATAAACCAAAGCCATACCCTAGGTAAATAAAAATTAAACAAGGGTGTGTGGGTTGGGGTCAAAGAAAAAAACAATGAAATCTCATTTGCTCTAATCAAATCTAAAATGGAAGATGACTATAAAAAGTATTAGTTTTGAAACCCCTAATAGAGAAAGATAAACCTTGGGAATGTTTGATAAGTCAAGATCGCCAATTTACGTAGAGAGATAGAACATCTACATAAAATATCTAGGGTAAATTAAATGCAATAAGCATATAATGATAAAACACACCTAGATATCAGAGTTGGGACATGAATAATAATTAAATGCACTAATAAATTTGCATAAAAAATAAATAAATAAGAAAATGTACTTAACTCTAGATCTAATGTTGGATATTTTGTGATAGATGGCATTTAGAGATTTGTCCATGTACCTATGCTTTGAACTCTATTAGATGACTAAAATTAGATTGTCAAAATTGCTCTAGATCAATTCCAAGCTCATGAAAATGCTCTCCACACTT
Source organism: Cunninghamia lanceolata (assembly GCA_027924645.1). NCBI lineage: Eukaryota > Viridiplantae > Streptophyta > Pinopsida > Cupressales > Cupressaceae > Cunninghamia > Cunninghamia lanceolata. The sequence continues at coordinate 3,442,641 of BSBN01001026.1, read as the reverse complement.
GCATATTTAATCCTATCTACAAAATCAATCCTATTAAATAGATTTGATTTGGTAGATTTTAGACTTTAGATTCACCCTCACCTTGGTATCTAGACCTACAACAAATGACTAGTAGTGTTGGAAAATGCCTTTGGGAACTTGCCAAGAGAGGATCTTCTCCTTAGTCAAGCCCTTGGATTTGGTTTAATCGTCTTGGAACAATGATTGAGGACACATTAAGCAATCACACAATATGCTAAGAGTGTTGATAAAATGTTTAGATTTTGATGTTGCAAGAGCACTCCTTAATACTCCTTATCCAAAAATAAAATTCCAGATGCTCATAATGAATTAGAAAAATTTTCCTTTTATATAATAAACTAGCATGAAATTTGAATATTTTTTACACTTAAGTCATCTCATAATGGCTAATTGGAAAGGGGTTGGCTCAGACCCATAAGTAAATTTAAGTTTGAAAGTTTTGGAGTGGAATTTGCATCATTCTATACTTAGGGATTTGAATTGGGGCAATGAATGGATTAAACTATAGACCATGTTTGATGTTGAGGATATGTGAAGGTGAGTTTTTATGCTATTTTACCAACTTTCATGCACAAACATGCCATTTTGCACACTAGTCATTATAGTTAGACATACGATCAAACTGAGTCCAAAGTGAAGGTAAAAGTAGAAGGTATGCACTTTTCACCCTTATAATATGAAACTTCTAGTGAGTAATAAAGAGATGAATTATATCTACCCACCAAATATATATTGAAAAAATTGCCTATGATTTTAAGAAAAATAAAAAATTGCTTATGATTTAAAAAAAGTTCTACTTGTGAATGGGGTTTTGCTTGAATGGAAAAGGCCAAAGGTTCTCACGTTGGAGATCCAAGTTTGAATCCCCCAAGTAACATGTGGTTTCTATGTGGCTTCTAAGTTTCTTAAGTTGGTTAAGTGGATATGTTGATGGGGAGGAGGTCACCCTTGTGACCTCCAATGCTTACAGAACAAAAAAAAGTTTTACTTATATTTTTTTAGTACAAACTTCATTAAAAATCTATAATTATTAAGAATATACCATTTTCACACTTTATAATTGTGTGGGTAAAAATCATTTACTTTACAATTTTCTCCTTCATTTTGGACTCACTTCTACCTAGTTATTCCTTATGTAATAATAAACATACAAGTGACATGATTTTTGTTGAAAATTGACATGTAATTCAAACCATACCTATTTCCATCTACACTCACTCCCAAGGATTGGTCTTAATCCTTAATTTCATCCATCTCCCACCCTGATTCAAATATGTGATTGTGAAAATGACCTGGGTTATATGTGCATTGCAAAAAATGACCCCTGAGCTTTTAGTTTTCAAATTAAAATTTAGGGTCGACCCAACCTTTCTAACTAGTCATTATGTGCCAACATGATACACAAAATATTTCTTGTTCCCTTTGGAGTTGTTAAGGACTAATTCTAGTTCATTTTAGGGGTCCTAGAATCTTTTGAAAAGAACATTCAAGATTCATTCATTTGCATAGTTAGAGCATTTTTTAACTACATTATCTACTCGCATCAACATCTAGGGCATTTTCTACATGTTTACTTGTTGTCTTAAATCATTTTTAAAAGTCATTGACTCGACATCCTTATGGAGTTTGACACAAGGGAGTAAATATCCCTATCACATGTAAACTCCTAACCACACAACCAAGTTTATGTGCAAATAGATACACATATTAAAGATAGACTGAAGGTGAACAAGTATTAGATCCACACTTGCATAGGTAGGATCCACAAGTGCATGATCTATCCCATAATTCTGAAAGTGGCCCACAATGATAGACAATTTTTTATAGATTCCAAAGTGTTTTTTCCAACATCATTGAATTTCCAAAGCATTTGACCAAGCATCATCAAATTTATTCCACATTGACAAAACACTTTAGCCATTTGTTATAGCACATCTACATTAGATTTTATAGCTAAGTACCATTGATTGATTCATTTAATTTTCCAAGCATTTATTTCAATGTACATTTATCAATCACCACTCTCTCTTATATAAGATTAGTGCTACTTTTGAATGTTTTATCAATTTACATAACTTTTCTACTCTTCTCCAACTTAATTGCATTCTTTGCATGCAATTAAAAGGTCACTAACATTTTTTCCTTAAGTATGGTTGTAGTGACTATCACATGATAAAAAAAAGTCATTTCAAATGGTACCACATTAATTTAGCTATCTTGAGGTGGCATCTATTGGTTTCTATCCTAGGTGATATTATTGTTTCACCATGCAAGTGGAATATCTCTCAACCCTTTCCTCTTTTTCATTTTCTTTTGATTGTAGACAATATGTAACGTAGAAAATTGTGTACCCTCACAATTTCATGTTGTGTTTTGACTCGCTTTAATGTCCACTCTCATAGTATGTTTCTAGGGCCACTCGAGCCTAACCTTGGCCTATTTTACCCCTCACCAAGGTTTGCCAAAAATCATATTACATATTTATTTATCTTTATTTTTTGAGAACATGTGTTGAATATTGCCAAATTTTTTGAGGACGCAAGCGCGATGCACAGACATCCCCACGACGTGTTGGCATCCCAAAGATTCTAAAATTTAAATGGTTAATTCTCTTTCCTTATCACTCAATTGCATTGGTGGTAACACTCATGCAACAGTAAAACGGACCCTATAATATTTTCTGACCCTAGGGATTCCTCATTCCTTTGTGCAAAAGCAAGATTTGGAAAAAGCTCTCTTCTCTCTCACACATTTTTGGAAAAATACTACAAATTGTTGAAGAAAATTTCTTCTTGGCTCACACAACATAAGATATTGAAGATTTCGGTGCTAGTCTAAGTTGTAGTGCCTTCTCTTTCAACTTTGTGGGGTTTCTACTTGCAAATCATGCATTGTGGAGGCTCTCTTCCAAGAGTTTGGAGTTGTTTACACATAGATTTATCCCTCAAGAATCTTGTAGCCTCCTCCATTGCTTTACAACCTAGTAATATTATTTTATTATCAAGAAATAGTGTTATTTTTTGGTTTTATTGTATATTGCTTCGTCTATTCATTGGCAAACTTGTGGTGTAGATCACCACCCTATTTTTATTACTCATACTAGAGTATTCTTCCCTATAGATTAGGGTTGATATTCTTAGTTTTTATTTAATTATCACTATTGTTATTTCCTAGACGTACTTAGGAAATAGGAGCACACACGTTTATTTATCTTTTTCCATATTGGTTGTCCATCGAGGTCAAAAGACCAACATAGGGGCTTAACCTAAAGGCAAGCTCCCAAATAGCCCCAATTAATTTTCGTGGTCTTTGTTGTTGCAGGTATTTGAAGAGATTCAACCATATGAGGGTTTGATAATGTTTTCTCCTTCCCTTTCTTTATTTTATTCTATTAGTCAATCTTCCTTTACTAGTTGATTCAATGCATTTATTCATTGATTTGGTGATTTATTCCACTTACATGGTGGAATAAGGATATCGCCTAGGATAACAACCAATAGATACCACCTCAAGATATCTAAAGTAATGTGGTACCATTTGAAATGACTATTTTGATTATGTGATAGTCACTACAACCATACTTAAGGAAAAAATGCTAGTGGCCTTTTAATTGCATGCAAAGAATGCAATTAAGTTGGAGGAGAGTAGAAAAGATATGTAAATTGATAAAACCTTCAAAAGTAGCACTAATCTTCGATAAGAGAGAGTTGTGATTGATAAATGTACATTTAAATAAATGATTAGAAAATTAAATGAATGAATCAATGGTAGTTAGCTATAAAATCTAATGTAAATGTGCTATAACAAATGGCTAAAGTGTTTTGTCAATGTGGAGTAAATTTGCTGATGCTTGGACAAATGCTTTGGAAATTCAATGATGTTGGAACAAACACTTTGGAATTTATAAAAAATTACCCTTGTACCCTTTGATGATTATCACTTCTTAATCCACACTCTTTCTCTACCTACCATTGTTAATAATTCATCTTTTGATACTCTTTTCTTCTATAATATTGATCTGAGGAATGGTACTCCCATATATTCAATTATTTGTGTGATGGTAGTTCCCAAATACTTCTTCAAAGAGCACTTGAACTTGAATTCGTAATCTTGCAATGTGATAAATTATTCTTTCTAATGTTCTCTATCATTGAGGCTACAACGGTCTCCTTCATTGCTTTAAACTAAGGTTGAAATTCCCATTGCCCCTGAAGAGGCCTAGTCATGTGCTTGTGGGGGGCATTTTGGTGGAAGATCCTTAGTTCAAAATCTGCTATGAATGGGTTACTATTGTAAAAACATGGAACATGATTCCTTTTCTTTAACTAAAAAGTGCCCTTAGTGTTAGCAACATAGCAACTTGATTCAAGCTCTCGCAGAAGAACTTCGTGCCCAGGTATCACCTTGGCCATTTTTCAGTTTGGGGCTTAGATCTTATTGAAAAAAATTCTCCTCCTTCTAAAGATCACACATTCATTAGAACCGCTACATACTACTTCATGAAATGGGTCGACGTTGTCCCACTTCGATCTGTGACTACTGAAGTTATCTATCATTTTCTTCTTGATAATATCATTTATCATTTTGGACTTCCTTCTGCCTTTGTTTCAGAAAATGGTACTTCATTCAAGAATAGGGAAGTGAAGTGGTTTCTTAATAAATTCCACATTCAACAAAGCTTCTCTATGCCATACTATCCATAGTCTAATGGCCAAGTAGAAGCTTCTAATAAAACCATTGAACAAACTTTTCATAAAATTGTTAACAAACATGGTAAAGATTGACACACTCAATTTTCTTACGCATTATGGGCCTATCACATGAGTATTTATAGAGCTACAAGAACTACTCCATACAATCTCATCTATGGCATAGATGCTATCATGCCTTTAGAGTTGGAAATTCCTTCTTTGTGAGTTTCCTTCCAAGGCCTCATTGATGATAACACTTATCGTGATCAACGTCTTCTACAACTTGAAATGCTTGATGAACAATGTATCAACACTCTTGAACATCTTCAAGCCTATTAAAATAATTTGAATCACAACTACAAAATTAGAGAGTTCTACATCGATCCTTCGAAGTAGGTGACCTGGCGCTATACAAAAACTAGTGTAATGTGAACTCCCCTCTAGGTACTAAAAGAAAACTTAAGTCCAAATTGGTTGGGCCCCTACATCGTCACCTCAGTCTATGGATCCGGCGCATATGGTCTCTCCACGATGGATGGTAAGCCTCTCAAAGAGCCCATTAACACTATGAATTTGCATCTTTTTTATGATTAGAATTCTTTCATTATGTTACATTTGAGTCGAAAATTTATTCTTAGGAATTTATTCTTTTTTATCTTATGCCATTCTATCATTAACACAATTATTGAGCATTATGATTTATTTCAAAATTATGTATTTTCTAAATATGCAGTTTTTCTTCTTAAAAACACAATGTGTTTATTTGTTTAGTATTATATAATACTTTCCATTCTTTCTTTACGCTTGTTGTTTCTATTCTCGACACAATTCATGTTGTCTTGAATGTTAGTTGTAGTTTTCATTTATAATGAAAATTACCTCATACTCTTTACCATATCGATTATTTAATTGTGCAAACAATTAATTAATCTCCTTTTAATTTGTTTAATTAGATTTTTTATAGTATTTAATTAAACAACTCTTATCACAATTTTACTACTTATATCTTAATTGTATTTAATTAGGTAAATTTTCCCATTCATTGTTTAATTACATCATTATAGTATTTAATTAAACAATTTTACTAAATTGTTTAATTAAATATGAATAGCATTTAATTAAATAATTCCAATCACATATGAAGAACATCCAAAATTTTCATAACACAAGACATCTCAAACAAAGTCTTAAAATTTCATATATATATAATCAATTTTTTGATTCATCATATACAAAATCACTATTATATCAAAATGTGGTGTGTCAAAATACAATATACAAAAATATGCATCATTCCTAGGGTACGTGGTTGCTTGATCCATTTGGTCCTGGTAGTGGATATTGTACAGAAGGCTCTTGATGTGAGGCCACAAACCATGAATGGGTACAAGATCCACTCCGCGTCTGTAGACCCCTCAATGTGCCTCTCAGCTCATGTGCCTCGATTGTGAGGCACATGTCATTCTACTATAGCTGAGCCACCTCTTCTTGCAACATGTCTACCTTAGCCATCAGGCCATGTACCCTTGGGTGATCTAGATCAGTGGCTGATGCTATTTGAACCCTCTGAAGGTCTACCCTCGCATGATCTAGATGGATTTGAAGAGCACCATGTGCACTCTCTACACTCTCAACTCTTGTCATGACCTGATTTGTGCTCTATTGTGAGTGTTGTGACCTGTGCAACTGCCTGGTTCTGCTTTGCAGTGATGGAAATGACCTTAGCAATGGATCGATCCAGATAGACCCAACCCTCCTCATATGTGGCTTTCAACTACACCACTGGCTCAAAAATATCCACATGCCATCTGACAATCAGTCTTCTCAAGTTGCATTGTGGTTACCATCTCCATAATAACTTGACCTATATAGTTGAGTTAGTCTTGTGTGCGCACTGCAAAAGTCAAACAAAGATATAGTTAGATCTCTCATAATATCAAACCAAAATCAACATCTAGTATTCTGCTCAAATTACAATGCAAGAATCAAATTCTCGCCTAGGTCATTGACCTGCCAATCTAGATCTGAAGCAGATGCACACCTAGAAGGTGTAATGATAGGCAAGCTTGCAGCTACCATCACTATCTCTATCACTAGTACTGAGGAGGGCCTTGTAGTAGCTACACTGCTTGAATTCCCTCACTCCCTTTGACTAGGTGCACTGCTAGTTGATGGTTGTGTAGGCACCTCTTGAGATCAGGCTCTAGGCCACTCCTCTACAATGACAACACCCTCATCTCTCTATCGTATCCTCCCCACCTATGTTGGTGCGAGATCCTCCTCATCATTATCATCATCATCATCCTCACTCTTTGGATCCTCTCCTCTCTCCTCCTCTTTCTCGTGCTCTATCAGTAGTCATGGATATCTACTTGGGACATCAGGAGGGAAAATGGATGCTAGTTGTGATGTGGCCCACCATGTTGCAAATGCTAGGGTCACCCCCACATCGTCATCATTAGAAACAAGTGTTGCATCCTACTCCTCATCGTCTAGATCACTTAGCTCTACATCAACTATCATGGGATGAGGTTAGTCCCTTGGCCTCATTGTGCTATGATGCAAGAGCACATATGTTGGCACGACTGCAAGAATACCTTGTACCTACCCAAAATATCGCATCATGTGTCAAAAAATGACAATAATGTGATCAAGGTGACCGACCAACAATCAAATTCAAATCAACATCTAGTAGTCTACTCAAATTATAATGCAAGAATCAAATTCTCACTTGGGTTGCTGACCTGGGAATTTGGATCTAAAGGAGCTGCATGCCTAGTAGGTGTAATTCTAGGTGCATTAGCAACTTCCATCACTATCCCTGTCACAGGTACTGAGGAGGGCCTCACTACAACTACACTTCTCAACTTCCCTCACTCACTCTAACTAGGCACACTATTGGCTAATGGTGGTGCAGGTGTCACTCGAGGTCAGGTTCTAGGCCTCTCCTCTGCAACAAACCACCCTCATCTCTCTATCATCTCCTCCCCACCTATATTGATGTGGACTCCTCATCATCATCATCATCACTCTTTGGCTCCTCTCCTCTCTCCTCCTTCTGCCCTTGCTCTATCAGTAGTCATGGATCGAGGGCATTAGGAGGGAAGATGGGTGCTAGTTGTGATGTGGCCCACCATGTTGTGAATGCTAAGATCACCCCCACATCGTCATCATCAGAAATAGGTGTTACATATTGCTCCTCATCATCTGGATCACTTAGCTCTACATCATCTATCGTGGGACACAACTGGTCCCCTTGCCTCACTGTGTTGCGATGTGAGCACATGTATGTTGGCACGGTTACAGGAATACCCTAAACTCACCCAAACTAGTGCATCATGCGTCGATAATAGAATGACATGACAATGTGATCGAGACAACCAATCAACAATCAAATTCAAATCAACATCTAGTATTATACTCAAATTACAATGCAAGAATCAAATTCTCACATGGGTCACTGACCTACCAATCTAGATCTAGAGGAGTCGCACACATGTCATTGCACATGCCTAGTAGGTGTAATTCTAGGTGTGTTGGCAATTGTCGTTGCTATCCAAAATAACACTGGTACCGAGGAGGACTTTACAACAACTGCATTGCTTGACTTCCCTCACACCCTTTAACTAGGTGCACTAATATCTAATGGTGGTGTAGGTGCCACTTGAGGTTAGGCTCTGGGCCTCTCCTCTGTAATGACACCACCCTCATCTCTTTGTCATCTCCTTCCTACCTATGTTGGTGCAGGCTCCTTCTCATCATCATCATTGTCATCATCCTCCTCGCTCTCTGGTTCCTCTCCTCTCTCCTCCTCCTACCTGTGTTGTATCAGTAATCATGGATATCTAACTAGGGCATTAGGAGGGAAGATGGGTGCTAGTCGTGATGTGTCTCACCATGTTGTGAACACTAGGGTCACCCCCACATTGTCATCATTGGAAACAAGTGTTGCATCCTGCTCCTCATCATCTAGATCACCCAACTCTACATCAACTATTGTGGGATGGGGCTGATCCCCTGGCCTCACCGCATTGTGATGAGAGCGCATGTATGTTGGCATGACTGCAGGAATACTATGCCCCTGTCCAAACTATCACATCATGCATCAGTAATATAATGGCATGACTATGTGATTGAGGCGATTGACCAATAATCAATCCCTCTACATCTGTGCAAGCTGCTCAATTTGCGCCATCCATGCCTTCATGCCTCTATAGGGCCTCTAGATAACATCAGTTCTCTACAGACGATCGAATGTCTACCTCTAGACTAATAGATCTCCAAACTGCCATGGCCTTTGCAAGGCATAAGCATGGACTCGTGGTGTTTCCTATATGATAACTATGGGTACCCCCATTGGCTAAGTGCACATGATGTGCTCCAAGGCCCACACCTGAACAAGTATGCATGTCATCAAATTGTGGCCCTCGTAGTGCACATAGCGGCCTAGGTCATGATATAGGTGGTCGAACATGCTCCGACCCCACACAAACACCATCTGATGCTCCTCCATCACTTTGGTGGTATGGACAAGGTCACCATGAAGTTGTGTGCCTCACTCATTTGGTGTTATGCACAGGGTAATGGTGGCAATAAGCACACAAAGTACTAACGAGATTGCCCCTGCTCCTTGATCAGCCATTGCAAGTGAATGTTCCCCGAAGGGTCTGTACGGACAATCCAGCCGATTGTGTATCTTTGTCCCTTTTGGACATAGCTCAGTGATAGTTGCTCAATGATCAACTATGTAGGCCTCATATTGAGAACTACAAAATCCAGTATATATCCTTCAGGGTGACCATCATCTCTCTTGTCGATAGATGGAAGACAGAGGTGTTTGACTCCATCAGTGCCATTGGCATGTGATCATGAAACCACATCTTTGGCATCATCTATACCCAGTATACACCTATTGTGCATAGTAACTCAACATCCTCTCGGCTAAGTGCATTGAGGCGGTCTTGCAACAAGATGTAGATTGAGTCATCTGTGTGCTCACACATCATAGGAGGGTATTGCATTCACAAAAACAAAATTATTTCAGTTTCACATCATAATATATCAAATTTTGAACACAAAAATGTAAAATTTCTCAGTCCCTTAGGACGCTAGCACCCTTGGACGCTAATGCATTTTTCAGACCTTAACATCGTTTTTGGATGCTAGTGCACCCTGTAAGTATGACAAAGATGCACAGGTCTACATGGTGGTCCGAGGATGAGTTATAGTCCTAATCACATACATGTAAGCGTGAATATATATACACCTCTCAACAATGTTTCTCTTGGTGACATGTCTTGGTTCTTTTTCATTTTGTTTGTGCTTTCCTAACCTATAGACTAACCTTCTATGGTCTTGCACACCTTCTAGCTTGTCTTCCAACCAAAGTTTGACAAGTCACTTTTGTCACTATGTAGCCTCGATAACCACACCAATCCACTTCACAAGAGGGGAAATTCATGTTCCCTAGGGGCTTACATCATTTAGACCCTTTAGAATCATTTAATCAACCTCCTAATTCTAGTCCTAACTTTAATTTTATTATCAATTTTTTCCCTTCTCAGTCTCCCTCTGTCACTATAGGATCTCCCCCTGGGCGATCCTATAGTTAAATTAGGATCTCTAGGGGTAACTTTCCCTAGTGAAAGGGGCGACCCACCCTACAAAGATCCTATAGCTGATTTAGGGATGCAAAAACCATTTTCATACCTCCAAGATAATTCTCTACCCCGCAAACCACCCATACAAAACTTCCTTTATTGGTCGCCTTATCGCTGAAGGACCTCTCTTGGTGACCCAACCACTTAAGCAGGATCTCCAAGGGTGACTTGCCATGGTGAAAGGGACAACCCACTTCTTGAAAGGGGTGACCCTGTCATCTTTTAACATGCATGTTTTCTTCTAGTTAAGGCTCAAATTTGCTCTAAATTGAGCCTGGATTACGTGATTCACCTTCCCTAACTAATCACCAACTCCTCCTGATTGACTCAAGACTCCCAATCACTCCATTTTAACTCACAAATCAATTCTACTCATCTCTTAATCAATCACATGCTAACTCTATTTTTTCTTCTCTAAAAGGCTATCAATGCTAGTTTACTCTCAATCAAACCTAGTTCACCATCCAATCAAGCTTGTTAACTCTTCAATCAAATGAGTTAACTATCCAATCATATCCACCATTGTTGTGCTCCCCACACCTATAAATACCCCCTCCTCTATGCATTTGGGGAGGCAAATTTAGTATTCTTGCTTTTGCTTTGCTTTGTCTCCATAGCATTTATGCTTGTGTAGGACCCCATGAGCCTTTTCAATTTTCACATTTAGCTTCATAGCTCCAATCCATTGCATTTCGTAAGCATAGTGCTTCGTAGCATTCTTATGCCCATTTGTTTTCCAAGATTCCATAGCTTCCATTCTATTCATTTTGTTCCCATCTTCACTTTTGTCACCAAGAGGACGACCCCGCTGTTACAAAGGAAGAGAGAGGGTTGCCAGAAAAAAAAAGGACTTATGAGGGTTCAAACCAAGTGCTACCATCTTTATCATACCAGGTTTTTCACGTTTTCAAATATTAATTAGTTCACACTTTGGCTCTTGGGAAAGTGATGTAGAGTTGTAATGCACAGCGGGGAGCACCCACATAGAAAGGAAATTAAAATTAAACTTCCTTTGAAAGATATCGGCAAGACTACCTACTGTCGGCGTAACCTTCTTTACTTTCTGCCGATGCTAAGACTCATGCCGATATATTCTCCATTGGTGACATTTTCCAAATGTCACTCCGATCGGCAAGAACACATGATATCGGCTTCACAATCTTTTGTTGGCCCAACGCTCTTCCTCACGCCGATGTGCTAACCATCGGTGAGACTCTGCCTTCGCCGTGACTCCCAACTTCTCCTGCCGATGCAAGTCTCATGCCGATACACCTAACAAAGACTTCCTTGTCAGCCAGACTGTTTCTCCCATCCTCCGATGTCATCGATGCACCTCCGCTTCTACCTTCCGTCGGCCAGACTCTTCCCGATATGCTTTATATCGGCAACACTCTGCCTTTCGGTAAGACTCTTAAAGTCTTCCCCGATGGGTAGTCTCCTATCGATGAACTCCCTATCAGCGACACTTCCCCGTTGTCACCCCAAAGCACAAACTCCTTATCGCCAAGACCTAGAACTATTGGAGAAAACCTTGTATCCTTTGCCGATATTCCTGGTCACACCGATGCCTTAGACCAATGCTATCATCAGTGAGACTTGCCAATGGTCACCCCGATCTACTCCTTCGGTGAGACTTTCACCGTCGGTTGAACATAACTCTGACACACCGATGCAGAATCTCACGCCGATGCTTCCTTCGTCGGTGACACAAATGGAACTTATGCCGATGCCTTCAAAACATACATTATTGACTTATTTTGACACCCGAACTGGTCAGCGATACACATACAGATACAACTAATGGATACACACAAAATGCCCCTCATGCAAATGCAATATATACACAAAATGCACAATTCCTCCTCTGCAACCGTTATAACTAAACAACACAGACGAAATTGATTCCTACAGAATAGAAAACAAACTTAAGAACACGGAGGTCATTCATGTAGCAACGGTATACACCAAGGAGATACTTGGTGTAGTTTTGTAATTTCAAATGAAACAAAATTGAAAAAAAAGGAAAACTATTTTATAGATCCATTCCACTGATTTCACAGAAATCCACCAGTGGAATGGATTTATCCAGGTATCTCAATCACAGAAAGAAACTAATTCAAATCCTACACAAGTGCTGTACAGATTATATGTATTGAACAATTTTCTAAAGAATATCTACGCAGAAACTAGACAGAAAAGAACGAATTGTAGAACTTCTATTCCTTCTTCTTAGTGTTTTTGAACCACATTCAACTGTTCGACAAAAACCAAAAATACACCACCCCTCCTCTATTCTAGAGGATTTTCCTATTTATCTTTCCCAACGGTGAGAGACCGACATTCCTCTCTGTTTCTGGGATTTGAGTTTACCAAGATTATTGGTAGAAGCCCCTAATTAATTACATGACATCTGTTTTGCATGGGACAACAAAACTCTTAATGTTAAGACACATTGATTAACCCTTCCCTTAATCCAACTTGTCTAGAATGTCAAGTTTGGAGTTTACAAACATGAAATGCCAATATAAAATGTTACATTTTGAAGATGCTATGAGGTAGCATGAAATGTCTAAAACATATTTAAGTCTTGTTCTTCTCCTTCTTATGCATATTTATATTGTTGAAGGGGTGCTCCTGCACCATAAACATAAGAAGGAGAAGAACAAGACTTAAATATGTTTTAGATATTTCATGCTACCTCATAGCATCTTCAAAATGTAACATTTTATATTGGCATTTCATGTTTGTAAACTCCAAACTTGACATTCTAGACAAGTTGGATTAAGGGAAGGGTTAATCAATGCGTCTTAACATTAAGAGTTTTGTTGTCCCATGCAAAACAGATGTCATGTAATTAATTAGGGGCTTCTACCAATAATCTTGGTAAACTCAAATCCCAGAAACAGAGAGGAATGTCGGTCTCTCACCGTTGGGAAAGATAAATAGGAAAATCCTCTAGAATAGAGGAGGGGTGGTGTATTTTTGGTTTTTGTCGAACAGTTGAATGTGGTTCAAAAACACTAAGAAGAAGGAATAGAAGTTCTACAATTCGTTCTTTTCTGTCTAGTTTCTGCATAGATATTCTTTAGAAAATTGTTCAATACATATAATCTGTACAGCACTTGTGTAGGATTTGAATTAGTTTCTTTCTGTGATTGAGATACCTGGATAAATCCATTCCACTGGTGGATTTCTGTGAAATCAGTGGAACGGATCTGTAAAATAGTTTTCCTTTTTTTTCAATTTTGTTTCATTTAAAATTATAGAACTATTCCAAGTATCTCCTCGGTGTATACCGTTGCTACAGGAATGACCTCCGTGTTCTTAAGTTTGTTTTCTATTCTATAGGAATCAATTTCGCCTGTGTGTTGTTCGATTATAACGGTTGCAGAGGAGGAATTGTGCATTTTGTGTATATATTGCATTTGCATGAGGGGCATTTTGTGTGTATCCGTCAGTTGTATCTGTATGTGTATCGCTGACTAGTTCGGGTGTCAAAATAAGTCAATAATGTATGTTTTGAAGGCATCGACATAAGTTCCATTTGTGTCACCGACGAAGGAAGCATCGGCGTGAGATTCTGCATCGGTGTGTCGGAGTTATGTTCAATCGACGGTGAAAGTCTCACCGAAGGAGTAGATCGGGGTGACCGTTGGCAAGTCTCACTGATGATAGCATTGGTCTAAGGCATCGGTGTGACCAGGAATATCGGCAAAGGATACAAGGTTTTCTCCAATAGTTCTAGGTCTTGGCGATAAGGAGTTTGTGCTTCGGGGTGACAACGGGGAAGTGTCACCAATAGGGAGTTCATCGGTAGGAGACTACCCATCGGGGAAGACTTTAAGAGTCTTACCGAAAGGTAGAGTGTTGTCGATATAAAGCATATTGGGAAGAGTCTGGCCGATGGAAGGTAGAAGCAGAGGTGCATCGGCGTAACATGAACATCAGAGGATGGGAGAAACAGTCTGGCCAAAGAAGCGTGTCTGGCCGACAAGGAAGTCTTTGTTAGGTGTATTGGCATGAGACTTGCATCGGCGGGAGAAGTTGGGAGTCACGGCGAAGGCAGAGTCTCACCGATGGTTAGCACATCGGTGTGAGGAAGAGCGTCGGGTCAAAAAAAGATTGTGAAGCCGATATCCTGTGTTCTTGCCGATTGGAGTGACATTTGGAAAATGTCACCGATGGAGAATATATCAGCATGAGTCTTAGCATCGGCAGAAAGTAAAGAAGGTTATGCCGACAGTAGGTAGTCTTGCCGATATCTTTCAAAGGAAGTTTAATTTTAATTTCCTTTCTATGTGGGTGCTCCCTGCTGTGCATTACAGCTCTGCATCAGAAAGTAATCATTGTGTTTCTCTTTCCTTGATAGGATTTGCTTTGATTTAATTAGATTAACTTTGCTTTGATTCAACTAGATTATCTTTGTTTTGTTCATTGGATTACATTCATTTCAATTCTTGCAATTTTAAATTCTTATCTCAAAGCTTCTAAGCTTCAAGCCATAGTGCTTTGTAGCATTCTTATGCCTGTTTGTTTTCCAAGCTTCCATATCTTCCATTCTATTCATTTTGTTCCCATCTTCACTTCTATTGCCAAGAGGAAGACCCCACTGTTGCAGAGGAAGAGAGATGGTTGCCAAAAAAAGGACTTATGAGGGCTCAATCTAGACACTGACATCTTTATCATACAAGGTTTTTCATGTTTTAAAATAGTAATTAGATCACACTCTGGCTCTTGGGAAAGTAATCATCGTGTTTCTCTTTCCTTGATAGGATTTACTTTATTTTAATTAGATTAGCTTTGCTTTGATTCAACTAGATAGTTTTGTTTCATTCTTTAGATTACATTCATTTCAATTCTTGCAATTTTAAATTCTTAGATTAGATTCAAATCGTTCCATGAAAACTAAAAAAACATAGGACTAGATTGCATATTGGAAAACTCATATAGTTGCATATATATTTCAATTCCTAGTTAATTAGACAACTTCTTTCATTTAAATTTAGAAAAAGGAATAAAAAATCGTTTGCATGCATAGATTAGATTGCATTGCATGAGAAAATTAGAAAAACATTATGAAACTTAGAGAATAAAACCCTCGATCTCATCATGAGGTACACATCAAATCAACTCAAATAAATCAAACAAGAAGAAACCCTTGATTCTATCACAAGGTAGACATCAACATCATACACATTCAATGACAAACAACACTTCCCCTATTGTCAATGTGCCCTAGCATTAGGTAAGATTGAATAAAATCTGTCCTTGACAAGATTAAGGAAAACTTTCCCCATCCAATTCAACAATTGAATGCATAACAAACAAGGGAAGAACTAGAACATCAACAACGAATTAGAGATCAATAAACCTTGATTCAACAGGTCTTAAGAGACCAAGAAAGGAAACTAGAATGACAAAGACTTCTCAATGAACAAAATAACCTTCGTGCTAGGCTAGGGTGACTTAGGACTCATGACCCTTCAAGTTATATAATTATCACAACTACAACAACAATCAAATGTCTCGACAGAAACAACCATCAGAACATACACATAGCACAAAACCCAACAACCATTTGCGATGTCTTGCTCCCTGAAGAAAGAGAGAAGAAGAACCCCTCAGTCCCACCTCTGCTCAAATGGCTCTTGCCACATGAGTGGGAGTGACTGGGAGGCCGCCTTTAGAAAGGAGGACGATTCATGTGTTGTGATGGACTGTGACCCACCCGTAAAATTGTTTGCGTCACATTCTAAACAATACATGCCTAAAGGATCTGAACGCACCCTAAGGACTCCAGCATGCCTCATGGACTCTAGCATGTGAATGGGATGTTAGCACTTTGTGTGGGCCCCATCTGGCACCAAAGATGAGAAAATAAGCATTTTAAATTCAAAATTTTCACTCACCTCATGCATGGCGACTCCCTGCTCAACGTGCTCCCTAAGGGCATCCAACCTCGACGGTCAAAAATCTCTTCTGCATGGCATTTTGGCTCTCTAAGACACTTGGGTGCTCAAATTTTTTTAAATAAGGTAAATTCAAATGAATAGTAAAATTGAAAAATTCTTACTATTTATAGTAAATTTTTAAAAAATCTAAATTTTATGTAACCCTCCTTTCATAAAAACCTCGATAACTTGGGCCTGCAAACTTTGGCCTGCAAACTTTGGTTTTACACCGTTTGTTGCATTGGAATCCTAGTTTTTCCCTCTTTCTTACCATGTGCTCCTTCCTCTGATGTTATTTCACTAAATAACTCTATGGAGGACATATTCATCACCCTTTTCAAAGAATTTCAACGCGGTGGATTTCTCTCCTTGTTTCTACCTATCCGCTACTAGGAACAAACATGTGGGGCATATGTCCACCCTTATTTTCATTTCGACTCATCTTCTCCTCATTTTTATCTCAACATTTTAGAATTTCCCTATTTTAGCTTTGATTTTGAACTAACATATTTTGATTTTACAAGATTGCAGTACCTAATGATGTGGTATTACATATTCTTGGTATGGGGGCATGATTTTCTCTCTTGATGAATTTTTGCGGTCTCTATAGTATCCTTTTGGGTGCCCTTTATATACTTATTTATCTTCAGCATTTCAACTCCTATACTTTAGTGTAGCATATAACTTAGTGTCATCAACTCAATAAAGTTGGGGAAAAATGTAACGTAGAAAATTACGTACCCTCGCAATTTCACGTTGTGTTTTGACTCTTTTTAGTGTCCACTCCTATAGTATGTTTCTAGGGCCACTCGAGCCTAACCTTGGCCTATTTAACCATCACCAAGGTTTTCTAAAATCAAATTATATGTTTATTTCTCTTTGCTTTTGAGAACACATGCTAAATATTGTTAAATTTTCTGAGGACGCAAGTGCGATGTGCAGATGTCCTACACGTCCCCGCGACTCTACGTGTCATGTTAGCGTCTCGAAGATTCCAAAATTCAAATGGTTGATTCTCCCTCCTTGTCACTCAATTGCATCAGTGGTAACGCTCATGCAGCAGTGAAACAACCCTTGTAACCATGCCCGACCTTAAGGATTCCTCATTCCTTTATGCAAAAGCAAGATTTGGAAAACACTCTCTCTTCTCTCTCACACACACATTTTTGGGAAAAATACTATAGATTGTTGAAGAAAATTTGTTCTTGGCTCACATAACAGAAGCTATTGAAGATTTCAGTGCTCTTCTAAGTTGCAGTGCCTTCTCTTTTAGCTTTGTGGGGTTTCTACTTGGAGATTGTGCATTGTGGAGGATCTCTTCCAAGGGTTTGGAGTTGTTTACACACAGATTTATCCCTCAAGTAGCTTGTAGCCTCCTCCATTGCTTTACAATCTGATAACATTGTTTCATTACCAAGAAATAACGTTATTTGTTGGTTTTATTATGTATTGCTTTGTCTATTCATTGGCAAACTTGTGGTGTAGACCACCATCCTATTTTTCCTATGTACACTAAGGTATTCTTCCGCTAGACTAGGGTTGATACTTAGTTTTTATTTATTTGTCATTGTTGTTATTTCCTAGACACACTTAGGAAATAGGAGCACACATGTTTATTTATCTTTTTCCATATTATTTGTCCATGGAGGTCGAAAGACCAACATAGGGGCTTGACCTGAAGGCAAGCTGCCAAATAGCCCCAACCATTTTTATTGGTCTTTGTTGTTGCAGATATTTGAAGAGATTCAGCCATACAAGGGTTTGATAATCTCTTCTCCTTTCCTTTCTTTATTTAATTCTATCATTAAATCTTCCTTTACTAGTTGATTTAATACATTTATTCATTAATTTCATGATTTATTACATTGTTGGGTCCTCATTCTAGTTTTGTGTGCAGACTGGATAAGTGAATAAACTAGGCAAGACTTCATAGTAAAGAATTTCTAGGTTTTGTTGTACAAATGACATGTGACACGCAGACGTCCGCGCTACACACTGGTGTCCTAGGCCAATACTCCTGTTTCGATGCCAGGTTCCTCTGTAACTCTTATTTTCTATTTTGTATTTGTTTCTATAATTTAGCATCTAGATTTTCAAATTTTACGGTTTCATTGTTGTACCTTGGTGCTTTTGCTTATTGCAAGTAGTTAATTTCTAAGCGTAAAGAAAAAGTAGGGTCTAGTTGGAGTTATTCTGTTCTTCCTGATTGGATAGCAATAGAGTACACTTCTTTGAAGCTAGTTAGATTCTAATGCAATTGTTTCGAAATTGATTCTAGTTAGATAGCATTACCTAGTCTTACATAGAATTTATTTTTTTCTACATTACGCAAAATATTCTTGTTTTTATGCTTATATGATGCTACTCTTTAAATTCTTTTTATTTGACAAGTTTCCATGGTAGGTCAGTCATTCCAAGGGAGCATGTTCGAATAATTGATATTCATATCCTTATCTACATCCTTTTTATGAGTGTGTGACTAAGTTTACTTTCATGTTGGTTATCTAATATTACTTCAACATGCATTCTCATGGTAGTTTACATGCAAGTCAAAGGGGTAAAATGTAATGGTGAAAATCACATAGTTTTGCACTTTCCCCCTTCATTTTGGACTCACTTTGACCCATTTATTCCTTATGATGAAGGTGCAAGTGGCATGATTTTTTTAAAAGTTGGCACATAATTTGAACCATACCTATTTCTATTTGCACTCACTCCCAAGGATCGATCTTGATCCCTAGCTTCATCCATCTCCCATGCTAGGTCAGATCTATGATTGTGCAAATGGCTTTGGTTAGATGTGTAGTTTACAAAAATAATCTTTAAGCTTTTCCTTATGTTATTTGGAGTTGTATTTAAGGACTAACCCTAGTTCATTTTTAGGGATCTTAGAATCATTTAAAAAAACATTCAAAATTCATTCATTGGCATAGTTAGAGCATTTATTATTGCATTACCTACCTACATCAACATCTAGGAAATTTGCTACATGTTTTCTTGTTGCCTACAATCATTTTATGATGTCATTAACTTGACATCCTTATGGGGTAGAAGGCATGAGTTTCCACAGTTCATGACAATAAATTTGAGAGTGCTTCTGGATTCAACTGTGTATGTTTTTTATTAAAAAACATACACAGTTGAATCCAGAAGCACTCTCAAATCCTTATGGGGTTTGACACGAGGGAGATATTATCCTTATCATGTGCAAACTCCCGACCACACAAGCAAGTTTTTATGTGAAAACACATACAAATACTCAAGATAGATTGAAGGCTAACATTCAGAGATTTACAGAGATCAAATCCATGCATTGATATCACAAGCACAGTTGCACAAGTTGGATCCATAGGTACACACTCAATTCCTTAGTTGCGGAAATGACCCATAACGATAGATAATGAGTTTACAGATTCCAAAGCATCCATCCAAGTATCATTGAATTTCTTGCACATTAATGAATCACTTCTAACTATTTGTCACAACACATCTACATCGTATTTTTCGACTAAAAACCATTGTTTCATTTACTTAATTTTCCATACATTTATTTCAATATATTTATTAATCACATGAACTCTCTTTTATCTAAAGTAGATTCTTAATATTCATGTAATTTACATGATTTATGTATAAAGGATTTTATTATGGCTTTTCAATAAGACAAATAATTAATTTTTTTTTTATGCAATTCCTTTATATATAAACTAAGTTTCATAGTGTGATCCATAATCACAATAGTAACTCTTGAGATTTTTTTGGGGGAGTGACTTCTAACTAGTTATTACTTTCTAAGCTAATGGATGGTATTAAGGCTTAAATTTTGAAAGGGAAAGGAGAACCCAGCATGCACCTTACAACATCCTATATTTTACTTAAACATATATTCAATAACTTGATGCAAGCACATACTACTATGCCCTTAAAGAGGAAACAGACATAGTTGATTTCTCATCTCATTAACCCTTAGAGGAAAGATAATGTAACTTGTAGATCTATATAAATTTCAGCAACATAACGACATATAAATTAATACTTTAAGAACACAAAAAAAAAAAGAATAGAAGAAAGATAGACATAAGAGAAGAGACACCAATATACGTGGGGAAAACCCTTTTGGGTAAAAAACCCCACCCTCCAAAGCATCAAACCAATGTATTAATCTGCAACAACAAACATGTTACAATACACTTGCAGGCTCAAAGCCTTAATATGGAGATTTACATCTTGCTCTTCTGGAGGAAAAACTGACAGCATAACCTTGCATAAAACTCTTCTCACATAAACTTCTCCTCAAGCCTTCAATTTATAGACCTCTCACAACCAAGAAACCATTCTGTGGTTTTCAAAACCATGTGTGAAACTTCTCATGAGGTGTAGTGCCCAAAAAAGTGAGATTCCAGTCTAAAATTAGGCTTTCACGTCTAAAATATTCTCCCCTATTTTTGACCCTTACAATTGTCATAGAATCTGTCATAATATCGCTAAAAATAGTCCTTCCATGATATACTACTATGTGGGCATCTTTGGATAACTAATATTTCAATTTTCAAGGCACCGACATGTGGCAAAAGTGCCAATTAAGAATTCAAACGCCCCTACATTATTTTGGAGCTAAATAAAAACAATAACTGACTGTGGGAAAATATTAAATACAAAATAATGCTACAGGAAATATGCAAGGTTAAGACACCTCATTTCCCAACATTCTCCCACTTGTCGAATACCTTGCAAGAGCTAGGGGATACACAACCAGTCTGTGAACAACCAAGGTTACCATATTGCCTCAACTAAACTCCATTATGCTCACGAGATTTACAGAAGCACTTGTAACATCTTCCCAGTGATCATCAATACGACAAAAAGATTAGAATTCCAAAAACATGATGAAACACTAAATGTCACATAGACACACCAATGTATCCAGCTTCAAACCCGTTACTAGAACACAACTCTGAAGTCCAAACACCTCCAAAACAAGATTGAGCATGAATGCACCAGAATAGTTAGAACAACAACCACAACTAGTTGTTTACATCTAACTAAAAAAACCCACTATTGATAGAACTTATGCACATGACATATCCAGCCTATACTGCAACTCTCATCCCTATGTAATCCACTATCCTGCTCAAAGTTACCATCTCCCATGATAACAAACACACCAAAACCATTGATGTGCAAAAAATCTAAATACCATTGATACTACAGTCCAATGAAAAATAATCTACCAAAGACATACATAAATCCTAGGAATCAAACTGCATGAGCAATGTTAACCAAAGCATCACAATATCTACCAATCCGCACTTACATAAAAGTGTGGCTTATCATCAAATCATGTAGTACAAAGAACAATTACAATGATCTGCAAACTGCAACCAACCTGTTGTAAAATAGAGCATACTTCCACCAACAGTTTTATGCTCTCTCTCACCTTTGATCTCATCCACTTCTCCCAAGTCCTCCACATCTCAAATGATATACATTAAAAGAACACATACTGTTGCTAAAAAAAACAAAGTACAACAATAGTAGATGACCAAAAACCTAGTGATCATACTAGATGAATAAGAACCTCTAGGAAGAAACATGAGACCATAAAGAGAAATTGCAAACCATATCATGTCCTTCTGCCAACACCACCAAGTGCTAAGTTGTGCCAAGTAAGATCTCCTTCACAAAACCCCAACTGAAAAGCCTTAACAACACCCAACCGTTCAATATCATTAGATCAAACAAAACATATATATCTCATATAACCAAAATGGATGTAAGCTTCTAACCAAAGAAGACCAAACTCAAAGAAAAAATCCATTCCAAAAATAGGAATACAGCCTAATAACATCTCCAAAAACTTCTCATAAATCAAACCATATACCTAAGGAGATAACCATGCCAAGTAATCCTCAAATGAACCCTCCAAAACTAGAAACTATAGCTCAAGATCCATATCCATGAGAAATCAAAGCATAAAACAAAATGAATTTGAAATAACATGGGCAATACCTATCAAATCATTTTTTTTCTAGTGAAATGAGAGTGGGGAATGAGAATGATCCACTGAGATACTCCAAGCCTCATAGACTCTCTCTAAGAACAATATCCTCTCAGCTCCAAACATGAACTCATGTCCATAACACGTGAAGGGTCCTTGATCTTTCTGCTAAAATTTCACCATTCCAACACATGATCCCCATAAACAAGAGATCTCTAGCCTCACCTAAGTTCTCTCTAGTATCCATGAGCATCCATCAAACAGTACATGTCAACTTCAAATGCATCCTGCAAAATCATGAAGCTTCAAGCAAATGATTAATACTCAAAACCAAAGAGAACTTTACCAGACCACTGTCAAAGCTCCCACTGCACGTATGCAAAATCTAGGAACACACATGACATCATGATCTAACATCTCCTTCTAGGAGATCACTACCTGCTCTAATGAACATATCTTCCAAAGGGGCACCATCATGCCAAAACTCTAATCTAGAAGCAAGAATCCATCATGGCATAATACCATCTCCAATCTCATGAAGATAACTATCCTCCAACAATGGAACTCAAGATGTCAAAATAATTTCATAGCATATAAGAATCGTAATCCAAAAGCCTTACCATGACACCTATAACCACTGTAGAAGATCATCCATCACCAAGTGATAGACTCACATCACTGCCAAAGCTCCCACTGACACTGTGATACCAAGCTTATCAAGGCATTGTGATAACCATCCTCTCAATGAAGATAATCCATGGCTCTAACACAATCAAATACTTCACCTGCAATATCATAAGTACAAAAGAATGAAATAGAACTAAGATCTCCAAGTCAAGAAGATAAAACCATCACTGTCAAAAGCTCACACTAAACTATGTAACCAAGCTATCCATGACATTGTGATAAACATGCTACAAGTCCTAATAACCAGCTATCCAGGCACTTTAATCATCCATCCTCTCATCCCAATGCCACATACCAATGCACAAATGACCACAGACAAGGCCAATTAATAAAGTCTGCATAAATACTGAATCAATCTTGTGGATATAGACAGTTTACATTCGAGTCATCCCACTGCAATCAAATAGGTGACCAGCCCACAAAACTACATAACTCATAGATCCCAAACATGAAACATGTAAACTCATCTTCACATTAGTAACCTGCAAACTGAGATAACAAAAAGATAACATGTAGACCACAAGACTCAAATACCAAATCAACAACAGATATGATTTGCCAAACAAGTCCACATATAAGTAACCATAGTCAAGGAACCCATCAAGCAAATACTATAGAAATGATGAGTGACTAATCACATACCAACATCTCTACACTGATAAAGCTACAAACCTCCTCACACCATGCACGAAGCATACATGCAAACCTACAACTATCTTACATCCAGAAATAACCACAAGAATGCATAATTTGAAAATTAGTTTATCCGCAAATCGACAAAACCATAAGTTTTGATTAACCATGTAAAACCTGCAAAACCACCATGTCACTGACATACATGTGAATCAATATCCACTTATCATCTGAAGACCCATAAGTCTGAAAACCACCATAATAGTTAAACTAGAATAATAGAATAACACAGATAAGCATAACCATAGATTTTGAACGAAAAATCTACAAAACCCTCAGATCCAACCAACATGAAACTGAGACATGCAAGTACAACCAACCAAAAGGAAGAAGAGGTCCAAGAACTCCAAGCCTATTTGTAGGCCAATTCAACAACCACCACCATGTACAAGCATATGGAGGAGCTAGGCTATTCAAGAAGCTTTCAGAGCATCCAATGATCAACTCCACAACCTACATGCATTCAAGGTTAACAAAATAATGCCTTCCAATGCTAGGGACTAAAACCAAGCACCCAACATAAGCACATCAAACCATAGTCATGACAACCCAAGTTTCTCCATGTGATCAGAGAGCCAAGAACAAACACTCAACATGAATACTTTGTTGCAAATGACCATAGAATGAAAGAACATAACCACCATGCATGAGGGTTATTACATACTATCAAACAGGAGCTCCGGATCAATATCATATTAAATGTAACCACATGATCAACTTCATAATACTCCATCCTTCAAATGTCTGTTGTACCCTGAGAACAAGATCAATTGCAAAACTTCCACTCAAACAAGGATTAACAACCAATTCCTTCCTACAGAGTCCCTCAAGCTTTCCAAACAAATAAATCACAACAGAAGAAATTTACCCAGAACTTTAAACACCACAAAAGCAACGCATGCAATCTTATGTAAAAATGGAACCACCGTAACTCTGATACCAATTGAAAGGGAAAAGGAGAACCCAACATGCATCTTACAACATCTTATATTTTATTTAAACAGATATTCAATAACTTGATGCAAACACATACTACTATGCCCTTAAAGTGGAAATAGACATAGTTGATTTTCCATTTCATTAACCCTCAGAGGAAAGAGAATGTAGCTTACATATCTATATAAATTTCAGCAGCATAACGACATATAAACTAGCATATCTATATTTAAAAAACATATCTAAAATACGCTGAGAGATATCCTTCTTGACGGGCTTATTCCACCTATGGGTGGCAAATTGATTAAAAATAGGCGCCTCGAGAAGGATATCTCTGGGCGTATTTTAGATATATTTTTTAAATATATATATGCTAGTTTTATTTTATTTTCTACATAATAAAATTTAATTTATTTCTTTTTTAATGGCTCAATATTTTATAAAAATAGTGTCGTAAAGTAATATTTTATAACATTATATTTTATTAGGTTTCTTTTTATTACATATAAAATAATATTATTTCGAGGGTTAAAATTACTTGTAATATTAATTTTATTTTAAATTTATGTTGTAGAAAAATCTTGGTTAAAAGTGAGGATGATGAATTCTAAACCCCATAAATTTACAATAAATAATGTTTGATTGGGTTACTATGTGTATATATGTTTTGAGTGAATTCTAAACCTAACAAATTATAGTGCCATAAATTTATGGTAAATAATATTTGATTGTTTTACTATTTTTTTTCCACTTTTTTCAAAGTTAATTCTAAGCATTTCAGAGTAAATAATATTGGGTTTAATATATTTTTTGGATTTGAAATGGAATAAATACATCACAACTTATGGGCACGTGTTGATATTCCGGATGGGACGTTCCGATTTAAACATAAGATTTGGAAAACGAATATCCACATTATCCACGTCGGAAAACACCCATTTCAGATAACGCCACGTGGCACGCATGCCATCCCAATCATCAGAGAAAAGACATAAATATAATTGGCCTCCAATTCCCGGGGAACAGTGAAAGAGAGGACCCCGCATAGGATCTGGGCATAAATCCCTGTCAAGTAACGGAAGACTTTTAACGGCAACACGACGCGGCGGTGCTTCGCAGTTTCTGTTTCTGTTACTGTTAATGTTGGTCGGGGCCACTGCCGTAAGTATAACCCTGCTTAACGAGTAACTTATTTTCTTTATCACACAAAGAAAGGCGCATCAGGGCAATCACAGGTGCGGAAATTTGATTTGCGGAGGGAAAATATTAGAAAATAGTCTGAATTGATGCGCGTCGAATTTTTATTTCAAGTGGAGCTGATTTCTGCGACGAATTTTCCGGTCTCGCGGCCCTAAATGGTCTATGTTTCGAGGTACTTGATCTGAATTAAAGAGAAAACTAGTTTTTAATTTGTTGAATTTGTTGGAATCCATGGCATTTTTCTTTCAGTAGTTGTTTTGGCATTACTATTTTTATTTGCAACAATTGAGATGTTTTGCGATAGAAAAAGGGTAGTGAATTTGTTTTATTTTTGATTTTTTTTGTGGCAATGATGGTGAAGCAGGGGGTTTAGTCCCAGGCAATTCTATGTAGTAAAGCAAATGAATTACAGCCCTTCCTTAAATCAAACTCTCTTTTCTCTTTTCTTTCATTTGCTTTTTGAAGTTTTCAGATTGAACCAGTTAGCAGTAGCAGTTGTTTGTTTTGTTTTATTTCATGGGCTTACATGTCATGTTTGAGTTGCTGAAATTTGCTTTATGTGGACGTTGTGCAGGGTTATTAACTGAAATGTATTTGGGTTTGTTTGTGGGTGGGTTCCCTGAGTAGCTGTTTAAGGTGGAAAACATAAACTCTGTTTACTGGGCATGAATGTTTATCTTAAATTAAGTTGAAACTGGGGTTTATGTTGTTGATAGTTCAAGTAACTATCTATAATTAAGAATTGAGTTGTATGTAGCAAAAGAACTAGAAAGGAAAGGAAATTAAAATTGTGAGCACCCACTAGAATTGAGTCTTGAGGCAATGCAACGAAGAGGCTGCAAGGTTTACAACTTGTTGCAATGGTGCTATTGCTTTCATAATTAAGTAGCTTCTCTTGCTTTGGAACGAATCTACGAGAGTGCGCAGCAATGAGGGGATCATTTAGTCTTTGAATTTCATCACCCATAGTGCTGCTGCTCCTCTTCTTTACTTTTTCAATTTATAAATGCCCTGTTGCTAGATTAGGAACTCTCCGAATTTCACCAGCAACAGGTGCTCTTTTCAATTCCTTATAAATTTAGAAAGACCCAGTTGCTAGATAAGAGGGGCAATGTTAAGAATGCCCGCTTGCTATCTAAGAAGGGCAGTGACACAGTGTTAAGTCATTGACTTCCATCAGCAACAGTTCTTCTCTTCGTTGCCTTTTATGCTTTATGCTTTATGAAGACCCAATTGCTAGATTTTGCTTTTTGTGAAGAAACAAGGGAAGTTTTCATCACATTCTCTTATTTATGAAATCAGTCATCGTTGGTCTTGTGCTCCGCCATGAGCATTCTAGTTCAGAGACGGCTTGCACTGTTGCCCAGGATTTGATGCCCTATAGGCTACGATGTCTACATTCCCTTTAAAACTCTTCCGGTTTACTGAAAAATTGATTAAGGTAACTTGGAGCAGTGACTGCCAAGGGAGAAGCAAAGAGGTGTGCAGTTTATTGAGGAAGTTTTTCTAGCTTCCAGATATCAGTAAAGCAAGCTTCTGTTTGGATTTTTGTTAAGCTTTTACAACTCTGAGATTGTGCAACCAAAAAACTGTAGGAAACAAGACAATAAACATTTCGCCTTAAAATGTATCCAGAGAAAGGTGTGGCGAGCAACAACGGAAATGGAAATGTTTGGAGAGATGGAAAACAAGAGCATAGTGTCCTGTTTTGTAGAGAGCACTTTAACATTTAATGAGTCTTATTTAACAGTTTAGTGAGTCTTATTAAACAGTTCTTTGTCTTAAACAACAAAAGAAAATGTAAAATCCATTTGACTTGGGTATTTCAAGCATAGGAATTGGTTTCCCTGCAAACTGTTTGCAACCATGTCAATTGAATTGAACTGAACTCGCTCAGTCAAGTTCTGCGTGAGAACATGTTATCATGTTACTCAGTGCTTTTATCAGCCTGTCTGAAGCAGGCGTACTGTCTAGTTCAGATACAAATTACCATGTGGCTGTATATGTCGGGTATTTATTTTGTTTAGGTGATTAGAAACTACTATTCAAATAGAAAATAAAAGCTCAAAGCTATTTGGAAAATAAAAATGTTTTGAGGCGACAATTTAGTGTATGAGAATGTGGTTTTTATGTGTGGAAAGGCTTTAAATTTGATGGTCATTTATGGCCGTCAAGCAAAAGTTTGAGTTACACTTGATTGTCCACTTCCGGATGGCCTCATCAAACCGTACATGGGTGGTAGTAATTATAATATATTGATTTTAGTCACTTCTAATCCTGGGAGGGAATTATTACTTCTATTTTCAAGTTATTGCAAGTTTATGGATAATTTTAAAATAGTGTACAGTAAAATTTGAATTTTCTAAAATGTTTGAAGGAATTATATTTTATGAAAGAAAAAAAAGTTAGAATTTATATAACCATTGCTTATGATTTTTTTCCAATTTTTTATTAATTTTTAACTGAAGTTACTTCCACCAATTTTTTTAAAAAAGTTCACGAAACCATTTTCTAAAAACAAGGCTTCTAAAATTTCCAAGCAACTGCTGCACAGAAAATTTAACCAGCACTGTGCATTATTAATCACACTGTGGGACTACCCTTATATAACGTGACAAGGAATTGTTCATCTGTTATACCTCATTTCCCTTCATATTTAAACTTAGCGTGCCACTCAAAATGTATTGTAAACTGAAACACAGAAAACCTTTAAAGAAATTTGAGTTGTAATAATCAAATCATAGTGAAGACATATGAATAAATTGAAATTTCAGTCACATCCACCAAAAAACCAAAGCAGATCAAAGAACTCGTTCATAAAAGAAAGGAGGTTTTTGACTTAACTAAATTCCTCGGTCTGACTGGGAGGTATAACAAAAACATTGCGGTACATCAGTTCTTTAAAAACAAGGTCAATTACCTCTCTTGAAATCTTTTGTCCATTAATTTTTACCTCCTCAAGGGAGCACGGCTGGCCGAGGCATATTGGGGGATGTGTAATCTTGGGTGAAATTTGCAGATTTATCTCCTTTCTTATTTAGTTTTGTACTTATTTTAAGGAGAGTGTTTTTGATACATTAATATATTAATAAATGTATGATTTTATATAAAATCGGGTCCCTTACCTCATGCCATCTATTTATCTGTTATATTGATTTTTACTGTATGCACACATATCCCAATCCATCCTTCATATTCATACATTTATTATACCTACACATGCACATATTTCCATGTACTTGTCACTTGCCTTGATCTGATCTCTTTAATGTCTAGGGGTATTTATGTGGTCATAGGCTTGGCCCTTTCAAATTCAAATCTTGACGAACTCTTGCCAAATCATTTCTTGCTAAAAGTTGACTAAACACAAATTTGTGGAGTTTATATTGTTATGTCTTTGTATTGAAAGGCATTTAATACATTCATATTAGACATTTTGTCTCATCCTCTCTCCTTCAAGCATTCCAAGGCATATCATTTACATTACAACATTTCAATTGGTGCAATAAAAGGAATCTAGATCTGCATATGCATGATTGAAGAGTGTTGTCTTCAATTGTTTACTCAAGTTTTCTGAGAGTTGACCTAGGAGAAGTGTCCCCTTTCGACACTAATGATAATAAAGAGTGCTTCTGAATAAAATTGTGTAGTAGTTTTTGGATCACACTCAATGATCAGGAAGGGGCTTACTGAGTGTGATCCAAAACATTAATGCAAAAACTACTACATAGTTTTATCTAGAAGTACTCTCTATCAATTTCATGCATCATCAAAAGATTATTCTTCTTACTAATAACAATACTCCAAAAATATTCTTAAGTATCGCTAGTCCTAGATATCAGAAAAGGCTGAAAATGCTGAGGCAAATAAGCCAAAATAGAAAGTAGAGCTACGCATAGTACTAGATCAAGTCTGCAAGTGTAGAACATTTCTATAATCGCAAACTTAACTTCACATAGAGCAAACATAATGTTATGATTTTGAACCAGAGCATAAATAGTGACATTCCTTTTTAGATCCCAAGATATAGTAATTTTATGTCATATCAAAATTTGTTCTCTTCAACCATAAAATCAATCACCATTATTTATTAGATTTATTTTATGTACTTCATTTATTATTTTAAAATACATTAACCATAATATTATTACTATTAAATTAGTGTAAATTAATTATATTTATATGTATATATGTTATTAGATTGAGCTAGATTATAACAGAGAGAAATTATTTTCCTTTTAAAGAGATGTATTAGTCCATTATTTATGGACTATCTAAAGTTTGATTAGATTTGATGGTGAAAGAAAGCATACATTTAAATTTGAAGAGACAAGTACAATATATTATTAAACAATAAATACAAAATAAAAATTATTTTAAGAAGTTTTTATTACAGTTTAACAATCATATAAGTTTTGTGTTTAAATATGAGGAAAAAATGAACATAAAATTTATATTTTTGTAGAGGATCAACGTGCACTTCACAAAAAATAAATAACTTAATATTTATTTTAGTTTTGTTGTTACATGTGTGAATTTTAGTACTTATTTTGAGAGATTATAGCATATAACTAATTAAACTCAATGCCTTGTCTTATCTTTCTACTTGATTTAATTCTTGTGACCTAGGCTTAACTTAAATTCTCCCCTTTTTCTCAATCTAGTCGGAATCACCACTATGATCTTGTCCCCCTTTGTCAAAACTTAGTTTTAGTTTCTTTGAGTTAGACTAGTTTGAAAATTTAATTGTTGTATGTTGGCTTGCATGCGAAACCTTTTAAATTAACACCTAGGATTGTATATTTAAAGGCAAGCTCCTAAGGCATTTTAGATCATCATTGTAATGTACCAAACATAAATTTATGTAAATATGCTTAGATATGAAATATTGTAATGGTTTCAACCAAATGAATATGAAACATACTTAAAAAATCCAAAATACCTACAACACTTAAAATAAATTTGTACTTAAATCCACCCAAAAACTAGACATGCATTAGAATTACGAGATGCTCCTCCAACATGCAAAATAATAATATTTTATTTATTCAAGATGTTTTCCCAAAATAAGCTCTTTATAACTCCCCCACTGATTGCCAACCATTGTGAGTTGTCATAGAATTTTTTTTAACTCCTCAATTGTGAGTTGTCATAGAATTTGTCATAACCCTGTCATACAACCTATCATAAATAAAGATGCCAAATGATTTGGGAGTTACATATGCACCATTTATGAAATCTCACACCTCATTTGGACACTTAAAGAATAATTTAATATTTATTTGACCCATTTTTCATATATCCAAAAATATAATTAATAATGGAGGCCAAAAATTAGTAATTATTTCCTTAGCATTTCCTTTAGCCCATGAGAAATATTGGAATAGACTTTTGGTCCACAAACATAAATTAATTAAAAAGGGGACATTGCAATCATCCCCACACATCCAAAAGCATTCATCCTAGCACATTGAGAGCATTTCAAATAAGAGCATCCCTGCATTAGTAAAGCATTCATTACATCACACATCCAACATTACGACATTGAATTCTTTTCATACACATTGTGAAAAACAACAAACAAAGGGCTTGAGTTAGGCACAAAGAAGTCTATCACTTCAATCCTTGAATATCAAGCCTCCAAAGGTGTTCTTTAACACTACCTTGACCTCATTTCAACTGTTAAATCAAAGGGGTAGAATTTAGGAGTAGGAGATAATGAGAGACATATTCATGGTAGGGAGGACATAATCACAATAGGGAAGGTTATAATTGCACTAGTTATTGAATATGGGTTAAAGGCATTTGCTTCAAGGGTATTGCCATAGATTTGAATTTTAATGTCAAGAGACAATACAAAAGTGTGACAATACCCTGATTTCCATCATCACCATCCTAAAAAGTTCAGTTTTCCATAACCTATTATTTTAGTTCAACATTTACTTGTCATGTTAGTAACTGCAACTCATTTATATTAGTATAGGATTTGATTTGTGTGGTGATTAATCTTTTTTTCTTTAGCTTAGTATAAATTTAGAAAAGAGGATATATTTTATTTCTTCTTAATTATGTAGTAGTATAATTAACAATCTAGGGTGATAAGTAAAACATAATTTTCTATTTATTTTGGGATAAACCCAATAGAACTCTTGAATCTAAAATAGATTATCTATTTCAGTTTAATAAATGATATATTAATTAATGAAGTTAATTAAACCTAAATATTAAACCTTTATAATTTCATTAGGCATTACCAATCATACCTTTATAACAGTTCTTTCTTGGCAATGATATATTTCATTAGGCATTACCAATCATACCTTTATTATTACTAATCATACCTTTATAACCGCAGGTGATAATATTCTTATATGGCGAGATGCAGATCTCTGAACTGATGACTTTGTCTTTGTGAAACACTGTCAAACTGAATGTCGATACTTGGAAGCTTGTAGATGATCTTCTGGTGAATTTTAGAATCTGCAAATCTGGAATTAGATACTTCTCATATGTGTTTACAACACCTCCAAATTGTACATCAAAACAATCAATACCAGAGGAATGCGGATTGGAAAACTCAGGGTTTCTGCACTGTTCTTGACTGAACTTTGTTTACCCGAACTTAGGCAATTCACAATATGTCTTCTGGAGATTTTCAAGACATGAAACTTGGAATCTAGCATTGTGAAATAACTATGTGTAGCATACCAGAACCGCACACCAAAATCTTCATCTACAGAGGAGTACTAGCTGAATCACTGTCACTGCCTTAGTAAACTGCCAACACTTAGTCAATTTGACTAAGTCATTCTTTCCGGACCAAAAATACTATGCATAACCTGTCTCAAGAACTGTTTCCAATCATATCTAGTTGTTGCCATCAATGACAATATCAAATCTCCAACATGTCAGCAGTGTCTCTTGACCATGTTGCCAATAGTTCAATGATTTTTGCCTTCTAAGACTTGTTTTTGTGAGATGTCCCATAAGTAGGACAAGACTTTATGCTTCCACCCTTACACGAATAGAGCATTTTTTAAAATATTAGAGGTCAAATTTTTTAAGCTTGAGTTGTTTGTGTTTAATATTCAATATTTTTTATATGATTGAAAATAAAAGACACAATATTTTTCAATATGAATTAGACTCATTTTTCATCAAGTGCACTTCTAACTTAGTTTATGGAGTTGGTTGTACTATAGATTGGATAATGAAAGTTCACCCCCATAATTATCTTAAAAAAATATTGCAACCAAAGAATCATATTGGAAGAATGAATTAATAATGACTCTAACCATTTAAATGATATCCGTCTATCAACTTTTAAGAGTGCAAAATGACCTCAACAAAATAATTTCCATACAATACACCAAAACATCATACAACTTTGAGGGATTGTCACAAAACAAACAAGAAGGAAATAACTTAGTACATGTCGTCTTCTTAGGTCTAGTAAAACCTAAACCTTACCATAGACACACAAGAGAAGATAAATAGGAATTAAGGCACTCAAAATGTTCATCATGGTCAGAAGAGAAATGTGTTGTTTTTCTATGATGAGTTTACATGGGAAACATAGGCTAAGGACAAAGGCATGACCATAGGGACAACACAATAGCGTGTGCCACTTTTTTGGTATTTTGGGACCATTGAAATTAGGTTTTTTAGCATTCATCACATTCTATAAATTATAAAAAAATAAAATGTCAACAATTTAAGGATGATGTAAACTAATGGTTTGTGGAATTTTTTGTTTATATTTAATTTATATATATTTTTGAATCTAATAAAAGATATCTCTATCATATTTGGTTAATTTCTAATAAAGTGTTTTATATTTTTACTATTTTTTATTGAGTAGCATTTTCTTGTAATGCATAACTTGAACTAAAAATAAAATTTTATTAATTTATTGGATTTTTTTAAATTAAATTTTTAAGTGGTAATAATTGAAATTTAGACCTATATTTCCCTATAACATATTTCTCTTTGCGTACATGTCCAAATTGATTTTTTTCCCCATTGAAATGAGGACAGTAAGATGAAGTGTAGAGTTTTTTTTGAGATTTTTCTAATGGTTAGCTCAGTCAACCTCTTCTTGCAGCCCCACACAAAATTTTTCCCATACATATAATCTTCCCAAGGCCTTCGTTAATTCCTTGTCTCCTGAGAGCATGAGCACATTGGTGACAAAGGCAAAGCAAATTTTTGAGTTAACATGATGACTTGTTGCATCCTCTATGCAATCCTTGCCTAATATATCTCCAATCGCTTCCTAAATGTCTTCTTTTGCATAAGATACTTTGCCAATACCTTACACAAGCAAGCATAAGACACTTTGACAATAAAAGCCATTTGGCGAGCCTTGGAACCCAGTTTGATTACCTCCATTGTTGACAAAGAACAACAAGCAACATAATTAATAAAAGAGGACGAACCCTCCAAACCGCATAGATAAGGCATAAGTATGTGTTCCCTTGGAGATTGTACATTCTTTGAGTATCATAAGTAATGTTTGCCTTTATGTTGTTACTATAGTAGAGCTGTTATGTGGTTAGTCATGCGGGTTGCACTCTTCAATGTTGGAAATTCATATGAGTGATTGGGTTCGTCCTCTTTTCTTGATTTTCATGGTCTTATCTATGCGGTTTGGAGGGTTCGTACTTGTTCCCTTGGAGATTGTACATTCTTTGAGTATCATAAGTAATGTTTGCCTTTATGTTGTTACTATAGTAGCGCTGTTATGTGGTTAGTCATGTGGGTTGCACTCTTCAATGTTGGAAATTCATATGAGTGATTGGGCCACTGTTAGGTATGAGGGATTGGGCCACTGTTAGGTATAATGACAAAGTTGCTCGCATGGATTTATATGATGAGGATGCAAAAGTTAATAACAAAAGTAAAATAGGTGGCAAATTGGAAGGGATTTGATTAAAACTTTTATGGGGCCTACCAACATATAGATAAAACATAATAACCACCATGACAATGGGTTATTTGATTTGAACCTAACCTTGTCTATAAAAATAATAGTGACTACCATTAAATTAGAGAAAATATTTTGTATAATTTGTGAGATCCAAACTTTCAAATCCTAATATTCTTTAACATTTATAAAACATTTTTAAAAATCTCTTCCTACAACTCATTGAAAATATTAATACAAATAAATACAATTTTATTTATTTAATTTTCAAATAAAGATATTAATGATGAGTTATTCTCATCTCAACTACCTAACATTCCCACACAAGCTTATGTACCTAGGTTCAACTCCTCCTTTTTACCAATTAAGAGGTGACCCCACAATGATTAAAACGGAAAAATTAAAATCCTTTTCCCTACAACGTTGTTGGACTTGATTTATAGAAGAAAAAATAATTTTATCTATCATTTGTTAGAAAATAAAATAATATTCCAGCCTTCCTAAAAAGGAAAAACGGTGAAGTCGTCCCCGTCCAAAATAATAAAGGAAATTGGGCAGTGCATTGTCCACGTAGACAAAACAATGCTTCAAACGACGCCACGTGGCACAGTATAGGTCTAGCTGTCATCCTTGTCATCATCCCCACCATACACGATAATTGGCCTTCACTTCCCGGGGAAAAATATAAGACAAGCGCCCCGCAAAGGATTTGGGCAAAGAAACAAAGAATAAATCGCTGTCAAGTAACGGGAGACGTTAACGGCAACGCAACGGGGCGGTGTTTAGCAATTTCTGTTACTGTTAATCCCGGCCACTGCCATAACCCTCTGCTTACCAGCGATAATATATAATTTTTATTTATTTTTCGTTATCCGCCTGAGGCGAACAGAGGCAAAGAGAAAAAAGAAAAGAAAAAAGACGCTTCAGGGCGCGGACAAAGGCTTGGAAATCTGGTTTGCCGAGGGAAAATGTGAAAACCTCTTCGTGCGAATTTTCACCCCTCGAGTGGAGCTGATTTTTGCGGTAAATTTGGGGGTTTCACGGCCCTTAATGGTCTAGATTTCGAGGTATTTGATTTAATTTAAAGAAGACTATTATTTAATGTGTTGGAATCCATTGCATTTCTGTTTCAGCAGTTGGCATTTTATTTGCAGCTTGAAAGGTGTGGTTTATTTTTGAAGGATTTTTTTTTCGTTTTGGTGGTTTGATGCAGGGAAAATGTTTGATGGTGAAACTGGGGGTTTAGCCCCTGGCAATTCTATCTGGTAAGATAGATTATAACCCTTTCTTAAAATCAAGACTGTATTTGCTCTGTTTCCATTTTTAAGTTTTGATTTTGAAAAAGTAGTATTTTGTTGGTTTTTGTTTCACGGGCTTATGTGTCAAGTTCTGAGTGCGAGAAATTTACTGTTTTGTTGACGTGGCACGCGGTGATTAGCTGAAATATATTTGGAATTGTGTGTGGGTGCGTTCCCACTAGAAGCCATTTAAGGTGAAAACATGAGCGACTTTTGTGGAGACTACTGTTTAGTAAGCATGGTTTTTTTTGGTTAGTTAAGTAGAATTGGGGAATTTATATTGTTGATAGTTTGATTATTATCATAATTGAAAAATTGGGTAATTTATTGTTGAATTTGATTTTCTTCAGTTGTTCTTTTTGGTCATTGGAATGGGTTCATGACGTTTATGAAAAATTGGGTAATTTATCGTTGAATTTGATTGTCTTCAGTTGTTCTTTTTGGTCATTGGAAGGGGTTCATGACGCTTATGAAAAATTGGGTATGAATTTGATTGTCTTCAGTTGTTCTTTTTAGTCATTGGAATGGGTTCATGACGTTTTGTTTAGTTTTCTTTTGGATGATGGGTGTTAATGTACTAAACGAGAAGCGAAATAGAAAGCAAAAGAACTTAGTATTGTCAGTTCAGAGCTAAGTGCTCTTAATTGCACCATCGAAGGTTTGTGTGGACCAATGTAGAGATTATGATTTGAGGACAGCGCAATGCTTCTTCTTATGTTGCAACATAAGGAAGAGGCTGTAAATTTGAAAACTTGTAGTATGGTGGGCTATATAGAGTCTGTTAGTTTTGTACGAAGGCAAGAGTTTATGATTGTGAATGGTCTTAGAGGGGCCTTTTTAAATGTTTGAATTTCATCAGCAACAATGCTCCTCTTCGTTGCTCTATGTACTTATGTCGACCCATATGTAGATCAAAAAGTCTTTGAATTGTATTAGTAACAGTGCCCTTCTTCTTTGCTTTATGAATTTTATCAACAGCGAATTGGTAGATTAGAGGGGCATTGTTAACTATGCGATTTTCATCAGCAGCGGTACTCTTCTTTATTGTTTTATGGTTTTTTCAAGGCCCAGTAGCTAGATTTTGCTTTTTGTGGAGAAACAGGGAACCGGTTTCTCAATTAGTGATATTTTGGTTCTATGCACTGTAGGGACATATAGTTCAGAGACGGATTACAGTTTTTTAAACTCGCAGGACGTTATAAATTAATTTCATGAAATCTCATGTATTCTTGAGGATACGGTATGACACGTTCAGCCTATTTAATTGTACCCACTGACTGGAGTGAAATGTTTTAAAAGTGGGGATCTTTAAGGAAACCTTGAGCATTGGTTTGGCAAGGGAGAAGCCCAAATGTGAGCACTCTACTGAGTAATTTTAGCGGCACATATTTGGGGCTTCTAAAGTTAATGCAAACGTTTTTACCTTTTTTTTAATGACTTGACACTAAACTTTACACCATGACTTTGTATGCAACAAATTGTAGAGAGCAACGGTGGAAATGTTTGGAGAAAGGAGAAACAAACCCAAATGTAAAATAAAAGCAGTCAAAGCGGCGCGCTCTTGTAAAGAGCATTTCGATTTTAGTGAACTTTTATTAAAAAGGACTCGTGGAAATGCTGCTGTGTTTACCTAAATGGTAAAATAAATTTGAGAATACGTATAGTTGAGGATTTGGTGATACAACCGTATATGGTCTTTGAATCGATTGACTCGTTTAGGAATTTGTCTGCTAGCAAGGTCTGTCAAACTGCTCTTTTAGCATGCCCCTAAATTTAATCGAATTGAGCCAAACTGATCCGTTTCAATAGTTATACCATAACCGCTCTGTGTGAAGAAGGTAAATAAGCTATGACACAAATTACAAAGTGCCTGCGTTTTGTTGGATTTGACACAGAAGTAGTTTAGGTAGACATGATACAGTAAGAAGTAGAACTCAGGACTAATCGGAGACCACAGTCCTGGGACTTGCACCTGCACTTCTGCATAATCAGTGAGAGAGAACCACAGTGGGATTTGAATCCAGAGAATCATCATGGCAGACAAGCTCTCCTAGGATGTGAGTTAGTGAAGGCAGAGTGTTTGACCTCCCACAGTTTGGCCTCCTCTATGCCATCAAAGTGCCGTTGAGCCTCGACCTCTAAAAGTTGAAAGGTTTGACAAAAGAGAGCCGGAAAAAAATCACTTTATCTCGATTTTTTAAGAGCCATCCGTTTACTATTAGCTTTCCTGAAATCCTGTATAAAATTTCATTCATTTGTTATTGAAGTGCAAATTGTTTTTTCGTTTGTTATTGAAGTTCCCTGTTTGTTATTGCAGCCGTATTTTGGTTATGGTGGTCCTTTTTTAATTTATATACTTCCTCTGTGTTGGTTTATGCTAATCAATGCTTGTATTCAATTACGTGGTAATTTTTTGCATGCACATTTCGGTTGTATTATTTTGTGATGGCATTTTTTTCAATGCTTTTTTTGTTTATTTTATGCTGAAATAATGAATATTATTTGAATAATGCAATTTGGTCCAAACAAATATTACGCGTGATAGCCTGATAACTATCCTATTGCTAGGGACGGCAGTATGCCAGAATGGGTATTATTCCAATTTATCCTTGTTGGAGTTTGAAATCGTGTCTTTGGTTCTGGTGTTCGTACTGGCCCATGTTGTCGACTATTTTACGATAGCTGCAGGTTACCTATTTTCTATTTCTTTTTCGTCGGGAGTGCTTCTAGTCTCATCCTTGAATTCTACTGTATAAACTTTGTTTGGTTAGGATAATGCGTGGACTGGCCACATTAACAGGTCTGGCATAGCCTGGTAGGCCAAATGGGCTCCAGTAAAGGTAATATATTTCTGGTTATTGAATTTCCAAATTCCATTAAAACCTGGCAAGGGATAGACATTCTTAGCGAGAGATCCGAACAAATTTTGTTTTCATTTTGACTTCAAAATTTATCTAATCTGTTCCAGCAGTGATTCCAAGCTTATGTTTTCCAGCAATGCTTAGCATATGTTTTCCAACAATGTTCAGCTCATGTTTTCCGGCCATGCTCAGCTCATATGTTTCAGCAATGCAAGATACTAGTTGTTTACCTTCGATTGCATTAATTAGGGTCTTATTCATTAAGTGGGCTCAGAGTTTTGTCCTTGCCATCTGTGTCGGGCATTGCAGAGCAACTTGCTGCTGTGAATCCCTGTACGTAACAGCTAAGATTGTTCTTCTTGCTTGCATATGTATCCAGGATTTGCAGTCTGCAAGCTTTTTAGCTTCAAGTAAATGACCATTATTTGAGTTGATAATCTGTCATAAAGATACCACGGGCTTCTTCATACGATTGCTTTTTGGCCTGCCTTCTTTATTCACGTAGTTTTGTGGCTGTAATGCGGTGTGTTATTTGTGCGTACTAATATAAACATTTTTGTTTATGGCAGGAAAACAAGCTCCATCATGCAAGAGAGGTGCAAGGAGTTAACAGGAGATGGGATGCAGGTGCCTAAGCGCAATAAAGAAGAGACAGATGATGCAGATTATTTGGGGGTTCCATTCAAAAGAAGAAGAGAGAATAATTCTTCTTCAGATTCGCTTTTACCTGTTGCAAATATAATTTATCCTGTGACAATTAACCACAGCACCGTAACGAGACAGAATGAATATACAAGTGATTCCTGTAGGAACTGCTCCTCTTCATCTAATGCTTCTGACTCTTCTTATGAAACATTACCATATTTGCATGCGAAAACTAGTGAAGAGAGACAAACAGACAGCAATGGTCCTAGCTCAGAGGTCTCATGGGCAACTGAGACATCCTCTTTTTCTCTAGGGAGGGAAGCTGGAATGAGAAAGACAAATGGCATGGCAAAAGGTGATTACACAGCAAAACAATCTGCAGAGTTGATAGAAATGGATGCACGTGCTCCACTTGTAAGGGGAACTCGTGGGAGAGCCCAAAAGCTTCCTTCTCGTTTCAAAGATTCTATTCTTGAACCATGGAAGAAGGGTCAATCTGAAGTCGAACCAGTGAAGAAGAGCCAATCTAAAGGCTTGAAACGCTTTGAGGAAGGACAAATTCGCTCAACACATTCTCCTTTTCCAGGTACAATTTCCACCAGACAGCCTTCCGTAAAGCTAAAAGGATTATCAGGTGTTAATTTGGTTCACAGAAAGACCCAAAATGGTTACAAAATTCAAGGAGAACTTCCACTTCCAAAGAATGACGATCATACTATGAAATGGAATATGGTTCTAGAAAATAAATGTAGGGCGACAATCCCACAGTGTTTGCAGAGAACATCTGAATCAGCAGGTTTGAACAGTGTGCCGAGCTTTGTGGTTAAAGAAAAAACAACATCTGGGGTTGCAGCAAAGGATTTGCATCCTCTAGAACAGTTTGATTTAGGTGATATAGTCTGGGCTAAATCTGGCAAGCGTAAGGATCCTGCCTGGCCCGCTATAATTATAGATCCTATCCGAGAGGCTCCAGATAAAGTGCTGAGTGTTTGTGTTCCAGGGCGGTTGTGTGTTATGTTTTTTGGCCATTCTTCAGGAAAAGAGAAAGAGAGGGTATGCTGCTATCAGATTACCAGTTACATGTTTATTTTTATGTCTTTTTTAGTTCGCCAACTTTAAATTTCCTATGAAATCACGATTTTTGGTGATTTCTCTCTTGTTGACCTTTTTTCTAGATTTTGGTTTTATGATGGCAATAGGATTATGCATGGGTGAGGCAAGGGATGATTTTTCCTTTCATGGAGTATCTAGAAAGGTGAGTCTGTGACCAACTTTGGACAGCTGCAAGGTTCAAGTCCGTGTTAAGTAATGCATATTTCCACTATTATATTAGAACAACTGAATACAAATATGTCAAGATCGTATGTTTATCTATGCGTATATGAAAAAGAATATGTTTTATCCACGTGTATAATTCTGACAGAAATCTGGCATTTATTAGATTTCAAGGTCAAACGCAGCTAAACAGGAATAAGCCCAGTGACTTTAAAATGGCAATTGAAGAAGCAATTTTAGCAGAATATGGTTTTACAGATCTGGAGGAGTGCCTTCATGATAGTACCTCGAACCAGGGAGCACAAGGCTCTTTGATGGGCCATGGAAATGCTAGTCAAGTTGTTGATGCAGGCAAAACCCAACAGGTTGTACTAAGAAAATAACAATAGTATTGCTTTCTGATTTTTTAATGCATATTAAAGTTTTAAGAATGAACTACAACCAAATTAAATAAGCTGGGTTAAATATCCATGCATTTTGAGTCATAGAATCTCTTTGAAGGAATTCATTTATTCAGTTTTTCAGGGTATAATTTAGTAATTGTGAACGCTTTTTTTGTTTTGTTGAAGTTTTCAATTGCACGGGGCTTGATAATCTCTCTATGATGGCTGTTATTGTGTGCTTGAACTGTGGGACCTTTTCTGTCAAAATTTTGGCGATCTCAAGAAGTATTAGTTCAAACAATATATTGGCATGTCCTACCTTTTTGTATTTCATATTTATTTTAATCGTCTCTGAATTATGATCTACAGAGGGAGATCGGCAACAGAATGAAAACAAGCCTTGAATAAATCAATGTATAATAAAGAACGTGGTAGCACAGTGAAGATCTTCTCAGTATTATTAATGCATCCACTGTAGATACATGTGTGGGCTATATCTGTATTTGATTAGACAGGGTCTAGGTATCTCATACGACTGATACATAATCCTAGCTGTATCACACCAAAATATATTAAAAAAAAAGGCACAAAATGAAAAACAAGAGGACATAACTATGATAAAGAGAGGTAAGCATACATACCGTGCATCTTGGAGCTCATACATTGAGGGCTTTGGCTGCCTTGCACTGTAGGGCGTTTCTTAAGCAATTTAGAGGGTTTCTAGAGCACATTTTTGGCTGTGGAAATCTTTTTTTTTAGTTATTACGATATGTGGGATCCTATTTCTTCCTTCTAAGGTCCTATGTACTAATTAAAATTTCTCTTTATCACATTTCCAAATTAAAAATACATCTATAATCTTTTTTGTTGTATAACCTTTTTTGAACATTTGTGTATTTGTGTGTGTATGTATACACACTGTGTGTATGTTGCACACATTGTATCCCAGCCGCATCATGTTCATGGTTTTCAAAAAATAAAAAGAAAAAGATGAGCAGGAAGTTCATAGAAACCCTGTTTATACGAAAGAGCTATGAGGACAGGAAAGCATTAGTAGTAGCTGAGTGCTCTATTATTGGAGAATATAAAGGTATAATTTAAAATTACAAAGAAGGCTCAAAGGTTAGGGACTGCAGATTAGAGGCGAAAATTTGAAACTCAATTTACACAGAAAAGGTTGGATTGATTAAGAAGTTGATTCAAACTTCAAATCTGAGATGATGGAAGTAGAGTTAAACAGATAAATTCAGGAAAAAGGGTAAGAGGCAAACATAAACCCTGGAAAAGGATCACGGAAGAAAAATGATAAAGGTAAAACCAAGATATAAATTGGAAGATTTTATTTGCGACTTCGGTGGTAAATATCATATTTGACGTTATGCCAAATCAGAATTTGCATAGAAAGGTTTAAAGGCTCTACTCAGAAGAAAAGTTGAAAGGAGTCTAGTTGTAAGGCTGAGGGATTTCTATGACGACTTGGGTTGAGGCACCGCCAGGCATTCTCTCGGTATTAATGCAGCATTGGTAATATGGGCCTTGCGGAATGAGGTTGGGTGCAATTTTCACTCTTGTATTTTGACAGAAAAGGTACCCCATTCTAAGCTTGATAGTGCCTTTCGCCGTGCACTAATAAAGCCTTGGGTGACGTGTCTACCAAATTTCTAATAAGAAAAATAGAGAACATGGAATGTCTCTGGAACATGACAAGAAGTATTTATGCTAACATGGCAAATAGCAACCAATTGATGGATATGTACGTTCAAGCATGTCGAAAATAGCAACAAGGGGAGAAATTCATGGAAACTTAGCTGAAACAGTGAACTAGAGTACATGAGAACAAACAGTGAAATAGAGTACATGAGAACAAATTTGAAGGGAAGAAGTAACAAGCTCAAGATAGAGACGGATACATATTAATACTGCTGATACATATTAGAAGTAACAACAATATAGAAGTAACTGCACATAATATAAGTAATACTGCTGATACATATTCTCATTGATAGGTCTAGTAATTACTCCACAAAGAAGGTGAGGGGCAATTTGTCAAGTATTTGAAGGGGAGAGTCATTCCACGGAGACGTCAATAAATTGAAGAAAAAATTGGCCTGAAAATACCCCAAATATTATTTGTTCACCGAGTCTCAAAGTGCCAACTCGATCTGAAGAAGAAAGAGTTATGCATGTGTCTCTCCATGATTGAGGCTGAATCAAAGAGAAATTGTAGCCTGTGAAGAAAAGAAGGCAGCTTAATGAAGTGTCTGCGCACCAAATTCAACCTGGACATTGCTATGATGGCCATTTGTTTACAACGGACCATACACTCAGAGCTTAATATTCTGCACTCTCTCAACACGTGCCTAGTCAGGAGGCTTTAAAATTGGGGCCCAAATAGAAAAATTCATCGTTGTCGATATAACTTGGAAATTTATGTGAAATCTCTGGCCCTCTGAAGCAGAGAGGAAAGCACATCCTTTACAAAATGGGCAATCCTATAACTGCTACTACGATTGCTACTGTTTCAAACAATATATGGAGATATAACAATTGCGAGGACAAGATACCTTTACAAAGTGGGCAATCGTATAACTGCTCCTATTTCAAACAGTATATGAAGATACTTCAAAAACAAGATTAGGTTGATTTCTTGTTCGATTAATGGGATACCTTTACTAACTTAGCTTAGATACCTTTACTTAGCTAAGATACCTTTACTTAGCTTGACGATAACTTTTACTGATTTAGTATTTATTGGATTACTAACTTAGATACTGCGTTTGGGTCAACACAGATCCATGCAATATTCATATTCATAAGTTAGAATGCAATGGTTTATCGACTATAGATATGAATCTTCCAAGGGAATTTCCAATCAATTTCTTCCAGAAATTTAGGAGGTACAGAGGCTCAACTCATAGAAGAATGGAAGAAAGGGCGTGGCTTATGGGGTCATATTCTAGGAACCATGGTTGCATACAGGGTCTAATTTTTTTCCTTTGTTATTTTACTAAACAGTTTATCTGCTGGAATTTTTTATTTTCCCAACCTGTAAAGTTCTTATCTGCTGGCTTTTCTGAATTCAGTAAGGTAAGCCCATCAGCTTGGAGACGACAAAGCGACGTACTTGATATCAATGGCGTAAGCTCAAATGGGTCGTTTTCATTAGTTTTAGATCCCGAGCCTGCCAATTGTCTGCTCTGTACATGCGCTTCAAAAGTTATATAGCTCTAGATATTTCCATGCGTTCAAATCCTCCACGAAAAGACGTCCATAATCATTTCCAATTAAATTTGGTCTATATGTTTTTCTAATGTCATTTTCACTATATTTTCATACGCTTTTTTAAAAACCTACTCTAAGTTATGCTTTTCCCTGTGCTTTTCAAGCCGGAAAAGATTATTTATTCTTCAAAATTGTCTTATTTTACCTATAAGATTTTTTTTTGGGTATAGCAAACACTTTCAATTAATACGCTTTTTTTTGTTTTTTGTTTTGGGGCAAACCTCTTAATGTTGCAGGTTTTAGTGTAATAATTAGCCCATCAAGCTTAGAAAACGTAGGAAAAGTTGTTTCATGCTTTAAAAAAATATTATTCAATTGTCTAAATCATCTCATTTTATAACAATATTTATTTTTCCAACATGACAAAAACAATTTTGATTAGCACGAGTTTATGTTTCTTGTTGACAAACCCACTACACCTTTTAATATA
Organism: Cunninghamia lanceolata; assembly: GCA_027924645.1. Lineage (NCBI taxonomy): Eukaryota > Viridiplantae > Streptophyta > Pinopsida > Cupressales > Cupressaceae > Cunninghamia > Cunninghamia lanceolata. Next base: position 3,397,704 of record BSBN01001026.1, on the reverse strand, counting down.
ATACAGCTGCAGTAAAATAAAATAACTCTTAAGTAAATTAAATAATTCATATAGACGTTTTTTAGATAAATATATTTAAAATATCTATACTAATATAATTAAAAATACTTTTTAGATAAATATATTTAAAATATCTATACTAGTATAATGCAAGTGCTAGGATAGTTTCTAGGCAATCTATGTTGTCAAACCATATACCATGAAAATGGAAAACATCACATATCTAGGAGTTGCTTTTATGTTTATTTCTACTTTGTGAATTTTAATAGAAACTATAGAACTTCAAAATATTTTACTATTTAGCATAATAATGTTACTTTACATTAATTTGAAAACATCACACATCTAGGAGTTGCTTTTATGCTTATTTCTACTTTGTGAATTTTAATAGAAACTATAGAACTTCAAAATATTTTACTATTTAGCATAATAATGTTACTTTACATTAATTTGGAAGTTGTCTTTTTGGAAATTTTTAACCGCACGTATAGCATATCCATCAAATTAAATACAGTGGAAGGGCAACTAATTTAAAGGTAATAATATTTACAGTGTAATTCTTATGCTATCTCTCTGTCGCCCGTGTGGCATACTCTAATTGGATTGGGACGTCTTTCTGGCCCTTTTTTTTTTGGGCCAACTGCATTTTATTATTTTAAAATCTGTAATTACAAGTTCTGAGCCAATTCTGATGAAAAAAATACAACCATAACAAATACTGATGTAAATTATTTTAGTTTATTTTTCTTAATCTTTGATTATATGTATCGGAAGAATAGATAACAAAGAGAAATATAATAATACAAAAAGAAATATATATCTTTATTATGTAAGCTGACACATAATAACCGAGGACCCTTGTACATCTCTCAACTGACAATGTGGGACTGTGAGAGGACGTATGGACGAGGCCAAAAACAAAATGCTAACTCGTCAAATAAATTTACAACCCTGAGAGAGTGGCTAGGAAAAACTAGTAATAATTAATTATTTATTACTAAACAAGTTTTGAACTTTAAACAATCAACCAATCTAATTAATATTATGAACGGTAAATTTATTTAACATAGGGTTGATAATTAATTAAGTAATTATTAATTATGAATTTTTATAAACGGTTAATAATTATTAGTTTTAATTTTTTGTTCTGTCTAGTTTGTAGGCTGGCTAAAGTTTAAGCCACTTTTCCATCATCTCCCTATCTCTTCTTTTATACTATGGGAAAACTTTATGGGACTTCGATGATTTGAGGCACCCCCAGTATTGGCTTGGGAAGAAGGATTCAGTAGAGAGATCTGAAAGGTTGGACTTTAATTACCCCATGCAATTGTTTCTATCGAAACATCTAGCACAGCAAAATGCAAATTTATTACAAGTCAACAAAATGCAGTGCCAGCAGAAGAATACAAAGTACTGCAAAAGATATGAAAGAAAAACATCGAAGGAGCCATGGTTAGGCACAGGCTGCTGTTGGTCCAGCTCTGGACAGGGGATCCTGACCATTGTTCCGACCTTAGAAGTCCCGAGGCTGACTGTGAGGATTGGGTTCACATCCCATGCCTTCAATGGCTGTATCTTCGGCATTTTATGTGCCGCTTGATTTGCAGGCTCTGCTTCTCACTTGAGCTCAATAGTGAGCTGGCAGAAGGCCAAAGCTAGTCTAGGCAGCTGCTTTATGCAGTAAGGTCTGGGATGCCAGGGAGGAGTAGGTCTCTTATGTCTTTAATAAATATGTTTTTCGGACTCAAAGCCAAAATTTATTGCACTATTTTCACAGTAGATTTGTTTTCGAATTTTATGGCTGGTGAATTTGAACTCGATTTTGTACCAGCTGACACAGGTTGCATGTAATATTCTGAACCGTCTTTGAGAATCTTTAATCTGTCTTCTTTGGTTGGAAATTCAATCACAAAAGAACTTTTGGAGAGCATATACAAAGTACAGACTACTCTAGTTATTGGAAATCTACTTTTCTGTTGACATAGAATTTTACCAAAGTTCGTTAGAAAGAAGAGAGTATTGAATTGGGTCTTTTCTGGAAGGGATTTGCGGTCCAACATTTTGGGACGTGTCAACAATGAACTTCCCTTCCCGAAGGAGTTTCTGCTTGTGGATGTCTCAGAGCTCTGAAAGAGTGAGAAGGACAAGATTGTGACGTGCATTTGCTCAGTTAGGGGACGAGGAACCAATTCACGGAGACAAAAGGGCTTGCAGGAATGCTGTTCTAGTGGTCTGCAGATTTGAAGTAGGATCTACTTTGAGAAAGCAAAACCTCAAACGAAAATGTTTTCATCTCTCAACTTTATTGAAGAGAGCGGAGACAAGGGAACGGAAAGAGGAGTAATAGGGAGTTATAAAGGAAGAGAACAGAAGAAATTGTGGCCCTTGCCTCTTGTGAGAAATAAGCTCCTAATGGGAGTGAGCGACATTTGGGAAACATGGAAGTGACATTCGCTAGCGAGCCTCTGGTACTCTAGAGTCTAGATTAACAACTTTTGAGTTTAGTTACTACTGATTGAGATGGTTTTTTGAACTAGCTTTCTTAGTATTTTTCTATATTTTTCTTTGATAATTATTAATCTGAAGTAGATCAGAATTGCAGATCTTATATCTGCTTTTCTGTAATTCTACATCCTTCTAGTTTTAGTAATAGAATACATATGTTAGTTAAAATAACCGAGATGCTTTTATCGGCTATCTTTTCATATAAGGCATATATCTCTTTAATAGACAACATGCACTTATGGGATTTTCAATTTTTTTTACCGATTAAAAATATTGTTTAAGAAAATAATTAATATTAAAATATTGTTAATTTTTTTTTTCTCCAGGTATATAAGTACAATTAATTTAGACTAATTTAATGGTGTAATATCTGTGGGGTAATATATTCTGAAATTAAATATTAAGTTATGAAAAATAAATTTAATGGCTAGGGGTACTTAACTCTATGACCGAAGAATGAATGCTGTTTGATGAAGATTTTGAATTTTAATTGTTTTTGGCCTGAAAGTGATCTTTCTGCCAGTAGAGTGTCTTTGACTCTGCTGAATCTGTGTTTTGTTTGGAATCAAGTTTGTGGTTGCAGATTCATCCTGTGTGTCCAGATATGACACTGTGCAATGTATGCCTATGCTCTCTGGTCTGTTGGATTCACCTTGCTTGCTTTTGTCTCTTTTTGTGCTTTGGGACTGGTGGTATTTAAAAATACTTTAGAAGGGTTGCTGTTGTGTTTCAAGGGGACATGTTCTCTTAGGTCAGCCTGCAGAAATGAGTGTATGAGATCAAAAACAAGAAGCAAGCACCCTAGAATGATGTATGCAGATTTGTTACTCCTTTTGGTGCACCAAATCCAAATAGTTCACTGTTGGTTGCTCCTTTAATGCTCTAGGATGAGAGAGGATGTGATTATACTTGAGGATGATAAATGAAGGCTAATGAATACCTTTAAATACTAGCACATAACATCCAATTTCACAAAACGTGTAATTAGTCAGCTCAGGGAGGTAAAATAAAGGGTGGTAGTTGGTTAGAACTTGAATTTTGAAAAGGCTCTAGTTTGTGACCATGTGGTCGCCCCCACAACTGTGGAAATGATCTTGGGTGGGCAAATAGTCACAACAAGGTGTATAATGGCTATATTGGGGTAGTTGTACAGATGGACACAATAAATGCAAGGTTTAGTTGATTGTATTGGAGTATATATGTACAAAGAAAAGGTTGGGGCTAAATATGTGGGGATGTGTGTGTATAGGGAAGGTAATGGCTAGGATAATGAGCCCAACTTTGTACAAGATTTTGCCATTTGTCAATATGTACATGCATTGAGGCATCCTCCCAAAATGGGCACAAAACTAAATGGGAAATGACACGAGTATGCGAATTTCACCATTACAAATATAAACATTGTTTTTTAATTAATTAAAGAAATTGGATTGTATTCTAGAGATTTGACTTAAAAAGTGGTCCCATGTAGTGGGCTTTAGGATCTATAATTATGGAGCGGCAAGTCCCATGAGACGAGGAAAAATCTGCTACAGTATACATTAGAATCTTATCCTTGAAAATAGGAGGCTGCCTATGGGGTGGGGCTGGAAATTTCCCCTACCAGCTTAGGGGAATCTTATCCGCACATCTTTGTTAAAAAGCACCGAACAGATAATTTTGGAGGGATTTTTTCCTTTTTAATATTTATGATGTTGAGATGTATCAAATCATGGGACCACCAACTTCCTTAATATTCTCAACTAAATCTCTAGAATTAACTTCTCTTATAAAATAAGCTCCTAATTTTTTTTAACAACACCCATTGAGAAATTTTACGCAGCCTTACAACATGATACCATCCTTGAAGACCATTATTGGCTAAGTGGCCTACTTTGTGGGCATCACTTTGTTACAGCTCAAGTTAAATAATCACAAGAAACCAAACATTGATGAACTAAATGTAAACATGACTACTTTAGATTTTAGTGTTATCACTCCCAATTTATCAATCCACCACGTATGAAATATAATCAAAGAAAACGATAGATACAAGCAAGCTTGAAAAATCATATTACAAGAGGTGCAAGCAAGTTATTTGTCCCATTCAGCAATTAATAATTTCTACAGGCAAAACGTTATCATAGTGATTTTTCAAAAATCTATCCACAAATCATCATGGTACAAAAATATGGATGCAACATGGTGAAACCCAGATAGATTTTTCAAAAATGATAACTTCTGAAAAAATTCTTAGAAATTTAACTACATAAATTATAACAATATATTACTTCCATAATATTCACATAGTTTATGACTAATCACTCTGGAATATTCACATTGCTCAAACAAATGAAACTCATGGCTTGAAGGCATAAAATCTAAAACACATCCTGTTTGATGCCAATATGATGATTTCGTACAAAATCAATCGGTAGAGCACTGGAGCAGCAAATGGAAGGTCCTAAGTTCGAGTCCTAGCTCGAGTCCTAACTGGTCCATATGAGCAACAGCTCAACAGGTTCATTTAGCATTTACCTCTTATCTCTATATAGATTCTGTGGGCTCTCTTCAATCTCCAATGCTTCTTGAATCTTTCGCTCGGTGCAATGATCCACCCTTGCAATAATCGTTGCATCCTTATACTTATTAGGTGTTCGAATTTATTTTAATTCTCTGCTTGTGCCACCTTCTCTTCATGGTTGTAAATGATGTGCGCACAATGTTCCTTCAACATGCAAATGTTTAGTCAAATATACTCCCTTGTATGGTTGTAACTTGTAAGTTTACCACTCCTCCGTTTTCTCTATTCATTCTGACAACCATGGAAACTTGATTAGAAAGCTAAAGAATTTAGTGACAATTCAATTTTACTGTCTAATTAGTCCTTTAGAGATGGGTTATGTCATCTCTAGGAGACAGTTAAATATTAGAATATGTTAATTCTACTAATTTTCAGTTTCTACAGACGGGAAATGACCACAAAAGAGAGTGCAGTAGCTGTGGTGGAAAGATTCCTTCAAAAGTAGCATTGAAACAGAAGAGCAATTTTAATCTGAACAAATCGCTTTGTAAACACTGCTTTAAGGTATATAGGATTATTCATCTCAGATCTCTTCTTTTCCATTTTTGATTCAACACCTGTTCAGAAAAAAATATTTTTTCTTAATGTTTTCTTTTTCTGTAATGCAATTGCAGCTATTCAAGTTCAAACAATACTGTGGGATTTGCAAGACTGTGTGGCATGCTATAGATGAAGGCAGCTGGGTGATGCAATCTACTCTTTATATTTTTCAAGAGGCAAAATGAAAATGGATTGTTGAGATGTGGAAATATGTTAATTTAAAATTTTGCCTAAAAATACTTGAAAACGAAATGTATTGAGACTGATTTGCTAATGTTTTTCTTAACAGGTACAATGTGACAAATGTCAGATTTGGATTCATGCTGAATGTGATAAAATTAGCTACAATCATCTTAAGGTTCCATCATATGTTGGCATCTTATTTCCTTTAATTTTCATTTCTTGAATCTACAGAGATACTTACAAGTGGATAACTTAAATAGCAATTGATCTTTCCTTTTGTTCTATGTGAGAAGGATCTCAAAGATGTCGAATATTTCTGTCCTGATTGCAAGAAAGGATTGGGTATCGAGGCATCTCAAAAGCAGCGGATGACAATTAAGTGAGTGTTTATATGAGCACTCTGATGCCTTAAGAGTGTTTTTTAAAGCATATCAATCAAACCGAGATTGGTTATTTTGCTTATTTAAAGACTGGAAGAAATTGGTGGATTTTCAATGCTTAGATCTGCTATGTTAATGTTTTTAGTGACCTTCTTATTTCCGGAGATTATGATATACATATTTGGATGCAGATCCAGTAAACAAGTCAACTCGATTGCTGTACCAGATCATCTTGCTGTCATCTGTTCAGGGAAGGAAGGAAAATATTTGCCTAAGCTTCATTTGTGAGTTTAATGTTTTTTTTTTTGCTTTTACAAAATCAGTTGACATTTTTACAGTGGAGGAGACACGAGAGGAGAAATTGAACTAGCCGTGTTATATTATTTGAACATATTTATGATGTGATTAGTCCAATTTGTAAAACAGTTGACATATTGTTCAGAAAATGAATCCGATTACATAATTGAGTGCCTGGTTCCATTTATTAAGGGGTCTCAATGACTGATAGCCAGGTCCCTTAATATTTATCATTAGGTTCACCTTTTTACAACACATTTACTATCTTTATGTGAATCATGCTCAATCTGAGGTACACAGCATTTTCTAAGCTCCCTCCTCCTCATAGACAATGTTGGAACCATTTATGAAAGTTGGTGCTTGTAGTTTGATGATAGAGAACTGGAATTATTAAATAAGCATTCTTTCTGGGCGTTTTAAGGTTGAAATAATGTTGTATTTTCCTTTTCTTGACAAGATATTAGGTGTAGCCAGTAGCAATATCACCGGTGACCTTTCCAATTGCTTTTCGATGGTTTATGTTGCAAGTTCATGGTAAAATTATTTAAGGCATTTAAACATTCTCTTCCAAGGATAATTTTTGAAAAGAATATCTCTGCACTGATGGATTTATCTTATGACATGTCTTGAAGCTTGGAACTTTCCAGTTGCCAGAGATTAATTCAGAGAAATCTTCTTCTCAAACTTGAATAGATTTAAACCTTTGAGCTAATTAAATGTCAATCAATTTATCTTTGCCATCAGAATCTGTAAGAATTAATATTCTGATGTTTTTTTTAATAAGAGCTTTACACTGATTATCACCTGTAATGACTGTCAAGGATAAGATTATAAATTGCATCCAAGGATTCTTTATGTACACAATCTGGCTGTTTGCTAACTTTGATACTGAGATAAAAAGTTTACAAAGTCATTTAAGCCCATACGAGGGCTGGTCAACATCTCAAAACTAGCTGTAACAGACCTAGATAAACACCTATTACAAACAAGTAGTAACCAAGACTTAAGAACAAAACCTACAAAGTCTGCCCTACAATATGGGAACCCATAACATTACATTATCACAGGTGTCATTCAAGAGTGTTATTCTCATTGTTCCTGAAGGCCTGGCAGCATCAGCATCATCCTCCAAAGCAATCTCTTTGGCTGTTTTCTTATCTTGAATATCTTGCTTATTGTTAACCGAATTTTTATCCTTATTGTCATTGAAATTCTTAATTTGTTGATCTGGCTCATTTTATTAATATTGCTATTTTTTATTTTATTGTCATTATGATGACATTTAAGTTCTTGAGTAATGATCGTATGAGTACATTATAACCATCAGTAACTGAGGAGCTTGGTTAACATCCTGTCTGTCTTGAAAATAGTCAACTATTATTAATATTGATACATGTTGATAATGTTATTTTTGTAGAATAAACTATCATTTCTCTTGCTGTTACCAAATTACCAGTCATAGTTGTATTTTTGCATTTCCCAGTTCCCCAAAAGTAAATGCCATTCAGATTCATTTGAGAGAAAATAGTTGTGCATAATGTCACTGTTGTTTGCTAACTTGTTTATATTTTAATTAACACAGGTGACATGTCTGTCAAATTTTTGACTAATGCTTTTAACATGCTGGCTTAATTCTTGGAAATTTCCTCAGAATTTTCGTTGTGTCTTTATATGGTATATTTCTTATCTTTCACCTTGATAATGAAATAGTATACCTTAGATAGATAGGTGTCTCTGAAAGAGCAGGAGATCTTTGAGACAGTGAGGGAGGTATAGAAGGATGCGTGGTTTTCAGAAAAGCAGGGGATATCTACAAGGGTTGGGGGGGTTTACAGAAGAATTGAGTTCCTAAAAGGTTAGGGTTTGGTGGGTCATGACTCCTCTGTAGGGTGTAGGGTATGCTCTTAATCTAGCGACTCGATATCCATTTTATGCAAGCTTAAGACTTAATATATTCATTCTCTGCAGTCCCAGTTTTTTACATCCTCATAATCTATAACCTATGGCTTCACTGTCATGGCTTGCAATCTGTAGCTTTTCTCTCATGACTGGAGACATGCAATACTTGCTTACTTAAGTGGGTTTTAGTCCACCCAATGACTTGTAGTTTGCGGCAGGTATGATTGATCCATCGTGGTCAACCATCATCCAGATTCCATACCATACCCCTTCTGTATGCACAAAAAATAATATCCCAATCAAAGTTCTCTGTCTACAAGTCTATTTCTTATCACAAGCGAGTGATATCTTTGTACATCTGGAGACTGTGTACATCACCACAAATATTAACGAAGACATTCTTGTTCTTATTATTTGCTGTGGTTATTTGATGGTGAACAATTTCTTGTAGATAGTTCCTTTCTTTTACATTTGTGGTGAATTTTCATTATGTATTCCAAAATCTTTGAGTTAGATAGGTACAATGGTCAAACAGAATACAATTCAATAAATAGCATGTGACTGACCTTAACAACGCACTTCATTTGTAGGATGCTTAACTTTCTCACTAGCTTTTGGATATGTTTTTGTGGGTTTTTTTCTCGTTTGATAAATTTTGGGTATTAAACACCCTCCACAGCCACCAGGGCATAAACAGGGGCTCCAGGCCATGAGCACAGTGTGCCCTTTTGAGACGGAGAGTGAGAGCATATCACATGGGCATTAGCTGGCATTATCGCCCTGGAGCTAATGCCCATGAACCCTGGGTCTTCATAGTGGTAACAATTTGTTTTTACCACTCAGTCTATCCCGCTGGGTTATGTTTTTATGGTTTTTATTGTTCTTTTCCAATACAGTTAGCTTCATAGCCATTGATGCCACAAATGCAGCACTTCCCTCACAGCTCTTCATGTTTGTTTCAATGGTTTTACTGTTGTATTTAGCTTTATTTTCAATGCTCTGAATGGGACGTCATTGGTGGTGTTCTTGTGATACATTGTTTGCTGGTTTGCTCTTTTATTTTCTGGTTCTGCAAGATTTGCTGTGTGATATACATTTAGAGGCAAGTTTCTCTGAAGTTAAAGTTTTCATCACTTGGATCATTTTCCTGCTTTTCCAAACCACTGTTGACTGCTAGATTTTTTTATAATTTCAAAACACTTCCCTTTCGTTTCTCATCCTGAAGTAAAAGCTGCCAGTTCTTGCCTAACATCCATAGCCTATCATGCTTGCTTATGACTCGGATACATTTATGCTATCCTGTAGATAGCTTAGCATTCTGGACCCATCTTTGGGCCTTCATCTTGTAATCTGGCTTTTGAGTCTGAACTTATCTAGTGGGTGAAGCAACAAATGTTAGTTGTTAAGGTGGAAAAATTTATAAATCTTTTGATACTAGTGCATTCAAAGTTTGACAGTTGTTTTCCGAAGATTCACCTTATCTGCATGTTATTTTATCTTCAAGTAAACTTGTTAATTTAATGTATTTTGCAGGATGCTTTGTGAATGTCGTCAATGTGGAAAAGGCAAGAGGATGAGTCTTTCTATATGGGAAAAACATACAGGATCGAGGATGAAAAAATGGAAGGACAGTGTTAAATTGAAGAGTTCAAATATACCTCTCATAGCATGGGTCTGTATTTCTATTTACTTGTTTGACATGTTCAATGAACTATTCGTAATGGGAGCTTTGTTCACATCTTTTGCTTCCTTTCATAATTGCAGCTTAGTGTGGATTCTGGAATGAGATGCACTATTTGTATTTGTATGGGCTATTGTGTTTATAGGGCAGTTCTCTTGACTTCTTTATCAACACAATGTTTTTTAAAATTTTTACACCCATTGGTTCCTTTTTGCTCTCATGCCACAAAAATTGCTGCATATTTACAGACAGAGCGTAGAACTAGCACTCATGAAAATATTGTATCATCAGAGAATTTATTGTTTCATCTCTTATTGCAGCGTTAAATCTTCCATAAGGAAGGTCATTTCATGTTTTTTTTTTAATTTCCTTGCAAAATTATAACTGAGGGTGGATTGACATAACTATGCACCACATGCATTTTATACCATTGAGTTTGTATGGTGGTGCTCAAAGTTTCCGTCAACAAATTGCTTCTTATTTTTATGTTTTGTGCTTCATTTAGTTGCATATTGCGGACACTATTGTATGTTTACAGACAGTGCTTGAGTTTGAAGAGGTTCATGGTAATTGCTGTTATTGATAAGCCCTCACCATTTTGCAGCTTAACCGGATGTTAGAGGCTGGGGCCAGTGGTCTTGCATACTTTATCTCTGATAGTCGTCCTGGGAAATTCCGGGAACAAGAATTAAGTATTTGCTTGCAAGGTAGGTATTGTAAAAACTCTGACATTTATAATTATTTAAGCCAGATCATGTATATACTTGTCATGAATGTTTGTAGTAAGAATACACATCATTGAGCTTGTATTTAACAAATTTTTCTTTTCCCGACATGGGTGAACTTGAATTGGTGATTGTATTGTTCCAGCAAAGTATGAACCTATTAAAGTGAACTGGACAACTGAGCGTTGTGCAATATGTCGTTGGGTTGAAGACTGGGATTACAACAAAATTATTATATGTAACAGGTACTTGTGACGATGTCTTTTTGATCCTTGAGTTGTTATTTTGTATCCAGTTATAGTTCTTGCTAGTTTTTAAACATTGAACATTTTGTTTATGCTGGAAAACCTGCACTTACAAAAATGTTGTAGAAAGTAGATGTGTTGCTTTGTAATCGGTCCTGGGTCTGGTACCCATGATAAACTATATATTATTGACTCAGTGAGCCATTATTGTTAGACCAAAACCAAACATTCAAGCTGCATCCAATACCTATTTCAAATTTTGTTAATAGGATTGAGTTGCTGTCAAACTTTGTGCTGGCTCTGAGTGATGCTAATGAACACTTTTAGCACGCCTTAGCTATTGAAGTTGCTTTCTGTGGACAATCTGGCCCTTTTCTGTGCGCTCTAGTACGTTAAATGCATCCTGCTATGGGCTGCAGTGTACCTTGCTATTATTGTAAATGCCAGGAAGCCAGTTTACGAGCCAGTGATCAGAGAATGCTGGAAGCTCGTACAGGCCATTGACTGGAGAATGCTGGAAGCTGCATTCAACGCTGGTCCTAGGTTGAGGATAATTATGTGGCAATCACTCTCTATAGTTGCAGTCTATGCTTCTGACCCCCTGAAATATAACTTACAATGAAATAAGGAAAATAATAATGTGCACCAAAGAAGCCAAAATAGTTTTCACATAGTCTTGGCAAAATAAGGGGAAGGTGGTGTTGTGATCGAAGAGGCCTTCATTACTTATTTCTCCAAACATTTATACATGCAATTCATTTGGTTCGTGGAACTAACCACCAACTGACCTTTGCAGCTGATCTTAACATCTTAGACAACTTGACTCACTATCATTTGGACCACTTTTATAGACCATTGTAGATTTTCTAGGAAGTTCTCACCCAATCACCTGAAAGATTCTATTTAGAACTTAATCAATACAAAACTAAATTGTGGGCTAACTCCAAGTAAACTGACCCAGGAAATCCAATTAGGACATGAAGAGATTGCTGTACCTTTACTCTTGAGTCAGACTTTCTGCTTAAATTTTACTTCAATTTCAATATGTTCTCTTATGTGCTAGTTATTTTAAGAGAAATAAGGCTTTGTCTCAGTAGAAATTGATTGGTATGAACATCTGTCCATATCAGATGTCAAATAGCAGTACACCAGGAATGTTATGGTGTAAGAAAACAACAGAACTTTGCATCATGGGTTTGTAGAGCATGTGAGACACCAACTGTGAAGCGTGAGTGCTGTCTTTGTCCTGTCAAAGGTAAGGGCTTCAATGACAGTTTGAATAAAAGACACATATAATTATGGCTTGGATCACAAAGTTCAAATATCATGCATAGTCATTGCTTACAAATTATTTGGCATGTTTCATTTTAGGTGGTGCTTTGAAACCTACGACTACTGGTCAATTCTGGGTGCATGTCACTTGTGCTTGGTTTGCTCGTGAAGTGTCATTTCTGAATGAGGAAACCATGGAACCTGCTGATGGCATCTTAAGTATACGAACAAAATCTTTTCTCCAGGTTGAGTTCTTTGGACTGTTTACATGAGAGAATATGGTTTAGGGAATTTTAAGTTCAAATTTGCCTTTGTGTGAAGCTTTATAATCTGGTTAACATGTTTGTCTTTTGGTCTTCAGTTTTCCTCTAACTATGGTATATGCAGCAAAGCTTGAATGTAGAAGAACCCCTTAAATGGTTGTACCATAAGAAAATTTGGCAATCAAGAGCAATGAATGAATTAATTTTGGTTTAGTTATTTCCCAATCTGTTTGCTTCTGGGATTATAGCCTAAGAGTGCACAAAGATTATGCAAAGCATTTCTTTTACCAATCATCTCTTAAAATTCCCGTGTTTTCATTACAGGTATGTGTGGTTTGTAACCAGATGCATGGGTCTTGTATTCAATGTTGCAAATGTCAAACACAGTACCATGCCATGTGTGCAGCAAGGGCAGGCTATTGCATGGAGGTATGGTAACAATTGTTTTAAACAATGCTTATTCTTCTTATTGAGATATCTAAGCTCCAAACTTCTCTAACTTATTAAGAGATTAAAAAGATTGAAGTGGTTAGTTTGTTGTCAATGAAATTAAGCATGATGATGTGCATGAACAGGTAAGGTGTTAGGATCCTAAATCTGGAAACCATAGTTATCAGGTTAAAAAAATTCTATTTGTTGAGGAGGCCAAAGTATTTTGGAAATCTGGAATCTTCAAAAAGATTCAGAAACTTTTCGACAGTGATTGAAAAATCCAGACTGAACTGGACAAATCCATCTGGTCCAAAAGTTCCAGACCGAACTGGATTTGGTAACTATACTGGAAACTGATAACAAACAGAATATCTGCAGTATAAATTGAAATACCTGAAATACAAGTTCGTAATCTTCTATTTTGGCTTTAAAAAGAAAAGAAATGGTTTCTGAAATTTCAGTAAATACATGCGAAATAAGAAAGAGATTTAAATAGAACTGTATCACAATTGAAAATAGCATTTTTAGGTAGTGCATAAATTGACAGGATAGTTTTTGAGGTGGTGTGTGTGCCAACTCAGGTCCAATCCAAGAGCAGTATGGGTGCTGCACTTAATGCAAACAATTCTTCCACAGGCTTTTGCTAAGTAATATTGAATATTCCAGCTTAAAGCACAAATTTTTATTTGAGGCTTAAAAACCTTTTATAGCTCCTGCAGGATCATGGTGATTCGAGATTCCTTTTGCCACCTATTGGGTCAGTTTATTGTAACTTCCTAATTATCATCACTTCAAGGCGATTTGAGATTCCTTTCGCCACCTATTGGGTCAGTTTATTGTAACTTCCTAATTATCACTACTTAATTGATGGTAACTCACTGCAAAGCTTTTGACCTCACAGTTCATTAGTAACTTATATAATTACCAATGTGCAACTGAATGCATTAGAGCATAACTGACATATCCCCGCACAACTTATTTATCTATGCATGCCTGGCAATTTATTGTGTAACTAATTATTTATGCATAACTGAATTATTTCTGTACAGCTGATTTATTCCAGCACAACTCTATAGGGCTAATGTTTAACACAAGGGTCCCTCCTCCAGGGTTCATAACATAGAGGATTCCTAACTGAGGGTATGGTCATGTGGGCTGTGCTAGAATATGTATAGGAGCATCCTATGGAATGCGCAATAAATAACCTGTCTCTTTATGTTACTTGTCTCTTGTGTTGGACGTCCATCCTCAAGAAAAATCAATAGAAAATGAAAATACATACAAAGAGGAATCAAGGAAAAAAAATAGAACAGAGAATCACATAACAACTTCGGTTATAACACCCATTAACTAAATGTCATACCCCTTGTATTATTAGTAATTGTTAATAATATTATTTTAATTTTGTTTGGTTAATGCCATAAATGTGTGTTTTTAATGGTTTAAAAAAAAAATTAGCTATGCTTTTTTTATTTACATTATGACTGCTGTATGTGGGCTGTACCTGGCCAGACATAGCATTAGAAGTTGGGATGTACCTGGACTAGTACTAATACTAGAACTGTACAAGTATAGGTAACGGGAGCCTCTAGAGAAGTATCTAATAAATTCGCTTAAAAATTAATTGAGATATACAATAGACAATGAAGTTTTGTGTGTGTTCTTAATTTTTTTAAATTCTGTTTTTACTTATTTAGCTATGCTTCTTGTTTTTTTGTTATGAATCATGATTGCTTACGTGGAACATACCCAACAAGACTTTGGATTAGAACTTGGTACGTACTTGGATAAGTACTATTACTATAAATGTTTAGGTATGGGTATGGAGATGATGCAGGAGCATCCAAGGCCTAAAAGCAATCCTGTATCAACCAAAAATAGGTCATTTAAAGACCTTGATGTCAATAATATCCCAAGGACAAAACATTCAAAACTCTACTACTCAAATGATTTGTTGCATCTTTTTTTTAATCCAAATTGATCTTGATTTCAAGTTTAGCATCCTCACTGTCTCACAACACACCCTTGTTTGGCATATTAATGATGTAATATTTACCAGCTTCTATAGTTACAACTTGAATAGGATTGATGGTCTGCATCATAGCCAGTGGGTTTGTCCCTGAAGCTACAGGATATTTATGAAAAGGCAATTGATTTGCATTCGTGTCCAAATGATCTTCTTTGCCAGTATTGTGCTCCAAATCCTCTAATCTGCAAATATAGCTGACTATATGAGCATTCAAGGTTATATTTCCTTGTGACATTCTGTCAAATAGCTCATGTATTCTGTCTTTGTTTTGCACATTTTGCATAAATGTCTGCTAGAATCCCCTGTTAGATCCTCTGAACATGTCTGAGTAGAAACTTCATGGCCTTTAATCTCCAAGTGTTTTTGATGTAAAGGTTTTAGGGGAGTATTTAGAGTTGTAAGTAAATACAGAGCAACCTTGTTGATTTCTTCAACTGTTACGAACTTCACAAGGTATTTAGTTGCAGCTTGTAGCATTTTATAGGTCGTGTGGGTACCAGTGAGAGTTGTCGAATAGCAAGAGACAGCTCTGATAACCAATAATGTTTGTATAAGCTATTCAAGGATATTAATTTTAAATGATAGGTACCATTGTAGTAAAAATCGTTAAAGGGAATAAATTGGTAAATCAAAAGATAAAGATGTTTCTAAAAACTCTCAATTTAATCAGGTTAGGCTTAGGGTTTTTTAAAAAAATTCACAAATATACAAATTTTTGGTGAGTTAATTCTGGAAAACCCGTGATTTAGTCAGTTAGAATCACAATTATATCAACTGGTGCTGAGTTTATCATGAAATTGCAAATTTTTCACTGAAAAAATTGCTGAGTAGACCGAGCTGCAAGAAATTGTGATTTTTTCGTGATTTATTCTACTATGATAGACACTGCAATTAATTTTAAGTATAAATATGCTGCTTAGTTTCAGTCATATTCATTTACCTTTTAAATCTATTTTAAGATTTCAAAATTTTCACAAATCTTACCTCTATCTCTGAAGCAAATTGCTGCATGTACAAACCAGTGTTTTGTCATAATTGTGTTTCAATTGTACTACTGCTAATAAATCTGTTCGCTATGACACTTTTAAAAAAAAAAAATCTTAAGTGACTGCAAACTCCAAATTGTAGTGCTGGGAACCATATAACCTTGTTTTAAAGGTCCTTCTGTTGCTTTTTCATTAAATAGAAATCCTTATTTTTCTTAATTTAGAAGCAGAGTCATGTTGAGGCATTGTTTATAAATTTGCTGCTTTTTATATATGTTACCCTGAATTTCTTGATTTATGTAACACATGACTTGGACAAACAGCTACATTGCTTCTATAGGAATGGAAACCAAATGACTAGAATGATTTCATATTGCGCATCACACAAGTAAGTTTTTCTTTTTTGAATCTAAAATTTTGGAAGAGAAAGATAATTTTTTTAAAAAATGAATATAGTTCTAGTTTTCCTAATTTGCTAGCCGTATTCCTCAGAGCTCCAAATCCAAATACAGTTCTAATTATAATGACACCCGAAGGAAGGATTTCTACAAAAGAAGAACAGCATGAGACGGAAACTGGAAGTGTATTGAGTTCAATTGTATCAAGCAATGCCACAAATGACTCAAAGAATGTGCCCAATCATACTTGGCAGCTAGAACTATCATCAGCTTCGAGATGCCAAATTTATGAACTTCATGATAATAAGGTAAACAAGAAACGGATTTTTGGTATTTTTGAACAATTTTGAATTTATAGTTTCATAAACTATGCTTGCAAGATCTAGGACCTTCGAATGTAGAAATGGAATTGCCACGCTTTAAGACTAACAAGTTATTTTCATGGCAAGGAAAGATAATATGAATTGTTTTGGTAATGGTGTTTTTTTCTTCAGTTACTCCTCCCATGTTTTGACTGAATTTGGGTTTTCTATCTTACATTTCTTTTCATGAATGATCTATTTTATCCTGTTTCCAAGCCAAATACGAGCCAATGCATATTTCAAGATATTTCTTTCCTTTTTGTAACTATACCTACATGCTTAATCATCTCACTTGAATATGATAGAAACATGCAACTGTGTAGCAAAAATACATACAGTGTGGGCAATCGATAAATTCACATCAGACCAGTAATGGCAGACACATTTGCATGTAAACTTGGATGGATCCAATTATGTAGCATGGTAATAATTTAAGGTTAGATAGATGAGATTTTCTTGAATTAACATAAGATGTGGTTTTACAAAAACAAACAAATCAGATCAAGGGTGAAAGCAATTTTGCATCGTAGCATTTAAGTAAATAGACTTTGATAGGAAATCATATCATTGGGATCTTTAAGATCAAAATTTCATTTATTTCTTAATGTAACAAAAACTAAAGGAAATATACTGTTGCCACCATTTCGAGACCCCATTCTTTTGTAGTAAATGGATAACCCTTTTTCTAACTTGCAAAAATATTTTTAAAGGAGTCTATAATGAAGCATTATTTCTTGCAAGATACTAAAAGAGTGATTCTCTTACAAAGTTCGAAAGGGGCCCGATACATGAAGAATATTATTTTTTAAGGTGTTCACTTTTTTTTTGAAGGTTTGTTTGGAATGGCATTTTTTTGTTGAAAAGATAATTTATAGTATAATTTTTATTTTTCCAAGTTATTCAACCTTATAATTTAAGCTAAAAAGACGCATTTTCCTTGACAAATTTCTAACAAGGGGATATAAATTTTAAGTCCTATTTAGCCATACGCCTCCCACCTTTTCAAAGACTACTATAGTTGAAATGGTTAACAACTTAACACAACTCGACAATGAAATTTTGAAACAATATATAGTTTAGGAAGTTCCTTTTGACTTTCCTCTTACAAAACTTAGGTAAAAATGAGAAAAGTACACATCTTACAACAAAATTGAAGACCATGTTCCAATTCAATGTCCAACCGTCAACGTAGACGCAAAAATTAACATTCCAAAAATCAACAAAGGAACTGGAATGAAACAAAATATTAACTTGTTAGGATGCCTTACCTGATGTTGTGGATCCTCCTACCAGTAAGAGTGGATGATATGACAAGCCAGTTGATATGGAACCTCCTCCTTCAGTTGGGTTAGTTGTTTGTACACCATAGATTTGTGGTTTCTCTTTCTTGCTGGCATAGTGATTCTCTAGATTTTGTTCTTTGGTGACATGGTTCTAGATTATTATAATTTTGGATATTCTTGATAAATGTTCTTGATGTGATTTCTAGGGGTATGATTCCATTCAATCCATTTTTTTTAATTCTCTTTTAATATAGCACACATAGGATTTTCAATAAAAACACATTGCAAACTTCAATGGCTTTTTAAATATACAAAAAATAGTTGCCTGATTAGCATTCTACATTACTTGACTTTGTAACTCATTGACTTAATAACTCACATGGTAATAGACATCAGATTTCCACAGTCCATAATAATGTAAATGAGTGCTTCAGGATTATACTGTGTGTAAGTTTTTTTCCCTCAACGTTTCTCCTCTTTTGCTCTCTTCTCTTTTCTCCTGATGATGGATCATGGAGTGTGATCCGAAACGTTGAGGGAAAAAAACTTACACAGTATAATCCTGAAGCACTCATTTACAAACTCACATGGTGGCAAGGGCTTTTGCACTTACTTGATGCCAAACACCAACCATACATGCATCGATGAGATTAGTTCAGTGACATCATTCACAACTAGCCCTTTCTATTTGTTATTAGAAATAACTTGACAGGCAGTGGTTGCATCATACCAACTTGTAGGTCAGTCAATCCACCAATTATTAATGTTACTGGGTTTGATACGGGTTTGGGTCCAGGATGACCCTTGGTGCGCTCAGGGTCCGGCCTGGAATCCCCAAAGGAGGGCTCCCGTGTAATGAACCTTTGCAATACATTCCAATCGAAATACAAAATAAAAATAAATAAATTTAACCGTATAAAATCGAAATATAGTCTACAAAATTATATTTCGCCCGATATATCTGCAATGTAGCGAAAAACCGGACATTGCTACGCATAAAGCTGTAGCGACTAGAAGGCAAATACAAAATATTACATTTTATTTTATTTTATGAAGGGGAAATCGAAGTCATTCACGGATGCAGATATCAGAGAGGAAATAGAAAAACCCAATAGTATATGTCCACACATTATTATTTTTATATCTTTATAGACTTAATCGTAAATGTCCACACTATAATTTTTATATATTTATTAATTATCAATAAAATAGAATATTAACATTATATATATTATTAAATTATTAACTTATTTATATATTTATTGATTCTACATTATCATTAATCTAGTATTAAATATTATATAACATATTTATATAAATATAAAATTATAAAATTATATATATATATATATATATATATATATATATATATATATATATATATATTGGTTACTGAATTGTGACGCGGGGGTCACTCCCATAAAAAATGTGAAAACAAAAATTTAACTATGGCTGCTCTTGAGGAGGGCCTTAAACAAAATTCTCATTATGGGTTATATTGATAATTTTGTCTTGATATAGTAGCATATTAGACTTGGAATGGTGAGCACTCTAAAAGCTATTGTCTCTATGATTCTCGCCTACCCATCTTAACATGGGAACACAAAGTCATTTTGCATTTCTAATTTCTTGCTGATTTCTTTTTTGTGTAACCGTTCTCCATTGATTGTTGGGTTTCCCAAGTTGATCTTTAGCAACAGACCTATTGCTTTGTGAGGGATCCTTCACAATAAAAGAGACCTCAATGTTTTCTGATTCACGTGCAGTGTTTGTGGGGGAGGTAGCAGCCTTGTTTGAAGTCGTAATACTTTGAGGAGAGGCAGCACATGATTCTTCTTTCACAGAAGCAACATCACCATTAGAAGCTTCTTTGTCAGTGGGAAAAATATGTTGGTGATCAATATTTGCCCCCTTCCACCAAGTTGCCTACTTTAGAGGATCTGAAGAGATTTTTTTAATACATTAATTTGCTTTATGCCTAGTGCAATAACAACGTCGACATCTGAATGCCATTCCTTCATAATCAATTCGTTGTTTCCATAGCTTATTTTTGACCTTGATTTCAATTTTTGTTGGTAGGGGTTTGGAGATATCCATTTCTACCAGTATTCGAGCAAAAGTGAAAGATGGTTGAACAATGAAAGTGGATTTGAGTTTGGAAGACAGACAAGCAAATCCCTAGAAATGCAATGGAAGGTTGGGTAATCGCACCCAAATTGGGGCTGCTGTTGTAATTTCAGTGAAGGGGTCAAACTTAGGAAACCGGGGTTTTATGTTGAGGATAGCCTTGTCCCAAATCCAAGGACCCTCCTGTAACAACAATTCTTTGTCTTCAAGGTATTCACAGATCACATAAAAGTGTTGATCACACAAAAGTACTGAGAGGCGGGGGGGGGGTGAATTAGTACTTAATCAAATTCTTTTCTTCCAACATCATTCAAACTAATGGAAGCATTTAAGGCATGAGAAACACAAGAACACATAAGCACACAACCATAACACCATATATACGTGGAAAACCCTAGAAGGGAAAAACCACGGTGAGCAAGCTGCTTGGATTTAATGTCCAAATTGAGCCTCACAAATAAGAACATGATTACATTATCATTTATGGGCTACAACCCAAAGGAAGCTGCAACTCCCTGAATTGCTACAACACTTACAACTTTTACACAAAGAGGCTTCAACCTCTGCAACAAAATACTTATCTAACTCAGATGTTTCTTTCACAAACATTGACTGCTTCAACCTTCTGTTGACCTTTTCAAACTTTGCACTACTTCATCTCTGCACATTCACAATACCAAGTTCCGCAATATCAAAACACCTTCAGAAACTCTTCTCTGTCATCACATCACCTCCGCAACAATCACTTTTCATAAACTGATCCTTTCCATATTTCATCATCAAAACTGCTTCTGCGGTTAGTTTATTCGCACATTATCAATGCTATCACACAATACACATCACATCACTCATTCAACAACTTTGATCTTACATTTATATCCTCCGCAAGCTTCAAAAACTTTCTCCTTTGTCGGCCAAGATGAAATATGTAATATGAAGCGTGCAACGGCCACAACAATCGGCTCCCAAACATTTGCAATAAGTAGAAATCCAATGCGGTTCAAAAAACAAGAGTTAATCAGGACCTAAATTACCTTAGCACACAATTCCATGCTGGCGTACACTTCCAAACACACGGCATAATCATCAACATACACCAAGTCAGCCCAGCAAACACTTATCCTTCCTTGCATTTAGCTCCAGACCTAAAGTGATAGCGGAGGAGACAAAATTACATCATGCGGACCACTCAAAAGGCATTTTATGACTTGCAAATCATCCTTATACACTGCTTTTATCATTTCAAGCTAATTCATGTTAGCGCAAACATTTGAACTCTGATGCCGGTATCCTCAACATACATTGCTTACACAGTCTTGATGTAAAAACATGAAAATCATACTTACGGTACACAATGATAACTAAAACAGAGCAATCCAACTAATCAAGTGAGCTTGTCTTTCCATCAGCAAAGCAAAATACCAGTGTGTGGTGAAATGCGGTGGCATCCACTATCTCCCTCTACTTACAATAACTATCAACAAGACTTGTCTTCACACAGCTGACTCGGGAAAAGCTATAGCGGTACATATTATCACTTGAAACTTGAAGCATGCATACCTTTCACTTATGTCAAGTTGTCCTCCAAGCCACAATGTCATATCTTCATCTGCGGAGAAGTGCTTAGCTAGAATAAGCAAGGAATTGGCCTTTCAATCCTAGGGTTGTCCTGCAATAAGGTCACTCTCTTGCAAGACTTCCTATTGCTGATGCTCTTTGCTGATAATGCAAATCCATTTGTGCAATATTTGAGTATCTACAGTACCCATATCCTTCTTACACACCAAATAAGTTCCCAAAAGTACCCTATCGCAATGGACTTAAAAATAGAATAAAATAATAAAAAACCACCTTTTTACAATCCTCTAAAAATTTCGAAAAGCCCAAATCCGAGTTTCCCAATTTAAGGCAAATTTAAAACATGATAATTTATCCACACCACAATACACCAAAATAATAACATAAAATAAAATAGGACATTACTAGGAAACACAACATGGATCTACAAGGGGGTCTTTGCCACAATTGACCAAGATGATTTGGTGTCACTAGTTAAACATAGTCAAGGTCTCATTACTCCATGATGTGGAGTGAGACATTGAATGGTACTTGACAATCCTCTAGTGCTCCTATTGGCCAACTTGTAATTTCCTTCACACTCAATTTATAGATTAAATCCATCATGGTAAATCATAGTTGAAGTGCTATAATAAAATACTCAAATATCCATACACGAATACATAGGTACAACACATAATCATCAAATCTCAACATCATATACAAAAACATCTTTTTGATATTTAAATTTCATAATCACTACCCAAATATAATTTCATTACCTCAATGAAGTTAAATCCACATCAAAATCACCATTTCTTATTTAACTCGTTATCACCTTTACAATTCATAATTCACTCAAAATCAACATTTTAAACATCATTAAATTTAAATACCGATAACGAACATTTCCATCAGTGTTAGAACCAACATCTAGTCAAAGCTATTTCAAATAAATTAATTAGTTGCATATCAACTCACAAACAAACTACCTATCATAAGTAGAACCCATAAGCACGATAAGCATTGTATGAAAAATCAAACCAATAATTAACATAATCATCATAGTAGCATCATGTAAATCGAAATAGGTATCAACAATGTATGAACAGGTAAAATGAGTGCGTTAGGCATTGCAAAACTGGTGAGCCTTACATATTTACAGTCAGTGGTCCTTGACAATCCTCCAGTGCCCCATTGGCCAACTTGTAATTTCCTACACAACCAAGTCGCAAATTAAATCCAACATGGTAATCATAGTAGAGTGCCATAGTAGTATCCATACACATGCATAGGTACAACACATAAACACCACATCTCAACTCAACATCATATATGAAAACATTTTTTTGATAATTAAATCTCATAATCACTACCCAAATACAATTTCATTACCTCAGTAAAGTTAAATCTGCATCAAAATCACTATTCCTTATTTAATTCGAACTCACATCTACTATTCATAATTCACTTAAAATCAACATTTTAAACATCATTAAATTTATAGATCAATAATCAACATTTCCATCAGAGTTAGAACCAACATCTAATCAAATCCATTTTAAATAAATCAATTAGCTGCATATCAACTCACAAACGAACTATCTATCATATATAGAACCCATAAACATGATAAGCATTGTATGAAAAATCAAATCAACAATTAACATAATAATAAAAAATTAACATAGTCATCTTAGTAGCATCATGTAAATCAAAATACGTATCAACAATGTATGAACAGGTAAAATGAGCCTTACATATCTACTTGAGGGTTATCTAAATACTTTTAAATAGCTGCATATCAAAGCTTGTTGAATTAACTAATTCAGAATCCTAATACACTATCTAAGACTCACATATACATCAAAGGAAAACAATTAACATAACCACCCACGCAGAATCCTAGAACACATGCAAGGTGTCCTAATTACGAACATACTAATGCCCACTTAACAGTTTATAATTATGCTAATTATAAGCACAGTCAAAAACACAGATGAGGAATTAGATCACAACCATCACAATCACACATCAGGGTTAAATATGATCTATTACTGATTAATGACTATCAACACAAGAACCCAGGAATCATTTAAGTTACCAACAAAAGGGTTTACTAGCAAGTTAATCATCATAATAGAAGTAAGCTAACTTTAAGAGTCACAAATGATATTGTGACCGAGGTAAGGAGAGTGCGATTAGGGTTGCATGATGGTTGGGCCTTATAGGAGTTAGATGGCATCTAGTTGGGACTCACCTGTCCTTTTTTATAATTGGTTGTCTGGTCAGGCTCATTTAGATGAGAGTCTAGCACATTAAAAGAATTGAAGAGTTTCTGCCTCGTTTGATTTTGACTTTGGAAATTTATTTTCTTAGGCTTTGCTAGATTGCTCTTTGTTTTTTCCAATGATCAACTTGCCTTTCCTTATTTCAACTGGAGAGTCTATTGATACTCTCCTTTCTCATTTGGATTGTCCTTAATCATTTCATCTTCTTTCTGAACTGAAGGACCTTATGATTTTCTGTAGAGGCCTTTGGACCAGTACCGGTCTCTTGAGATGGTACCTGAGAAGGACAGTTCCTTGCAAAATGACCGTGTTCATGACTGTCTGCACCTAAAATGCGTATTTTTGTATTCGCCAGGTTGCTCAAATTCTATTCCTCCTAGATCTAGTAGTTTTCGATCAGGCAGATGATTTTCCAGATTCATGATCTCATAGATCCTAGTATAATCTAGAAGCTGTATTTAAAGTTCTGAAGGTGTTATATATTCCTCTGTTGTGTTATTGATCTCTTTAGAAAGGTCTCTTGCCAGAACTTACTTGGAAGCAATGGGAGCCTAACCCATACAGGGACTGTACTGGATTGGAAGATGACGACCATGGTTTCATCAGTAGGCCCGGTTTTGAGAAGCTAGCCCCCACTTGGAACATGCATTCTTCCCATTTTTTTAGGAAAAGAGAGCCATATAATTATTCATAACCATTAGGCATCATCAGTGTGTGAATGGAGCCTAAAGACTTTCACTTCTAATGAACCCAGGATGTAAGGGTCTTGGGCCCTTGGTATGCTTCCATGAAATAGCGCCTCTCTTCTGCTTCTTCCAAGGGAAAATCTATGTTACGTGTCTCCATATTCAAATAAAACCCATTTGCCATTCTGGTAGAAAAAAAATTATTTAACGACAGAATTCTGTATGTGTTGATGTAAGTATTTCGACAGATCATCTCTAGACACTTGGCTTCTATCCTAAGTTACAGCTGCCTTAAAAGATGGGGGAGGTTTTGAAGAGGCCATCATGTCTCCCCACTAATGCCTCTACCAGTTCAGATCTCAATCCAGACTGTGGTTGTAAACCTACCATTCTGAATAGGGAAAGGATTGGATATGAGCAGGGTGATCTTCATGCGTTCTCGATATACTGTAAAAGCTGTTTTTGCATGCTTTCCTGCTATGTTACCGGGTTCTTGCCTGCAGGGTCCGGGTACCGGACCGAACGGGAGCGGGAGCGGGAGCGGGCGCGGGAGCGGCGACGGGGCGGGCGGGCCACTCCCTGCCCGCACCCGGCCGCTCCCACCTGCTCCCACCCGCGAAAAGCCAATTTTTTGGCGTTAAAACTAAAAAAAACGACTTTAAAACTCATTTTTTAATGAAAAAAAACAAAAACAAAAACCCTAAAAAGGTCAATATAACTAAAACGCCCCTATTCACTTCTTATTTTTGCAACTCCTCCTCCATTTCACAAGAGTTTTTCACAGTTTATTCATTTTTGCATTGTGGAGGGAATCCGGAATCGATTGCAAAGCACCAAGGAAGGATTGTAGCTTGCCCAAAGGTCATCTATTGATCTAAGGTAAGTAGTTTAACCTGTTTTTTCTAGTTTTTGTTGAATTTGTTCAAGTTTTTAATGGATTTTTAAATTTTTTCAAATTTTTTTTCAAAAATTTCAACTTTTTTTTTGAAAAAAAAAAACAAGTTTGAACATTTTTTAAACCTATTTTATTGTTTCTCTTGAATGTTTAGGTGTTTTATTAGTGTGTAGGGTTAGAATATTTTTATTATATTTCAATTTTTATTATTTTAATATAAATTTTGTAATTTTTTAAGCAGCAATCTATTTGAAAGTGAAATGGCTACGCCTACTAGTTCAAGTTCGGTGGGTCTTGAGAAGAGTAAACAATTAAAATATGATCAAGGATCTCCTCTTTGGAGACATGTCAACATGATTGAACAACTAGCAGGAGGTGGGGCTTTTGTTTGGGTTTGTAATGAGTGCGAAGTCACATTTAAGAGCTCATATACTCGATTGAAAGCTCACTTATGTGCCATAAGTGGAAAAGGAATAAAAATATGTGAAGGGTCAAACAAGAGGGGGTTGCCAAAAGCACAAATTATGGCATACATTAAAGAACAAGAAGAAGCTGATGAAAAGCGTGCAAGAGCAAAATCAAGAGCTCATCCTTTAACAAAGAAAACATCAATGAATCCACCTACAGAAGCTCCTTGTTCCAGGCCACAACATCCTTTCTTGGACTTGGATGTAAACCAAGATGATGAACCCTCTTCTTCCTGCAAAAGAGGTCCATTGGCAAAGGCATTTCAAAATGAAACGAGAGATATTGCAGATGAAAAAATTGCCCGTTGCATTTATGCCAATGGTCTTCCTTTCAACTTGGTGAGATCACCATATTGGCGGGAAATGGTGGTAGCAATTAGTAATGCACCTTCTGATTATACAGGTCTTGGTTATGAAAAGGTGCGAACCACTTTATTGGCAAAAGAAAAAAGTTATGTAGAGAAATCACTAAAACCAATTAGAGATTCATGGATTGAAACAGGAGTGTCCATTGTTTCTGATGGATGGAAAGATTGCAAAAACCGACCTTTAATAAATGTTATTGATGTGTCCCCCAAAGGGGCAATGTTTTTGAAGTCGGTTGATTGTGAAGGGGAAATCAAGGATGCACAATTTATTTCTAAAATCCTCATTGAGTCCATAGAGATGGTGGGTGTTGATAATGTTGTCCAAGTCATTACAGACAATGCAAAAAATTGTAGGGCAGCAGGTGCTTTGGTTGAGGAAAGATACTCACACATATTTTGGACACCATGTACCGTACACTCCCTTAACTTGGTGATGCAAGCAATTGGCACTCAAATAGATTGGGTGAAAAATACATACAATGAGGGTGAGGAGATTCAAATGTTTGTGACAAACCATCATATGTCACAAGGCATCTTCAGGTCTTTCTCGCATTTGGAGTTGTTGAAGGTAAATTTAGTTTATTTTAATTTTAATTTATGCCATATTTTTATTTACTTGAGTTGCATGATTCATTGATTTAGATTCTTGATTTAAATTTTAATTTTTAATGTGTTATTAACTTGTTTTTTTACATAACATTAGGTTGCTGAGACCCGATTTGCATCACACACAATCGTTTTGAGATGACTTGTGAAGGTGAAAGAGGCATTAGGCTCCATGGTCACTAGCCACCAATGGAGTATATGGAAGACAGCTAATTCAGAAAGGGCTCAAAAGGTGAAGTCATTGATCCTAGCTGATGAGTTCTGGGAACGTGTGCAATATGTTTTGAGTTTCACGGAGCCTATCATGAATATGCTTAGGTTTGCTGATACAGATCAGCCATGTTTGGGGGAAATCTATGATGGCATTGACTCCATGGTAGAAAAAAAAGAGAGCATAATAACACAAAAGGACAATGACCCCAATGAAACATTTTTCCTAAGTGTCAAAAAAATCATTGATGACCGTTGGGACAAGATGAACACACCCTTGCACCTCCTTGCATATGCCTTGTCTCCCAAATATTATAGTACTGAGATACTTGCTTTGCTGGGGAGAACCGCACCATATAGAGATAGAGAAGTTGCTTCCGGCTGCATGAAAGCATTTCGAAGAATCTACTCCGATCCAGAAATGGTGAATGGTGTTAGGAAAGAGTTTGGCAAGTTCATACAAGGACGAGAGCATAGTATGTGTGCTATTGCAGACATGTACAAGGAAGATGCACATACATGGTGGTACCTCCATGGGCAAGATTATGTTTTGCTCCAGCCTCTTGCAATCAAAGTTCTATCACAAGTAAGCATGTTTTATTTTAACATTCTTAGTACTTACCATTTTTTGCATTTTAAAGTTGTATTGACTAGAGCTCTAATTTGAAATTTGAATAGGTTGCAAGTTCTTCTTCGGCTGAACGGAATTGGAGTACATACTCCTATATCCACTCAGTGAAGCGTAATCGATTGGCTGCTAAAAAAGCAGAAGACTTGGTCTATGTCCACTCCAACTTGCGTCTTCTATCACATAAGCAAGTTGAGTACAAGGACGGGGCAGCGAAGAATTGGGATATAGCCCCTGAGTGTGCCAACTTGGATGCATCGATTACAGAGCTTGCTACAATCACTGTAGATGATGAGGAGAATTTTCTACATGATGTACATAGTGCGAGTGGCACTCCATATGTTGGTGTTTCAAACGATTTGCAACCAACCAATGATGATGACTTAGATCTAGATCCTTTTGATGAAAATTGAAGAGAGAAAGATTGACTTTTGAATCTTGATTATAGACTTATACTTATAGTATTTTACTATTTTGAAATTTCAAATTTTGTAATACAGTACTGACTACTGAGTATTTGTAATGATTTTCAATGTTTCATTGTTCATTGGTCATCTAAATTATCAATCAAGATTCAAATGTACTATGTATGTTCAATTCTGTATATTTTTTAATTTTTTTGGTATATACAGTTATACTATATATATATATATATATAAAATATATATATAGTACAGTCGTACCCAGCCGTACCCACAGAAAAAAAAAATTTCGCTGTACCGGCTTACCAGAACCCCGCTCCCGAATCCGTTCCCATACTAGAACCGGCAACTTAGCTTTCCTGTTGGCTTTGATTCCTTTCAACTTTGGAAACTCTTCCTTGATTTCAACCTTTAACCACTGTTCAACTAACAACTAACCTGTCACAGAAAACATGCTCTATTGATTTCTCTCCTATGAATAAGGTTATGGGAGGATTCAGATATGCCAGCCTTGGTCTTGTTTTAACCACCAAGCCTTAGTAAATGACTAATGCAGAAATGCTTTACCATTTATTTAAAATATTTCCCATAACATGGTGCAACTACCTAGATTGTACCCCCTATTGCTCTTGCAAAAGTTATTTGCGTAAATGGCTTGCTATGGATGTAAAAGGGCTTTATTTTGCAGTTAATATTTATTTTATTCCTTTCCTAATCTTTGACCTTTGCATTCCAGCGAAATATAACAGCTATAGCCCAAAGAGCTATGGGATATTGTCGGCATTCAGCAGATATCATTGAAGCTATAAATGGGGTGAAGGTAAGTTTCGATGGTATTTTTATCTTGCAGACAAATGGATGTGCACTTGTGCGATCTGTTTCTTATGTTTTTTCTTGATTAGCAGGAAGAAACAGACCCAGGAGAGTTCTCATCTTTCAAGGAGCGCCTTTCCTATTTGCAGGTGTTGTTTCTGTTCAGTCCTAAGTTTAAACCTGATCTCTATAAGTTATCAGACTTAAAATTAAGGTTTGAATATGCAACAGGTAACAGAGAAGAACAGAGTTTGCTTTGGAAAATCTGGAATACATGGTTGGGGTCTCTTTGCTCGCAGGAATATTAGAGAAGGAGAAATGGTATTGCCTTCCTTTCCCCTATTCTGCAATGCAGGATTTCTTATTTGTTGTCTTTGAAGGATCCAACTACTTTGTACTCTTCTCAACTTGCAAAAGAATTTTGAATTTTTTAATTCTTTCTCATCATTAATCTTTCTAGTACACAATATTTTTTTTACTTCATCTTTGTTTTCCCTAATCAAAACTTCATAATTTGTGGTTTGGTGTTCTCATTTAGAAGTTGATGGGTCGATCGTACAAACTAAGGTCATGGTTTGAAAATATAGCTTTCAAAACTCTCTGTTTTGCTTATTTCATGTACTGGGGTGAGCAAAACAAGGGCAATGTATAGCTGCTCAATACTATCCTGGATAGCTTTGATAGTTCTTGAGAGTCTCAATGTTATCTTTCACAGCACACTTAAATGTTGTTGAACAGACTTGTCTCACTTTTATCCTGGCATATAATATTATGTATGTTAATTTTCACAGGTTGTGGAATACCGAGGCGAGCAAGTAAGAAGAAGTGTAGCCGATTTGCGGGAAATACATTATCGCTTGCAAGGCAAGGATTGTTATGTGAGTATTATTGCTTGATCTAGTATTTTTTGATTTTCTAAAGTACTCTGTGATCTGTGCATTTAAACTTTTCTCTTTAAAATGTTGAATGGGGTGAGCTTAGGTAGTAAAAGCAAATAGGTTTCCACAGCTGAACCCCAGGTTTAAACCCCAAAATACATGATAAAGTTTTGAAATTGAATAAAATACTGCACCCAGCATCCATCCTGGATGACTTTGAAGGAAGAGATACACCTTATTTATTGCATCTAAGCCAAAGGTTGACCCATGAAAACAAGTGAATTTAACCAAAAAATAAAGATAAAAGGAAAAAAAAAATCTTTGTTAACGTCTCATGCAACACATAATATGACAAGAAAGGGGGTGGTTGAGCAACTGTCAAAAAAGTGAGGATGATTTTATAAGAGTTACATGGGTGTGTGGATTTGGGTGAATGCAAGGTATGGGTATGGAGAACCTAGTGGGGACCTAAGAAACTTTGGTACATGAGCATAGGGGCTCAATTGTGTATTATATATAAAAAATCCAAACTTGATGGCATTAACCACAATAAGCGTTTAAAGACTTGGATTGTTACAATTGCACAATGCAGGGATCCACTGATTGATGACCATTCAAGATATGTGTGGGATTCCTTCCTTAGACATCTTTTGATTTGACATATGGAGAAAGTGGGTACTAAGCTGTGAGTATGGAACTTTGGAAGTGATTAGCATAATGCATCTCCGATTCATGTAAGTGGAGGATTGTCTAGTGCAAACTCAGGTGGCACATCAGCCCATGGTGGCACATCACTTTAGCAGGTGTGACATGTTGTGGCTATACCTGGGAAAGTAGGAGTTCAATGGAAAAGGATAGAAGCTTTGACCAATCTGGTTGGTTTGTTCAAGACAATATAATACGTTGGATGGAATGCTATTAGGCTAGACTTGCCTAGCTATATGCGCATACACCATAGTTGATGCAGACAGTTTAAAGTTGTTTGAGCTGTATGTGTTGGATGATGAAGATGAACAACACTAATATTCCTAGAGGTGGAGGAATCTGTTCTGAAAATTCCAACTAATTGTTACAGTAATTGAGTATTATATAGTGCAATACTTGAGATTCACATCATCAATAGATTGAGCTGCAGTAGATAGGGAGTAGGATGAATACTTGAATGAGGCACAATGTTGTGTAGCATCGCAAGAGGCACAGCAGTCTCCTCATCACAAAGAGCGGCTGGATGGAAATATACCTCGTCAGTAGTCAAGTTGAATTGTTGATTGGGGACCAAAAATGGCTTGAGGGACCTAGAATATACAACTGTGCACAACATGGTGGGTTCTGCCATGAACAGACTTTATGCCAAAGTTTGAGGCAGTTCTGAACCTAAGTTTTGTGCCAAAGTTATTGAAAAAACTCAGCGCTGAAAGGATCCTCACACCAAAATCACCTTGGCACTGTAACAAGTTTGTGCCTTAGCTGCACCAACATGTTGCATCCAAGACAAGTTAGCATCGGGGACTTCTTCAGCTCCAAAGTACAAAACAAAGCAGAGATGAAGAAGTTGCTCCAATAATCCTTTGTAATTAACTCAGAAATTGCTGCAAGGCATAACGGCCATCTTCCATGAAATTTTATAAATATTGTGAAGTGCATTATGATATAACTTAGCTATTTTATAAGCTGCATATTTAGACTCTATAGCATCAATGCAGTAGTGTAGACTCACATAGTTTGAAAACTTGCAAATTGGGAAAACTCAGCAGATCCAATTTTGATTTGGCCTCGGCAAATTGACAAGTTGATAAATTACTGAAATTTATTAAAAAACCTAAATTACATGCAAAACCAAAATACAACTACAAAACATATGAAATGACTCTGTGGAATGTTGGAAAAGTGTTTTTTATTAGATTTGAATTAAAAAGAAGTACAATATTGCCATCAACAGTCATAATTTCTTAAACTCACCATTCATTTAAATGATTTTTAAAATTCAAATCACAACAGTTGTTGTTCAGGGCTGACAATGTCTGTTGGAAGGTTGTTTTTTTTGATTGAAAAATGATTAAAAAAGAGGAGGGCCACCTGTCCCTGTTGAAAGGTTGTTTTTTGATTGAAAATTAATTAAGAAAGAAAAGGGCTGACAGTGTGAAAGCTTGCTAGGGCCGACATAGGAGCAGACACAAGACGGGCAGCACAGAGTAGGAGCAGGCCCAGTTGTAGTGCAGGGTAGACAGAGTTGGCAGAGCAGGATTGCGAGCAGCCATTGATAGATCAGGGAAATATCAGAAAGCCTAGCCACAAAAATATCTGAAACCCTAGCCACATAAATTTCACCCCAAAACTTGGCGAGTACTCATGGTGACGTACTGTGAGTTGTGGGCCCTAATTTTCTGGAACTCACCCACAAATAAATGGGCAAGTTACTTGGTGCACACATAAACTTGCAAGTTTGGCAAGTTTTTAAACCATATAGAGTATGATACCTTGAGGCTTGTACTATGTTGTTCATGTTACTTGAGAATCCTTTAGTAATATATGTATTTGGCAGAGAGTATAGACATTGACATAAATTGTTCAATATCGAAATGAAAATACATAGCTGCTTGGTGCAAATTATTGTTTAAAGATAATATATAGGCAAAAAATGGTCCCAGTTTGTTGGTTTGTGTTTGAAGAATATGGTGCCAACCCTCATCATCTAAGGGTATTTGAGTTTCAGCCAATCAGATAGGTAGCTTGTGCATCTACTCCATGACTATGGTGCCAACCCTCATTATCTAAGAGTATTTGAGATTCAGCCAATCGGATAGGTAACTTGTGCATCTACTCCATTTCTAGTGTTTGAGGATTTGAAGAGTTTGGTTTGATAGAGGTTGGGATTATGGGATATTTAACGTTGTTTACATCAGATACATATTTTCAAATAATTAGTAGTTATGTGATGTTCTATTAGGATTCAACTGCGTAGTTTTTGAATCAATCTCATTGACCCATATTTCATGAGTAATGGTACACAACAACCCATCTCTCATGAGCATTAATGGTCCACTTAGCACCCATTGCATCTAGGTGATGCTCATAGGAGTGAAGTATTGGGACTTCTTGGGAGGTCACCCATCCCAGTACTACTTTGACTCAAGCATGCTTAACTATTGAGTTTCCCCCAAGATCAAGCCCACTTAGCTTGCTACCTCATTTGCAAAACCTTCAGCAAGTGTTGTGCTTTATGAACCATTCATTATAAAGCTCCTTCGTTCATTCATTATCAAGTAGGTGGTGTTTTTCGTAATGTGTCAAATTATGTGATGTTTTATCAGGATTCAACTGCATAGTTTTTGAGTCAATCTCATTGATCCATATTTCTTGAGTAGTAGTTCATAAGAACCCATCTCTATTAGAATTTTCCATAAACTACAAATCTACCTAGGACCTAATACGTATGAGCTAATCACAAAATTGGGAAAATGATAAAGATATTCTATTCAATATGATGGAGCATTTTACAAAGAGTAATATATAAATATATAGTCCTCTTGGATGCATGACTCAAGGAAGTGACATGTTTGAGAGGTCATGAGTTGACTTTAATTCATTCCCGATCAAGAGGTGAGTTAACTCAGCCTAATCGAGACAGGTGGCCTTGACTAAAGAAAGATGGCACCTAACTGCCATCAATCAAGGATTAACGATGTAGAGGTGGCACTTGAGTTCCTCAAGTCAAGGTGTATACATGTCATTATTAGCTACCTAGGTGATATATTAAATATTCCTAATATCCTAAGTAAACTTAATTAACTAGGTGCAATATTACACTTAGGATAAACATTATCCTAGGTGAAGTATATATTTACACCAAACACCCCTTTAAGTGTAACTTAGGAGGAAATACAAATGGTTCTTGGCAATGAGGCCATGTTAGGTACCCATGTACAAATGATAGAAAGCCCCCAAAGAAAGAGAGAAGAACCCATGAGAAAATGAGGAAGTGAGAGCTAAGTAGCCCCCCCCAGATGTGATGCCTCTTGTGCCAATGGTGGATGCTTGACTCTAAATGCTAAAGATGATTCATGCTTGCGAAACAATATTTCTCCCCTTAGGAAGAAAGAAATCGAAAGGTGAATGCAAAAGGTCTTCCCATTCTGGAAAGAAATATGTGGGAAGAAAAAGACAAAAAGTATGTCTCTAGAAGTTGTGCAATGGTTTCCATGTCTCTAGAAGTTGTGCAATGGTTTCCATGTCAATGCTAAGTGGTGCCATGATAAGATCAGGAGTCCTAGGTCTAATTGAAGAGGATGATTGCTCAAGACCATGTGGAAATAAATGTGCAACAAGTGCTAAAGAAGCAATTTATGGATGTGGAATCTCAATGCATGCCATGTGGCTACAATTCTCATCTCGCAAGATGTTTAGTTGCAAGGAATCATTGGAAGCCCTCGGTGAGGCATCTTTGAACTCTATGGAAGCAACAGGGGAAGGTGGACTCTCAGTGCATGTCATGTGACTACATTGCACATCCCACAAGTTGTCCCATTGCAAAGAATCATTGGAAGTCCTCAGTGAAGCGCCTTTGAACTCTATAGTGTTAGCAAGAGGTGGTGGTGGAATCACAATGCATGTCATTTGATTACACTGCACGTTCTACAAGATGTCCACATCAGATGCCTAAGTATGAACAAGTGGCAAAGTTGTCAAAGGTGTTGGAATCTTAGTGCATGTCAAATGAATACACAACACATCCCCCAAACTACTCACATTGGTGGTGTGAGTACGAATGATTGTAGATGAGGCATCAAGAGGAGGATCATTTAGTGTTTCAATTTCATCCACATGTGCAAGGTTCTCTAAGGGAACATCACAACTTGTTGGAGGTTTAGGATTTTCATATAGTTGCTTGATTATGGTCATGGCAATGATAGGGCAATCAATATGCTCTATGTGATGTTGGATGTCCTCAAAAACTGAAGGACAAATTAGTCTGTAGACCATGTCATTGTAGTTTAACCAAGCATGTTTTTGTTCATGGTCACTCGGTTCATGAACAAGTCCATGGAGATAGGGTAGTACATCTTGCTCAAGGTAGTGATTCTTTATCCCTTCTTTTAGAACAAATATTTCTCTAAATTTAGCCTGACAACAAAACGGTGGAATGTAATACCAAAAAACATGTTTGCAACCCTCCCTAGAATGTTAGCACTTCATATTAGTGCATTTACAATGAGCCCATTAGATGATTTTGCATAATAACCCCTCTAACGTAGAAGATGGCACTTTATAATTAGTGTGATTACAAGTCTATATAGAGGTGCACATAGAAGTCCCAAGAAATCTATTTCAAAACATTTACAAATGGTACCAGAAGTTGAACAAATCATACCATACAAAAGAGTGTGGCCCTTGCTTTCCAACACTTGTAAGAACACGAAAAACAAACGAGTCAAAATATGATTGTTTCTTAAAAATACTTTTGAAAGGAAAACAAAGAGGCAACTGATGTAATGCTTACTGTGCATCCGTACAATGACATGGCAAGTTCCAATGTTAGCGTTGATGTGGCAATGTAGTACAAGTGACAGGTGACAAAAATATTTGTATTATATAAAAAGAAAAAGTAAATTTTGGTATGAGTACCCCCTTTTTTAAACTTTTAACTCATGTAATAAGTTTTTTGTTTTATGTGGAGCTATACACATCTGCTGTACATATATGCTCCCCTCACAAAAAGACAAGGAACATGCACACCATCAAAATTATTCATCTTTTTAGAAGAGAACAGAAAATATCAATGAGGAATGCCTAGCGCCCCACTAAGCTTACAACCCTCTTTGTTTTTTAATCTGCCCCCTTTTTTTTAATCTCTTAAAAAAGGACAAACATAATTCAAATCAAAGGAAGCATGTATAGGTCAATGTTAGAAGAAGACATAGGAGTAAAAGGACCGAATCATTTAATGGAGGGGCATGTGAATAAGAGAGGGGGTGGGTTTTCAAAATAGAAGTGCTTCTTCCTATGGGTAGTGCTCCATTAATTGGGCCACTCATATATAGTAAATGGTGCCTCCTTCACAATGTAGATGTTGTACTCAAAACTTAAAGTGCACATTGTATACAGTTTTTAATCTGCCTTAAACCATGAGTTGTTGACTATAACTATAGAAGTCAAATGGGGCAAAATTTTTCCTATCATAAAGATAGACAAAATTATAGTCAAATTTCAGTTCTTCAACCTCTTGAGCATAATGGCAATGTCAGAAATTGCCCAAGACGTTCTGGAAAAAAATCCCTGCACAAAAAGCAAACCTTCGTTCCCATTGGTAAGCTTCCATTTGTTAGATTTATACGAACCAACAACTAATCCTAGCCAATTTGATTGTTTTGGACACAATGATGAGCTCAAAATAGTTCCACCATTCACCAAATATGCCAAAAACTTAGATTTACATGCTCTCATTACCCAAAATAGGACTAGCCCTATGACATCATGGCTTTGATACCATGTTAGAATTTGCCATAAACAACAAATCTAACAAGGGACCTAATGCCTTAAATTAATCGCAAAATCAGGAAAATGAATAAAGATATTCTATTCAATATGATGGAGCATATTACAAAGATGTAATGTCCCCATTTAGGATATTCTTGATTTCTTTACCCGCGTACAATAATAATCACTAGAAAGGGATATTAGAAATATTAAAGATCAATAAATTGGATAATTATTAATGGGATCAATACCTCATAACATAAATAATGAGATCAAATCATCATAGCATAGTCAATATTTAGTTTAATACATATATTAACAAGCACAAGTATACACATCATACACGAAGCAGACATATAATCATTTCAGGGTTATTCCCAATGGTCAACCACATAATGAAATTCTATGAGAAAGCCTATAGGGTGCTGCGAGTCTGTCCTCCTCAACCAAGCCCAAGGGAGGGTATGTACATCCCAGATAATTCCCCCCTTGGCCCACAAGTGGCAGGAACTCCCATCATTCCAACTTGGGGTGGCCTACTTGATGAAGGGACTAGTGCGGCTGCTTGTCCCCTAATATGCATTTCTCTGTCCTCTTCAATCAAGCCCAAGGGTGGGTACGTCCATCCCAGATAATTCCCCCCTTGGCCCACAAGTGGTAGGAACTCTCATCCATCCAACTTGGGGTGGCCTACTTGATGACGGGACCAATGTTGCTTTTCACATTCATTCCAAATGTGATGACTCATTGGGTTAAATGGATAATATAAAGTACCTCTTGATAAGTTCAGTTGCAATGTCAATATATATTCTTGTTGATACTGTATATGGTAGTGCTGTTGTGATAATACAAATATCTACTGTAACTGTTAATGCTGCTTGCTCTTCTTATTTATTTATTTCTGCTTTTTATGCTCCAAATAATTATTCCTTGATTGATGCCTTCAACCCTTCCCATCATTTCCTTCTTATACCTTCACAAGGGATTTGGCAGCCTTTTAGTAATAGTCGCAGCCTTTTATAAATATACCCCTGATCACTGCTTTTAATAAAAGATGGTTGGCCAACATTAAGGGTGGTCGACCTTGATTTATTTAAACTTCCTTAAGGAAGTCGGCCTTTGGTAAGTTAAAATTTTTTTAATTTATTTTTTATTTCTTTTTATTCTTGTAGGGAATATCACAGCTCGCCTTGCCCAAAGATTGCTTGTCCTCAAGCAATCTCAAATTTGGATGATCAAAGGTCTCGACTCCTTCCCAAGTGGCGTCTTCTGTAGGTAGACCCTTCCATTTAACCAGAACTCAAGAATAGTCTTATTCCTCAACCTCTTTTCTCGCATATCAAGAATGGCTTCGGGCTCCAAAGTTAACTTGCCTTCATCATCAAGTGTAGGTAATTCTAAACATGGAATAATATGCTGCCCCAACACCCTTTTGAGTCGAGACACATGAAAGACATTATGGATCTTGCTATTTGCCGGTAGTTCCAACTCGTAGGTAACCTCTCCTATCCTTCTTAAAATCTTGTATGGTCCATAGAATCTAGGTTTAAGCTTCTTGGCTCCACTTACCTTGATTGATGACTGTTTATAGGGTTGTAACCTTAAAAAAACAAATCCCCAGCTTCAAATGTCCTCTCAATCCTTCGATTGACATATATTTTTTGTTGGTTTTGTGCTTAGTGTAGATTATGTTTAAGAGTATTCATAATGTCCATATTTTGTTGCACAAATTCTTTGGCCCTTGGTACACGACTTCCCTGGAGGATTAGATTTCCAAATGAGGTTGCCTCATATCCATACAAGGCCTCGAAGGGACTCATCCCTATTGACATATGATATGTGGTGTTATAACAATATTCTCTGAGGTGTAACCACTTGATCCATGCATTTTGCTATCTCGTAACATAGTTTCTTAGGTATCCTTCCAACCATTTGTTGACAATCTCCGTCTGCCCATTAGTTTGGGGATGGTAACTTGTACTTGGCATGAGTTCTGTTCTTGCTAGGCAGAAAAGTTCTTGCCAAAACATGCTAAGGAATCGGCTATCTTTGTCGCTGACGATGTTTCTAGGTAAATCATGTAGTTTCAAAATCTCCTTGAAGAACACATCGGCTATATGGGGAGCTCTATTGCAATGAAATGTGCATACTTGGTAAGGCGGTCCACCACTACGTATATACGATCTTTGCCTTGCACTTTGGGAAGTCCTGTTATGAAATCCATGGAAATGCTTTCCCATTTTTGATTAGGTATGGGTAGGGGTTGGAGAAGACCCGCTGGATAAGCCTGTTCTGCCTTGTTCCTTTGGCACGTCATGCATTCTTGAACATGTTTTAGGATGTCTTTCTTGAGATCTTTCCAAGAATAGTTCTCTCTTACTTGGTCGGGTAAGGGGTTGTCATGGTATTCTCTAATGATCTTCTCCTTTATCTTTGAGCCTGGTACAAGATATATCCTATCTTTGTATAGAATGAGTTCTTCCACTACTTTATATTCTTCATTTTGTAGATTTCCCTCTAGGATGGCATTTGCTTGTGGATCTTTGGCGTATTCAGCAATAATTGAGTTCTTCCAATTTGCGGAAATGCTTGTTATGGAGCATAAGTAGGGTTTGCGGGATAGTGCATCAGCTACCATGTTGTTCTTTCCTTTCATGTATTCTATGTCAAAATTATAAGCTTGTAATTTGCTGACCCATTTTTGTTGACGGTTGTTTAGATCCTTTTGATTTAGAAAAAACCTTAGGCTGTTGTGATCTGTTTTTACAATGAACTTCCCACAAACCAAATATTGTCTAAATTTGGCCAGTGCATGCATAATGGCTAACATTTCTTTATCATAAATGGAGTAATGTTTTTTAGCTTCTGTGAGTTTGCGACTTTCAAATGCAATCGGGTGTTTGTTTTGCATGAGTACTGCTCCAATATCTTCTCCAGAAGCATCACACTCTAACTCGAAAGGTAATGTGAAGTCAGGGATGGCTAGAACAGGACAAGAGCTCATTATCTCCTTAAGTCTTTCAAAAGCTTGTTGGGCTATTTCATTCCATGTAAAGGCCCCCTTTTTAGTTAAGTCTGTGAGTGGGGCAGCAATTTTAGAAAATCCTTTGACAAACCGTCAGTAGTAGCTGCATAAGCCCCAAAATTCCCTTAGATGGGTTGGGGTTCTTGGTTTTGGCCATTCCCTAATAGCTTTTATCTTTTCCTCATCCACACTTACCCCATGTGCATTGATTTTATGTCCTAGATATAGGATTTCTTCTAACCCGACATTTGGAGACTTTAGCATATAGTGATTCTTGTTCAAGAATTTTGAGGACTTCATCAATATGCTTAAGGTGTTCTTCCCATGTTTTGCTGTAAATCAAAATGTTGTCAAAGAATACCAATAGGAACCTCCGTAATTGTTTCCTGAATAAGTGATTCATGCATGATTGGAATGTTGCGGGGGCATTGGTTAAACCAAAGGGTAGGACCAAGAATTGAAAGTGCCCATATGACATCTAAAGGCGATCTTTGGGATATCTTCTTTCCTCATCCTAATTTGGTGGTAACCGGATCGTAAGTCAATCTTAGAAAAGTATTTTGCTCCATGAAGTTCATCAATCAGTTCATCGATTCTAGGTATAGGATACTGATTTTTTATAGTCTTTTTGTTCAAGGCACTATAATCTATCCACATCCTCATAGTACCATCCTTATTTTTACCTAATACCACCGAGGAGGTGAAAGGACTTGAACTAGGTTGAATGTAGTCCATTTCGAGAAGCTCATTAATGGTTTTTTCTATTTCTTTAAATTTTCGGGGGTGTCTATAAGGTGTAGTGATTACAAGTTTAGCCCCTTCTTCAAGTTCTATAGTGTGTTCAAAACCTCTTTTGGGAGGAAGTCCTGGTGGGATGTTGCCAAATACCTTTTTATGTTTTTTTAGGATGGGTTGGATGTCAATGTGTATGGATTTGCCTTGGGAGGAAGACTTGTCAAGAATCATGCATTGAGCGACCCATTCTACTTGTCCCTGTCTAAAGATTCTTTCCATCCTTTTGGATGAAACTACTCTTGGGGATCCATTGGATAGTCCCTATAGGAGGACTTCTTGTCCGTTATGTTGGAAACAATGTTCCAATTTTGGGAAATCTAGGTAAAAACGTCCTAAAGAGTGCAACCATGGGACACCCAAGATTACATTGGTGTCCCTCATTTTACAATGTAGAAATCTTGCTTGATTGGATGCTTTCCCAAGGTGATGCTTAGTTGAGAAATCTTTTTTGTACACGGGATAGCGGACCCATCAACCAAGGCTACCTTAAAGCCCTTAAAATCTTCTGTCTCTAAATTCATTCTTGAAACCAAATTTTCATCGATAAAGTTGTGTGTTGCCCCACTATTCACAAGGGCGGTTACCTTTTGTCCCTTTAGAACACTTAAAATTCGAAAGGGGTGGTGCTTGGATGCTTTTGAGATTGCAGCTAAGTTTCCATAGTCTTCCTCAACACACTTTCTTTTTTTGCTTGGGTTTTCCTCTTCTTCTTCCCATACTTCTTCGTCGGATAATGCCTCTATGTTGCGAGCTTGGCCTCTTTTTCCACACTTATGTCTCGGCTCCCATTTCTCCTTACACTTGTAACACAAATTTTTCTTTCGCAACTCTTCTCGATTACAAATATGCCCACGCTCCCATTTCTCCTTACACTTGAAACATAAATTTTTTCTTTGAAGCTCTTCACGGTCATCTTTAGGAGAAAATGTCCTTTGATGCCTATTTTTCTTGTAGAAGGTTTTATCTTTTGATGATATTCTTTTGGAGTAACTTTTATCCCTTGTTTTAGTGGTCTCAAACCATAGGGCCTTTAATATCGCATCTTGGAGACACTTACTAGGCTACGAATAGCTTCGGATAGTCCCTCTATAAATAGGTAAATGAGTCTTTTTTCGGGAATTCCACGGACCATGACTGAAATCCTTTGGAATTCTACAACATAGTCTTCTACGGTCCCTTTTTGTCTTAATTGAGTTAATTCTTTAAAATATCTCTTAGGGTGCTCTTGGTCAAATCTTTCAATGAGTTTTCCCGTGAATTCATCATAAGTTCTTATGTTTTGGTGGCCTTGAGTAATCAAGCCATGGTGCCACCATTTGTGTGCAACCCCTCTCAAGTGTAGAGTGGCAAATTTAAGAGCATCTTCCTCAGTCATGGGGCTAAGAGAAAGATATGTGTCGAGCTTCTGGATCCATGCACGTGCTGTGACTTCTCTCGAAGCATCAAAATTTTCAAGGTTTATCCTACTTACCTTTTTTTTTAAGTCTTTGTTGGGTTTCCTTTTATCTTTCCTTGATGTATTTATTGCTTTTATATCACAATAGTCTCTAAATGGGATATTTTTTCTAAGTTCGGGATCAATTTTGGAATAGGCTTCTACCAATTCCTCAATGTCGTTTGTTGCTATGGGCTCTTCTTCTTCTGTTGCCTGTTCCTCACTAGGCACGAATGTAAGTCGTGTTGCTCTAGGTGTTGATCCTAAAGAAGTTTTATTGTTTTCAGAATGATTAGAAGAGGCATCCCTCCCATTAACTTGGTTGGGTCTAAGATTGCTAATTGTGTTCATATTTTGGAGGGTTTGTAGGAGTAATTGAGTTGTCTTCTCATTTTGCTCCATGAGAGCTTGAGTTGTTTTTTCGTTGTGTTCCATGAAAGCCCTCAATTCATTTGCCAATTGTTCACTCATTTTATTACCTTTAATTGGGTTGCTACTTGCCCCAAGTTTCCTTCTTTCTCTCTCTAATGCCCTTTGGGTTCTTTGGCTTACTTGCATACACTATCTTTGATCCCCAGGCTAGCAGGATCAAAGCTTTGATACCACTTGTAATGTCCCCTTTTAGGATATTCTTGATTTCTTTACCTGCGTACAATAATAATCATTAGAAAGGGACATTAGAAATATTAAAGATCAATAAATTGGATACTTATTAATGGGATCAATACTTCATAACGTAAATAATGAGATCAAATATCATAGCATAATCAATATTTAGTTCAATACATATATTAACAAGCATAGAGTATACACATCATACATGAAGCAAACATATAATCATTTCAGGGTTATTCCCAACAGTCAACCACATAATGAAATTCTATGAGAAAGCCTATAGGGCGATGCAAGTCTGTCCTCAACCAAGCCCAAGGGCGGGTACGTCCATGCTGGATAATTCCCCCCTTGGCCCACAAGTGGCAAGAACTCCCGTCCATCCAACTTGGGGTGGTTGTCACAACTAAAATTATGCAATTAATGGATATGCAACATACATATTTGTAACATAGTAAAACTAAGCAACTAATAGATGTGTAATAAGCATAAACTGGTACAAAAGAGCAGAATTATATATATATATATATAT
Organism: Cunninghamia lanceolata; assembly: GCA_027924645.1. NCBI lineage: Eukaryota > Viridiplantae > Streptophyta > Pinopsida > Cupressales > Cupressaceae > Cunninghamia > Cunninghamia lanceolata. Next base: position 3,354,840 of record BSBN01001026.1, on the reverse strand, counting down.
ATATATATATATATATATATATATATATTTAAAAATCAAGAACTATAAACTGATTCAATTTGCCATGCCTAAAAGATAATTGAAAGAAATAACTATTAAAGTAAGTACCATTTCATAGTTATAGAGGGTTTGAGTTTACAGTGTCCTTTGAAATCCGTTTAAGCCATCTGGAGCTTTAATCATCTTTTATTGCTGAAATGGAGGAGGAAAAATATCATCAGGGCGTTTTTCTACCCATCCACGGACTTACTAGTCCCCTGTGTCATTCCTACTGGAATGACTCGGCCCTTCGCAGAGAAGTAATGGAAGGAAAATCTAATGCCATATGAAACTGGTGTTTGACCCTACACAATCCCTAGTCGGTCATACACTATAGGCAACTCCTAACTAGCATGACCTCTGACTGGGTGCGTATCTGGGACAAGAAAACGGACTGACACTATCAGGTAGTAGCATCACCTTGGCCAAGCTTTTTAATTAAGCGCAACACGACACAGTGAAGTCATGTAGTCCAGTTTATCACCCTTCTTGGCAAGAATTCGTTGAAAGGAATTAACTTTTATGTCTGTCTCTTATGCTACTACACACTGACTGATGAGGATATCATTTGGTTCCTACCACTGTTTAAAACCATTTTTCAGGAACTCTACACAATCCCTAGTCGGTCATACATTATAGGCAACTCCTAACTAGCATGACCTCTGACTGAGTGCGTATCTGGGACAAGAAAACGGACTGACACTATCAGGTAGTAGCATCACCTTGGCCAAGGTTTTTAATTAAGTGCAACACAACACAGTGAAGTCATGTAGTCCAGTTTATCACAAGAAATTTTTATGACTATTATGAATGAAAATCTAATGCCATCTGAAACTGGTGTTTGACCCTACACAATCCCTAGTCGGTCATACACTATAGGCAATTCCTAACTAGCATGACCTCTGACTGGGTGCGTATTTGGGACAAGAAAACGGACTGACACTATCAGGTAGTAGCATCACCTTGGCCAAGGTTTTTAATTAAGCGCAACACGACACAGTGAAGTCATGTAGTCCAGTTTATCACCCTTCTCGGCAAGAATTCGTTCAAAGGAATTATGAATGAAAATCCAATGCCATATGAAACTGGTGTTTGACCCTACACAATCCCTAGTCGGTCATACACTATAGGCAACTCCTAACTAGCATGACCTCTGACTGGGTGCGTATTTGGGACAAGAAAACGGACGGATTGTGTTTGACCCTACACAATCCCTAGTCGGCAAGAATTCGTTTAGGTAGTAGCATCACCTTGGCCAAGGTTTTTAATTAAGTGCAACACTACATAGTGAAGTCATGTAGTCCAGTTTATCACAAGAAAATTTTATGACTATTATGAATGAAAATCTAATGCCATCTGAAACTGGTGTTTGATCCTACACAATCCCTAGTCGGTCATACACTATAGGCAACTCCTAACTAGCATGACCTCTGACTGGGTGCGTATCTGGGACAAGAAAACGGACTGACACTATTAGGTAGTAGCATCACCTTGGCCAAGGTTTTTAATTAAGCGCAACACGACACAGTGAAGTCATGTAGTCCAGTTTATCACCCTTCTCGGCAAGAATTCGTTCAAAGGAATTATGAATGAAAATCCAATGCCATATGAAACTGGTGTTTGACCCTACACAATCCCTAGTCGGTCATACACTATAGGCAACTCCTAACTAGCATGACCTCTGACTGGGTGCATATTTGGGACAAGAAAACAGACGGATTGTGTTTGACCCTACACAATCCCTAGTTGGCAAGAATTCATTCAGGTAGTAGCATCACCTTGGCCAAGGTTTTTAATTAAGCGCAACACTACACAGTGAAGTCATGTAGTCCAGTTTATCACAAGAAAATTTTATGACTATTATGAATAAAAATCTAATGCCATCTGAAGCTGGTGTTTGACCCTACACAATCCCTAGTCGGTCATACACTATAGGCAACTCCTAACTAGCATGACCTCTGACTGGGCGCGTATTTGGGACAAGAAAATGGACTGACACTATCAGGTAATAGCATCACCTTGGCCAAGGTTTTTAATTAAGCGCAACATGACACAGTGAAGTCATGTAGTCCAATTTATCACAAGAAAATTTTATGACTATTATGAATGAAAATCTAATGCCATATGAAACTGATGTTTGACCCTACACAATCCCTAGTCGGTCATACACTATAGGCAACTCCTAACTAGCATGACCTCTGACTGGGTGCGTATCTGGGACAAGAAAACAGACTAACACTATCAAGTAAGAGCATCACCTTGGCCAAGGTTTTTAATTAAGCGCAACACGACACAGTGAAGTCATGTAGTCCAGTTTATCACCCTTCTCGACAAGAATTCGTTCAAAGGAATTAACTTTTATGTCCGTCTCTTATGCTACTGCACACTGACTGATGAGGATATCATTTGGTTCCTATCACTGTTTAAAACCATTTTTCAGGAACTCTACTTAATTCACCACCTTTTTAGCACAAGGTAAGCAAGGATTCAAAAGATTGCCAAGGCAAGATTGATGTCAGCTACCATTTGAACCTAAGAAGTCTATTTACATATAAATATATTCCAAGAACTCATGTTTATCCCAGTACCGTATAGAGAGGTTAGAGGAGTCATATAAAGAGTCGTTCTTATTGTTTTCCTTCTTTAGGGAGATATCTTCTTACAAAGAAGTCTTACTTCTCAGACTCTCTACCCAATGGCCACGAGGCTTAACAACCTTCGGCCTAATAGTTTCACAATGACAGTACAAATTTCTTTTTATCTTTTTGACAGTTGTTTTTCCCAGCCTGACAGTTTTGGCAAGAATAATTGGGCTATCGACCTTAGTTTTCAACATATTAATATATAAGCCTTTTAGTCTTTCAAGCTGGAGTATATTTGGCCATTCGGCCTGCTATAGAGTTTATATGGAAATGACCATGTCGGCCTGCATCATACATGTTTTGCATCTGTCCTATCGGCCTACTACTGAGTCCATACAAACTACAATTTTCTTTTTACTTTCCCAAACTCTACAATATAAATTATTATGAAATATTTGTTAAAAGACTACGAGTAAGTCATCTCTTACCGCTTAGTTTTCTCCCGATGACGGTGCGAAGTCAGCACTTGAGCTTAGCCTTTCTTTTCTTTTCCTACGAAGACTCTGAACTGGTCTCCTTCACCGAATCACCTTCCAAACACCACCGTTATCTCTATGCTTCCCAGTGAGTAAGAGTGCGTATCTCTTCTGTATATCCAACCATGCAAAAATTGCCGTTATCCCTTATCGAGCACTCCCCGTGTATTCTTCGAATGAGCTCTCTCCTGCCGGCCAAGAAACGGTTCCCCTAAGAATGAAATCGCCACTCCAAATATTGGTTCACTCCCAAAAACTCTCGCCAAGTCTGCAAAAAGTCCATCACCTTAACTATGCACTCCCCCACAATCAACAATGCATTCTTTATTTTTAAAATTTTCCTTTCACTTTCGATTATAAGATTAGTAAATAAATCAAATTTGCTTTCAAAGCTTTGTTTGTGTTATTAACGTAACTTAATATGCTTATAAGGCCAGACTAAGTTATATAAGGCCATACATATATAAATCTTTGTGCTTAGTTTCATGCGAGGCCGATAGGCTTGTATATTATTATCCTTGTGTAAAGTTTTGTTTCACTGGGAATAAATTTTATTATCACTGCACAAAGTCTTATCATTAAGTTGAGTAAGAAACCAATGACCACGGCCATCCTTCGTGCTTTATAAGTCCCTCAAACCAATATATAAACCTCTATGTTTTTAGGCAGATACACTTTATGGTATAGGTCAACGGGCTAGACTAAAATAATGTGATTGGAATAAGTCGACTAGCTTATCAAGTTATTATGCATATTTTAGCCTTTACGATTAGAGTGATCTCAAGGACGATGGCCAAGAAAACTATATGAATCGGTTTAAAAACGAACATAGTTCGAATTTCTTCCATTTTCTTGATATAAGTTTGTGTTCGAAATTATCGATAGCTAATACGTTAAGTTCTTTTATATTTGATCGACTATTTAATTATTTTCGAGAGCCAATTAAATGTCCAAGGTCCAAAACAAATTCAATTTTAAATTTTCGATTCAAGAGAAAATAATAAGGTGATGCTACATGACCAACAACATGAGTTAGGTGATCCTAACACCTAAGGTCGACTTTGCTGTTTACCTGAGAACTCTGAACTTGTAGTTCCAATCCTTACTTAACTGACAGTCTCAAACTTACAGGCTAGGTTTCAGATGGCACTAGACTTCTCTTCCTTTACCCCTCGTACCTGATGATACTTTTCCTCCCCCCTCGGAGGTGATATTTCCTACCATCACTAGGTCAAACACAAGTAGTTAGTCCGATATCTCATTACATCTTTGCATCTGCATTCAAGTAAACATGAGAACATCTGTAAAATGAACTTAATTAAACCAGTTATATATATATTGTATATCTCTATTCAACAAGTTGATTAACGATATATATGTATATACATATCTAAGCTTGAGAAACATCAAGATACTAGGGCACAACCATCAAAATATCTAGGGCACACATCAAAATATCTAGGGCACAAGTGGGATGTAATAGTGGCCTACATGATGAAGGGACCAATGCGGCTGCTTGTCCCCTAATATGCATTTCTCTGTCCTCCTCAATCAAGCCCAAGCGCGGGTACGTCCATCCCGGATAATTCCCCCCTTGGCCCACAAGTGGCAGGAACTCCCGTCCATCCAACTTGGGGTGGCCTACTTGATGAAGGGACCAATGCTGCTTTTCACATTTATTCTAAATGTGACAACTCATTGGGTTAAATGGGTAATATAAAGTACCTCTTGATAACTTCAGTTGCAATGTCAATATATATTCTTTTTGTTACTGTATATGGCAGTGCTGCTGCGATAATACAAATATCTGCTGTAACTGTTAATGCTGCTTGCTCTTCTTACTTATTTATTTCTGCTTTTTATACTCCAAATAATTATTCCTTGATTGATGCCTTCAACCCTTCCCATCATTTCCTTCTTATATCTTCACAAGGGATTTGTCTTTTATGAATGGGTATGTCTTTACTCCAATCGCAGCCTTTTAGTAATAGTCGCAGCCTTTTATAAATATACACCTGATTGCTGCTTTTAATAAAAGATGGTCGGCCAGCATTAAGGATGGGTGGCCCTGATTTATTTTAAACTTCCTTAAGGAAAACGGCCTTTGGTAAGTTAAAATTTTAAAATTTATTTTTTTAACTCTTTATTTCCTGTAGGGAATATCATAAAAGAACAAAATACAAATATATAGACCTTTTGGATGCATGACTCAAGAAAGTGACATGTCCAAGAGGTCATGAGTTGACTCTCAATCACTCCCAATTAGGAGGTGAGTTGACTTGGTTTAATTGAGATAGAGGTGGCCTTGACTAAACAGAGGTGGCACCTGGCTACCATCAATCAAAGATTGATGAGGCAGTTGTGGCACTTGGATACCTCAAGTCAAGATGTACACATGTCATCATTAGCTACCTAGGTGAGGGAAATTGAATATAATATTTACACCAACAATCTCTCATGAGCATGAATGGTCCACTTAGCACTCATTACATCTAGGTGATGCTCATAGGGGTGAAGCATTGGGACTTCTTGGGAGGTCACCCATCCTAGTACTACTCCGACTCAAGCACACTTAACCATGGAGTTTCCCACATGATTAAACCCACTTAGCTTGCCACCCCATTTGCAAAACCTTTAGCAAGTGTTGTGCCTTATGAACCATTCATTATAGAGCAACATTGTCACATGTGCACGAGTCAGAGTAGTATTCAGATGGGTGACCTCCCAGGAAGTCTTGATGCTTCACCTCTATGAGCATCACCTAGATGCAATAAGTGCCAAGGGGACCATTATGCTCATGCGAGATGGGTTTGTGTGAACTGGTACTCATTAAATATGGGTCAATGAGATTGACTCAAAAACTACGAAGTTGAATCTTGATAAAACATCACATAATTTAACACACTCTGGAAAACACCACCTACTTGCTAGTGAATGAGCGAAGGGGCTGAAATAACCCACCCCGTCCTGTATTCTATTTTTTCTCGATCTGGGTCTGATTTTTTCTCACTGCTTGGGTTTTCTGTGGTTTAGTTGTAACCTGCTTGCGTTTTGGTGTTTTTGCATTTGACAAAAAAACACATGCATGCATATACTTTGCTAAATACAACTAATGGAAAATACCCAGTTGCTCTATTTCATTTAAAATGCATTACAAATCATATAGAAACAATACCCATATAGATATTTGTCAAAAACATAGCATTATGCACATACCCATTTCGCTGTTCACAAATTACAAGGCTGGAAGAGAAGGTACAATTGACTGTGCATGCTCAAAGCTCACCAAATGACATCCAGTTCAACACAAATACATTGCATTTCAAGGAATAACAACAAAGGAACTTTAGGCACCTCAAAGAAGCTGGAAAATAACTGAAATACTGATTGTTCTGTTGTGTATGTCCTCCCACGCCTCTGCTGGTACTGTACGGCCCCTTGCTGAAGTCTATCAACTCCACTACACACTCCAAACTGCCCTCAAATCACTTCTCATATCTTCTGTGGTGGCTGCAAGTGTTAGACGACTCAGCTGGGAAGGAAAAACTAGACCAAACGCCTCATACAAGCCCATAAAATCTGCTAAATGGTACGGCCTTAGTGGAGGAGGTACGGCCTGCTAATAGGCTCACAGGTTCATCAAAACTCCATGGAATAGCAGTCTATGACTTACAACTTTTCCCTCATTAACCCTCTGAAATTATAGTGCCGAAAGATTGAAGATATCTTCGTGTAAAACCTTCCGCGACAATGTCGGATCATACAAATAAGCACAAATGCAACCACTTGATATGGCTGCTCAAAAGCACCCTTGGGTGGTCTCTCACACCTGCGGAATGCTGTCACTAATGGAGGATTTTGTCTTCAAAAGCCAAGGATGGTTTTCTTCAAACCCTCGTTCTCTTGCAGAGCAAAATAACATAAAGTGTAATAGTCAAGAATGAGAGTTATCTTTTCTTTTTGGCTTATATATTTCCCTCTAAGAGGGTCGACCCACAATAAGGAGAAATAAACATTACAAATTCACTTTATTTCTCATGGAGGCGTCGAAGTCCCAAAAAATGACTTTATTTGCATTTTACAATTTTTACTAAGTCACCGACATTAGTATTATAAAGTCCCAATATTAAATATGCAATATTAAATTACGGACTTTAAAGTGATGGCCAAATGAACTCGGAATCCAATGAGCTATAGACCGTTGGAAAAGTCTCTCCGAAACGCTCCACCTCCAATCTTGAATTTCCCCAAACGGTCAAAACCCTAACTTACTAAAAATAGTTAGTTCTAGCCAAGATGTCCAAAACCATCCAACGAACACTCCAAGAGTTCCCTAACCATACTGGTTAGTCTACGGGAACCAAGTATAGACTAACACCACCTAGGAAGGGGACATTACAGGAGCTCTATAATGAATGGTTTGTAAGGCACAACACTTGATGAAGGTTTTGCAAATAGGGTAGCAAGCTAAGTGGGCTTGATCTTGGGGGGAGCTCCATGGTTAAGCATGCTTGAGCTAGAGTAGTATTGGAATGGGTGTCCTCTTGTCCTAATGCTTCACCCTTATATCACTTAGATGCAATGAGTGTTAAATGGACCATTCATGCACATGAGAGATGGGTTCTTGTGACTCACCACTCATGAAATATGGGTCAATGAGATGACTCAAAAACTACATAGTCGAATCCTGCTCAAACATAACATGATTTGACATGCTATGAAAAACACCACCTACTTAATAATTAGTAGTTTTTAAAGGTGATCAGCAGCTCCAAAGTGCTATAAACATCTATTACTTGATGTGCTTAATGTTGATTCTCACATCATTTTGGACACCTGTAATAACCTTTACAAACTAAAATTATTCCCCTTTATCATCTTTCTCAGGATTTATGATAAAGTTTGATGAGTATGGAAGCAAAGTTTGTTTGACAATTAAAAAAAAGTGAGATCAAGATTTTCAAGACAATATATTCAACATGCATGATTGAATTATTTATTATTGTAAGTCCTACCATTATGAAGAACTCTGTAAAATTCCTTTTTAATCGTTTTCACCTCCTAATGTGATGTCTTTTGTTTTCACTGGATTGCGTTTAGTATCTTAAATTATCAGGTATCTTTAGTAATTGCATTTCATCAATAGAAGAAAAACTTATTAATAAATACGCTACCGTGCCTGTATGAATTAATAACAATAGTTTAGAAATAATATAAAATCTATGCAAGTTGCGAATAGCTGTTTGGAAAAGATTATTTAGGAATGTTGAGGTGGCAACCGAGACTGGCAGTGATACATTGAAGGGAAAGATTTAAGTACTGTCTTATTTATATACCGATATAGGCATTTATGTGCTGTTTGCTATTTCTGAAGAACACTGGATATCACCATTGCCTTAGATGTGTTGTTCTTTTACTGCAGCTGTTTAAAATCAGTGAAGAAGTTGTCATAGATGCAACAGAAAAAGGGAATATGGCCCGTCTTATTAATCACTCTGTAAGTATTCATGTTTACATTCCTTCATGTAGGCTTGTAAATTACAACTTTTGGCAAATAGAAGTGGAGCTCACTAATAATGAACTTGTCCTTGCAACAGTGCATGCCTAATTGTTATGCTAGGATAATGACCGTTGATGATGAAGAGAGCCGAGTTGTACTGATAGCTAAGAAGGATGTTGCAGCTGCTGAGGAGTTAACGTAAGTTTCATTCCAGCCTATTTATTTTATGTTTCATCTTTTGAACCTCTTATTATTTTGCTTTATCTATGAATCTTATATTATTTTTATATTGCAGTTATGACTATCAGTTTGATCCAGAAGAGCGTAAAGTCCCATGCCATTGTGGATCAGCCATGTGTCGGAAATTTATGAACTAGATCTAACATGCAATCTCTGAATGTTCAGATTTTGTCCAATGAGAGAGGTGGTCAACTTTGAGGAAATTAATTTATGTTTTCTCTGTTTAGTAATTCATTCAATTTATTGTAATAATTCTCAAGCTAAGGTAGCTTGAAATTAGAGCTATGTCGGCTATCATGTATAGTTAACTGATGTTTATTTCATAAATCTTACAAATCAATGTATTGATTCATGTGGATTACATCTTGTCGAGTTCTTACTTAGAAGAGTCACGAGACTGTTAAGGAATCTATAGAGAGTTGAGATAACTATGTATCACCGAGGATAAGTACATACTCATCATAGAGTTTCATCAATGTCATTCTTTCTCAATTTCTTTCTGATGAAGCAAGGAGAACTTCCCTGGCTCATCAAAATCAATTATCTTGATTGAGCAACTAGCATTTGCTGCCCATTTTCACAAAAGATGATCCAGTTTGAAGTCGATCTGTAAGTTTTAACATTTTGTGAGGGTAGCCAAATCAGTCTTTATCATCTCTTGGTAGTGTATTTTTGTCGAGCAATCTAACATCAAAATATCTGGTCTTAAAATTTCATCAGTGCTGGAGACAAATGGGACTATGAAGGCTACTACTCTTTGACAGTTTGAAATTTTTCCTATTTGATGATTAGCTGAAATAATAGTGTTTGTGAAAAGCAACCCTGTGTAATTTTAGATTACACTGATTTTTATTTATTAGATATGACAAGGGGGAGCTACAAAAATTAAGCTTTCATATATGATGGCAACATAGTTATATAGTCTAGATGCTTTAGTTCAAGTGAGAACTTGTGTGGTTTAATCCTCTGTGGTTGCAAAAGAGCATCTCGCTCTCATGAGATTAAATGAATTTTGCAATTTGATTGAAATCCATCTTTTATAGAGGAGCATCTCCAGGGTTCCAAATGAAGGTTGGAAATAATTCCAATTGGCTTTATCTATCAAAATAAAGCATCGAAGGAAATAATATCTGGTTAAACATTTGAGTGTACTCGACCAACATAAGTGCTCAGAGATGTAAAAGCTTCATATACGGACAAATTTAGATGTTAAACTTCTGTGATATCAGAGATGCTCATCCTGATAGGGATGAGTTTCATTGATTGTTGTACCAGTCACTATTGATGATTTGGTTCAAAGAACTAAGAAGTTATGTTGAGTTTGAGAGAAGGCAGATCACCTCGTGTATCGTATGCATAAATTTAACTCCTGTTTATCTCCATTGTTTGGAGTAGGAGAAGCTATGTTGCAATACAAACTTCTCTATTTTGTTCAAAGGTTGGAGAGATGAAATGGAGTTGTCATTGGTATACAGATTCAATTTAGAAATAACATGCTAGAAAGGAAAATACTAATAGTATTTTGACAAGGGCTCACGGCTTTTGTTTTTTTGATAGACAGAGCTACTTAAATGCCAGATGGTTTCTAAGCAAGGACAGAAATAGGTAAATCTTCTTAGAGAGTACGAATGTTCCACAAGATTAATTTGGAGAGACAGGAACATGCTAGTTGATCGCCCTTTTAATTTTGTTTGTAATCTCGTTTCAGTTGGGAGGACACTTGTTTCCTTTTGCAAGTCAATTGCTGAGCCCACAGGGTTGAACCTTGGTCATCTATTTGGTCGATGTCTTTCCTACTAGTTGGCAAGACACCATGATTTGCTAGTAAAGTGCTTTATGTACATTCACACATCCTCACATTTGTTATTAGAGAGCGATGGAACAGATGTATTAAGTGCTATGTGGTTCTAATCAATGACTCTAGGAAGCCTGGTTTGTTCTTCTTAAATGGATTTATTGTAGAACATAAGGACAGGAAGGGTAGGCCATGGTTGTAGGACAATTGGTTTGTGGGCTCGCTTACAAGTGGGTCCCAAGTTTGGTTATAGAGTCCAACCAACCTTTAGGAGGGTCGAAGTAGGCTTATTTTGTTAAGAGTTTTGGATATTACGACACTAGTGATATCCTCACCATGGAAAATAATAATAATAAAAAGGATAAGAAGATTAAACGAGACTCATTTTTGCACTTACTACTCTTTCCACACCATGCAAGGGAGTTCCAACAATATAAGGAAACAAGCTTCTAATTGTACAAGAAAATGAATGGCCTATATTGGCCCAAATGACCAGTGTACAAAATGGCACAGATCTATTCCAAACAGGTTGGGGCTAATCCATATGCCATTCAGTACATAGGAAGTTGTGCCACTTTGGTGTTTGCCATTAGAAAGCATGTATTAGACCAAGAAAATTGAGAGTTGATTCCATAAAGTAAGACCTTTTAGTAGAGTTTTCTTATTTTATTTAGGTTGAACTTGTTTTAAGGTGAAGGGCTGATTTGTGTGGGAAATTTTGTTCAAATGAACATACACACAAATTTATGTCTATACTTTAAGAATAAATAACTTTTAGGAGGTCACAAAGCCTATTTCAAATGAGTTAGATCAAATGTCTTTGTATGTAATGTCCCCTTTTTGGTCCATTGTGGCGTTTTTGGAAAGTTCCATTATTTTTGGAGAATTCCGCCATCCTTGGAGAGTGTCAATTTTCTGTGGACGAAAGACCTATGCACTTAAGCTGTCGGTGTTGTTATTAGGAGTATAATTGGCTCATTTTAATATTTTTTGTAGACTTTGGAAATGATGTCTGCAAAATAATTAAATAATTAACTTATGTCTTTAAGTTAATTTTATATTATTTTATTAAAGGCAACTTATGTTTAGTTGTTGATTTTAAAATAGGTAGTCAACGTCATAAAGTGTTTTTAAAAGAGGGCCAAAAGTGATAACACTAGGTAAGGGGTACAAAATGATAATTAAAAAATTGTTTTAAAAGTGGGGTATAAAAGTGAAGTTGAAAATGAGAATTAAAAGTATTATCAAATTAAAAGATTCCAAAGTCACTTCATTTTTATTATTGAAGGGAAAAGTGAAAATAAAAGAGATAATATTTGGTTGCTCTAAAAGTTGCCTTAAAAGTGCTTATAGAATAACGAAATTAGAACAGAAAGAGATTATTGTTGATTTTGAGAAAACTCTTGTTTTAAAGATTGAACTCTGTTCATTTTTTTCCTGTTTAAGGACAAAAACCTTTTTCACAAGATCAGTTTCAAGGACGAAAACCCTCCTAGTTAATTGAATATTTCCATTCAGGGATTACTTGTGTGCTTTATGATTTGGTTTTGAGGATGAAAATCTTTCTAATCAATTGAGTCCTTTCATTCAGGGATCATTAGTGAGTTGAATGTCTGCATTTTTCTTTCAATTGTAATTTGTTGAATTGATTTGGAAATTTTAATTCAGTTTGGCATTTTTCTAATTCAATGGTTTTGGTGTACATTTTTTAGAGTGTTGAATTTGTTTCAATTTTGAAGGAGACTAGGTAAGGCAATTTGAGGAAGTTCATACATCTCATGATTGATATTCAACTGCCCCACTCTTGAGTAAACTTGCAACTGAGTTAGGGAGTTTTTGGGTGCCATATTTTATCAAGGGCCATACAGTTTAAAGGACAACAATTGTTCTATTTGTAGATTCAATCCAAAATACAAAAGTTTATCTTTGTTCCCAGTGCTGCTAGTACTTTGTATTTGAAGGGTTTGAAGTATTGTTTTTCTAGTTTGGTCATATTTAGTGAGTTATCTACAACAACTTGTTCTAATTTAGTCGCTCCATTTGAAGGTGAAATCAAATTGTTTTAATTGTTGCAACATAACTGGGTAATTTCCTAATATTTCAAATAGCTGTCTATGGAGTTTATTGCTGATTTATTCCACAGTTCACGTCATGTTGTTTAGATGTGATGAAAAAAAAACCTAACTACATGATATCTGTTGATTATTGCAAGAAGTATCTTCATTTTATTAACTTTACCAACATTATAATTTACACATTTATTGTAAATCTGGATGGTTCAACTGCCAGATAGTCATTTGCATTTGTATTTCATATTGTAAGGATTATGGAAGATTTACTACCAAATCTTTTTGCATTTGCATTTTCTTTCCAGTTCATTTTGGCATTGATCGGGTCTGCTTGTTATCGACTAATTTGGCTTGATCGGACCTGCTTATAATCTCCCAGTGGCTTTGTACGTACACGCATACCTGTCTACCAAAGAGGTGTTGATTTGGTCAGTTATGTTGTCTGTATGCTTTGGCTTGTTATGCCGCTTGTATGCTTTGATCACTTATGGCACCTATTTTCCTTTCTAGCATTGCATTCAGTTAGATAGTGTTTTCAAACACCATATGCACTTTGCCCACATCGAGATCTAGGTCATCACAAACTGTGAGGGTTGCATTTGAATCTTATAATATTTTAAAAATTTCAAAAAAAATAAGAATATACAAAAATGGTTTGAGGAATGAATGAGCTCTTTTGTATTATTTATCGTGCATCACAAGTGGTTGCTTATTAGGTGGGAAACAAATTTGTAAGTTATTGGTGGAGTGAACTATTAATAAAAAACTTGAAATTTGTAATCAGCGTCTTCCAAATTTGTCATTTAATAAAATTGGAACATTGGTGGAATCTACGTAAGCAAGGATCTCCACCAATTAACTCATACTGTTTATTTATTTTGCCTACAAGAATAACATTAAAAGACTAAGCATAAGAAAGGAGCCATTTACTTTGGGGATGTGCTAATTTCTCTCTATTGTAGCATTGGTTTTGTAACTTTTGGATGAAGATATATCTTCTGTTGGTGTGGATGTTGGGCATTGTTCTTTGGTGTGCCAGTGTGTGGGGCAAAACCTATCCTCTGAAGATTTTACCCTCTGCATGAAAACTACCTGGTGTAAGATTGTTGAACTTACTCTTTCCTTGTTGGATAAGGGATTTTCTTGCTGCATTTTGAATTTGTGCATGATAGGGTTTTTGTTTGGAACAACAGACCTTGATTGTTTGGATAGTTTGACTTATTCCTTTGTACTTGGACTTCTTCCTTTTATCTAGTTTTTCCTCTAATTAATGTGGTCCAATGTGGATCAAATTTTATAACTAGCCTTTGGATGTGAGGAAGCCTAGTCTCATTAAGTAGTTGGCGGAAAAGATTGGTATTTTTATTAAAATGGATGTTAATGTCATGCCCACATTTCACGTGCGGTCACAACACGCAAACACACATGTTATGTCCACATGCGACATGTGGTCATGATACGAACTGTCAAAATTTTTCCTTTACTACTTGAAATTTTTCCCTTGCACGCGTAAGCGTACTCGGTTGCGTATGTTTAAGATGTCAATGATAAATGTGTTTTCAGAATATTCCACACACGTGAACATTCACTTTGCTGGACCTACAATTTGCTTGAAAGATGTTCACTACGTTTGTTAATTAGTTGGCCTCTATTGGTTTTCTTAGTGCCTCACATTATTTGTTTACTCCTCTTTTAATTTGTTTAAAATAGTATCTTGTTCGCTCGTTTACGTATTTCTTTATTTACTTATTGTATTTTTTTTAATTAAATTTATTACGTTACTTTATTTTCAATACTTTGGTAATTCATTTGGAAAATACTAATCTCGAAGTCACAATTCCTTTACAAACGAATTAATGTAAATAATTATTAATGTGAATAACAATTGCCCCATTAATATTGTCCAATTATATATATATATATATATATATATATATATATATTAATATATATATTTAATTTTTTTTTTAAAATCATGTTAGTGGAAACTCCACTCATAATTTTTATTAGAGTATTTTATAAAATCCAACTCATAGTATTCCCATATATTTAGGATATATATATATATATTTACTTATGAAATATCCTTTTAGAGCAACTTTTTTTTTAACAATTGATATATATATCTATAATTGTTTATTTTATCATGATAGTGGAATCTCCACCCATAATTTTTATTAGAGTATTTTATAAATTCCAACTCATAGTAATATAATAGAAACAACCCTAATTTTATTGCTTGTGAGAGATATATTTTTTTTTGCAGGGTAATGGAGGCAAGGTAGCGACGGCGGTGGAGGGTGGCGCTGGTCGCAGGGGAGGCCGAGGTTATGGAGGTGGGTGGAGGGCAGAGTGAATGGTCGCTGCAGAGGGCGGTGTGTAGAGGTCGGTGGAGGGAGTGGAGGTTTGGAGGTTGGGCCGCACAGGGAGCGGTGGACGGTGGTCGCAGGCAGAGCACGGGGAGAAACGAAGACCGCGCGGGGGTTTGGACGGCTATGGAAGTAAAGGGGAGCGGTGCGCAGGCCGTGGTGCTTACAGCAAGGCAGGGGTGTGAGGAGAGGCGGAGCCCCACACCCATTGTATTAAGGATATCGGTGGGGGTTTAACCCCCACCCTGTAACATGTACATTTTGGCTGTATAACAGCGAACCCTCTTTTCCCATTCATTTGCTAATTTGTAATTTTAAATTAATACTAATTATATATATATATATATATACCAAATTTTCACAACTTCATTTAATAATAAAAATATATATACATATATATATTATATATATATATATATTTATATATATACAAGTGTATCAATTTTTTCACAACTTCATTTAATAATATATATATATATAATTCATAACGAAGTTTCATATTTCCTACAACCTTTCAGTTCTCAATTTAACAAATTCATTTCACACTATCTCTAACATTTTTAATTTCAATATAACAAATACTTAAGTGAAACAGAAAGTAAATAACCATTTAAATCCGTAAATTTCAATTAAAATTTAATCTATCAAGTATACATTCCATTTCAAATAAAATTAAGGATTAAGAGTAAATACAGGAAACTAATAGATCTTTCACTTCAATAACCAAACAAACAGACAAGTAAATCGATTTAGATTATTTTCCATTGTATACTTAAATCAAATACTAATTTTATTTTCAAAGGTAAATTTACATCTTTCATAGTATTGTAAAAGTAACTTTCTCACTAAATAATACAAGAGATAAATTTTAACAACTAATCCAAATCAACAACCAATCTCACAACTTACATATTTGATAAACAAGAATAAACAACAATAAGATTCCACAACTCACAAACACTTTAAGGGAGGAAATACTTTCTTCTCCCAATACAATTTTTTTACAACTTTCAGAGGGAGCAATCTTTCCTCTTAAAAAAAAACTTATCCAGAAAGAAACTTAAAGAGACTAAGCTCTCATTACAAACAGGAAGATAGAACATTTTCTCTAAACAAGGAAGAACTCCTCCAATCCTCTCAACATGCTCCAAAAATAAACCTGCATGACAACAAGAAAAAAAAACACCAACCAACTAGCTCTCCTCCCTACCATAGACCCACAAGAGGGTCACCCCCCGAGTTAGGGAGATCATCCACACACCCAGGGTAGAATAGACCAAGAACACTTCACAACATTAGAACAAACAACACACAACACCTAAGGTTTTACTCACAACACAAAGACTCAGCTGAGGTGAGTTCAAAGGAGGGTAGGGAAGTAGACTCGCTCAACTCCAAGGTGTCATTCTTCTCAAACAATTATCATAGCTTTTCTCATGGCCTCAAGCCAACAAAATTATTCTTTCTCATGGCCTCAAGCCATCCAAATAATAAAAATCACAGGATATCCCAAATAGGCTCTCAAGCCTTATAGCCCTCTAGGCTCAAAATTACCAACATGCACTCAAGGCTTCCATATAACAAGAAATAAGAATGCACCCGAGGAGGTTCACACCTTCCCTTCCCCATACATGATGAGCATTGTCTTCCAACTGGAAGAAGCTATTTCAGACACCCAACACAACCCCAAAATAGCAAAAAAAATACATAGACAACCTTTGCAAATCCACATTTATCAAACAAGAACAAAACACACATAGGTGAGTAAACTGGCTCACTAACCTTCACAAGCCTAATTATGGAAGTAGTTGAAGAAGAGCTCCACTCTTAGTCTTCTCCTCCAAGTTCTCTTTCTTTCCACAATAATCCAACCCCCTTACCCTTTCCCTCCTCTTCTCTTTAAAACAAATTCCTTCCATTATCCCTTATTTCCAAGTGGCATTAAAAAAACTAAACCCACTCCTCATCCATTATCCTAGTGGTCATAAAACAATTAACCCCACTCAAGAGGTTCCTCATTATAGCCCTTTTACAACACATGGAAGAATAAAATAAATAATTAAAATAGAATTAAAGAGGGAATGGATGACACACCACCCTTTCTAAGGGGCACTCCCACCAAAAGAGAGGCACAAAGAGACAAAACACTCCATTATTGATGGATCATAGAGTCATTCCATGACTTGGAAGTGGGCATGAGTGTGGTTTCCACTCATCCCATTATCCCCATGCTCCCAAATTCGTCACTTAATTTCACTATGAAGTTAAAGTGACCATATGGAGGTATCCCAAGGTTATCCTAGTCAAAAAGGTCCCTAGACCCATGGGGTATAACTCAGGGTTGATTTTAACCTAGTTAGGACTCCCAGAGTCAAGTAAAAACACAAGAAGAGGGTCTAAAAGAAATAAACTTAAACAAGATTCATAACATCTTTTACAACACATATCACAATACAAGTAATTCAAAGGGTAGACCTAATTCCCTTGACCCCATGCAACATTACAACATTACAACATTTCCACCATACATGGAGTTGATCTTAGTTCCTCGTGGAACTAGATCGGCTCACAAGGGATACAACATAGGGTGTGGAATGATCTCCTGTATTTGTGGTTTCGTTAGCAATACTTGCACACTCAAACTCGAAGTTAATAACACATAAAGATATCATAGCCGAAGCAATTTAAAATACATGCATACTTAAATATTCTACCATAAAACATACTGAAATCACATTAAAGTTCCCTTTCTAATATTATCCACTCATTATTCTTTTAAAAGCAAACATCTATCTATCATTGCACAATTTATTTTCTTAAAAATCAATTAGGTTTAATAATCAAGATTCCGGGATCAACAGTTCCCCAATCATAAAAGTAATAGCAATAGTACTGTAAATAGTCTCATGAATAGTAGTGAAAAAGGTAGGCCTCACATCCTCCCCCCCCAAGATTGTATTTCCTCTTGGAAGTCATCAAAGAGGTGAGGGTAAAGTGTCTTCAATCTCGTTGCATCTTCCCATGTTGCAGTGACCTCATCATACATATCCCACTGGACCCTAACCTGGTCCAGCTCTCGACCTCGAAGGCCCAGCGTCCGACGAGCCAATATGCGTATTGGCTCCAAAGCCAGCTGTCCGTCTGCCTCTACCTGAAGAGCACTCCAATCCAATACGTGAGATAAGTCAGAAATATAATGGCGTAGAACTGAAACATAAAAGACATCGTGGATATAAGACATGCTAGGTGGCAAGGCTAAACGATAGGCTACAGGTCCTATCCTCTCCAAAATCTCAAAAGGTCCTACAAACCGGGGTGTGAGCTTAGAGCCTTTTCCGTAACGGATTGGACTCTTATGCGGTCGCACTCTTAAGAATACCCTGTCACCCACTGAGAAGTTTCGATCCGTTCTCTTCGCATCTGCATACTTCTTCTGTCTATCTTGAACTTCCTAAAGTCTCTGTTTGATCAATGTGACCTGCTGTTCCATATCCTGAATTATTTCGGGACCAATGGCAACTTGGTCCTCTAACCGATCCCAACTCAAAGGCGTCCTGCAAGGTCTGCTGTATAAAGCCTGGTAAGGAGGCATACCCAACGAGCTGTGATGCCCATTATTGTAGGCGAACTCAACCAGATACAGGTACTCCTCCCATCTAAATTGATGATCCATAACATACATGCGAAGTATGTCCTCTAACACCTGATTAACTCTTTCTGTTTGGCCGTTGGTCTCAGGATGGTAAGCGAAACTGAAGTTGAGTTGTGTGCCCAGCGCCTGATGTAAGGCTCTCCAAAATGATGATGTGAATACAGAGTCTATCAGATATGATGCGGCGAGGTACTCCATGCAGTCTGACAATCTGATCTAGAAACACTCTCACCACCGATGGTGCATTGTATGTTGTGCGTACTGGTGAGAAATACGCCACCTTGGTCAACTTGTCAACTGTCACCATGATGGCATCATGGCGTCGCGATGACATAGGTAGACCAACAATAAAATCAATGGAAATGGTGTCCCACTTCCATTCAGGTATCTCGTGAGGATACAAAAGTCCTGCTGGATGCTGATGCTCGGCCTTGACCCTCTGACACTCAAGGCATCGAGCAACATACTCTACAATGTCGCGTCTCATCCCAGCCCAATGATATAATTGTCGCAAATCTGCATGCATCTTCTTCACTCTTGGATGAGCCGCATAGGGTGCTCTATGAGCCTCAGAGAGTATCACTGTACGTAGGTCACCCGCACGGGGTACATAGATGTGCTACCTAGGTCTAAGCAACCCATCCGAATCAAGGGAATATCCTACGAATTTGCCCTTCAGGACCCTCTGATTCTAGATTTCCTGTTGCACCTCAAGAAACCACTCATCCTCAGGCAGATGCTGTAGAATACGTCCTCTCAAATCCACTTTCAAAATTAGAGTTAGGATCTCGTAGTGCCTTCGACTCAAAGCGTCGACGACCACATTCTCCTTTCCTTTGATGTAGTGGACATCAAAGTCGTACTCACACATGAACTCCATCCAACTCCACTGGCAGGCGTTCAAATTAGGCTGAGTGAAAATGTACTGTAAGCTATGATGATCCGAATGGAGCTCAAAACGTCGACCTAAAAGAAAGTGTCTCCAACGAACAAGAGCATGAATAACAGTTACGAGCTCTAAATCGTGAGTAGGGTAGTTTAGCTCATGTGTTTTAAGTTTTCACAATTCATAAGCAATCGCTCTACCACCCTGCATAAACAAAGCTCCCAATCCCTCTAATGATGCATCCGTGCAAACAACAAAATCTTCTGCCGGATTAGGAACAACTAATATGGGAGCACTGGTAAGACGTTCCTTAAGGATCCCAAAGGCCTTCTCACACTGCTCAGTCCAAGTGAATCCTTTCCCTTTTCGCTGAAGAGAAGTGATAGGATGTGCTATCTTGGAGAAACCTTCGACAAACCTACGGTAGTAACCGGCTAGTCCCATAAAGCTTCTTACTTCTGTTACATTGGTGGGTGCTGGCCGATCCTGAATTGCTCTGATCTTCAATGGATCTATGGAGACGCCATCGCCTGATAGAATGTGCCCCAAATACTGCACCTCTGTCCTGAAAAAGGCACACTTCGCCAGGTTGCCATAAAGCTAATGCTCACGTAAACATTGCAATACCTGACGCAAATGGTCCACATGTTCCTCCTCGGTCCGTGAATAGATCAAAATGTCGTCTAGAAAAATGATCACGAACCGATCTAGGTAAGTGCGGAACACCCCGTTCATGAGACTCATGAACACTGCAGGGGCGTTCGTCAAACCGAAAGGTACCACTATAAATTCATAATGGCCATATCTGGTTCAGAAAGTAGTTTTGTGAATATCTACCTCAGTGATTCGTAATTGGTGATACTCAGATTTTAGATCAATTTTTGAAAACACTTTGGCTCCCTGCATTTGGTCAAAGAGATCGTCAATCCTAGGCAGAGGATATCGGTTCCTCACCGTCACTTTGTTCAACTGTCTATAGTCCATGCATAGCTGAAGAGATCCATCCTTCTTTTTTACGAAGATAACTAGTGCGCCCCATGGTGAAACGTTAGTTCGGATGTGTCCCTTCTCTAATAATTCTTCTAACTGTAGTTTAAGCTCTGTAAGCTCATGTGTAGTCATTCTATAAGGTGCCCAAGACACTGGTTCTGCCCCTGGTACCAAATTGATGTGGAAGTCAACTTCCCTGCGTGGAGGCATACCTGGTAACTCTGGTGGAAAAACATCAGAAAATTCTCTTAGGATAGGGTGTTCATCTAAGGTAGTCTTAGGTTCATCCTCTGATCTATCATTGACTGTGATAGCAAACATCTGACAACCCTTCCGCATGCAGCGCTTAAGTTGCTGAGCAGATATCGTACGAGCAGTCGTGGGCTTCTGTATGCCCACTATCTCGACCGGTGTGCCATGATCGTCTAAGCAACTAATCGTCCTCTGGCGGCAATCTAGCTTGGCTCTATGAGCCGCAAGCCAGTCCATACCAAGAACTACGCTGTAGGATCCTAATGGCATAACCCTAAGGTCACATGTTGTAATGAAAGAACCCAAGGAAATCTCACAATTTCTAACAACGGTATCAACTGACATCCTGGCCCCAGAGGCCAACTCGACCTCCCACCTAATGTCCTACCTAGAAGCCACCAACCTGCAACATTCCACTAACGATGTAGACATAAAGGAGTCGGTAGCTCCGGAATCAAATAGGATAGAGATGGGAAATTCTCCAATCATACCTGCTGTCTCTATGACTGAAGCCTAGAAATCGGCCTGGCAGTTTTCAACCGCTGCAAACATATGATGGGATTTACCCATATCACCCACAGTCTGCTCGGACCCTCCTGCTCGATGCTGTCCCCCTGCTGTAAAACCCTGTGGGCACTCTCTAGCTAGGTGTCCAGCTTCACCACAAACATAACAAGGGCCCTTAAACTGTACCTGTACAGTCTGAGTCCTGCTCGACTATTGTTGTCCTGATCTACCAGTGGACCCCTATGAGCCCCTATACTACTACTGCGGCCTCGTGGGTCCCGCAGGTGGTCCCTGCTGTCTCTGATCTCTTCGCGGGCCCTGCTGCTGCCAACCTCTATTATTTCCCCCATGTGACCTCGGCTGTGTTCTAACTTTCTGCTGCTGCTATGACTGCTGTTGTTGTGGGGGCCTAGGAGGTAAGGATAATGAACTGAATCCTCCTCTAGGGGGTGGCTGTGGTGGCCTACGGAAACTCTGCTGATGCTGTTGCGGTCCCTGATCCTAGAACTGAGGGCGAGAACTCTGCCCCCGTCCCTGAATCTCCTCAACAATATAAGCCTTCTCGGCAGCATCACTCAAAGACTGGGGATCTGCCATCCGAACAGGTCCTGCTATACTGTGGTTTAGTCCTCTGATAAACTTATGCACGAGGAGTTTCTCATCATAGAGATACTCCACATATTTGGATAACTCTGTAAACCTACTCTCATACTATGCCACTGAGAGTCCCCTCTGCTGTAGGTCATGGAACTCATCTATCCGACACTGTCTGTAATAGTCTAATAGGTATCGCGCGTTGAAGCGCTTAATAAAGGTCTTCCATGAGAGGGTGTCTAAGGAGAGGCGACACTTGCACTCCTCAGTGCGCCACTAGGTAGCTGCTGCTGCATCTCGTAATAAGTGTACTGCCACCCGGGCCTTTGTGTTGCCCTCGTAGGAACGCAACGCGAAGCACCTGTCTAAACTGATAAGCCAGGCCTCTGCCTCAGCTCCCTCTGTGGTTCTGATGAAAGTAGGAGGGTTCAATCTCAATATGTCCCTGATGGGATCTCCTCTATCATTGCACCCCCTGATAGGCTCATCTGCATGATAATCATAAGGCCTGGGACCCAATTGCTCTATTCGCATTGTCTTGTCATGCCTGGCATGATGTGTGGGGCTCTTGCTACGGGCCCTGTCGGCCGAATCAACCTCCTCTGTATCAGGCAACTTGACATAAGGCTCCACACATGGTACCCCCTGCGGCTCTACATGTGGCTCGACATGAGTCTCAACTCGTGGCTCCACACGTGGTTCCTCTCGCGGAACATCATGGGGCTTGACACGTGGCTCTACGCGTGGCTCAACTATAGCCGATGGAAGCTTATCTAAGATAGCCTATAAAGCCTGTAATATATGTGGTCCCATATCAGGTGAGGCTGGTGGTGCCTGCGGTACTTGAGGAACTGGTTGTGTCTACAAAACTGGCTGAACCTGTGGAATTGGCTGTTCTGGTGGGACTAGCTGATCCGGTCCCACAGCTGAAGAATCAGTGCGCACCTCGGTGGGTGGAGTACAACAGGTCGGTATTCGCCGAACTCGTCTGGGAGGCATCTTATAAAACGAGGTAATCGCCAGTTAGTTTGATCGCGGAAGTGATAATGTGCCTAAACAAGCCCAATGTTCAAATCAACTTCGCTCTGATACCAAATGTTATGCCCACATTTCACGTGCGGTCACAACACGCAAACACATGTGTTATGTCCACATGCGACATGTGGTCATGATACGAACTGTCAAAATTTTTCCTTTACTACTTAAAATTTTCCCCTTGCACGCGTAAGCGTACTCGGTTGCGTATGTTTAAGATGTCAATGATAAATGTGTTTTCAAAATATTCCACACACGTGAACATTCACTTTGCTGGACCTACAATTTGCTTGAAAGATGTTCACTACGTTTGTTAATTAGTTGGCCTCTATTGGTTTTCTCAGTCTATTTATTACTGCCTCGCATTATTTGTTTACTCCTCTTTTAATTTGTTTAAAATAGTATCTTGTTCGCTCGTTTACATATTTCTTTATTTACTTATTGTATTTTTTTAAATTAAATTTATTACGTTACTTTATTTTCAATACTTTGGTAATTCATTTAGAAAATACTAATCTCGAAGTCACAATTCCTTTACAAACGAATTAATGTAAATAATTATTAGTGTGAATAACAATTGCCCCATTAATATTGTCCAACTATATATATATATATATATATATATATATTCATTTATATATATATATATATATTTAATTTTTTTTTTTAAATCATGTTAGTGGAAACTCCACTCATAATTTTTATTAGAGTATTTTATAAAATCCAACTCATAGTATTCCCGTGTATTTAGGAAGAGTACATATATATATATATACTTATGAAATATCCTTTTAGAGCAACCTTATTTTTTTTTAACAATTGATATATATAAATATACATATATATATATAGTTATATATATATATATATAATTGTTTATTTTATCATGATAGTGGAATCTCCACCCATAATTTTTATTAGAGTATTTTATAAATTCCAACTCATAGTAATGTAATAGAAACAACCCTAATTTTATTGCTTGTGAGAGATATGTTTTTTTTACAGGGTAATGGAGGCAAGGCAGTGACGGCGGTGGAGGGCGGCGCTGGTCGCAGGGGAGGCCGAGGTTATGGAGGTGGGCGGAGGGCAGAGTGAATGGTGGCCGCAGAGGGCGGCATGTAGAGGTCGGTGGAGGGAGTGGAGGTTTGGAGGTTGGGCCGCGTAGGGAGTGGCGGACGGTGGTCGCAGGCAGAGCGCGGGGAGAAATGGAGACCGCGCGGGGGTTTGAACGGCTGCAGAAGTAAGGGGGAGCGGTGCGCAGGCCGCAGTGCTTACAGCAAAGCGGGGGTGTGGGGACCCACACCCATTGTATTAAGGATATCGGTGGGGGTTTAACCCCCACCCTGTAACATGTACATTTCGGCTGTATAACAACGAACCCTCTTTTCCCATTCATTTGCTAATTTGTAATTTTAAATTAATACTAATTAAATATATATATATATATATATATATATATATACCAAATTTTTACAACTTCATTTAATAATAAAAATATATATACATATATATATATTATATATATACATATATATATATTATATATATACAAGTGTATCAATTTTTTCACAACTTCATTTTATATATATATAATTCATAACGAAGTTTCATATTTCCTACAACCTTTCAGTTCTTAATTTAACAAAATCATTTCACACTATTTCTAACATTTTTAATTTCAATATAACAAATACTTAAGTGAAACAGAAAGTAAATAACCATTTAAATCCATAAATTTTAACTAAAATTTAATCTATCAAGTATACATTCCACTTCAAATAAAATTAAGGATTAAGAGTAAATACATGAAACTAATAGATCTTTCACTTCAATAACCAAATAAACAGACAAGTAAATCGATTTAGATTATTTTCCATTGTATACTTAAATCAAATACTAATTTTGTTTTCAAAGGTAAATTTACATCTTTCATAGTACTGTAAAAGT
This sequence comes from Cunninghamia lanceolata, assembly GCA_027924645.1. Classification (NCBI taxonomy): domain Eukaryota; kingdom Viridiplantae; phylum Streptophyta; class Pinopsida; order Cupressales; family Cupressaceae; genus Cunninghamia; species Cunninghamia lanceolata. The sequence continues at coordinate 3,329,847 of BSBN01001026.1, read as the reverse complement.
AACTTTCTCACTAAATAATACAAGAGATAAATTTTAATAACTGATCCAAATCAACAACTAATCTTACAACTTACAATTTTGATAAACAAGAATAAACAACAATAAGATTCCACAACTCACAAACACTCTAAGGGAGGAAATACTTTCTTCTCCCAATACAATTTTTTTTCAACTTTCAAAGGGAGCAATCTCTCCTCTTCAAAAGAAACTTATCCAGAAAGAAACTTAAAGAGACCAAGCTATCATTACAAATAGGAAGATAGAACATTTTCTCTAAACAAGGAAGAACTCCTCCAATCCTCTCAACATGCTCCAAAAATAAACTTGCATGACAACAAGGAAAAAAAAATATCAACCAACTAGCTCTCCTCCCTACCATAGACCCGCAAGAGGGACACCCCCAAGCTAAGGAGATCATCCACACACCTAGGGTAGAATAGACCAAGAATACTTCACAACATTAGAACAAACAACACACAACACCCAAGGTTTTACTCACAACACAAAGACTCAGCTGAGGTGAGTTCAAAGGGGGGTAAGGAAGTAGACTCACTCAACTCCAAGGTGTCATTCTTCTCAAACAATTATCATAGCTTTTCTCATGGCCTCAAGCCAACAAAATTATTCTTTCTCATGGCATCAAGCCATCTAAATAATAAAAATCACAGGGATATCCCAAATAGGCTCTCAAGCCTTATAATCCTCTAGGCTCAAAATTACCAACATGCCCTCAAGGCTTCCATATAACAAGAAATAAGAATGCACCCGAGGAGGTTCACACCTTCCCTTCCCCATACATGATGAGCATTGTCTTCCAACTGGAAGAAGCTCTTTCAGACACCCAACACAACCCCAAAATAGCAGAAAAAACACATAGACAACCATTGCAAATCCACATTCATCAAACAAGAACAAAACACACATAGGTGAGTAAACTGGCTCACTAACCTTCACAAGCCCAATTATGGAAGTAGTTGAAGAAGAGCTCCACTCTTAGTCTTCTCCTCCAAGTTCTCCTTTCCATAATAATCCAACCCCCTTACCCTCTCTCTCTTCTCTTTAAAACAAATTCCCTCCATTATCCCTTATTCCCAAGTGGCATTAAAAAAACTAAACCCACTCCTCATCCATTATCCTAGTGGTCATAAAACAATTAACCCCACTCAAGAGGTTCCCCACTATAGCCCTTTTACAACACATGGAGGAATAAAATAAATAATTAAAATAGAATTAAAGAGGGAATGGATGACACACCACCCTTTCTAAGGGGCACTCCCACCAAAAGAGAGGCACAAAGAGACAAAGCACTCCATTATTGATGGATCATGGAGTCATTCCATGACTTGGAAGTGGGCATGAGTGTGGATTCCACTCATCGCATTATCCCCATGCTCCCAAATTCGTCACTTAACTTCACTATGAAGTTAAAGTGACCATATGGAGGTTATCCCAAGGTTATCCTAGTCAAAAGAGTCCCTAGACCCATGGGGTATAACCCAGGGTTGATTTTAACCTAGTTAGGACTCCCAGAGTCAAGTAAAAACACAAGAAGAGGGTCTAAAAGAAATAAACTTAAACAAGATTCATAACATCTTTTACAACACATATCACAACACAAGTAATTCAGAGGGTAGACCTAATTCCGTTGACCCCATGCAACATTACAACATTACAATATTTCCACCATACACAGAGTTGATCTTAGTTCCTTGTGGAACTAGATCGGCTCACAAGGGATACAACATAGGGTGTGGAATGATCTCCTGTATTTGTGGTTTCGTTAGCAATACTTGCACACTCAAACTTGAAGTTAATAACACATAAAGATATCATAGCCGAAGCAATTTAAAATACATGCATACCTAAACATTCTACCATAAAACATACTGAAATCACATTAGAGTTCCCTTTCTAATATTATCCACTCATTATTCTTTTAAAAGCAAACATCTATCTATCATTGCACAATTTATTTTCTTAAAAATCAATTAGGTTTAATAATCAAGATTCTGGGATCAACAGTCCCCCAATCATAAAAGTAATAGCAATAGTACTGTAAATAGTCTCATGAATAGTAGTGAAAAAGGTAGGCCTCATAGTTTACTCAAAGAATTCTATGAATCGGTTTGTCGGTTTGTGAGGGTCAATGTAATGATGGACCTCTTCAAGCCTATCTATCATTTTATAAAATTTGTTTACTCAAATGTATCTTGGTCTTAATTCTTCAACTTTTGCTGGGACACACAGTGGCAACTTGAACGTCAAAATCCTTAATAGGTCATCGTTCTTTTTCTCTTAAAAAATGGAGACAGAAGCTTGGAAATTTAGATGATGATTTTGTGTGGCATAATCATGGTAAATTTCTTTTCTAAGCACTACTCTCCAAAGAATGTTGGCATGGTTGTGGATCTTTTGGTTGAAATGAATTCACCTGCTTTTTAGGGTTTGGATTCTTCAACTGCTCTAAATATTAATATCAGATGTGGGGTTGAAGCTCTTGTGGTGGCTTTGGAGGAAATGGAAGCTGATGAACATGGAGCCTCATAGGAGTTAGAAGGAGAAGCTATACTACTAGCATTTGAGCCCAAATAGAAAGCAAGAAGGGTTAAGTGTATGCTTTTTTATTTTTCTTAGTTGGATATTATATATTTTCCTACACATTTCCTTTAGCTTGTTTAGTTTTGGTGAGTAGGTCATAATAAGGGTAGATGACATCTTTTATTAGTGTAACTCCTGTCTATTTTTGATTAGTCAAAGTTACTTTTCTCATTGGTCGGTTTTACCTCCCCTCTTTCCTATATATGCATCCACTTCTCTAGTCTTATTCATTCTTTCTAGTGTGAGCTCTCGTAATGCTATTTTGCTTCTTGAGCATTTGCATGTCCTTTGTGGGAAATAACTCTATTATGCTATTTTGATTTCCTATAATTGCTAGAATAGTTTTATTTGATCTGTTTCTTGCACGAAATTTTTAGTTTCAGTTTATTTTGAATCTAACATGGTATTAGAGCATGTGTGCTAGTCTAGATTATTTGGTTTCCAGTTTTGAGAGATTTAAGGTGGCTAATCTTATTGCATGTAGATTTCCTCAACCCAATATTCTCTTCTATTACATCTTTGGATAATCTAGAGAATCATAAAAGTTTGATAGAAAAAACTAACGTCTCTGAGGTTTATACTTGTTTTTTTAGATTCTAGGTGTTTGTATCTTTTTAATAATCTGGTTAGTGATTTTTGTTGTACCATTGTGTCTAGGAGGCTTGAAAAAGTTAAGTTTGACTTTCGTTTTGCTAAAATCAGAGTTTGTGAACGTAGTTTACAACAAAGGATTTGATCATGGCCATAGGTGAACAACTAATATTCTAGGCATTTTTGCACCAAATAGACCTTGCCATTGCATCTAAAAATCCCTATTTCCATATAAAATTTGTTAGTTTTAGAGATGGGAGTATTCAAGGCAAACAAAATTTTGATTGGAAAGGTCGTATGGCCTCCTTGCATAGGCATATGAAGGTATTTTAAAAAAAAAAAAAAAAAAATTAGTTTTCGGTGCATGACGCCCTTGGAATAGGAACCACGACCCATATTTGGGGTAAAGAGGCCCTTTTAGGCCATTCATGACCCAAAACAAAGGCCTGAGATGGCCTCAAATTTAGCCAAGCTGATCTTATGTAGTCTGCTACTTGATCAACTTTGCTTTGCCACCCTTGTGATTGTGCACCACTAGGTTTTGTCACTCAGTCATTGTAGTGGTTCCTCCTACACTGTCCCACCACCTTCATGCCACTTCCTTCAGTCCACCGCCCTACGTTTGCCACAATGTTGCCCATGCTTGACTAGAGAATCACCACCACTGGTGATGCTACCTTCTAGCCAGGAATTTGCCACTAGGTTGCCATCAACACAGTGCATCCCCTCCCAATGAATTGTTCAATTTACTAGGCAAATTTTTGGTGCAATCTTTTTTGAAATAGAGTAGAATTTCACATTCTTTGTAGCGGTGTAAGTTGTTTTCTCACTTGACACTTTAGTTTTTCAAAATTTAAGTTTTTTTTATAGGTTTTGTTGCACAATTCTTAGTTTAAGACCTTTAAAGGGCCATATCTTATGCAAACACTCTTTTTTGGGTCCCATTTATTTAAAAGTACATATTTTTTATATACTTTGCATTGGTGCTCTTTACTTCTTTTCATTTTTTATTTGAATGATACTTTCAATATTTTAGCCTCTTTTGGGCATTCATAAAACACACTAATCATAAAGTGCCAAATATTGTAATTGTTAGGAGGTCATTTCAACAACTAGTAATAGGGGGTTGTCTGTTCTCTTAATATTCCTACTCATATTTCTTTTATCCAACACTATGGAGTAATTAACAAGTACTTAAACCATATGACTATTATGAATGAAAATCTAAAATGTTAATCTTGTTGAGAAGTAAGGGATTGTTTAGAATAACTATGGGTATGGAGATAGAGCCTATTATAGGTGCATATACAATCAAATAGTTAACAAATGTGATGAGGCCTATGGATTTGTTGGGTGAATATTTTGTTCTCAACTAACTGAGGACAAAATGGTTATATCAATCACAATACACTGAGATTAAATCTCTCCTCTTAGAAAGGGGAGGCTCCCTTCTAATGCAGAGACAAAGGTAGTGTTTGTTGAAGTTCACTCAATGAACTTAGATCACTATACTTCCTTAAGAGGTTTACAAAAGTGTTTGTGATTACAAGCCTACACAAGGCTACTCCGGGAATTGACTTAGCCTAGGACCACCCTCTGGTGTCTTCCACACAGACTACTCAACACTCACTTTGGGGAGTCACAGCTCAACCCAACTTAGAAGCACAAACCACTTTTAGGAGCTCACCACCTACTACCAATATCCCTACCAACATGGTCAACAACAACAATTAACATATGCATGGAACAAGGCCACTGACCAAGAAACCATCATTCTACTCCCAACAAAACAGTGGACATCAAATCTCTATATGATTGTCTTTTGACAGTGCCAAGGAAAGCTTATTTCTTGTGGCTGTTATGAACAACTAAACCTGCATCAACTTCTCTACCAACAAGGATCTTCACCCCAAACACAACATGTACCTACTGAGGACAGAACCAACATGACAACACTGACTCAACACCAAATTTGTACCAAAAAGTATAGTGGACAGCAAACTACCTTTTGACTATCCTAAACAAACAGTATTTCAATAAGGTTTAACCCTTGTAGCATAAGGAATGAATAAACAACTACTAACTCCTCTAAACCCCAAATGAACTTCACCACTGAATACACAATCCAAATGCCTATATTAAATATATACCATTCCTTAAACTTGTAGACCGTACTGTACCACCACGTGCAAGAACAACAGACTGTTATTTCTGACAGTAAGCTGTTGTTTTTCTTCTAGAAAACAGTCTAGATTAGGTTAGGAGAAAAAGTATGTATCAAGTCCCTTTGCCTGGATCAGTTGGGCTCCTGTGTAGGTTTGCCTTCATCCTAAAACATAGAGATCAACCACCATTTGATCAAATATTTGACTGTTCTTGTATTCTTCCTATTTTCTGCCTTTACAAAAACTAACTAGTCACTATTTTTGACTAATTAGGGGCATGCCACACACCATGGAGGAAGGAGAATAACCATACAACCAACAAAAACATGAAACCTGATCTAATTTCCTCCATCTCACTGAAAATGACTGTTCACCTTCAGAAGACAGAGGAAAAATACTCCATTCTATCTCAAAACCCTAGATATGGAGGGTTTACACCAGTTTTAACAAAATAGATTGAAACAGACAGCACAAGATGTTTCAAGAGCTCAGACTACATATAAATGTGAGCTACTTCAAAGATCTAAAACATTTTTCAAACCTTATTCCCTTAGCAGTCCGTACCAGGCCGTACAGAATGGCTGTTTTCACCAAAAAGCAGAAAAACACAGTTTTTACCTTATAAAACTCCTCCTCTCCATTCATTTTTGGCATGTTATACAAACTGATGTTTATAGGAAGTTTTTCTAACCTTTCCACTTCCCTACTGTCCGTACAACTGCCCAAGAAAGGCAGTGAAACGATGGAAGTGGCTTTTTTTCATAAAACACCAAATTTCTAAAAGAAGCATTCCTATAAAATAGGCCCTACTAACATCCTCATGGACTAGTCAATGTAAATGACTAAGTCTTTATTACAAAACATCAAAATGGATTTCAAAGCCTTAGAGGAAAACAAAATAACATGAAAACCAACTAGGAAATAGCCAACAAAATGACTAAACTGGGGAGTGCCTGCACCATACTCCCCCTGTAGGAAGAACTCAAGTCCCTTGAGTTGCCAACTGTTGAAGTGTTATGCCATGCTTCAAGATATCTGCTTCAGTCATCCAGGTGGCCTCTGAATCAGGAAGATCCTTCCATTTCACCAAGTAGTCTTTATAGACACCTCTCTGAGTCTTCTTGACAACCTTGGAATCTAGAATGCACTCCAATTGTAAAGGCTTGCTTGGAGGTAAATCCTTGATCCAATCAGCATCTTCAACCACCACATCTGATCCACTTTCACCAGACAATGGAGGTCTGAAAGGAAAAAGATCACAAACATTGAAAATTGGAGAGATACCAAGGCCAGACGGTAGCTCAATCTCATATGCATTTGGACCGAATTTGTGCACTATTTTGCATGGTCCAATCTTCTTCATCAGGAGTTTAGTTGGCTGACCCTTTGGCAAAATTTCTTTCCTCAGATATGCCATAACTAAGTCACCAACTTTGAATTGCACTTCTCTTTTCTTCAAATCTGCCTTTTCCTTGTACTTTGTGACTGATTTTTCTAGTTGCAACTTGACTTGATCATGGACTGTTTTCATGGAGGCAACAAACTCTTCACCAAGTGCACTCCTTCTATCCCAACCTTGGAGATCCTTCAGCTCAAGTGGTCCTCTTGGATGAAAGCCATAAACTATCTCAAAAGGAATTTTACCAGTGCTCCTATTCCTTGAATCATTGTAGGCATATTCAGCCTGACTGATAACCAAGTCCCATGCCAAACCATGCTGCTTTGTAAGGCATCTTAGAAGGTTTCCAAGTGATCTATTAACCACCTCAGTCTAACCATCAGTTTGTGGATGGTAGGCTAATGAAAAGGACAACTGTGTGCCTAGCTTCTTCCACAAGGTCCTCCAGAAGTGACCTACAAACTTAGAATCTCTGTCAGTTACAATGGACAATGGTAAACCATGCATCCTTACTACCTCTCTGAAAAATAGACCTGCAACATGAGATGCATCATTTGTGCATTTACATGGCACAAAATGAGCCATCTTGCTGAACCTATCAACAATAACAAACACACTATCCACCCCTCTGGCTGTTCTGGGTAACCCAATCACAAAATCCATGCTGATACTTTCCCAAGGTCTATTGGGAATGGGAAGGGGCTGGTATAGACTTGCATTTGAAGACACACCTTTGGCTCTTTGACAGATTGCACAACTAGCTACATACTTCCTTACATCTGATTGCACCTTTGGCCAAAAATAGAACCTTGTGACTTGTTCTAGTGTCTTGTCTAAGCCAAAATGTCCTCCTAAAGAACCATTATGTTTCTCCTTGATGATGTTGTCCTGCATGAAGCACTTAGGGACACACAACAAATTGCCTTTAAACAAGAGGCCTTCTTGCAAAACAAAATCTACATACTCTCCATGGAATGTGTTAGCCAAGTTCATACAAACATCATAAGCCTCTTTGAAATCAGAATCTTCTTTATACAACTCCTTTAAACAATCAATACCCATGCTTTCGAACTGAATTTCATGAACCAGAAGCAACCTCCTACTCAATGCATCAGCCACCTTGTTAGAGACACCTCTTTTGTGCTTAATTGTGAAGGTATAAACTTGTAGCTGTTCCATCCATTTAACATGTCTATGGTTCAATTTTTCTTGACTGTTAAGAAAGCTTAAAGCATGATTGTCAGTAAACACAATAAATTGTTTAGGCAGCAAATAATGTCTCCATTTCTTAAGGGCTTGCACCATTGCATAGAGTTCTAAGTCATAGGTAGAATACCTTTGCTTGGCTTCATTCAACTTTTCTGAAAAGAATGCCACTGGATGTCCCTCTTGGCTGAGAACAGCACCAATAGCTTGCTAACTTGCATCACACTCAACAACAAACACCTTATCAAAATCAGGGAGTACTAAGGTAGGTAACTCAGCCGCCTTTGTTTTCAACAACTCAAAACTATCATCAGCTTCCTTTGTCCACTAGAATCTACATTTGACTCCACCCTTGATGGTGTTGAGGATGGGAGCACTAATGTGACTGAAACCTCTGATAAACTTCCTATAGAAAGTTGCTAATCCATGGAAACTTCTCACATCTCCCACTATTTTTGGGGTAGGCCAACTGAGAATAGCCTCAACCTTAGAGGGATCCATCTTCAAACAGCCACTAGAGATGACAAATCCCAGGTATACAAGTTCAGTTTTCATGAACTCACATTTGTCTAAGTTGATCATCAACTTGTGCTCATGCAGCTTCTCCAACACCTGACCAACATGCTTCACATGCTCTTCCCTTGTCCTGCTGAAGATTAGCATGTCATCAAGATAAACAATAACAAATTTACTAATGAATTCAACTAATACCTCATTCATCAGGCGCATAAATGTACTTGGCGCATTGCTAAGACCAAATGGCATAACAAGCCATTCATAAAGACCTTCATTGGTCTTGAAAGCAGTCTTCCATTCATCTCCCTGTCTGATCCGGATTTGATGATATCCAGATTTCAAATCAATCTTTGAGTAATAGCATGATCCTCCCAGATAATCCAAGAGATCTTCAATCCTTGGCATTGGGAATCTGTACCTTATGGTGATCTTGTTTATGGCCCTTGAATCTGTGCATAGCCTCCACTTTCCATCCTTCTTAGGGGCAAGTACACTTGGAACTGCACAAGGACTTAGACTCTTCCTAATCAGCCCTTTCTCCAAGAGATCTTGAATTTGCTTTGCCACCTCTTCATTTTGCTATGGAGTCAACGTATATGTAGCCTTGTTAGGCAATGTAGCACCAGGTATTAAGTCAATTTGATGACTAATATCCCTCATGGGTGGTAAGGAGTTGGGAACTTCCTCTACCACAAGGTCTTGATACTTATCTAGAAGTTGTTGTACTTCCAATGGAATCTCCTTCTATTTTTGATCTTGCTGATCTGATCCACTCTTGGGCTTCATGACCAAGGCATACCCCTGGTTGTCATTCTCCTTCAACAGGTTTAGGAACTCTTTGCCATTCACCAACATGACACTGCTGTTATTTTCCTTTCCCCTGGGTTGCTCCAACAAAGGATCCATTTTGAATGCTCTTCCATTCTTGGTGATGACATAAGTGTTCTTCTCACCATCATGCTGAGCTTTAACATCATACTGCCATGGACGGCCAAGAAGTAGATGACATGCATCCATAGGGATGATTTCACATAGCACTTTGTCCTTGTAGTCACCAATTGCAAATTCAACCCAAGTTTGTTCCTCCACCAGGAAACTTTGGTTCTTGTTTAACCAAGAAATCTTGTGAGGACTAATATGAGGCAGCGTCTTCAACTTGCACTTCTCAACCATCTAAGTGGATACCACATTCTCAGTAGACCCTAAATCCACTATGATTTTGCAGAGTTTCCCATAGGCTAGGCCTTGGGTTCTAAAAAGATTTTTTCTCTGAGGGGGCTCTTGCTTCAATGGCATCTTCAACATAGCCCTTTTGATCATCATACTCTCTCCATCTAGAACAGGTGCAACACTTCCCATTGGTGAATTCACACTTTCACAGTCATCATCTTTCACTAACTGATTTCTCTTCCCATTATCATGAGCGTTGTTGGCTTTCCCTGGGCATTTGTTCATTGTATGGCCAACTTGGTTGCAACCATAACATCTTCCAGTGAAGACTCCTAGTCCTCTACCACCTCCACCATTTCTGCCCCTGACATTATGACTTCTCTATCCTTTGAAGCCTCCTCTATGCTCTATTTCTAATTATGTTTCTTGCTAACTGTTATTTTCAGTTTTGTTGAACTGTCCACGGCCAAAATTGCCTCTTCCTCTTTGGTTTCTGCCACCTCTACCTCTAGCACTTTGTTCACCCTTCCTTCTCAGCTTTTCCTCTACTTTGGAGGCCAATAAGAAACATTCATCCACTATCTTTGGTAACACCAAACTTATCTCATCTTGCAGATTGTATTTCAGTCCATTCAGGTACCTAGCCACCATCCCTTTTTCATCTTCATTATGATTGGCCCTCATACTGAGTCTATGAAATTCTTCTGTGTAGGCAGCCACATCCATGTCTTTTTGTCTCAAATTCTGAAACCTCCTTATGATTTGAATCTCATAGTTAGGTGGCATGAACTTGCTTCTGAGCATAGCCACCATTCTGCTCCATTTAGTGATGGGACTCTTCCCAATCTTCTCCCTCTCACTCTGCATATAGTTCCACCATACAAGTGCAGAACCTCTTAGCCTTGTCTTGGCAAACTTGACCTTTTTGTTGTCATTGAACTCCTTGTAATCAAAGAAGTTGCACATAGCTTCTATCTAGTCGGTGAGAACATCTCCATCCAACTTGCCATGAAAAGTAGGCACATCCATCTTGGGATCACCACTGTCTCCACGAGCACCCTTAAGTGCATTCAAGAAGGCTTTCTGATCTGCAGACATATCTTGCTCCAGAGGATCCTCTTCTATCTCTATTTCTTTATTTGTGTCAGAAGAACTTCCCTCTTCTTTGGTCTTGCCCTTAGACTTCTCTTCTTGTAATTTTGCTTCTTGCAATCTTGCTTCAACCATCTCTTCCACCAACTTCTTGATGGCATTTTGACTCATTGTCTTGGGAGGCATTGTACTAGCCTCTATTTCAATTTCCTCTTCTGACATACACTTGCTTCCAATCAGAATATTGGCTCTGATACCAATATGATGCAGAGACAAAGGTAGTGTTTGTTGAAGTTCACTCAATGAACTTAGATCACTATACTTCCTCAAGAGGTTTACAAAGGTGTTTGTGATTACAAGCCTACACAAGGCTACTCTGGGAATTGACTTAGCCTAGGACCACCCTCTGGTGTCTTCCACACAGACTACTCAACACTCACTTTGGGGAGTCACAGCTCAACCCAACTTAGAAGCACAAACCACCTTCAGGAGCTCACCACCTACTACCAATATCCCTACCAACATGGTCAACAACAACAATTAACATATGCATGGAACAAGGCCACTGACCAAGAAACCATCATTCTACTCCCAACAAAACAGTGGACATCAAATCTCTATATGACTGTCTTTTGACAGTGCTAAGGAAAGCTTATTTCTTGTGGTTGTTATGAACAACTAAACCTGCATCAACTTCTCTACCAACAAGGATCTTCACCCCAAACACAACATGTACCTATTAAGGACAGAACCAACATGACAACACTGACTCAACATTAAATTTGTACCAAAAAGTACAGTGGACAGCAAACTACCTTTTGACTGTCCTAAACAAACAGTATTTCAATAAGGTTTAACCCTTGTAGCATAAGGAATGAAAAAACAACTACTAACTCCTATAAACCCCAAATGAACTTCACCACTGAATACACAATCCAAATGCCTATATTAAATATATACCATTCCTTAAACTTGTAGACCGTACTGTACCACCACGTGCAGGAACAGCAGACTGTTATTTCTGACAGTAAGCTGTTATTTTTTTCTAGAAAACAGTCTAGATTAGGTTAGGAGAAAAAGTATGTATCAAGTCCCTTTGCCTGGATCAGTTGGGCTCCTATGTAGGTCTGCCTTCATCCTAAAACACAGAGATCGACCACCATTTGATCAAATATTTGACTGTTCTTGTATTCTTCCTATTTTCTGCCTTTACAAAAACTAACTAGTCACTGTTTTTGACTAATTAGGGGCATGCCACACACCATGGAGGAAGGAGAATAACCATACAACCAACAAAAACATGAAACCTGATCTAATTTCCTCCATCTCACCGAAAATGACTATTCACCTTCAAAAGATAGAGGAAAAATACTCCATTCTATCTCAAAACCCTAGATATGGAGGGTTTACACCAGTTTTAACAAAATAGATTGAAACAAACAGCACAAGATGTTTCAAGAGCTCAGACTACATGTAAATGTGAGCTACTTCAAATATCTAAAATAGTTTTCAAACCTTATTCCCTTAGCAGTCCATACCAGGCCGTACAGAATGGCTGTTTTCACCAAAAAGCAGAAAAACACAGTTTTTACCTTATAAAACTCCTCCTCTCCATTCATTTTTGGCATGTTTATACAAACTGATGTTTATAGGAAGTTTTCCTAACCTTTCCACTTCCCTACTGTCCGTACAACTACCCAAGAAAGGTAGTGAAATGATGGAAGTGGCTTTTTTTCATAAAACACCAAGTTTCTAAAAGAAGCATTCCTATAAAATAGGCCTTACTAACATCCTCATGGACTAGTCAATGTAAATGACTAAGTCTTTATTACAAAACATCAAAATGGCTTTCAAAGCCTTAGAGGAAAACAAAATAACATGAAAACCAACTAGGAAATAGCCAACAAAATGACTAAACTGGGGAGCTCCTACACCACCTTCTTATTGCTATCTGAATCAGCTAATGATTAAACTATGCTTATTTACACTACAATTATCCATGAGGGCGTTTCCATTAACATATTCTCTTTCTTCAGAATAAAAGAAACAAATTACAATAAAGACCTTGATGATTACAGTGGCTAAGGAACTAAATAATACCAATTGTAGCAATAATAACCAATATACAATTCTGTTAGACGAAAGAATAACAAGAAAGATACCAGCACATAAGAGTAACTAGAAAATCCACAGGAGCACAAAGTCTTTTGCCACTTTCAGCGATGATTTCACTTAAATAATCCGTGCAACAAATTATAGCTCAAAGACTATTAACTCACAACACCATAAACTCACAAGAATATAGATGATACTTGCGGCACAAAGTTTGTAATCTCTCAACCACACTCATATACAAAACATATATCTCCAAAGATAATACGATAATACAAAGTTTACTAGTATTAAATTTGATTTCCTCTCAACAATGAAATACTAGATTACACACAAATCAACTTCAAGATAATACGATAAGAGAGGCGTAAGAACACTCTTTCATATAACAAAGATATTTCAAAAACAAAGGTTGGAGATAAATTCACTTCTTTTATTGATAAGTTCTTGATTCGCACTTTCAACACAAAGTTTCAAATATGTTTCAAAAAATTGGCAGTGCTTCGCTTCAAAGATTAAAAAAGTTTTTAATTACATAAGAGGCCCTCTTTATTTATACGAGAGGCCAAGAGCAAAAATAGGAAAACTATAACTACTTTGACTTATTCAACACAAAAGTCCAAACTGATTTAAGACTTCTCTGTTTTTACAAGTAATTACATAGCTGAAAAATACATGTAAATATGTCTGGAACAAAAAGCATAAAGCATGAAAAATATTTGAGAAATAAACTAAGGCATGATCAACTTTCTTCAGCGTCTTTCTCCACGAACTCTTCATACTTCTTCATTGCTGATTGCATTTCAGTAGTATCTAGTCCAGAAGTATGCTTAGAAATGGCAAGGGCCCTTGTTATTGAATCTTTCATGGTGGTACCAGCTTTCTCATGCCTTCTTAGGAACACTTTAAGGTTGTCCAAAGTCAGCCAGATGAAAAGATGAGAATGACAAAGTGTAGCCGGACAGCTTGTCGAATTCACTCACGAATTGCACGAGTTGAAGCAAGCTCTCTTTAGCGACGCAGGGGGATGAAGATGATAGGGAGAAAAGAAAATAATATAAATAAAACACTAAAATCCCCTTTTAAAATCCCAAAACAACATTAAATGAAGGGCATTTATTACACTCATGTAAACAAGTAGTTGTACGGTTGGCCCTTTTTTACCGACGATGCAACCTAGAGGGAAAATATGTAGGGTCAGTGAATTTCACTAACCTTACATTAAAAAATTTACAAAGATGTGGTGGTGGCAAAAAATGCTGACACTGCATATAAAAATTTACTAAGATGCAGTGGTGGCAAAAAATGCCGACACTGCATATAAAAATTTACTAAGATGCAGTGGTGGCAAAAAATGCCAACACTGCATATAAACATTTACTAAGATGCAGTGGTGGCAAAAAATTTTGACACTGCATATAAAAGTTACTAAGATGCAATGGTGGCAAAAAATGTTGACACGACATACAAAAACTTACTAAGATGGAGTGGTCGCAAAAAATGCCGACACTGCATATAAAAATTTACTAAGATGTAGTGGTAGAAAAAAATGCCAACATTGCATATAAAAACTTACTAAGATGCAGTGGTGGCAAAAACTATTGACACTGCATATAAAAATTCACTAAGATGCAATGGTGGGAAAAAACACTGACACTGCATATAAAAATTTACTAAGATGCAGTGGTGGCAAAAAATGCTGACCTTGCATATAAAAGTTACTAAGATGCAGTGGTGGTAAAAAATGTCGACACGACATATAAAAACTTACTAAGATGCAGTGGTGGCAAAAAATGCCAACACTGCATATAAAAATTTACTAAGATGTAGTGGTGGTAAAAAATGCCGACACTGCATATAAAAACTTACTAAGATGCAGTGGTGGCAAAAAATGCCGACACTGCATTAATAAAAATTTTCTAACTCCCCAAAAAGGTGAAATTTGCAATTAGACCAGTTTCACAAATTTTGAGAAACCGACATAGGTTGACGCTCAAAAGGACATTCCGAGGATATGAGATCATGCACGAGGGTAAATTGATTTGCCTCGTTTCACGTGCTTAGAGTGTGTGGGCTACGAAACAGATAAGTTTCGTAGGGGTCATCCCACAAATTGAGCGTAGCTGAATTTGAGGATAACATGATTGTTGTGTTTGTTTGTATTTCTTGACCTTTCTATTTCACATTGAGTCCATAGATTCACCAAACTAGATTTGGATTAAGTTGGCTAGTTTATTTGGGGTTCAAGATGTCATGAGAGATGACAAGTTGGAGAATGAACTCTTTAGTTTGACTCCTAATAGTTTTGACACTATCTAGGACTTCTTCACTAAGTTGAAATAATTAAGATTGCAGTTAAAACAATGTGGAGTTAAAAAAAAAGACACCTAGTTGATCCTCAGCCTTATCTCCAGACTTGGTATTGATTATTCAATCTTTGTTTCTACCTTCTATCTCACAAAGGATGCCCTACGAGCTCTATTCACAATGCCATCTTTAGATGACTTTGCCACCACTCTCACCAGGGGGCAAGATAAACTAATTTAGATGGATAATCTCTAATCTTCCATCACATGTCCTAGTTGCTAACCAAGACACCAAAGAATGGAAATGATTAGGCAATGAGGATAAGAAACAAAAAAACAAGGAGAAAAAGAATAAAAAACTTATCACCTCAAAATTAGCTTCAAAGACCTCATCTTCTCAAAGTGACAAGCTTAAAAAAGATAAGGTCAAATATACCTATTGCAAAAGGCTTGGTCATGATAAACATAAGTGTTTGAAGAAACAAATTGATCATTTGACACATATTTTGGAGAAGAATAACATCAGTGTCCCCGAGTCAATGTAAAAAAGGTTCTTAACATGAGGGGTCTTCTAAGGAAAAAGATAACAAGGGGAAAGGAAAGGGCAAGTCCCTCGTAGCAATTGCATCTCCACCATCCACTTGGGTTCTTGATTTGAGTGCTTTGTGCCAAATGGCTTCATCTCAGGATGATTTCACATTTGTGGAGCCTTGTACTACACTGACTATTTTGATGGGTGATGACACTCCTATTGAGGAGTTTGGAAAAGGGTCTATTGATGTGGGGATGGAACATTTTAGGATGTTCTTTGTGTGCCCTCATCGTCACCTAATCTCCTATTAGTTTATCATATGACTCACACTAGTTTGGGAAAGCAAGTTGAGTTCATTCTTAATTCAATTATTTTTTATTAGAGGTGAAATAGGTTTTGAAGGGACCCCAAAACCCTTTACAATAGGTTAATTATCAAATCAACCAAATCACAAGAAACCGTTTGCAACAACGAACCCCACCACAAAAAGACTCAAGAAAAAACAACAAAACTACCAACCACAACTGACCTAGGGACACCAACTAAACTACCCCAAGCTTTGATCTATCATTTCGAACACCCTTAACCTAGGTGTGGGAAACACAAGCATGTTTTGGAAGACCTTTCTTCCTTGTTTGAAAAATCTTCCATGAGATGTTGTCCTCCATGGACTCAAAGTGAGGAGAGAGGGGAGGACTGTCCTCCACTGAAGCCTAAACCCTCGTAGGGGCTAAAAGAAGCGCTGAGTATGAAACTGAAGCCTCCAATTAAGAAAGAACAATAGACACAACAACCAATGTCTCAAGGTCCATTGGTGGGTTCACCAATATTGGTCCAAGAGAATATCCATTAGGAATATCTAAAGTCTTTGCAACCCTAGAAGGAACCAACTTAGCAGGAGCCTCTGAGGGCTTATCATCCTTAGAAAAATCATCGACAGTCAAATGGTCATGGATGGCATTCCTCCACCACATCGCCTCACTCTTCTTATGGCATGGATGAGGGCATTCTGAAGTGAGGTGACTGATGGGAAAACATCTCCTACAACAAAAAGGAAGACCTTCATAGTTGATAGACTGACTCCAAGGTCTATCCCCTACAAGTAGGACAATATCCCCAGGCAAATCCTTAGATGTGTCAATGTCTATGAGAATGCAGGCAAAGGTAGTATGGCTGAAGTGTAATGATTCTTCATCATGGACTATAAGAAATGGCCTAGAGCATTCCAATAGATTCAAAATAGGAAACTTCCTAGAAATTGAGAGGGAGATTAGGTAATCTGACCCATACAGGAACGATACTCAAAGATTCTGTCATAGGGTTGAAGGAGAGAAACCATGGTTTGAGTGAAGGGAGCGTTGGCCCCACATCCAAACCCCACCTTCCAATACTCATTTCCTATCATCTTATGATAAAAAAGAAGCAACAAAAAACCCTCTTGCATAGGGGTATAGCTCTATCCTACCTTCGATGAGAGGTCTCCAAGATTTCAAAGCCCATTTATTCAAATTTGGAAGGGATGGCCAAAAATGATTAAACTTGTAGATGAGGGCTAAACATTTGAAATGATCTTCATTATCCTCCCCCTCCTATCCATAGATGATGACAGGGGAGGAAGGAGTAGAATAGATAGGATTAAGTTTTCTCTGTAAAGGGAGGTGAGCAGTACCCGTCAAAGGAGCACCAACATTCATCCCAGCCCTGGCAATATGAACATAAGATTTGAAGGCTTCCATCATCTTATCCAGATAGGAGGCACCATCTAGAGGCACAATACCAGGCGTTGCAAACCCCACACATGTAGAAGAAGGGGTAGAAACTGGCCTGAGCAATGAAAAATCACACAAACCAAGCATAGTAAGGGTTCATGAGCCGTTAATAGAGGAAGATTTTGAAGCCTTAGCAGTCGACGCTAGGGAACACTCGGGACTAGAAATGGAAGAAACATGTAGCATCGTCGTAGCTAGCTTTGCTAACACCACAAGGGCAGAAGATGTAGGGGTAGAAAACATTGTTACAGGGATGCCATTTTCATGGCCGAGCGACGGGAAGTACTACAACTACAACTACAGTGGGAAGAGTAGATCATCAGTCTTAGCCTTATCTCTTTTCTAAAACTTTGTTCCTAATCCTCCTTCAAATGTTCTACTCACTCATTTCGATGAAGTTAAGGTATGAGTGGTTTGAAAGAAAGTAGAGGTGTAAAATATGCTTCCTACACTAAACTATGAGAGGAAGTATGTGTAAAAATTAAATTAATCATATCGTTACAAGGAAATAAACACAAAAGCAATGTACTATAACACAATGATTTACCTGGGAAAAACTCTTTTGTGAGAAAACATCCACTCCAAAGCAACTCAATGTATTATTCAGTAATCAAAGGTTATAATACACTTGCAAAGTCTAAGCCTTTATATAAGTCTCACCGCAAAGAGATCTATTGTAATTTTGGTAGCATAACAGTACCTGTATAGAACTCATTAGAAAAACTCTATCTTAAGCACCTAATAAATAAAAGCAACACATGTAACCATTAAATGGTAGTTAGGAAACCATGAGCTAAAAACACCCAAAATGTGGTGCCCAAATCCCCAGTTAAAGATCCAATGCTCAAATCCCAACTTGGGCACTCCATTTAGGCTCCATTATCTCCATCAAAGATGTTTTATGACATGTCATAACATGCGTAATAACATGTCATAAGTTAGTCAACAAGTGTAACCCTCTCTTACAACTCTTTTATGTGTAAAAAATGTTCTTACATTTTTGATGTGGGAGTCCCAACTTTTGGAGGCCATAACTTTTAATCCGAGAAGTTGATTGAGCTTGTTTTTTTTTAAATTGTAGAGCTTGAAAAGATCTATGTCCCCATCATTAGAAAACTGATGATGATACATTCAATTTTTTTTCAAGGCCAAAAATGAACTCTATAGCTTAGAGTTTAATTTTTTTTGTTATATAGCCCAAAAATAGCATTTTTGTATTCTTAACATTAGGATGCAAGCTTGAGACACCTTTACTAATGTGGTTTGGCCATCTTAACTACCACTACTTGCAACAACTTAGTCAACAGATCATGGTTACAAGATTGCCTTCTGCTCACTTTTCTAACGGTGCTTGTCAGGGATGCACTCTTGATAAGCATCTTAAAGAGAAGTTTGACAAAGGAAAGGAATGGAGAGATTCATAGATTTTGAAGTCACATCCTTCCTTCAACAAGGCAAGATATGTTTTGACATTCATTGATAACTTTTTCTAATATACTTGGGTATACTTTCTTCAACAAAAGTTTTAGGTCTTTGAGTTCTTTCAGGACTTCATTTTTTGTAGAGAAATAGTCAGGGAAAACCATTGAGGATTTGCACACAAACAATGGTAGTATGCCAACCATTATTTTGAGTAGTTTTGCACTACAAAGGGAATTGCTTTATAGCACATAGTTCCTTACAATTCTTAGTAGAATGATGTAGTAGAACACAAGAACATGTCTTTGAAGAAAATGATGAATTACATGATACACTTCAGATCTCTTGCACCTTAGTATTGGGTAGAGGCCATTAATTATGTTTTTTATATCTAGAATCACATTCCTCATCGAGTCTTAAAGGGATTCACTCCTTTCAAATCTTGGAGTGGTCATAAACCAATAGATAAACATTTCAAAGTTTCTGGTTTTGCCACATGGGCCCACATTCCTATAGATAAATGTAAGGCCATGGGTCCATAGAGGAAGCATTGCATATTTATAGGTTATCTAAATAGTGTTAAGGGTTATCATCTCCTCTAGCCCATGACATGAGTTTCTCATCAAGAGGATTGTTCACTTTGAGGAGGGCTCTTCGAGTTCCACTCTTGACACTTCTCATCCCTATACATTCACATTAGAGTCATTTGTGCTTGATGATATAGTACTTTTGAGGATTCAAATCTATCTAGGAAAATTATTAATGATGATGAATCTTCTTCCTCCACTTTAGATGATGAGAGTGATAATGAGGATTCACTTTCTCCCTCTCCTAATCATCATTCAGAGGTTGAGGACTCTCCTCCTAATTCTCTGACTTTAGGTCCACTTTGGGATTGACAAACACTGCAAACTTTAGGTGATTGGGTTGGGGATACATTATCACTAGGCATACACATTCATAGTTTTAAGGACTTCCACATGTTTACATTTATTTTGCTTTTGATCCACAATCTTTTTGGGAGGCATCTAGTGTTCCTGAGTGGGATGTAGCCATACAGGATGAGTATAGTTCCTTGGTTAGGAACCACACTTGGGATCTTGTCCCACTTCCTAAGGGAAATAAACTTGTTTGAAACAAGTGGATTTATTGAATGTAATTTGTAGCATATGGGTTAGGGATAAGTTCAAGGCACTATTGGTTGTAAAGAGTTTTTTCAATGTTCCTAGTCTTGATTACTTTGAGACCTTTGCACCAGTTACAAAAATAAAATTTATCTGAATTACACTTTGTATTGCTATATCACATCATTGGGAGATTCACCAGATGGATGTGAAGTGTGCAATTCTTCATGGAGACCTTGAGAAGGAGATATACATGGAGCAACCACAAGGTTTTCTACATGACTTTTCCTTGGTTTGTAGTCTTAGGAAATCTATGTATGGCCTGAAATAAGGCCTTCAATCTTGGTATGCCAATATGGATTCCTTCCTTCTCACAATTGAGTTTTCTCATTGCCATTTAGATTCAAATATTTGCATTTTGTTGCAAGATGATTCTCTCCCCATTCTATTTCTATATGTTGATGACCTAGTGATTACAATGAGTTTATCCATTTTGGTAGTGAAAACTACCCTTCATGGTAGGTTTTTGCTGACTAACTTAGACTTGTTGCACTATTTTTTGAGATTGAGATATATCAGTCTACTTCTAGGATCACCATTACACAATCCAAGTATGCTCTTGATTTTCTCTCGTAATTTCACATAGTTGACTGCAAGTTTGCTCCAACTTCCTTTCTTTCTAGAGTCAAACTTGAGGTTCAGTGCTCTTCACCTTTGGTTGATGGTACTTTATATCAACAACTTGTTGGGAGCCTCATTTATTTGATTCATATGAGGCTTGATATTTCATGTGCTATGGGCATGATTTCTCAGTTTATACATGAGCCTCATGAGTTGCACTAGAAGCTATCCAAGTAGATTCTCCATTAAATTTAGGGTACTCATTTTTGGGATTCATTATGCAATAGGCATTGATATTTGTTGGGATAAGGTGCCATTAACCTTGTAAATCCCAATATTATATTTATTCCATTTATCATTTGTAATTACCCATAAGGGATGTACAAGTTTCACCGACAGGTTGTTACAGAGTTACTTTTACTGCTCAAAGAATCTTAGTAAATAGTAAATGAGGTCAGGTGGAGAATATTGGTGCCTATCTTAGGGAAATGTATTTTTGGGTTGTTATGATGCGTGTCATAAGTTTGTAAGAGCATCTATGACAACTTAAAAGTGTCATTAGGTGTAAGAGATTCTATGACAACAATTATTGTCTTGTAAGTTCCTATTTTTGGTTCTAGGCACCTATATTGGGAAGATGCCTATGACAAGTGTAAGGGAATCTATAAGAAGATGATTTTGGTGTATCCCAAGATAGAAATATTGGATTTTGTCCATCTCCCATGAATTTCTTTGGTGGGCACTCATTTTGTATAAATATGAGACTTGAGAGTGAAGTTTGGTTGTGT
Source organism: Cunninghamia lanceolata (assembly GCA_027924645.1). Classification (NCBI taxonomy): domain Eukaryota; kingdom Viridiplantae; phylum Streptophyta; class Pinopsida; order Cupressales; family Cupressaceae; genus Cunninghamia; species Cunninghamia lanceolata. Next base: position 3,308,439 of record BSBN01001026.1, on the reverse strand, counting down.
AACAGTGAGAGGATATCTTGGTTTTACAGGTACAAAGATGCTGCTGGATTGAAGAGTGAAGAGGATATTGGAAGTGGATGTATTGTAATCTTGTGTTGAAGATAATACAACTTGTGCCTCTCTTCTTGGTGGAATTTTTTCCTGCATAGGTTTCTCCATGTAAACACTGTGTTATGTGTTTGATCTTCTGTTCCATTGTTACCTTATGTTGTGAGATCTTGCATTCTTATGTTGCTGATTTGTGCCTCTTTGTTGCTGCTATCTTATGATGATGTTATTGATGTTATAAGTTCATCTAAGGTGATTTTATCAAGCATGTTAAGTGGTTGTTTTTAGTATCATAAAGAAGTTGAATCTCTTCATGGTATTTCAAGGATTAAGGCAACTTAATTTTAAATTTGCATACAATTTTTAGATTTCTATATTGTAGTAGTCAAAGCCTTGTATCTCACCAATTGGTATCATATCTTGGTGATTTGATGATTAACAATTGGATTAGAGACTGTTATTTTATTCCAACAATTGGTATCAGAGCTTAAGGTTGTTCCATGGCCTGCATGTGCTTGTATGTGCTTGCATGTTCTTGCATGTGAGTTGCATGTACTTGCATGTTGCTTGCATGTGTTTGCATGTGCTTGCATGTGAGTTGCATGTACTTGCATGGAATTGCATATTGCTTGCATGTGATGGATTCATGGTAATTTGGTTTTGGGTATTCCTCCATTTTTAAATTTAGGTTGTAAAGCTTGTGAATCTGTTGGAAGGAAATGTAGGACGTTGGAGGGTTTTTGGGTTGCAGTGGATGTTCTGTATGTTGGCATTGTTTTGTAGATCTGTGAGATTGGAAGCCATGGTATCTAACTCTCGGATGGATATTGTCAATGAGATCTACGGTGGGCTCATGAGGCTCAAGGTTATGGATTTTCATGGAGTTGATCTTGTGGTAGTGATCTGGAGCTCTAGTTTGGCAATATGTGAGTATCCTCTTGTTTGGTGGTTTTGTTCCTTTACCTTATGGTTATGTGAAGTGAATGAGTGTTCATGTTGGATGGTTGCTTTTAGTGCCCTGGTCACATGGAAGAACATTTACTTTTTGGACTATAGTATGGAGTGCTTATGTTTGATTCATGGTTTTAGCCCTTGGTTACATGAAAGCATTGGATGATTTTCCACCGGTTGCATGTGGGTTGTGGAGTTGGTATTTCAGTGATATGGAAACTCCTGAACAAACTAGTTCCTCCTTGTTCATATTCATGTTATTTTGGATATGTAGGTTTTACGGTTTTCCTGTTTCAAAAAGCTATGGATTTGTAGATCTGTGATATTTCATTATTTTAGATGACATGTATGGTGTGAATATCTAGATGTTTAAGTGATTTCAGATTTACAGAGAGGTGGTTTTGCAGATTTTACATGTTAACAAAAAATTGTGGTTTGTAGATTCATGGAAAGATTGTATTCAGACTCTTAGAGTATTCTGGATGGAAACAATTACAGATTTGCAGGGCTTCTTGATGGGTTCTTATGATCTATGGTTACTCTTATGTAGATTTATTTGGCAAATCAGGTCTACCGTTGATCCTGGTATTTGAGTCTTGGAAATCTACATGTTACTGATGTGGGGTTGAATCTATTTTTCAGTTATTTGAGATTGGAGCACTGACCATGTTTTTCTCCTTTGAAATGTTGCATGAGTGCAGATCTTGTAAATTGTTTGATGAGGATTCTGTTTGGTTGGCCACCTTGATTACATTGGTATGTTTATTGTTGTGAGACAAAAGGATGGTTTAGAGTACTTGATATAGTTGTTCATTAGAATCTAGAGCAATAAGTTATGGTGCATGAAAAGCTTTGTTCACTTTTAGTGGAGTTTTGGTAATGATGTAGGTCATGATACCATGTATACAACTCAGTATCACTTTTAGTGGGAGTTTTGTGCAATTACTTGATGGTTTACTTGACCTTTTGGGAGCTGTTGTCGTTACAGTGGTTTTCTTTGATTGTGTTGAGGCCATGGATGATCTTCATTTAGGAGATGGTTATCACGATGTCATGGATAGCTTGGTTACATGTTTCAGTGGGAGCTTTTGACAGTGATGGTTTGATGTTTATCTTGTTGCCATGTATAGATTAGTATCATGGTTCACTAGGAGCTTTGACATGATATGGTTATCTTCATGTGATTTGAAGAGGTGTTAACATCTTATTTCATGGAGGACTTTTAGAGTCTTTGGTAAAGGTGTTATTGTTCTTCCTTTGGAGAGGATGCAATTCTCTTTGGTTTTGAGTATTAATCATTTTCTTGGAGCTTCATGATTTTGCAGGTTACATTTGAAGTTGGCATGAATTATTTGGTGGGTGCTCATGGCTACTAGAGAGACTTGGGTTAGGCTGGAAATCTCTTGTACTTAAGAGATATGTGTTGGAATTGTTACTTGTTATGAAATTTTTTCAATAGTAAAGACCAAGGAGCCTACACCTGGAAATGGATGTGAGTCCATCATAGACCTTATGAGAAGGTTGTCTTTATTGAAAGCTTATATTGCTTGGTGTTTTATGCATAGGACAATCTTGATCTACTCGGTAGGTGAATGATCTAAGAGGTGTTGCCCACCTAATTATTAGATGCATTCTTTATATGTATCTTGTCTTCTCTTGTGCATTAGTCTTGAAAGTTGAGTTCTGAGGGCTTGTTGAGAAGTAGATGCATGATTTTATGTATTTCCGCTGTTCTCCTTGTAATCTTGAACTTGGGTTAGTTCTGAGGATTTGTTAGGAGAGGTACAAGAGATGGTTAGTGGCTTTGGGCATATTCCCTTATGTTGTGGGAATGTTTGGCTAAGTTTGATCTACTTTCTGTGAGAGGTTTACATCTATTGCTGCCATGTTTTCATTTGAGTTGAATGGTTAGATGTTGATATCCTTTTAGTTTGGAGTGTTGAACGAGATCTTACTTTACATAGTTTGGCACATGTTAGTGTGGTATAATGATTTGCAAGTTATCTCTTTCCTGGTATATTGTCTTCTTCCTGAAGGTTCTTATGTTTATGGAGTTGAGGTTTTGAATGGAGTCGTGTGCTATTGTTTGTGCTTCATTGTTTTTTGGCAGTAGTTTGGTAGCTCTTTGATCTCTTTCTTCATTGGTTTGGAGGACTTGGGAGAGTTATTTGGATTGGTAATGAGATATGTATTTTGCATATCATTGTATTCTTCTTTGACACTATGATAGAGGAGTTAGCCACATCCTCTATGTGAAGTGCTATAGGAGGGCTTGTTAATGCTATGATCTTGATTTTAGATTTGACATTACATGTGCAATGGGAGTTCTAGAAGGTATATGTGTTATGTATGGGAGGGACACCTCTCTTAGACTAGATACACTTTACTGTAGTGAGTTACATCTGAGGTTTTTTATCGCATGTCTATGTGTGTTGTTACCTTGAAGTCTTCTTTTGCAGGATGGTAGATATACATGGACTAGTTTGCAGATTTGGGTTGTTATGTTGATAGCATGAAGTTCTACCTATGATAGTTTGTTTACCTTGGTTTGAGGTATGGATATTTTGAATGAGCTAGCAACTTGTTGTGGTTGCTATTCCAATTTGGTATGAGTGTGGCAGTCACTCAGAGTCATTTGTTATCATTTGAATTTGATGCTTTTGTTCATGTATAAATTGGTGCAGGTTTTGGTGACAGTTGATATGTTTCACCTTGGCATGTTCCTTGTCCTATCATGGGTGACATGATGTGAGGATATCTTGCTTGAGATGGTGGTTATCATGGTTGCTTTTGTAGGTATCTTGTTGGAGCATAAAAGCATGTTGAAGAATCAATGGTACATGGTTGGTTAAGGGATGGTTTTCCTTTGTTGAGATTTCCTATGGGTTGACTTACAATGTATAATGCCAAGTGGGAGAATGTTGGGATAAGGTGCCATTAACCTTGTAAATCCCAATATTGTATTTATTCCATTTATTATTTGTAATTTGTAATTACCCATAAGGGATGTACAAGTTTCATCGACAGGTTGTTACAGAGTTGCTTTTACTGCTCAAGGAATCTCAGTAAATAGTAAATGAGGTGAGGTGGAGAATCTTGGTGCCTATCTTAGGGAAATGTATTTTTGGGTTGTTATGACACGTGTCATAAGTTTGTAAGAGAATCTATTACAACTTACAATTGTCATAGGGTGTAAGAGATTCTATGACAACAATTATTGTCTTGTAAGTTCCTATTCTTGGTTCTAGGCACCTATATTGGGAAGATGCCTATGAAAAGTGTAAGGGAATCTATAAGAAGATGATTTTGGTGTATCCCAAGATAGAAATATTAGATTTTGTCCATCTCCCACGAATTTCTTTGGTGGGGACTCATTTTGTATAAATATGAGACTTGAGGGTGAAGTTTGGTTATGTAATAGTGAGAGGATATCTCAGTTTTATAGGTACAGAGGTATTGCTAGATTGAAGAGTGAAGAGGAGATTAGAAGTGGATGTATTGTAATGTTGTGTTGAAGATAATACAACTTGGGCATCTCTTCTTGGTGGATTTTTTTTTTGCAAGGGTTTCTCCACATAAACACTGTGTTATGTGTTTGATCTTCTATTCCATTGTTACCTTGTGTTGTGAGATCTTGCATTCTTATGTTGTTGATTTGTACCTCTTTGTTGCTGCTATCTTAAGGTGATGTTATTGCTGTTATAAGTTCATCTAAGGTGATTTTATCATGAAAGGAAGCAAGGTGTGCAGAAAGCACTTCCTACACTAATCTAATGAGGGGAGATGTATGCAAATTCTTTTTAAACCTTTATAGTTACAACGATGTTAAAACAACAACAAAGATATTGTAGCAATACACACACATAGAGAATGTAGACAGAAGAGAGAGAGACAAGATATAACGTGGGGAAAACCCTTTTAGGAGAAAAACCCCACACTCCAAAACCTGCACATTGTATTATCAAAACAAAGAATGTTTACAACAAACTTGCAATGCAAGTCTTCCAGGAGTCTTCGACACTCGTATCTAGAGATAATCTGGCAGCATAACAGTACCTGTCAATTATAACACTATGTATCTCCCACCCAAGCACCTGTTTTTATAGAGTTTACAAGGCAAAATAGGAACCTTCTAGAGATGGGCGTCCATCTTGGCCTCATGGCCCAAAACCCATGCCTAAGGACACTTGTCCAACATTACAACATGGATTTTACACTTGTCACAACACCACATCCCAATGTGGGCACCTAGTCCCAAGATAGGATATAATAGATGCTCTTACGCACCTTACAACTGTCATAGAATCCATCATACATGACAGAGCTTACAGTTGTAAGAGAATCTGTCATAACTGCCTAAAAATAGCATATTCCTCTTACAACATGTCATAACCCACCTTGGGCACCCAAATATGCCTTCCTCAAATATTCTCTTCAACACATGTCTTCACCTCTCATAGAATCTTCTATTCTTGACTCTTATGCGTCATAGAATCTGTCATAGGAATTCGTCATAACACTTACGCGTCATAACTCCTTACACACTACACAAGATGCCAACACATGGCAGAAAACCTCTACCACAATATGGGACACCTATATCCACATGTGATGAGTTGACCATCCTAGTCACATTCCAAGTGGAGTGACAACACATCATGCCACTTCACACTAAATGACAAAATAAGATGTCCAACATAAATTACAACATAGACAATTAAATAAATAAATAATCAAATAACCAATGCTAGGAATTACCAAGGTTGAGACACCTTAATTCCCAACATTCTCCCACTTGTTGAACACCTTGTAAGAGCCAATAGAAATAACAGGATTTAACTGCTATAGGCCAAGATGCCCATAGACTCTGAACACCATCTAAACTTGTCTGTGTCCACTGGTTTCGTCAATGCATCTGTAACATTCTTCAAAGTGTCTATCTTCTCTAACATCACCTTCCCATCCTCTACCATGTCTCACACAAAATGAAACTGTACATCAATATGCTTTGTTCTGGCATGGAAAGTTAGATTCTTTGCTAAGCAAATCGCACTCTGACTGTCACAACAGATAGTAATCTATCCTGCATCAACACTAATATTTGAACATAATCTCTTAAGCCAAATGACTTCCTTACAAGCATGAGTAGCTTCCATATACTCTACTTCTATCATGGACAAAGCGACCACAGGTTGCCACTTACTCATCCAACTAATTGCACCACCAAACATAGTAAACACATAAGCATTGGTGGATCACCTTCTGTTATTGTCACCCGCCCAATCAGAATCCACATAACCACGAATACTCACAAAATGCAAAGGTCCTGTAGGATGACCATGATAACATAGGGAATACTCAGAAGTACCCCACAAATATCTAAACACTCTCTTCACTACATCCCAATGTACCCGTCCAGAATTAGCCATAAACTGACTAAGGACTCCCATTGCTTGGGCAATGTCTGGTCTAGTACAGAACATAACATACATCAAGCTGCCAACAACACTAGCATAAGGTACTCTGCTCATGTCCTACACCTCAAAAGGAGATTTTAGACAATCATTAACAGCTAACTTGGTCCCCAAAGAAATAGGAACACACAATGGTCTACAATCTGTCATGCTAATTCTCTCCAACACAGTCTTCACATACTTACTCTAGCTTAACCAAAGTTTTCTGTTTGCTCCGTCTCTTCTGATTTCCATTCCTAGAATGTACCTGGCTGCCCCTAAGTTTTTCATCTCAAACTGTGTTGACAACTGAGACTTCAAATCAGAAATCATATTCTTACCATTCCCAATTAACAACGTATCATCAACATACAATGCAATAATGAGAATGTGATCATTGTCAAATTTGTAGTACACACAATGATATGATTTCAACCTCAGAAATCCAATAGACAACACAAAGGCATCAAATTTGAGGTACCACATCCTAGGAGATTGTTTCAAACTATACAAAGACTTCTTTAACTTGCAAACCAAATGTTCTTTACCTTTTTCTATGTAATGCTCTGGTTGTGACATGTGAATCTCTTCCTCCAAATCACCATGAAGGAAAGTTGTCTTCACATCCATCTACTCCACCTCTAAGTCATAAGCTACTGCAAGAGATAATAGGAACCAAATGGATGTCAACTTTGCAACAGGAGAGAAAATTTCACCATAATCAATTCCCTCCACTTGTGAATACCCCTTCGCAACCAATCTGGCCTTAGACTTCTCAACACTGCCATCTCCACCAAATTTCTTCTTGAACACCCATTTACAGCCGATAGGTTTCCGTCCTTTAGGCAAAGGCACCAAGTCCCAAGTTTTATTCTTTTCCAAAGAAGCCATCTCATCTTCCATGGCCTCCTTCTAGGAACCTGCATTTTTCATGCCCATAGCCTCTGTCACAGTTCTAGGCTCATCAGTGTTAGTAATGAAGGTAAAAGCACAACTAGAATCTAGCAATAAATAACAAAACCTATCAGGTTGCTTCCTTGTTCATGTAGACCTCCTCAAAGGCTGAGGTTGAGGTTCTGCTTCTTCTTCTGAGCTTTCAGAGATGCTAGAGCTCTCCTCATCTTCAGGTCTCGCAGGGTCTTTCGGTTCAGTCTTCTCAGGGGTAGAAGGAAACTGAACCACATCCTCTTTCTTTTCTTTCTCTTCTAGATGTAGAACAACACGAGAAGGTGTTAGCTCTCTGAAAATAACACTTCTTCTATACAACACTTTCTTGGCCACAGGATCCCAAAGCTTGTACCCTTTCACACCAACACCATAGCCATTGAAGATACACTTAACAGACTTGTTCTCTAATTTTGACTTCTTCTCCCTAGGCACATGAGCATATGCCTCACAACCAAAAACACAAAGATGTCTTAATGAGGGCTTCTTACCAGACCACACCTCCATGGGTGTCTTATCAACAAGAGCTGATGTAGGAGACCTGTTTACCAAGTAGCAAGCAATCACTACAGCTTCAGCCCAAAAATTTTGTTCAAGGCTAGCATCACTAAGCATACTCCTAGCCCTCTCCATCAACGTCCTGTTCATCCTCTCTGCAACTCCATTTTGCTGAGGGGTGTATGGAGTTGTCTTATGTCTTTTAATCCCATGTTCTTTACAAAACTTATTAAACTCTGCGATATAAAACTCACCATGGTTATCAGTTCTCAAACACTTAATCTTTTTACCAGTTTGATTCTCAACAAAATCTTTAAACTCTTTGAACTAACTAAAGACTTTAGATTTGCTTTTGAGAAAATAAACCCATGTCCTTCTACTGTAGTCATCAATGAATGAAATAAAATATATAGATTTAGAGATCGAAGGAACATTCACAGGACCAAACACATTAGAATGAATAAGATCCAACACACCAGAAGACTTATGAGAACTAGAGTAAAATTAAACACGATTTTGCTTTCCATATATACAATGTTTGCAAAAGTCAAACTCGAGATTACAATCATTTAACCCCTCAACGACGTTTTTATTTTTCAGGGCTCTAATACCCTTGTCACCAATGTGGCCAAGTCTCTTATGCCATAACATTGTCTTCTTAGTTGGAAGTTTCATTTTCCAAAGCATGAGCACCCTTAGGTACCCAAAATGCACTACAATCAGAAGTGGAGGCAATACATCTTTTAGCTGCTGGTTCCAATGGTGAAGATGAAATGACTGAAGCTCTTTTCTTCAAAATAGAAGCAGTATTGCACTATGTAGTGCATGCATCTAGCTGAAATAGAGTACCTCTCCGAGTACCCTTCGCAAGCACCATAGAACCTCTAGTCATCTTGCATCCTCTGCTAGAGAAGACAACAAGCACACCTGCATCATTCAATTTACTTACAGAAAGTAGGTTCCGTGCCAAGCCTGGGATGTGTATAACCCCAGAGATCCCCTTCACTCGTCCATCAGGGAATCAGATTGAGACTCTTCCGTGGCCAACAATCTTTAGATGAGAGTCGTCACCAAGGTACACTCTTCCACCGTTGAACTCTTCATACTTCGTAAACCAATCTTGATGCGAGGTCATGTGAAAAGAGGCACCAAAATCAATCAGCCACACATCATCAGATGCATGGGTGGTCAAGGCTGCGATGAAAGCATCACCATCATCTTGTGACTTGTCAGAATCTGAATATGAGACATTCTTCTTCTTTTTCTTTTTCTCTTCTTTGCATTCCTTTCAGAAATGTCTAGATTTACCATAGTTCCAATAGAGAGCCTTGAACTTTACAGGAGATTTGGATCTCCCACGGGATTTGGATCTGCCCTTATCATCTTTCTTGTCCTTTTTCTTCCCTTTCTCCTTGGGTCTTCCACGAACCACAAGAGCCTCTTTGGCTGAAGCAGATGATTTTCTCTACATCTCTTCAGATAACAACAAAGACACCACTTCATCCATTTTGAAAGTGGATGCGGTACTCTCGATGGACATTACAAGATGATCCCACGAGTCGGGCAAAGAACAAAGCAAAGTCATACAACAATCCTCCTCCTCCATCTTCATGCCGACAAATGTCAACTATGCAACTAGCATGTTAAAGGCATTCAGGTGATCTGCAATAGACCCTCCATCCTCTATCCTCAGAGAATATTGTTAGAGTAATAGGTTCTTTACTTAATTAATTTAATCATTTTGATTAATTAATTAAGTCTCCTTTACTTTATTACACTTAAGCTAAACTTAGGAATCTCTCGTTAGAGTTTTCTAACTTGTAAATATAAAAGCAAGTGCTCTCATGTAATTCTTTAATCCATTTCATTAATTGCATCAATTTTGTGCAAATTGCTCTCTTTGATTTTTTTCTCTTGTGGAAGGTTTATTAGGTTTTGTAGGTGTTCATTAGGATCTGTGAGGTTGGTTTCTCAACTTCAACATGGTATCAGAGCTCTAGATCTGCAAGCCCCTTCTCAATTTTGGAGAAAATTTTGAGCAAGAGCCATTTTCTTGGTGCATTTTTGTGTAAAATGAAGTATTCCATTAGATTCAGAGCAGTCGAAATAGTCAGATTAACCTTTTATTTGGCTTGATTTGAGCTTCGTAGGCCAGATCTGCAAGGGTTTCGGTGGGTGCTTTTTTTTCATATCCAGAGGGTACTTACAATTTTGGAGTGTTTTCAGCCCAAACGGACCTCACCATCGCACTCAGAAGGCCCAAAAACCTTAAGATCGATTGTCAAATCGCCAAAAACAGAGTTGGGTGTTTTTGGGGCAAATTTTTTTCCCAGGGAAGCCGTACGACCTCCCCAACACGCAGATTGAGGTAAAAATTAAAAAAATATATATATTTAGTTTTTTTTCCTGTGAATAAAAAAATTCTTATGCAGGTTTTTTAATTGTAAAACAAAGTTAAAAAAAAATAGCAAAAAAAATTGTTTAAGCGCTTAAAAGGGCTGGTTGCAAAAGGGGTACCTCGTACGCTGCCACGACAGGGTACAACCCTACCGTGTGTAGGGTGAGGTCCCATCCTTAAGATCACTGCGTGGGGGGGGATTTAACCCCTCCCCCATTATATATATATTTTTTAAATAATTTTTTTTAATTATTTTTTTATATATGCTTTTTCATCAAATAAAAAAATCTTTTTTTAATGTTTTTTTTTAAATTAAAAAAAAAAACTTGTAATATTTTTTTTTGTGTTTTTTTTAAAATAAAAAAAACTCATGCCAACTGTACCTGCATGCCTTAGGATTTGTGCCACTTGGTGTCTTTTTTAGCAGAACCTCTATTTTAGAGGCTTATTTGGCTGATTTTTTTCCATTTAGCAAAGCTCTAAATTTATCTGGTCCCCTTTATACTTAGTGAACCTCCAAATCATCTGGTGAGTCTCTATTTCTGGCAATTGCTCCAAATCTGGTGCAGTTCCTCTAAATTTGGTGGAGGTGGACTTTTTGCCAAATCTACCCTTCACCATTGGTAGTTTCATTTTTGCACTCCATCTTCCAGAGGCCATATCTCGGTCATATGGTGGTATTTTTCAATGCAAATTTTTTGAAACAAGGTAGAATTTCATACTCTTCATAGTGGTGTAGGTGGTTTTTTGTTTTGACTTCTAGTTTTTTCCAGAAATTAGTTTTCTCAGTGTTGTAGTTGTGCAGTTCTTGTTTCAGAGACTTTGATGGACCATATCTTCTACATCCGGACTCCTTTTTGGGTCCCATTTTTTTTGAAAGTGCATGTTTTTCTGTGTACTTCATCATGGTGCTATTGGTTTCCCCTCTTTCAATTAGAGAACTATATTTTCAGCATGTGGTCCTTTTTTGGACATTGTGAGCTTCCATTGTAAGCACTTATGTAAACGCACTGAAATAAAGTGCCTCAACATTGTACATGTATTCTTAAGATCTTGGACATCATTTTGTGCCTTATTGTACTCACACTATGATATAAAGTGCCATGGGGGGGTTGATGTTTGCCTTTTGTTTTGCCATCACACCTTTGTCATGCGAGTGTGCCTTGGTTTGCACACCCTTTTATTTGCTGGTACTTTCATGTTTGCACGTTTAGATGCTCTTGTTTCTTCTACATGCACTTCTTGGTTTCACATAGTTTCAGTGTACCTGTCATGGCTCTCCCTTGTCCGCATTATGGGGGGGTTTCTACTGTTGGTGCTAATGCTTCCTTGGTTTCGCGTTGGAGTGATTTATGTATCTAGTATTTATTCCTATGTGCTAGGTGGATGCAGCGGCTGGTTACCCATTCATTTCGGTGAGATGGAGCATTTACGATATGGACACTCTTGCATTCCTTTTGTGGAGGCGACCTTCTATTTTCACTTGATCAGTTCATCAGACTTTTGGTACCTGTGCCATTTGTATCTTCGAGTTCCAGATGTTTTTCCTTTGTTTTCCATCTGATTTGAGTAGTGTCATTGGGGCACTCATGCAGATTCTTGTCTTCTTGATCCTGATCTTCATCTTGTTTTAGAGGAGGTTCTTCTTTCAGCACTATAGCAGTCAGTCTTCGACAGTGTTTGCATCTTCTTCATGCTTTAGTGGAGTTCTTCATGTTCTTATTCTTTTGGGACATCCTTTGTGGAGGCTTCTTAGTCCTTCACTCTTTCTCTATCTTGTAGGGAGGTTTGTTCTCTCTTTTGAGGAGGAGTTTTTCCCACGTGGTTTTCTCCTTTTCTCTGTTTGTGAGAAACTCTTTTGTACATGGGTACCTCATCAGGCCTAGTTGCCAGGACCCATCTTTGCTTTCATGCATTTGTCCTTAGTTTTTTTAGCTTCTCCCTAAGTTCATCTTAAGGGGGGGTGTTAGAGTAATAGGTTCTTTACTTAATTAATTTAATCATATTGATTAATTAATTAAGTCACCTTTATTTTATTACACTTAAGGTAAACTTAGGAATCTCTCATTAGGGTTTTCTAACTTGCAAATATAAAAGCAAGTGCTCTCATGTAATTCTTTAATCCATTTCATTAATTGCATCCTTTTTGTGCAAATTGCTATCTTTGCTTTTTTCTCTTGTCGAAGGTTTATTAGGTTTTGCAGGTGTTCATTGGGATATGTGAGGTTAGTTTCTCAACTTCAACAAATATAGCTTCTTCCTCAGGAATAGCTTGTTCACTAGGGACTTGGCCTGATAAACATCTCCTAGCTTCTTCCAAAGTTCTTTCACGGTCTTCTCCTCCTAGACATTTAACAAGACAAAGATAGCTAGACAGAGTCTCATAAGACCCTTAGCCTTCTGATCCTTAAGATTCCAATCATCTTGAGACATTGCCATTGGTTTTACACTAGAAATGGTTTCCCATAGGTCTCTATCAACAAGCATGTCTTCCATTTTAAGTTTCCACAACTTGAAATTGGTGCCGTTAAACTTCTCCACCTCTACTCTTTCAGATGTGCCTACCATCTCCTTCCTGCAACAAGATTACAAAATACTCTGCACAAACTCCCATTCAATCTAAGATTAGCTCAAAAAACCCCTACCCAACAACTAGGACTAAAGATGATTAGGCTCTGATACCAACTGAAAGGAAGCAAGTTGTGCGGAAAACGCTTCCTACACTAATATAATGAGGGGAGATGTATGCAAATTCTTTTTAAACCTTTACAGTTATAGTGATGTTAACACATTAACAGAGACATTGCAACAATACACACACACAGAGAATGTAGACAGAAGAGAGAGAGAGAGAGACAAGATATAATGTGGGGAAAACCCTTTCGGGAGAAAAGCCCCACACTCTAAAACCTGCACAATGTATTATCAAAACAAAGAATTTTTACAACACACTTGCAATGTAAGTCTTTCAAGAGTCTTTGACACTCGTATCTGGAGATAATCTGGCAGCATAACAGTACCTGTCAATAACACTATGCATCTCCCATCCAAGTACATGTTTTTATAGAGTTTACAAAGCAAAATAGGAACCTTCTAGAGATGGGCATCCATCTTGGCCTCATGGCCCAAAACCCACGCCTAAGGATACTTGTCCAACATTACTGTTGATTGTCAGGAATACTGAGAGGGGGGGTGAATCAATGTTCTATAAATCTTTTCATGTACTTTTACTTTTAACCATTTCAAAAGAATAATCCAATAGAAGCAAAATATACAACTAAATAGCATCCATAAAAGCATGACACATAACACCAAGATTTTACATGGAAAACCCAAAGAGGGAAAAACCACGGAGAGGATTAGCTCTCATAAATATATTGCAATTTTTACAAAAATGATGTTCAGGCTTGGTCACTCAACGGGCCTAGAACATGTTGGCTTACTGCCATGAAGTACAACTAGATTTAGCAGGCTCACTGCCTCAACCCTAAACCTAGCAAGATTACAATGAGGGTTGTTAAACCGTACCAGAGGCTCACTGCTAACTTACTGCCTTGGTTACAAAACATGCTTCCAATCAGATCACACATGATAACTTAATACTGCTTAAGCATCTGCCACTATGCCAAGGTGCAGTCATTTAACAATTGTATTCTGAATCCCAAGTCTTCATCATTGTTGATCCTCTAATTCTGCCCCACTATTCACATCTTCGCATCACACACATATTTTCCACACCACACACAACCGAAGATCATCACACTTATATATATATATCCGCATCATGATTTAATCCATAATCAGGTCGGCATCCAAGAAGTGAAACGTGTACATTGAAAGGTGTACCTTGTTGCTCAATCCAATGTATTATATGTCGCACGGACCCAAATCTTCTCCCAAGCATGTTCATATAGGTTGGCTCTAATCTTTCAATTGCTTACATAAATCCTCCAAACTTTAACTCTTCTCTGCAAAATGATTTATCTCATCGATCAGCCTATTCCTCAAGAGTATGCTTAACACCTTCATCTGTTGACTTGTAACTTTTAATGAGGATCTCAAAATATCTTCCAAAGCAAATCAAGGACTCTTTATACATTCCCAATCCTATCCTTAGAATTGCAAGGCATGATATCATCTTGCAAAGAGATGCGGACCATCTGAACTTAGACTCTGTCTGTCAAACTCTGTCAAACACTATGCCAGTACTTAGCAGCTTGTAGCTATCCTTCCGGTGAACTTTAGATCTCCTAACTCTGGAATAAGACACCTCATATAAGTGTTTACAACACCTCAAATCCGCATAACAAAATACTTGTCTATAGAGGAATGCAGACCAATGCGCTAGACCCTGTTGACTGTTCTTGCAATACCTTTGCTTGCCTGGACTTAGACATTTCTTCAAGATGACTTCTGGAGAGGATCAAGACTTAATCTCTGAGGCATAACACTATCAAACACCAAATGACATCATACCTCAACCGTATTACTAGATCATTATCTGCAGAGGCATACTAGCCAACTTTCTGTCTTCTACTCTGCATACTTTCCATACTTAGCCATTTTCTGTCAACCGAACCTGGAATCTAATATGTTCTTCCAGAGATATCTCTTCCTGTTATGGTGGTAGGATCTCTAAGCCTTGTTTCCATCAATAACAACATACAGATCCATATCAGAGCAGTGTCTCTTGCCAACAATTACAACATGGATTTTACACTTGTCACAACACTGCATCCCAATGTGGGTGCCTAGTCCCAAGATAGGCTATGACAGATGCTCTTATACACCTTACAACTGTCATAGAATCCATCATACATGACAGCTCTTACAACTGTAAGAGAATTTGTCATAACTACTTAAAAATAGCATATTCCTCTTACATGTCATAACCCACCTCGGGCGCCCAAATATGCCTTCCTCAAAGATGCTCTTCGACACATGTCTTCATCTGTCATAGAATCTTCTACTCTCGACTCTTATGCGTCATAGAATTTGTTGTAATAATCTATCATAACACTTACGTGTCATAACTCCTTACACATTGCACAAGATGCCAACACATGGTAGAAAACCTCTACCACAATAGGGGACGCCTATATACACATGGGATGAGTTGACCATCCTAGTCACATTCCAAGTGGAGTGACAACACATCATGCCACTTCACACTAAATGAGAAAATAGGATGTGCAACATAAATTACAACATAGGGAATTAAATAAATAAATAATCAAATAACCAATGCTAGGAATTACCAAGGTTGAGACACCTTAATTCCCAACATATCAAGCATGTTAAGTGGTTGTTTTTAGCATCATAAAGAAGTTGAATCTCTTCATGGTATTTCAAGGATTAAGGCAACTTAATTTCAGATTTGCATACAAATTTTAGATTTCTATATTGTAGTAGTCAAAGCCTTGTATATCTTGGTGATTTGATGATTAACAATTGGATTAGAGATTGTTCTTTTATTCCAACAATATTGACTTGGTAGGATATACAAATTTAGATTGGGAAGGTGATTCTCAAGATCACAAGTCTGCTTTAGGTTATAATCTTGGTTTAGGTCTTATTTGTCAGTTGAGAAAGTAGTCTACTATTGCTCTATTTTTCACTAAGGTTGAGTATTGGGGGGCTGTGAATGCTGCCACTGAGACCATTTGACTTTTGCATATTCTCACTGAGTTTGGTATCCAATTCAAATGACCATTAATCACATTTTGTGACAACCAAAGTACTCTAAAGATCTCATGGAACTTAGTCCATCATTAGTGGACCGAGCACATAGAGGTTCACATGCACTACATTAGGGAACTTATTCATTGACACATCATTGATCTTTGATACTTTGACTTCTAAGAAAATTGTTGACATCTTCACCAAACCCTTCATAGGAAACAAGTTTCTTCATTTACAAGCTTTGTTGAGGGTGTGAAAGGTTACTTCTTTGATGGGGCTGCTTAGTCCTCTCTATCTTTCTAATTTAGGGGGTCTTTTCTATCTTTATTTGAGGGGCTTATATCTCTCTTCTTGAGGGGGCTTCTTCCATTTAGGGGATCTATTTGTACATGGATACCTTATCAAACTTCATTTGTTGGGACTCATCTATTCACCCACCTAAGATACACTTAAGGGGGGTGTTAGTGTAGGTTTATTTTCTCATGCACATTTAGCTTAGCTTGCTTAGTTATAGTGAGTGGGTCATAATAAGGATATACTGAATCTTTTATGAGTATAAATCCAACCTATTTTTGGGTAGTACGAGTTACTTTTCTCATTGGTTGATCTTGCCTCCTTTCCTATACTTGTATGGACTCCTCTAGCTGGTCATTTATTTTTTCTAGTGTGATCTCTCAATTCTATTTTACTTCTTGAGAATTTGTATGTCTCTTGTGAGAACTAACTATATTCTACTATTTTGATTTTGTATTTATTGCTACAATAGTTTTACTTGATCTATTTCTTGCACTAGGTTTTGAGTAGCTTCAATTCATATTTGAATCTAATGAAAATAACAAATAAAATTGTAGTTCAACTATGCTAGTGTTTTAATTCACACCTTTTAGTGCAACACAAAATGGAACAAATCTGTAGTAAAACCACTTTTCAAATTAGAAGGGGAAGCTTTGTATAAACAAAAACTAAACTAATTTGGACATGTACTTGCTTTTTTATAATATTTACAATGCTTTTCGGGGTGGTTCATGCTCATTCTAAATAAAATAAAAACTATATCTTTTTTAGATTCACCTAGGGAAAAAGACTAACACACTTCAACTCAAGACAAGATTTTTATGTTTTTTGATTGGAAATAATTCCTACGACTACATGCTTGCATTGTTTAACTAAAAGTAGAGATTAAATAATGAAAGTACACATAAAGATTGAATATGTTTAAAACATATAAGGACAACACTTTGGTAAATTAAATTAAGGGACTAGTAGAAATCCACAATATTCAACTTTGAGCAAATTTGCAATACAAAACTTGCAAACTTGCTAAAAGCAATTTAATGTACCTCAACACACATAACAAAATGTATCAATAGAAATTTAGAAGCAAGATAGGTATTATAAAATATATTAGATGAGCATTGAATTTTGAGTTAACAATGATGCTAAATAACAATTTTAGCAACAAGTGTGAGGATACCATTAAAAAATCTAAGTACACATGACATTTATGTATGATTTTTACAAAGTTATTGTATGGAAATAAATAAAAAGCTAATTGCTACTTCTACTCTAGGAACTAATTGCTTGCATGCAATTTAAGTTTTATTATAAAAACTTATCCATTAAAACTAAAACTTAAACTAAAACTAAAACTAAAGCCACACAATGATTAGTTAGGCTAATGGTAAAGATTATTACAAACTAACACATAGAAGTTTCATCTCTTGCATGACGAGAGATCCAAAGATAATCTAAAAATAGTTGACTTCAAGCTAAAAATAGAGATCACTAAAAATAGCATGGACTAAAAATAGTTTTAGTGAAAATAGACATTTTAGAATATACTCTCATCCTTGAAAATGGTGATGACTAAAATGTTATTTTAGCATGGGCTAGAAATATACTTCTAGATAGGTGAATTTAAATGACTAATGATTTTGTAAAATTTCTTCTGATCATGGCTAACCCTCTAAAGACATAAAAAACCTTGAAAATCCACTTTGATATTTTGAATCATTTTGATAGGTGCATAATTCTATTTTACATGTGTGTCAATACATTATAAAATAGACTTTGAATTTGCACTTTTATTTCCTTTGTATAAGTGTGCACTGTATCCCTTTGGTGAGGTGTGCACTTGCACCTTAGATGCATGCACTTGATAACTAGATTTGAAATTTGAGTTTGAAATTAGATTTTGTTTAGTGAGATGTGCACCTGCACCCTAAATGTGCACTTGATAACTAGGTTTATTTTTACTATAATCTCCCTTTTTGAGGGTGCACCTAACTGCTAAGTGCACACTTGAGTGTGTAGTCCTTTAATTTTGAAATTGATTTAAATTTGAATATTATTTTGGTGAGGTGTGAACTCGCACCTAAATGCACACTTGACAAAGGTTTTATTGATTTTTGTATTTTGAATTCATTTCTTTGTTGAGGTGTGCACTTCTCCTCTAGGTGTGCCCTTGACAATATGAAACTTGAAGACTTTTGATCTCCACTATAAGGATGCACTTCATGCTCTCAAGCACACCTCTACACTATAAATTTTGAACATTTAATTTTTTCTTTGATGAGGTTCACCCTTCAACTTGAAGTGCACAACTGATAATTATTCTTTCAAACTTTGTATTTTATTTCCTTTATGCAGTGCACACTTATTCATTATACTGAGAATTCTTCAATTTGAAACTAAGTTCCCTTCACTCAAGTGCACACTTTTGAATGTAACTTAGGTTTTATTTTTCCTCTAATATTGTGCACCTCATGCTTCCACACACTTCTAACAATGAAAAATAACACTTTAGACCTTACCTATATTAGGTGTGCCCCTTTACTCAAAGTGCACACTTCAACACTATACTTAGCCAAATTTTAATTTAAATGCAAACACTTCTCAAAGGTGTGCCCTTGACCTCATGCTTTAGACATTTTCTCTAACTTTTAAACGACTTCAATTTCTCCTCATAAAGGTGTGCACCTTAAAATGGAAACTCTAGACTTGAATTTGGACATGTCTTCACTTTGTAAGGGTGTGTTGTATTACATGTCAATGGTCAAAATTTTGAACTTCCTCTTATATTAGGTACATGTTGATCTTTGGACTTAGTAAATCACTCTAACAATAACCTCTCTTTCTTTTCCAAGATGAATGACTTCAAGAGGTCCATTCCATGATCTTATAAATATTTAGAAAAGAGCCATAAGATGAAAAGACAAAACAAACTAGACAAGACTTGATCATGTTGCACTTGTGGTAACAATAGATGTTAGCTTTAAACTTGACACAATACAATTTATTTTTACATGGGTACAACAAACCGCCAAATGTGCAGGATGAAAATTAGAAGCTAAAAGGTTGAGAATGGAAGCCCAAGATGCTATTGGGGGTGGATCATAGTGGAAAATGGAGGCCCTTTTGTCCCAAAAGAAGAGATGGAAGGTTTCAACTCATTTCTAGTTTTGTTCTCAGCTTTATATTGATTGATATCAGTTGGGTTTTGTTAGGACATGGAGTTTTGGGTTTAGGAGGATATTTTATGTTTTTTTGGATAGGTTCTTTTGGGATTTTTTGGTAATTGGTCACTCAAGCCTAATGCAAGAATATGTTGAAGCTTTGTTGGTTCTTTCATGGAGGAGGGCTCCCATAGATTCTCTCATTTATGAATAAAAAATACAAAGGATCCATTTGATTGTTTAAGCATGATGTGTTCGTTTTCTTTTGCCTTGTATCTATGCTAAGATGTTCATCTTTTTTCATAAGACCTTTGTCATTTGTATGTCTTTATTATTTAACAATCTTGTACTTTCACCTAATTTTTTTTCAAAGTCTAGTGATTCAAAATTCAAAATTCTTTATGACATACTAGAAGAAAACTATCTTAAAAAATGAGAGAACTTGACATTTTTTCATTTGCATCCTCTGTAATTTTGTGTTCATTCAAATCTATCAAAAAATTTACATCAATCCTTTCCTCTTTAATTTAAAGAAAATATTTTGAATTTTATATATCAAGAATTAGTCATTGAAGTACTCTGGTAGAAGTGGTATAGACCGTCTTCTTTGATCCCTAGAAATTCTAAAAGAAAATTTTCATTGGTCTTGAAACAAATTTTCATATACAACATAGTCTCTACTAATTCCAACTTAGATTTCCTATTTTCCAAATATGGTCTAGTTAAATTTTCATATACAACATAGTCTCTACTAATTCCAACTTAGATTTCTTATTTTCCAAATATGGTCTAGTTATTTGGAATGTAAAGACCTTGCTGCCTAATTTCTTCTTGTCTAAGAAATGAAACACATTTTTTTCCTTGGAAAATCAGGGAGTTAGTGATACTTTTTGATGTGGGTTTCTCAATGCGATAATTTATTTATTTTTATGTTTTCTTTTTTGATGAGGGTTACTCATGTTTTTAGCCTGGTCTGAGCCTAGAGAGACCCTTATGGGGGATCTCTTCCCATGGCTTTATCACCGAGACCACTACTGGAGGGTCTCAGTCCCTAAGGCATTATCACCTTTTTCAAACCCACCAACTCATTGGCCCAACGAAGGCCCACAACCTATGAGCATGATAGCCCAGTGAAGACGCATATCCTATGAGCATGTCAACCCTGCGAAGACACAAGGCTTGTGATCTCTTTGGCCTAGCGAAGGTTTGAACCTTGGTGGCCGCCACAACAACCTTGTGACTTGACCACCAAACTACGCCCTTATCCACATTTTAATGTTTTCTTTCATTTCCTCTTCTTTTTGTTATTTTTTGTGTTCTCTTTATTATTTTTTCTATTGTCTTCTTTCTTCTTTGATTTTCTTTGATTTTCCCTCTCTTTTCTTTTGTTGCTTGGTTTTGTCATTTTTTCTATTGCTTTTTTTTTTCTTTTCATTTTTTTGTTATTTCTTCTTTTATTTTTGTTTGTTTTTCTTTATTATCTAATCAAAATTTCACTTCATTCCATCCATTTGTATTACCTTCTACTTATTTTTTAGTATATAGTTTCAAACTTTTATGATAAAGATTCTCAAAGTCTCAAACTAGAAAATAATTTTTCTATTTTGAAACTTTTGAGCTTGCCAATCTTATTCTCTTTAAGCTTTGTCTAGCTTGTTGAGCAACCCATTTTTCAATCATTTTGCTTTATTTTGTTCTTGTATTTTCTCTTTAATTCTTGTTTCATTTTTCTTTCTTTTTCTTTAGCTTCTTTCCTAAGTTTGACTTCTATACTTAACATAGTTACTTCTCACATTCACTCCTAAAACATTGTTTTTTAAATGTCAAAAACATTAATATTTTACGTCTATCATATAATGTTATAAATACTATTTAAATCTTGATGATATTAATAATTTTTTAAACATTATTAGTAAAAACTTCATAGAAAGTGATATGAAGTTAACTAAGTACTTATTTAATAGTTTTAATGTCAAAATTAACTAGTTATATTCTTATAAGACTCTAAACATTTACATTTAAACACTAATATTTAAAAGTCTATTATTTAATATTAACAACACTATTTAAATAATCAAAATAATAATACTATTATATTATACACATTTGCTAAATACTATTCTAAATAGCATTTAAAATTTTTATAAACATTATTAAACATAATTCTAATTACCCAAATTAAATAAAAAATACATACTTTATGGACTAAAAATGTGTATTTAATATGCATTAAAAAAATACGATAGAATAAAAGAATTATATATTTACAAAGATGATGACCCAATTAAATTGAAACTCCTTTTACAGTTTGATTATAAATTAAAACATAAATACTTATATGTAAGTTCAACAAAGTGATATAAAAGTATGCTATCAATTTTTTTCAATAAAAAAATAAAAAAAATTGTTTATCCCATATGATGTTTTTATGTAGGGCTCACATGTGATGTTTTTACTATGCACTTTTGCATTGAAATAGAGATATGATATTTTGTAACTTGTTGATGTCATTTGTTATCAATCAAATTATATATGATATATGATGTTATTTTATGATTAAATAATTGTAGTATTTTAACTTATTTTTTCTTAATTTGATATCAAATGCCAGTGATAAAATTATACTATTAGATTATTATTGCTAGGTACTATTTAATTATTAGTGATTTAAATGTTTATTTAATTATGTCTTTTATGTAGACATTGTAATTACTTTGATAATTAGACAATCATTCTTATGTGATTAATTTGATGTAATTTTGTGAAATGTATTATTTCTTGTGTGAGTGTGTATTCCTTGGCTTAGTATAATATTGTTTTGACTATCTTTTTTATAATATCTTTGATGTGTACATGGAGCATACATGATACATGTATAAGCCAATGGTGGTTAACTATAGAGATGATAACATGAATATATATGTATATGTGTACCATATTATTCTATCATGTGGGAGAATTAGATGCCACCTTGTGTTAAACTAGTGCAACCAATATCATTTGAATCAAGTGTGATTTAGGATCTCATGTACTAAACCCATAAATTGATGTCTACGTGATTTATACCTTACTATATCATGCATAGATGCATTACATGTGTCTTGGAATGATTTATATGCTTGATTGAATATTTAAATTTAATTGCAAAATGCATGAGTAGATTTATGTGAAAAGTAAAATTACTTTTTTTAGAAATGTTATTTCTCATTTTTAATATACAAATTGAATATGAGTTAATAGTATATGTAAGGTGATGCATTTTTTCTTTGCAGATTAGGCTCTGTGGGGTTGTTTTCAGCAAGGGGTGGGGTTTTTTAGCTTTCGAGGGGGGGGGGGGGGTTTCTTGAGTGTGTGCATTGTTCGGTGCAGGTGTGGGGTGCGAGGGCTTGAGGGGTTTTTCTAATAGAAGGGTTTGTGTCTTTGGGTGAGACGTTGGGGGATGCTGCTATGACAGAGGTTGGTGATGGGTTTCCTCATCCATCCCCGTCTGATGTTGGGGTTTTTAGCACTGGTGCTTTGAAAATTGCACAAGATAAACAGATGCTTAGAAAGAGCTCAAGTTTGTTTGAAGCTGGTGATTCAAACAGAGGCGGTAGCCGAGGACCTGGAGTATTATAGCAAACATGTTTTAATCTATAAATTTATGGGATTGAGGGTTTTGATGCCTTTTCTGGAACCCTAGATTCGCAAGTCATGGAATCTAGAAGGTGATTTTGAAATCTTGCTAGCTGCAAATAACTTCTTTCTGGTGGTTTTTTTGTGTATCTCTGATTGTAACAAGGTTTTTGAGGGAGGGGCCTACTTTTATAATCAAGTTGGCCTTTTCATGAAGCCTTGGCATGCAGGCTTTAACTCAGCAGAGGAGCTGCCCTCGAAGGTGCCGATGTGGGTTCATTTTCCTCGCTTGCTGTTGGAATGTTGGAGATAGGATATTCTGCAATCAATTGCGTTGCTACTGGGGAAGCCTATTGGCCCGTCTTAGCAAACTTTGGAGAAGCGTATTTTTTCCTATGCTCGGGTCAGTGCAGAGATTGATCTGAGCCAACCTCTGACAGATTCTATTGATATGACTGTTGGGTCTAGCTCCTGGACTCAACAGTTAGACTATGAGACTTTACCTTTCAAGTGCCGGCTGTGCCATGAGTATGGCCATCTTTAAAGGAGGTGCCCTCATGCCTCGGGTGTTGGTGGTTCAGATAATGCGAAGGATTCATCTATTCCAAGGGTAGAAAAGGGTAAAGCACCCATGCAGGGGGTGGTACCGGATAAAGATGGCTTTGTGCCAGTTAAGGCATGAAACAAGAATCAAGGTCTCAAGAGGACTCTTTGGGATCGTCAAGAGGAAGAGACTTTTAACAAGTTTGAGGATTTGGATGAATTAGTCCATGAGGAGGGGGTTTCTTCTGACATACATGTTGAAGCTTCTCCTTTACTTGATCATAATTCAGAGTCTTTGCCTGTCACTACCTCAGTCCTAGTTCCTGTGGTGGCTTCTGGGGTGTTGATGGATTCAGTTGCTCCTCCCCCCGATGCTGGGTTTGGAGACTCTTGTGGTTTATGTCATGCCCACATTTCCCATGCGGTCATGACACACAACACACGTGTCATGTCCACATTTGACATGTGGTCATGACATGAAATATGAAAACTTTTCTAACTATCCCTAGGAAACCCCTCGCATGCGTCTGCGTGCTCGGTGGCAATATGCATGAGGCGTGTTAGCACAGTAAAATTTTGAAATTTTTACTATCTCCTTACTCCATCATATTTGAATAAATCCTGAAGAATATCCCAAAAAGACCATAATAAAAAAATTTTGTATCTCACGAGATGTCTATGGATGAACACTGCCAAATTTCATCAAAATCAATCCATCGGCAAGAGGTTGTGTTGCTTACACCGATACACAAGGAATTGTTTGAAAACAACCATCGGCGTGAAAATAGAAATCGGAAGAAGAATTGTGGAAGTCACCGATGGAGTAAGTAATACCGATGACTTTACATCGGCAAGAAAGGTAAGTGGTCATACCGATTGGTATGACAGATATCTATCGGATGACTTTTTAAAAGATGCCCCGACGGTATATATCATACCGATAAAGCATTTCGGCAAGAGTTTCACTGAACAGCATGCGGGGGTAACGAAACAAATAGCCATCGGCGAGAGGTAAGCTATCGGGATAGAAAATAAGTAAGCCTCCGATGATTAAGAGTCTTGGCGATAAGAAAGCCATCGGTGAGACTCACAGCGATACACCTCTATCGGGATAACTTGACATATCGGAACAAAAGAGCCAGGTCTTGCCGATTCACAAGTCACGGCGATCAAAAAGTGTCGGTGACACTTTACTAAACTTTGCCCGATGAAGGATATGAAAAGGGTCATCGGGGAGATGATTTCGATCGGGATATCTTGGGAAAGCTATCCCGATAATGAATGTCATTCCGACAAAGATAAAAGTCCATACATGAAGATGACTATCGGCGAGACAATAAAGATCGGGAGAACAATATTTTATTATCCCGATAGTCTCAATCTTCCCGATAAGCAAATCATATCGGTGGGACTCGCTATATCGCAGAGAGATCTAAAAACCTTGGCGATGAAGGAAGTCATGCCGATGGTCTTGCCCACTTAAAATATGACATTACATAGCGTCGGGAAAACAATTGGAGGAAATGGCCACCCTTGATATAATCACCAGGAGCGCAGTTGATCTTACTGATTCTCACCGTGAGAAGGAGTATTTAGATCATCTGGCAAAAGTCTATTTATGGCTAAATAGAGCCTAATTAAGCTTATGTAATTATTGTTTATGTTGGTTAAATTCCCAAGAGACTTATTGAAGAGTTGTATCTCTTCATGAAAATATCTATATAAGTTTAAACAATCGAGCTGAAAAAAGATCAGCAGTTGAGAATATTTATATATACATAACATACAATATTCCAAAATGACTATGTTGCTTATTTTATTTGAAGAAGAAGTTTGAAGTTCTCTGATTCAGTATTTCTACTTTGGTATCAGTTATTTGTTGAAATTATTCAATTGTGTGGCTGTCTCCATTTCTGCATTTCCCTGTTATTCAGATTAAGATATCAAGTATATATTTAATCTGTCAATACACATTTGCTGTATCTGTGTGATTAATTTGGTTGGTGTCCATCTAAGGAATTAAACCCTTTTGATTTATTCACAGTAGCCTGGAAGTAGTAAGTTGGGATTACTAAGTAGAGCCATATAATCAGGATTGACATACTGTCTCCAGTAAAATATTATCTGTTAATCTTGTCCATTCATTTCATTTGGTTCCTTCAAGTAAGGATTAAAATACCTTCTGGTGAATTATAAGATATCTGATTTTATTTGGTTGGATTATCAAGAAGAGTCTGTCAGTCATTTACTTGCACGTTTATACAAGCTATAAACCAGAACTGTGCCAAATATCTAGAATTATTACCATTAAGAAACTACTGTTCTTAGTCCTTCAAATTGACTCTGTTACCCAACAAGGCACTAGTCTCATTCAACTCATTAATTAAAATCTTTTTACCTTGATATTGCTTATACAATTTCTGCAAATCACTTATTAAACATTACACATAGAATTAATTAGTCAGCCGTTTCATCTATTTTACATCCTATGCCATTGTAGATAGATATAGTTATTCTACTCATTCACACTCAGACTGCTTTAGTATTCCAAGGTTCACCCACCTAGGTGTAGCAGGACCTAAAGTGTAGGAAATCATCAAACCGTGAAGGTTGATTTCGTCAAGTTAGTTCAAAAACGTTGCAAATCCAAACATAGAGCCTGGCATCCTCTTAGGATTTGCAACCTGCATTTTTGAGACTTAACAAATTGGCGACTCTACTGGGGAATAGTAAAAGGACCTTAGAGATTAATCCTTTCTTTCATAGAGTCATTTCAAAAATTTAATTTGGTAACTCTGCTGGTGACAAGAACCCTACAGATAAAAATATAAACTTTTCCTATTCAATAGGTGGCGACTCTAGTTACAATTATAACAAAAATTTTGAATGGATGGTAGGAGATCCAAGATGGAAGGTAAAAATTTGCAGTCATCTGCACCCCTCAGAAACATTTCCAAAAGAAATGTGAATTCAAAGCATTCCCATCAAGATAATAATCGGGATATCCAAGAGAATGATTCAGAACAAAATATCTCAATTCACAACAAATTTACACCTCTACATGATTCGAATGAGAACCTTAGTGGAGCAACTGATGATATTTTGGCAAGGTACAGACCCACCCCTCAAGAACAGCGTGATCATGATGCAAAGGTCATGAGGGATATTGATAGAAACCAAGCCGAACATGATTTCAAGATGTCATTATACTAGGGAGAAGAGATAGGGTATGAATTTTCAAATCAGGGAATGAATGACAATCCAGAACATCAGGAAGTAAATAATCAAGACATGAGTGATGAGCAACAGGAAATACTCATGCTCAGGAAAGAACTTGAAAGGTACAAGATACAAGAGGAGAAGGAGTTGTTGCAGCAAGAAATTCAACAGAGGAAAAATAAAGCCAAAACAGCTCCCCCAAAATATGTACCTCCGCATAGAGGGAATATTTCAAGAAATACACAGCAAAATATAGGTGGTGTTCAAAAGTCACATGCTTCTGGAAGTCATCAAAACATTGTTCCCCAAAACCCTAGACCACCTCCCATACGTAATGCATCTCAACATATGGCAAATAATTACCCACCCCCTGGCCAACAATGTTATAGGCCACAAAATCAACATATAAATCCCCATATGAACCAACATCAACAATATGCATATAATCAGCCACCAGGTGGATATAATTACTATCCCAATCCGCCACCTCTGAATTTTCCTCCCCAAAACCTAGCTAATATATGCAGTCAATTTGATTTAACAGGATATCAGTTATATCCATATCCTATGGATAGTACTTGGAGAAATATGGTTCCCAAGTTTACTGGAAACAATGCAGTATCTGCAGAAGATCATATCAGAAGTTTTAATGCCTTTGTACAGGATATAGGTATGGATTGGGAAGACATTAGAATGAGGTTATTTATGATGTCCCTCACTAAAGATGCCAGAGATTGGTTTAATAGCTTGCCTGATGCATCAATCAATTCAATTACTGATTTCCATAACCAGTTTAAGGATCAGTATGGTAACCAATATGCTCCTGAGTTTGCACTGCATGAACTAATAAGTATACAGAAGTATCAAAATGAATCAGTGTTTGATTTTAACCTAAAGTTTTCCAAGTTACATAATAAGGTACCACATGGAGCCAAGTTATCTGACCAGGCAGCTCTGAGTATCTATATGAAAGCATTTGACCCCAAAACAGGATATGAACTCAAAAACAGGGGTCCTGCAACTTTGGCCGAAGCACAGAAAGTGGCCATAACTATTGAAAATAATAGGAAGGCTGCAGGGATGGTCAGTAAAAGGGATAATCATAGAAATCTTCAGAATCCAAATGCTCAACAGATTAAACCAGAGGGTCAGCATAGGCATGAAAGACCTAGGTTACATGATATGCCTTACAATACAAACTAGAAGGATGGAAGACCTATAGATAATAACAGAAAGCAACCATATGGAAAGGATACTCCTGATCCCCTGAAGAGAAACATGGCACATATGGCAGAAAATAAACCTTGGTGTTTTGTATGTAACTTACCACATTTACCTGAATACTGTGAGGTAGCTAAATCAATACAGCAAGAGGAAATGCTGTACAACTATAATAGGGATAATCACACCATCAATATGATGCAGGATACACCATGTGTGGTAACAAAAGATTATTCTTCTTCAGAAGAAGAAGGGTATGAGTATGATGTAGGGAACCAAAAGTATCATGTTAACATGGGAGAACAACAGGTATTCTCAGACCAGGAAGATAGTTGTAACAACAAACCATATGGTCAATGGAGAAAACCTACTGAGGATGAAAGAGAAGCTCTCACAGTGGTTGCAGTAGCTCAAGCTCGAAACACTTATAACTTAAGGAATAGAACAACAAATGTTGGGCAAGGAACTCCTAGGAGTGTATTCATAAAAGACCAGAATAACAAAGGGAATAATACAAAATCATCACCTAAAGAACCAGAAAAAGGGGATAAAAGTAAAATGAAAGAAAAGCAAGAAAAAGAGAACACAAAAATAGAAAAGAATGACCAGATCATAACCCCTTCTTTTGACATTGCACAGGCAGTGTCTCAGGTGAAGATATCAGTCCCACTCCTAGAGATGATGAAAATAGATGAATATAGGAGTACAGTTGTCAAGATGATTTCTGATACACCAAATCCAAAACATAAAGGGTTTGAAAAAACAACAAATAATGTGCATCAAGAAAATTTTAAGATGCCTGAGGTATACCTTGGTGACACACTTACAAAAAATCCCTCACAGGTAGATCCATTCTATACTACACTAGTAATCAAGAACAGAATAGTCAGGAATTGTATGATTGATTCAGGTGCTGCTATGAATATCATGCCTATAGCAGTGATGAAAGAATTGGGGATGTGGGTTGATACTACTTATGGCCAGTGTTATGCAATGGATAACCGATCTATTCCAGTAGTCGGTATTATGAAAGATGTAGAGATAAAACTTGCTTCACATCCTGAAGCAACATATAACATTGACATCACTATGGTTGATATCCCACCGTACTATGGAATGCTGCTATCAAGGCAATGGGTTGCAATGGCAGAAGGCAATGTTCAATTAGATCTATCATATGCCACCATACCAGTAGGTGACAAGGAAATCAAGTTGTGCAGAGAACCAAGGTATGACAATATTATAGAAAGAATGGACCGGCATCAGGTGAATTTCTTTTGTGACACAGATTGAGTTTTCAAAGTTGGAGAAACTACCCCAGAATTGCATAACACTGACCCAATACACACTGAATCTATGAAAGGAGAAAATGAATTGTGGAAAATGTATTTCGATGGTGCATGCAGCAAGATAGGAAATGGGGCCGGAGTAGTTTTTATCTTGCCAGGAGGTAAAACATTCAAATACTCTTTCTTATTGACATTTGAATGCACTAATAACGTAGCCGAGTATGAAGCCCTGCTCATTGGCCTAAACATAGCCACCAAATACAAAATAAAAAAGTTGGCTGTCTATGGTGATTCTGAATTGGTCATCTCCCAAGTAAGAGAAAAATATTTATCTAAAAATAAAAGA
Source organism: Cunninghamia lanceolata (assembly GCA_027924645.1). Classification (NCBI taxonomy): domain Eukaryota; kingdom Viridiplantae; phylum Streptophyta; class Pinopsida; order Cupressales; family Cupressaceae; genus Cunninghamia; species Cunninghamia lanceolata. The sequence continues at coordinate 3,278,776 of BSBN01001026.1, read as the reverse complement.
TTAAGACAGTACAGAAATGCAGTTTGGGATAGTGTTGAATTATTTGATGCTTTTTCAATCAGCTGGGTTGATAGGTCTAAAAACATCATGGCAGACTTTTTAGCAAACATTGCATTAAAGAGAGATGATGTTACATTAGGAGGGATCACAGAAGTAGAATTTAAAACTAGACCTACCATCCCTGATAATATACAGAACTGGCAAGTGTTTGATAGCGATGCTGATATAATCAATTTCTTACATTGTGCTGATTATTATGAAAATCAAGAAATTGATTTCAGTGCATTTGTGGAGGAACACGATGGGAAAGAAACCCTTTTTGGCCAAGAAGTGGTTCAACTAAAGACAAATAAGATACCCAAAGGACTTATTGCATTAGAAAAAGCATTTGATGGGCATGATAGATACAAAAAAAAAGACACACCAGTGATACCTAAGAACCTTGAGGAAGTGAATTTGGGGACTCAGACAACCCCAAAAAATGTATATATTGGAAGGAATCTTGACCAGAAAATCAGAAGTAGAATCATCAATCTACTTAGGAAGTACAGGCATGTGTTTGCTTGGTCATATGATGACTTAAAGGCATATAGAGAGGATCTATTTCAACATGAGATACCACTCAAGCCAGATGCAAAACCATTCAGACAGAAACAAAGGCCGATTAACCCTACATTGGCTCCGAAAATGCTAGAGGAACTTACAAAGTTAAGGGATGGAGCTATAATCAAACCTATTAGACATTCTTCCTGGGTCTCAAACTTAGTGCCTGTCAGGAAAAAGAATGGTGATATTAGACTATGTGTGGATTTCAGAAACCTGAATAAATCTTCCCTCAAAGATAATTATCCTCTTCCCAATATGGAGGCGATATTGCAGAAAGTTACTGGATGTGAATTGCTATCCATGATGGATGGTTTCTCCGGCTACAATCAGGTAAAGGTTAAGGAGTCTGAACAATTTAAGACAGCATTCACCACTCCGTGGGGAACATATGTATACTTGAGAATGCCATTTGGATTAACTAATGCTGGGGCAACATTTCAAAGAGCGATGGATGTAGCTTTTGCTGAATTGATCAATAAGATTATGATAGTATATCAAGACGACTTAACAACATATTCAAAAAGGGCCGAAGATCATTGCACACATCTAGAACAGATATTTGTCAAAGCCCTAGAATATGGAATATCATTGAATCCTAAAAAATGCCATTTTGCAGTAACTGAAGGAAAATTGCTTGGGCATATAGTCTCGAAGGAAGGAGTTAAAATAGATCCTGAAAGGGTGAAAGCAATTGATCAGGTCCCTATTCCAAAAAATGTAAAAGCTATACAATCATTTTTTGGTCAGATAAATTTTGTCAGAAGATTTATACCAAATTTCGCAGAGATTGTTTGTCCTATATCAAGAATGCTGAAGAAGAACTCAGATATGAAATGGACAACAGAAACAATGGAAGCATTTGGTAACATTAAGGAGGCCATTAAGCAAGCTCCAGTCTTAATATCCCCTGACTTCGGTAAACCGTTCCAACTTTTTTCATTTGCTTCCTATCATACAGTAGCAGCAGTGTTGTTGCAGAAAAATAATCATGGATATGAACAGCCTATCTCTTTCTTTAGCAAGTCCCTTCAGAATGCAGAGTTGAAGTATGACATTATTGAAAAGCAGGCATATGCATTGGTAAAAGCAGTAAAAAATTTTAGACCATATTTGGTGGGGGCTAAAATCATAGCATATGTCCCTAATGCTGCAGTGAAGGATGTACTGATCCAAACTGAGGTCACCGGTAGGAGATGTAGGTGGATTAATAGGATTTAGGAATTCAACATTGAAATCCTAATCACTAAATTAGTAAGAGGACAGGGTCTTGCCAAATTGATGGCTGAAAGTAATCTAGAAGCTTCCCAGATATGTAATGTTGATGCAAGTACCAGTATTGAACACACTCCATGGTATACTGATATAGTATATTATCTAAAATATATGAAGTGTCCTGAAGGATATGATGATAACAAAAGAAGGACACTCAAACTACAAGCTTCAAAATATGTACTCATTGGTGGGGATCTCTATTGGAAAAATAGAGATGGGGTTCTACTATTATGCTTGGATGAATATCAATCAAAACATATTATGAAGGAGTTGCATGAAGGCATGTGCGGAGGACATTTCTCAGCAAAAACCGCAGCCCACAAGATCCTGAGGGCAGGGTACTATTGGCCTAAAGTCTTTAACGATTCATACCAGTACACTAGAAAGTGTGAAGCATGCCAAAAGTTCTCAGGGAAGTTAAAGTATCAGGGAGCACTACCCTTAAAACCTATGCAAGTTGAGGCTCCATTTTATCAGTGGGGTGTTGATTTTATAGGTGAAATTTTAGAGAAATCGAGTGGGGGGCACTGATGGATTTTAGTGGCTACTGATTACTTTACAAAATGGGTGGAAGCAATCCCAACCAGACAGGCTACAAGCAAAGTTGTGATAAATTTTCTAATGGATAACATTATATGCAGATTTGGTACTCCTGTAAGATTGATTACCGATAATGGGATGTGTTTTAGATCTGATGAATTCAAAGGTTTTTGCAGCACACATGGTATCACTGTTTCTTATGCTGCTCCTTTCCATCCACAAGCCAATGGACAAGCTAAATCAAGTAATAAGAGCCTGTTGAAAATCATAAAAAGAATGTTGGATAGAAATAAGAAGGCTTGGGATTCAAAATTAAGAATGGCAGTATGGGCTGACAGGATTACTATAAAAAGGGAAATTGGAAGATCCCCTTATGAATTGGTATATGGAACCCAAGCAAGATTACCATTGGAAAATCTTATACCAGTATACAAATTCATTCTCCAGGAAGACTTGAATATCCCTGAACCAATGGAGGAAAGGTTGGAACAATTGGCAGAGCTTGATGAAACAAGAAGAATAGCTCAGAGATAGAATATTAAATTACAATCACAGGTAAAATATCTCTTTGACAAGAAGGCCAAAGAAAGAAAGTTTGAAATAAATGATCTGGTACTAATGTGGAATGCAAGATGTCAGGACAAAGGAAAACATGGAAAATTTGAAGCCCTGTGGTTGGGTCCTTTTGTTATCACTGGCAAGGGAGGTGATGATTCTTACTATGTACAGAATATGTCAGGAGAGGAGCAGGAATTGCTTGTACATGGGCAATACTTGAAGCAGTTCTTTTCATAAACATGTACAAAGAGAATTGAGTGTTGCCAGTGCATGGACAACATTTAAATAATTCTCAAAAATATCTTATTCCATGCACAGTAGTCTAGGAATCATTCCCGCTCCCCATCATTTGTTCCTTTCCTTTTCCCAGTTTCATAAAACCTCACCCCAAAATAATAAAATATGTGGTCTACTTCCCCAGGAGATCTGGATCCTTGTTATACTCACAGGGAGTATACATCCCAGACAGAGCCACTGTTAGCACAGTAAAAAATTTGAAATTTTTACTATCTCCTTACTCCATCATATTTGAATAAATCCTGAAGAATATCCCAAAAAGACCATAATAAAAAAATTTTGTATCTCACGAGATGTCTATGGATGAACACTGCCAAATTTCATCAAAATCAATCCATCGGCAAGAGGTTGTGTTGCTTACACCGATACACAAGGAATCGTTTGAAAACAACCATCGGCGTGAAAATAGAAATCGGAAGAAGAATTGTGGAAGTCACCGATGGAGTAAGTAATACCGATGACTTTACATCGGCAAGAAAGGTAAGTGGTCATACCGATCGGTATGACAGATATCTATCGGATGACTTTTTAAAAGATGCCCCGATGGTATATATCATATCGATAAAGCATTTCAGCAAGAGTTTCACCGAACAGCATGCGGGGGTAACAAAACAAATAGCCATCAGCGAGAGGTAAGCTATCGGGATAGAAAACAAGTAAGCCTCCGATGATTAAGAGTCTTGGCGATAAGAAAGCCATCGGTGAGACTCACAGCGATACACCTCTATCGGGATAACTTGACATATCGGAACAAAAGAGCCAGGTCTTGCCGATTCACAAGTCACGACGATCAAAAGGTGTCGGTGACACTTTACTAAACTTTGCCCGATGAAGGATATGAAAAGGGTCATTGGGGAGATGATTTGGATCGGGATATCTTGAGAAATCTATCCCGATAGTGAATGTCATTCCGACAAAGATAAAAGTCCATACATGAAGATGACTATCGGCGAGACAATAAAGATCGGGAGAACAATATTTTATTATCCCGATAGTCTCAATCTTCCCGATAAGCAAATCATATCGGTGGGACTCGCTATATCGCAGAGAGATCTAAAAACCTTGGCGATGAAGGAAGTCATGCCGATGGTCTTGCCCACTTAAAATATGACATTACATAGCGTCGGGAAAACAATTGGAGGAAATGGCCACCCTTGATATAATCACCAGGAGCGCAGTTGATCTTACTGATTCTCACCGTGAGCAGGAGTATTTAGATCATCTGGCAAAAGTCTATTTATGGCTAAATAGAGCCTAATTAAGCTTATGTAATTATTGTTTATGTTGGTTAAATTCCCAAGAGACTTATTGAAGAGTTGTATCTCTTCATGAAAATATCTATATAAGTTTAAACAATCGATGCTGAAAAAAGATCAGCAGTTGAGAATATTTATATATACATAACATACAATATTCCAAAATGACTATGTTGCTTATTTTATTTGAAGAAGAAGTTTGAAGTTCTCTGATTCAGTATTTCTACTTTGGTATCAGTTATTTGTTGAAATTATTCAATTGTGTGGCTGTCTCCATTTCTGCATTTCCCTGTTATTCAGATTAAGATATCAAGTATATATTTAATCTATCAATACACATTTGCTGTATCTGTGTGATTAATTTGGTTGGTGTCCATCTAAGGAATTAAACCCTTCTGATTTATTCACAGTAGCCTGGAAGTAGTAAGTTGGGATTACTAAGTAGAGCCATATAATCAGGATTGACATACTGTCTCCAGTAAAATATTATCTGTTAATCTTGTCCATTCATTTCATTTGGTTCCTTCAAGTAAGGATTAAAATACCTTCTGGTGAATTATAAGATATATGATTTTATTTGGTTGGATTATCAAGAAGAGTCTGTCAGTCATTTACTTGCACGTTTATACAAGCTATAAACCAGAACTGTGCCAAATATCTAGAATTATTACCATTAAGAAACTACTGTTCTTAGTCCTTCAAATTGACTCTGTTACCCAACAAGGCACTAGTCTCATTCAACTCATTAATTAAAATCTTTTTACCTTGATATTGCTTATACAATTTCTGCAAATCACTTATTAAACATTACACATAGAATTAATTAGTCAGCCGTTTCATCTATTTTACATCCTATGCCATTGTAGATAGATATAGTTATTCTACTCATTCACACTCAGACTGCTTTAGTATTCCAAGGTTCACCCACCTAGGTGTAGCAAGACCTAAAGTGTAGGAAATCATCAAACCGTGAAGGTTGATTTCGTCAAGTTAGTTCAAAAATGTTGCAAATCCAAACATAGAGCCTGGCATCCTCTTAGGATTTGCAACCTGCATTTTTGAGACCTAACAAGGCGTAACCATGTCAAACATAAATCAGGGAAGTGCGTTATCCTATGCCATCCCCTACGTGATGAAGGCCGTCTAGGGGGTATGTGACACGAAGCGTGCCACTTTTAGGGTTAGAACAATTGTAATCCGAACCCTAAGTTTCCTAGGTGAGAAGGCGATTTCGGTAGATTCGAAACCAAGCCCTATCCCTAATACAAAAATGAAATCGAATAAATAAAATATGAAAATAAATGGCGTAATGGACGCATGATAAGATGGAGTGATAAAATGAAAGTCAATAAAATGTCACAAAAATAAAACCCTAAAATCTAGGAAAAATTTGACAGCATAACGTTTTCAATAATCGAACTAAAAATTTTAAAATAAAGACTCTGAAAAGAATTCAAAGCAAAATTTGAAAATAATAATTAAATTTATGGAAAAATTAAAAATTAATATATTTGCCAAGGCCAAATAAATCGACCCTATAATTAAATATTAAAATTTGAAATAATTAAATGACACAAAAATAAACTTCAAATTTAACTCCGTTAATAAATATAATTTCGACATGATATTTATTAACTAACTCAAAAATAATAGAAAAAAAGAAAAGATTAAAATACCTTTCCCCGTAAAATAATAACACCGATAGAAATAAAAAAATCAAGTAAAAGTCTTCCCATCGCAAGGATCCAAAAATGCACTAAGGAAAATAAAATAAATGTCCCGATTAAATAAATTACAAAGGAAACACACTTTCTATTTAAAACAAAATTAATCCATTCCCCTAAAAATAAAAAAAATCCCACAAGGCATGAAATCAAAAGCCCAAAGGAAATAAATGATTTAACTTAAAAAGAAAAGAAATCACAAGGAATGCAAAAATAATAAAAAGGCCAAAAGGCAAGGGAGAGGGGAGTTTTAAATTCCGTGCACAAGAAAAATTGAGGAATTTAAATAAATTAGAAAAGGCTAATTCCCTCTCATTCCCATTCAACCCTAACTAAATATTTTATTAGTTTCCCAAAAGGAAACCCTAACCCTATTATCTATCATTTTCAATTGTTTTCTATTCTCATTATTTTTCTTTTCTCCTCTCTTGTTTTCTTTCCTTCTATTTTGTTTGCAGGTTGGAAATAGGAGGCAGCCATGGATGGAAGTTTTCTATGGAGGTATACTCCTTATGTATACCCTGTAGGGTTCGTGATTATATTTTTTTTTGATATATATATATATACTTATATATATGTATACATTTTTGCATATATACATATATATAACTAAATATATGTACATTTACCAAATAAATATGAAGATATCTAAATGGGTATTCATGTTTTAAATGCAGTGATATATATATATTTACAGATCAAAAAGAACAAAGTGCAGACAAGGCAAAGTCGAATGACATAAGAGGGGTGACAGGGGGTTTGTACTATTGCTGCCGCTGCAGACTGCGGAATGCGGAATGGGGTCTGCATGAGGTATATGGTGTGGGGAGGGGGCCAAGCCCCCACCCACACCCTTGGCCCCATCCCCACACCCGTGTTCAAAGGAGTGAAGGGTGGGCGGCGGTGAGACCACCGTCCACCCACTATACTTTGTTTTCTTTAAAACAAAACCCTACTTAGAACTCAGTCTGCCCTTCTTAACATTCATTCTCTCTTAAATTTTTTTTTGATAGTTAAATTTAGTTTATTTAATATCTTATATATATATATATCCTTTTTTTTGTTAAAATAGTCGCAATATATATATATTTTCACAGTTACATGCATAAGTCCCCCCCTTTATTTTTTAAATAGTAACATTAAATATATAATATATTATTTTCTTTATAATTAGAAATATGTCTATGTTCATATATATATATATATATATATATATATATATATATATATATATATATATATATATGTACATATATATACACAAAACACACAATAGAACGTCATAACCAGATCTATGACTTATAACAACCATGTGGATATGTAAAAATTAAATAAACAAATTTACTAATCTTCCTTTTTTTTGGGTACAGAAATGAATATAACAGAACCATATATTTCCTTTTGACAGCAACTATATATATATATATATATATATATATATATATATATATATTTATTTATTTTTGAAGTAAAGAACAACAACTAAATAAAATTTCTTTTGACAACTTAAAAAAACACATAACCACAATAACAAAACAGTGAACATCCATTTTCTTTTCTATTTAACAAACAACCATTTCAGAATACAACAAATATGATTTCATAGATGTAAGTAAAATGAATAGCAACTATAATTCTCGTGTCAACTTTCCAATAGCAATAGGCACATCAACAAGCTTATAGCAACAATTTTGAATAGATTTTTGAAGAACACTCACAATTTATTTTCTTACATCTATAAGCACAAAGGATAGTAAATAAATTTTGACCAGCATTACAATAAAGGATACTTCACATTTACATTTCTCTACAATAGCATGGACAATGGTTCACAATAATTTGCCAACAATACACTAAGGCTTCTAAGGCCATGGCTCACAACAACCAACTCAAAACGTAGAGATAAAACTTCTAATAATGGACTTCAACAAACTCCATTTTCTTCCACTACAAACCTGTAAGAAGAAAAATAACAAAAAGGGGAAACAAGCCATTACGAAATGCCCTTCTCCCTACTGTAGACTCGCAAGTGGGTCACCCCTGAGCCAGGGAGGTAGGAATCACATGGTTGCACACACACACGACAACAATCAACACAAAAACAACTCAACAATGACCCAAGGATTAACACATAACAAAAGTCATGAAGATGAGTTTGATGGGGGTAGGGAATGGACCCCTCTACTCAAGAGGCCACTCCAAGATCTCAAAACACTAAGTCTAAGGGCCTCAAGCCAAAACCTCCAAAAGACATATCTCCAAATATCTCAAAAACTATCATGGCACTCTTGCCATCAAAATGATCTCAACGACAAGAAAAAACCCTCAAGGCTATAAGTAGCACAAATATGGAGGTGACCTCGAGGAGGTCCACTCTCCCATACCCCATATAAGTTGAGCCTTACCTCCAAATGGAGGTGCTCACACCAAACTCCCAACCCACATAAAAATGAAAACAACAAACAAAAAAAGAATCCACAAACACAACATAAACAAAATATGCAAGGGTAAATGAACATAGTCATGGAGCTTACCTTCAAAAGCCCTAAAAATGGAAGCATGTTTGGTGAAGAGCTCCAAGCTTCTCCAAGTCTTCCAATCTCCAAAATTTTCTCTAACTCCCCAAAAGAACTCCAAGAATAGAAAGAAAATCCCCAAAATGTAAGAACCCCACACTCCTCAACAAGAGGAGGTAATATAGGCCTTCTAATTTGGCCTTGAGGAATGAGAAGGTGACACTTGTCACCTTCTCCTTCCTCTTCCTATGCCACTTGCAAGGGAGAGGAAGTGTGAGGGTGACAAGTGTCACCCTCCAATTCCATCCCAATCCTCACCTTATCCACTTGTGCTCTCACACATGTGTGAGAGAACAAGTGGTGAGGTGGCAATTCCCTTCAAGCCTCCATGAGGATAAGGGATGCCATATGGCATCCTCTTATTCTCCAAGAGAGTCATCTCCCTCCAAGATGCTCTCACACGTGTGTGAGAGTCTTGGAGGGAGATCCCACACAATTGGGAGTCTTGGAGACCTCCCAAGTCTTCTTGGTGAAGGGATCCCCAAACTTTGGGAAGGGAGATGAGTCTTTCCCAAAGCATGACTCATCTCCCACCCTTAGCCATTTCAAAATTCGTCACTTTGACTAAACCTCAGTTTAGAGTGACCAAAAGTGAGTTACCCCAAGGTTTAGTTAGTCAAAATTAACTCTAGACCCATGGGTAACCACCTAGGGTAAGTTGTAGGACACTAAGGTTCACCTAGGGAGTCATAAATTCACTTTAATTGGCCCAAAAATGAAAACAATACCAAGTGGTGTAAAACAATAAAAATATACAACACATGATATAAATTAATTAAACAAAGGGGTACTAGGCCAAAATGATAAAACAAACAAGTACTTAAACAACATTCGAATCAAACATGATCCTCATTCCTCTTGGGAATGGATCGGTTTCACAGGGAATAACATATGTGTGAATACTACCTCCAATTTCCCGTGGCCTGGGAATATAATCCTACACATCTAGATCAAGTGTCAATCATATCATGAATAATCATAGCCGAAGCAACTAGAATTAAATTCATGCCATTGAATACAACATTAATCGTCTACAACATAATTCAAGATTAAACTGCATTTTCTATCTAATGTCACATAATCATCATCACATAAAGAACTAGAAATCACATCAATAACATCATCTAATATATCTCGCATGTCTAGTCTCAACATAGCATCAAAATATGATCAAATCGAATCACCAGATGTCTAATCAATGTCAAATCAAAATTAGGAGATATAATCAAATCTGCATAATGGAACAATAGTCTCTAAAAGTCTGATAATGTCATCAACTGAAATGTAAAATGATCAAAATAAGGAAGGAAAAATAATTGGCCTCACATCCTCCCCCCTAAGACTAAACTTCCTCCTGGAAGTCATCAAAAAGGTGAGGATAGAGTGCCCTCAAACTAGCTGCATCCTCCCAAGTCATTGTGACCTCATCATAGCAATCCCACTAGACCTTAACCTGGTCCAGCTCTCGACCTCAAAGGCCCAGCGTCTAACGAGCCAATATGCGAATTGGCTCCAAAGAGATTTGCTCATCTACCTCTACCTATAGAGCAGTCAAGTCCAATACATGAGATAAATTAGATATTTATCACCTCAATACAGAAATATGAAAGACATCGTGGATATGCGATAGGCTAGGTGGCAACGCTAGACGGTAGGCAACAGGTCCTATCTGCTCCAAGATCTCAGAAGGTCCTACAAACCATGGTGCGAGCTTAGAGCCCTTTCCATAATGGATTGGACTCTTGTGTGGCCGCACTCTAAGGAATACCCTGTCACCCACTGAGAATCTCTGATCAGTTCTCTTAGCATCGGCATACTTCTTCTATCTATCTTGTACCTCTTGAATTCTCTGCCTAATCAGTGTGACCTGCTGATCCATATCCTGAACTAACTATGGACCAATGGCAACCCTGTCCTCTATCCGATCCCAACTCAATGGTTTCCTACATGGTCTAGTGTATAAAACCTGAAACAGAGGCATACCCAACGAGCTATGATGCCCATTATTGTAGGCAAACTCAACCAGATATAGATACTCCTCCCATCTAGAATAATGGTCCATAACATACATATGAAGCATGTCCTCCAACACCTGATTCATTTTCTCTGTCTGCCCATCTGTCTCGAGATAATAAGCGGAGCTAAAGTTGAGTTGTGTGCCCAACACCTGCTACAAGGCTCTCCAAAAGGCTGAAGTGAACACTGAATCCTTGTCAGAAATGATGCAGCGAGGTACCCCATGTAATCTCACAATATCATCTAAGAATACTCTCGCCACTGCTGGTGCATTGTACGTCGTGCGTACAGGTGAGAAATGCGCCACCTTGGTCAACTTGTCGACTGTCACCATGATGGCATCATGGTAATGCGAAGACATAGGAAGACCAACAATGAAATCCATGGAAATGGTGTCCCATTTCCACTCAGGTATCTCGTGAGGGTATAAAAAACCCGCTGGATCCTGATGCTCAGCCTTGACCCTCTGGCACTCAAGGCATCAAGTAACAAACTCTGTAATATCTCATCTCATACCTGCCCAATGTTACAACTGTCGTAGGTTGGCATACATCTTCTTCACCCCCAGATGTGCTGTATATGGTGCTCTGTGAGCCTCTGATAACACTATAGTATGTAAGTCACCTGCACGGGGTACATAGATGCGTTGTCGATGATGAAGTAACCCATCTACCTCAAGTGAATAACCTGCAAACTTGCCCACAAGGGCCCTCTGTGAACCAATCTCCTGCTACACCTCAAGAAACCACTCATCCTCAGGAAGATGCTGAATAATACGTCCTCTCAAGTCCACACTCAGAGTTAAGGTTAAGATCTCATGGCACCTCCGACTCAATGCGTCAGCAACTACGTTCTCATTCACTTTGATGTAGTGGACATCAAAGTCATACTTGTAAAGAAACTCCATCCAACGCCGCTGACGGATGTTTACATTCAGCTGCGTAAAGATATACTGAAGACTGTGGTGATCTGAATGAAGCTTAAAGTGACGACCCAATAAGAAATGTCTCCAACGAACTAGAGCATGAACCACTACTGCTAACTCCAAATCGTGAGTGGGGTAGTTCAGCTCATGGGTCTTGAGCTTTCGCGACTCATACGCGATCGCTCTACTACCCTGCATAAGTACAGCTCCCAAACCCTCAAGTGATGCATCCGTGTAAACCATAAAATCTTCTGTAGGGTCAAGAACCCCTAAAATGGTAGCATTGGTAAGACGCTCCTTGAGGCCCCCTCTGATGGGGTGTGCTATCCAAGAAAACCCTCAACAAATCTACGGTAATAACTAGCTAACCCCATAAAATGCTTGACCTCTGTCACACTGGGGGGTGTTGGCCAATCTCTGATAGCCCTGATCTTTGATGGATCTACTGAGATTCCATCGCCAGATAGGATATGCCTCAAATACTGTACCTCTATCCTAAAAAATGCACACTTTACCAAGTTCCCATAAAGATTCTGCTCCCTCAAACACTGTAGAACCTGACGTAGGTGCTCCTTATGCTCCTCCTCGGTCCGTGAATAGATCAAAATGTCATTGAGGAAAATAATCACGAACTGATCCAAGTAGGTACGGAACACCCTGTTCATGAGACTCATGAACACCACAGGGGCATTCGTCAAACCGAAGGGGACCACAGTGAACTCATAGTGGCCATATCAAGTCCGGAAGGCAGTCTTATGGATGTCTGCCTCTGTGATATGCAACTGATGGTAACCGAACTTCAGGTCAATCTTAGAGAACACCCTGGCTCCTTGCATCTGATAGAAGAGATCATCAATCCTGGGCAGAGGATAATGGTTCTTCACCGTCACCTTATTCAACTACCTATAATCCATGCATAATTGAAGAGACCCATCCTTCTTCTTCACAAAGATGACAGGAGCGTCCCAAGGTGAAATGCTCAGTCAGATGTGCCCCTTCTCAAGCAAGTCCTCAAGCTGTAACTTGAGCTATGTGAGCTCATGAGTGGTCATCCTGTAGGGTGCATGAGACACTGGCTCGACACCTAGCACTAAGTCAATAGTAAAGTCTACCTCACGATGGGGTGGCATCCTCGGTAACTCTATTGGAAACACATCGACAAACTCTCTCCGGATGGGATGATCATCCAAAGATGCCTCAGGTTCATTATCTGATATGTCACTCACTGTGATAGTGAACATCTGGCATCCCTTTTGCATGTAGCACTTAAGCTGTTGAGTGGATATCATACACACTGCCGTGGGCTTCTGAATGCCCACTATCTCGACTGAAAGTACCATGATCATCTAAGCAGCTAATCGCCCTTCGGTGACAATCTAGCTTGGCTCGATGAGACGCAAGCCAATCCATACCCAAAACCACATCGTAGGATCCTAATGTCATAATTCTAAGGTCACAAACTGTGGCAAAGGGTCCCAAAGAAATCTCACAGTTGTGGACTTAGGCATCTACTGTCATCTTGGCCCCTGAGGCCAACTCAACCACCCACCTATCACCCTGCCTAGAGGCCACCAGCCTGCAACGCTCCACTAATGATGGAGAAATGAAAGAATTAGTAGCACCAGAGTCAAAGAGAATAGAAATGGGGACACCCCCTATCATACCTGATGTCTCAATCACTGATACTTGAAAATCAGCTTGGAGGTTATCAACTACTGCGAACATATGGTGGGACCTACCTACATCTCCAACCGTCTACTCTGATCCTCCTGAATGAGGCTGCCCCCTGCTGTAAAGCCTTGTGGACACTCTCTGGCTAGATGTCCCTCTCCACCACACACATAACATGGGCCCCTAGCCTGTACCTATCCAGTTTGAGTCCTACTTGACTGATGTTGTCCAGATCTACCTGTGGACCCCTGTGAACTCCTGTATGACTGCTGCGACCTCACGGGTCCCACAGGTGGTCCCTGCTGCCTCTAATCTCTGCATGGGCCCTACTGTTACCAACCTTGATTATGGCCCCCATGTGCCCTCTATTGTGTCCTGGCTCTCTGCTGCTACTGTGGTTGCTGTTGTTGTGGGGGCCTAGGAGGTAAGGATGCGGAACTAAATCCTCCTCTTTGAGGTGGCGGTGGTGGTTTGCGATAACTCTGCTGGTGCTACTATTGCCCACGATCCTAAAATTAAGGGTGTGAACTCTGCCCTCATCCCTGTATCTCCTCAACTATGTATGCCTTCTCAGCAGCATCACTCAATGTCTAGGTGTCTACCATGTGTACAGGCCCTGCTATGTTATGGTTCAATCCCTTGATAAACTTATGAACTAGGAGTTTCTCATCATGGAGATACTCCACATATCGAGACAACTCGGTAAATCTACCCTCATACTGAGCAACGGTAAGTCCTCTTTGTTGAAGGTCACGAAAATCATCTATGCGATGCTTCCTGTAGTGATCTGATAAATATAGCGCATTGAAGTGCTCAATGAAAGTCTCCCATGTGAGTGTGTCCAATGATAGATGGCACTTGCACTCCTCAGTGCGCCACCAGGTAGCTGTTGCATCTCGTAACAGGTGGACTGCCACACATGCCTTCGTGTTGCCCTCATAAGGATGCTATGCGAAGCATCTGTCTAAGCTGATGAGCCAGGCCTCTGCCTCAGCTCCCTCTGTGGTCTCAATGAAAGTAGGAGGATTTAGCCTCAACAAATCCCTGATGGGATCTCCTTGGTCTTTATGACCTCTGATAGGCTCATCTGCATAATAATCATAAGGCTTGTGAACAATATGCTCCACTCGCACTGCCTCCTCATGCCTAGCATGTCGTGGAGGGCTCCTTCTATGGGACCTGTTGGCCGATCCAACCTCCTCTGCTATTGTATCTGGTACCTCAACATATGGCTCCACACGTGGTGCCTCTCGCGGCTTGACGCAGGGCTCCACACGTGGCTCGACATGTGACTCTGCTCATGGCTCCACGTGTGGCTCCACGCATGGTTCCTCTCACAGATCATCACGGGGCTCAGCACGTGGCTCTATGCGCAGCTCAACTACGACCGGTGGTAGCCTATCTAACACTACCTGTAGTGCCTGTAATATCTGTGGCCCAATATCTGGTATAAGTAGGGCCGGTGGTGCCTACGATACCTGTGGGGCCAGCGATACTTGTCCCTTAGCTGAAGAATCAATGTGCACCTCGGTGGATGCAGTGTGGCGGGATTGCGCTCGTCAAACTTGTCGGGGAGGCATCCTACAAAAATGAGGTAACCACAATTTAATCAAAGTTGCAGAAATAGTAATGTGCCCTAAACAAGTCTAGTGTTTAAACTTGGGCTCTGATACCAAATGTCATGCCCACATTTCCCATGTGGTCACGACACACAACACATGTGTCATGTCCACATTTGACATGTGGTCATGACATGAAATACGAAAACTTTTCTACCTATCCCTAGGAACCCCCTCACACACGTCTACGTGTTCGAAGGCAATACGCATGAGGCGTAACCATGTCAAACATAAATCAGGGAAGTGTGTTATCCTATGCCGTCCCCTACGTGATGAAGGCTGTCTAGGGGGTATGTGACGCGAAGCGTGCCACTTTTAGGGTTAGAATGGTTGTAATCCAAACCCTAAGTTTCCTAGGTGAGAAGGTGATTTCGTCAGATTCGAAACCAAGCCCTGTCCCTAATACAAAAATGAAATCGAATAAATAAAATATGAAAATAAATGGCGTAATGGACGCATGATAAGATGGAGTGATAAAATGAAAGTCAATAAAATGTCATAAAAATAAAACCCTAAAATCTAGGAAAAATTTGACAGCATAACGCGTTTTTAATAATCGAACTAAAAATTTTAAAATAAAGACTCCAACAAGAATTCAAAGCAAAATTTGAAAATAATAATTAAATTTATGGAAAAAATAAAAATTAATATATTTGCCAAGGCCAAATAAACTTCAAATCTAACTCCGTTAATAAATATAATTTTGACATTATATTTATTAACTAACTCGAAAATAATAGGAAAAAAGAAAAGATTAAAATACCTTCCCCGTAAAATAATAACACCGATAGAAATAAAAAAATAAGTAAAAGTCTTCCCATTGCAAGGATCCAAAAACGCACGAAGGAAAATAAAATAAATGTCCCGATTAAATAAATTACAAAGGAAACACACTTTCCATTTAAAACAAAATTAACTCATTCCCCTAAAAATAAAAAAAATCCCACAAGGCATTAAATCAAAAGCCCAAAGGAAATAAATGATTTAACTTAAAAAGAAAAGAAATCACAAGGAATGCAAAAATAATAAAAAGGCCAAAAGGCAAGGGAGAGGGGAGTTTTAAATTCCGTGCACAAGAAAAATTGAGGAATTTAAATAAATTAGAAAAGGCTAATTCCCATTCAACCCTAACTAAATATTTATTAGTTTCCCAAAAGGAAACCCTAACCCTATTATCTATCATTTTCAATTGTTTTCTTTTCTCATTATTTTTCTTTTCTCCTCTCTTGTTTTCTTTCCTTCTATTTTGTTTGCAGGTTGGAAATAGGAGGCAACCATGGATGGAAGTTTTCTGTGGAGGTATACTCCTTATGTATATCCCGTAGGGTTTGTGATTATGTTATATATATATATATATATATGTATACATTTTTGCATATATACATATATATAACTAAATATATGTACATTTACCAAATAAATCTGAAGATATCTAAATGGGTATTCATGTTTTAAACGCAGTGATATATATATATATATATATATATATATATATATATATATATATTATATATATATATATATATTATATATATATATATATATATATATATTTTGCAGATCAAAAAGAACAAAGTGCAGACAAGGCAAAGCCGAATGACATAAGAGGGGCGACGGGGGGGTTTGTACTGTCGTTGCCGCCGCGGACTGCAAAATGGGGTCTGCATGAGGTATATGGTGTGGGGAGGGGGCTGAGCCCCCTCCCCACACCCACGTTCAAAGGAGTGAAGGGTGGGTGGCGATGAGACCACCATCCACCCACTGTACTTTGTTTTCTTTAAAATAAAACCCTACTCAGAGCTCAGTTTATTTAATTTAGTTTATTTAGTTAAAATTTTTTTGATATGTAAATTTTTTTTTGATAGTTAAATTTAGTTTATTTAATATATATATATATATATACAGTTACATGCATATCTCCTTTTTTTTTGTTAAAATAGTAGCATCATCTATTCATATATATATATATATATGTATATATGTATATATGTGTATATATATACATACATACATATATATATATATATTTTCACAGTTACATGCATAAGTATATATATACATATATATATATATATACATATATATATATATATACATATATATATACATATATATATACACATAAATATATACATACATATATATATATATATATATATATATATATATATATATATATATATATATATATATATATTCACAATTACATGCATAAGTCCGCCCCCCTTTATTTTTTAAACAGTAACATTAAATATATAATATATTCTTTTCTTTATAATTAGAAATATGTATATATTCATATAATACTTATATATATATATATATTATATGTACATATATATACACAAAACACACAATAGAACGTCATAACCAGATCTATGACTTATAACAACCATGTGGATATGTAAAAATTAAATAAACAGATTTACTAATCTCCCTTTTTTTGTTTTTTTTTTGTACAGAAATGAATATAACAGAACCACATATTTCCTTTTGATAGCAACTATATATATATTTTTTAAGTAAAGAACAACTAAATAAAATTTCTTTTGACAACTTAAAAAAAAAACACATAACCACAATAACAAAACAGTGAACATCCATTTTCTTTTCTATTTAACAAACAACCATTTCAGAATACAACAAATATGATTTCATAGATGTAAGTAAAATAAACAACAACTATAATTCTGGTGTCAACTTTCCAATAGCAATAGGCACATCAACAAGCTTATAGTAACAATTTTGAATAGATTTTTGAAGAATACTCACAATTTATTTTCTTACATCTATAAGCACAAAGGATAGTAAATAAATTTTGACCAACATTACAATAAAGGATACTTGACATTTACATTTCTCCACAACAATGTGGAAAATGGTTCACAATAATTTACCAACAATACACTAAGGCCTCCAAGGCCATGGCTCACAACAACCAACTCAAAAAGTAGAGACAAAACTTCCAATAATGGACTTCAACAAACTCCATTTTCTTCCACTACAAACCTGCAAGAAGTAAAACAACAAAAAGGGGAAACAAGCCACTACGAAATGCCCTCCTCCCTACCGTAGACCCGTAAGGGGGTCACCCCCGAGCTAGGGAGGTAGGAATCACACGGTTGCACACACACACCACAACAATCAACACAAAAACAACTCAACAATAACCCAAGGATTAACACATAACAAAACTCATGAAGACGAGTTTGATGGGGTAGGGAATGGACCCCTCTACTCAAGAGGCCACTCCAAGATCTCAAAACACCAATTCTCAAGGCTTCAAGCTAAAACCTCCAAAACACATATCTCCAAATATCTCAAAAACTATCATGGCACTCTTGCCATCAAAATGATCACAACGCCAAGAAAAAGCCCTCAAGGCTATAAGTAGCACAAATATGGAGGTGACGTCGAGGAGGTTCACTCTCCCCTACCCCATACAAGTTGAGCCTTACCTCCAAATGGAGGTGCTCTCACCAAACTCCCAACCCACATAAAAATGAAAACAACAAACAACAAAAAAATTCACAAACACAACATAAACGAAATATGCAAGGGTAAATGAACATAGTCATGGAGCTTACCTTCAAAAGCCCTAAAAATGGAAGCACGTTTGGTGAAGAGCTCCAAGCTTCTCCAAATCTTCCAATCTCCAAAATTTTCTCTAACTCCCCAAAAGAACTCCAAGAATAGAAAGAAAATCCCCAAAATGTAAGAACCCCACATTCCTCAACAAGAGGAGGTAATATAGGCCTTCTAATTTGGCCTTGAGGAATGAGAAGGTGACACTTGTCACGTTCTCCTTCCTCTTCCTATGCCACTTGCAAGGGAGAGAAAGTGTGAGGGTGACAAGTGTCACCCTCCAATTCCACCCCAATCCTCACCTTATCCACTTGTGCTCTCACACATGTGTGAGAGAACAAGTGGTGAGGTGGCAATTCCCTTTAAGCCTCCATGAGGATAAGGGATGCCATATGGCATCCTCTTATTCTCCAAGAGAGCCATCTCCCTCCAAGATGCTCTCACACATGTGTGAGAGTCTTGGAGGGAGATCCCACACACTTGGGAGTCTTGGAGACCTCCCAAGCCTTCTTGGTGAAGGGATCCCCAAACTTTGGGAAGGGAGATGAGTCTTTCCCAAAGCATGACTCATCTCCCACCCTTAGCCATTTCAAAATTCGTCACTTTGACTAAACCTCAGTTTAGAGTGACCAAAAGTGAGTTACCCTAAGGTTTAGTTAGTCAAAATTGACTCTAGACCCATGGGTAACCTCCTAGGGTAAGTTTTGGGACACTAAGGTTCACCTAGGGAGTCATAAATTCATTTTAAATGGCCCAAAACTAAAAACAATACCAAGTGGTGTAAAACAATAAAAATATACAACACATGATATAAATTAATTAAAAAAAGGGGTACTAGGCCAAAATGATAAAACAAACAAGTACTTAAACAACATTCGAATCAAACATGATCCTCATCCCTCTTGGGAATGGATCGGTTTCACAGGGAATAACATATGTGTGAATACTACCTCTAATTTCCCGTGGCCTGGGAATATAATCCTGCACATCTAGATCAAGTGTCAATCATATCATGAATAATCATAGCCGAAGCAACTGGAATTAAATTCATGCCATTAAATACAACATTAATCATCTACAACATAATTCAAGATTAAACTGCATTTTCTATCTAATGTCACATAATCATCATCACATAAAGAACTAGAAATCACATCAATAACATCATCTAATATATCTCGCATGTCTAGTCTCAACATAGCATCAAAATATGATCAAATTGAATCACCATATGTCTAATCAATGTCAAATCAAAATTAAGAGATATAATCAAATCTGCATAATGGAACAATAGTCTCTAAAAATCTGATAATTTCATCAACTAAAATGTAAAACGATCAAAATAAGGAAGGAAAAATAATCGGCTTCACACTCTTGTGGTTTGGTGGAAACCCCCCTGGCCTCTTCGGATGAAAGAGTGAGTTTAGCCAGTGGACCGGGTTTGGAAGACTCTGGTAAGAAAAAAGCCCTCTCTTCTTCTCCTACTCTGGGTCTACAACAAAAATCCTTGAAAAAGTGTGCTCCTTATAAGCCCTAGAAGGTGGGGAGTTAGAATGATCAGAAGAAAGTTAAGATGGCTAGAGAGACATTGGTGGAATCTAGGTCGATGAAGACATTGGATACTCACTTCTCTCACCCTTCGCGACAATTGTGTTATCATGGAATGTAAGGGGTATGAATAGCATCCCTAGACAAAAGGCTATTCAAGACTTGGTTAGTGCTCATTCTCTGGATGTGGTTTTCCTCTAAGAGATGAAGTTATCTGTGGATGGTATGATGCAGTGTGTTTCTAAGATTTGGAATAGAGGGTTTTGCCAGTGTGTAGGTGCGCAAGGTAGCTGAGGGGGTCTTGCTTGCCTTTGGGATCCTTGGTGAATTTCTCCTATTTGGTGGATCTCTAGTAGATTTTCCATTTCTCTGGTTGTAATTAGTTTGGAGACGGGAAAAAAATTCTTCTTTCTAACATTTATGCTCTAACGGATGTCCCTAGTAAGACTCTCCTATGGTCTCATATCAATTTTTTGAGATCATTGGATCCTTTCCTCCCCTGGATTATGGTAGGTGACTTCAATGCAATTACCTCGCTCGAGGAGAAAAGGGTGGGTGTACCTCGTTTGGACCCCTCTTCTGATATTCTAAGGGATAATTTGGCTCGGCTCCGACTTGTGGATATCAAACCTTCGAATGACATGTTTACTTGGAATAATAGGAGGCTTGGGGATGATGCCATTTCTGAATGGTTAGACAGGTTTCTTGTTTCCTATTTTTGGTTGGGTGACAAGTGGCTGTCAAGTTTTGAAATTTTAGATTGGCGAGGTTCAGACCATTGGCTCATCAAATTCTCTGCCTATTTGGCTGGTGGTCCTAAGAACCAAACTTTTAGATTTCAGCTTATGTGGCTCAGGGAGGAGAGTCTTTTGAACTTG
The DNA here is from genome assembly GCA_027924645.1 of Cunninghamia lanceolata. Classification (NCBI taxonomy): domain Eukaryota; kingdom Viridiplantae; phylum Streptophyta; class Pinopsida; order Cupressales; family Cupressaceae; genus Cunninghamia; species Cunninghamia lanceolata. Next base: position 3,257,705 of record BSBN01001026.1, on the reverse strand, counting down.
GTTTCTAGATGGTGGACTGAAGGATGACCTGCTTTTGGTACAACTATGTACTCATTTGTGAAGAGGCTTCAATTTGTGAAGTATAAATTGAAACATTGGAATAAGTATCAATTTGGCAATGTGTTTCAATGGAAAAGGGTTGCCCAGGAGCGCTTGGATTGTATTACCAAGTAGATTTGGGATCAGGGTCTGGATGCTAATTTAAGAAGGCTTGAGGTTAGTGCGGTTAAAGACCTCGAGGAATGGGAGCTTCGTGAGGAAATTTTTTGGAAACAAAAGGCTCGTGTTGATTGGCTTCAGGAAGGGGACAGGAATACTTCCTTCCTTCATAAATCGGTGAAGGCTCGAAGACAAGGTAACTTTATCTCGTCTCTTCGCTCTCCTGAGGGTTCTATTCTTTCTTCCTCTTCGGGGATCTCTAATGAGGTGGTTTGTTTTTTCTCTGCTCTCTTTTCTGAAGATACCCCACCTGCTAGTGAGGAGGAAGCTTCTATCCTGGCTTGTATTCCCTCTCTGGTGACTATGGATATGAATGCTTCTCTTCTTAAACCTATTTCTTTAAAGGAGTTGGAGGATGTGGTGTTTCAATTGAAAAGAGGGAAGGCTCCTGGTCCTAATGGGTTCCCGACTGAGTTCTTTCAGGATTTTTGGGAAGTCATCAACCTTAATCTATTGGAGGTGGTGCAGGAGTCTTTTAGGAATAAGCAAATGTTGTGAGCCATGAATGCCACATTTCTTGATCTTATCCCAAAATGTGAGGCTGCTGATTCTCTGGATCTTTTTTGACCAATTGCTTTGTGTAATGTGGTGTATAAAATCATTACAAAGCTAATTGCTGAACGTTTGAAGCCATGTCTAGATAAGTTGATCTCGGAGGAACAAGGGGCTTTGTTGCAGGTAGACAAATTTTGGACGGAGTAGTTATTGCGGCTGAGACTATTCACTCTATGGCCTCTTCCAAGGAAAAGGCTATGTTTATAAAGTTGGACATGGCTAAAGCTTATGATAGAGTTAACTGGGGCTTTTTGATCAAAATTCTCAGAGCCTTCGGGTTTACTTGTGATTGGATTGATTGGGTCATGAGCTATGTGAGGACTTCCTCATTTTCTGTTCTCATAAATGGGGAGTCTTTGGATCTATTTGGTGCTTCTAGAGGTCTTCGACAGGGGGACCCCTTATCCCCATATTTGTTCATCTTGATGGCTGAAGGCTTGGGGAGATTCATTAAGTCCCGTGTTATGGATGGGCTCTTTCAGGGATGGAAATTGAGTAATTCTCTTCCTACTCAAACTCATCTTCAGTTTGTGGATGATATGGCTTTGATGGGTGTTGTTAAGGTGGCTGAAGCGGTTGCTTTGCATCAGATTTTGGATTGTTACCTGGCTACCTCAGGTCAAAGCATTAATGAAAGTAAGTCTTGCATTTATTTCTTAATACCCCCAGGCTTATTCAGTAGCGTATTGCTAGGATCTTAAGGTTTCAGGTGGGGAAACTTCCCTTTATGTACCTTGGCATCCCTCTGAATGTGCACCCACTTCCCAGGTGTTTTTGGCAGAATGTGATGGATAAATTTTGTGGGCTGGTTTGTCACTAGACCTATAGATGGTTATCTACGGCTGGAAGAGTTACTCTGTTGAAGTCCGTGGTGCAGGCCCTTTCTTTATATAGGTGCTTTGTGTTGACTGCTCCTCAAGTTTCATCAAATATTTTGAGGGCCTCTGTCAATAGTTTCTTTGGTCGAGTAATCTCCTTTCGAAGAAGTGGAGCTTAATTAAGTGGGAAGTTGTTTGCCGGCCAAAGTAGGATGGTGGTTTGGGTTTGCGTAGGATAAATTAGAATGGACAGGATTTGGCTGCTAAGCTATACTGGAGATGGTGTTCATATCAGCATCAGTATTGGGCTAGGATTCTTACCTTCAAGTACCTTGGGGAGGTGGAGGGCGCTGAGGTGCCTCATTTTAGCCTTTCGGGGAGAGGTTCTATGATCTGGGCTACTCTCAAGAGGGGGGCTGCGCTGGTTAAACAAGGCCTATTTTGGATTTGCAATAGAGGCTTTGATGCTCTTATTTGGCATAACTCCTGGGATGGCTTCCTGCCTATCCTCTCCTCGCACCCTCACTTGGAGGATTTATGTAGGATTTTTGTTCAGGCTGGTTGGAGTAGAGTGATGGATTTCAAAGTCCCTCAAGCTTTGGGGCAGACTATGTTTTACCAGTGGAAGGATATGCAGGAATGGCCCATGGGTGGATCTTTGGAGGATAGGAGGGAGTTGTCCTCCATTTTGGCTGATAGAGTCTGTTGTTCTCTTCCAGAGTGAGATGTATTGGCTTGGGGTCCGGATCCAAAAGGGAAGTTCACTGTTGCTTCAGGGTATCATGTTTTGGACAGACAAGCCTGGGGTAGTGCTGAGGTTCCTTGGTGGAAAAATATTTGGAATAAATTCTCTTGGCCAAAATGCAATTTCTTTTCTTGGCTGGTGGCTTATGGTAGGTGTTTGACTTGGGATAACCTTTGTAAGCGTGGCTTCCAAGGTCCTTCATTATGTTTCTTATGCTTAAAGATGTTGAGACGTGTTGATGGTTGTTTTGATGCAATCATAACAATAAGTTAAAATTCACATATAATGAACTGAAACTATACTTGAAAGATAAGAAGGAATCATTTAAGATTCAACTAATCCCAAGTCTACAATGGTTCGGTTGGTCAAGTTCAGTTGGCCAATGTGAAGCTGTAATGTTCAAGGGGCCTTACGTAGTTTAGGTTTGTTTGGTGGTTTAATGGACTAAGAATATGCAAAAGAATCATAGATTTCAACAAGTATTTTGTTCATTTGCATACAAGTGTTACTGTGTTGCAAATTCAGATGGTTTTCTTGAATTATTGCAGCCTTCTCTTTTATACATTTATGAAAACTGTCTACTCTTAACTCTGTTATGCATGTTTCTTCAAATTTGAGACAATTTCCTTTAGATTTCTACGTTTCAGCTAAATATTTCAGATGGGTTGGGAAAAGTTAGAAAGATCTAATCTATACCTCATTTAATCTACCGAAGGATCTAATTGTTTCTGTTATGCACTATGTAAATACTACAATAATTTGATCAAATCCACAGTAAAAACCTTAAATGCAAGTTCTGAGCATTTTCACAAACATACATTTAAAATTGCAAGCTCTCAAAGAAAATATTTCAAAACACAAAGAAGAGCAGGAGAACACTCAGAAGATAGATGCAGAACTCCAGATTCTATTGTATTAAAAATGAATAGTCATACATGATTTACAATGTAGGAATGACTCTTAGTTTCATTGATCATACTACAGAGAACTTACAAGCTTTACAGATACAGTAAGGCAGCCAGACATTCCACGCGCACCTTACTGTAGACAAACAGGCGACCTCCTTCTTCTACTTCTAATCTAAACTAAGCTAACTTGCTGTGTTTTCCTAAAAATCCCTATGTAGCCCCTGTTGTAAAGTATTTACAGTGTAGAGAGGCACAATATAAAGACTCTCTGATTGTCCTTACTACAGCAAAAAAAAACCTAACTGAACCCCTGGTTCAAACCCCTGGTTACAGCAATAAATACAGATGAACCAGATCTTCCAAAATATCTCTGAGCAGTGTTAAATCTGGGCGAAATATTGCCCCTTCTAAGAAGTTCTGGCAGCTCAGCAATAACTCTTGTTTGTCTGTTGTAGTAATACTCTCAGCTGCAACCTTGTTCTTCATTTGGTTGGCCTTGACTTCTTCGCACTTCATCTTTATCTTCCTGCTCCTGAGATTGGATTTCCTTCCTCCATGATGTCACTGTGTTGAATTTCTAGCTGCTTCCTCGACTGCCAGCCTGCTTGCAAGACAAGACAAGCAATAAGTACCATATTTATCAAACGAACAGCAAGAAACCAAAAATATCTGTTTAAATCAGGGTGACCGTGCAAAATGTGGAAATCGGGTCCAAAATTAGCAGAAACTGCGTTCAAAATGTACACAAACTGTTCAAAACCCATCGGGTCAACTATCGCTGACCAAAAATGCTACTACGGGCGCCCAAAAAATATTGTTCAAAATTCCTATCGCTTTCCATTTCCCGCCCATCGGCGTGACTATTGCCATCGGGGTAACCGTTTGAAACTCGGCCGATACCTGAAGGTTATGCCGATGACAAGTTCATCGACGAGAAACCCTACTTCGGTGGAACACTTCAAAACTCCACCGATCACTATTGTTAGGCCGATGTTCTTTCTGCAAAATAATCAAATGTAACATACAGAGTGGAACCCAAACAAAATTGCCCACGACCTGGAACCACTAAGTATGAATTTTTTCAAAATTTAAAATGAATGCCAACAAAAAGGGCAAACAACTGACTGTATATTATGCAAAACCTGATAGTTCATTTTACCTAAATGATCATAACTTGCAAGATATGATGAATTTTACGATGGTTCAAAAAGCAACCTTGGCTCATTTTTCGCAAGGAATCCAACCATATTATGCAATGGTACTGAAAATGCATTTTTCCATATTTTTAACAAGGTTTGCAAATTTGACTCTCTTTTCCCTTTACCACCAGACAGAACAAACACAAGCAGAAGCAAAAAGCAAAGCGACAGCAGGGGTCCTCGTTTTGCTAAGGGGCAAAATGGGGCGTGTTGTGAACATCACAACAAGACGGTTTCACATCTTTTCTTCCAGTGCCCTTTTGCTAGGACTATTTGGCATTTTTGGTGGGGGGCCTGGAGTTTGCAGTGCAGGCACCCTTCTTCTTTGGAGGAGATTTGGTGGAACATTGGGCCCATTCCGGTGAGGACTTCATATCTACACATAGCATGGCCAATTGGATCTAGTCTGATTATATGGCACATCTGGTTGGAGAACAACCGCAGGGTCTTTCTAGATAAGAAGTTGCTGATGGGTCAAGTTTGGTCTCGCATTCTTGGGGCTTTGCAGGAGACCTTGTATGCTAGATGTGATCTATCAGCCCCGGTGGATCCAGGTGATACTAGAGTGATTCGTAATCTAGGGATTCTTATTGGGGGCCCCAGAAGGCCCAAGATTGGGTGGAGCAAGTGTTCTAGAAGGAAGGTTTCTAGGGAAGGACATTGGCTGCCCCCTCCCACTGAAGTCTTGAAAATCAATACTGATGGGTCTGTAAGGGGTAGTCCTGGGCATGCTAGCATTGGTGGGGTGGGCAGAGATAGTTCTGGGGTGGTTGTGTTTTTCTTCTCAGAATATAGGGGGCTACACTCTAATAATCTTATGGAGGCCTTGGCTATTCTTTTGGCTTTGAAGAAGGCATATGCCATTGGCTGGAATAAGATTATCTACAAGTCAGATTCTTAGGTGGTGATAGACTTGATAAATAGAAGGCAGTTTGATGATGTTAGTTGGCAGCTTGCGGTGTGTTGGTAATAATTTATGTTAAAGGTTACAGGGTGTGCACCTCCCTAGAAATCTAGAAAATTTCCTAAGTGTTGGACCCTCTTTGTGTTTTGCTGCATCATCAGGATATTTTCAAGGAAGGGGTCGTCATCATCATCATCATATTTTCCATGCATCCACCTGATGTTTCTTGCGAGGGTCATTTCTCCTCATGTCCGAATATCCTGTGGGGGTCATCATGCATTTGCCAACCCAACCTTTACCGCAGGGTGATATTTTAACATTGGGTGATCTTAGTCAAGATCATCCTGATGTTGGCACTATGAAAATTTTAAGTATGACCCACTTTTCATCAGGGTCATCATATTTGAATATCGGGTGATCTTTGTTAAGATCACCCTGATGTTATTTTGTCACCTTATGTTTGTTCAACATCAGGATGCTGTTGATGTCATCTTCCTGCAGGGGTGATATCCACTCGACCTTTGCCTTCATCTTTTTCTCTGCAGGATGATATTCCCAATATCAGGTGATATTCCAAATACCGAGTCATCTTCTGAATATCACCCTTGCTCTAAATGTGACAATGACGTCATCAGGATGTTCTGTTATCGAGGTGATATCCTTCAGGTGATATGCTACTGACGTCATCCAGATTCGACGGGGTCATACTACAGGTTTTCAATCTGACCCGACATTGTAATGTGATGATGATGTCATCAGGACATTTGCGGATGTGACAATGAGGTTTGTTGTCAGGGAGATATCTGCCTGTCGGCTTCATGCATTGTCTAGTGGGGGGTGATCATTTCAAATATCCGTCATATTCATATATCACCCGATCTTATAGTGGAGCTACAGTGCAGCATGATTTTTGTGCATGAGGGTGATATTTCCAAATATCCGGTTATCTTCCGAATATCATCCTGATGCCGATATGGTGGTGACGTCATCAAGATCCGGGGGGTCATATTTCTAACATTAGTCATTTTATGGAGATCCCCCGATGTTGCGAATATGACGATGACATCATCCGGATATGAAGAGGTACGCGATATGCAGATATGATACTGACATCATCAGGATTTTTGTGGACATGCAGGATGTTCATTGGCCAAACATTTGGTATCGGCAAGGCAGGAGGATCTTTCTCCGACGCATCAGGTTGTGCCGATGAAGGCGATTATCATGTGGGCGATTTTTCACATGAAGGCAGGGTTGGTCATTAGGCTGATATTCATACATCAGGGTGATATCTTTTATCAGGTGATGAGGTCCGGATATGCTTTCCCGCAGGGTGATATTTTCTGTGGGGTGATTTTTTTCATATCAGGGTGATATGAATTATCGGGATGAGCTCAACAGGTGGCCTGCTGACGTCAGGGTGATATTTCAAACAACAGGATATCATGCTGGAGGATGATGATGATGAAGTCTTATACTAGGTGCCATCGGGAGCAAAAGCACCGACATCATATATGCTCACGACCTAGTATATAAAGTATTGGAGAGGTCACCACGGGGTGCATGTGGGATAATTTGATCTTGCATAATTTGAAATATCAGGACGAGGTATTTTGGCGGGAAAAGTTTACGATGCACAGTATGATGTTTTTCCCAAGGCCGCGAGTTGGTGCACCATTAATGGCGGTTGTTACAGAGGTATGGGCGATGGCATGGACGGATCTAGTACCCGACTGAAGATGTGAATCCCCAGGCGGCGGCGCAAGGCTCGAGATCACTCCCTGTCTCCTCTCCCACCTGCTACATTGAATGTTTGAGCGCCATTTCCTCAGAATGAACTGTATCTGGCAGATTTTTGACTTTTGCTATGTAATTAATGCTGAGAACCTTCCTTGCTGTATTTTAGCAGGTTGTGTTTCTCATTTTAGAGGTTGTTGAAAACTAGACATATCTGGCTCTGTAATAAGATACAACTAGTTCTGGTTGCTCTGTGCAGGTGATCTTGTGAGTTTATGTATCTCTTGTTGTATGTCTCATGCATGAATCTACTGATTTCATGATTGATTTTATATGAGTAATGCTGTATTTGCATGTGTTTTGTTAATTTTGTCTCCAGTATTGCATGTGTGCTTCTTTTGAATCTAGATATCTAAGAGGTGTCTGGTATTCTAGAATATAGAATTCCTATATTGAATGCTTGATCTTTCAACTTCTGCTCAAGGGGTAGATTAAAGTGTTTTTAGATTAACTGTTGGGAAGGATATACTGCAATAGGGATGCCATAAGTAGAGATAACTTAACACTCTATATTGGGAGGTATCTGTAAGGCAGATACTACAACACCCCCTTGAAATCCAGTTTTAGTGTGTTCATGCTGATCATTCACAGGTGTATGTCTACCGACTCCAAGCCCTAGATAGGCACCAGTCTAGCTTTGTGTTGAGGTTATATACTAGGTCCAGGTTTGCATCCAAACACATAAAATCAAACTCAAACTTCCAAAACAACCATTAGGACCTTAGAAGTAGTTTAGGACCAAGATCCTCTGATTCACAACTGAACATAAGCCCAAAGCTAGCCCCTTTGCACTTATCCCATAGTTTTGGTCTTCATATAGGAGGATTTATCTACTTTGTGGCAACATCCTAGTCAGTTCATAGTCATATTTCATGGATGTTGAATAGGGAATACCCCCCTAGGTTTTGCAGAGCCTGAAGAAGAAGAGGAGATAAAAATAGAGTCTATCTCCTATACTGTTGGCCCCTGGCCCAGAGATCCTGTTGATCACTAATGGATACCTTGTAGGGAAATCTGGGAATGAACATCCAGTCAGGGAAAAAACCAACAGAAATTGGTGACTCCGCTGGGGAGCATGCAGTAAAGAAATTGTCTTTTCATCCCTAGTAAAATAATTCCTAGTTATAGGTGGTGACTCTGAACAATCTCCCAGTCGGTAAAGTAAAATTTGTATGCAGGGGAGAAGATCCCTACGTAATCCTTTATTTGAAGAGTTACCAGTAGAAAGAAGGATGATGTATAGAAGAAAAGGAACCATCTCAGCCAGTCATGAGGGTTCCCCCAGAAATAATGATGATATTCAGGATAACCCTAGACTTTCAGGGCAGCATGTGCCTTATTTTTCAAATGCAGAAGCTGACATTCAAGGTGCATATGAAAGACAACAGGGTGCTAGTCTAAAAATAAGGTCAGAAGTGTTCCAAGAACACCCTTTCTTGGATCCTAGTGATAGATTTGAAGAAGTAGAATCGCCAAGGGATGATGAAGATGATGATCAGAATGGTATGGGACCATCTACCTCCATGCCCAGAGAAGAAGAACTAGCTAATGAAATTAAGAGTTTAAGAGCAGAAATAGAATATCTACAGGCAATGAAAATCAGAGATGACATGAGACAGAAAGTACAAGCTCTGAGGACTGCTCACCAGGATGCAGTTCCTACCCTTGAAAATGCAAATATGCAGAGAAATCAGTGCAGAAATGAGGTACAATATCAGCAGAATAATACTAGGCATGATGCAAACAATGCTAGGATACCATTAAATAATGTAAGAAATCAAAATGTAAATAGAAATATTAATGCTAATCAGTTTGATAGACAACCCATGCAGTTGGATAGATTTAGGCAACTAGTTTTTGATGGTATTCCTGGTTATCCTAACCCCATTGACAAGCATGTGAGGCTTCAAGTGCCAAAGTTTTCAAGAAATAATACTGTGTCTGGGAAGGATCATTTAAAAGCTTTTCAAAATGTCATGGACAACTTTGAGGTTGAGCATGAGGATGTCTTTATGAAGTCATTCATGCAATCCCTTGTGGATGAAGCTAGAGAATGGTACAAGAATCTGCCTGACCGGAGTATTTCATCATGGGATGATTTCAAAAGGATGTTTAAGGAGCAATATGGTGACAAAATTGACCCTAGATTTTTTGTAAATGAGTTCACTAGTATCACTAAAGGGTCCAATGAGCAGGTTGCAGACTTTAATGCTAGATTTACTAAAGTGTTGAACAAACTACCACATCACATGAGGCCAAATGAACTAATGTGCATAATATTATATATTAATGCTTTTGATGCCAAAACAACATATGGGTTAAGAGATAAAGGTCCTGCTACTCTCAGGGATGCTTTCAAGATAGCAATAAATATTGAGAATAACAGGAAAGCATCAGGCAGGACAAACAGGAGGGATGATGTGAGAATTCTACAGAATCCAAACAAACCTTAGAATATTCAAGGTAATACATCTGCCCCTAAAGACAAAATTGATAAACTGGCAAATGTTGTTAAGGACCTAAGTTACAGACTGGCTAGAAATGAAAAAGGGATAGGTCCTGATAGGCAGGTCTACCAAAGGCAGGAAAAAAGACCATCATTGCATGATATGCCATATAATACCAATTGGCATAATGGTAAACCTGTATTTCCACATAACAACACAAATCAGAGAGCTCAACATGTCAAAGAAACTCCTGATCCTTTGAAGAAAGCTGTAAATATTGCTGATGATACTCCATGGTGCATAATCTGTCAAATACCACATTCACAGTCACAATGCATGATTGCTCAGTCTTTGTATGATAATGCTGTGTCCTGTAATGAATGCAATGAGCCACATTATGTACAGGATGATGATGTTAATATGATGTCCATAAGCAGGGAGCATCCTTCTTGTGATGCAGATGAGAGTACAGATAATGAGATTCAGGCCTATCAGTAGGTTTTCTATGATGAAGATAATGAAGATAGCTATGCATTTTCTCAGAATTCACACAACTTCCTAAATAACCTGCAGAGACCTTTTGATGAGGAGTTTAGGGCTCTCACAAGTGCAGCAGTGGCCCAAGTCAAGAGCAAATATAACCTCAGAGGCAAAGCTCAGGTAAGTAACTCACACCAACCAAAGAGTACTTTCACAAGTCAGCCACTGCATAGTCATAAAGGGGTTGAACCGCAAAAGAAATAGTGGGGCAACAACAAGCAAAATTTTAAGCAGAAAACAGGTCATGAATCTCAAGGACCAGAAAATAGAATTCCCCATGTTGAAGACCAAAACAAGAGTTCCCAAATCAAGAATGATGATCAGGGAGCTATGAAGATTAAAGCTGGCTCATCTCAAGATAAAAACAAAGCCACAGCACAAGCTACAACTGTGGTACAAGATTATGCTCCCTTCGATATAGCTCAAGTCCTCTCTCAAGTAAAGGTTTCTGTCCCACTAATGGAACTGATGAAGGTTGAAGAAATCAAGAATAGAACAGTATCCCTAATTTCGGGAGTGCCATGTCAAGCTAAGCAAAATGATGAAGCCCAAGGTAAGAAGCAGGCCTTGTGCAATGAAGAGGATGAAGTCCCTAAAGTATATCTGGGGCTAACCATGACTAAATGTCCTTGACAAGTGGAACCAATCTATGTCTCCCTTGTTATCAATGGGAAAATAATCAGGAATTGTATGCTTGACTCAGGAGCATCAACAAACATCATGCCTCTAGCCATTATGCAACAAGCAGGATTAAAAATAGACAAGACATGTGGAAAATGCTATGCCATGGATGCTAGAGAGGTACCTGTCATTGGAATCATAAAGGATGTAGATTTCAGACTGGCAGCATATCCTAAGAAGACCTACAAAATGAACATAACAGTGGTTGACATCAAGCCACAGTATGGTATGCTGTTGTCAAGAAGGTGGGCAGCACTCATTGGTGGGAGTATGCAACTGGACCTGTCATATGCCATGATTCCTATGAATGGCAAGGATGTCAAACTAGTTAGAGAAGAAAGATCATCAAATACAGTGGAGGACCAAGAATCAGAGGAGCATGTATGCTTTGTGAACACCGACTGTGATAACTTTAGGGTTGTCTCAGATGATAAAGAGGATAAAGAAAAAAATATTTGCATTCAAGAGCTGGACCAGCAGTGTCTATGGACCATGTATTTTGATGGAGCTTGTGCAAAGGAAGGCTCTGGAGCTAGAGTTGTATTCCTATCTCCAACTGGTAAGCTCCTAAAATTCTCCTTCTTGCTAAGATTTGCTTGTACAAATAACATTGCAGAGTATGAAGCCTTACTCTTAGGTTTAAATCTGGCTCTCAAACATGGAATTAAGATGCTGAGAGTATTTGGGGATTCTGAGTTAATTGTGTCCCAAGTTAGAGATAGGTATGCCTCAAGAACAAAATATTAAAACAATACAAGCATGCTGTCTTGGATACAATTGAATTATTTGATGCATTTTCAATAGGCTGGGTAGAGAGATCAAAAAATGTCATGGCTGATTTCTTGGTCAATGTAGCAATAAGGCCAAATGATATCACTCTATCAGGTGTTACAAATGTTGAAGTTAAAATCAGACCTGCAGTACTAGAGAACATATGCAGTTGGCAAGTGTTTGATGATGATAAGGACTTGTTAAGATTTTTGCATTGCATAGATGAATATGAGAACCAAGAAATTGATTTTCAAAACTTTTTAGAAATTGTAGATGGAAAAGAAACTCTTATGGGGAAAGAAGTAATTCAGCTGAAGACTAACAAAATCCCTAGAGGGTTGGTAGCTTTAGAAAGAGATTTTGACAATAGAGACCAATTGGCCACAAAGACATCTCCCACAAACAAATATGACTTAGAGGAGATAAATTTGGGGACATCTCAGGCCCCCAAGAAGGTATATATTGGCAAACAGCTCAAACCACACATTAGGAGCATGCTGATTGCACTACTGAAAAAGTATAAACATGTTTTTGCTTGGTCATATGAAGACCTCAAAGCTTACAGAGAAGACCTATTCCAGCATGAGATCCCATTGAAGCTTGGAGCTAAGCCATTTAGACAAAAGCAAAGGCCTATTAATCCTACCTTAGCTCCAAAAATGCAAGAAGAACTCAAGAAGCTTAGGGAGGCTGGAATAATTGTGCCAATTAGACATTCAACCTGGGTGTCTAACCTTGTCCCAGTTAGAAAAAAGAATGGTGATATTAGGCTTTGTGTTGACTTTAGAAATTTGAATATATCCTCCTTAAAGGATAATTACCCATTGCCTAATATGGAAGCTATGTTGTAGAAAGTGACTGATTGTGAACTCCTATCCATGATGGATGGATTCTCAAGTTACAATCAAGTGAAGGTAAAGGAATCAGAACAATTTAAGACTACTTTCACCACTCCATGGGGAACATATGTATATGTTAGAATTCCATTTGGACTAACAAATGTAGGTGCTACTTTTCAAAGAGCTATGGATGTTGCTTTTGCAGGGTTGGTTGACTCAACCCTGGCTGTTTATTAGAATGATCTGATTGCCTATTCAAAGAAGGAAGAGCAGCATTGTATGCACCTAGAGTAGATTTTCATTAGAGCACTAGAGTATGGCATTTCTCTAAATCCAAAGAAGTGTGCTTTTGGGGTAGTAGAAGGGAAACTCCTGGGGCACATTGTTTCCAAGGATGGAGTTAGGATTGATCTTGAAAGGGTTGCTGCAATTGACAAGATCCAGATGCCAAAAACAGTAAAAGGAATCCAGTCCTTCTTTGGACAAATAAATTTTGTTAGAAGATTTGTTCCCAACTTTGCAGAAACCACAAGGAACATTTCTAAAATGCTGAAGAAGGGTGAGACTGTCAATTGGGAAAGTGAAGCAATTGAATCATTTCAGAGCATCAAAGAAGCAATAAAGATGGCTCCTGTGCTAAAGTCTCTTGATTTTTCTAAGCCATTTCAGTTGTTTTCATTTGCTTCTTTCCATACTATTGCTGCATGTTTACTACAGAAAAATGATGATGGTTTTGAGCAGCCCATTGCTTTTTTCAGTATGTCCTTGTAGGCTTCTAAATTAAAGTATGATATCATGGAGAAACAGGCATATGCACTAGTCAGAGCAGTCAAGAGTTTCAGGCCATATCTAGTAGGATCCCAGATAGTTGCATATGTGCCTCATGCAGCAGTCAAGGACATCTTCACTCAGCAGGAGGTGACTGGAAGAAGGTGCAGATGGATAAACAAGCTGTAAGAATTCAATATAGAGATATAGATCACAAAGTTGGTAAAAGGACAAGGATTAGCCAAGATGATGGCACAATCAAACTTGGAAGCATGCCAAGTCAATGCAGTCCAGAATGAGAATGTCAATGTATCAAAATCTGAATGGTACAAGGACATAGTATGTTATTTGCAAAACTTGAATTGTCCTTCCCACCTCAGTGATATTCAGAAGAGAACTTTGAAGCTGCAAGCTATTAAATACATCATTGTTCAAGGAGAACTGTATTGGAGAAATCATGATGGTGTATTACTCAAATGTGTGGATGAAAACTAGGCCAAGGACATTCTAAATGACATACACCATGGAGTGTGTGGTGGACATTATCCTGCTTATACAACATCCCACAAAGTCCTCAGAGCTGGTTACTGGTGGCCAACTCTTTTCTTAGATGCACACAAAATGATAAGAAAGTGTGACCCTTGCCAAAGGTTCTCAGGAAAGCTAAAATATGATGGTGCATTGCCCCTCAGGACTATAACCGTGGAAGCTCCATTTCAGCAATGGGGAATTGATTTTATAGGGGAGATTGCAGAAAAGTCAAGTGGGGGACATAGTTGGATTTTGGTGGCTACTGACTACTTCACTAAATGGATTGAGGCTATCCCTACTAAAAGGGCTACAAGTAAGGTGGTGATGGATTTTATCCTGGAGAACATTATTATCAGGTTTGGGGTACCAGTCAAGCTAATCACAGATAATGCAATGTGCTTTAGATCAGGTAAATTTGTTGATTTTTGCAATAAATATGGAATTGACTTGTCTCACACATCACCATATCATCCACAAGGAAATGGTCAAGCAGAATCAAGCAACAAAAGCTTAATGAAAATCATCAAGAGGATAATGGATAAAAATAAGAAATCCTGGGATTCAAAATTGAAGTTGGCATTATGGGCTAATAGGGTGACAGTGAAAAGAGCCACTGGAAGGTCACCTTATGAATTAGTGTATGGTACAGTAGCTAGATTGCTTGTGAATAACCTCCTGCTAGTTTACAAGTTCATACAAGAGAATGATGGGGAGGTTAATGATTCAATGACTGAAAGGATCAATCAGCTGGTTGAGCTAGATGAAATCAGGGCAGAGGCACAAAAATAAACATCAAGAAACAACAAAAGGTGAAGTACCTGTTTGATAAAAGAGTTACAGAGAGAGGTTTTCAGATAGGTGATATGGTCCTTATGTGGAATGCAAGGAACCAGGATAAGGGTAAACATGGCAAATTTGAACCCTTGTGGACAGGCCCATATCAAGTTAGCAATATCTATGGAGGAGACTCCTACTTTCTCCAAGGCCTAAATGGTGAACTAATGGAATTGCCGGTGCACAACAAATTCCTTAAAACCTTTTTCAAATAAATGAGTAACTTGTGTGCACAATGTAAAATAGTTGTAAATATTTTGTACATACCTTGTGTGGTCGGTCCTGTTTTGAATTTTGGGTTTTGTCTGGTCTGCCCCGGAGAAGTCTGGTTCTTGCTATAGTCTTGCACCTGCACGTCCCCAATCGGAGCCTATGTTGGTAATAATTTATGTTAAAGGTTATAGGATGTGCACCTCCCTAGAAATCCAGAAAATTTCCTAAGTGTTGGACACTCTATGTGTTTTGCTGCATCATCAGGATATTTTCAAGGAAGGGGTCGTCATCATCATCATCATATTTTCCATGCATCCACTTGATGTTTCTTGCGAGGGTCATTTCTCCTCATGTCCGGATATCCTGTGGGGGTCATCATGCATTTGCCAACCCGACCTTTACCGCAAGGTGATATTTTAACATCGGGTGATCTTAGTCAAGATCATCCTGATGTTGGCGCTATGAAATTTCTAAGTATGACCCACTTTTCATCAGGGTCATCATATTTGAATATCAGGTGATCTTTGTTAAGATCACCCTGATGTTATTTTGTCACCTTATGTTTGTTCAACATCAGGATGCTGCTGATGTCATCTTCCTGCGGGGGTGATATCCGCTCGACCTTTGCCTTCATCTTTTTCTCTGCAGGATGATATTCTCAATATCGGGTGATATTCCAAATATCAGGTCATCTTCTGAATATCACCCTTGCTCTAAATGTGATGATGACATCATCAGGATGTTCTGTTATCAGGGTGATATCCTTTAGGTGATATGCTGCTGACGTCATCTAGATTCAACGGGGTCATACTACAGGTTTTCAATCTGACCCGACATTGTAATGTGATGATGATGTCATCAGGACATTTGCAGATGTGACAATGAGGTTTGTTGTCAGGGAGATATCCACCTGTCGGCTTCATGCATTGTCTAGTGGGGGGTGATCATTTCAAATATTCGTCATATTCATATATCACCCCGATCTTATAGTGGAGCTACAGTGCAGCATGATTTTTGTGCATGAGGGTGATATTTCCAAATATCCGGTTATCTTCCGAATATCATCCTGATGCCGATATGGTGGTGACGTCATCAAGGTCCGGGGGGTCATATTTCTAACATTAGTCATTTTATGGAGATCCCTCGATGTTGTAAATATGACGATGATGTCATCCGGATATGAGGAGGTGCGCGATATGCAGATATGATGCTGACGTCATCGAGATTTTTGTGGACATACAAGATGTTCATCGGCTAGACATTTGGTATCGGCAAGGCAGGAGGATCTTTCTCCAACGCATCAGGTTGTGTCGATGAAGGCGATTATCATGCGGGCGATTTTTCACATGACGGCAGGGTTGGTCATCAGGCTGATATTCATACATCAGGGTGATATCTTTTATCAGGTGATGAGGTCTGGATATGCTTTCCCGCAGGGTGATATTTTCTGTGAGGTGATTTTTTTCATATCAGGGTGATATGAATTATCGGGATGAGCTCAGCAGGTGGCCTGCTGACATCAGGATGATATTTCGAACAACAGGATATCATGCTGGAGGATGATGATGATGAAGTCTTATACTAGGTGCCGTCGAGAGCAAAAGCACCGACATCATATATGCTCGCGACCTTGTATATAAAGTATTGGAGAGGTCGCCACGGGGTGCATGTGGGATAATTTGATCCTGCATAATTTGAAATATCAGGATGAGGTATTTTGACGGGAAAAGTTTGCGATGCACAGTATGATGTTTTTCCCAAGGCCGCGAGTTGGTGCACCATTAATGGCAGTTGTTACAGAGGTATGGGCGATGGCGTGGACGGATCTAGTACCTGACTAAAGATGTGAATCCCCAGGCGGCGGTGCAAGGCTCGAGATCACTCCCTGTCTCCTCTCCCACCTGCTGCATTGAATGTTTGAGCACCATTTCCTCAGAATGAACTGTATCTGGCAGATTTTTGACTTTTGCCATGTAATTAATGCTGAGAACCTTGCTGTATTTAGCAGGTTGTGTTTCTCATTTTAGAGGTTGTTGAAAACTAGACATATCTGGCTCTGTAATAAGATACAACTGGTTTTGGTTGCTCTGTGCAGGTGATCTTGTGAGTTTATGTATCTCTTGTTGTATGTCTCATGCATGAATCTACTGATTTCATGATTGATTTTATATGAGTAATGCTGTATTTGCATGTGTTTTGTTAATTATGTCTCCAATATTGCATGTGTCCTTTTGAATCTAGATATCTAAGGGGTGTCTGGTATTCTAGAATATAAAATTCCTGTATTGAATGCTTGACCTTTCAACTTCTGCTCAAGAGGTAGATTAAAGTGTTTTTAGATTAAGTGTTGGGAAGGATATACTGCAATAGGGATGCCATAAGTAGAGATAACTTAACACTCTATATTGGGAGGTATCTGTAAGGCAGATACTACAACACCCCCTTGAAATCTAGTTTTAGTGTGTTCATGCTGATCATTCACAGGTGTATGTCTACCGACTCCAAGCCCTGGATAGGCACCAGTCTAGCTCTGTGTTGAGGTTATACACCAGGTCCAGGTTTGCATCTAAACACATAAAATCAAACTCAAACTTCCAAAACAACCATTAGGACCTTAGAAGTAGTTTAGGACCAAGATCCTCTGATTCACAACTAAACATAAGCCCAAAGCTAGCCCCTTTGCACTTATCCCACAGTTTTGGTCTTCATACAGGAGGGTTTATCTACTTTGTGTTAACATCCCAATCAGTTCATAGTCATATTTCATGGATGTTGAATAGGGAATACCCCCTAGGTTTTGTAGAGCCTGAAGAAGAAGAGGAGATAAAAATAGAGTCTATCTCCTATACTGTTGGCCTGTAGCCCAGAGATCCTGTTGATCACTGATGGCTACCTTGTAGGGAAATCTGGGAATGAACATCCAGTCAGGGAAAAAACCAACACGGTGGTGGCTAAGCAAATCCCCAGTCTTGGAGAATTATTTGATTCTATTACCTTCTCTCATATCCCTCAGGAATGGAATAAGGTGGCTAATGGGTTGTCCAAATGGGCTTCTGAGAAGAATGGGACCTGGCTGGTGGATGATTGGGACAGTTTCCCTAGGGATCTTGCTCAGGATTTGGTTGATTTGGTCATAGAGGATGTCAGATGTATCATGACCACTTCTTGATTTCTTTTTTGTTGTCTTTGGGCCCGTTTGGGCCTCTTGCTACTTTTTATTCTTTGTACTGCTCTCTTTGATTAATAAAGTTTTTACCCTCTTTTATTTTTTAAAAAAATAGTATATGTCAGGCATTATCTAGATGCATCTAGAAGGGTTTAGCTATCCTCTAAAATGAGATTTTTTATTATTTTATTGTTTATGGATTTATTATAATTTGGACATGAAAGTCTTTGAGCCCATGTGACCTTTATATGGCCCCTTGTGGGTGCATAAACTATTTTGGAAGCGTTTTTCTTCCACTTACATTTTTCATTTATATCTTGTGGGTGAGGGAACTTAACTATTTTAATTTCTTTATATGATATTATCTCCTCAAAGATGCCTTATTTGACTTCTTGATTAAACTAGTGGCAATAGACACATTATGTTTCCATTGGTGAGAATTGAAAGAGTTAGGGTTGATTTATTTAACTTTATAAATAAGTTAAGATTGGGGTTGCCAACTCTTCTATTCATTATTAACTTTGCACATTGAGAATTAGTGAGAGCTAGAAAGAGGAAAGAAACTGTATATGCCTAAAAATGATATGACTCTATCCGAATAAATATTCTTAATACTTATTTAAGTCAAATTCCTCTATCAATAAATAAATAAACCAATTTATTTATTTGATTTACATTCTCCCAACAATTAAATAAAATCAATTTATTTAATTAAATTCCTAAATTCTTCTAATTCCTCCAACAAATTAAATAATATCAATTATTTAATTAGTTCTTCCAAAATAATTCTAAATTAAATAATACCAATTATTTAATTGTTTCTTCCAATAATATCTTCTCTAAATTTAAATAAATCAATTATTTATTTAAGTTGTCCATTTCTTCTAAATTGAGTTATCTCTAAATATAATTCAATCAAATATGCACATGCAATTGAATATTCTAAATATTTAAATTGAGTCAAAATATCTTCTCATCCTCATGCAATTTCTATTCTCTAAGTTCTATTCTCTTAACTGATTAATCTATTCTTTTAATTGATTAATCTCTTCAGTTAACTCATTCTTCTATTTTATTAATTCCTCTCATGCAAAATAGAGCAAGACACTTGTCTTCTTCCTATTCGCGCACGTTCTCTCAAGGTTTCTCAACCGTTGATCTTCTCATTTTTTCTATACCATTGATCTTCTCTTTCTCGAGTCTATAAATTAAACCCTGTTCTTCCATTTCAATCATCCAAACCTTCAGTATTGTTACTTTGCAGGAATTACAGTGCCCTTTGGTACCCACGTCATTCCTTTTTGCTTGCGATCAACTCGTTACCATATCACTACCATTGTTGTGAAGCTCATCTTTATTACAAAGCACTATCATAGCCATTTTCCATTGACAATCTTGGAATAGCAAAGAAGTGCACTCTCTGAGGGCCTTATTCATACATGCAAGATCAATTGACATAGGCAATCAATGGAAGCTATGAAGTATTGAGGTTTGCAAAGGTTTTTCGTCTTTGTTTGTTTGATCTTCATTATTTCCCTTTTCGTTGAGTTTTGGGTATTATTGATATACTATATTGATTATTCATGTTTACTCCAATTTTCCCTTAACATTTTTGGTGCCCACCGTGGGGCCTAGCCCCAAATTTAACCCAAAAACTAAGTTTTTGTGTGTTAGAAATTCGTACACAGGAGGAATCTGTGCATTTGACCCATCCTAACATGCATCTGCTGTCTGTTCCAGTGCATCCAATCTTTTGGCTCATATAGGCTTTGTTTTGGCGCATACAACCTTTGATATGGCACATCTGCTAATTCAGTGCATATACTCTATATTCTTGCGCTTTTGACCTCTGTCTCAGGGCATTTGTACTTCTACACTTCTGAGCTTTGTTTCTGCGCATTCAAGCTCAAAAGCTGCACATTTGATTTAGGCAGTGATTTTTAGAGTTTCCTTGTGGTTTTCGCTAACGCTTAACACTTTTTTGCAGGAAAGCTCTTTGATCTATTTTGTAGGCTAGGCACTAGTTTAGTCACATATAGCTGCACTTGTTAACTCACACTTCAATTTCTAAAAGGAAAGTAAATGGATGCTCATGCAAATCTCACATAGTCTTAACTAGGAAGGTGGTAACTAAATCATTGCTGTCTTGCATATCCTTGAATCATTGCTATATTGCTATCTTTTAGAGTTAGACACATTTCTATCTGGGTAAAATTGAACCATTGCTATCTTGTTATCACTTCAAAGTTAACAAATCATTGCTATCTGGGTAAAATTAAACCATTGCTATCTTGTTATCACTTCAAAGTTAACAAATTTCTGTGCTTGCCCAAGTAGATAGCTCATTTAGTCTTTTTCTTTTTAACTAGGAGAAAAGAACCACTGTCTTCTATGTTTTGGGAATGATACCAGGCCTATGCTCTCCCCTATCTTGGGTGACTAAAATGCCAGACATATCATTTTTGCATGTGTTTTTCCTTTAGAGAGGCCTACTCTTGGATATCGTCCATCCAAGTAGGAATGACCCTAAGTGGTAATAGGCTAAAGCCAAGCCCTACCAATCCACTATAAATAAATTGTGTTGTGAGAGAAAGATTCAAAAAATGAGTGAAGTTGTGTTATACCAACAACCAACCTCCCCCAAAACCCTCCAAGGCGTAACCCTTGTAGGCTAGGAGACTCCATAATGGAGAGTAGTGCTACCGCATGTATAACCACTCGAACGATTGCCTTTATTAAACACCTTTGTTTTAGTGGCCAAAAATCCTATAAGCCGATGCAGGGAAGGGCGATTATCACCTCTTGAAGGTGCTTCACTAGAGATAGTGAGAATTTAGTTTATATTGTTCTTTGAAACCTAGGATTGTACTTGCTTTCTTTTAGTCCAAAAAGAGCCAAAAAATCACAAAAAAAAATTAAAAAACCATGAAAACATTCTTTGTGTTTGCTATGTCTTCTTGCCATAATTAAAGAAAATCATATCAAAAGAAACCATTTTGCAACAAAAGAAGCCAAAAACATCAGAAAAATTGCTGAAAATTTGCAAAAACACTGAAAAAACTAGAGCTGCGCTTTTATCATTTTCTGCTACGCATTTGTTTTGACTTTATGCTTATTTGTATCGACTTGCTGCGCTTATACCACCTGTTACTCCACATCTGAAAATTACCAGTACTATGCATTTACACCAACTTACTGCGCATTTGACCCTTGTTGCTGCACATCTGTTTCTGTGCATGCGTAACAGTGAGTACTTCCACTTATTTTGAGAGAATCTTTTTGCCATTTCTGGATACCCATTTTAGCCTAATTCCAAATTCAGAGATTTGATCTTACCTTGCAGTCGTTTTCCCATCTGTTTCACATCAAACCCTCTCTTTCTTCAGTCGTCTCATCCACCTTCTACCAGGTTTCCCTAGAGCAAAGTCAAATTATCCTATATGAGATTAGCGCAAGACCTTTTTCAGATCATATCGGATTCAAGTAACCCTAGTAAGTCACAGAACTTCGCTAGTGCTCTTGGTGCACGACTAGTCCCTACACGGTAAGACAGGTATCGAGTACCCTTACTAGTGGCTATCGTCTTGTATCGGCCATCTTACTTGGAATCATTGATCGAAAGAGTCCCTTGTCCAAATCTCATCACAAGTATCCTCTTCTTAGCAATCTCTACTTACACCTTACCAAAGTCTCTAGTTCCATCCCACCACTTCCCACATCACCTTGCATGGTTTTAACTAGATCTCAATACAAAAGACAACTTGAAATGGCCAGATCATCCAATCGCATTGTCACTCCTCATGATAGTGATGAGGATATCTCTCATGAAGAGTATCAAGGGCACCTCTAAGATCAGAAATTTGAGTGCTTACTAGAAAAAGTGCTCCATGAGGACCTCCACAAGTACTTCATGCATCTTGCGAGTCTAGGACTCAAACTCCCCTCTGTCTTTGATCTCAACAAACTAAAAGAGACCGTAGAGGAAACTCATGAAAATCACACTGAGGAGGATAAAGGAAAGAAAGTCGCAGACCCAAATATACCCATGGAAGAAATAAGGAAACAAATCAAAGGTCTAACGCAACAAATGACGGATCTCAAGATAGGAACAAGTGCTAAAACTTACTCTTTTGAAGACATAGCACTGTACCCCTTTGATAAAAGTTTGAACATGGTACCCTTCCCCTTTCGATTCGAAGTTCCTAAGTTTGACAAATACAAAAGGAAAGGGGACCCAAGAGATCACATTAGAGAATTCACTGCCGCATGCATGGAAGTAGCTCACAATGAGACTATTTCCTAGATCTCTAGGTAGTCAAGCCATGGAGTGATTCTCATGACTTCCGCCGGCTATCAAAACCTTTGATGAGCTAGTAAACAAATTCATCACACACTTCTTGTACAACATTGAACATGAAGTCTCCATGCTCGATCTATGCAATACCAAACAAAAGAGTGGCAAATCATTCGCCTCCTTCCTACAAAGGTGGAGACAACTAGCGAGAAAATGCTCATATGATGTACCTGAGAAGCAATTGATGGAGATGTTTGTCCACAACCTCAACTCCGATCTCAACTATCAAATCCAAATTCAATGTCCTACCTCATTTTTGAAGGTCATTGAGATGGGATTATTCATCGAGAAAGCTATGATCACCAAGGGGAAAATTAAGTTGTGCAAGGACACCCCTAACTCTACCTACACTACGGACAAGTCAAAATTTTGGACCAAGAATAAAAATGTCATCAATGATGGAGTAGTTGATACCAAGGTGGCGACTCCTAAACAACAACCCATCTTCACTCTCAAAGGAGAGGCAAGCAATGCTACACCCAACAAAACATTATCACGGGAGTCAAGGCCATGGTACAACTCAAATCCTAGGCAAAAGTTCATGCCGCTGGGTGAGTCCCAAGAGTCTGCATTAAGAAATCTATTGGCCAACAACGAGATCACTCTCCCGCCAACTAGCGATTATGAACCCCAAATACAACCTCACTATTGGAAAGACACCGATTTTTGTGAGTATCATAGAGGAAGAGGACATACGACCAACAATTGTATCCATCTCAAACATGTTATTCAAGACATACTTGATCAAAATCAAGGAAGTACTCAACAACACACCTCTAATGAGATGCATGTGGCATACAAGGATCCACTTCTCAATCACGACAGGCCGTACAACAACAACAACAACCACAATAGGCAAAATTAGAATAATCGGAATAATAATGCCAATTATGCAAGTGTGCCGTTCGATTATACCATCAACTACATATCAGAGCACATACCACAAATCAATGTGGTCACGCCCAACCAACAATCAGAGCCCAACAAAACTGATTGCAGTATCATCACCCGCAGTGGTAAGGTCATATTGAATACCATCCCTCCAAGGTCATCACCTTCTTAGTCCAACCCCCATCAGTATAGTGTCATAGACCAACTCTGAAAAACTCCTGCCCACATTTCTATCTTAGAGTTGTTGCGTCTGTCTCCTTCCCATAAAGAAATTCTCGATAAAGCCTTAGTGGAAATGACTGTGCCCACAAACTTGGCCCAAGAGAAGTTTCAAGCAATGGTAGGAAATCTAGCCTCCTCCAGTACCATATCATTTACCAAACAAGATGACCTCTCAGTGTCTCAGCCTCATAACACACCCTTGCATATCGTCGCTTTCATCCATAAACACTGTATCAAAAGGGTTCTCATTGATGGAGGAGCCAATTTAAATATTTGCACGCTCAAGCTAGTCCTTACATTGGGGTTCTCTAAAAATGCGGTGGATCCAAGGAAAAAGATCACTATTAAAGCCTATGATGAAGAGGAAAGAACTACCAAAGGAACATTGGTATTACCCATACAAGTGGGACCGGTGATAAAGGATGTTGTTTTCCAAGTCCTAGATAGGGAGCTAGCCTATAACATTCTCCTAGGTAGACCATGAATTCATGCCATGAAAGATGTACCTTCTACCTACCACCAATGCATAAAATTCCCTCATAATGGCAAACAAGTCACCATCTAAGGTGATCCTGACCCCTTTCAACATTGCAATTATGTCCACTCAAATCTCGATTATATCATACCCAACAATAGAGCATCTACATCCCCTACCCCACAGCATGATCCTACCTCCAAAGCTTCCTCATCCAAGCCCAAAGAGCAAAAAATTACCATCAAAGAAACAGGAGTAGGGGAATACTCCATCGAGCATAGCCTCAACTTAGCCAAAATGCCTCTATCTCCTAGATCTTTTGGGTGACCCAAGCATTTTCCAAAGCCATCTGCTCCTCCTACACCTCCTATAGCTCCCTTTGTAAAATGGGGGACCCTATCAGATGAAACAAAGGAAAGAGATATCCTACAATGGCTCTACATAGAAGAAGAAGAGAACACACAACAAGAACCACCTAAGATCCCAACAGAAATCTATGGGTGAGGTGAGTCCATCTTACACATAATGGGTTATAAAGGACAAGGTACCATTGGCCTAAGAAAAGAAGGAATAGTGGAACCCATTCAACCTTCTTCATCCTCATTGGTAAGAAATACAAAAGGTCTAGGCTACAAGGACAAGGGAAAAGCAAAACCAAATGCTTGTCTTGTGGAAATGATCCATACCCTTCAAGAGGATAGTGACGCATATTCCAATGAGTATGAGTGGGATGAACTAACAGAGCACTCTTATGACGACAAGGAAGTTGACACCATTCAAACTTATAGCCCCTACCATGAGGGACAAACGCTAATGCATAGACCATTAGAGTGTGATTCACCAATTCTTGAGAATACGCCTTTCGAGGAAGGTTTGAGTTCTATCGTAATAAACAATTTGGAGTAAAGTACCATCCTGGACCCTATCCCTATCAATACCCCTAGCATATCCATTCAAACTATCAACAAATTAGATCTATCATTTGACTCCCTCCCCCTTGTACATCCTAAGCTTATCGACTGGGATCTACAAGGAACCCCACAACTAGACATGTTCCAAAATGATGATGCCTACATTGACTACATGGAACTTAGGGACCACCTACCCACAGGAGTTGTTTTCCAAGTCCTAGATAGGGAGCTAGCCTATAACATTCTCCTAGGTAGACCATGAATTCATGCCATGAAAGATGTACCTTCTACCTACCACCAATGCATAAAATTCCCTCATAATGGAAAACAAGTCACCATCCAAGGTGATCCTGACCCCTTTCAACATTGCAATTATGTCCACTCAAATCTCGATTATATCATACCCAACAATAGAGCATCTACATCCCCTACCCCACAGCATGATCCTACCTCCAAAGCTTCCTCATCCAAGCCCAAAGAGCAAAAAATTACCATCAAAGAAACAAGAGTAGGGGAATACTCCATCGAGCATAGCCTTAACTTAGCCAAAATGCCTCTATCTCCTAGATCTTTTGGGTGACCCAAGCATTTTCCAAAGCCATCTGCTCCTCCTACACCTCCTATAGCTCCCTTTGTAAAATGGGGGACCCTATCAGATGAAACAAAGGAAAGAGATATCCTACAATGGCTCTACATAGAAGAAGAAGAGAACACACAACAAGAACCACCTAAGATCCCAATAGAAATCTATGGGCGAGGTGAGTCCATCTTACACATAATGGGTTATAAAGGACAAGGTACCATTGGCCTAAGAAAAGAAGGAATAGTGGAACCCATTCAACCTTCTTCATCCTCATTGGTAAGAAATACAAAAGGTCTAGGCTACAAGGACAAGGGAAAAGCAAAACCAAATGCTTGTCTTGTGGAAATGATCCATACCCTTCAAGAGGATAGTGACACATATTCCAATGAGTATGAGTGGGATGAGCTAACAGAGCACTCTTATGATGACAAGGAAGTTGACACCATTCAAACTTATAGCCCCTACCATGAGGGACAAACGCTAATGCATAGACCATTAGAGTGTGATTCGCCAATTCTTGAGAATACGCCTTTCGAGGAAGGTTCGAGTTCTATTGTAATAAACAATTTGGAGTAAAGTACCATCCCGGACCCTATCCCTATCAATACCCCTAGCATATCCATTCAAACTATCAACAAATTAGATCTATCATTTGACTCCCTCCCCCTTGTACATCCTAAGCTTATCGACTAGGATCTACAAGGAACCCCACAACTAGACATGTTCCAAAATGATGATGCCTACATTGACTACATGGAACTTAGGGACCACCTACCCACAGGAGATCATAAAGCTGGCTTCACCATTGAGCTCAATACTGTAGCTTATTTTAGAGAGGGTGCCAAGCCTTCCAGTCGCAAAAATATCAAAATATAAACTGGATCTGATGGTGAAAACTGCTCTGTAGCAGTATCATATCCCAAAATAGTAAAAAGAAAGGACGCATCCGATGGTGAAAACCCAACTGTGGCACCTGACGATGGAAGGCTTGACACTCTCCTTGACGACATGCACCAGGAGAAGTCTCAAATTGTTGTGGAAGCTACAGAGCCTGTTAACATTGGAACAGAGGAACAACCTAAGATCATTCACTTTGCTAATTCTCTAACTCCACCAGAAAAGACTAAGTTTGTACCATTCTTCAAGAAAAGTAGGTCAACTTTTCTTGGTTGTACGCAGATATGCCAGGATTGGATCCAGATTTGATTCTACATCATCTTCCACTAGATCCAGGAGTGAAACCAGTCAAACAGAAACTTAGAAAGATGCATCCACACATTGCACTACTAGTGAAAGAAGAACTCAAGAAACTATTGGATGTGGGATTCATCAGAGCAATAGACTATCTAGAGTGTGTCTCCAACATAGTAACAGTATCCAAACCTGATGGCTGAATCAGACTATGCAATGATTTCAGAGATCTAAACAAAGCTTGGCGCAAGGATGACTTTCCATTGCCAAATATAGATATAATAGTCAACTTAACAACAGGGCATACCATGTTATCTCTCATGGATGCCTTCTTTAGATACAATCAAATTAGGATAGTGCCAAAAGACCAACACAAGACATCTTTCACTTGTCAATGGGGCACTTTCTGCTAGAATGTCATGCCATTTGGGCTAAAGAATGTAGGAGCCACATATCAACATGGTATGACCACTATATTCCATGATATGATGTACGTCACAATGGAGGACTATGTAGATGATATCCTTGCAAAGTCACTCACTAGAGAATCACACCTGGATGTGCTAGAGAAGGTCTTTCAGAGACTAGAACAATTCAAGGTCAGGTTGAACCCAAAGAAATGTATGTTTGGAGTCACCTCAGGCAAGCTCTTAGGCTTCATTGTATCAGCAAATGGGATTGAGGTGGATCCTAATAAAGTCAAGGCCATCATGGAAATGCCACCGCCAAAGAATCTCACTGAACTACGGTCTCTACAGGGCAAGCTACAAGCAATCCGTAGGTTCATATCACAATTGGTAGACAAGTGTCAACTTTTCAGTCATCTCCTACATAAGAACATTCCATTTAGGTGGGATGAGAAATGCGAAGAAGCATTTGACAAACTAAAGGAATATCTGACGAACCCACCTATCTTGATGCCTCCCATCCAAGGAAATCCGTTGTTACTTTACATATCTGCTACACCAATAGCTCTTGGGGCCCTTCTAGTACAACAATATTATGAAGGTAAAGAAAGAGCTGTCTACTATATCAGTCGTACATTAGTGGGCTATGAACTGCAATACTCCCAAATAGAAAGATCATGTCTTGCTATGATTTTTGCTTCCCAAAAACTACGACACTACATGTTAGCACATCCAGTCAAACTTATTGCAAAGATAGATCCACTGAAATATCTATTAAGCAAAGCAGCTCTCACAGGTCGCCTAGCCAAGTGGGTAATGCTCCTAAGTGAATACGACATTGAGTATATAGACAGAAAGGCTATCAAGGGATAGATCATTGCTGATCAGTTAGCAAAAGCACCATTATAGGATACCACACCAATGACATTTGAGTTTCCAAATGAATCCTTATTCAATATCACAACACACTCATGGAAGATTTACTTTGATGGCTCCTATACAAACCATGGATCAGGGGAAGGAATCTTGTTGGTCACTCCCCACGACAACACCATCCCTAAGTCTTATCGTCTGTTGTTCCCATGCACAAACAACATAGCAGAGTATGAAGCCTTGGTCATTGGTCTCAAAATGGCAACATAATGGAAAATAAAAGAGCTACATGTCTACGGTGACTCTCAACTAGTGATCAACCAAGTCAATGACGACTACCAAACCAAAGATGAGAAGCTTGTCCCATACAAGCGCATGGTCAATGACTTTAAGGACTACTTTGTAACCATCTCGTTTGAGCAGATACCTTGCATTGAAAACAAAGTAGTAGATGCCATGGTGACCATTACCTCACTCCTCGAGATCCCAAAGAATGAGTCACGGTACGAGTTCTTGGTGGAGTCAATTCAGTAACTAGCTTATGATCATCCTGAAACCCACTCCATATGCCTATTAGTCAAATCTGATTCACCATGGTATGGTAAGATTTATACTTACCTCAAGGACAACACCCTCCCACCTGACTTATCTTCAAACCAATGTCAAACTTTCATCCGCCAAACCTCTCGTTATACCATTATTGCTGACACCCTATACCGACGTGGCCTGGATGACACTTTACTCCATTGTTTAGAACGAGAAGAATCTCAAACCGCCTTACAAGACGTGCATGAAGGGATTTGCGGAACACACTCTAGTGGTCCTTCCTTAGCTAAGAAACTCATGCGTTTGGGTTATTATTGGCCGAACATGGAAACAGATTCATATCAGTTTGTGAAGAAGTGCAATCAATGCCAGATACATGGAAACCTGATACATGCACCAGCTCAAGAGCTGAGACCTTTAACGACACCTTGGCCCTTTTGTCAATGGGGACTCAACCTTGTGGGTAAAATCCACCCGCCCTCATCCAACAACCACAAGTTCATAATAACTGCCACTGAATACTTTACCAAGTGGATTGAAGCCATTCCCCTCACCACCATCACAGGCAAACAAATTTCCTCATTCATCCTCAATTACCTAATTTGCAGATATGGAATTCCCTCATCCATCATCACATATAATAGAAAACCTTTCAAAAACTAGAATTTACAAGAGCTTTGTGACAGATTCAAAATCCAACACTGTTTCTCCACACCCTATTACCCCCAAGGCAATGACCAAGCAAAAGCATCCAACAAAACAATATTGAAACTCCTCAAGAAGAGAGTTAATGATGCTGGCTGTGATTGGCACATCCAACTCAATCTCGCTCTGTGGGCCTATCGAACAGTATACACACTCCCACAGGTGCTACCCCATATGCCCTTGTCTATGGATCAGAAGCCATCTTGCCCATCGAGGTCAAGTTACCATCCCTCAGGGTGTCATTAAAAGGTCTCATAACTATTGAAGAGTATAGAGTTTCCAGGTTACAAGAGCTAGAGCTGCTAGAGGAAAGGAGACAGAAAGCCTTTAATCATCTCAAAGCATATCAGCAAATGATGTCATGAAGCTACAACCACAAAGTCCGTCCAAGAGTCTTTAAGGTTGGAGATCTAGTACTTAAGGAAAATCCCTGCAATCAATAGGATCGGGAAAAGAAAGGCAAGTTTGAACCCAACTGGCTTGGGCCTTATGTGATCGTTGCTGCCTATGGATCGAGGGCATATCAGTTGGAAACATCAGAAGATGAGTTTTTCGATGACCCAATCAACAGTATGCATCTTCGCCAGTTCTATACCTAAGAGAACCCCAATGTAAGGGGGGACATAAAATACAAAAAAAAAATCAGAAAAGCACAAAAATATAAAAAAGAAAGGAACAACAAAAAAATTGTCCTTTGGTGAAAACCTGGCAAACAGGCGCCTTGGATAGGTACCATGATGAAAACCTGGCAAACAGGCGTCATGTGTACTCTTAGCTTTCATGCAAATAAAAGCAAGTGGTAAAAACCTAGTAAACAGACATTACTTGTGATAAACTGCCTTCTCCATCTTTGGGAAACCAATCACCTTGTGTCTATTCTTCCTACCATCGTTTCTCATCTGATCCATATCTGTTCCATAATAAAAACCTAACGATAACCTATCATGGCTTGATACTCTATCTCTTTTGTCACCTTGTCAACCAAGGTCTTATCCAGTATCCCATCCACAGTGTCAGCCCAGCATAGTGTCTATCGTCGGTACCATAGGCTCAACCCTGAACTACATTGCCTCTGCATCATCATGCAGGCAAGGCCATTGTCAATGCGCTCCCGAGGCTCCATCTTTCCATTCATCCTATTTTTTGTCATCTATCCTCTAGTCCATCCATGGTCCAGGTCCCAAAACTATACCTCTACGTCGTCACCTTGGAAATGCCATTTAGTAATACGCCCCCGAGGTACTAGGTCAGTCCATTAGGGTCCATCTTACTAGGCATACATACAAGCACAAGCAAAGCCCACTTCCAAAGAAAAGATCTTGACTCAAGGAATCAACCTATCCAACACAAAACAAGCAAGTACCTATGCACTCAAACTGATTCTATCTAACTTATGGCAAGAAAAACATATCTAAATGCAAGAATGTTTTGTGTTGTTCAGGTTAACTTATAGAGTCTTGATTTTTGTTATTATGTCTTCCTATGCTACTCGAGGATGTCAAAAGCTAGAGATGCTATGATGGGGGCATAATCATTTTCTTTGTCTACTGTTTGTGGATTAATCTCTAGTAATGTGACGTCTTGTCTAAAGACATGATCGGCAAAAGATCATCGAGGATATCAAAGGTCTAACATAAACGGGGGCAATCCTTGTTTGTTTGATACAAAAGAAATACTCAAGTCATCTCAGTTCAATTATACCTTGATGCTTGCATTCACTTGCTAAATCAAAATCCATGTAAGCAATACTCAGGTCATCTCGGTTCAATTATACCTAGATGCTTGTATTAACTTACAACATTTGGAAAATGTACCCAAAAAAAATCGCCCAATGATGAAATAAGCACTTCAAAATACTTGCACCGTCAAGATGTCAAAAGCAAAGCACCATTTACATCCATTATACATCCATAAAAGCATCCATACCATATCCCATGCAATAAAAGATCCAAAATGCAAAGTATCAATACAAATGAAAGTTTGTGAGTCTTTCTACCAAGTCAGTCTTCAATCAATCTTCTGTCTATCATTGTGTCATCTCTGTGTCGATTGAGTACATTTGGACATAAAAAACATAATATAGGTTGCATATCATATCACATGAGATAGTCATTAACATGATTAAATCATTTACATACATAACAAGTGCATTAGGTCATCCATACACATTTTTGTATCATACATAGCATAATATCCACAAAAAGAATCAAAAACATAGGTAAAGACATGTAGAGCATTGCATAAATTACATCATCATATAGATTGCATATCACATCTTGCACATCACATAGCATCATGTAAACATCTAAGTCTGCATTAGATAGCATCACATAGCATCATATAAACATCTAAGTCTGAATTAGATAAACATCACATGAGTACCATCATACAATAGAAATGCATCCATAACATATAGCATGTACAATTGCATATAAATATCATAAATAGATGCATCATCATATAAATATCAAGTAAAACATGTCCAAATGTACAATATATCAAAGTCCACCAGGACCATCTCTGAGTCAATGTCATATACAGTGTATACATCTCAAAAACTAATGATACATGTCCCAAGTACAAAAGTGATGCATATACATGTTAGGCTATCTGAGCCATCAAAAGATATGTACATCAAAAGACAAAGTCTATACAAGTGTCGGCTAGCCCTACTGCCATGGTCCACTACTCGTAGTGCTACCCTCTCCATCCCCTCCTCTACTGGCCCTAGATTGCCATGGGCCCATCACAGAGGCTCCTGATCGATCCCTCTACCCTCTGCACTATACCTACCACAGACTAACTCCTGTAGCTCAGTGCCCTCTGGTCTACTAGTACTGCACCATGGTAAAGATCCCTATAATATTGAGTTTGGGCCTGTGCCCTCGCTAGCTCTGCCTGTACCTGCGCAAGCTGCGCCTATGCCTGCTGCACCTGTGTAACCAAGAATGCTGTGGCCCCATCTATGCCCAAGGCTGCCATAGCCACGTCTCTCTCTACTCTGAGTGCCCACACCCTGGCCTTAGTTACATCTCGCTCTCTCGAGATCTCTGACACATGGCCTGTGTCTATCTCTCTCTGAGCCTCGGCCATCCTGAGCTATGCTCTCAGCTGTCTAACCTGCCCCCTCAACATAGCAATGGCTCACTCCAATGCATCTGGCTGCACGAGACCTTGAGGAACCTGTCCCTGTCCTTGCACCTACTGCTAGGCCACCTACTGTGGTGGCAGCATTTGAACCTGCTGTGTAACCTGTGGCTGTACTACTTACTGCTGGTGAGAAGATCCCTCCCCAGATCTCCTCCTCTATCTCTCTCTGCCTCCCCCTCCTCCATCTCCTCCAACCCCTCCTCCTCCATCTCCTCCAACCCCTCCTCCTCCTCCTCCTCCATCTCCTCTATCTCCTCCATCTCCTCATCCTCCTCTCCTCCCCTGTCTTCTCCTCCTCCTGCTGGCCCTACCCTCATCATCTGTATCCTCCTCGTCTATATGAGGAACCAACTCTCTGGGCCCTGAGTACCTCAAGAATGGGTGCTTGGTGAACCACTCCTCATAATCATGTGTCATCCTTGCATCTACAATCTCTCTCCTCATCGGCCAAGCAACATAAGAGGTATGCCAGAACTCTGGCAATGCCTCCTCATAGGATGCCACTGGACCCCACCTAAACCACTCTGCGTGTGTCCGTGCAAATTGAGCCTACCCCTATGGCATGCCCTGTCTCCTCCCAAACTACCTCTGTACTTTACTGACAATCTGTCTCCCTAAAATAAATTGAGTCCTGCCTATGAGCCACCAAGTCTAAAATTAGTATGGTAGCTCATCATCCTCGTCATCCCAAGGCTCGCAGTCTAGGTATGGCTGCCAGATAACCACATCTACGCCATTCATCACATGCCTCCAATACTCTAGCTCCCCCAGCCTATACTGGGAAATCACTCCTGCATATCCATAGCTATAAGGCTCTCCTCTCTGCCTGGAAAACACACAAATCATTCTAGTGATGGCAATGTGCTCCCATAGCCAAAACTACAACAAAGAAACACCTGCTAATAAACTAGCACCCCTGTGGTATACCACCTGATGCATATCATGGTATAGATGTGCCAGTACATAGACACCCCAAGCATAGTAGGTGCCCTCTGTGATCATGCTCTCCATGGTCCGTCCCCATCCAATCAAGAACCCATGCGATCTCCTATTGGGGCATACAATGCCTCCGATCAGTCCTACCACTATACCAGGGAAGTAGTAATAGTAATCATGTATATCCTACCAAGAGATAACCTGACAGTCTAGCTCAGGGTCATCAAACACCCATCTACACTCTACAAGTCCTACATCCCGCTAAGGATCGTACATCACAAGCTCACCCTATATCAGCAAGTGAAGTATCCTGTAGGCATCCTCAAGCGTCATCGTCATCTCGCCAGTCGGGAAGTGAAAAGTCCTATCCTCGCTATGGACTCTCTCCACTGCGGACGTCAGTAATCTGAGGTTCGCATGAACCTCAGGCATGAAGAAAATGTAATATAGGCCCATCGCGCCGAGAGCCTCTTGATCTAT
Organism: Cunninghamia lanceolata; assembly: GCA_027924645.1. Taxonomy (NCBI): domain Eukaryota; kingdom Viridiplantae; phylum Streptophyta; class Pinopsida; order Cupressales; family Cupressaceae; genus Cunninghamia; species Cunninghamia lanceolata. The sequence continues at coordinate 3,224,046 of BSBN01001026.1, read as the reverse complement.
CTCCGTAAGCATATAACACTGCAACATCGGTAAGGGAAACTGCTCCCTTGACATGAGTATCTCTTGAATGTCCTCTTGCAAAACACGCAAGGCAACGCATCAACCTAAAGCTGCAAGTATCATGCTCAACATATCTATAGAATCATATCAACTAACTTAACATATCAAATTGATCAAAACAACACACTACATCTCTTGACTAGATTCCTGCAATCTCAGAGATAGCTTATCGATTGACACATCAAATAGGATGCCAATCGAGTCAATCTTGTTAAGTAAACTGACTATCTATATCATATGCGCCGAAACAAAAGGTAAATGCGCCATTTCTCAGCAAATGCACCACTTTTGGTAAATTCACCAAACCATATCATATGCACTGATCCATACTGTATATGCACAACCAAATTGCATGCGCCGATTCCTATGTCAAATGCGCACTTTCCTACTGCATGCACCGACCTATAACATGCATGCACAACACTAGTGCATGCACAATTTCATAGCCTATATGCACCACAGGAGGATAGATGCGTAGTTTCACATGCCATATGTGCCAAACTGCGATCTTGCACTTTTGTTTTGGCTATTTTTGCCTAGCATTTATTACACCCATAATTGACCCTAGGTGAAGTTTTTCAAGATACATACCGGTGGTCCTGTCTTAGCTGGCCAGTCGAACCGTCGGACTCGCTCAAAGCAGTGTTCCTCACACGGAATATCTATCCTAATGCTGACTGCTCTATGCTCTATGCTCTCCTAAGCTCTCAAGGACAAATCAAACAAAGCCAAGTGTGCAAATGACTTGTCTTGTGGACCCAGCTCCTATTTATAGCATGCAAACCCTAAACTGGCTGTGTGGCGATTATGACTACTTCCCTAGCCTGTTTCTTCCCATTTCTCTGAAACGTATCTTGTTTTCTTCAAACCTAACCTATTTTTCCCTTCGTCTTCGTGAGGTTGTCCGTCTCTCATCCTTCTGCCTTCTTCCCATCCAATCTCCCGAGGGGGCATCCTACCATTGTTAAACTTGTACCAGGGGCAAACTGGAGCATATATCATTATCAAAAATTCTATTCTTTGAAGCAACGTCGTAAACTACATTGCATCAAAGAGGGGAAAAATGTATACGCCTAAAAATGACACGACTTTATCTGAATAAATATTCTTAATATTTATTTAAGTCAAATTCCTCTATCAATAAATAAATAAACCAATTTATTTATTTGATTCACATTCTCCCAACAATTAAATAAAATTAATTTATTTAATTAAATTCCTAAATTCTTCTAATTCCTCCAACAAATTAAATAATATCAATTATTTAATTAGTTCTTCCAAAATAATTCTAAATTAAATAATACTAATTATTTAATTGTTTCTTCTAATAATATCTTCTCTAAATTTAAATAAATCAATTATTTATTTAAGTTGTCCATTTATTCTAAATTGAGTTATCTCTAAATATAATTCAATCAAATATGCACATGCAATTGAATATTCTAAATATTTAAATTGAGTCAAAATATCTTCTCATCCTCATGCAATTTCCATTCTCTAAGTTCTATTCTCTTAACTAATTAATCTATTCTTTTAATTGATTAATCTCTTCAGTTAACTCATTCTTCTATTTTATTAATTCCTCTCATGCAAAATAGAGCAAGACACTTTTCTTCTTCCTATTCGCGCACATTCTCTCAAAGTTTCTCAACCATTGATCTTCGCATTCTTTCTATACCGTTGATCTTCTCTTTCTCGAGTCTATAAATTGAACCCTGTTCTTCCATTTAAATCATCCAAACCTTCAGTATTGTTACTCTGCAGGAATTACAGTGCGTCTTTGGCACCCAGGTCATTCCTTTTTGCTTGTGATCAACTCGTTACCATATCACTACCATTGTTGTGAAGCTCATCTTCATTACAAAACACTATCATAGCCATTCTCCATTGACAATCTTGGAATAGCAAGGAAGTGCACTCTCTGAGGGCCTTATTCATACATGCAAGATCGATTGAGATAGGTAATCAACGGAAGCTATGAAGTATTGAGGTTTGCAAAGGTTTTTCGTCTTTGTTTGTTTGATCTTGATTATTTCCCTATTCGTTGAGTTTTGGGTATTATTGATATACTATATTGATTATTCATGTTTACTCCAATTTTCCCTTAACAGAAACCAAGAGAGTGTTGTCCAAATTGTGAGAGAAGATTTGTGTTTGAGGAAGGATATTTAGACTTAGGAAAATCTTCCAAAGGCTAGGAAAGGCAAGGAAGGTGTTTGAAGAAGATTGTGAAAGCTTCCAAAACCCTTTATGTAAGATTAGTGAGAGTAGAGGTATTTCCCTTTTGTTTATGGTATATTTATTTTACTATATATGTGTTTATGAGTGTGATTAAATAATCTTCTATCATTGTGGAGTGTGTGAATGTGCTTGAAAGAATTAATTTAACATTCTTCTATTTTATGTGGAAATAGAGCTTAAATATCCATTAATGGAGTTCCTATGAACTCTTGTGAAAAACTTGTGTTCATTACTTTTGTAGGAAAATAAGAATGTGATTCTTCTTGTGGGTATGTAAGGCCCTAGACATATGTGCCTCATTCTGTTGCTCATTTTGCATTTTGTATTTTGATACTATATCATACTTGTTAATGATGTTATTTTATATTGCCATCGAGGTGTATGAATCATGTATTTTGGATTCATGTATGTAGATTGGTATATGCTTGGACTTATTTTATGTTTTGGTACTATTATCATACTTCTTAATGATGTACTTATAGATTTCCATCAAGGTATATGGATTACGTACTTTGATTTATATGTGTGGATTTCTATATGCTTGGACTCTGTAGTGTTCCAACTTCATTATTTTTAGTATGATATGTAATTATGTTTATTTCATCAAATTCAACATTGTATTTATCTACTATACATCTGTTATTTGAATCATGCTTGAGTTAGATGATTTTTAGTAGATGGTCTTGATATCATGTTATGGATATTGCATTGTTTGTTGTTATATACTATGCTTTGGCATGTTGTGTGGATATGCCCGATGTTTTATTGAGTGTGTAGGTGTAGGTTTTCTCCAATGGTGGTTTAATTAGAGATAATCAACTTGGGTAAAAGTGTTGTGCTTTATTTTTGTCTTGCTCAAGTTCGATCTATGAGATGCATCTTGTGTGGCATTGTGACCCTAAATATGAATTGACCAGTTCTAGATTCCTAAGTCATGTGGAAACCCGTGAAATGTGTTTGCATGTTTTTTGTAGGTTGTTTGCCTCCTATGATTAATTATATTTAACCATTGCCCATATTTCATTGTGTGCTTTTGAAATGAAATTATGTTGGTAGTGGAAAAAATAAATATATGATTTAATCAAAAAATTATATTATTATTGTGCAAATTTAATTGATGCATTTTCCTATGCTTTCTTTCATTGAAATAAATAAATTATGCAAGCATCGATTTATTAGGAAAGTACATAATCAGAAAATTGGTAATACTCATTTAATGACTTTAGTCATTTTTTTTTTTATATCTCAGAGGTATCTCCGGCTTAGCGACCGCGACCCTGTTGCCGAGTCAGTCTGGGCGAGCCGAAACTAATCCTCTGGGCCGCACAATATCCTGGCAGTGGACCCACACTGCGTGCGGCTAGATTAGTCAGGGTTTGAACTTGCACCGATCGTCCGTGTCTTTCAACGGCTCAACCAACCGGTCTACACCTCGGGGTCATGATTTTAGTCATTTTTATTAAAAAGAAACTTTGAAAAAAGAAATTGGGAATAAAAGAGGAAAAATGCAAAAGTCATTTTAGTTAAAATGTATTGTTTAAGTGGTTTGCAATTTGAAATGGAAATAAAGGATTTTCTAATAAAGTGAAATTGGCTTATATGGAGAAAATAGTTCATTTTTGCATTGATTCTATTTTCCCTCTTGGAGCATTTTGCTCTCCACTTTTCTTGTGAGCTTGGATTGGGAAATTAGCTTGAATTGGTTGAAGATTTTCTTACTTGGAATTGGGTGGAGGATTGTTTTTTTGGTTTAGAAATTGGATCGTCTTCAACAAAAATTCCCTCTCTCCATTCTTGTCGTGCATTGGATTGAAGGTAAGGGTTTCACCTTCATACATTTAAATTTAATTTTTTATGATTTTTCCATGCCCAACTTAAGTGGATGCATATGACACTTCAATTCACAAGAAGATTGTTTGGTAGATTGTTAAGTTGATTGAAATCAATTTAACAATCCCGATTGATTTATTTTGAGATTTTTCATTTTATTCCAAAATTATGGAAAAAGTTTTAGAAAATTGTTGTGTTTCATAAAGTGTGTGTTTGAGACCCTTAACTTCAAAAGAATTTTCATTTTTCATTTTTATGTTTGAAATTTTGAGATTTTACCATTGAAATTTGGGAATTTTAGAAAATTTTTGAGTGTCTTGAAAAATAAAAATTTTAATTTCGCATTCATTTGTACATTATATTTTATGGGAATAAAACTTTATTATAGAAAGGGGATGGAGAATCATCTAGGCCTATGTGTGCCATGTTTAGACCTTGATTCTTGTGCCATTTTTGTGTGTATTTGACTACATGACAATAGGATGTAAAGGCTATAGGTTAGGATGAAGTGGACCCTCATGCCCATTTTGTTGTATGGTAAGCTATGATGAGACAATTAGAGGTTAAGATAAATAAATAATTAAAATGAATGGGAATTGTTTTTCTTCGCACATGCTCATTTTGGAAAAATGAGGACCCCCCTATTCTTTGCTTTGCTCCTTTTTTCCTTGATGTGCTTTTGATTTAGTTTTAGTTTTTTCTTTCTTGGCTTTTTGTGTTCGACTACCTGATCAAAGTATCGGGGTTTGTCATTTTATCATGACAGTAGAATCATACCTAAAACTTTGAAATTTTCCTTTGTTTGGTTTTACTTGTTTGCTTGTTAGATTAGCGAGGTTTGGCATTTCAGCATGATAGTAGAATCATCCCCAAAAGTCTGACATTTTCCCTTTGCACATTTGCATGGTTGATTTCTAGCTTGTTGGAGCTTGTCATCTTGGCATGGTTGTGGAAGCTTCCTCGACATCCCAATGTCCAAGGGTTAGTAGAAGTCTTATGTGTCACCCATGTCAAACTTTCAGAGTTTTCCATTTCGCCATGCCTGAGGAGGAATCTCCGACGTCCCGATGGGTAGAGGATCTGACCTAATTCTGACCTACCCTCAGCTCTGCATTTACTGTAATTTTCTTAGGCGCATGTAAGGGGGGTTTCTATTTTCATTTGACCTATTGTCTTTTTACTTTTATAATCTAGCAATTTTATCTCTAGAGCTTTGGCAATTTGGTCTTACTACAAATGTTGGCATGAGATTGAAGTTGTTGGTGCATTCAGAGACGAGTGATTTGGTATGCATGTGTTAGTGGTTGTTGTATGTCTTTTGGGATCTTTTCTTTCCACTCATCTTTTATCTAAGTAGGGTTTTATAGACCTTCTCTACATTTTAATGGTTCTTTTCTTGATTGTTTGAGTTCATTTTTTTTGCTTTAATTTGGCTATTTGCTTGCATTCTTTGTATTTCCTTGATTTTGTTTGGTCATTTAGGTTTTGAGTTTTCATTTTTACATTTTTCCCCTTTGATTTTCTTAATTTTCTGTTGTTTGAATCCATTTTGAACTTTTATGTGCCTTTCGAGGCTATTTTGATGATGTCATGTTGCCTTTTCAAGACATTGGAGTTTTTATTCTTTCACCTCCTTTTGGCATGTGGCATGAGTTTGCTGCAATCTTGACACTACTTTCTTACTAAGTCCTTCAGGATCATGGTATCAAGCTTATTCATTTTCCTTTTCTTTTTGAACATGAGATCCAAGTTGTCCCCAATCCCCAACATTACAATTTACTAAGACTTTCAGGATCGTGGGTTTGACCTTTTCTTGTTTCAGTGCCTTTCGAGCATTGAGTCTTTGGTATCCCTGATTCTTGATCCATGATGTTACTTGCCTTAATCCCTTGGGATCCTGGTATTGATCTTGGTTATTTTCCTTTTCTTTTTGAGCATGAGTTTTAGGGTCTCCTTGATTCTTGATTCCCAATGTTTTAAACTCTTTAAGTCTTTTCAGGATCATGGGTTCAACCTTCATTGGTTTTTGTTGCTTTTTGGACATGAGTTTGATGTTTTTCTTGATCTCTAATCCTTGACGTTTTAAATTACTAATTTTTTTGGGGATCAGTGTATCAGTCTCTCATGGTTTTGATCAATAATTTGGCATTGGTTTGATGACTTCTCCAACCCCTGATCCCTGACAACATAATGTACTAAGACACTTGGGATCGAGATGTTAGACTTACTTATTTTCCTTTGCTTTTTAGGCATAAGTTTGAAGGTCCCCCAATCCCCAATTTCTGACATTTGAACTTTTAAGTCTCTCAGGATCGCTATGTTGGGCTGTCTTGTTTTCTTTTTCTTTTAGAGAATGAGTTTGAAGGTCGCTCAAATCCTCAATCCCCAACATATTAACTTATTAAGATTTTAGGATCGGTGGGTCAGAATGGTGGTTTTTTGTTGCTATTTTGGCATGAGTTTGGTGGTATCTCTGACCTCTGATCCCTAACAAATTTTACATTCTCTACCTCTAATCAGGATCAAGTGGTCACATTTTTTTGGGTGCTTAAGGAATAGGTTATAGGGTCTCCCTGAGCTTCGAGGCCTAATGTTTCACACAGTACCATCCTTTGGACAAGTATCGAACTCCTGGGGTCTCTGATGCTTTATAAGGAAACTATAATCTTCTATTTGTACTGATGCATTTCAAATCAATTTATTTCAAGAATATGTTTTATACTATGTCCACATACTAACTCTGATGGATTTAAAGAACACATCTGATGATCAGGAGCACATTCTAATAGGTGGTTTTGGTGTTTGGTATAGAAATGCAAGAGGAACTCCCAACAAAAGAAATAAAGTATGATTTTAAGGGGTATCATCCACCATCAAGATGTTCATGTCCCAAAATTAAAGACATGGATCTTGGGCATGTTGATGTCTAAGAATTATTGCAAAGGGTACATAATGAAGGAGACATGACCTTCCAAGATCAGTGCATGGCTAGTTCTAGGTTGGTTCAAACAGCTACTTTCGTAGTGTCACTTCAATCTCCTGAGTTGGTCCTTGTCTGTGCACAAAGATATGATTAGAGACAGAGGAAAGTGTTTGGTCCAACTAGATAGGTGGTGCTAGACAGAAGTGCAAATATGATAGAGAGATTCTTTGGAATCCCCACATATGCCAAATATGAGAAGGTCACCATGAATACTACACTAGACTATTATGAGAGGATGCCTAAAATGACCATAGAGTACATTAACTAGCATCTCCTCATCACAAAGAGGAACAACCCTCTAAAAATGGTAAAGGTGCAACACATGAGTGAGTTCAAAGAGGATGGTAAAGATGCAATCTCTCTCCTCAACAATGTTTTTGGGCTTACTACTACCAAAGAATGGCACCCCTAAATGTGCCAATTCTATACAAAGATTGTGGATGGGAAGAAGATTGATTGGGGCATATCCTTAGTGATAATATTCATGGTCAATTGGTAGATGTGCTAGGGAGTAATTAGTTATACATGACATCATATCAGGTATACCTCCTAGCCTACCAGGATAGCTTCCCAAGATTGCTGCAAGTTGACTCTCTCCATCTAGGAGAAACCAAAATATATGATCATTTCCCTTAGCTTGAGCTCAAGGAGAGCCAAAAAATTTATTGTTTAGTTAATGATACATTTTTCTATGCAGTCATTCAGGGGCTTGAGACCTATATAACTACATGAGCAGTAGACATGATCCAATTGGCAAGGTCAGCCAATTGATAGGGGCCTACTATAAGCATGAGCCAACATTGGAAGATCATTGGGAAAATTGCCTTGATGATCATGAAGTTTGAAAGAGGGACTATTTTAGATTGACCTTACACATAGTCAAGGCCTGCAATGTGGTGATGATCCCCAAAGGATACTTAAGGAAGATGGGAAGGTCCTGGATCACTCCTATGACATGAATAAGGTGTTTAATGAACCCATAGATGACATTGATTGGACTTCTGTGGAGGACTCCATTAATAACAAGGAAAAAGTGGTACTTGATAGAACTTTGGATTGGTTGAAGAGGCCTTTATGCCATGATTGATCCATACCCCACCTCCAAGGAATCCAAGGATCAAAAGAAGAAGAAAATTAAGAAAGGGGAATCCTCAGCTGCACCTAAGGCAAATGCTACAATAGGAGAAACAAGACAAGAAGAGCAAAGGGAAACTAGAGCTTATTACAAAAGAGAAAGAAAAGTCCAAGGTAGTGGAGGTTCAGTATAGTGAAGATGAGGAGGATGAGTTACCTCTAATCAGGAAGAAGAAGGATGTCTAGAATCCTCCTATTGCTCAAGACTCCAGTTAGCTTGCACCTGAGGAGGCATCTCTCACAAAATCACCCATCCACACACACACCTCCTTCCTCACCCCCTTTACAAACTATCACCACTTCCCCTACACATACACCTCCTTCTTCTCCACCTCCACAAACCACTACCCATCTACCCACACCTTCCTCCTCACCACCTCAATAGGATACTACACAACCTCAAATGTCTCATCCAACTCTTCAAAATTAGCAACCACCACTTAAAATTCCAATTGCATCTACCCAAGTCACCACATAACCACCCCCACAGGTTTCTCAACCATTCTCTTCACCCCTTCCACAACCCACTCCATCTTCCTAGACACCTATCTCATCCACTCCTCAACTTCCTGCTTCTTCACCCATTCCTCCACCTCCTCCTCCTCAAGTAGATATCGCATCATCTTCCCCTATTGTTGAACAAGATAAACTACTAGGGGATGATGATAAGCAATTAGAGGGAGAAGGTATAACTGAAGGTTCTCTTTCCCCTAGGGAAAATATTCAAAATCTAGACCAATTCATGCAGAACACCCCTTCTTCACCTCTCGATTAGGCTAAGGGGTCACAAGAATCAATACAAACTATGGTCTTGACTCCCTCTCCTTGTTCTTCTCTTCATCCTTCTCCTAACTCCACTTGAAGGCATACCAAGGCATCATGCCAACCTTCTCTTCCAAGGGTAGTAATTGCAGGTTCAAGGCTTCTAGTATGGCTGAAATGTACTGTTGAGAAAAGGAAGAGGACCTATACCAAAGAAGAAGATTTCTTAGTAGTGGTGGAGGTGTTCAAGGGTCAAGAAAACACAAAAAGAGATAGAACACTCTCTATAATAAGCATTGATGCATAGGGATCCAGAGTAGCTCAGGTGGCCACTCCATTAGTAAACAAGTAAGAATCTTTAATGGTGCCTAGAAACAACATCCAACAAGTCAACCTCAGTCACTCGACAAGGGAGGAAGAAATACAAACATTAAAGGGAGATGTGACCACCATCCTAGAGAGGATGAAGAAAGATGAAGTAACCAAAGAAGAAATGAAGAAACAGGTGTGTCAGCTCAATGCCTACATCACACATCTAGTTGGCCCAGTTGATTCAAGTGCCCCTGCACCGGCCATAATGGAAGCCCTATAAAAGGATAATACACCTCTTGATCATGAGGGAGTTCTCCCTGCTGCCACTACATGGAAAGATGCATTAGAGGCTCTTGGTAGTAGAATGATCAAGGAGGAAATAAGATCCTATCACACCATTACTGATGAGGTAGAGAACTTACAAAAATTAGAGTCAAATTAATGAAGAATTACTGGTTTGGGAGGAATACCTTTCAATTTTGTAGAGAATGAAGGAAGTGCCTTCTAATGAATTATTCTGAATAGGAATTTTGGATATGGGTGACTAAGATTTAGTAATAGAGTGGCTATAGGTAGGAAAGCTAAGGGTCAGGGTGCCACAAGGTTGCAAAGACAAATTCCAGGCCAAGAAGGGCACAACAAATATGGCCATGATAAAGATTGAAAAATTAATTGAGGCCATTCCTTGTGCCTTCAAGGATAAATATTTTGTGGTTCTCCCTACAACCAGAATGGTCAAAGAATTCACAGACTCCCTTCATCAACATGTAACAAAGCAAGTCATTGATGAATTAACGAGATTGAAGGCTACTTTCAGGGACTTCGAAGGGGATCTGACAGAGTTTGCAGAACTTCAAGGTAAAATCAAGAATTCAACTTTCTCCTAGAGGATGAAGGTGAAATATCACCAAGGACCAAATCAAATGATTTGAATGAGGCCATCTTGAACTTCCATAGTCACTTTCCTGGTGAGGCATAACTTCACTTTCTTTTGTTTTGTTTCTTGCAAATTTCATTCATTCATTATTCTTTCAAAGATGTAATAACTCAATTCAAAATGAATTGATGTTTATATAGCTCTTAAGAGGATGACACATATGATAACTTGTAAATTTTGTAATGTTGGAAGCCTCGACATAGGTATGGGGCCAACCTAATTTTGAAAATTTGAAGCAAGCATTTAACTTGTAAATTTGAATTAGGTCCTATCCTACTAGGCTGACCCAGTCATGGATGTAATGAAACATCACCTCTATAAAAAGGAGGAATGCCACTTGGTTTTGGGTGGGGAATATAAATATTTTTCTACAAGGCTAGAATTTTTCAAGGCATGTAAGGGTGAATTGTAACACATATGTAGTGTGGGAATCCTTCTGTCACATGTAATCTACAAATTTTGGTGCTAATTAATAGAAAACATCTGGTCTTCTCTGTGTTCCTTCCAGTTGGTGGTAATGTGTTTTTATATGAAAAACCCTGGTTTAGGTCCAAGAACCATATAAAAAATGGGCATACACCCAGAGTCCAACAGAGCATATAGTACAAAATGTTAATGAGATATCAATAGACGCATCACCATATTATCTTAACCCTCTACCCTAACCCCATCTATCATATTACCCCATCACCATGCAAAAATAAATTGTAATAGAAGTATCAAGTATCAGGTAACAGAGAAGTAGAGGATGGGAAAATTACACAGGGCCATGCCCCTTATCATGAAAACAATCATAGTTATGACATACACTATTTTCTACTCTAGCATCCTCCTTAACCATGTCATTCTCTGAGTCGCAGCCACAAGACAGTGAGGAAGGAGCACGCTTAGGTAAGGTCACCTCTAGCTTCCTAGAAATGCAGTCTAGCACCACTTGGGTATCATACTGTCTAAATTGAATGTCGTGGATGTGGCCCATGAGGATATCCATATGAGTCTCCACCTGCTGCGAGAAATCAACCAAATCATCATGTAGTAGAATAGAGCATGCAACCACCGAAAGCATAGAAGTTGTTATCAGAAATTGTGGTTAATAGCCTAAAACCATTAATAAACCAATGAATATCAATAGAAATAACGAATAACAAGATTGAACAAATAAAGCACAAAACCTCACACAAAACCTTGTTATCTTGTAGCTTCCATTCTTCACCTAGTCTCGATCAATCTTTTGTGATGAAAGTTGCCCTCAGGAAGCACACTTCCTTGCTTCGTTCTTCAAGATGGAGATGGAGAAATGGCTATGATACTTTATTGCTATGAAGATGAGCTTTAAAGCAATGGGAGTGATCTCAAGCAAATGTATGATAATGGGGGTGCCAAAGGCATGCTGGTAATTTGACAGAGTAATTGTACTAAAAGCTTGGATTATAGAAATGGAGGAATAAGGTTCAATTTATAGACTCAGAAGAGAAGAGATCAACGGTTGAGAAGAAATAAGAAGATCAACGGTTGAGACTGGTTGAGGAATGTGTGCGAATAGAAAAAGGACAAGTGTCTAAGCTCCTTCTTGCAACAGGGGAGTTAACAGAATAGATTGAAGAGTTAACAGAATAGACCAATCAGTTAAGTGAATTGATTGGGGAGTTGACTGAATTGACTAATCAGTTAAGTGAATTGATTGATTAGTGCACTCAAATGACTAATTAGTTAACTGATTTGATTGATGAGTTAACTAATTTTGACTGGAGGATAAATAGGACATGTGGGTGAGGGAATATTAGCTAATTAAATATTTAAAATATTTAATTACATGTGCAACATGGTGAAGTGGAAAAGGTGAGGTGGAAAAGTGAGGTGGAAAAGGTGAGGTGGATTTAGGATAGAGGAATTTAGGATTAATTAAAGAATTTAGGATTATTTAATTATGAGACATTAGAAGAATTTAGGGAATTTAATTAAATAAATTGATTTTTATTTAATTATGGGATAATGAACCAATCAAATAAACTTAGAATATTTATTTAATTGATAGAAGAAAATAAGAATTAAGATAAATATTAAATTTTTTACTTAATTCAACATGAGCCAATTTTAGGTGTATACCTTTTGCCCCTCTTTGATGCAATATGTTTTATCACGTTGTTTCAAAGAATAAGAATGTTTTTGACAATGATACATGCTCCAGTTTGCCCCTGGTACAAGTTATGACAATAGGATGCCCCTTCGGGAGATTAGATGAGAAGATGGTAGAAGGCGTGAGACGGACAATCTCATGATGAAGAAGGTGAAAAATAGTTTAGGTTTGAAGAAAATGGGTTACGGTTCAGAGAAATGGGAGAAAACGTGCTTGGGAAGTAGTCACAGTTGTCACACAATAAGTTATGGGTCACTTGCTATATATAGGAGCTGGGTCCACAAGTCCTATTCATTTGCACACTTATCCTTTGGTGATTTTCTTTTGAGAGCTTAGGAAAGCAGAGGAGCTAGAGCAACTAATAGAGATATGGATATTCCACGTGAGGAGCACTGCTTTGAGCAAGTATGACAGTTCGGGCAGCCAGCAGAGGCAGGACCACCGATATGTAGCTCAAAAAACTTCACCTAGGGTCAGTTATTAGTGCAATAAATGCTAGGGAAAGTTTACTAAGATAGATACACCGATTCGCAGTTCGGCGCATATGCACTCCGAAACCGCGCATATACCCAGGAGCTGAGCATAAGACTGATCTAGCGACGCATATGATAAAACGGCGCATATAGGATAGGAATCGGCACATACACTATGAGGCTGCACATGTGATACAAGAAGTTGCACATATGCCAGAATTGCGCATATGTGACAAGTGACGGCACATGCATAGTGAAGCCGCATATTTGTTATGAGTCGGCGCATTTGCAACCTGGTTCGACGCATTTGCACTAGGATAGTTAGCTGACATAAGGAAATTGACTCAATTGGCATTTTGATCAATGCATCAATTGATAAGTGATCTCCAAGATTTCTAGAATCTAGTCAAGAGATGATATGTTGTTTGGATCAATTTGATATGTTAAGTCAGTGATAGGATACTTGGCATAGTTTTGCTGAGATATGGATTTTGTTTGACGCCATGCTTTGCTTGTTTGCAGGAAGATATACGCGATGTAATCATGTCACGGGAGCAGTTCCTGCTACTGTTGTTGCAGCGGTATGTGCTTACTGAGATGGATCGAGAGGCTCTTGGTGCGATGGGTCTGGACTACGTATGCTTCATGCCTGAGGTTCGCGCGAACCTTGGTTTGTTGACTGTGGTGCTGGAGCGATTCCACAGCGAGGACGGGACCTTCCATCTGTCAACTAGAGAGATGACTATCACTTTGGAGGATGTATATAGTGGTGTAGGGGCACCCATAGGTCTAAAAGGCCTATTCAAATCTTCTCTTATCATGTTGTTCAATAAGGTCTTGAAGACCATCTTGATCCCTTGTAATAAGGTTGAAGACCAGTTCAAGTTGATGTCATTGTAAACACACTACTTGATAGGGACAGTCATAGGAGTCTTATGATTTGATAGCCAATCATGGCATATAGGAAACACATCAAGGAGTTTGAATGCCTTGTCAAAGGCTCACCAATGTTGAAAAAGGAGTTTGAATACTTTGTAAACACTCCCTAATCATGTAAACATGTAAACAGTTGAAGATAAAGACAAAACCAAGTAGTTCGGTGGTTGCAGGACAATTTTGGCCTCCCACCTACCCAAACTATCCTCTAATCAGTTGTCAAGGTTGAAGGCAGGCTTCTAAAGGCCTTGAACATGTTCATTGATGCACGTATGAAGTTTTGGAGAAGAATAAACAAAGAGAATCTAGTTTTCTATTTTTTTTCCTGAGTTTGTACGTTGTTCCACCCCGTGCCCTATCACTGTACGGCATAGTTACAAAATCTCTTGATGTTGGATGGATAGAGGTATGAATTAGGAATAATTTGAAGTTGGTTTGGGCTTTTGAAACTATTTTATTGTAGAGATTTAATTGTTCTTCTGAAACTTGGTAGTTAAATCCTACCTTAGGGTTTTTGATAGAAACTATGTGTTTTCACTCCATTCCATTGGCTTGACTCCATCTCAATCAGTGGAATGGACTTGTTGATGTTTGTTTTAGTCTATTACGAAGGATTTCAGGGCAGAGAGTTGGATTTGAAGGAGTTTGCTTGAAGTAACCTAACAAAACCATGTGTTAGGTGTCAAGAAGAGGAACAACATAGTCTATATTTGCCATAGTCAACTGTGAGACCCAAAAACCCATGAAATCATTAGTTTTGCCATGTCATTGATATGTACAAATAATTCAAAAAGTTCTATGACCTCATTCAAGGGTACTTGCTTTGTATTTTAGGGCTAACTGGGGCTCTTTGCACTAGGTTTGTCCTATTCAAAGTACCACATGTTCCAAAACAACCCATAGCAAGTTCTTAGTATGTTGTTAGACTTCCAAAAGGGTATCTCAAACAATGTTGATCTAGTTTTGAAAGTGCCTGGATTGCAAGAAATCTTCTGACAGACCAAGAAATAGGGCTAGAAGGAGTTGGGGCAGCCTATGAAGAAAGTGTCATGTGTGAAGTCCCAAGACCCCATGGGATGGTTTGTCTAGTGTATTCAAGGTGTCAATAAACCCTCCAAATGTCTGCCTCCAAGAAATTTGTTGGTTTGTTTCAAATATCCAGTAAGCCTTTGGTTTAGGACTGTCAAACTTCATTAAAACTACCTATCTTCCCTTGTCCTCTACATCATATTGGTATCAGAGCCATTGTTTGATCAGTAAAGGGAAAGGAAGTAGTTGGGTCCATAAATCATCTTGAAAAACCAAGATGCCTCCAAAAGGTGGGTTGGTGATAGCCAGGAGAATGAAGGCCTTAGAAGAGGAGATGGAGGCCTTGAAGGCTAGAGAGAAAAGGAGAGAAAGAGAGGAAGAAGGAGACAGTGATCCTGATCAAGAAGAAGAAGGTGAAGAAGGGGAATCTCCAGAGCGAGAGGAAGAGTTACCCCCTGATGAGAGAAGATTTCTCAATGCCTTGAAATCTATGAAAGGAGAAGCCTCTAATGTGAGGATGGACCTGCCAATGTATGGAGGGAAGATGGATGCTGAGGAGTTGATAGAATGGATTGATGCCTTGAATAATTATTTTGAATACAAGGAAGTGGCAGAGGGCAAGAAGGTGAAGTTTGTAAAAAAAAATTGAAGGGGTCAGCTTTGACATGGTGGAACTACACCCAAGGAGAAAAAGTTAAAATGGGCAAGTCTATGATCCATTCATGGGAAAGGATGATGAACAAACTAAAGGCCCAATTCCTACCTGCTGACTATGAGGTTCAGATTTACAAGAAGATGCAAAATTTGAAACAAAAAGATATGGATGTGGCTGCATATACCGAGGAGTTTCACAAACTCAACTTAAGAGCTGGACAAGAGGAAAGTGAAAAGAAGCAGGTGGCCAGATACTTTAATGGATTAAGGTATAATATCCAAGATGAAATCAGTCTTCTTACCTCTAACACAGTAGATGAGTGTTTTCAAGTTGCCTTGAGGGTAGAAGAGAAGTTGAAAAGAAGAGGTGATTAGCAAAATAGGGGTAGAGGGGGAAGAAATTTTAGGGGTAGAGGAAGTTTTGGCGGAAGAAATCAGTTTCAAAGAAGTCAAGGTGAGTCTAGCCCACAAGAGCAAAGTGGAGACTCAGGTTCAAGAGGAGGCTTTAGAGGAAGGAGACCCAATGGAAGGGGTAGATTTGGTGGACCAGGTAGAGGTCCTAGTGTCTTCACAGGGAGATGCTTCAATTGCAACCAAGTGGGACACCCAGCCTTCAAATGCCCTGAGAAACAAGCCTCAAGCTCTCATGGAGGAGAGAGAAGGAACTAGTTGATTCAAGAGCATGATTACCAAAGTGTCAATTCCCTAATTGGAAGTGCAGCCCCAGTTCATGATGGAGAAAGCTTGATGATCAGGACCATGTTGAAGGTGCCTCAAACAAAAGAACTCCCTCAAAGGAAGACACTGTTTAGAACCACATGCAAGGCCTATGGTAAGATATGCAAGGTAATTGTTGATTTAGGTTCTACTAAAAATTTGGTTTCTATAGAGATGATAGACAAATTGAAATTGAAAAGACTACCTCATGCTAACCCCTACAAGGTGTCATGGTTGAATAAGAGTCAGCAAGTCTTAGTGGATGAACAATCTTGGGTAGAGTTTGAGATAGGGGAGTATAGGGACAAGATATTGTGTGATATAATCCCCATGGATGCTTGTCATTTGCTGTTAGGGCATCCTTGGCAGTATGATGTGCAGTCCCAACATGATGGGAAGTCAAATTCTTTCATCATAACCAAGAATGGCAGGAAGTATAAGATGGATCCTTTGCTAGATGAGAGTGTGGATAAGAATATTGGGTCAAGTGTCATGATAGTAAGTGGGAGAGAGTTTCTTAACACCCTAAAGGAGGAAGGAACCCAAGGGTATGCTCTGATTTTGAAGCCTAAAAATAGTCCTGATTTGCATAGTCACGGTGAGGAAGAAGTCCCCAAGGAGGTGCAATAGTTGTTGGACAAATACAAGGGTATCATGGTAGAGGAGATGCCTAATACATTGCCACCTATTAGGGACATAAGCCATCAGATTGAATTCATACCAGGGTCTACATTGCCAAACAAAGCAACCTACAAGATGACACCATCTCAAAATGAAGAAATTACCAAGCAAGTGCAAGAGTTGTTGGATAAGGGTTTGGTGAGAAAGAGTCTTAGCCCATGTGCTGTCCCAACAGTCCGAGCTCCTAAAAAGGATGGTAAATGGAGAATTTGTATGGATTTTAGGGTAATCAATAAGATTACCATAAGATATAGGTTCCCTATGCCTAGGATTGAAGATCTAATGGACTATTTGGGAGGGGCTTGTTATTACTCCAAGATTGATCTCAAAAGTGGGTATCATCAAATCAGGATAAGGCAAGGAGATGAATGGAAGACTGCCTTCAAGACAAATGAGGGTCTCTATGAGTGGTTGGTGATACCATTTGGCCTATCCAATGCTCCAAGTACATTCATGCACCTCATGAATGAGGTATTGAAAGATTTCATTGGCAAATTTGTTGTGGTATATCTTGATGATATTCTTGTGTTTAGCAGGATAAAGGAAGAGCATTTGGAGCACTTGAACCTGGTTTTGAAGAAGTTCCATGATGAGAAGTTGATGATCAATATGGAGAAGAGTGTCTTCATGAAGGAAGAACTTGTCTACCTTGGTTTTGTGATCTCCAAGGGTAATTTGAAGATCGATCCAGCAAAGTTGGAGGCTATTTTGTCATGGCCAACACCCAAGGCAGTGGGTGATATGAGAAGCTTTCATGGATTGGCAACATTTTATAGGAAATTCATCAAAGGTTTCAGTCACATATGTGCACCCATTCTAGATACCATCAAAGCGGGATAAAAATGTAAGTTTTCTTAGACCAAGGCAGCTGATGAATCATTTAAAATTCTAAAAAAGAAGGTAGCACAACAACCTATTCTCATTTTGCGTGATTTTAATAAGTTGTTCACGGTGGAATGTGATGCTAGTAACCTTACTATAGGGGTTGTCTTGAGTCAAGAGGGCAAACCAGTTGCTTTATTTAGTGAGAAACTAAATGATGCTAAGAGAAATTATTCTACCTATGACTTGGAGTTGTATGCAATGGTACAAGCCTTGAAGAAATGGAGGCATTATCTTTTGCCTAAAGAATTCCTTGTTTACACTGACAATCATGTTGTTAGTTTTCTAAATTCATAGGAGAAACTCAGTCACAAGCATATGAAATGGGTTGAACAACTTCAAGTCTACACATTTTCCATCAAGCACAAGAAGGGGTAGGCCAATAAAGTGGCGGATGCATTGAGTAGAAGGGTGTGCATGGTTCAAGAAATTCAGTTGCAAAGTGTGGGAATTGATTCCCTCAAACAAATGTACAAGGATGATGAGGATTTCAAGGAGGTATATGAAGTTTGCTCTCAATTTTCAGACTCCTATCATACTGATTTTTCTGAGTTTTTGTTGCAGCAGGGGTTATTGTTCAAAGGCAGCCAATTGTGTGTTCCTAGGTGTTCCATGAGGGAGAACATCATAAAGAAGAAACATTGTGGTAGTCTAGGAGGCCACTTTGGGCTAGATAAAACACTTGAACATGTGAAGAGATTCTATTTTTGGCCAAAATTGCAATCAGATGTTAGAAAGTTTGTGGAAGGTTGTAGCATATGCCAAAGGGCTAAGGGAACATCATCTAATGCTGGTCTATATTAGCCACTTCCTATTCCTCATAGGCCATGTGAGAGCATTAGCATGGATTTTGTTTTGGGTCTTCCTAGGACTCAAAGAGGTTTTGATAGCATTTTTGTTGTGGTGGATAGGTTTAGTAAGATGGCTCACTTTTTTCCATGTAAATGCACTAATGATGCTTCCCATATTGCTAGTTTGTTCTTCAAAGAAATTGTTAGGATACACGGTTTTCCTCTCAACATTGTGACTGACAGGGATTCAAAGTTTGTGGGCCACTTTTGGCATACTTTGTGGAAAAAGTTGGGCACTCAATTGTCCTTCACTTCAGCCTATCACCCTCAGACTGATGGCCAAACTGAGGTGGTGAATAGGTCCTTTGGAAATCTTCTTAGATGTCTTACAAAGCAGCATGGACAATCATGGGATATGATCATCCCTCAAGCAGAGTTTGCCTATAATGATTCCACTAATAGAAGCACAGGGAGAAGTCCATTTAAAGTTGTCTATGGGATTCATCCAAGAGGGATTCTAGAACTAAGAGATCTACATGGATTAGAGAGAAAGAGTGCTCAGGGAGAAGACTTTGCAGTGACCATGAAGGACATCCATGATAGAGTAAGAGAGACTCTCCAAAAGAACACAGAAAAGTACAAGGAGAAAGAAAATGAGAGGAAGAGAGATGTGCAGTACAAGGTAGGAGACTTGGTGATGGCACACATGAAGAAAGAAAGACTTCCAAAGGGACAGCCAACAAAACTCCTCATGACGAAGATTGTTCCTTGCCAGATTGTGTACAAGTTTGGTCCTAATGCCTATGAGATTGAACTTCCTCAAGGATTGGCTATATCTCCCATCTTCAATGTTTCAGATTTATTTCCCTACAAAGGTGATAATGCTGTAGGTCCAGATGCAAGTTTGGCAACACAAGAGGATGAATAATGGATTAAGGACCTACCACCTAGCCAACCATTGAAGTTGGAAAGCATATTGGACACCAAGGTGCTCAAGAAGACTAGAAAGAAGACCTATAAAGAGTACCTTTTCAAATGGAGTGGCCTACCTACTGAAGATGCCACTTGGATGAGTGAAGAAGACATTTTGAAGCATGGGACCACTGTTACTAATCTGGTTCCTCAAGGGACTTGAGTTCTTTCCCACCTCGGGAGTATGGTATAGGGGCACCCATAGGTCTAGAAGGCCTATTCAAATCTTTTCTTATCATGTTGTTCAATAAGGTCTTGAAGACCATCTTGATGCATTGTAATAAGGTTGAAGACCTTTTCAAGTTGATGTCATTGTAAACACACTACTTGATAGGGACAGTCATAGGAGTCTTATGATTTGATAGCCAATCATGGCATATAGGAAACACATCAAGGAGTTTGAATGCCTTGTCAAAGGCTCACCAATGTTGAAAAAGGAGTTTGAGTACTTTGTAAACACTCCCTAATCATGTAAACATGTAAACAGTTGTAGATAAAGACAAAACCAGACAGTTCGGTTGTTGCAGGATAGTTTTGGCCTCCCACCGACCCAAACTGCCCTCTAATCAGTTGTCAAGGTCGAAGGAAGGCTTCTAAAGGCCTTGAACATGTTCATTAATGCACATATGAAGCTTTGGAGAAGAATAAACAAAGAGAATATAGTTTTCTATTTTTTTTCCTGAGTTTGTACGTTGTTCCAACCTGTGCCCTGTCACTATATGACATAGTTACAAAATCTCTTGATGTTGGATGGATAGAGGTATGAGTTAGGAATAATTTGAAGTTGGTTTGGGCTTTTGAAACTATTGTATTGTAGAGATTTAATTGTTCTTCTAAAACTTGGTAGTTAAACCCTACCTTAGGGTTTTTGACAGAAACTATGTGTTTTCACTCCATTCCACTGGCTTGAATCCATCTCAATCAGTGGAATGGACTTGTTGATGTTTGTTTTAGTTTGTTATGAAGGATTTCAGGGCAAAGAGTTGGATTTGAAGGAGTTTGCTTGAAGTAACCTAACAAAACCATGTGTTAGGTGTCAAGAAGAGGAACAACATAGTCTATATTTGCCACAGTCGACTGTGAGACCCAAAAACCCATGAAATCCTTAGTTTTTCCATGTCATTGATGTGTCTAAATAATTCAGAAAGTTCTGTGACCTCATTCAAGGGTACTTGCTTTGTATTTTAGGGCTAATTGAGGCTCTTTGCACTAGGTCTATCCTATTGAAAGTACCACATGTTCCAAAACAACCCATAGCAAGTTCTTAGTATGTTGTTAGGCTTCTAAAAGGGTATCTCAAACAATGTTGAGCTAGTTTTGAAAGTGCCTGGATTGAAAGAAATTTTCTAACAAACCAAGAAATAGAGCTAGAAGGAGTTGGGGCAGCCTATGAAGAAAGTGTCATGTGTGAAGTCCCAAGACCCCATGGGATGGTTTGTCTAGTGTATTCAAGGTGTCAATAAACCCTCCAAATGTCTGCCTCCAAGAAATTTGTTGGTTTGTTTCCAATATCAAGTAAGCCTTTGGTTTAGGATTGTCAAACTTCCTTAAAACTACCTATCTTCCCTTGTCCTCTACATCATATAGGATTCTGCATCTTCCTGTTCAGGGAGAGTTGGTAGAGTATGATCTGCAATGCGATGCAGGATTGGCAGTGTGCAAACACGTGTTTGACAACCCAGAGATTGATGAGCAAGTGATTTCATGTCAGGACATACATGATAGTTATGACTACTTCTCAGGGATAGTGGCAAGATTGATCGGGGGCGTGGTATGCCCTGACAGGAGATCGCATGGGTTCGTGATTGGCTGGGGGAGAGTTATGGAGAGGATGATTACCGACAGGACTCCATACTCATGGGGGGTGTGTGTGCTTGCACAACTATAAAGGGATATGCACCAGGTTGTATATCACAGAGGGGCCAGCTTGTTGGCAGTTGTTTCCCTATTGTAGTTTTGGTTGTGGGAGCATATAGTGATTACGCCACTGATATGCATCTTTCACAGGCAGAGAGGTGAGCCTTACAACTATGGATATGTAGGCATGATTTCCCAGCATAAGCTAGGAAAGTTGGAGTACTGGCGACATGCATTGGATAATGTAGATGTAGTGATCTGGCGTCCCTACATAGATTGTGAGCCTTGGGATGATGAGGATTCTGAGCTCCCGTACTGTTTCTAGACATGGTGGCTCATCGAGAGGATGTGATACATACTTGAGCATCAGATTGTTACTAGGGTGCAGAGGCAGTTTGGCAGAGTACATGACAGGCCATAGGGGCAGGCTCTATTTGCGAGGACCCATACAGAGAGGTTGAGGTGGGGTCCAGTGGCATCTTACGAGGAGGCGCTAGCAGACTTTTGGTAGATCCCCTATGCAGCTTCGACGATGAGGAGAGAGATAGTAGACGCGGGGATGACTGCAAATTATGAGGAGTGGTTTGCCGCTCATCCATTTCCTAGATATTTAGGACCTGGAAAGCTGGTTCCTTGCATAGATGAGGAGGATTCAGATGATGAGGATGGGAGGGAAGGAGGAGGGGGAGGAGGAGATGGAGGTAGACTGAGGTAGAGGAGGAGGTCTAGGGAGGGACCTTCAGGACAACAGCAAGTTGCGCAGCTGCAGGTTGGACAGCCGTAGGTTGTAGAGCAGGTGGCACAACAGAGACAAATGTCGCCACCATAGTAGGTGGCCCAACAACAGGTGCCCCTGCAGCAGGTTCAGGGATAGGGACAGCAAGTTCCGCAGCCTGACTTATAGCAGCAAGCTATTACTGTGCTACAGGGTTAGGTGAGGTAGCTGAGGGCACATCTCAGAGCAGCAGAGTCTCAGAGAGAGACAGATGTAGGACGCATGTCAGAGCTCTCTAGAGAGAGAGACTCAGCCTTGGTGAGGGTACAGGCTATCAGAGTAGAGAGAGACGTGGCAGTGGTAGCCCTAGGCACAGATGGTACTACCAGCTTTCTAGTCACATAGGTGCAGCAGGTACATACATAGCTTGTACAGGTGCAAGCACAGCTGGCACAGGTACAGGGGCAGCTGACACAGGTATAGGGTGAGCTTGCCAGAGTGCAGGTTCAGACGTAATATTATCAGGGGCTATATCATGGTGCCGTACCAGCAGAGTAGAGGGCACCTAGCTACAGGAGCCAGTCTGTGGTAGGTACACCATAGAGAGCAGAGGGGTCATGGTCAGGAGCCTTTGTGATGGGTCCACAATAGCCTGGGGCTAGCAGAGGAGGGGATGGAGAGGGCAGTCCTAGGAGTAGTGGCCCACAGCAGTAGGGCTAGCCTATAGTTGTATTTGTACCAGATTTTGACTTTATGTATACATGTTTTGATGGCTCAGATAGCCTGATATGTATACACTTGAGACATGTATCATTATTTTTGAGATGTATACATTTTATGACTTTGACTTAGAGATGGACTGTGATATTGTACATTTGGACATGTGTTACGTTATATTGATATGATGATGCAGCTTATGTGTTCTATATGCAATTGTTTTATGCTATATGTTATGGATGCATTCTATTTTTTGATGTTTCACATGTGATGCATACTTTTATGATGTTTTATATTATGCTATATGATGTTATCTAATGTAGATGTAGATGTTTATATGATGCTATGTGATGTTATCTAATGCAGACTTAGATGTTTATTTGTACGTTCTAATATACAAAAAAGTGTTATGCTATCTATATGATGATGCAATTCATGAGATGATCTATATGTTCTTTTTCTATTTTTTTTATTTTTCTTTTATGAATGATATGCTAATGCAAATGTACCTAGATGACCCGATGTATCTATTATGTATGCAAATGATATAATCATGTTAATGACTATCTCATGTGATATGATATGTAATTTATGCTATGTTATTGTTATGTCCAAATGTACTCAATCGACACAGAAATGACACAATGATAAATAGAGGACTGACTGATGGAAGAAACTCAAGCTTGTTACTCTACAGATATGAGATCTTTATTGCACAGGATATGGATTCTTTGTGAATTCTTTTGGTTATGAATGGATGTGAATGGTTTTTGCCATCTTGATATTGCAAGTATTTTGAAGTACTGATTTCATCATTGGGTGATTTGTTTTGGTACTTTTTCCAAATGTTGTAAGTTAATACAAGCATCTAGGTATAATTAAACTGAGATGACCTAAGTATTACTTACATGGATTTTGATATAGCAAGTTAATACAAGCATCTAGTCAAAATTGAATCTAGATGACCTGAGTATTTCTTATGTTTCAACAGACAAGGATTGCCCCTTTTCATGTTGAGACCTTTGAAGTCCTCGATGATCTTTTGTCGATCATGTCTTTAGACAAAAGTCATCACATTACTAAAGATTAATCCACAAACAATAGACAAAGAAAATGATTATGTCCCCATCATAGCATCTCTAGCTTTTGGCATCCTTGAGTAGCATAGAAAGACATAACAAAAAATCTAGACTCTCTAACATAACTTGATCACAAAACATTCTTGTATTAGATGTGCTTTCTTGCTATAGTATAGATAAAATCAATTTGATATGTTTTTGGTTTTTGTTTTTCTTTGGATAAGTTGATGTTTTTGCACCAAGATGTTTGGTTTGGAAGCACACTTTGTTGCGCGCACGCTTGTCTTAGTGAAAGGTGTCCTCTTAGAGTATGTGGCATTCAAGGATCCAATTCTATAACCCGGTCAAGGACTTGCCCCCAGTCAGATAAAGGATCAACTTATTATGGATGAAATGACAAACATAGACGAAGAGATGGGCCCTAAAGGACTGACCTAGTGCCTTGGGGGTGCATTGCTAAATGGCCTTGCCTACATGACGACACAGAGGCAACGTAGTTCGGGGAGAAATTGGTGGACCTAAGACCTAGGCGATAGGAAATGGTATGGACCTAGATGGAAAGAAGGACAAATGGCATGTAATGGAATGGATAAGAAGCGGAGCCTTGGGGGCGCATTGATAATGGCCTTGCCTATGTGATAACTCAGAGGTGACGTAGTTCGACAATGGTTCAAATGGATTGACTCAAGACGAATGAACTTGATGGACGCAACTCTGGATAGGCAGTCCGACGGTAGAAAGTGACAACGATGAGTGGACAACAAGCCATGGTAGGTACACAGATGTGAGCAGGTGGACACTTGGTTGGGAGGTATGAATGAGGAACAAGGTTGAAAAAGATGGAGAAGGCAATTTACCACAAGGAGCACTTGTTTGCCAGGTTTTCACCACTTGCTTTTATTTGCACAAAAGCTAAAAGTACACATGACGCCTGTTTGCCAGGTTTTCACAACTTGCTTTTATTTGCACAAAAGCTAAAAGTACACATGATGCCTGTTTGCCAGGTTTTCATCATGGTACCTATCCAAGGTGCCTGTTTGCCAGGTTTTCACTAGAGGACAATTTTTTTTGCCATTTTTTTCATTTTTTGATTTTTTTTTGCTATTTCTAGACTCCTTGCATTGGAGTTTAAGTGTAGAACTTGCAAAGGTGCATGCTATTGATGGGATCAGCAAACAATTCACCTTCTGATGTTGCCAATTGATAAGCACTTGACCCATAGGCAACAACGATAACATAGGGAGCCAACTAGTTGGGTTCAAACTTGCCTTTCTTTTCCCGATCCTGCTGATTCCTGGGATTTTCTCTAAGCACTAGATCACCAACATTGAACATCCTTTGATGGAATCTATGGTTATAACTTCAGGACATCCTTTGCTGATAAGCCTTGAGATGGTTAAAATCCTATTGTCTTCTTTCTTCTAGCAGCTCCAACTCTTGAAGTCTGGCTACTCGGTATTCTTCATCTGTTATGAGGCCTTTTAACGATACTTGCAAGGATGGGATCTTGACTTCAATGGGAAAGATTGCTTCAGATCCGTAGACCAAGGAGTATGGTGTTGCACCTGTGGGTTTGCAGATAGTTGTACAGTAGGCCCACAACGTGGGATTCAATTAGACGTGCCAGTCACAACCGTCATCATTGACAGTCTTTTTTAGGATTTTTAAGATGGTTTTATTTGATGCCTCCGCCTGGCCATTGCCTTGGGGGTAATATGGGGTGGAAAAGCAATGTTGGATATGGAATTTGTCGCATAGTTCTTTGACATCTTGGTTTTTGAATGGTCATTCATTATCAGTGATAATGGATAAAGGGATACCATAGCAACAAATGATATAGTTCAGGATAAAGGAGGCAATCTGTTTGCCTGTGATATTGGCGAGGGGTACTGCTTCAATCCACTTCGTAAAGTACTCAGTGGTGGTGATTATGAATTTATGGCCACTGGAAGATGGAGGGTGTATCTTGCCCACTAAGTCGAGTCCCCACTGACAGAAAGGCCAAGGAGTCGATAAAGGCTGCAACTCCTGCACTGGTGCATGTATTAGGTTCCAATGGACTTGGCATTTCTCGCACTTCTTTAGAAAATGATAGGAATCCTTTTCCATTGTTGGCCAGTAATATCCCATGCATATGAGTTTCTTGGCTAGGGTAGGACCACTAAAGTGGGTCCTGCATATACCGTCGTGTACTTCACTCAGGGTAGTTTGATGTTCCTCACTATCGAGACACCTAAGGAGAGTACCATCGAGACCGCGTCAGTATAATGTATTGGTGATAAGAGCATAACGAGATGCTTGATGAATAGAGGTTCATTGTTGGTTACTTGAGAGATCCGGGGGCAGGGTATTATCTTTGAGATAGGCAAATACTTTTCTATATAGGGGAGAATCAGATCCTTCAATGTGGCAAATGATATGAGATTCGGGAGAGTTGTATGCAGGATGGGAGACTAGCTCTACCAAGAACTCATAACGTGATTGGTTGCTAGGGATGTCGAGGAGAGAAGCGATCGTTGCCATGGTGTTAGCTGCTTTGTTCTCTATCCTTGGTATTTGTTCAAAAGAGATCTCAACAAAGTATTCCTTGAAGTCTTCTACCATTTGCTTGTAGGGTATTAACTTCTCATCCTTTGTATATTGTCATCGTTCACTTGGTTGATAACTAACTGTGAGTTGCCATATACTTGAAGCTCTGTAATGTTCCATTTAACTACCTACTTGATGCCGATGACCAGGGCTTCATACTCTGCACATTGTTGGTACAAGGAAAAAGCAGTCTGTATGACTTTGGGATGGTGTTACCCTGAGGTGTGACCAATAAGATACCTGCCCCCGATCCATGTTGTGTGTAGGAGCCATCAAAGTATAGTTTCCAGGTTGTTGTTGTTGTATGAAAGATGAAGTCATTTGGAAATTCAAAATTCAAAGGATTATCATTTGTTAAAGGTGCCTCTGCCAGTTGATCTGCAAGCACTTGCCCCTTTATTACACGCCTGTCTACATATTCAATGTCAAACTCACTGAGAAGCATAACCCATTTGGACAATCTACCTATAAGAGCAGCCTTGTTGAGCAAATATTTGACTGGATCAATTTTTGCTACTGGCTTGATGGAATGAGATAGCATGTAATGTCTCCATTTTTGTGAAGCGAAGACTACCGCGAGGCATGCTCTTTCAATTGGCGTGTATTGTAACTCATAGCCAACTAATGTTCTGCTGATGTAATATATTTCTTGTTCTATCCCTTCATGATTTTGCTGTGCAAGGAGAGCTCCCAGAGCTGTTGGTGTGGCAGAGATATAAAGTAATAGAGGTTTACCCTGGATGGGTGGCATCAGTACCAGTGGGTTCATGAGATACTCTTTCAACTGTTGAAATGCCTGTTCACATGAATCGGTCCACTCGAAAGGAATATTCTTATGTAGGAGGTGCATGAATGGGTGGCACTTGTCTGCCAATTGAGAAATGAACCTTCTAATAGATTGTAGTTTACCCTGTAAAGACCTTAGTTGACTAATATTTTTGGGTGGTGGCATTTCCCTGATAGCCTTTACCTTAGATGGGTCTACTTCAATTCCATTTCCTGATATGATGTACCCTAGGAGCTTGCCAGATGTGACTCTAAATATGCATTTCTTTGGATTGAGGAGCACATTGAACTGCTCCAATCTTGTGAAGATTTTATCTAACACTACCAGGTATCCTTCTCTTGTGAATGATTTGGCCAATATGTCATCCACATAATCTTCCATAATGGTGTGCATCATGTCATGAAAGATTGTGGTCATAGCTCTCTGATATGTTGCCCCTGCATTTTTCAATCCAAACAACATGACACACCAACAATAGGTGCCCCATGGGCATGTGAATGTGGTCTTGTGTTGGTCCTCAGGTGTAATTTTGATCTGGTTATATCCCAAGAAACCATCCATTAGTGACAACATAGAGTGTCCTACCGTGAGATCCACAATGATGTCTATGTTTGGCAGCGGGAAATAATCTTTTGGGCAAGCTTTATTGAGGTCTCTGAAGTCATTGCACAACCAAAATCTCCCATCTGGTTTGGCGACAAGCACGATGTTGGAGATCCATTCAGGATAGTCTATTGGTCTGATGAACCCAACATCTAGCAACTTCTTCAGTTCTTCTTTTACCATGAGGGCAACCTGCAAGTGCATCTTTCTAAGTTTCTGCTTAACTGGTTTAGCTCCTGGAGCTAAGGATAAGTGATGCATAATGAGATTCGGATCTAACCCCGACATGTCCGCATATGACCAAGCAAAGTTTATTTGTTTCCTTTTGAAGAATTTCGTGAACTTTGGTTTCTCCTGTGTAGTTAAAGATTGTGCCATGTGTATCATCCTTGGATTATCACCCATGCTGACATTGATCTGCTCTGCTGGTTCTATCAAGATCGACGATCTCTCCTAATGCGTTAGATTGGGGAGAGGGTCAAGCCTTCCCTTCAGTGCCTCAGAGAGGTTTTCACCGTTGGATACGTCTTTCATATTTTTACTATTTTCATGACCTAATACTGCCGCAGAGTGGTTTTCACCATTAGATCTATTTTTTATTTTTACATTTTTGAGACTGAAAGGCTTGGCACTCTCTCCAAAATAGGCCTTGTCATTGAGTTCTATGGCATAGCCAACCCTATGATCCCCTGCGGGTATATGTTTCCTAAGCTCTAGAAAGTCTATGATGGCTTCATCATTTTGGAAAGTATCTAGCTCAAGGGTAATATCTTGGAGGTCCCAATCTATGAGTTCCAGATATACCAGTGGTAGAGGGTCATTTGGTTCATTTCCTTCTAGGACATTGATGGTCAAGATTGAGGAGTTAAGATGGTCATTATAAGCATTGACAATGCCTGCGATGGTACTCTCCACTAGTTGATCTGTCAAGTTTGGTATCATTCCTTCCTCTCAAATTTCACTATCCTTATTGTGCGGGTTGAACTCTAACGGTCTAGCCCTTGGACTTAGTCCCTCATTAGTTGCATGGGTAGTGACATACTTGTGGACCACATCAATATCTTTTTCATCACAAGATAGTTCAGAGAGACTATCCCATTCATACTCATTGGAGTTTGTCTCACTCCATCCTTGTAGTTGGTGAATTTGATCTACTATGTTAGTAGCAAATGTTTCTAGTTGTTTGTTTTTATGCTTGTCTGATCCCTTGATCTGTACTTTTCCAGTGTAGCCTAGCCCTGTAGTGTCACGGGTTGTTAATGTAAGTGGTTGGATAGGTTCAGTGATACCTTCCTTTCTCAATCCGATGGGACCATGACCTTCATACCCCATTCTTTGTAGTATTGAGAATCCTTGACCATACTGTGCAGTTTGTACTATGGAGTGATGGTCTTGTTGTTGGGATAGATGTTCTTCATCTTTATACAACCATTGCAGAATGTCTTTTTCATCACTCTCATCTTCGAGGCTTCCCCATTTGAAAAATGGACCTTTAGTATTTGCTATTTCTTTGGGCTTGCTCATGAAAGGTTTTCCATAGGATCTAGGGGAGATAGGGAGCTGTGATAAACAAAAGGATTGCGCAATTGTATACTCACCTAGGCCTTTGTCTTTGACCTTGAAGTTGGTCTGGGGCGCTTTCGATGTGGAAGGGAACGAAGTTGGGTTGACATGGGATGAATATGAGGTAGAGGCATGGTTATGGGGAATCACAACTTCAGGTTTAGAGTGCATGGTGTTACAGTATTGAAACGGATTAGAGTCACCTTGGATGGTGATTTCTTGACCTTCAAATGGGAACTTTATACATTGGTGATAGGTTGAAGGTACTTCCTTCATAGCATGTATCCAAGGTCTCCCAAGGAGAATGTTATATGCAAGCTCCATATCAAGGACTTGACACACATCTTTTGCTACAAGTCCCACTCTAATAGGTAAAACAAACACTCCTTTTGAAGTTCTTTCCTCTTCATCATAGGCTTTGATGGTGATTTTCCTTTTTGGATTGATAGCTTTCTCTGAAAACCCCAATGCAAGGATTAGCTTTAAAGTGCAAATATTTAAACTGGCCCTCCATCAATTAGAACCCTCTTGATTTTGTGTTTGTGGATGAAGGCTTCAATGTGTAGAGAGGCATTATGAGGTTGAGTGGGAGACATATCACCCTTTTCAGTGAATGATAGGGAGTGAGGTGTGGTGATGTTACCTACCATGGTCTAGAATTTCTCTTCAGCGAGGTTTGTTGGCATAGTGCCTTCAGAAAGAGCTTGGTCCAGTATGGCTCTATGAGATGGGGACAAACGCAATAGTTCCAAGATGGAGATATGTGCAGGAGTTTTGTGAAGTTGATCCAGGACACTATACTGATTGGACAAAGAGGACGACTTGGATGGGACCCCCTTAAGAGTAACTTTTCCACTGCGAGTGGTCACTTTACAATCAGGAGTATTATTTAGGGTATTGACGTGTGACTCACTTTCTGAAATGTTGTTAACCACATAGTAAAATCCAACGTTAGTATAATTGGCATTATTATTTCCACTGTTGTTTTGTTTGGAACCCCCGCCCTGTTCATAATTGGGAAGTGGATCCTTGAATGCCAAGTGATCAGCGTTAGAGGCATGTCCTTCGAGGGACACCTTTTTCTGGTCCAACAAGTCTTGAATTGTATGCTTGAGTGCTATACAATCATTTGTTTTGTGTCCCTTGTTCCGGTGAAACTCGCAAAAGTCGTCGTCATTCCACCAAGGAGGTTTGACCTTTGGTTCATAATCCCTCGCAACCAGAAGCGTTATGAGTTGACCTGCTAGAAGCTTGCGTAGGTTGATTTCTAATAATTCTCCTAGAGGTGTGATTTTTCTCCTAGGTTGATAGTTTGTAAACCGTGATTCAGTGTTTCACGGTTTGTTTTGTTGGGGATTGTTTTGTGGGCTTGTTAAAGTGAAAATTGGTTGTTTTTGTGCCACAGTTTTGGCATCCACTACCCCATCATTCACAACATTTTTGTTCTTGGTCCAGAAGCGTGGTTTTTTCATGTTGGTATTTGTACTTGGAGTGTCTTTATACAATTTGATTTGTCCCTTCGCTACCAACGCCTTCTCAATGATCAAACCCATCTCAATGACCTTACTAAAGGAAGAAGGACATTGTATCTGGATTTGGTAGCTAAGGTCAGCGTGGAGGTTATGGATGAACATTTCTAGCATTTGTTTTTTAAGTATTTGGTGTGGACATTTGCTCGCCAATTGTCTCCATCTTTGTAAGAAAGTGGCGAATGATTCTCCACCTTTTTGTTTGGTGTTACAAAGATCTAAAATTGAGATGTCATGCTCAATATTATAGGAGAAGTGTAGGATGAATTTGTCCATGAGTTCGTTGAATGTTCTAATGCCAGGGAGTAGTCTAGAGAACCACTGCAATGCTTGTCCTCCCAAGCTTCTAGGAAACAATCGCACTAGGTACGTGTCATTATGGGTGACTTCTATGCATGTTGCAATAAACTCTCTAATGTGGTCTCTTGGATCACCTTTTCCTCGATATTTGTCAAATTTGGGAACCTCAAATTTAGAGGGAAAAGGTATCATGACCAATGACTTATCAAAAGGATATGGTGAAATATCCTCTAGAGAGTAATGTTTCGTTGATGTGCCAGTTTACATGTCTGTCAACTATTGTTGTAAGGCTTGGATTTGTTGGGTTATTAAGCCTAAAGCATTGATAGTCAATGGTTGCTTTCCCTTTGTATGATGTTCTTTCTTCTCGCGTACTATCCTCAGGGATTCTTTCTTCTTTAGTTTCTCTTAATGTGTTGATATCAAAATCCTTAGGTAGTTTTGCTCCTTGGCTAGCTAGGTAAAGAAAGAATCTAGAAGGGTCTTGGGTGAGCACCTTATCCATCAGTCATTGGAATCTTTGATCTTGTTGAGTTTGTAGAAGCTCTTCCTGAGTAATCTCCTCATCACTGTCATGAGGGGTGGAGACAATTTTTTTAGAGGTGCCTACCATTTCTAATTGCTTTTGGTGTTGAGATCTTGTTAGGACCATGCAAATGTGAGTTTTGGATGGGGTGATGTTGAAGTGAAAAACTTGTGATGGCGAGGTTTTTTGAACAAGGGAAATCTTAGACCAATTATGCCAAACGAGATGGTGTATGCAAAACGATAGTCGAAGTAAGGATGTTGATATCTGATTACTTGATGTTGACTAGTTTTGCACAAGCCCCTAGAGAAGTTTTGAAGAATGATAAATCCTTGATTGTGGATATTTTCTAGGTTTGTTTGAGATGGAATTGATCAAGAATTCGCTTTGCCCTAACTTGGTTTTGATACTTGGTATGCTTGTTGATTTTGGGAACTTTTGTGAAATGTTATGGAAGTGGACAGAAAAAGTGTTTGCACGGTAAAAACTGATCTCAAAATTTGGACAACAATTGAAATGGGTACTCAGAAGTGGCAAAATTTTACTCTCAAAAGGTGCTGAGATGCTCTCTGTTTTGCATGCGTAGGAATCAAATGCTCAGAAACAGAGGGCAAAAGCGCAACAAGTCAGAATAAAAGCGCAATACTGGCAAATTTTAAAAGCGCAGTAATAGATACCAGATGCACCAAAAGTCAATTCAGAAGTGTAGAAAGTCTAAGTAGATGTGCAGGTTCAGAAGTTAAATGCGCAGTTCTGGTTTTCTGAATGTTTTTGCTAAGTTTTTCAACACGTTTTTCAATTTTTTGTTTTTTTTGGTTGCAGGTTGGTCTTTTGATTTTGATTTTATCAATTATAGCAAGAAGACATAGCAAACACATAGAATGATTTCATGTTTTTTAATTTTTTTTGAAAATTTTTGGACTCTTTTTTACTGAAAAACAAGTACAATCCTAGGCTGGTAAAGACAGTATTTGTCAGATCCCCTAGCTGTGCATATTCAAAGAGGATAGCTTCAGGATCCTGGTAGCACTGGATCCTCTCCATGGCACACACTTCTCATGCATACCAAGATCCAGGTTTCCTAAGGCTCGTACCCCCACCGAACCTTAAGATTGTCCCTGCTATCTCTACTAAAAACCACTTGAATCGAGGCGGCTTCAAAAGTCCCACCTTTTGCACCAACAAATAGAAGGATTTTGGTCTACGAAAATAAAGGATATTTAATGAGGGTAGCCGTTCGAGTGGTTACCCATGCGGCAACACTACTCTCCATTGTGGAGTCTCCCAGCCTCCAAGGGTTACGCCTTGGAGGGTTTTGGGGGAGGTTGGTTGTCGGTGTAACACAACTTCACTCATTGCTTAAAGCTTTCACTCCAAACACAATTTTTTTGAGTGGCTTGGCAGGGCTTGGCTTTAGCCTATTACCACTTAGGGTTGTTCCTACTTGGACAAATGTGTATCCAAGAGCAAGCCCCTCTAAAGGTTAACACATGCGAAATGACATGTTTGGCATTTTGATCACCCAAGATAGGGGAGAGAATATGCCTAATGTCATTCCAAAGACACAGAAGATAGTGGTTCTTTCAATCCTAATTAAAATGAAAAAAATTAGATGTGCTACACTACTCAGACACACGATTTGTTAACTTTGAAGTGATTAAAAGATAGCAATGGTTCATTCTCAGCAAGATAGCAATGTAGCAAAGATCCAATGATATGCAAGATAGCAATGATTCAGTTACACCCCTCCTAGTTAAAACTATGTGAGGTATGTATGCACATCATTTTTACTTCTTCCTCTAATTAAATCTACAATGATCTAAGAGGTACAGATATATGATCTAAACCAGCTCTTATCCCTGCAAGTAAATGAGAAAAGAATCCTACAAACCAGTGTTAGCATCAACAAAAACCACTAGCAAAAACTCCAAAATCTCTACTTTTAAGATAGATGCACAGCTTCAGAGTCTGGATGCGCAGAAACAGAACTCAGAAGCGCAGAAATTTAAAAGCGTAGAAATAGAAGTTATATGCACAAGAACAGGTATCATATGCACAGCTATTTTAGAAGCACTGAGACAGAGATCAGAAGCATAGAAACAAAGGACATGTGCGAAGTATTATCAGATGCACCGTAAAATCGTATGCACCGTAACAGAGGTCGTATGCACAACTTCTAATGATGGATGCGCCAAAATATTGTATGTACGGAAAGATTGATCAGATGCGCGTCAGGATTGATCAGATGTGCAGAAATAACCTGTATGGAAACTATGCGGAACTTGTCACTCAAAAACTTAGTTTTGGATTAGATTAGGGGCAAGGGCCCCACGGTGGGCACCAAAAATGTTATCAAAAATTGTGGTTAACAGTCTAAAACCATTAATAAACCAATGCACATCAATAGAAATAGTGAATAACAAGATTGAACAAATAAAGCACAAAACCTCACACAAAACCTTGTTATCCTACGGCTTCTATTGTTCACCTAGTCTCAATCGATCTTTTGTGATGAAAGTTGCCCTCAAGAAGCACACTTCCTTGCTTCGTTCTTCAAGATGGCGATGGAGAAATGGCTATGATACTTTATTGCTATGAAGATGAGCTTCAAAGCAATGGGAGTGATCTCAAGCAAATGTATGATAGTGGGGGTGCCAAAGGCGTGCTAGTAATTCGATAGAGTAATTGTACTAAAAGCTTGGATTATAGAAATGGAGGAATAAGGTTTAATTTATAGACTCAGAAGAGAAGAGATCAACGTTTGAGAAGAAATAAGAAGATCAATTGTTGAGACTGGTTGAGGAATGTGCGCGAATAGAAAGAGGACAAGTGTCCAAGATCCTTCATGCAATAGGGGAGTTAACAGAATAGATTGAAGAGTTAACAGAATAGACCAATTAGTTAAGTGAATTGATTGGGGAGTTGACTGAATTGACTAATTAGTTAAGTGAATTGATTGATTAGTGAACTCAAATGACTAATTAGTTAACTGATTTGATTGATGAGTTAATTAATTTTGACTGGAGGATAAATAGGACATGTGGGTGAGGGAATATTAGCTAATCAAATATTAAAATATTTAATTACATGTGCAACATGGTGACGTGGAAAAGGTGAGGTGGAAAAGGTGAGGTGGATTTAGGATAGAGGAATTTAGGATTATTTAATTATGTGAGACATTAGAAGAATTTAGGGAATTTAATTAAATAAATTTTTATTTATTTAATTATGGGATAATGAACCAATCAAATAAACTTAGAATATTTATTTAATTGATAGAAGAAAATAAGAATTAAGATAAATAGTAAAATTTTTACTTAATTCAACATGAGCCAATTTTAGGTATATACAGAAGCCAATGAAAGAGACTCAGCCACTTTGAAAACATTCCACCTTCCTTGTGTGTTACCATGGTCTAAGAGTAAATTCACCATAGTTGTGCAAGTGTTTACACTAGGCTCCCCGTCCACCTTCTTAGAGAGCTCCAATATCCGAATCAACCAGCTCCTCAGGGATGGGTCCTTAATTTCCTTGTCCACAATGTGTATGAAGCCAACCATCACTTCTTCTCTAGAGGTTCTTCTTCTCCTCTGATGCACCCCTCCATCGTCACTAGTTTTTCTTAGTTACCTTCTTCCCACCCACAAATCTACTCCCAACCACCTTCTTCATTTTCTGTCGCAACCCCCCAACAATGACATTCTTCCTCTTATCTATAGCTTTCCTTGCCAATATGCCCATTGTATCCCTTCTGCCACTACCAGAGGCCATGACTCCCACACCCCAAACAAATGAAAAAGTAATGAAATCTAGGAGATCAATTAATACAATGTAAATGCTTGAGACGTAATAAAACGTCCATGGCATACAACTAAGAACAACTGTCTAACTTCACATCCATCTCACCTCAGTCGTAGCACTCCTTACCACCTAATAATTACTAATTGTGATCTCCCACATGCAACTGTTCTAGCCCCTTATTAGGTGGATGCTCCTTAATGTCCTCCTAAATCATTTTCAACACTAACTGTGGGTATTCTTCCCACCACCAAAAGCTAGTGAACTCAACCCTGTCTATTAGATTGACCCCTTGGTTGGTAGCCTAGTCAACAACTTTATTGCTTGCCCTACCAATGTAAGAGAATTAATCTCTCTGAAGCCCTTGGCAAGGCATTTGACTTCATATACTATCACTTCCAACTTCCAATTACAGATTTTATTGCCCTTCATAGACTTTATCAACATTTTTGAATCTCTTTCCACCCAAATCTTTTCCCATCCTATCTCCACAGTTATTTTTAAGCCCAACCACATAGCCTTAGCCTCTACAATATTATTGGTCTCTATACCAAAATCATATGACAATAGCCCCAATGGTTGACCTTCATGATTTCTAAAAATACCACCACCCCTGGCTTTCCCAGGATTCCCCTTGGCTGCCCCGTCAAAATTGAATTTGATCCAATTTTTCTCAGGACACCTTTATGTGCTATGCATGCTCTTCTTTCTTTTGATCTTCTTATTCCTACCTAGCCAACAAAAGCTCAACCAAGAATTGGCCAATGCGAATTCTTCTGCATTCACTATCCAATCTTCCTTTTTGTAGATATCCCCTAATTCAAATAAGAAGTTTTCAATCATATACCATATTCTTTCCACCTCTTTTTCCTTATCTTGGAAAATTCACTTGTTCCACTCCAACCGAATAGTCCATGTAATAATAGTTGGTGTTGCGTTCCAAATGAATAGCAATCCAACGCTTTTGATTTTGAGATACCAACTCTCTAGGAGTCTATGCATACTTTAAGGCATAACCCACACCATGCCTCATCTTCTCAAAAACATATTCCACACTTCAGAGATGACTTCACAATGGATAAATAGATTATTATTATCCTTGCAACAAGAGCTACACATGACACACCTAGAGGGGCCTTTTCTTCATAGTGATTGAAGTCCGTCCCAAGTCAAGGCCCTACGTTTCCTGACTATCTAAAGGAATGAATTAGATTTTGGGATCGCCATCTTGTTCTAGATTCTGTTGATCACTCTTTCTTCAATTATATCTCACCTGCATAAGAAGTGTTTGTAAGTTAAGCTAGCCGTCACCTTCCCGTCTCCATTCCCCCTCCACATCATCTTATCTTCCTCATCTGAAATAGGCCATTTTTTAATCTTTGATTGGACCTCACTACAAGCTCTACCCATTTCATTCCCCTGAGCATAGAGATTTATCCACCTATGCTGGCCTAGAGACCCAGTCATGTAATCCCTGGCCATCTTGCCAATCCTCTGCTCTAAAAAATTGGCCATCAGCCTCAAATGTTGGAATCCCTAAAAGCATGATCCCCAATCCATATGTCCCTCCAAAACCTTATCTTATCTCCCTTCCCCAACCTCCATATGATGTTTGGTATAATAATATTACAATACACCCTTAAAATTTTCCAAATGCTCGATCCTTTGGGCATTTATGAGAAGGTTATCTAGTTCATTTTTTTAGATATTTGGCTTGTTGTACCTTGCTCCACAGTCTATTTTGTTCCTCATAGATCCTCCAAGTAAGTTTTTCTCCTAGAGCCTTCTTCACTTGTGAAAGCAAGGAAAAATAACAAGGTGAAAACACAAAGAAAATACATAAACAAACACTTTATACCTTGCAAATCTTCCTCCTCCTTGATAAGGTAGAGAGAGTGCACCCTTACTCTCTAGCTTCACCCATGGCTTCAATGTGAAATGCTGTCAAATGCATGTGCAAGTCACTAAAAGCCTAGCTCAAGATGAGAAGATGATGGAGAGATTTTGGCATAATAACACTACTCAAAGATTGCATGTTCAAATGGCTTGGGAAAGCTTGTATTTATAGGCAAATGAGGGAGGTTTTTGATCCAAGGGTGGAGAATGCTTGTGAAGATCAATGGATGAGGATGATTGTGGGATGAAGGGCTTAGATTTGATCAAGAAGATTGGATGGGTAAGAATAAATGTGAATTTTTAATTCACATTGGGAAGGGGTTTGCATTAATGAAGTTAGATGGGGGGGATTAGAAGTGAATTTTTAATTCTTTTGGGGAAGAGTTTTATTAAATGTGAAGTATGACAAGTTAGGTGTGTAAGAACTCATTAATGGGTTTGTAGGACAAATTAGAATAAAAAATTACGTTATGGGGAATAAAGGTTAATTTTTTATTTTGAGGTGTGGGGATGAGTGTTAAGTGGGGTTTGACCAAACTAATCAAGGGGATTAGTTTAATTAATATGGCTGTAGTAAATTAGTAGATGGATTAATTAGGGGTTAGAATTAATTAAATGATGATTTATTTAATTAATTCTAGGTCTAGGGGTCATATAGGCTAGGGTAGCTAATTAAATAATAGGTATTTAATCAACTAGGTTAGGGGTAAGCTAATTAGTAGGGTTGATTAACTAGATAAACATAATTTATCTAATTAATTAGGTTTAGTGAGAAAGGGGAAATTAACCAAATAAATATTTGCATATTTATTTAATTAATTAGGCTAATGTTAGTGAGTACAACCATTGGATTAATTAAATTAATTCCATTTTAAAGATGAAATGATGAAGAGGAGGTGAATTGATCAGGTGTTGGAAGGGGTAATTAATTAATTAATTAGGAGAAGCATTGGTGATATGGGTGATGTCAGAAGATGGTTAGTCAGTGAAGAAATTTTTAGGTGTCTACATTTGCCCCTCTTTGACGTGGCATCATGACCTAGTAGGGATATGGCGTCAAGTCAAAGAAATTGCCCCAACTGCGCCCCTAGGAAGAAATGGAATGGATGAGGGATGCCCCCTCGAGAGGATGGGTGAATTTTTTGTTTCGGATGAGCTCTTGAAAGGAAGAAATGGAGGTGAAAAATAGATAGAGAACGGGAAAATAGATTGACAGAAAGAAAAATGGGCGAAAAAGGTTAAGATTTGCATCTTGGGAGGGAAAAAGTGTGTTGGAAGATGACATGGCCTTCTATAAATAGAAATTGTGGGCCCAAAGTGCCACATTTGCACTCATTGAGCCAATTGGATGAGAGAGAAGAAGAGACAAGATGGATAACCCACCTTTCCCATGGTATGAGCATCTATCCGAGTGCGTGTGCACATACATGAGATCACCGTTGGTAGGACCCCAAGTATGTCGACTGACTTTTACTTTGTCAATTCTTTTATTTCAGGTATTTATAACATTAGGAAATGGGTAGGTTAGGGTTTCTAGCACCATTGGAGAGCCGTTTGGCGCCATAATGGGCTGCATTGGTACCATCCTCTGGAATGGTGCCATCGGCCAAGGGAGGAAATGGGGTAGTTTGGCGCGAAAACAAATTTTTTTGGCAGTATCCACGGCAAGTGGTTTTCACCAGTTTGGCACTATTAGAGAAATTTGTGGCACCCATCTTTGGATTAGTGCCATTGGTCTGGGAGTTAATGGATTGGCGCCATATGATGGTGCTTTGGCGCCATTCCCCGGAATGATGCCAAAAGGAAAAACTTTGGCGCCATCCTCTGGAATGGAGCTAAAAGTTTAGGGTTTTGATGGCATTTTTAGGGTTAGGTTTAGATAAACACTAAAATTAGAAGAATCAATGCCAATCTCTAGATTGACGCCAAACGGGAAAAGACTGGCACCATCCTCAGGATTGGCACAAAGTCTTGTAGAAGTGGCACCATCCTCCGGATTGGCACCAAATGGGCTGGGATTGGCACTATTTGTTGTATTAGTGCCATTAAGGTTAGAATCAGTGCCATAGCTCTGATTTTTAGAAAAAAGACAAGTTTTTGATAATGTTTTGGGGATGCAGGTTGATGGAGGGATTGTAGCTTCGCAGGAGCGACGTGTTCCCGCTGTTATGCAACTGTTAGATGGTTTTGACCTAGATACACTAGCCAGGTTAGGGAGATTGGGCTTACGGATGGTAGCTAAGATGCCTATCATTCGGGCACATAAGGCCATGACGACGGTCCTAGTGGAGCAATGGCAGAGTGAGACATGCTCCTTGCTCCTTCTGACAGGTGAGATTACCATCACCTTGGAGGATGTGTATCACATTATGAGGTTGCCCATTACTGGAGCATGGGTGACCTATGATATTGGTAGAGGACGAGTAGCCCTTGATAGGGATTTTTCCCCTGGTCATCTAGTTTTGATGAGGGGCCAACAGGAGATGAGTTATGATCAGATGTTGGTAGCGGGAGCAAATGAGTTCACTTTGGTACTTTGTGCAATGATTAGGGGTTTGGTGATGCTAGATCGACGTGCGCAGGGATTCTCTTTGGGTTGGGGAGAGGCGATTGAGTAGATGGTGTTAGATGAGACGGTGTACGCGTGGGGACCATGCATGCTGGCACAGTTGTATCATGAGATGCACACCGTTGTGTATCTATATGATTTCACTTTGTCAGCTGGGGTCACACTGCTGCATGTCTGGGCCTTTGAGCACATTGGGATCACAAGGCCGCAGGGAGTATATTTTCAGAGATAGTTCGAGGTATATGTTTTCCTATA
Organism: Cunninghamia lanceolata; assembly: GCA_027924645.1. Taxonomy (NCBI): domain Eukaryota; kingdom Viridiplantae; phylum Streptophyta; class Pinopsida; order Cupressales; family Cupressaceae; genus Cunninghamia; species Cunninghamia lanceolata. The sequence continues at coordinate 3,183,732 of BSBN01001026.1, read as the reverse complement.
CAGGCAACCCCTCCAGTACTCCTATGTTGGACAATTGCGATACTGGCATCGCATTTTTGATGACCTGGTTTGGATTACATGGCAGCCATATATCATAGTACAAGCGTGGCCTAATGAGCACATTCACCTGACATATGCATTTTAGCCACGCTACCTGATGGGTTGAGGGGAGCATACAATAGATATGTATCTTCCCTCTTGAGTACAGAGACAATTTGGATTATGCTAGGACCTTCCACAGGTGATGGCCATTTTTGCTAGGACAACTTAAGATGTTAGGTGGCTGCCAGCCATAGTGCCCCGAGTGGCAATAGATGACTTTGTAGGATTATAGCCCCAGCAGTGGGATTGGGGGAGCACGATGATAGATGTGGGGACTACCCCTACGTATGATTAGTGGTGGGCGACATGGAAGCCGATCCATTTGACAGATCTAGCTGCGGATCCAGACATGACGGTGGAGGTGGGGGAGGAGGGAGATGAGGGAGAGGAGGAGATAGTGGTGGAGGAGGCAGAGGTTGATGAGGATGATCCCATTGGGATACTAGCTGCAACATCCTATGAGTAGGTTATGGCCAAGAGAGGACGAGGGGTGAGGGTAGCAGGTGAGGGTAGTTGGGCAGGCCCCAAAGCAGAGGTAGCAGTAGGCACCTATGCAGCAGGCACAAGAAGGGTAGAGGGGACAAACACCACCACCATGGGTGCCCCCACAGTAACAGGTACAGAGGGGGTAGATGTCGCTGCCATGGGCACCATTATGACAGTAGGGGCAGAGGCAGGTACCCCCACAATAGACACCTCAGTAGCAAGTGAGGCCACGGATGCAACAACATCACATTCCAGAGACCAAGATGGCATTCATAGGGGCAGGGGATAGAGAGGCAGGGACCTCAGGGTCAAGGCCTGGGCCTTTTCTGAGAGGGCGCACTGGGCGTCGGTGCATTCGTGCCGACAATGAGGAGGATGTGGATACCCTGCGGGCACATGTTTCTAGCCTGGAGGATACAGTGCAGAGACAGACATAGGAGCTATAATAGTTACGGGGAGCAGCTGCCTTGCTGGATGGTAGTAGTGGGACAGATGTTCAGGGTAGTGTGTTGCAGGCACATCTAGTAAAGGCGCAGGCACATGTGACATAGTTACAGGCTCAGGTAGCTAGTGTTACCATAGAGAGGGATGTAGAGAGAGCCCTGCGTTAGGCAGCAGATGCTCAGGTGTGGGCTTTACAAGTAGAGGTGAATCAGCTGCAAGGTTTAGTATCAGGGTCTAGCGTAGGTCAGATATACTCACAGTCCTAGGCTTAGATCCAGCAGATACAAGGTCAACTCCTAGAGGCACGCTCATGAGCTGAGTATTATTATGGTGCCTACTGTACTATGGTTCCTGCATATCAACGGATACCGAGATATAGTGAGAGGAGTGGGTCGAGGATGTTTGGGTTACACAGATCCAGGAGGTCTATCCAGTTAGTACAACAGCCCCTAGCACCTCCTCAACAACCACCACAACAGCCACCACAACAACCACCACCACAGCAATAGCAGTAGCCACACCCAGGATCCCCTACTGACTTAGCTATGGGATCATCAGTCTAGGGTTGATGTTTTTATATTTATTGATGTATTTTGGCCCTTTGTGGCATTTTTGTATCATGACATTGAGCAATGTATATTTTGGCGGTGATGTACTTTATTTTTATGATGTTATGGATGCTTATGTTATGATGATATATGCATTATGGTGGATATTTTATGATGGTTTATGATGATGTCATTTATGATATGTTGATATGTATGGATGTTTATGATGATGTTTTTATGCATTATGGATATTTATGATGTGATGTGATGGATATTTATGTGATGATTAATGATGTGTTATGGATGCATTTATGGATTACCTAGATGGATTTATTGTTATTTACGATGTGAATGGGATATGTGCTCAGATTAATAAACATATATTATGGATGTAAATGGATGTGAATTAATAAACATATATTATTGATGCAAATGGATGTAAATGTGAAATATATGCTCAAATTAATAAACATGTATTATCGATGCAAATGGTTGTAAATGTGAAATATATGCTCAAATTAATAAACATATATTATGGTTGCAAATGGTTGTAAATGTGAAATATATGCTCAAATTAATTTAAACATATATTATGGTTAATAATAAATGAATGATAAACAATGTAATGGTTAATGAAATGGTTGGATAATGCAATAATTAATGATGTGATAATGATAATGCAATGATAAAAATGATAAGTGGTAATGCAAATGGATAAATGATTATTGAAATGAAAATGGATAAATGTAATGAAATGGTCAAGTGATAATGAGATGGGAAATGGGATGGGTTGATGTCATAGGTGGGTGTCATGATACATTTGATGTTCATATAAACCCTGGGCGATGGGGTTAGGTGGTGGTGATAGGTTTGGGGATGGTTGGGATAGGTTTGGAGAGGGTTGAAATAGGTTTGGGGATATAGTAGGTCATGAAATGCCATGTTGTTAGAGGATTTTTGTTGGGATGGGTGAAGTATGTAGGGTGATTGGGATGATTGATTAGTGAGGGAGGGGGGAGGGATATGTTAGATGGAGGGGTTTTGTTAGAGTGAATGGATGGGGAGGTGAATCATTTCAAATCCTAAGTCTAGATATTTGTGTTGAGTGGTTGATGATTAGAAAGGGACATGAATGAGTTAGGCGAAGTACTTGCATTTAATTATTGAGAGCATTTCTAGGTTTATTATAGCAAGATAGGATATTTTTTACCAAGGTATGAAAAGACCAAGGTGATGATATTTATCCATCCTTGCATGGAGGAGACTCACAGACAATAGGTTGATCTCATGCATACCCAAGGTAGTATAATCTTGCCTAGATGAGGGAAGGGGACTCATAACATAGGTTTTCATAGTGCATAGAAGATATGATTATCCTTATATGCAAATGGGGAGACACCATGCTAGAACCGACCCTATCTTCAAGTTATGAATACTATTCTTGGAGTAATGAAATCAACTCACAAGCACAGCATACAAAAACAATGACCATGTCTATTCTAGGAGTTGTCTGCCACATACCTGTTGAAATACACCAGACAACTGAGAGGGGGGGAATCAGTTGTCCCAAAAACTCAAACACTTCTGCACTTAAACATTAATCACTTATCTACACTTATTATGATTAAATAAAGAATGCATGAAATCATAAACTTAAACATAGATGCAACATTGAACACAAGAGACACCAGATTTTTATGTGGAAAACCCCAAGGTGGGGACAAACCATGAAGAGGATTGGCTCTCAAAATATATTGCAATCTTTGAAAAATGATGTTCAAGATTGGTCACTCCATGGGACTAGAACATACTGGCTCACTACCATGAAGTACAGCTAGGTCTAGCAGGCTCACTACCTCAACCCTAAACCTAGAAAGATTACAATAAGGGTTGTTAAACCCTACTGGTGGCTCACTACCAAAATCACCATCTTCTCCATGTCTGAGATTAATACATTGAAGTACAATAGTTCCTCTTCTTTGCTCTACCCTGCTCTGCCTTATCTGCTCGCCCTTTTCCTTATCTTCTCATTTTCGCTCAAGGACATCTTTTCCATGACTCAATTACAAGTATTTATACACTTCATCAACCTTGGAATGATCATCAAGGTCGGCATTACAATCATCAATCATTGGAACAATCTCCAAGGTCGGTATTACTAACATTTTACAAAATAGGTCTTGACCTAATACAAAATTATGCTAAGGGTTTGTAGTATAGATGTATGTGGATCATGCCAAGCCTTAGCTAGGACTCAAACATGATCTTCCACACCATAACACGCTTCCATAATCTTCAAGGGATCTCTGCAATTACTGGAATTAACTAAGTCAGCTAAGACTGGTTGCACGCTACATTATCTAGGAATAATCTTCAAACATGATCTCATTTCCTTAACACAGACCAATGTAAAGGTAGGAACATGATCAAGAGGAATCCACAAGCACGTTGAAATCATCAAGAGAAAACGCACAAACACAAACCACTTTAGTCATGAGATTCTTCACACCGTAGCACATGAACTTCACTATCTTCAACTATCATAAAAGAAAGATAGCTTGCGGACCACCAAAACACAAACCATTGCAATTGTAGGCACTTATCATCATCCCAGACTTCCCTTTAGAACTATAGAGCAAAACACTTTAATGCAGAGCAAAATACTTTCTCCCTATCACTAGAGAATAATTAGAGAAAGCAAGTTTTACTCTGGTGAATACAACTCTCTCAATTCTTCACACCAAAGGCTCAAACTTGGATTTATCATCTTCAGACATTCCTTTAAATAAATTCCAATCTGCAGACCAATATATTCAAGCATCAAGAAATGTAGAGTAATCTACCAGACTGTTCTTCAACATACAACTCACTATCTATACTGCACTTCACTGTAACTCACTTGTTTCTTCTGGAGAGGCCAATTTTCTCAATATCCTCAATATACAAAGCTTCTAAACAAGTAATAGAATAGGACATAGTTGACACTAATGACAACAAAGATATGTTGACATCAATGACAACACCGATTAGGCACATACTTGCAACATATGATGTGAAAAACTACAACAACCATCAAGATAAGATTCTCCCCCTATCTCCTTACACATCTGCACTCTTTCCTTCTAAGTTTTTCACATGACTTCTCTCCCCCCTTTAACTTCACTGGCAAAGGGCACATACTTGCAATCTGCTGCTTCTGAACCAAGATCTCTTTTGAACTTCCTTCGGCTGACTGCTCCCCCTTACTTGATGAACTTCTCTTCTTCTTGGTTTGTCAAGCCTCAACTTTGAATCTTGCTACTATTGCACTGTTTCCTCTGTCAGCAACACCGCAATACTTTACTGCTCTTTATTAGATATTCATATCTTATGATCCTCTTGTCCTTAGAAACCAACTTGATTACTACTTGCACTGCTATACCCTTTTCTTTTTGTTGTTCTGAATACTTCCTTTTAGAAGTGCACATCAAGGTGTGAAAGAATTTTCCTTCTTCTTTCTATGGAACTTAACAGTTCATTATCAATCATCATGACACCTTATGAAAACAGTGCTTATCAATCAATGACACCACATATAGCCAATAATTTCCATGGATCAACATTCTTCTCTTTGTACCTTTTCTTCTACATCCTTGTCTCAATATCAATTGCACATGTCAATTCCTTATTGGTAGCTAAGGCAGTGTCTTTTTCACCTTGACCTACAAGCCTGTCCCTTTAGTGCATGAGTTACCAATTTATCTGTCACATCGTATCTCCTAGTGCAGATCATGTGAGACTCTAGAATTTATATCCAACATTCATCATTGACCTCTTAACATGTTTTCAGAACCGCAGAACAAAATATGCAACAGTGAAGAAATACAGACCCTTGTATTATGATGCTATACATTGTTCTGGGCTTAACTTCATCCATCTTGATTTGGACAATTCACAATGGTACTTCTCTATACACTTCTCATACTTAGTCATTTTATGCTTCCGAACCAAAATCCTTTCAAGGGGTATAACATATTTTTGTGCCAAATCTCCGCACAGATTATCTGGCTGGGGGATTTAGAATTTTCAATATAGCTCCCCCTGAGCCATAGACCACAATCTATTTTCTGGAGGAAGTAGCCGCTTCAGAGTCTGGAGCAAACTCGTCTCTTGCTTCATTTATTCCCTTCCTGACCCAAATCTTGTTTATTTCTTCCTTGACTTCTGCCAGATCAACTTTTTCAACTGATATCCTCGACTCTAATTGATCATCCTTCTTTATGTTCTTATTTCTACAGTATTTTGCAGTATGTCTAGGCTTGTTGAGGCAAACAATACTTTTCTGATCATTGTTCCTCCCATTTATCCTTGACCTGCATAGGTTGGCCTTGTGCCCAAATTCATTGCAAGTATAAAAATGGCCACTGAAGGATTCCATTATCCTATTTGTGTCATAGCCTTTTTCCCCTTGGCTCCTGCACCTATTTGCCCTGTGTCCTAATTTATTGCATGCATAGCATTTAATAGAGTTCTGGGTTACTTTACTTCTGCATTTGGCAACTTTATGATCGATTTTATTACATGTGAAGCACTAACTAGAGAATAGTGGAACATTTTGATTCATCATGTTCCTACACCAAGTAGCCTTGTGACCAAACTTGTTACATGAATTACAATAACCATTGAAAGATGGGTACTTTTGAGCATTTGGCTGCCTGACTGATGGTCTTCTAGGTCTGTTTCTTTGATTCTGTCTGCTTTTGTCCTCTTCTTGACTTGCTCTAAATTTTTTACCTTTTTCAAGTCTCATGCTTTCTTTGTCATCATCATTTTTTTGGCTTGCCATTAGTTTATCATATCTGGTAGCACTCACCCTGAATTGGTCTCTTTGAGCCCGTACATATTTCAGATCAACTTTCAGATCTACAACTTCTTATTCAAGTTTCATGCAGTCTTTGGTCTTGTTTTTCAGACATTTCTCAATTTTAGTCTTTTCATCATTGTCTTCTTTTAGTCTTTGTTGAAGCTGCCTGACTTGTTTTCTTAACTCTTTGATGTAATCATTTGCCTCTGTTATACTTTCTTTTAAATCCATGTTTTCTTCTACAATTTTGGAATTGTTGTTGTCAATACTGGCAATCAAGCATAGATTCATTTGATTCACAGTAGCTCTATGATCTTCCACATCACATTTTGTTTTGTTACTGATAGTCTGGGAACCTTCTTGTGCTTTAATTTGTAGATCCTCATTAGTTGGGTCTGAGTAGTCTTGAATGTTCTCATAAACTTTAACATTTGTACTTTCAACAATCCTTCCCAATCTATTGATGTAGTAGTGGTAGGCTTTGGTCCGAGATGAATATCTAAGAAAAATGCCCTCCTCATACTTACCATTGTCCTTTTCCATTTTGATAAGGCATTTGCTTCCAAACTTTTTGAAATATTTCACAATGGGAGTTGTTCCATACCATAGTTCAAAGGGCGTCTTTTCATCTTTGGTTTTTACCTAAACTCTATTTAATGTATAAACAGTGGTTTGAATTGCCTCCTTCCAAAATGTATCTAGCAATTTTGCTTCTTCCAATATTAGTTGTGTAGTTATCTGAATAGTCCTACTTGCTTCTTCCATTACCTTATTTTTTATAGAGAGTTGTTTTTCTATCCCATAGGTCTCACAGAGTATGTTGAAATTGTTGGAGGTGGGCTCTTCTTCTTTGCCAATTCTCAAACTCTTGATTTTCATGCTTAGCTCATTTTCAACCATTTCTTTAAAAGCTTTGAGTGCATCTAAAATCTTTGATTTATCCTTGAAAAAGATAACCCAAGTCATTCTATAAAAATTATCAATAAAAAACATAAAGTACCTATCATCATGGAGGCTTGGTATTCTTGTAGGGCCACAAAGGCTTGTATGGATCAATTCCAGTCATTCAGTGGAAGATCTTTCTTTATCTGACAACATTTTTCTTGACAGTTTTCTATCTTGACATTTCTGCAAATGAAGTTATTCAAGTAATCAATTTCTGGTAGATCCTTTACTAGGTTTGTTTTTATTAAAACATCAAGATTTGCATGACACAGTCTTCTATGCCAGACCCAACTTTCATTGGTCTGAGATGTGAACCCAAGAAAGTCACTTTTTCTAATATGATAGAAATTTTCTTCTGTCCTTTTTCCAATTGCTATTACAGCTCCATATTTTTCTTTGATTTCAAGGGTATCATTTTCAAACATAAAACTAAAACCCTTTTTGCATAACTATCCAATGCTTAAGAGATTTTGCTTCAAATTTTTAACATAAAGAACATCTTCAGAAAATTATCTGTTTCCAAAATTGATTAATCCTATTCCATATATTTTAGTAGTGCAATCATCTCCAAACGTAACTAACCCTCCATCACATCTTTCTAGACTTGCAAATTTACTCTTATCACTAGTCATGTGGTTTGAACAACTACTATCAATAACCCAATAGTTCTCATCTTAAAACATGGCTTTATTACTGGTGCATACTTCTAGATCAGAGCTTCTTCAATGGTTAACACTCTTTTCTTCATGAAACCCTTGGACAATTATCCTTTGTTAACTCTTGATGAGCACTTGGGTGCATCAGTGTGTAGCTATTTTCCTTCTGACTCCATTTAGGATCTCCCTTGAGTTGTTAGACTCTTTCTGAAGGGATGTGGCTCTGATATCAATTATTGAAATACGCTGGACAACTGAGGGGGGGTGAATTAGTTGTCCCAAAAACTCAAACACTTCTACACTTAAACATTAATCACTTATCCACACTTTTTATGATTAAACAAAGAATGCATGCAATCAGAAAATTACACAGATGCAACATTGAACACAAGAGACACCATATTTTTACGTGGAAAACCCCAAGGTGGGGAAAAACCATGGAGAGGATTAGCTCTCAAAACATATTGCAGTCTTTGAAAAATGATGTTCAGGCTTGGTCACTCCACGGGCCTAGAACATACTGGCTCACTGCCATGAAGTACAGCTAGGTCTAGCAGGCTCACTACCTCAACCCTAAACCTAGAAAGATTACAATAAGGACTATTAAACCCTGAGGGATGTTAAACCCTACTAGCGGCTCAATGCCAAAATCACCATCTTCTTCATGCCTGAGATTAATATAACTAGTTGCACTATACTGGTGGTCAACCAAGTCAGAGAAAGATGTGCAACAAAAAAACCAGCTTCTAAGAGCTTATAGACATAGCGTTTGGGACCTGTTTGAGAGTTTTGATGCTCTTAATCTGTAGGTGATCCCAAGGAAATTAAATACTGAGGCTGATCAATTAGCAATGGTGGGGGCTCAATTTTCTCCACCTGCAGACTTATTCCAAGGTCCTGATCAGCATGTGAGGGTTGTTTTCAGACCATCTATTCCAGATAATGATATCCATTGGTAGGTCTTTGACAGTAATGAACATATTGTGAGCTTCATCTAGAATGAAGCAGAATTTTCCTCCATGGTACAGCCTAGGTTGCAGGAGTGTTATGTTGATCAGATCATCTAGCTCAAATCAAACAAGTTGCCCAAGGGTCTAGTTACTCTTGAGGCCATCTTCAGCCGTGATGATGAATTCAAGGGAGATAGAAGTAATATGACCTTCAAGAAAGAAGATTACCAGAAGGTAATCGTGGCTAAGGACAAAGAGTTGTTGTTAGGAAAAGTGTGTGATGACACAGAGGAGCAAGAATTCATAAGACTTGCCTAGAAGTATAATGATGTCCTAGCATGGACATATGAAGATCTGAAAGGATTCAATCCAGATGTGGCTCAGCATGCCATTGACCTGGATCCTAATTGCAGGCCAGTTTGCCAAAAATAGTGACCCATAAATCCAAAAATTGAGCCACTCATGATAAAAAGAGCTTGTTAAGCTCATACAAGCAAGGATTATTTTCCCTATCAAGTATTCCACTTGGGTTGATAATCTAGTGCCTGTGAGAAAGAAGAACAGAGAGATTAGGCTCTGTGTAGACTTCAGGGTCCTAAATCGAGCCTCTCTAAAGGATCATTACCCTCTGCCGTCTATGGATTAGATTTTACATATAGTTGTAGGAGCAGAAAGGATTTCATTATTACATGGCTTCTCTGGCTATAACCAGATCATTTCCAGAGAGGAGGATAGATTTAAGATGACATTCACAACCAAATGGGGAACCATGGCATATGCAAAAATGCCATTTGGTTTGTCTAATGTTGGTGCCACATTTCAAAGGGCAATGGATATTGCCTTCAATGGATTTATAAATAGGTTCATCCTAATTTATCTGGATGACATCACAGTCTTCTCCAAGAAGGGACAAAACTATATGGAGCATCTGGAAAGGGTTTTCCAAAGATGCAAAAAGTTTGGGGTGTCTCTGAACCCCAAGAAATGTATTTTTGTTGTTGCCCAAGGTAAGCTTTTGGGCCACATAGTGTCTGAGGATGGGATATCCAAAGACCCAAATAGGACATCTGCTCTGCTTTCTCTTCCTCTGCCTGCTCACAAAAAGGCCTTACAATCATTTCTGGGGCAGATCAACTTTGTTAGGAAATTCATTCCTAATTGTGCTGGCTTGGTGAAGCCTTTAACCCTTATGCTCAAGAAAGATGCATTCTTCAGATGGACGAAGGAAGGGAAGGATGGATTTGGGAAGATCAAGGAAGAGATTGTCCAAGCACCTACTCTCATGAACCCAAATTATGAGAAGGATTTTGTCCTTTATGCATATGGAGGAGAGAATAGTATTGTTGTTGTCCTGATGCAACAAAATGAACTTGGACTGGAGCAACCCCTGGCCTTCTTCAGTCAAACCTTGAAGGATTATGAGCTCAGGTATAGCCCCATGGATAAGCAAGTATTTTCCATTGTTGAGATTTAAAGAAATTCAGATATATACTAGCAAATAATCATATTAAAGTTTTAGTTTCTCATCCTAGTGTGAGAGATTACATAATGAGGATAGAAATTAATGAAAAGAGAGCCAGTTGGGTCACAAAGATCCTAGAATATGATGTGATCATCAGAGCCACTAAGCTGATTAAGGGCAGAGGATTGTGTGAATAGCTAGCCCAGACATCAATAGATGAAGTGAATTCATCTTACCATTTGAATGAGGAGGAGCCTCCAGCTAAGTCATCGGTTGTGAGTTCTTGGACAACAGATATGGCCAGTTTCCTATCCATTGGTGAGTATCCCTATGGATTGGACAGAACCAAAAGAAGACATTTCAGGCTACAGTTTATCCCTTGTGCTTTTCTAGATGGTGTTCTCTTCAAGAGAAACTTAGATGAAGTCTTACTAAGATGCATAGAAGAAGATTAGGTTGATAGACTTCTTGGTGAGTTTCATGCTAGCCCAGGTGGTGGCCATTTCTCTACTAGAGCTACAACAATGAAAATAATGAGGGCATGTTACTTTTGGCCCACATTATTCAACAATGCCCATGTATGGGTAAGGAAATGCAAAGAGTGTGCTCTGTTTGCTGGAAATAAAATATTGGCAGCACTCCCACTCCACCCTATTCATGTTGATCAACCCTTTTCATAGTGGGGATTAGATTTCATTGGCATGATAAATCCCTCTTCCAGTGCTGGTCACAGGTGGGTTTTGACTGCAATGGATTACTTCATCAGGTGGGTTGAAGCAGTCCCACTCAAGAAGGCCAATGAATCATCTATCATGGATTTCTTGGAAGAAATCATGACAAGGTTTGGATCTCCTCATACTATTATTTCTGATAATGCAAAAGTATTCACTAGTTTTAGGATTGCTGATTGGGCTCTTAAGTACAATGTATTCTTGAAGGCTTCATCCAACTATTAGCCCTAAGGTAATGGGCTGGCTGAATCCACCAATAAAAACCTGATCGAGATTCTAAAGAGGACCATGGAGACAAACTAGAGGTAATGGCACGATAAGATTAGATTAGCTCTTTGGGCTAATAGGATCACATACAAGAGAGCCATTGGGAACTCTCCTTTTGTTCTGGTGTGTGGAAGAGAAGCTAGATTGCCTATATCCTTAGAGCTTCTTGCACTATATCTAGCTCATCAATTGGAGTTTGAAGGAGAAGATGCAAGGTATGTCAAGATGGCTGAATTGACTGAACTAGAAGAACAAAGATAGTCAGCCATGATCACATTAGAAGAACATCAGATGCAGACCAAGAAATATTTTGATCAAAGGGCCAAGGTCTAGACCTTCAAAGAAGGTGATCTTGTCTTAAAATGGGATGCTAACTGAGCCAAACCAGGAGGCCACACCAAGTTTGAGGCACTTTGGAGTGGGTCTTATGTCATCAACAATTGCAAGCAAGCCAATGCATTTATTCTTTCAAGGCTAGATGGTGAAGTTCTACCCATTTTAATTAATGGGATCCATCTCAGACCTTACCATTAAGGTTGGTATGAGACCTTTGTATATGTTGTTTTAGTTTATTTATGTTTTAGGTTTCCCTTTCCCTAAGTGCTTTTGCATAGGCTACGTTGTCATTAGGAGAATGCAAGCCTCTTCCTTTTGTGTGTTTTGTGAGGCAGGTTTCAATTTGCTTTGACCTAGTTGCGTTCCTCTTTTGGAATCCATGCCCAATCGATGTGTAAGGCCACTAATCTATTTGTTTAGCAAGCAAACATCCCTGAGAGGTCGCCAAAATGTTGACCCATTTTCCTTTATCCAAAGTCAAAAGGTCCACCTTGAAAATCTCCTGGATATCCCTTGGAATGTGACTCTGTAAGTCTTTATCCCTCCAATTTCCAAGTTCTCTATCTTGCAAAAAATCCCTAATATTCCCAAAGAATCCTTACAAAAAATCCAGAAAAACCCAGAAATCCTTAATCTTCAAATGTCTCCCTTCGTAGGGATTTCCCATCTTCATACTTAGTCATTTTGTTATGGATATCTCGATGATGTCATCCAGATCTTAGCTGACATCCTAGATATTATCTTAATATCCTAGACCTTAGCTAATATCCTGATATCCCTTTCATATTCAAACCTTAGTTAATATCTAGATGTTTTCTTAACATCTGGATCTTAGCTAATATACGGGTTCTTCCCGAATGTGCAGACCCTTGTGAATATGATGATGACATCATCTAGATATTTCCTAATATCTAGATGCTAACTCAATATCCATGACCTTTGTGAATGTCCTAATGACATCATCCATATCCCCTCCCCAAAGAAGTGCATATGACGATGACATCATCCAGACATTCCACATCCGATATATCACTCCCCAGTGTTAATATCTTAATGACGTCATCCAGATTCCCCCTTCAAAGAAGTTCTTTATGTTGATGACATCATTAGGATATTCAAGAGGCATCCAGATATTAAGTTAGCACCTAAATATTAAAAGTTATATCCATGCAGATGACGGCTTCTCCATGTTGTGAAGAAAAATTTGACGGGTACATCTAGATATTTATGAATATGCAGACCTTGAGGGATTTTTAGGATATCGCATGCCCGCAGTCTGCTGAAGCTGACGTCATTTTCCCACTACGTGGTTACGAGGTGATGACACGTGGATATCGATATGCCCATTGACCGCAAATTTGACCGTGGATATCTCCCTTATCCTGAGGAATTTCTACATGATCCAAAAGGAAAAAGTGCTTAGAATTTCCTAATCTTTCATTTGGCAGGTTTTTTAGGGGATATTCTCATTTCAAAACATGATCCAAATTTCATGATACGGATATACATTTGGATATCAGGATGTCTACCGACTGAAGAAGGATATGCAGACTCGACTGATAAGACATCTCAGCGACCGATTTAAAGTGTTGTAGAAGCTTTTCAGGTGTAGATATTTTGCATTTATGGTTGTAGGTAAGTGATTTAGCTGCTCATATTGAAGGCCCAAAATATCTCCCATCTGCTCAGTCTCTAGATATTTTTTGCAATGAATTCTTACAGGCTGACGTCCCTTCTGGTGAGGAAATATCTCTGACGGTTCGCAAGGGTAAATTTATTGTAATTGACTTAGGCCATTTGGAATCATATGCTATATATGAATGAATGTAAGATGTAAAAAGGGTTGGAAAATGTTAGTCTTATGCTTTTATTTTCCAAACAGGGCCCTTCTGTATTATAACCATGCCTTCTAATTGAATATATGTTGATTATTCTAACCTCTTTATGTTGTTTTTAACTCTGTGTAAATCTAAGAATGGTTTGTCTGTGAATACTTCATTCCTCTCAACCATTGCTTGCACCTTACCTCTATTAGGACTAGTTAAATCTATTTGTATTTATCAGTTATATCTGATTATGTTGTGCATATTCTCAGTTCTGTAAGAGCTTTTATATTCAGACCTGGTGTATCACCTCTCCTTACTTTCAGCTTTACTCCCTCTTCCTTTTTTCCTACTAGGTGGATATATTTGGTTTAGTCTTAGGATCACTAAATTGTTCTCATTCAACAAAGGAACAAGCCTCCCTGTAGGGTCCCACACCTGGAGGTCATCTCAATATTTCACTAGATTGTTGGAGCCTTAAAAGCCTTCAACATTGGGTGCAAATCTATGTCACAACAGATAGAACAAAGAAGAATTGGAAGAATTAGATACCAAAACAACAAGTAGAAGAGATTTAGTACATACCGAATAGTAGAGTTTCAAAGAGTACAAATAACAAGCAATGTGAACAATGTTTGGTGAAGCAAAAAGGAAGGTGAACTAAGGATCAACATAGATATCTATAGTTGAGGTGAACCTTTTGATTTTCCTCTAGCCATCCCAAAGTGAGGGACTCACATTTCAATTATTCAAGGTTTCTAATCCATGAACCTCGAATGTGTAAGAGAAATCTTACATCTCCCAAAATATTTTTTTTCTTATTTATTTTGTTTTGTAGGCTTGCAGATAAAGTTATAATAATCATATACTTTCACCACAGAAAGATAACTCACATTGCAAAGGCATATTCTTGTTCCAATAATCATTTCAACACATTAGAGTTTTAAACAATATTCTTACAGTGTGACATTACAGTTTGATTCTAGAGATTCTAAATTGATATCAAAGCTTCGTGAGGTCACATTCTATCATACCACGTCATTACTCAAATTACTTGAGGAATACCTAATTGAGCCATGTGGTAAACATTTGAATCTATCACCAACATTTGAAAACACATACAAGCTTATTGATCACATGAAAGTTCATGAATAGGAACGCATTGAGTTCTAGTGCTTACATCTTACCACATTCATCCAAAGTTAGTCTTTTTATCCATTTCATTATGCATTGGGCAGTGTACTACCTTTTTGGTTGGCACATAACATCCTATTTGCTTGCACTTGATATATAAACATTGTGCATTCTACATTGTAAGGTAGCTAATAACAAAACTAGGTTAACCTCTAAGAAAGAAAGTTAGCTCAAGAAATTTTGGTAATAAATTAAAGAACATCATATTATATTTTATTCGAATGATTCATTAAGTTCTCACACTAATAGTATCTATAAAGGCTAAAGCCTCATTCTATTATAAGCCTTGTGGCAAGATTGTAAATGTAACTCAAAATATGAATCAATAATGTCATTGTCATGTTTATTTGTTGTTTCAATTTATTTTCATTGTATAGTGTTTTTGTATTGGTTTCATGGTTGGATAACTCTTCATTGGATCCTCCATCCATGACCACATCAATTATCATTTGGGAGGGGATCTTTCTTTGTAGATTCATCTTTGATTAATTAGTTTTGTGTAATAATTTTTTTTGAATTATCTACCATTTGGCAAAGATTGAATGGTTGACAATCAACTAAAATGTGACATTTTCTACCATTGTGCCAAAATTTAATACATCTATATAAGGTATAAGGCATAACTCTTATAGCATATAACCATGTATGTTGTAATAAAATATTATAAGACAACTTTCCCAAGATCACATGGAACAATGGATCTAAAGTAAGTGGGCCAGTTGTTATAGGAATAGTAATGGTGCCTCAAGAATGTCTATCAACATTGTCAAATCCTCTACTAGTAAGATCATGTAGTTGTAATTTTGATGTATCTACATTCAATTGTTTCAAAAAATTGTTGGTACATATGTTCAAACTAGATCCATTGTCAACCAAGGAGCATTTAATGTTAAACTTCCCATAGCTCACCACTATGTGTGAAGGCAATGCTTTATTAATAATTGAATCATGTGGGATGTCTATGTTATCAAATGATATGGCATGATGTTCCTTATGACTAATAGACTATATCAATGAAGTCACTAGTTGTGGAGTAGAATTAGGATTGATTTGAATATTTTCTAAATCTTTTTGCATGATATCCTTATAGGAAGATGGTGTACATACTAAATCCCAAAGAGATATTTTTAGCTTGTGTATTTTGCAATTGTTGAATGTAAGTCAATAATTTTCCAAATTGCACGTTAGGGTGGTGTATTTAAACACTAACCCTAATTCAAATGAATCATATAGCATAACTAGGAAACACTCTTATGAATTGGATTGTAAGTGGATAAAAGAGATTACATCAACATTGCATGATCATCCTAGGAGCATACTTCACATTTTCTAGTTGTTCTTGAACCTTAGATTGTGTATTTTGCAATTGTTAAACCCTGCAATTCAAAATTCAAACCTTTGTTGCCTTTTCATGTGATCATTGTGAGCAAACTAGTGGCTTAAAATCACATCATAGGTAACTAGTGCTTATTGAGTAGAAATTAATGTCTATTTTCAAAGACATATGAGATAAGATATAAATGAGTACAATATGGTTGTATGAAAGTAGGCTTTTTCTAAAAAAAATTCAAGTATTCATATTATAACCTATCCATTACAAAACCATTGAGATGTCATCATAACACAGAGTTAAATTTTATAATTTTGCAATATTAAACCTTTCTAATTTCACAAATGAATGAATTAAAGTCCATCTTTCAGCTTTCAAAAATCAAATTGCAACATATTTTACATTTCATGATACATCCTGGCTACAGAGGACATCAAGCATAAATTTCTCTTTTTGTATAAATACATCTCTACAAGATCCCTAAAACATAATCATAATACCTACTTCCAAATAGATATTTAGAAATCTGATAATTTAATTTTCCTTTAAGGATATTGAAACAAGAAATATGCAAGCAGCGTGGGTGGGTAAAATAGTTGTGTATACAGAGAAGAAAGGGAAGGTTCTCGGTGTTCTCCAAGGCGAGTAAGAACTCCCTTTAAGCACGGGAAGCAAGGTTGATAGTTGAATTTTTCTCATGACCAAATTGATGTAAGGGCATTTGAGGTTAGGGTAAAAGCACAAAGTTGTGTCACACTTTTATAAAGGAAACGGCCAACGCTGATCCAACTTTTAAACTTGAATCACTAAAAAGTGACATATATGTTTTGAATTTTGAAATGATGTAAACTAATAAAATATTTATTTTTTAGTGTATTTTATGTTTGTATTTTTTGAAAAAAATTAAAAAATTATTTGAATATAGTTTATAATAAATTGACACTATAATTTAGTTGCTGATAAAATGTTGAAAAATGAAGTTACATGAGACATCAATCTTTATATAGTAATTTTTTTTCTTCAATTTTTTTGTGTATTTATAACTTGAAACTTTAGTGCATGGATATATTTTTTTGCAATTTTGATAAATATATATTTTTAAATAAATAATAAAATCTGCGTGTATTAAAAAGTAGTTGTTTCCATTCGACATCAACTTTCATATTAACTATTTATCTAAAATAGAAAAAAAATTATACCATCTTGATATAGATTCTTTTATCTAGTGCATCATATTTTTTTCAATTTTTTAATAAGTTTGACTATTTTTCCTTGATATGGTAATCGACCTAATGTTTTGTGCTAATAACCTATTTTTAGTAAAAATAGAAAGGAAAATATAAATAATAATTAAACTGTTAAAATAAATATATATATTTGAAAACTAAACTTATAGATCTACAAAAGGGTATTTTTATATTTTAAAAAAAATGTTATTTACACGAGTAGAAGTTGTTGAAATATCAAGTTTTTCAAATAATTTTATTTTTTTGGTAAATTGGCCTCATAGTGGTGCTACATATGCATTTAGCCAACAATTTTAGTTGGAAAGGTTGTGGACATACTAACTTAGCTAGAATGAATCTTACAAGATCATATGTTTGACCAAAATTGATTTTTAGTTAGAAATTCTTAAATTCACTTGTGCTGATAAGTCGGTTGAAAGTGTAACACAGCTTTGTGTTTTTACCCGTGAACCAACAATTCTATAGAAACAAGAAATGGGGTCAATCTTTTTTGGGATTTCCAAAAATTCCTATTCACTATTTGACCATTGAAATGGATGATGTTTAAGTAGAATGTTTTGTGTGTGTGCAAGGTTTTATGTGGCTCAATTCTTGGGAGCTACTTGTGCGATGCTACAAACAGTTAGTTGGCAACAATTTGTAGACAGTGTACTCGCACATATTTATGCAAAAGTTTTAAAATTAAAATTTGGCAATATGAGTAGATACAATTAAATTTTAGGCAGCAAAAATAGATGATTTCGAATGTTGGTGATAAAGTAGTTTGGGCACCAAAAATAGACGAAGAGCGGGATTTTTGAAATCCAAAGAATTTATATGTACAAAGGTGTCATGTGCTAAGATACTTTTGGCACAAAGACTTTTGGGAGGGCCAAGCATCCTTGTAGATAGCCAAAGAGAGAGATCCAAGTCCATGAACTAGACTGTGTAAAAGAGCCAAAGTGCTCCATTGTAAACAAGGCATCGTCCTAGAAAATCTATAATGCATCCTTTATTTTAATAAAAAATATTTTATCATTTTAATGTGCCTTGTGTGTTTTCTTTACGTGGACTAAGCATCCCTTCAACTAGCACTCTACTTAAACATCATCCACTTCAATGGTCAAACAATCAATGGCAAATTTACATCTTATCCATATCAAAAAGTGGTAATTATTTGTGCTATTTTTATTGGCCAGAATTGACATTTGACTATTGAAATGGATGATGTTTAAGAATAATCCTTCACTAGGACCCCAACCACAACATTGCATCATATGGCATCAGAGCCTAATTACAGCTTTGGGAGAAGACAACTTGAAGAAGGTGAGCTATGTATGATTGTGAGCAAATATCTTGCAATAGTGGCTTCACAACGAGGGTGCTTAAGTAGGATGTGGCAAAGGGATCATTGCGATGGTAATCATGGAGGTGTTGTTGGTCATGGAAGGACCTACATAGTGGCCAAGTTGTAAGGAGACACTCTACTTAAATATCATCCACTTCAATGGTCAAACAATCAAGAGCAATTTTACACCTCATTCACAATAAAAAGTGGTAAATATTTGTCCTATTTTTATTGGCCAAAATTGACCTTTGACTATTTTTTATTAGATAAGAAGCAAACAGGGGTGCCGATCCCATGACAAAACAGCCAACAGAGGCTCACCAAAAAACTAAAATAGTTTAGAACAAACCATCAAAGTTTTTGCAACATAACAAAAGACTAAAGAAACTGGACACCATAGAAATAGCAGACCGATAGCGGACCGACAATAGAGTAGACCCAAGCCTCCAAAGGCTATGCGAACATCTTGTCCCAATCATCCCCAAGAAACTGGGGCACATCCTCATATTCCTTTAGCTTTTTGTCCTTCTTCTCTTGCCCCTTGGGAACCACCTTTTGGAGAGCCACCAGAGTAGTGGCGGACCTGTGCATAACTCTACCCGAGAATTTAGCCAGAGTGTTGAACTTCTGCTCCAGATGAGTGAGCCTTGCCTCTAGTGTTTCATTTTCCTTGTCCTTTTTGTTCTTATCTCCTTTTTTCTTCTTACCAGTCAATTGACCTTTGACTATTGAAGTGGATGATATTTAAGAATAGTCGTAAGGAGAGAGCAGGAAAAATTTGGAGGAAGCATGTGGAAACGTAAGGAGGTAGGAATCAAGGAGTTACAAAAGAAGCGCCAATAAAATTGTTGATCAGAGGCAATCTCAATGCATGGGTGTAAGTGTTAAAAAAAACACTTTAAAAATAAAACAAAAATAAAAAATAAAAAAATAAAAATAGTGTCTCAACCTTACGTGATAAGATAAAAACAAAAAAAATAGTAATAAAAACAATAAGAGCCAAGAATAGAAGATTTGTATGCTAGGTGTAAAGTGGCTATTTTGAGAAGTATCTTGCAATGTAATTTTCTATATATTGGTGCTTTTAGATAGTCATTTGTGAGAGTTTAGTTTTAATTACAAGTCTGTATGCTGTCGAAATGTTGCCAAAATTCCTCCAGGATTGAGTTGAGGTGAAGACTCCTAAAAGATCTTGCATTGCAAGTGTATTGTAATTTGTTTCAAGATTTGATAATATATTGTGCAGGTTTTGGAGTGTGGGGTTTTCCCCATGTAAATGATGGTGTTATGTTTTATGATTATTCTATTTATGCTATTTCATATATGTTTCTTGAAATCTCTGTAATAGTTGAATTGAAACTTGCATAACACTCCTCTCAAGGTTAGCATAGGAGGTGTTTCTGCACACCTTTGCTTCCTTACAATTGGTATCAGAGCCTGGCTAGTTTTGGTTCTATTTGTTGGGTACAGGTTTTTTGAGTGAATCAAGTTTTGAGTGGGAGCTTCTATAGAGTATTTCATATTCTCTATTGCAAGATAGTAGAGATGGCAAGAACATCTGGGAAAATTGAGGTAGAAATTTTTTTGGAATGAATTTTGAAATGTGGAAGCTGAAGATAAAAATATGTTAATTAATCAAGATCTATGGGATGCACTGGATGATAATGTTCAGAGGCCTATGGTCCAACTTTGGCTGCAAGATATGATGTAATGGATAGAAAAGCTAAAGGTCTCATAAGACTATGCCTTGCATACTCAATTCTGATAAATGTTCACAAAGAACCCACTTCGAAGATGCTATGGAAGAAGTTGAGTGAGATATATCAAGCCAAATCTCTAGTAAATAAGATTTTCTTGAGGAAAAAGTTGTATTCTTTGAGAATGGAAGAAAGTGGACAAATTTATGAACATCTAGAAACTTTCAATATGTTGATGACTCAGTTGACCTCAGTTGGGGTTAAGATGGGTGAAAAAGAAAGGTGCCAAACTTTTCTATTTTTGTTGCTAGACTCATGGGATAGCCTAGTCATGGCCATAGGGAGCACTTCAATCACTTTGAATATGGAGGATGTTGTTAGTTCTCTACTCTCTAAGGAAATAAGAAGGAAAGTCTCTTTGAATGCCAAAGAGGCTTTGAGTGTTCATGGAATACCAAAAGAATGAGGCAAGAATGAAAAGAAACGTGGCCATTCTAAATCCAAAAATAAGGGGAGATAAAAATCTCCTGGTAAGTCCAAGTTGATATGTTGAAACTGTGGCAAATCTAGACACTTCTGAAGGACTGTAGAGAAGAGAAGAAAAGAAGAAGAAACAAGATTCTAATTTTGAGTCTGAAAAGGAAGATGGGGATACTTTTATTGCATCCTTGGCTCATGCAGGTGGTACTACATGGTTGATTGACTCGGGTGCATCTTTCCACATGACTCCTAATAGAAACTAGTTTAGTAAGTATGACAAAAATGATTATGGTAAGGTGTATTTGGGTGATAATTATTTCCTTGACATTGTTAGCCATGGAAGTATTCATGTGAAATTTTCTGATGGTAGAGTTAAATGATTTGATGGTGTCTTGCATATATCCTGGGACTAGCAAGAAATTTAATAAATGTTAGCAAGCTAATAGATGCAGGTGTGCATGTATAGTTTCCTAAAGCAGGTGTGAAAATGGTGAGAGATGTTATGGTGATAGCAAGAGGAAGTAGATCAAGTACATTGTACCAACTCGATGCATGCACAGTTGAGTGGAATAGGACTTCAATTAAGATTAAATTAGAGACTACTTCGTTGAAAACAGAGATGGTTTCCTCTTCAGTAGATGATCGTGACTTCTGGGTACTCAAGTGTGCTCTATCTATAGAATCAAAGTTGCCTATAGAGAAGACCATGTTATGGCACCAGAGACTTGGCCACAAAGGAGAGAAGGGTCTACAGACCTTGAAAATCAAAAGCCTTGTCAATGGGTTGGATGACTATAATCTTGAATTTGAATTTTGTGAGCATTGTATTTATGGAAAGCAAAACTACATTTAGTTCTACTCAAGTTCTTATAAGTCTTCTAGTATTTTGGATCTTATCTATTCACATGTATTTGGTCTAGTAAATGTTCCTTCTATTGGCAAATCAAATTATTATGTTTCTTTTATTGATGATTCCAGTAGGAGGACATGGGTTTATTTCCTTAAGAGTAAAGTTGATGTTCTTAGTCGTTCCAAAGTGAAGACAAGAAAAGATTAAGAGAATAATAAGGAAGATAATGCAATATACACACAAAACCTTCACCTTAAACCCTTCTTGCTCCTCAGATAGAGTAGATTGTAATGCACCCTTCTTCCAATGGCTATGCTCTTGATGATATGTTGATTGCTCTAGAAACCTGCAACATAACTTTGCATTCAAGTTGTGATATATGATGATTTCGACAACATTATGTTACTACGAATGTGGATGTGTTGATAATGGCTTGATAGAGGCTAGATTTATAGATTCTTGGGTGATAGGATGGATGGCTAGGATTAAGAGATTTAATGGATGGATAGGATTAAGAGGTGGAGGATTAGAGCAATCCTTATACGAATGGTTGAGATTAAGAGGTTTAGTTTGAATTGGATGGTTGAGATGCAAAGCTAGTTTGACTTTTGTGCCTCTCATTTATTAATTGTGTTAAGGATGAGGTTGAGGACAAGCTAGTCATGTGACTCTCAATAATTAATCAAATAATAGAATTATTTAATTAATTATTGGAGAGGGATAATGAAGTGGGATAAATTAATTAAATAAATACGATTTATTTAATTAATTTTGGCTAAGGGATAATAGATTAAATTAATTAAATAAATATGATTTGTTTAATTAATTTGGGAAATAGGATAAAATGGATTAAAATTAATTAAATAAATAGATAAAATTTATTTAATTAATTTAGTGGGAGGAATAATGATAAAGGGGACCTAGGATGAAAGTGTCGCAAGGTGACACAAGGTGATGTCAACAAGGTGTTGAAAGTGAGTTAGGATGTGTCATTAGGACATGGTTAATTTCAGGTGTGTACACAAAGAATTTAAAGTAATGGTTGAGTTGCAAACTGAAAAGAAGATTAAATGTTTGAGGACAGATAATGGTGGTGAATTTTGGTCTAATGAGTTTGAAAATTTTTGTAAAGATTGTGATATCAAGAGGCAGAAGACAACTTCATATTCTCCACAACATAATGGAGTTGCAGAGAGAATGAACAAGACCTTGATGGAGAAAGCTAGGAGTATGTTGAGTGGTGCTGGACGAGAACAAAAGTTTTGGGTTGAAGTTGTAGCCACTGCCTACTACCTGATAAACATGTCTCCTACATCAGCTCTTGTTGACAAGACGCCAATGGAGAGATGGATGGACCATAGGCCTTCACTTAGACATTTGAGATTTTTTTTTTGTGGGGCATATGCACATGTGCCAAAGGAGAAGCGACCAAAATTGGATAACAAGGTTGTTAAATGTATCTTCATTGGATATAGTTATGGTGTGAAAGGATACGAACTTTGGGATCCTTTTGCACAAAAGGTAATTTATTCCAGAAGTGTTACTTTTAGAGAAATTAAGCCTTCTTCTATTACAATGTAGCAACCAGAACATAAAGAATAAAATAAAGATGTGATTCAATTTTCACCTATGCTTGAGAAAGTTGAATCGAGGCCCTTAGAAAGACAAGAAGTTGAGGAAAGTGCCTGAGTTCTGAATCATCAGAGGAAGAAGAAAAACCTGAACCTTAGCTTTTTTGAAGATCTACTAGGCATAGACAACCACAAGAATGATATGGGTATTCTCTTAATGATTGGAGATATATATTTTATTTGAATGCTAGCATTGATGAACCGTTATCTATAGAAGAAGCTCTTGGTATGAATGATGCAGAGTCCTAGAAAATAGCCATGGATGAAGATATGACTGATGGTGTTAGGTTGTCATTGATGTCAAAAAGGTGTTGAGTCTTCATATGGCATTGTAAGTTGAACTTGCTTATGGACAGGTGATGTCATCAGTAGATATGAAGGTACTATGTGCTCATATATAAGTTATGTTGGTTAATGTGAAAATGACAAAATATTGTTCTCAGATGTTGTTTATGGGCTCATAATATTGTTTGGAGTTGGGCATTCATATACAAGATTCATGCATTGTTGACCTTATTGAACATCAGATGTCTTTATTATAGTGATCTAATGGGGTTGCTTCATTCAAAGGTATTCCACATGGTAACATATGCAAAAGGTTCATCTCTTGGTGATTCATAAGAGTTATTTTATGACAGTCTTCATGACAAGTTCTTATGATAGGATATGCAGAGATTTGAACTCTAGGTTGATTCCAATTATTACCAAGTAATATGCAATCATGTCATGTTTGATAGTTGATGATGCAAAATGATATCAGTTGAAAATAAGAAACTCTTCATTGTTGTGCAGTGCTACAGTTGATAGAATGTTTTTAGATTTGTTAATGGATGTTGATTGTTCATGACAGTTAGTTTCATGCAGGAGACCTAATGATATATATATAGTTTGATAAAGATGAAGGAGGTTGTTGTTTATCGAGTTCTTGACAAGGTTGACAAGGTTGATGATGTCAGATGATTGGTCATTGAAAGATTCATGACAAGGTTGATAATGATGTCAGATCAGATATTAGTCATTGTCAAAATTTGGGAGTTGTAGACAAAAGTAGTCTCACAGTTGTCATAGTCATTCGTTTGGCAGTGTTGAAGATGAAAATTGAATTGCCTTAAAAATGATCTATGTTTCAAAAGCTTCTTAAAGCTTTCTCTGCCCGTCAACCATTTTTTTGCTCTTTATGTTATGTTGCTGTGGTGACCTGGAAGTGTAGGTTAAAGATGACTTAAGTCATCACTTATGGGTATCGGCTTCATAAGAAAACCAGCCCCTTTGCTAGCCATAACCCGAAGGAACGGTCTTCATGTTAATGCATTTAAATGTCTATGGCGCGAATTGCTAATCGATGGTTTTCTTTGAAACTTTGATGGGCGCGATTGTTATGATCAAAGGTTGCAGTTTAAACTTAAGCCCCTATCCTGCTTCATACACTTTGACATGCATTTAGCCGTCTAGCTTTAAGACTGCAGTAAGAGTTTTTGTTTAAAGACTATTTTTAGTTATTTTTCAAAGGCGAATTTTTGGACAGTGTAAATGCTATTTGTGAGAGATATTTTTTTCTAATTTTAAGTTCTCTCTTGCGAGTTTTTCAAGGCTTTAAATAGCTAAAGAAGGAGATTTTCTTTGGATTTGCATGCAATAAAAAGGAAAGTTCATTTAGGGAATATGAACATAAGTCTTCATATATCATATATATTTTTTTTTTTAAAAAGGAAGTCTTCAATGCAGAGAATATGAACAGAACCGAGGTGTTAAAAGAAGTCATTTGTATATGGATTGAAGATGTTTCTTTAAGATTTTGGAAAATATTTTATTCAGGGAGAAGATGTTTTTATTGTGAAGATATTTCTTTCAAGAAGATTTTTGTTTATGATAAATTATTTTTGGAGAAAAATTTTTGTCTTCTTGCAGATTGTAGTTTGCAGAGTTTTTGTAAAAAATATATGAAGGGTCATTTGAGTACAAAGTTTTTTTTGTCAAATTAAAAGAGAATATGAAAAGTTTTTGGAAATGATTTTTTCAGGAAGATGAAAAGAAAATGAAAGGAGACAAATTTATTATCAGATGGAAGAGGAATATAAAAAAATTTCTTTGCAGGTGAAAAGATATTCAACTGGTATAAGATTGTTTTTTCAAGTGCATTAAGTGTGGGTCTAGAATGACAGAGATGAATCATACAAAATGAAGTAGTGTTGTTGAATGGATGAGTATACAGGATTAATAGAGATAATCAGATGAATTGATGTGTATACAGAATTAATAGAGATAATCAGATGAATTGATGTGTATACAGGATTAATGGAGATAATCAGATGAATTGATGTGTATACAGAATTAATAGAGATAATCAGATGAATTGTTATGCAGGAGTGAAGAGTTGAATTGAACAGAGAAATGAAGACATTTTCTAATAAATTCTTTTGAAGAGAAAAGAATAATGAAAAGATAATACTGAGTTTGTAATGCAGAGATAATCAGCTGAATTGTTATGCAGGTGTGAAGGAATTGAGAATTGAATGGAAACAGAGTATCCCTCTGATTTGGTTTATAACTTCTATTGGTGATTTGGTTTGCCAGTGAGGCATTGTATTAGCCAATGAGGCTTATAGGTCAGTGTGACCTTAATATTTGTCAGTGAGACAATTTGTATTGCCAGTGAGGCATGTTTTTCAGTTAAGCCAGTGAGGCAATTCTGGAGTGGTTTTTCTACCCCTGGAGGGTTTTCCACTCGTGCAATTCTTGTGTCTTGATCTTCTCTCTGTGGATATATGTTTTACTCATAAGTTTTTGTTTTTCATTCTCAGTTATGTGCACATGTATGTGAGAAATCAATGATAGCTCTCTCTCCTTGTACTCTGCAAGTTAAAGTTTGTAAAAAGATTAGAAATTTCACACAACACTGATTCACCACCCTCTCAGTGTTGTCCTTGACTCCTACAATTGGTATCAGAGCCAGTTTCCCTTCTACAGCTTAATCAGCTTGGGTAGGTCATGTGTGTGGAGTTCAATGGGTAAGTGTAGGAGAAATAAGAACATGAGAAATCTTAAGCATCATTCTGGTCAGAAGACACAAAAGACATTATCCATATCAAATTCAGATGTTGATATAAATTTAGTTGATAAAGATGTTCTCCATGTTAAGTCTGATATTGTCTTAGAAGAAAAGGTTTCAGATGTTCCTCAGTTTGATGGTTCAAATTTTTCAGTTTGGTATGTTAGAATGTAAGTGTATTTATCCTCCTTAGGATATGATGTTTTAATGTCTGTTGAGAATGGTATTTCTGCAAATAACAAAGAGGTTCTTAAATGCAATCATATAGCCAAGAGGGTTATTTTATCTAGTTTATCTAATGATATTTCTTGTAAGGTTGTGCAGTGTGAAACAGCTTAGGATATCTGGAAAGAACTGATAAGAATTTATCAAGGTAATGATAAAGAAAATAACTATGAAAGGAAACTTTCAAATGAAGAAGTTGAAGTTCAATCCCAATCTGATTTAGAAGAAGCCAGCATCACAAGTGATGATGATGAAGAAGATTGTGAGATTGACATGGAAGGAGAGCTTATATATGCTCTGAGTGAGCTCAAGAAGTATAAAAGAGAGAATCATAAACTAAACTTGCAACTGCAACAAGAAAGAGAATCAAAAGTCAATGCACTTTCAGAACTTGAAATTGTTTCTACAGATCTTGAAGAGGCTAGATGTCAGATTATTAGTTTAAAGACATATATTGATGATTCTAACAAACTAATTGCTAGATTGAAGACAGAAATTGAAGAAGCTAAGAGGATAGCTGATGTCTCAATATCTGACCTTGAAGTTAGAAGGAGTGAGAATCTAAAACTAGAGGGTGAAATTATCAAACTTAGAAAAGATTATGATGGTCTCAAGACTTTATCTAAGAAGTATCAGGAGTTTGAAGAAAGCACAAACAAGTTACATGTGTTGTTGGGCAAACAGAAGCAGCATAATGACACAACTGGATTAGGATTTAAAGAAGGAGAATGTTCAAAAGTCAGAGAGACTCCCAGAAAGAAGATTGATTTGAATATTGCCACTATGCATGATCAAAGAAGAAGAAATTTCAGAAGAAGTGCTCCTGTTAGACAAGCATACATGTACAAGTATAACTATTCATTTAATGGTTTTTGTTATACTTGTAATCAATTTGGACACAAATCAGTTGTTTGTAGAAGGAATACAAGGAATACTGATATTGTTTGTTACAAGTGCAATAATGTTGGACATATTCAAAGATACTGCAAAATGAATAGAGTGTATGATTCTTCATGGAAGCTTAATATGAGTGCTCAAAGGTATTATCAGTCAATTGATTTTGATTACAACATAATTTGTTATAATTGCAACTCTCTTGGTCATAAAGCACACAGTTGCAGGAGATCATCACCTAATTTGAAAGGTTGGGAAAAGAAAAAGGTTGAAAAAGTTTGGAGAAAGAAAGCACCTGTAAAAGTGTGGAAGCAAAAACAGAGTCATGAGAAGGTAAATCCCAAACTTGTGCATCCAGCACAAGTTACATCATCAGTTGCATAACAGATAGCATGAATTAAGGGGGAGTTGTTCATGTCCTATCAATTGTCCCCAAGAAGTTTTAAGAAGGAGATTTTTTTTAATGGTGATCTTGTCATGTTTATCATATTTGCCAATCTTGTGAGATAGTTGTTGAAGATGTTGCTAACTAAGTTGATTTTTTAGTGTATATCAGTGATGCAGTTGGTATGCAAAATTGATGGACTGGATGCTCATATGGAAGTGTTCTTGATGTGATAATCTCACATGTTTCTTTGATATTTTTCATCAGTAATATGTTTCAAGGTAGTATGTACAAATTGTGTGATTCTAGTGGTATCAGGTGTCCATGATCAATGACATGTTCAGTGAATGCAAGGTGTTGATAAGTGGTTAAAAGATTTATTACTTTAAAGAGATTGATGATGTTGAATATCTTGTTCTATTCATATCATGTTGGTGCTCACAAAGGATTTTGGATAGATGTTTTTCTTATGTTGCCTGAGGAGGTTGAAAAATGGAAGAAGTTAAATTCTTGTCTATGCATTTGGTTTTACAAAGTGTTGTTGCAGGAAGAACTTGGTGTGCAGTCTTGATGGGCTGATTTGAATTTCAAGGTTAAAAAGGGATCAGTTCTTATGTTGTGAAAAGTGTCTTGTGCAGAACAGGAGGATAGTTCAGATGGTCTTCAGTCTTTGTTCAGATGGTCTTCAGTCTTTGTCATGTCAGAGTCAGAAAAGGTGTCAGAACAGTTTGAGTGCAGGATGGTAGTTCATATCAAGAAATCAGTTTGATGATTATATCTATTCTTTGTTGAGTTATGTTTTATGACATGTATCTTGAAGCTTTCAGGTGTCAAAAGAAGATGATAAACAAGAGATATTGAGGAGTTTTCTGAAGTAATAATTTTACATGTTCCATTAATGATCTTCCTCATTAATATGACTCAGAAAGGTATGTGCAAATTGTGTGCCTCCAGTTTTGAAGTGGTATGAGGTATGTGTTTCAAGCTATGACAATCTAGAGTCTCTTATGACATTGATGGTGAGTCTTGTATTTCATCAAATCAGAGGCAAGTAAAGGTCTTATCAAAAATGGTCATCTTGGCATCTTGTGTTGAGAACTGTGTGATGAGGAGTCTTCATGATTTTTGCCTGCAAATCTATTTTTCAAAGAGTATTGGTGTGTTTATTATTTCTTTACAAAAGTGTTCAAAAGCATGGAATGTTGGATGTCAGTTATTGGATGGTATTCTTCAGGTTGATATATTGCTTCAGGGCTAATTCAGGAAGTGGATAAGTGCTGAGTTGAGTTGAGTTATGTTGATTAGTCTTGTCAGTGTTTACCAATGGTATTTCTAAGTAGTGATTTGTTTGTGAACTTTAACACATGGGAGATCTTGGAGATTTGTTATTTCAGGTCAAAAAGGTTGTTGATTGAAGAAGAACTGTTTGTTTTGAAAGTTTGTGGTGATCAAGCTTTAACATCTTTCAGTGGAGTTATTTTCTCAGGGGGAGATAATAGTCTTTGTCATCAGATGTCAAAAAGGGGGAGAAAGAAAAATTGCATCAAGTGGTTTTTGCCATCAATGACAAAGGGGGAGATTGATGGTGTTAGGTTGTCATTGATGTCAAAAAGGTGTTGAGTCTTCATATGGCATTGTAAGTTGAACTTGCTTATGGACAGGTGATGTCATCAGTTGATATGAAGGTACTATGTGCTCATATATAAGTTATGTTGGTTAATGTGAAAATGACAAAATATTGTTCTCAGATGTTGTTTATGGGCTCATAATATTGTTTGGAGTTGGGCATTCATATACAAGATTCATGCATTGTTGACCTTATTGATCATCAGATGTCTTTATTATAGTGATCTAATGGGGTTGCTTCATTCAAAGGTATTCCACATGGTAACATATGCAAAAGGTTCATCTCTTGGTGATTCATAAGAATTATTTTATGACAGTCTTCATGACAAGTTCTTATGATAGGATATGCAGAGATTTGAACTCCAGGTTGATTCCAATTATTACCAAGTAATATGCAATCATGTCATGTTTGATAGTTGATGATGCAAAATGATATCAGTTGAAAATAAGAAACTCTTCATTGTTGTGCAATGC
This sequence comes from Cunninghamia lanceolata, assembly GCA_027924645.1. Lineage (NCBI taxonomy): Eukaryota > Viridiplantae > Streptophyta > Pinopsida > Cupressales > Cupressaceae > Cunninghamia > Cunninghamia lanceolata. The sequence goes on along the minus strand of BSBN01001026.1, from coordinate 3,153,730 downwards.
TACGGTTGATAGAATGTTTTTAGATTTGTTAATGGATGTTGATTGTTCATGACAGTTAGTTTCATGCAGGAGACCTAATGATATATATATAGTTTGATAAAGTTGAAGGAGGTTGTTGTTTATTGAGTTCTTGACAAGGTTGACAAGGTTGATGATGTCAGATGATTGGTCATTGAAAGATTCATGACAAGGTTGATAATGATGTCAGATCAGATATTAGTCATTGTCAAAATTTGGGAGTTGCAGACAAAAGTAGTCTCATAGTTGTCATAGTCATTCGTTTGGCAGTGTTGAAGATGAAAATTGAATTGCCTTAAAAATGATCTATGTTTCAAAAGCTTCTTAAATCTTTCTCTGCCCGTCAACCATTTTTTTGCTCTTTATGTTATGTTGCTGTGGTGACCTGGAAGTGTAGGTTAAAGATGACTTAAGTCATCACTTATGGGTATCGGCTTCATAAGAAAACCGGCCCCTTTGCTAGCCATAACCCGAAGGAACGGTCTTCATGTTAATGCATTTAAATGTCTATGGCGCGAATTGCTAATCGATGGTTTTCTTTGAAACTTTGATGGGCGCGATTGTTATGATCAAAGGTTGCAGTTTAAACTTAAGCCCCTATCCTGCTTCATACACTTTGACGTGCATTTAGCCGTCTAGCTTTAAGACTGCAGTAAGAGTTTTTGTTTAAAGACTATTTTTAGTTATTTTTCAAAGGCAAATTTTTGGACAGTGTAAATGCTATTTGTGAGAGATATTTTTTTCTAATTTTAAGTTCTCTCTTGCGAGTTTTTCAAGGCTTTAAATAGCTAAAGAAGGATATTTTCTTTGGATTTGCATGCAATAAAAAGGAAAGTTCATTTAGGGAATATGAACATAAGTCTTCATATATCATATTTTTTTTTTTTTTTAAAAAGGAAGTCTTCAATGCAGAGAATATGAACAGAACCGAGGTGTTAAAAGAAGTCATTTGTATATGGATTGAAGATGTTTCTTTAAGATTTTGGAAAATGTTTTATTCAAGGAGAAGATGTTTTTATTGTGAAGATATTTCTTTCAAGAAGATTTTTGTTTATGATAAATTATTTTTGGAGAAAAATTTTTGTCTTCTTGCAAATTGTAGTTTGCAGAGTTTTTGTAAAAAATATATGAAGGGTCATTTGAGTACAAAGTTTTTTTTGTCAAATTAAAAGAGAATATGAAAAGTTTGTGGAAATGATTTTTTCAGGAAGATGAAAAGAAAATGAAAGGAGACAAATTTATTATCAGATGGAAGAGGAATATAAAAAAATTTCTTTGCAGGTGAAAAGATATTCAACTGGTATAAGATTGTTTTTTCAAGTGCATTAAGTGTGGGTCTAGAATGACAGAGATGAATCATACAAAATGAAGTAGTGTTGTTGAATGGATGAGTATACAGGATTAATAGAGATAATCAGATGAATTGATGTGTATACAGAATTAATAGAGATAATCAGATGAATTGATGTGTATACAGGATTAATGGAGATAATCAGATGAATTGATGTGTATACAGAATTAATAGAGATAATCAGATGAATTGTTATGCAGGAGTGAAGAGTTGAATTGAACAGAGAAATGAAGACATTTTCTAATAAATTCTTTTGAAGAGAAAAGAATAATGAAACGATAATACTGAGTTTGTAATGCAGAGATAATCAGCTGAATTGTTATGCAGGTGTGAAGGAATTGAGAATTGAATGGAAACAGAGTATCCCTCTGATTTGGTTTATAACTTCTATTGGTGATTTGGTTTGCCAGTGAGGCATTGTATTAGCCAATGAGGATTATAGGTCAGTGTGACCTTAATATTTGTCAGTGAGACAATTTGTATTGCCAGTGAGGCATGTTTTTCAGTTAAGCCAGTGAGGCAATTCTGGAGTGGTTTTTCTACCCCTGGAGGGTTTTCCACTCGTGCAATTCTTGTGTCTTGATCTTCTCTCTGTGGATATATGTTTTACTCATGAGTTTTTGTTTTTCATTCTCAGTTATGTGCACATGTATGTGAGAAATCAATGATAGCTCTCTCTCCTTGTACTCTGCAAGTTAAAGTTTGTTAAAAGATTAGAAATTTCACACAACACTGATTCACCCCCCTCTCAGTGTTGTCCTTGACTCCTACAATGACAGCTATTAAAAAGAATGATACATGGGACCTTATAGCATTTCTTGAAGGATGGAAGCTCATTGGTTGCAAATGGGTGTTCAAAAAGAAAATTGGTTCAGATGACAACATTGAGAAATACAAAGCAGGGTTGGTTGCGAAGGGTTACTCCCAAGTTCAGGGAGTTGATTACAGTGAGATATTTTCTCCTATAGCTAAAATAATGTCCATTCATTTTTTTCTTTCTATTGCAGCAACTTATGATCGAGAAAATGGATGTGAAAACAACATTCCTTCATGGTGATTTGGAGGAAGAAATTTATATGACACGGCCAGAGAACTATGTGGTGAAAGGTAAAAGTCATTTGGTCTGTAAGTTTAAAAATCCTTGTATGGTTTAAAATAGAGTCCTAGAATGTGGTACTAAAAGTTTGATACATATGTGTTGAGTTTGGGATTTGTGTGGTCTAAATATGACCACTATGTGTATTTCAAATATGATGGTGATCATTTCTTCGTTATTGCCTTGTATGTTAATGATATGTTTATTGGAACAGGAAAGGGTTTGATTACCGAATTAAAATCTTAGCTCTCAGCAAAGTTTGAAATGAAGGACCTTGGTGCAGCAAGACACATTCTGGGGATGGAGATTAGAAGAGATAGACAAAATAGAAAGCTTTGGTTAGGTCAAAGTAAGTATGTGAATTTACTATTTTGAGAAGATTTAATATGTAATATTCTAGACCATTATGTGTTCTTGTTATGATGGGAATGAATCTTTCTATCTCACATTATCCTACATCCCCATCAGAGATGGAATAGATGAGTCGATTACCATACCAGAGTGCAGTTGGCATCTTAATGTATGTTATAGTCTATACAAGACCAGACATTGCCCAAGCAGTAGTTCTTTCCTAATACATGTCTAATCCAGGAAGAGCACATTGGGATGTAGTAAAGAGAGTCTTTAGATACTTGTGGTGTACCTCAGAGTACTCTATATGTTTTCATGGAACAGGATACCAACATTCCTTTCATATTAGAGGCTATGTGGCTTCAAACTAGGCTGGTGATGTTGATAGTAGAAAATCCACCAATGCCTAAGTGTTTACATATTTAGTGGTGCAATCAGTTGGATGAGCAAGTGACAGGCTATGGTCGCTTTGTCCACTACATAGGCAGAGTATATGGCAGTTACGCATGCCTATAAGGAAGCCATTTGGCTCAAAATATTATGTTTAGATATAGAGTTCAAACAAGGTGCAGTGACAGTATATTGTGATAGTCAGAGTGTAATATCCCTAACGAAGAACCCAACATTTCATGCCAAGACCAAAAACATTGATGTATAGTATCATTTCATTAGAGATATGGTTGAGGATGGCATGGTGAACCTGGAGAAGATAAAAACTTTGGTGAATGTTGCAAATGCATTAACAAAGCCCATGAGCACAGAGAAGTTCGTGTGGTGTTTTGAATTAATGGGTCTTTCGACTCCCAACAATTAGTTACATGTTTTCTATAGGCTCTTGCAAGGTATTTGGCAAGTGGGGTAATGTTAGGGGAAAAATGCTTTAAAATAAAACAAAAATAAATATAGTGCCATGCCCAAAATATCCAATTATGGACACAACAAAAAACAACCAAAACTTACAACAAAAGTTAAACCATCTCACAAACAATTAGCAGCAATGCAAATAATTTGATAAACACAACAATAGGTTTCATAAAAATTGATGCAAAAGTTTAATAGATAAAATAATCATGTTAGTTTCTCAATGCATGAAATAGAAAATAAAAAGAACTAAGGACCAGACCTAGGCCTCAAGGGCTCATATATTATGGCCTTGACTATGTAACGTGATTACAGGCTTCGTAGTTTGCCTAATTAAACTTTCCAACTCAACTTGGTTGTCCAATAATATAACTATCTTCTAAGATGCAATTTCTCATCAAATTGACATCTTTACAAACATGATATCAGTTTCACTAACTCTCTCAAGTCTATTGATGGGTGTTTTAGCATGCAACAATGTAGGTAAGAAATTGGGTACCTCACCTCTCTTGAAAGGAATCCTATCCCAAAATTCAGAATAGGATTGCCCCAAGTTTTCTAATGTTAGGTCTTGACTTATAGGATAACTCAGTGGATATGGTATGGACATGAAATCCATCAAATATCTGAATAATTAATCACAAATGCAACTAAATTGATGGAGGTTGATTGTCATTGATGTCAAAAGGTGTCTTGATGGTATTTTCCTTACTCATTGTGTTTAAGAGTTGTTCTTGCTTCAATAGGAGGCTTCACATGAAGGTGTTCATGCCCTTATCCTATGTCAGGAGATAACTTGTTCATAAGATGACTTAGAACAAGGTAATGCTGCCTATTTACATACCATGATGTGTTGATGCTTAGATCTTGATCATTTGATGCTTTAATGTTGATCACTTGATGTTTTGATATTGTCGATCTATATTTGATGATTGCCATGCCTTAGGATGTTGAAGACATCAATCTGATCTTCTCAAGTTTTGATGCATGTTGAGTTTGGTTTGGTATACATGTAAAAGTTATCATATTGAGTTCAGGTGTGTGGAGACATAAAAGATTTGTAGAGGATGTTATCAGAATGCTTCATGTCATGATTAAGGAGTTTGTGTATTGCTCATTGAAGGAGTTGATGTTAGTCATGATGGTTGTATGTTGGGTGTAGGAGACCTCATTGACCTTCTTAAAGGTTACATGAAGTTGTCGGTTGATGACATAATCATATACAGTGCAAAGTACAAGTTGCTTCATGGTTGAGTCGGGAGATGCAGATGATCTAAGAAATGCAGGATGTAAGTTTGTTGTCTTGGCTCTCAAAGTTCATATTGTTCAATGTTGCTCATTGGTTCAGTCCACATGCTTACATGCAAGGAGTTTGCATGGTATGATTGGTAATATGGTCAAGATGAATATAGTAAAGTTGATATCAAATGTCATGAAGTGCACAGTGATGATACAAGGTTGGACTCAAGAAGGTTTGAGGTTTGTTGAGTTGATGATATGACTTGTTAGATGACTTGATTAGTTTCATTAGTTCATGTTCATATTTATCAGTTCATGTTCATGGTCAAGACCGATAGGATGTTAATGCAAATCATGGTTAGTTTGGTGTTAAGGAGGTGTTTTATGATAAGATCATCATTGAATTTTGTTTAAGGGCTCAAGGTTTATTAAAGGTTTAAAACCTTAAAGTCTAAAATCCTATTTACATATCATTTTGTGCCCATATATGACAGTTTCACTTTATGTTATATTGTTCCATTGACCTACTGTCGCAGGTGATAGACCATTTAAGTGAAAATTTAAGGGGTCACGGTCATGGTCTAATCGGCCCCCTCTTCCTAGTAGAACCAACTACATTGGTCACCTTTTACATGCATTGGCGCCAATATGAAATCAATGTTCCTCTTTTAAAGTTTCAAATGTCAATCGATGGTTGATATTCAAATTTTGACCTTCACCATTGAGTTTATCTTTTGACATGCCCATGAACGTCATATATCTTTGAAACTGTAGAGATGAGATTTTATAAAGCTATTTTTAGCATTTTTAAAAAGGCAGTTAGTGAAGATTTTAAAAGCATATTTTTAAGGAGATTTTCTTTCTTTTTTATTCACTCCCATGGCACATGGCAGTGGAAGACAAAAAGAAGAAGTTTTTTTTAGGAAAGAAAATTTCTTTTTGGATATATTATTATTTTTTAGAATAATGTATAAGGATTTTTTATCTTCTTTTCTTATCAAAATGCAAAAGGTTTTTTCAAAATTGGAGGACATAAATGTTTTTTTTGAAAGTGAAAATAAAAGAGGATCTTTATTTTCTTGACAGGGCAGGTTGATAAAGATATTGTTGAAGATTTTTATTTGAAGATGATGAAAGTCTTCTTATTCTTTTATAGGTGAAAGAGAATATGAAAGGTCTTCATGAAGTTGAATTGGTGTATTATTTTTATCAGGGCAGATTGAAGATTTTTATGTTTTCTAATTTTTAAATAGAGAAGATGAACAGATTGATGAGTTGGGAAAATGAATGTAGAGGTAAATGAAAAGTTATTTTCATTTTTAATAAATTTGTAGATACATTGAGGATTGAGATGATGCAGCATGGAAGATACATTTTTGTGAAGTTTTTAAATAGAAAGTAAAGGTGACTGATGATATGAATTAAATTGATATAGACCTACATGTGTATATAAAAAGGGTTTGGATTGAGTGATATGATGTATGAAAGTGTGTGAAGTTGCAGATGAAGATTAATATACAGAGGGCCAGCGAAATAAAATCAGAGAAATGAACAAGACATAGTAGTATAAAGATCAGTTAAGTGCAAGAGAAGAAAATGCAAAGATTGTAATTGCAATGATTGTAATATGCAAGTGTTGATTGTAATGTGTTGCAGAGATTGTAAGAATGACAGGAGCTTATGCCAAGCATATTTGAGAAAGTAAAAAGAAGTGACAAAGATGTAGAAAGATGTGATTGTAAGGATAAGACACATGATGATATGTTATTGAGTTTATATTTGAAAAGATTGTTGAAATGAACTATAGAGAATCAGGGAATCACCCTGAATTAATTTTTCTTTCATATTCACCTGATAGTCAGTGAGGCATTCAATGGTCAGTGAGACCTCTTTGTATCCAGTGAGGCTTGTATGGTCAGTGAGACCTCTTTGTAGCTAGTGAGGCTTGAATGTAACCAGTGAGGTTTTTTATTAAGCCAGTGAGGCATTTTAGAGTGGTTTTTCTTCCCCTTGAGGGTTTTCCACTCACCAAATCAGGTGTTATGTTTCTTGTTTGTCTTCATGTGTTTATGAACTCTAATGATTTGTTCTTAAGGTCTTGATTCATACCTTTCATTATCATACTTGTGCATATGTGTTTAACAGATCATTGATGTCTTCCTCTCTCTTTGTCTTGTAAGTTAAAAGGTATAAAAAGTTGTAAAATTCTATACAACACTGATTCACCCCCCACTCTCAGTGTTGTCCTGTACTCCAACATAAATAACTAATCAGAAAGGTGAAGAGGAACCATGAGAACCATAGCCAATCAACAAAATCAACTCATATGGCAACAACAAATGAAATTTTGTTTACATTGATTTAGAAAATGGCAGAGTTTCAACATTTTTTCTCTTTAGTCCTTTCTTACCTCTTTTACAATGAGAGAGGTTGCCTTTATTTAGAGAGGCAAGCATAGTGAGTTTTCCAATGGATGGTGAGGATTAAAGCAACACAAAGGGTCCAGATTTGACATCATTTAATTTTGGTCGGCAGACAGTTACATTCCCGGATTTGCTTTTGTCCTTTAGGAAAAAGATGAAATTACAACTTTTAGCACATGATAATAGGACAAAATAGTCACTTTTGAGTTGTCTATAAAGACAAAACTCTTTTACAATTAGTTGACTAGTCAAGAGAAGTATGTGGCATATTTTTTATGAAGGTATATCCAATTGGAGGCTTGTTGGATTTAGCATTTGATGATTGGATGGTTGGAACAGTTGGAACAATAATGATGTAGGTCTGATCTCCTACGTCTTCCAGCTCCTAGGGCTTATCTCCATCACTTTTGACATCATATTGGCCCTTTTCCATAATTATAGTAGTGATTTGGTTGATAAAATGAAGATTCTTCCTATCTTGGATAGGAAGGTATCTCTAGGTTTTCATCCTTCATGGTGGCTCCAGCTGGTTCCTTCGTGCTTCATCCTTTCAAACCTGCAATCCATAATGCCAAGCATCAATTTCATCATAAACAAAGCATTTTCATTAAAGATAAATCAAAATATATCCCTTTGTAGCCGTGGATGAATCAGGGACAACTCAATGTCAATTTTGTTGTCGTTAAATTCATCATTTTCAACTACCCATTTTGCATTTATGGTGACCTAGAATGTTTTTGCACCCATCTAGATCCGGTAGGAAACTGTCATTGCATGTTTTTACGCCCTTTTTGGCAAAAAGTGGGATTTTTGGGGGGTACTAGATGCGGGGCGGAAGGGGGTCACTAGATATATCTTATAGGAGGTAAAATTCCTGCAATGTCCTGCAAGAGGCAAAAATCCCACTAAAGAGGTCACAAGATGGGCAGAGATATAAGAGGTCATGGCATATATCCTGTAGGAGGTAAAATTCGTGCAATGTCCTGTGACATGATCTTTTAGCGCAATGTCCTGTGACATGAGTTTTAGCGCAATGTCCTACAAGAGGCCAAAATCCTACCAAGTCTTGAAATTCCCTTAGAACAATATATTTTAAAATATATTTTAAGTAAAAGCTTATACTTTAAAATATTTTAAAATATACTATCAAGATGTTTGAGATAGGTTTCAGATCCATAGGAATTAAATTGCAGATTCTAGAATTTGGAGGATCCATCAGATTTTAGACTTAGCCAATTTTTCAAGATTTCAAAGTTTCAGACAGCCAAATTCAAAGGATCAACAACATACATTAGGGTGAAGGCACAGGGACCCCTTAGTAAAATTTTGTAGAATTTGACATGATTTTGCAATTTTGAGGCATGGGAAATAGGAGTCCCAACAAGATACATCCCACAACAGTAGTTTTTAGCACTATATCTAGTGAACCTCATTTTTAGTGCAAATGTTACAAAAACCCATTTTTCATGCATAAAAATAATCAAAAGTCTTTGCAAATCAAAAAGCACCAAGAAGACCCAAATCATCACAAATGTCCAAATTTGGAACAAATCTTGTGTTCTAAGCACCATTTCACTTTCTCATCATCATAAGGAGGAAAGGTTGAGACTCCAAGCCAAAGCAAAAGAGGGGGTCTCCATTTGACAAAATGGGGCATGTGTGCAAGGCACAACAAATGGTGACTGTACTAAGGAAATGCTCCAAAGCATTTCAAGGATAAACAATAGTCAAGAACCTAGAATCTCTAGTTTCACACCCACATACTAGGCAAAATAAACATGAAAATCTAGATCAAAGGATCAGAATCAGAAGCTTAACTAGACTATCCATGTCCCAAAGATCTAAGTGTGTGCATATGAGTTCATTCCCATCCCTTAGCAACCAAGATCATCCAAGTTCCCTTGCATTAAGCTATGTGAATGATACTCACCTTATGAACTACCTAGACATTCCCTCGCTTCTAGTCAAGCATCTATAGCCCCAACGAGGTTGTCTCTATGATTCCGCTCAAACCTTGTTCAATTGCCAGTGAGGCGTCCATAGCCCCGATAGAGATGCTTGAATCCTCTAGCTAATTGAATGATATTATGGGAGTACTAAGAAGTACTGCCTCTTAATGTATTGCTTATTTGATTATTCAATTAACTTAGCTTTTGATATGAGTATTAGAAAATACCAAATACCCTTATAGCACATGATAAATATCACATGGGCTACGTATATTATTTCAACTTCATTGGGCTGGGAATCATAGTGGCAACAAAGGTGAGCCTATAGATTTTTCACTTAACCCAAGATCACAAAGACTTCCTCATAAACTTCAAGATTATTAAAATGTAAAAAGTATGTGATCTCAGAAAACTTCAAGTTAAGCCAAACAACAGATTCATCTCCTGAGAACTAGCATCATGTCATCCAACACTAATAATGGGACCCACCATAGATCCTTGACTCATGACCAAAGATTCTCCAAGAAAGACACAGAAGCACAATCCAGAAAGTGACATTGCATGCACCACAAACAACCATGTCCTTTACCAAAAAATGGAGAACCCAGAACAAAATTAAAGCCAACAAACTAAACCTAAAGAAAGAAAGCAGCATGAAAGCAACAACTAGTAACTAACAAATAAAGAAAATAGAAAATAGAAAGTAGAAACTAAGCTAAAACAGTAAACAACTAACCAAAACTTGACTAGAAACAAGCACAATTATGTACAAAGGCTTTGGACAACAGGTATATACACTTTCTCATGATTGATTCTCAGTATACGTAGGAGTAATAAGGTGCAAGTTAATGTCCGAAGTCCGGGTAAGTGCACAAAGATGGGGGACCAAAAGGGGGTCTTAAGATGCCACTTTTTTTTTGAAATCAGGAAACATTGATGTTGGATGAGAAATTGAAGATAGCTACACTCAAAATTTGAAGATGGAACAAAAACAAGAGTCGTAGTTCTCCAAATCTAGTTTCTAAACTACTAATTTTTTTCCAAAAATGGTTGAGATTAAGGGGTTCAAAAAGGGGGAGCACACAAATTGGTCTTGTTTTTCTCAAAAAAACATAACATAGCGTCTAGGGTGCTCCCCCTAAAATGTTAACTTTTTTTTAGTATTTCAAAAATCACTTTAGTGAGAAATTAGCTGACACCATGTAGTTTATCTCTGATTTTTCTGATAACTTTTTCATGAATAATTGATTTTTTAGTAATTTTCAAAGTGGACACATCCTCAAAATAGAAAATTGAGCATGCTCCCCCCTAAAATTTTTGAAAACTAATTGAAAATCAAAAAAAAAATTGAATATGTGTAGAATGGAGTCTAGTTTCTAAAAATGTAACTTATTTCAAATTTTGATGAATGGTTAAAAAAAAGGTCAAAAATACTAGACACTAGTTTTTGACAAAAAATGGATACACTAACAAAAGAAATTAAAGATGAAACCCTTAACGTACTCAAAATGTGAAAAAAATTATATGGTTAAATAGCTGACAGAGATTAAGATTATGGTGGTATTTTTTTTGAGTTTTCATTGAAATAAGTGCAAACCTAATGGGGAGCACTCTCCAAATTATGTGGTTTTTGCTACAATCTGGAAAAACACGTCTTTGGACGTCCTAAACATAGTCCAAGACTTTGGGTTGGAAGCCCAAGACATATCCAAGCCTTAGGCTTGGAAATAACCAAGGCAATGCATAACATGAGCGTGTTATAACGTGTTCGCATTTTGTGCATTCACATAACATGAGCGCATTACAACGCGTTCACGTAATGGTGAACTAAAACAACTCTCTCTCTCTCTCCAAATAGAGAGTGAGGGACATGTCCAGAGACATAAGCAGAGAGACTGAGAGGTAGAGCGATGATAGAGACAGGGAGATAGAGGTTTAGGGTTTCTTGGGTTTAGGGTTTAAGTGTTTGGGGTTTGGTGTTTGGGGGTTTAGGGTTGCTCAAGTTTATGGCTTAGTATTTAGAGCTTAGGGGCATTATTTAGGTGTTATGGTTTAGAGGTTTAGGTTTTAGGGAGAGAGGACAGATAGGGAAATATAGAGGACACCAAGGGGAGAGATAGGGAGATAGAGAGTGATGGACATGGCTAGAGACACAAGTAGAGAGATTGAGAGGTAGCGGGACAATAGAGATAGGGAGATAAAGGTTTAGAGTTGCTTGGGTTTAGGGGTTGTGTGTGTGAGAGAGAGAGAGAGAGGTGTTTAGGGTTTCTCAGGTTTAGGGTTTAGGGGCATTATTGAGAGATTGAGAGGTAGAGGGATGATAAAGATAGAGAGATAGAGATTTAGGGTTTCTTGGGTTTAAGGTTTAGGGGTTAGGGCTTAGGGGAATTATTTAGGGTTTAGAGGCTTAGGGTTGCTTGGGTTTAGGGTTTAGAGGCATTATTTAGGATTCAAGGGTTTAGGGTTGCTTGGGTTTAGGGTTTAGGGTTGCATGTCAAAAGTAGTCTCTCTATCTCTAAACCCCTAAACCCTAAATAATGCCCCTAAATCATAACCCCTAAACCCCAAACTCAAGAAACCCCAAACCTCTATCTCCATATCTCTCCCTTATCTGCCTATCTCTTTGGACATCTCACTCACTCTCTATCACCCTATCTCTCCCCTCTTTCTCCTCTATCTCTCCATATTTGTCTCCTCTCTCTTTCTACCTATCTATCTCTCACTATCTCCATATCTCTTACCTCCATCTCCTTTATCATTCCTCTATTTCCCTATCTCTCCCTCTCCCTTATCGATGAAGGAAATGGAAAAAAGAAAATTATGACTCTCTTTCTATTTCTCTCTCTCTCTCCCTATATATCACTTTCTCCCTATCTCGCCATCTCTCTCTGACTTAGAGAGAGAGGGAGGGAGGAAGGGAGGGAGAGAGAGAGAGACCTAAACCTCTATCTCTCTATCTCTATCATCCCTCTAACTCTCAATATCTCTTCCTATGTCTCTAGCCATGCCCCTCACTCTCTATCTCCCTATCTCTCCCCTCAGTCTCCTCTATATCTCCCAATTGGTCATCTCTCTCCAAACCCTAAACCCTATACCTCTAAACCTTAACCCCTAAAACCATAAACCCTAGACCCTAAATGATGCCCCTAAACCTTAACCCCTAACCACTAAACCCTAAACCCAAGCAACCCTAAACCCTAAACCTAAGCAACCCTAAACCTCTATCTCCCTATCTCTCCCCTATCTCCCTATCTCTATCATCCCTCTACCTCTCAATCTCTCTCCCTATGTCATTGGCCATGTCCCTCACTCTCTATCTCCCTCTCTCTCCCCTCGATCTCCTATATCTCTGTATCAGTCCTCTCTCCCTCTAAACCCTAAACCTCTAAACTGTAACCCCTAACCTCTAAACCATAAACCCTAAACCCTAACCCATAACCCCTAAACCAAAGCAACCCTAGGAGAGAGAGAGAGATAGATGAGACGAGGTAAAGAGGGGAGGGAGAGAGATAAAGATAGAGATTGTTTTTGACATGAAACCCTAAACCTGAGCAACCCTAAACCCCAACCCCTAACCCATAAACCCTAAACTTAAGCAACCCTAAATAATTCCCCTAACCCCTAAACCCTAAACCTCTCTCTCTACCCCTAAACCCTAAATAATGCCTCTAAACCCTAACCCCTAAACCCTAAACCTCTATCTCCCTATATCTCCCTAATCTCCCTATCTCTATCATCCCTCTACCTCTCAATCTCTCTCCCTATGTCTATCCATTTCCCTCACTCTCTATCTCTATATCTCTCCCCTTGGTCTCCTCTATATCTCCCTATTGATCCTCTCTCTATCCCCTAAACCTATAAACCTTAACACCTAACTCCTAAACCATAAACCCTAAATAATTCCACTAAACCCTAACCCCTAACCCTAAACCCTAAACCCCCAAACCCCTAAACCCTAAACCCATGAAACCCTAAACCTCTATCTCCATATCTCTACCCTATCTTCCTATGTATATCATCCCTCTACCTCTCAATCTCTCTCCCTATGTCTCTAGACATTTCCCTCGCTCTCTATCTCCCTATCTCTCCCCTATGTCTCCTCTATCTCTCCCAATATCTATTGGTCCCCTCTCTCTATCTCTCTCTGAAGCCTAAACCCTAACCCCTAAACCCTAAACCTGAGGAACCCTAAACCCTAAATAATTCCCCTAAACCCTAAACTTGAGAAACCCTAAATAATGCCCCTAAACTCTCTCTCTCTCTCTCTCTCTCTCTCTCTCTCTCTCTCTCTCTCTCTCTCTCTCTCTCTCTCTCAGAAATGACACAGGTGATTCAAACTCCAATGAGAGAGAGAATGAGAATGAGAGAGAGGGAGAGGGAGAGTGAGAGTTTTGCTTTTCCAAAATGTGCTCGCATTATAGGCTCGATAATACTGAGCCATAACACAAGCACGTTATAGCACACTCGTTTTATGACTTGTATGGGACCAAAAAGTCATGTGGCAACTTTTTGGTCCCTCATATTTGTGCATATACCCATTTGACAAACTCGTCTTTATACATCGAAAAGTAAGGCATAGGCAAACTAGGTTCATGTTCAAGATACCAGTTATGCAGGATCAATAATTGGGGCAGCTCATTAGGGCCATGATCAATCCAAATGCAAGTTATCTTACCCAAATCATCGTAATCAAATTGATAACTATCGAGACTGAGTAAGGAAAACGAAGATACAACCTAATTTGCAGTACCATCAGCCAGAAATGAAAGTTCATCATCTTTCGGCATCATACCAAATACTTTCATACCTTTAGGAGGTCTCAACTCATGGTGAGTCATACCATGTGCATCAAACACCTCTCTAGACTTAAATGCAGAAGTGATTTCCCAAGAAAGCAATAAATCTAGGCAACTCTGCTCAGAACATGGGTCATTCGTATGAATTCTACATGAATCGGCCAAAGCGAAGTCTGATATGTGCGGTGAATTCCCATGCAGTAACATATCCTTGCTCATTCTTGACACCAACTCAATTATATTATCAAGTGCCTAACATGAAAAAGCTTCCAAGCCATCCCTTTGCATGACTGTTTGATTTTTATTCTCAGATTGCATACTTCTGCTCCCATTTGTTATCAGTAGGTCAGCATCACCGAGTAAGAATCTTCTTTATCAGAATTATGAACTGGATCAATCCGGTGGATATGTGACATGCTCAAATCTGCTCCATCAAAATCAGTCATATGCTCTGAAAAACATCATCTAAATTGCTCAGTAACCCTCATGTTTCTGCTAATGGTTGATATTGGATTGATAATTCATTGTCTGCAGTAGAGACAGGGTCTCCCTCTTCCTCTATAAGTGGATTCTTCATGTCGATGTCGCCTTGAGATAATGCATCATCCTAATTTTGTCTATCTGACTCAATTGGAGACTCTGTTGAAGTAACTGCATCGATCTGATATGACTGATCACCATGATACATTGGACTGATATAGTCAAGAACTTGATCATTTTTCTCTAGGGAATCTAATTGTATGTCAGATATATGAACTGAAACAACTTCCTTCTGCTCTATTGATGACCTTTCTTCATTTGGAGGACTAATCTCTTCTTGTTCTTGCATATATCTAGTCTGATCAAGTTGCTGGGTATATGCACAAGTATGAGGGACCAAAAAGTCGCCACATGACTTTTTGGTGCGCATTATAATGCGACTCATGTTATAACATGAGCATGTTATAATGCAAGCACGTTTTACAAAAGCAAAACTCTCTCTCTCTCTCTCTCTCTCTCTCTCTCTCTCTCTCTCTCTCTCTCTCTCTCTCTCCAGATAGAGAGTGAGGGACATGTCCAGAGACATAGGGAGAGAGATTGAGAGGTAGAGGGATGATAGAGATAAGGAGATAGGGGAGATATAGGGAAATAGAGGTTTAGGGTTTCTTGGGTTTAGGGTTTAGGTGTTTGGGAGTTTAGGGTTGATCAAGTTTAGGGCTTAGTGTTTAGAGCTTAGGGGCATTATTTAAGTGTTAAGGTTTGGAGGTTTAGGGTTTAGGGAGAGAGGACCGATAGGGAGATATAGAGGACACTGAGGGGAGAGATAAAGGACACTGAGGGGAGAGATAGGGAGATAAAGAGTGATAGACATGCCCAGAGATAGGTAGAGAGATTGAGATATAGCAGGATGATAGAAATAAGGAGATCAAGGAGAGATAGGGAGATTAAGGTTTAGGGTTGCTTGGGTTTAGGGGTTGAGAGAGAGAGAGAGGTGTTTAGGGGCATTATTGAGAGATTGAGAGGTAGAGGGATGATAAATATAGAGAGATAGAGATTTAGGGTTTCTTGGGTTTAGGGTTTAAGGGAATTATTTAGGGTTTAGAGGCTTAGGGTTGCTTGGGTTTAGGGTTTAGAGGCATTATTTAGGATTTAGGGGTTTAGGGTTGCATGTCAAAAGTAGTCTCTCTCTCTCTAAACCCCTAAACCCTAAATAATGCCCCTAAATCATAACCCCTAAACCCTAAACCCGAGCAACCCCAAACCTCTATCTCCATATCTCTCCCTTATCTACCTATCTCTCTGGACATCTCACTCACTCTCTATCATCCTATCTCTCCCTATCTATCTCCTCTATCTTTCTACCTATCTATCTCTCGCTATCTCCATATCTCTTACCTCCTCCCCTATCATTCCTCTATTTCCCTATCTCTCCCTCTCCCTTATCGATGAAGGAAATGGAAAAAAGAAAACTCTCTCTCTCTCTCTCTCTCTCTCTCTCTCTCTCTCTCTCTCTCTCTCTCTCTCTCTCTCTCTCTCTCTCTCTCTCTATATATATATATATATATATCGGTCCTCTCTCCCTAAACCTCCAAACCTTAACACCTAAATAATTCCCCTAAGCTCTAAACACTAAGCCCTAAACTTGAGCAACCCTAAACCCCCAAACACCAAACCCCAAACACCTAAACCCTAAACCTCTATCTCCCTATCTCTCCCCTATCTCCCTATCTCTATCATCCCTCTACCTCTCAGTCTCTCTCCCTATGTCTCTAGACATGTCACTCACTCTCTATCTGGAGAGAGAGAGAGAGAGGTGTTTAGGGCTTCTCAGGTTTAGGGTTTTGGGGCATTATTTATAGTTTATAAGTTTAGAGTTGCTCAAGTTTAGGGAGAGAGATTGAGAGGTAGAGGGATGATAAAGATAGAGAGATGGAGATTTAGGGTTTCTTGGGTTTACGATTCATGGGAATTATTTAGGGTTTAGAGGCTTAGGGTTTCTTGGGTTTAGGGTTTAGGGTTTAGGGGCATTATTTAGGGTTTAGGGGTTTAGGGTTGCTTGGGTTAAGGGTTTAGGGTTGCATTTCAAAAGTAGTTTCTCTCTCTCTCTCTAAACCCCTAAACCCTAAATAATGCCCCTAAATCATAACCACTAACCCCTAAACCCTAAACCTGAGCAACCCCAAACCTCTATCTCCCTATATCTCCCTTATCTCCCTATCTCTCTGGACATCTCACTCACTCTCTATCACCCTATCTCTCCCCTCTTTCTCCTCTACCTCTCCCTATCTATCTCCTCTCTCTCTACCTATCTATCTCTCACTATCTCCATATCTCTTACCTCCTTCTCCCCTATCATTCCTCTATTTCCCTATCTCTCCCTCTCCCTTATTGATGAAGGAAATGGAAAAAAGAAAACTATGACTCTCTTTCTATATATCTCTCTCCCTATATATCACTTTCTCCCTATCTCTCTCTGCCTCTTAGAGAGAGAAGGAGAGAGAGAGAGAGAGGTGTTTAGGGTTTCTCAGGTTTAGGGTTATGGGGCATTATTTAGGGTTTATAAGTTTAGGGTTGCTCAAGTTTAGGGAGAGAGATTGAGAGGTAGAGGGATGATAAAGATAGAGAGATAGAGATTTAGGGTTTCTTTGGTTTAGGGTTTAGGGGAATTATTTAGGGTTTAGAAGCTTAGGGTTTCTTAGGTTTAGGATTTAGGGGCATTATTTAGGGTTTAGGGTTTAGGGTTGCTTGGGTTAAGGGTTTAGGGTTGCATGTCAAAAGCAATCTCTCTCTCTAAACCCCTAAACCCTAAATAATGCCCCTAAATCATAACCACTAACCCCTAAACCGTAAACTAGAGCAACCCCAAACCTCTATCTCCCTATACCTCCCTTATCTCCCTATCTCTCTGGACATCTCACTCACTCTCTATCACCCTATCTCTCCCTTCTTTCTCCTCTACCTCTCCCTATTTGTCTCCTCTCTCTCTCTCTACCTATCCATCTCTCGCTATCTCTGTATCTCTTACCTCCTCCCCTATCATTCCTCTATTTCCCTATCTCTCCCTCTCCCTTCTCGATGAAGGAAAGGGAAAAAAGAAAACTATGACTCTCTTTCTATCTCTATCTCTCTCCCTCTATATCACTTTCTCCCTATCTATCTCTGCCTCTCAGAGAGAGAGGGAGAGAGAGAGAGAGCGAGGAAGAGGGAGAGGGGGAGAGGGAGGGAGGGAGGGTTGTTTTAGTTCACCATAACGTTAGCATGTTATAACGCGCTCACGTCATGGGAATGCACATAACGGGAGGGCGTTATGTGAATGCACAAAATGCGAGTGCATTATAACGCACTCGCATTAGGCGTTGCCTTGGTTATTTCCAAGCCTAAGGCTCAGATTTGTCTTGGGCTTCCAACCCAAAGTCTTGGACTGTGTTTAGGATGTCCAAAGACGTTTTTCTAGATTGTAGCAAAAACCACATAATCTGGAGTATGCTCCCCATCAGGTTTGCACTTATTTCGATGAAAACTCAAAAAAAAATACCACCATAATCTTAATCTCTCTGTTAGCTATCTAACCATATAATTTTTTTCACATTTTGAGTACGTTAAGGGTTTCATCTTTAATTTGTTTTGTTAGTGTATCCATTTTTTGTCAAAAACCAGTGTCTAGTATTTTTTACCTTTTTTTACCCATTCATCAAAATTTGAAATAAGTTACATTTTTAGAAAATAGACTCCATTCTACACGTATTAAAAAAAAATGATTTTCAATTAGTTTTCAAAAATTTTAGGGGGGAGCACGCTCAATTTTCTATTTTTCAGGATGTGCCAACTTTGAAAATTACTAAAAAATCAATTATTCATGAAAAAATTATTAGAAAAATTAGGGATAAACTATATGGTGTTGGTTAATTTCTCATCGAAGTGATTTTTGAAATACTAAAAAAGTTAACATTTTAGAGGGAGCACACTAGATGCTATGTTATATTTTTTTTGAGAAAAATAAGACCAATTTGTGTGCTCCCCCTTTTTGAACCCCTTAATCTCAACCATTTTTGGAAAAAAATAGTAGTTTATAAACTAGATTCGGAGCACTACGACTCTTGGTTTTGTTCCATCTTCAAATTTTGAGTGTAGCTATCTTCAATTTCTCATCCAACATCAATGTTTTCTAATTTCAGAAAAAAAAAAAAAAAAAAAATTGGCATCTTAAGGCCCCCTTTTGGTCCCCCATCTTTGTGCACTTACCCTGCTGCTCACACTTAGTTTCAAATTCAGAATTGTCAGCAAACATGAATTGTTGTTCTCCAATTCTGCCTCCTTATTTTGAATGCTTGTCAAGTCTACTTCATTATCTACCTTATCAACATCTTTAGAAGTCATAATGTGACCCTGTGGATTGCTTTGTTCATAGTCCTGTGACTGAAAACCAAGTTTTAGACATTTTGGGACAACATATCCTATGATTGACCTATTAGGGTCCAATGATTGAGAAGTTGTTCTTAACCAATCTGGGACTGTATATTCTTCATCTGAGTGAACTTGTTGATTTTGGTTGGAGAAAATCAGCTGAGGGAACATGCCTTCCTTATTATCTGCTTCGGATGTTTCAACAAGTGGGCCTTCAATGTCCTCCATCCAATGTTTCTTTTCAAATTTGTATACTTCCAAGTAAGGGAATTCGCCATGTAGAGCCATGTCCACCCTCTGGATGAAGGTGTGACAATCAATCTCAGCATGGATCATGCATTCCCTGGATGAAGCTATATCACACAGTGTCGGTGGAGACCACTACTTTGCTATGTTCTTGTCTACTGCCTCCTTCCAAAGTGATAAGTATACATAACCAGGAAGCTCAGACAACTTAAGGAGAGACTCCTAAGGTAGGTATGACAGACTACCCATCTCCTCAACATTCAAACCCTTGAAAGCTTACATTGAAAATTTCTGCCCTCCTTCTAGCGCCAATTCTATTGATGGGTGTTTTAGCATGCAACAACGCAGGTAAGATATTGGGTACCTCACCTCTCTTGAAAGGAATCCTATCCAAAAATTTAGAATAGGATTGCCCCAAGGTTTCTAATGTCAGGTCTTGACTTGCAAGATAACTCATTGGATATGTACTTTGTTGTTCCAGTCAAGGGGACTTCCATGCAATGTAAACAAACTTTAGTTCATTAGGGTTTGATAGATTCATCAGTTTTCTGATTTGGCAAAGTATAGACAAACTGATGTATACTCAAATTGCTACAAAATATGTCATCCCAACCTGCAATCAACAATCTTCTAACTTGCATCTATCAGATATGAATTATGTGACAGCACTATGCAACTTTATGAAACCTAATCTAACAGGATCTGATAAACAAATTGCAAAAGAAAAGGGGAGAGAGAAGGGATAAAAAGATCCTATAAACATCTACAGGAATGATCATCAAATAGATAGACAAATTCCCAACAATAAACAAATCTCTACTTAACCAGGCAGCTCACAACGCTACAAAGATTGTGCAATCTTCTAAGGAAACATAAGGGTTTTCAAACTGTGAAGAGTTCGTCCAACACCCAATTCCTAGAGTAGCTCAATGATCTCACACAATCAAACTTAGCTCATATGAATATGCCCAGAATAACCATGCACAATGGCATACAATCAGCAAGCCATCAATGGTATGGACAAGAAATCCATCAAATATATGAATAATTAATCACAAATGCAACTGAATAACTAATTGAAAAGGTGAAGAGGAACCATGAGAACCATATCCAATCAACAAAATGAACTCATATAGCAGCAGCAAATGAAATTATGTTTACAATGATTCAGAAAAATGGCAGTTTCAATAATTATTTTCTCTTCAATCCTTTCTTACCGCTTTTACAATGAGAGAGGTTGTGTTTATTTAGAGAGGCAAGTATAGTGAGTTTTCCAATGTATGGTGAGGATTAAACCAACACCAAGGGCCCAGATTTGACATCATTTAATTTTGGTCAGAGGGCAGTTACATTCCCGGATTTGCTTGTCATTTAGGAAAAAGACAAAATTAGAACTTTTTAGCACATGATAATAGGATAAAATAGTCACTTTTTGAGTTGTCTATAAAGACAAAACTCTTTTAAAATGAGTTGATTGGTCAAGAGGAGTATGTGGCACATTTTTTATGAAGGTATATCCAACTGGAGGCTTGTTGGATTTAGCATTTGATGATTGGACGGTTGGAACAGTTGAATCAATAATGATGTAGGTCTGATCTCCTGTGTCTTCCAACTCCTAGGGCTTATCTCCATCACTTTTGACATCATATTGGCCCTTTTCCGTAATTACAACAGTGATTTGGTTGATAAAATGAAGATTATTCATGTATGGGGCAGCAGGGTATCTCTGGGTTTTCATCCTTTATGGTGGCTCCAGCTGGTTCCTTCGTGCTTCATCCTTTTAGACCTACAATCCACAATGCCAAGCATCAATTTCATCATAAACAAATCATTTTCAGTCAAGATAAATCAAAATATATCCCTTTGTAGTTGTGGATCAATCAATGATAGCTCAATGTCAATTTTGTTGCCATTAAATTCATCACTTTCAACTACCCATTTCACATTTATGGTGACCTAGAATGTTTCTGCACCCATTTGGATCCAGTAGGAAACTGTCATTTCACGTTTTTATGCCCTTTTTGGCAAAAAGTGGGATTTTTGGGGGGTACTAGATGCAGGTCGGAAGGGGGGTCACTGGATATATCCTGTAGGAGGTAAAATTCCCACAATGTCCTGCAGGAGGCAAAAGTCCTGCTAAAGAGGTCACAAGATATATCCTGTAGGAGATAAAATTCCCGCAATGTCTTATGACATGATCTTTTAGCGTAATTTCCTGTGACATGAGTTTTTGGCGCAATGTCCTGCAGGAGGCAAAAATCCCGCCAAGTCTTGAAATTCCCTCAAGATAGTATATTTTAAAATATATTTAAAGTATAAGTTGGTAGTATTTTAATTTTTTATACTTCAAAATATTTTAAAATATACTATCAGGATGTTTGAGATAGGTTTCGGATCCATAGGAGTTAAATTGTAGATTCTAGAATTTGGAGGATCCATCAAATTTCACACTTAGCCAATTATTCAGGATTTCAAGGTTTCAGACTTAGCCAAATTTAGGGGATCAACAACATGCATCAGGGTGAAGGCACAAGGTGAAAAATAGGAGTCCCAACAGGATACATCCCGCAGCAGCAATTTTTAGCACTATATCCAATGAACCTCATTTTAGCACAAATGTTACAAAGACCCATTTTTCATGCATAAAAATAATCAAAAGTCTGTGCAAATCAAAAAACACCAAGTAGACCCAAATCATCACAAGTGTCCAAATTTGGAACAAATCTTGCGTTCTAAGCACCATTTCACTTTCTCATCATCATAAGAGGAAAGGTTGAGACTCTAAGCCAAAGCAAAAGAGGGTCTCCATTTGACAAAATGGGACGTGTGTGCAGGGCACAACAAACTCTTTGAGGGACAAAAGCCTAAGGTTAACCTACCCCTTTGAATGAGAAAATCACATAGCATTCTCTTAAGATCTCCCAAGTTTTAACATAACATATTCACATACAATTATCTCTAACTAAAAGACAAAATGCTTCCTTTAATACTACGCTTTGACTAAGCAAAATATCTATATTCATAACTACTTTCCCATGAAAGAAAAACACAAAGCCATATTAGTTCTAACTCAACCAATCTAATATTAGTTCAAAACTACTTTGACAATTTTGACTCATTTACAAATATGATGATAAAATAAACATGTTTATATTGAATCAACCATCATTCATATCCTTCCTTACATATGCCTTCTTGATCAAAATAGAAGGAAAATCTTTATTTAATGTTTAATAAAAGATTTATGTTTCTCAAAGGCAACATAGGCCTAAAACACCATTTATTTACTATCATTTATTTAAAAAAAAAACATCTAAAGCTTACTCATAAGTTTAAACAATCATGATTTCAATTAACTACATAATCATGAACTAAATCATAAATGCGAATTATGAAAATTACGTAAAAAGACAATTGGTCTTGTCACATTTATTATTTGTTCTCTCTCAAACTAAGAAAAAGAAATAGTTTACCAATTATACTTCAATTCTGTATAAATCAACATTGATATTTTTAACAATATTTTTCATCCACAACATCTATTAGAAAACCCTTGCTCAGTTTTGCCATCTTTACCCTGAACGGAAAATATGTTGAGTGCCTATGGAAAAAAAAAACTATAATAGGATAATTTGCAGGTTGATCAGTTATCAAACCACATTTAATTCTATAAAAGCAAAGGAAAGTAAAAATTTGGAGTTTCATGTCTGCATATAAGACAAAAGGATTATATAATTCAGTATGAACAGACCAGAGACTAAACAGACTCAAAATAAATAACTCGTATACAAGCAGAAGACCGTCTACAATTTAGTAAAGAAGCTACCACAACCACATATAAGTTGTTCAATAGATACAAGTGATAAAATCACTCCTATGATAATTCATTGCAACTCTAGAGATGTGTTTGCATGATATGTTGTCTATGAAATAAATAGCAGAGGAGGACTGAGGATGTCTAGAAAACATACTTCACTACATTCTGCATTCTATCATAGCACAAACAAGCCTACCAAATAACATAAAAAAATATTTTATATGATTAAAATCTTATACAAACATAAGGGCTAGAATCCTGGTTATGTGACATTAAGTTCGGCATTGTTGCACATATCGCCATCACTCTACTTAAACATCATCCACTTCAATGGTCAAATAGTCAATAGCAATGTTACACCGGCTGTTCTTAAATATCATCCACTTCAACAGTCAAAGGTCAATTTTGGCCAATAAAAATAGGACAAATATTTACCACTTTTTATTGTGAATGAGGGGTAAAATTGTTATTGGCTGTTTGACCATTGAAGTGGATGATATTTAAGTTAAGTATGTTACACCTCATCCACACCAAAAAGTGGTAAATATTTGTTCTATTTTTATTAGCCAAAATTGACATTTGACTATTGAAGTGGATGATGTTTAAGAAGAGCCTATCCCCATTTAACACTTGACACTAAGCACAAAATTTAGGCTCCTGCTGCAGTCCTTAGGACTCCAAAACAAAATATAAAATTAGTGTTTAAAGAGTTGCATTATTCTCAGTATTTTCCAGTTCTCATGAAATAATACACAAACTAATTTTCAACGAACTGCTTCGACATTAACTAACTATTAGCAAAACTTTTTTTTTTCTTCTTACCAACGTTTTGCAATAGTAGGAAACAATTGATATGCAACCTTGTTAGGTAAGAAGAGTAATTCAAAATAAATTAGAGTCACTTCGTATTGTAAGGAAATGAAGACCAACGGAACACATTACTTTTCCCGCCAATTGTTTGTCCTTTCACATTCCTCTTGTGATGTATAACGAAGCATTATATATGCTTGATATCTCATTGTAAAACACAATTCAATTATCAATACAATTCCTCTGCTCAGTGTGGATGTAGCCAAGTTTGGTGAACCACGATAAATCTGCTGTCTCATTTTCTGTTTGCTTTCTAATTACATCTGTGCGCTGTTTTTACTTCTTTTCTGCAATTGAGTTCGACTTTCAATCCTAACAATTGGTATCAGAGCTGTACGGTGACGGTATAGCTGATTACGAAAATCGGTGTTGGATTTTCGAGCCATGGAGGAACCAAAGATTGAGAAGTTCTCTGGTCAGAATTTTGGACTGTGGAAAGTACATATGGAGTCTTTGCTGATAAAACAAGACCTCTCACTGGCACTTGAAGGGGTAGCAAAGAAACCAAGCTCAATGACGGATGAAGAGTGGGACAAGATGGATAAGAAGGCAAGAGCTACGATTTTCCTCTCGCTGTCCAGCAATGTGTTGTTTAATGTTTCAGCGGAGAAGACTTCGAAGGAGCTGTGGGATAAACTTTGTAAGATGTATGAGATGGCTTCAGCATCCAATAAAGTTTTTATCATGAAAAAGCTTTATAACCTGAAAATGAAAGAAGGCGGAATTATGTCTAACCATTTGAATGAGTTTAATACATTACTTACCCAACTGACTTCGGTGGAGATAAAGTTGGAAGATGAAATTAAAGCAATCTTGCTGCTATGCTCTTTGCCCAACAGCTGGGAAGGTGTCGTGATGGCCATAAGTACTTCAGCTTCAGCCAAAACAAAATTGGTGTTTGATGACGTAGCAGCTACACTCCTTAGTGAAGATATGCGTAGAAAGAACCAAGAGATATCTTCCGGTGAAGCCTTAACCGCTGTTAGTAGAGGAAGACCTCAAAATAGAGGCAAAGACAATAACAGAAGAAGATCAAAATCAGCAAAGAGGTCAAAATCCAGAGGTAGAGTTGGTGACTGTTGGTTCTACGGTAAGCCCGGTCACACCAAGAAAAATTGTTATTCCTATAAGAAGGCGCAAGAGAAGGTTAAAGACAGCGAGGTCAATGCTATTTATGACAAGGGTGATAATATTTTGGTTTTGTCCGTAAGTGAAACCACTTCAGATTCATGGGTTCTAGATTCGGGTGCATCCTTTCATGCCACCTCTTGCACGGATGCCTTCTCTAATTATCAAGGAGGACAGTTTGGTAAGGTCTACTTGGGGGATAACAATTCATTGGACATCATCGGTAAAGGTGATGTTCTCCTACAATCTAAAAATGGAAGCAAATGGCTTTTGCAAGATGTTAGGCATGTCCCAAAACTAAAAAAGAATCTGATTTCTATAACCCAATTGTTCTCACAAGGCTGCAATACCACCTTCTATCCAGATTCATGGAAGGTTACTAAAGGTGTCATGCAGATTGCCAAAGGAAATAGAGAGGGTAGTTTATATGTTTTTGAGAATGACTCTCAAGTGGGAGCTGCTATGACAGTGACGGACAACGAAACCGAGCTGTGGCATCAACGGCTTGGACATATGAGTAGAAAAGGTCTTGAAGTCATGATCAAAAGAGAACAGCTACCGGGGTTGAAATCCGTGGATTTGGATTTTTGCCAACATTGTCTCTACGGCAAGCAGAAGCGGATCAGCTTCATAAAGACGGGTCATGAGAAGAACACCTCACCTTTGGAGCTGGTTTATTCAGATGTTTTTGGGCCAACTGAGGTAACTTCTCTTGGAGGTGCTAATTATTTTTTAACTTTCCTTGATGATTGCACTAGGAAAGTTTGGATTTTTATGCTTAATAAAAAATCTGAAGTGTTCAGCAAGTTCAAAATTTTTAAAGCTCTAGTTGAAAATCAGAGTGGGCATAATATCAAGTGTTTACAAACTGATAATGGCGGCGAATTTTGTTCACTAGAGTTTGATAGTTTTTGTGCTGACAATGGCATTCGGAGAATCAAAGTTGTTCCTTATACACCGCAAGAAAATGGGGCTGCGGAGAGGCTAAACGGAACGATTTTGGAAAAAGCACGGTGTATGCTTTCCAATGCTGGACTGGGAAAAGAATTCTGGGCAGAAGCTTGCAACACAGCGGTTTATCTCATTAATCAAGCTCCCTCGTCTCGGTTAAATCTTGACATTCCTGAGGAAAGGTGGTTGGGCAAGCGTATTTCTTATAATCATCTACGGGTGTTCGGATGTGAAGCGTTTGCTCTTATTCCTCCTGAGAAACGATCCAAATTGGATCCCAAGTCGCAGAAGTGTATCTTTGTTGGGTATGGCGAGGATCAGTATGGATTCAGGTTGTGGGATCCCGTCGCCAAAAAGGTCACTCGCAGTCGGGATGTCGTCTTCAACGAAAGAGTTTTCCCAGGTTTGCACAGAGATAGTACATCTTCAAAAGAATATGTTAATATTGATTTGTTTGACAATGGTGCTTCTTTTACACAGCCATTAAATGGTGCCCCTGTTGTGCACTCTACCCAAGCCCATATCAACTCTCCTCCAATACAAATGCAGCCTCCCTCACACACAATAGCTGGTCAAACCCAGTCTCAAACACAAAATCCAATTCCTTTGACACATTCCACACCACCTCCTTTGGGTGAGTCGCTGCCCTCAATTATGAGTTCGTTGCCTTTGTGTTCATCGCAGCTCTCAACACCTTGTCCACAGCCCCTCTTGGGTCTTATGCCCCCCTCTCCACGTCATTATCAGCCCAACAGCAGGTAGACATTGGTCGCCAGTCTGTATTTTCACCGCTGCAGCCTTTAATACATTCTACGCTGCCTCCTCACACACATCTGCAGTCAACTACACAAACACAATCTTCTTTTATTCCCTCGCTGCCTCCCTCTTTTCCCACGCAGGCTTTTAATAGTCAAGTGTTGCCTGCTAATGCCACGCTGCCTCCAAACTTAAGATCGCTGCCTCTAGGAGAAACGCAGCCTCTGTTTGGTAATCCGCCTTGCATTGGTACTTCGCAGCCTGTCAGTCATATGACGCCTAGCACAGGGGTTATCCAACCTTCTTCACACAGGCAGGTGATTAGAGGTGATCTACAAACTCAGGCAATTTTGCCTGAACAGAGCACTATAGGTGCACAACAACAGGGAAGTGTGCAGAGTCAGAGCTGTGAGGCCAATTTGCAAAATCAAATAGAAAATGTTCAAAGTCAGTTGCAGAACATGAATTTGGAGGACTCCAATTCGCAACAGGAGGTTTCTCAGTTAAGGAGGTCTACCCGGGAGAGGAGACGTCCTTCTAAATTTTCTGATTATGAATTATTGTATTCAGAGGAGGCACAGCCAGAATCATTGATTTCTGATCAACCTGAACCAGCTACCTATAAACAGGCTTGCAAGGCAGTTGATTCTTCGAAGTGGCAAGAGGCGATGCAAGATGAAATGAGTTCATTGCAAGCTAATAATACTTGGGATTTAGTGCCACTTCCACCTAATCGAAGACCCTTGAAGAACCGTTGGGTATACAAGTTGAAAGAGGAAGATGGAGGCAACAACCGCTATCGCGCTAGACTGGTTGTCAAGGGGTATGATCAACAAAAAGGCATAGATTTTAATGAGATTTTCTCACCAGTTGTGAGAATGACCACAATCCGGGTAGTTTTGGGTTTGGTTGCAGTTTGGGATCTTGAACTTGATCAGCTGGATGTTAAAACAGTGTTTTTACATGGTGATGTTGATGAAGAACTGTACATGGAACAGCCGGAAGGATTTAAAAAGCAAGGACTGGAACATCTTTATTGCAGATTGAAGTGCAGCTTGTATGGGCTCAAGCAAGCCCTGCGCCAATGGTATCTCAAGTTTGATCGCTTTATGACTGAGCATAACTTCTTGAGATGTGAATCAGATCCTTGTGTCTATTATAAGCGACTTCCTAATGGTGAATTTGTCATTCTTTTGCTGTATGTTGATGACATGTTGGTAGCCGGCACAAGTATGAGGATTGTTTCTGAATTGAAGTCTCAATTAGCTAAGAGATTTGCTATGAAAGACTTAGGCCCAGCCAAGAAGATTCTTGGTATGACCATCACTAGGGATAGACAAAAGAAAGAGATCATGTTGTCACAAAAGGCATACATTGACAAGGTTGTAGACAGATTTGGTATGGCTGATGCAAAGGTTGTTTCTACTCCTCTTGCTGCCCATTTCCGTTTATCTTCTGATTTGTGTCCAAAAACACAAGAGGATAAAGAGTTTATGCAAGGTGTTCCTTATACATCAGCTGTTGGTAGCATTATGTATGCTATGATCTCCACTCGTCCCGATATTGCTCATGCAGTGGGAGTTGTGAGCAGGTTCATGAGCAATCCCGGTAAGCCTCATTGGGAAGCCGTCAAATGGATATTAAGGTATCTTAAAGGTACTTCTAATTATGCTTTGTGTTTTGGTGGCAATAAGGCACAGCTGCAAGGTTTTACTGATTCTGATCTTGCCGGAGATTTAGATAAACGGAGATCTACTACTAGCTATATTTTTATGTTTGCTGGAGCTGCCATTAGTTGGGTCTCAAGGCTGCAACATTCTGTTGCTCTTTCTTCTGCCGAAGCTGAGTACATGGCTCTTTCCGAAGGTGCTAGGGAGATGATTTGGTTACAGCAGTTGTTTGGTGATTTGAAATGTCAACAAAGTGACTATGTTCTGTTTTGTGATAGTCGCAGCGCCATTTTTATGGCTCATAATCATTCATCTCAGCGTCGTTCTAAGCATATTGACATACATGCTCATTTCATTCGTCATGTAGTTGAAGAGGGCAAGTTACAAGTTGCAAAAATTGACACAAAGGTCAATCCGGCAGACATTTTCACCAAGGTTGTTTCCAAAGAGAAGTTCGAATGTGCCAGGACTTCTCTTGGTTTGGTTAAGAAGAAGTAATCAGAAGTTTAGAGCAGGGGAATGATTGGCGAGTTGCAGCATCCGTTGACCTTCAAGTGGGAGATTGTAAGGAAATGAAGACCAACGGACACATTACTTTTCCCGCCAATTGTTTGTCCTTTCACATTCCTCTTGTGATGTATAACGAAGCATTATATATGCTTGATATCTCATTGTAAAACACAATTCAATTATCAATACAATTCCTCTGCTCAGTGTGGATGTAGCCAAGTTTGGTGAACCACGATAAATCTGCTGTCTCATTTTCTGTTTGCTTTCTAATTACATCTGTGCGCTGTTTTTACTTCTTTTCTGCAATTGAGTTCGACTTTCAGTCCTAACACGTATGTGCATATATATATATATATATATATATATATATATATATATATATATATATATATATATATATATATATATATATATATGCAAACACCCTTATCAGGTAATGCGAGTATTACAGAAGAGATCAAGTCATGTGTATATTTATATGCAAACACCTTGGATAGGGCAGATAACAGAACAAAAGCTATTCTTTGATGATTGGAGCGGAGCTTTCCACATCAAGTGTAGAAGCGTGAATAAACGGAGTTTGATAAACAATGGAAGGGATTAAAGTTGCGGAAATTACCTTATTAGAAAAATTGTAAGGGATGGAGTATTTACATTCTGAGCTCTATGGAATGTACACAAAAGCTCTTCGGATTAAATCTGCACGTTTCCTGTAGGGAAAATTGTGCAGCCCTATTAAGTATTTAGGCTGTTTAACATTAATCATGATTTTGGAGGGGAAAAATCACTTGGTGTAAAAGAACAAAGGGCCACCTAGAATCACATAAAAAATTTGAAACCTATGTAACTGTTAAAGCACCCAAAAGCCACAGCATTGACAAGGCACTAGAAGTATAAATTGTTAGTGTAGAATTTCTATTCTAGGATATTCCTCTAGATAAGTTTGCTAGTTGTTAGGTTGCATTAGTTGTATTGTCTAGTTGTATTGCCTAGTTGTGCAATCTTGCATGGAGTTGCATGCCTGTTTTTCTAGTTGGCTGTTGCTTTTTTAGTTGGCAGTTGCTTTTCTAGATGGCTCATCTTCTGCTTATATTGCTTTTCTAAATGGCTCATCTTCTGCTTATATTTGCCTGTTTTTCTAGTTGGCCGTTGCTTTTCTAGTTGGCAATTGCTTTAGTTGGCAATTGCTTTTCTAGATGGCTCATCTTCTGCTTATATTGCTTTTCTAGATGGCTCATCTTCTGCTTATATATATTGTACTAATTCCTAAGCTATTTGTAATGCAAATACAATAAAATACAATGAAAGCAATGCAGTCAATAAAATTATTCACAGTTTATTCTTCATTCTAATTTGTGCTAAGTGCAACTCGACTGATTCACAAATTTTACATAAATGGCATGGTAATTTGTTTGGCAATATGTCAAGGAAGTTGAAATGCCCCAGGGACATGTAAAGGAGAAAGCATGACTACCATTAAGCAAAATACCTTCAGGAGAATGTAAGAACCTACACACTAGAGATATGGCATGCATAAATAAAGCACAAGAATCATTTGAAAATGAAATACATTAGCATCAAAATGTCACAGCCTGTGTAAGAGGCAGATCACATCCATAAAAATAGGAGATCTATTCAAGGTTGGAGAAATTGGGTTGGAAGAGGAAGGCAGTGGGGTAATTTGGGGATTCAAGACATTTACTTGATGCTGATGAAGAGGAGGAAAAAGAATTATTTTTATGCCAACATAATGAAAATTTGGCAACTACATTAGGTTTGCTAAACATGCATCGTAGATTCTCTAAAATAAATCGTTATATATTGTATTAGCAAGTGCCAAGATCGCCATGCAAGCAGGGTGTGAAAGCATAGACAAGGCACAAAAACTGTTTGACAAAATGCCTCAAACAGAAGTCGTCTCATGGAATGCAATGACTGCAGGATATGCACAAAATGGATTTGTTGAAAAGGCTTTAGAAATTTTCAATCAAAAGTAGTTGGCAGGCGCCAGAATGCCTCAAGGAAGCTTCATCCCAAGAAATGCAATGATTGTAGGAAATACTTAAAATGGATTTGTTGAAAAGGATTTAGAAATTTTAAAGTAAAGGCAATTGACAGTCAAATGATAGCCTTAAGGAGATATCATCTCATGGAATGCAATGTTTTACATTACATAATATCATTGAATCACTGAATCAACAGTCTAAAACAATACAAAAGAAAACAAAAATCAAGGCATTGGACAAAAGTTATGATTGCACCGGGAATTGGAGTCTATTACTTACAATATTCACACTGTGAGGTTGAGAAATAAGACATTTTGTAGAAGGAAATGACACCGTATGAGAAAAGAACCTTCCCAAAGAAAAAACCAAATGCCACTGATAAGTGTAAGGCCAGATTTCTTCCATACTGCTCAACTTCCTCTTCCTCCCTGAAAATAGCCTGACTGCTCTTCCAATATCCGCAATCCCCTCTCCCTTACTCCTTCACAATGTTCAGATATTAAAATTTCCCAAAATGTCTGCTAGACGTGTATGCAGAAGAGGAACTAAAATAAGGCACATGTACTTCAAGTTTGGCAAAGAGTCTCAAGGAGGTGGCATCCCATGGAAATGCAAGATTTTTGGGATAACAAAAAAAAGGTTTTGATAAAAGGATTTCTATAAAGTTATTCGAAAGCTCTCCAAATCTAAAATATGCATAATCAAATATAATTCCTTTTTCCAAGCATAAAAGTATCTCTCTTGCCCTAACATTTTTCTTGATAATAGCCTTTTGCATTCACACTTAACAAGGTAATAAGATAAAATCTAATTTTCCAA
The DNA here is from genome assembly GCA_027924645.1 of Cunninghamia lanceolata. Taxonomy (NCBI): domain Eukaryota; kingdom Viridiplantae; phylum Streptophyta; class Pinopsida; order Cupressales; family Cupressaceae; genus Cunninghamia; species Cunninghamia lanceolata. The sequence continues at coordinate 3,121,989 of BSBN01001026.1, read as the reverse complement.
ATCAATTATTATCACCTACGACTTTAATCATCTTTTTAACAAGTGTAAATCAAATCTAACATACACATACATACATATATATAAATATCCCCAAGGATAGTTTTGTCATTATATTAGAAAAGAAAAAGGACCTTTTTCAACACTTATAAAATGACATTTTCAAGTGGAATTTAACATTTATAAAATCACTTAATTTAATCTCATGCTTAACAAAACCTTTTTATACATACTAAGAAATCAATTAAAGCATTTAAAACACACACTTTACTAGTTTCATCATGGAAGGATCTTGGATAACTGTACATGATTCAGTTAGATGGATTTCGCTAGTACATCACATATCTTGGTCGACATAGAATGTGATCATAGTAGGTTACTAATATCACAAAGCATGATAATTGACATATCCTCTAGTCTTCGTAATCATAATTATGAGTAACCAAAAGCACTAACATAATTAGCCTTTCAAAAACCTCATATTGATGATTCCTAGATCAACTTATACAACACTCAAGAAGACATCATAATGGCCAAGCATGGCCCTAAGCACAAACATCAATGCATGGACATAATAATGATCATACATTTAATACAAAGTAAGAGGTTGTACAATCATGATCATAGATGTCCTAATCAATACCCTCATGCATGCACCCGACACATATGATCCATCTTCCAAAGAGACCTTAAAAACATGCTATGACATGAGCATCTTAGAACCTTAGGGTAAAACAAGGGATAGGAAACCTACGAGCCTTACAATGTATAAGAATGTACTCCACAATCAATCAATTATACATCATAAGAAAGCATGTTCAAGAGGATCCAAATGAAGGCCTCCATAAAAAATATATATCATAATAATGCATAGAAAATTCATGGGCTCCAATAAGGAAGAATCACTAGAAGGGAAAGAATGAGAATTAAGAAGAAAACATAGTCTAGGACCAATAGTAAAGTAATCTATGAAAGCACATGCCAAATCATGAAAGGATGTATAATGGGTATGAAATGAAATAAATCATTGTTTAAATATCTATCAACTAAGGTATCACCAATTGCATTCATCAATGTAACATCACTATGTTTGTAAACATAATATAAGGTTAAGAAAGTTTTAATATGTAAATACACATCTAAATTACCACTAAATGGATATCGTATGTGTATGAAAAGAATGTGCATCATAAAGCAAATCATCAAGGAACAAGGAATCATTAGCTACATCATGAGAAGATAAAGAACTATCACTATGATCTCATCACTAAATATCTCAATATACCAAGAGCCACAAGAAAGGGAATATGGACTAGAAAGCGTATGCGAAAGTGAGGTAGGTATATTTGCATCACTAGGATCCTCGAGGAAACATGAAGCAAGAGAGGCACAAATAGAAAAATCCATAAGTGAACAAGGAAATCTACCAAGAGATGTATGAAGTATATGCTCACTAGTAATTTTATTATCATGAAAGAATTGCTTTTGGATTGCACTGTGTGTGTTTTTGTCTCAATGTTTCGGATCACACTCAGTGATCCATCATCAGGAAGAGGATACAAAGTTTTATTATCACACGATGGAAGATCCCTAGATGTGTTATAAGGAGCGGGTTAGGTGGCCTTACAAATAGTGTCTCAACCTTGCATGACAAGATTAAAAAAAATAGTAAGAGCCAAGAATAGAAGATTTTTATGATAGGTGTAAAGTGGTTATTTTGAGAAGTATCTTGCAATGTAATTTTCTATATATTGGTGTTTTTAGATAGTCATTTGTGAGAGTTTAGTTTTGCAAGTATGTATGCTACCGGAATGCTGCCGAAATTTCTCCAAGATTGAGTTGAGGTGAAGACTCCTCAAAAGAACTTGCATTGTAAGTGTATTATAATCTATTTCAAGATTTGATAATATATTGTGCAGGTTTTGGAGTGGAGTTTTTCTCTCAAAAGGGTTTTCCCCACGTAAATCACTGTGTTATGTTTTATGATTATTCTATTTATGCTATTGCATGTGTTTCTTGAAATCTATAATAGTTGAATTGAAATTTACATAACACTCCTCTCAAGGTTAGTGTAGAAAGTGTTTCCGCACACCTTTGCTTCCTTATAGTAAGTGGGTAAAAGCACAAAGTTGTGTCACACTTTTATAAAGGAAACGGCCAACGCTGATCCAACTTTTAAACTTGAATCACTAAAAAGTGACATATATGTTTTGAATTTTGAAATGATGTAAACTAATAAAATATTTATTTTTTACTATATTTTATATTTGTATTTTTTGAAAAAAATTTAAAAATTATTTGAATATAGTTTTTAATAAATTGACACTATAATTTAGTTGTTGATAAAATGCTGAAAAATATTGTTACATGAGATGTCAATCTTTATATAGTAAATTTTATTTTTTTTCTTCAATTTTTTTGTGTGTATTCATAACTTGAAACTTTAGTGCATGGATATATTTTTTTCCAATTTTAATAAATATATATATTTTTAAATAAATAATAAAATGTGTGTGTATTAAAATGTAGTTGTTTCCATTCGACGTCAACTTCATATTAATTATTTATCTAAAATAGAAAAAAATTTATACCATCTTGATATGGATTCTTTTATCTAGTGCATCCTATTTTTTTCAAATTTTTTTAATAAGTTTTACTATTTTTCCTTGACATGGTAATCGACCTAATGTTTTGTGATGATAACCTACTTTTAGTAAAAATAGAAAGGAAAATATAAATAATAATTAAAATATTAAAATATATATATTTTCGAAAACTAAGCTTATAGATCTACAAAAGGGTATTTTTATATTTTTTTAAAATATTATTTACACGACTAGAAGTTGTTGAAATATCAAGTTTTTCAAATAATTTTATTTTTTGGTAAATTGGTCTCATAGTGGTGCTACATATGCATTTAGCCAACAATTTTAGTTGGAAAAGTTGTGGACATATCTAACTTAGCTAGAATGAATCTTACAAGATCATATGTTTGAAAAAAATTGATTTTTAGTTAGAAATACTTAAATTCACTTGTGCTGATAAGTCAACTGAAAGTGTGACACAACTTTGTGTTTTTACCCAAGTACCAAAGAAGGTGCTGACAAAATTGTCGATCAAAGGCAGTTGAGCACATGAGCCAGGAGTTGGAAAAGGGAGGCATCAATAGAACCACCAATAAGGGGCAATTGACCATGTGAGTGAGAAATTACAAAAAAGAGGCACCAACAAAATCATCATTGAAATGCAGTCAAGCACGTGGGTGAAGAGTTACAAATAAAGTGTTGATAGAAACATCAATCTGAGGCAGTTTGAGTGTGGAGAATGCATCTTCCAACTCAAAGCATTGGGAATATGTGAAGAAAGAGGTATTCTCCATTGCAAGATGGGTGGAGAACAAAGCACGAAAGAGATGGCTCAGCAAAGAGCCAAGGCAAAGCAAGACCTGAGGCTCCAGATCATGGCATGAATAACAAAGATCATGTCAAGGATAGAAGCACTACAAAGGAGACAAACGTCGAAAGAGAATGTGAAAGAACCCTACAAAGAAGATCATTGTGTGGAAGCAACCATGTTCTCAAAAAGAGAGGATCCTAAGGAACTCATAGAGTAGGTGCTTGATATGGAGCATTGTTTTATGTGAAGGGAGATTGAAGACCTTGAGAGGCTAGATTTCATGCAAGGGAGGCTATGTGATGGTGCAACAAACGGTTGTAGAGGTCTCCAAGGGAGAGGTAGCGTAGAGGCAAGGCATGTGTGAAAAAGTGGGACTAGATGACTTGAAAATGTTAAGTTGGGTGGTGCACTCAAGAGAGCAACTTGGGTTGTTGAAGGCTATAAGTCAACAAGCCCATGAGCGTAGAAAAGATTGCCCAAAAGGAAAATGCATAGGAGGAGGTACTAAGTGAACAACACAAGGAAGACTTTTTGTAGTTCTCAGAAGTAGAGGACCTCATGGAAGATGAGGATGAGGCTAAGGCTAAGGAGCCTAAAGGAGAAGCTCTAGAGGACTTTTGTCCTCTAAGCAGTCCCAAGGAGGTGCAAAGAGGAGAGTCCATGGGAAGACTAAGGTGAAGTTTCTCAAAGAAAAGGATCAAAATTCATCATGATGGATTCCCCAAAATAAGCCTATGGGATAGGAGTGAACAAGAAACCATGATCATGGTGAAAGGAAGGAGAATCAAAATAGATCCTCAAGAATTTAGCCAATGACTTCTCTCAAGAGAGAATGTCCAGAGAGAAGGAAAAGTCAAAGAGAAGGAAAAGTCAAAGAAGAATCAAGGTCAATAAACTTAGGATGAACTAAACGAAGAGAGGTAAAAGGGAACATTGGAGAACAATAACCATCAAATGTCACATTGCATGAGGGTGCTGGTAGCCAAGACTTGTTGTACCATATTGGTGGTCAAGTTGGATGGGTTTGGTTATGCCTTTTTCTTTGCAACCCAAGCCTTACCCACGGAAACCATGACAAACAAGCATTTTAAAACCCTTTCCATATATCTTGGCAAGTTTGCAAGGATAGAAAGGAGGATCCACACCCACGGGGTTGACAAAGTTAGAATGATTACTAGTTGTGGGTTCTAGAGGTGATGAGGATGAAAGAGAAGAAATTCAAGGAGGATGACCAAAGGCATGGGAATCAAAGTGTAGAGTTGGAATGTTGAAGTCTTGGTAGTTGACCTTATATTCACACAAAAAAAGGGGTGAAATCTAAGGATCCCCAAGCATTCCCTAACAACGAGTGAGAACAAAGAGATAAAGATTGAGAACTAGAAGAAGGTTTGACAGATTTGGAAGAATGTGGTAAATCATCTATAGAAGGTGGAATAAAAGAGGAGAGCGCCCCATCATTAGAAGAGGGATGAGATCATGAAGATGTAGGCACTATATGAGTAGATGATGGAAGAGAAGACAAGGGAGGCTTAGTAAAGGACAAATATTTAGGAGGGGGGCCTTTCATACAAAAGTGTGAAAAAGAAGAGTTAGATGGATTTGGAGGTGAAGGAGGACTTGCTATTTAATGGCCTAACATTGTTGAAAGGGAGCTTCTGTAATGCCCACTCTTGTGTTTATCTTGTGTGCTTTCCTATTCAGGGGATATATGTTGTATTGAGTGTTTCATTAGTGTATTATGTGATTCTTGTGTTATGAGTCGTTGCACCAAACTTCCCAATGAGGTTTGTTGTGTCATCGAGGTGTTCTAATGGTGTATTCTAAATGCTTTTGTGGAGATATTTTATATGACCATCAAGGTGTTTCCAATGAGGCTGTGTATTGGCATTGGATTTCCAACTATGCATTATGGGATGCATATGTTGTGCCTTTATATGTTAGATTATTTGACTGTTTTAGTTTCACTATTTTCATTATACGGGTTATAGCTATGATTATTAGAATTGTTCAACATTATGAATTATGGTTGATTATGCATATTGTTCTTGAATCATGCTAGTCATAGATAATTTATAGTTAGATGTGATAATTTGATATCATGTTATGATTAATACCACATTGGTTGAATTATGTTTCTTCAACTATTATTATGTGGAGTAGGTACGCCTGATGTTTGACCTAAGTATGCAAAAAAATTATAGGTGTTAGACTAATGGTTGGATGTGGAGAAGCTGACATGGATTCTAGTTAGCCATCTCACTTTACTTTGTCCTTGTGTTATGAATCCCTATGTAAACCTGGATTTGAATCGGTGGCGATTTTGGAGTATGTATGTTGTAAAAACCTGTAAAGTGTGGTTGAGTCCTTTGCATGTGTTTATTTTATCTTTTGCATTGCATTTAAATTTATTTTGGAATGTGTGTTTTCTACATTTGCAAAATATGTAATGCTTGAATCGAAAAGATAATATATATGCCTTAGTAGGAAAAGGTATGTTGCATTATTATATTCTTGGTAGAAAAGAATTATATGAATTTGATTATTCATTCGAAAGGAAATATTTGGTTTAGTAAAATAATTGCTAGTTAAGATGCATTTTAATTAATTGATTCTATTTCCGTACTTTTGGAAAGTATCTATTCAAATTAAATTAGTTTCATGGTGGTTAAATAGATATATTGATTTATTTATTTTGTAATGTTAGTTTTTCAAAAATAAAATAATTGAAAGGGAAAATAGGGGGAAAAAAAAAGAAATAGAAATATAAATATAAAAGGAAAAGGGAGGCTTATTCTTTCCTCAATTCTTATTTTTTGCATTTCATGCTCAAAACCCTCTCTCTTCCCCTTTCAAAAAAAATGGAATTGAAAAGAAATCATGAATGGAATTACTTGAAGTCATATTCAAATTGATTGTGCTTGGAGGGAGAATGCTTGGAAATGGAATTGAGTTGCATGGGTGTGTGTGACGATCAAGAAGAGGATTTTGTATTTTTGTTTGCAAACTTGGAAAGAGGTAATCTTTTATTTAAATTTATTTTTAAAATTAAATTCTTTCCTCTTGTCATGCCCACATTAGGTGGAGTCATATGGCATCATTTTATAGAAGTGATTTAGGATTGTAATTTGTAATTTAAATTTATGTTTTGAATTTTTTGAAAATGGGCATTTTGTGGCCAAGTTGTGGCAAAATTCTCTAAATCCCTTATCTCTTATGATTTAGAAAACCTTGAAGACCTTCTTGCATAATGATGTGGTTGTGTTGTGATGAAGCCTTAGATGCTTGACAACCTAATTTATGCTTAGTATGGTTATGTGAAAATGATCTCATGCTTTATGACGTGATTGAAGTCTTAAAAGACTTGCTTGGTGTTTCCTGAGTATGTTCTCTTACTCACTATAGATTTTGGAGATCCAGATGTCGTGTAGCATTTTACTTCTTTTCTTGTGGCTAGAATTAGTCACATAGTGCATGTTAAGTGTACCTTCAAGATTTTGATATTTTCGGTTATTGATGAATTCTCTATATGTCTATAAGGGCCGACATTGATTTATTATTCTTGTTTGAGTAATCTAGCAACCGAATTTTGATATCTATTTTTCTTGGGACTCTTATGGTCATGCTTGATTTATTGTTGAAATTGAGCTCATTTTATACCTTATTGTTGGAATGGATATTTCTTCCATTTTGGTGTTATTTTTATTATTGTGGTGGCTATGCTAGAATATTTTGAGTGTTGGTCTCGTATCATGTAATTTTCTTCTCTATCATGTCCATGATGGGCCTCTAATGGATTGTATAATGGAGTATATAGCAGAGAATATGCTAGCTCTTGGTGTTTGTGTTGTTGAACTATGGTAATTTGAATTCTTTATTCTCTATTGGAATGCAAGTGAATTTTGTGTGAAGTGTTTGGGAAGGATATGATTTGTGACGTATTCATATGGGATCTCTATATGTGAGTAATCTTGTTGGTTGGTGTGTAAGTCATGCCTAGATGGTAGTGAATGATGTATATCTGAATTCATGTATGAGATAAAATGTTATTCTTTTTTGTTTGACTATGAGAATGAGATATGTTAAAAAATTTGTATGGCTTGCATCTTACTTTTAGTAGCTTGTATGTAGTTGGTTGTTGACTTGGTCCACCAACTTTTGATTGTTCTTTCTTGTCTCATCTTGGTTGTCCTGGTCATGTTGCCATGCCTCCTAGTGTTCCAATATTAGTGGAATGTATGATGTCATGTTTAGATATAATGACCATGTTATTATATAACATGAAGGCACACATCATGTCATTTAGATGCAAATTCTATAATCTACACTAATGTTCTAACATAGTGTAGGGTATGAAGGTGTGTTAGTAAGTGCTAGGGCACATATTATTTATATATTTATTATGGTATTGTCATCAACCTACTCTTGTGTTCCCAGTTTGGTGAATCTGATTGTATAGGAGTTTTTCCTTTGTAGTTTAGAGGTTTCCTAGCATGGTGTTAGATGGGATGCAATTCTGTGTGAAGAAGTTGTTGTCCTACATATTGTGTTTTATAGATTCTTGATGTTTGAGCTGTGAGGAAGTCTCGTGTTGCCTTGTAAATCATGAATTCTTGATCTCGTTGTGTTGTTTAACCTTTTTAGTTTAGAATAGTTGAGCATTGAAGTGGAGTTGAGAGTAGTCTTTCTCCTATGTTTTGTCTTTAGTTGTCTCCTTGGATGTATTCCTCATGAGAAATGGGTTGCTAAGCCTTTCTTTTTGGAGTGTTTATGCTTTTAGGAGGGTGTTGGCTAGATCGTTTCCTCTAGAAACCCATAAGTGTTGGAAACTTTCTAGTGTTGTCATTGATGTCAACCTCTAGCAGTTGGTCCATCTGGTTCTAAGGCTTTTGAGAAAGTTTGAAGAAAATAGTGTGTAGAGTGACAGAAGTATGTTTAATGTTTTGCTCTGCATTCCTTCACAGTTGAACATATGCTTGTGTGGTTTGGAAGTGTTGATTAGAGATGTTCATAAGTGTTATATCCATAGTTTCAGGTTTTGGATCGTGTGGATGTGGAAGATGTGTTTGATAGAATGTTTACCTGTATAGAAGACTGTCTGGGAGAAATGAAATTCCTCCGCATTTCTCCGCATTTCTCCGCATTGAGATTTCATGTCTTGCAAATCTGGGAGAGTGCTTATATTATCTGTATCCACCTCTTTTGAAGTTTCCAGTGTTGGGATGCTCTGCAAGTTCAGTTCTTGCATTGGTGATCAATAAAGTGTGTCCTGATGTGCATAATGAAGACATTCTTTGATTTAGACAGTTGCGACAATGTTGTAGAAGTTTATGATGATTATGAGTATTCTAGGAAGGTGTGTGAATACTTTGGAGTGTCTCTCTCTGGTCTGCATGATGTTCTTGGACTTGGAGAAGCGTGAATATGGCCATTAGCTCAAGTTTGGCCAACCTAGCTTACTAGCGCCATTTGTGGAGGTACCTCGTGGATTGTGGATGTGTTAAGTAGCTTGATGATACAAATTTGAGTCCTAGTTATCCCTTGACATGGTCCACTTTCACTTCTTTCCACCGCAGAAGTGTTTAGTGTCTACCTAAGTAATGTTGCATGTGTGTAACGCACATGCTTCATTAGGACCGACCTAATTGAGATAGGTCTTGGTTATAGATGGTATTGTTGAAATGCATAGGACAACTAAGAGGGGGGGTGAATCAGTTGTCACAAAACTTTAACCACTTATGAGAATCAACACATCCAATTCTTAATCACTATTATTAAGATTAACCATGAAAGCATAAAACAAGATGCTCAATACAATAACACATGAGACACCAGAATTTTTACGTGGAAAACCCTATAAGGGGAAAACCACGGTGGGTGTTAGCCCACAAAAATAAATAAGTTATAGCAATACTAAAAATTAGAGGCTCACTGCCTTAGGGCTCACTGCCCAAAATGCTCACTGCCAAGATCGACTCACTCCCAAGATTGGTGAACTGATTTGATAGCATCTACTCCATGTCTGGGTTCAGTTCCTTTCAAGCACAATATATCTCCTCTGCTCTAGTCTTTCACACCTTCGCACTTATCTTGTCATTTTCTCACTTCCACACACTTTTCGCAACTACATTACATGTTTTTATACAACTCATCAACCTTGGAATGTACATCAAGTTTAGCATTACATTCATCAACTGTTGGAACAAACTCCAAGGTCAGCATACAAACTTACATAGAAATAGGTCTAGACCTAATACAAAAATTTTCTAAGGGAAAGATGTAAAGGTGTACGTGGATCACACTATGCCTTAGCTGGGACTCAAATACAATCTTCCATGCCACAACACACTACTACAATCTTCAATGCATCTCCGCAAATAGTGAAAGCAACCAAGTCAGCTAAGATTGGTGTTTACATTAAGACTTTCAAGAATAGTCTTTATGTACAATCCAAATTTCTCTTTGCAGACCAATCCAAAGGTAGGAACATGATCAACAGACATCCACAAGCACATTGAAATCATCAAGAACAACCACACAACCTTTGACCACTCTGTCAAAAAGATTCTTCAAACCGGAGCTCATAAACAACACTGTCAGCTACTGTCATAAGGAAAAGATCGCTTGTAGACCACAAAATCACAAACCATTAAAGTTGAAGGCACATAACATCATCTCATACTTAACTCTAGAACTGCAGATCAAAATACTTCAATGTGGAGGAATGCAGAGTATAATACATTGTCCCTGTCACCACCAAATATGCAAAAAAAGTTGTTTCTATTCTTGTGAACATAACTCACTCAAATCTTCATACCAAAGGCTCAAACTTGGAACATAGCATCTTCAGACAAGCCTCTAAATAACTTCCAATCCATAGATAAAGATATTTATTCTACAGGAAATGTAGAGCAATCTATTAGATTGTTCTTCTGTAAACAAAGATATTCTGCAACATAATGTTTCTACCAGAGGAGCAAATTTTCTCAATATCCTCAATATCAAGATTTCCAACACTTACATAGGCAAATACAAAGCATCTAACTCATTACAAGAAAGCATCAAAACAAGAGCACAGTTGACACCAATGACAACATTGATATGTTGACATCAATGACAACACTGGTTAAGCACATACTTGTAACAATCTCCCCCTTTGTCATTGATGGCAACATATGATGTGAAAAACTGTAAAGACCATCAAGACAAGATTCTCCCCCTTTCACTTTACACATCTACACTCTTCCTTCTCTAAGTTTTTCACATGATTTCTCTCCCCCTTTGACATCAATGGCAAATGGCACAAACTTGCATTTTGTTGCTCTGATCCAACTAAACTTTCTCTGTTATCAATACTTTCTTTATCTGGAACTTATACCAGTAACATCTAGCTAATCCCCCTAAGAGGTAGCTCTCAAAACATCAATTCAAATCAAAGAATGAGACTTTGAGCACTTCTGGACTGATGCATTCCTATGCATCTTAGTTCAGACTACCCCTAACTTTTCTCTATGATACTCAAAAGTATCCTTAGGTAGAGGCTTAGTGAAAATATCAGCAATCTGATCCTTTGTGGACACATATTCCAATTTTACTTCATTCTCTGTTACTTTTTCTCTCAGAAAGTGATACCTTATAGATATATGCTTTGTTCTTGAGTGCATCACTGGATTCTTTGAAATGTTTATAGCACTTGTATTATCACAGAAGATTGCAATTGAATCTTCATACACAACTCCTATGTCCTTCAATGTCTACTTCATCCATAACACCTGAGTACAACAACATGCTGTTGCAATATACTATGCTTTTGTAGTTGACAAAGAAATTGAATCTTACTTCTTGCTTAGCCATAAAACCAATCTATTACCGAAAAAGAAAGGGCCTCCACTTGTACTCTTCATGTCATCAACATCTCCGGCCCAATCAGCATCTATATAAACAATGAGAGTGAAATCATTATCCTTTGGATACCATAAGCCACGATCTGATGTGCCTTTTAAATACCTCAAGATTCTCTTTACTACCATCACATGTGACTCTCTTGGATCTGCTTGAAATCTTGCAACAAGACAAACTGCATGCATAATATCAGGTCTAGTTTGAGTTAGATAAAGCAATCCTCTAATCATGGATCTGTACCTTTTCTAATCAATCTTGGGTGATTCATCAATTTTGCTCACGTTGTAGCCAGTCCCCATGGGAGTACATACTGGTTTAGAGTCTCTTCAACAACTCTTTCACATACTTGGACTAAGATATAAAGATTCTTTTATCTGATTGATTAATTCGCAGACCCAGAAAGAAATTCATTTCACCAAACATAGACATCTCAAACTCATTTTGCATTTCACCTACAAACTTCATGCACATACCTTCATTGCCTCCAAAGATAATGTCATCAACAAAGACTACAACAATCAGGATCTGATTATCATCGATTTTGAAATACAGATTGTTGTCAGCAATGACTTTACTAAACCCTAATTGCAACAAATATTTGTCTAACCGTGCATACTAGGCCTTGGGTGCTTTTTTCAGTCCATACAAAGCCTTCTTCAATCTACACAACATATCACCTTATTTTGATAATTGAAATCCTTTCGGTTGCTCAATGTAGACCTCTTCTTCCAATTTACCATTCAAGAATGTAGACTTAACATCCATCTGATACACTTTGAAGTCTTTGAATGCTACAAATGCCAAAAACATTCTAATTGCTTCAATTCTTGCCATAGGAGCATAGGTCTCTTCAAAATCTATTCCTTCAACTTGAGAGTATCCTTTGCATACCAATATTGCTTTGTTTCTTACAACTCCATTTTCATTCAGTTTGCTTCTGAAAATCCATTTAGTTCCAATGACATTTTTATCAGCAAGTCTAGGAACCAATTCCCAAGTTTGATTCTTCTCAATCTGCATTAGTTCTTCTTCCATGGCTTTTACCCAATTTTCATCATTGCAAGCTTCATTCACAGTATTTGGTTCAACTTTTGAAAGCAAACGGTAATTCACTTGTTCTTCTGCAGCTCTTTTTCTTGTCAGTACACCTTTGTTTTTGTCACCTATAATCTGATCTTTAGAATGATTAATCCTTACATACCTGGGAGTCTTAACAACATTTTCCAGAGCTTCTTCTTCATCCTGACTGTCTTCTTGCTCAATTTTTTCTTCATTTGCTATAATCACGAGCTCATCTGGTTCATAGCAACTCAAATCCGATATTCTTTCCTTGCCTTCATCTAGCTTCACATTAGCACTCTCAACAATCTTATTCAGTATCTTATTGTAGCGCCGGTAAGCCTTACTCTTGGTAGAGTAACCAAGAAAAATTCATTCATCACATCTAGCATCAAACTTACCTAGTTCTTCATCTCTTCTAATATAACATTTGTTTTCAAAAACTTTGAAATACTTCATTGTAGGAACCCTTCCATACCATAATTCAAAAGGAGTTTTAGAGTTGTTACCTTTCACTTGAACTTTATTTAGGATGTACACAGCAGTATGTATGGCTTCTCTCCAGTATACTTCCGGTAGGTCAGCTTCCTTTAACACAGTCCTGGCAGCTTCTTGAACTTTCCTATTTTTTCTTTCAACAACTCCATTTTACTGAGGAGTCCTAGGTGCAGGCAATTGTCTCTTTATCCCTTGTTCTTCACAAAAAAAATTGAATTCATTTGATGTGAACTCACCTCCTCTATCAGACCTTAAGCATTTGATTCTCAACTCTAACTCATTCTCAACCATTGCCTTGAAAACTTTGAACTTGTCTAGAGCTTCAGATTTTTCTTTTAAAAAAGTGACCCAAGTCATTCTAGAATAGTCATCAATAAGCAACATAAAACACATGTCACTTTGCAAAATTCTTATTCTTGTGGGACCACACAAGTCTGTATGTACTAGCTCCAGAAATCTAGCAGAGAATTGTTCTTTGCTTTTGAAACTTAATTTTGTTTGTTTCCCAAATTGACACTCCTTGCAAATGTTGTTGGCTGGCTTCACAAGTTTAGGCAGATCTCTTACAGCCTGTACAAAACTTATCTTCACCAAATTGTCAAAATTGATATGACACATCCTTCTATGCCATAGCCAACTCTCATCCATATGGGCTAATAAACAATAATCATTAGTTCCTTTTAATTGGTAAATGTTACCTCTGGTCTTCTTACTAGTAGCAATCATTGTTCCAGATCTTTCTGTGATCTTGCACCCATTGTCTTTGAATCTCAGATCATAACCTTTGTCACACATCTGACCAACACTCAAAAGATTATGCTTCAAACCCTTCACATATAGGACATTATCAGTATTGTGCTTTCCATCAAATGAAATAGATCATTTTCTACAAATCTTACCAGTTGCATTATCTTCAAACCTAGTCAGTCCTCCATCATACTTTTCCAAACTCACAAACTTACTTTTGTCACCGGTCATGTGATGTGAGCATCCACTATCAATAATCCATTCATCTGTATCTTCCACTAGTTTTTCTTCCTTCACATAGCTAGCAGGATTAGTAGGCATAGGTTTTTCTTTAATAGCAATAAACAAGCATTCATTTGCACTAGTACTAGCATCATCAGATTCATCATCAATCACACCTTCATCATCAAGATCCCTAACATAGTAGCATTTCTTTGGATCTCTAAGCCTGTTCTCAAATCTTTTTCTATTCCTTTCAATTCTTTCAAGACATCTAGAAGCATAATGACCAACTTTACCACATGAAAAACATTTGAAAGGTAATTTACCTTTGAACTTACCGGAACCTCTTTGCAATCTGTCAACAAAGTTAGCTTCAATTTCGTCAAAGTCATCAATAGGCTCCACTTTGTATTTTTCAGCTCTAGAGATCTTTTCAGAAGTACTGGCTTTGAAAGTAGTCTCAACTTTTGGAAGAGCATCACCAAATTCTCTCATCTCAAAGGTTGTACGCTTTCCAAGTAATTGATCCTTGTCGATAGTTTTTACAGTCATTAATTCTTCAATTGCAGCTACCTTGTGACTATAGGATATTGGTAGTGACCTAAGAATTATCATCACAACTTCCTTGTCACCAATAGTTCCTCCCATACCTTTTATTTCATTGACAAGTTCATCAACCTTTTGCATGAAGGTTGTTATGTTTTCATCTTCATTCATCTTTAAACCCTCATATTTCACTTTCAGGCCCTGCAACTTGGCTTCTTTTATAGAATCAACTCCTTCATATAGATTTTTCAACTTTTCCCAAACTTCATTTGCAGATTCTAGATCCATGACTTTTATCAACTCAGTGTCAGTCAAGGCACTTAACAGGGCATCTCTAGCTTTTGTATTCAACTCATATTCTTTGATTTCATCTTTAGTTGTCAAACCATTTTGAGGCATGGTATATTTTGTCTCTGCAGCTTTCCACACTTTATAACCAAGACAAAGGGGATGGATTTTTATTCATACTTTCCATAGAACATAATTTGTCCCATCAAACTGTGGAGCTTCCTTCTTAAAAGACATCCTGGATCTTCCTCAAGCAGTTAGGCATTCTTCCAAGGAACCTGCTCTAATACCAATTGTTGAAATGTACAGGACAACTGAGAGGGGGGTGAATCAGTTGTCACAAAACTTTAACCACTTACGAGAATCAACACATCCAATTCTTAATCATTGTTATTAAGATTAACCATGAAAGCATAAAACAAGATGCTCAATACAATAACACATGAGACACCAGAATTTTTACGTGGAAAACCCTATAAGGGAAAAACCACGGTGGGTGTTAGTCCACAAAAATAAATAAGTTATAGAAATACTAAAAATTAGAGGCTCACTGCCCAAAATGCTCACTACAAATGTTAGGGCTCACTGCCAAGGGTTGGGTCACTACCAAGATTGGTGAACTAATTTGATAGCATCTACTCCATGCCTGGGTTCAGTTCCTTTAAAGCACAGTATATCTCCTTTGCTCTGCTCTTTCACACCTTAGCACTTATCTTGTCATTTTTGCACTTCCACACTTTTCACAACTACATTACATGTTTTATACAACTCATCAACCTTGAAATGTACATCAAGGTCGGCATTACATTTATCAACCGTTGGAACAGACTCCAAGGTCGGCATTACAAACATACATAGAAATAGGTCTAGACCTAATATAAAAATTTGCTAAGGGAAAGATGTAAAGGTGTATGCGGATCACACTATGCCTTAGCTAGGACTCAAATATAATCTTCCACGCCACAACACACTACTACAATCTTCAATGCATCTCCACAAATAGTGAAAGCAACCAAGTCAGCCAAGATTGGTGTTCACATTAAGACTTTCAAGAACAGTCTTTATCTACGATCCAAATTTCTCTTTGTGGACCAATCCAAAGGTAGGAACATGATCAAAAGACATCCACAAGCACATTGAAATCATCAGGGACAACTGCACAACCTCTAACCTCTCTGTCAAAAAGATTCTTTAAACCAAAGCTCATAAACAACACTGTCAGCTACTGTCATAAGGAAAAGATCACTTGCGGACCACCAAATCACAAACCATTAAATTTGAAGGCACATAACATCATCTCAGACTTAACTCTAGAACTGTAGATCAAAATACTTCAATGCGAAGGAATACAGAGCATAATACATTCTCCATGTCACCACCAAATATGCAGATAAATTTGTTTCCATTATGGTGAACATAACTCACTCAAATCTTCATATCGGAGGAAATAACTTCCTGTTGCAAGTATGAGGATAACTAGTGTTGTCATTGATGTCAACATACTCATATTGCATTAATGAGAAGGATTGAATGAGCTGTGTGCTGAGGATACTAAGGTTATTAGTCTCAATCAAGAACAGTGAAGAATAGTGATAAGAAGAAGGCAAAAG
Source organism: Cunninghamia lanceolata (assembly GCA_027924645.1). Classification (NCBI taxonomy): domain Eukaryota; kingdom Viridiplantae; phylum Streptophyta; class Pinopsida; order Cupressales; family Cupressaceae; genus Cunninghamia; species Cunninghamia lanceolata. The sequence continues at coordinate 3,105,727 of BSBN01001026.1, read as the reverse complement.
TCCTCAATAGGTTGAGGATAAGAGGATGCAGTTTAAAGGGTTTGTAGATATGAGTCTTGAGATGCTCCAGTCAAGATTTCAGAGGTCCACATGAATATCTGAAGAAGTTATGATTGCTCAAGTAGAACCGATTCCGGCAGGTGTTCAGTGGTGACAGAGTGTCACAGATTGGTCCGGTGAGCTCTGGAATTGCATTATCTCATTCTGTGGATTGGAGAGAGTGTTTAAAAAGTTTGTGTGAAGTGACAACTAGATTTGTTCATGGTTTGGAGGTCTAGAAGCATCTTTTTCATTATGACAGTGATGGCAGACTGTGTTCTTGAAGTTCCAGATGAAGAACAGAAGAATTCCAGTAAGCTGATAAAGTGCGGATGTTCTTGATGACTCAGGAAAGGTTTTGGTGATCCTTGGATCGTGTACAATTCTTATTGGTGGTCCGCATTGAAGTTAGAGTTTGCATTTGAAGAATAACCACGGATATTGGTGTTCTTCTTGAGACTGGCCGACCGGATGTATTACACGTCTTGCGAATAATCTTATAGGTGTTTGCCGACTTAGATGATTGTTCCTAAGTCGATGCCTTGTATAAATAAGGGATTGTGAATTCATTTTGAAGTGTGTCCTTGTGTGGATGAGTGTGGCATAGTGAAGAAGAGTGAAAGGCAGAGCAGGAGTTTTCGGGCTTAAATGGAACTGATCCAGACATGGTAAAGATGTCAATCTCCAGTTCAAATTTGTAATACTTGTTACTTTGTAGACAGTGTGTCTCTTGTAGGCAGTGTGCCTCTTGTGAGCAGTGTGCTCGAGCAGTGAGCCCTAATTGGCATGTGCCATCTATTTTTCTTATTCTTCTAACAGAGAATAATCCTTGGGTTAATCACCCCGTGGTTTTTCCCTTGACCGGGTTTTCCATGTCAAAATCTTGGTGACTCATATGTTGATGTGTATATGCTCTGGTGTTTATGCTTTATGCTTTCATGAGTGATTAATTGATATGCTATTAAATAACAAGAGGATTTAAGTGTTTGAATTGGAAGCAAGTTTTTGTACAACTGATTCACCCCCCCTTTCAGTTGTGTGCCCTAGATCTAACAATTGGTATCAGAGCTAAGTTCCTCTAAAAAGAGCTTAACCGCTTGAGGAGATCCAGGATGTCGTCATACAAGAAGGACAGTTCGAAGTTTGATGGAACCAACTTCACTCTTTGGAAAGGCCACATGAAATGTCACTTGGAGTGTATGGGAAAGGTGTACTTGTCCATAGTCACAAAAGCATATACACCTCCACAGGGTGGTCTGACAACTCTAAATGAAATCACAGATGCTGAAAACAATCTGTGGACCAAAGAGGCTCTTCTAAGTGCATTAACTGACTCAGAGCTTTCAAATGTTATTGACCTACCAACTGCCTATGAGATCTGGATTAAACTGGAACTTCTGCATGAAGGAGATGAGTATGTTAAGAGTGCAAGGTTGCAGAGTCTCAAAGGGAAATTTGAAAGACTAAAAATGAGAGATGATGAAAATATTACTACCTTTATGCCAAGAGTAAATGAGTTGGTATGTGGAATCAGGAATGCTGGTGGAGTTTTGGATGAAAATGAGATTGTTGGCAAAATTCTCAGATCTCTTCCTACTGTCTACAAAATCAAGGTTGCTGCCATTGATGAATTCAGAGCCCATACAACTATCACAAGAGACCAATTGGCTAGCAAACTGGCTGCATTTGAAATGACCGAGTTTGGAGATGACCCCCCCAAGACTGAATCTGCATTCAAAGCCAGTGCCTCTATGAAAGGTAAACAAAGATTTGATCTGGGAGAAAACTCTTCAAGGAAGTTGTCATGGTATGATCAAACAAGAAGAGACATGGAAGTGGAAGAAGCAGAAATAGCTCAACTTGAATCCCTCTTTACAAAGAGACTGCCAAGAGGATTCGGTAAGTATGAAGGAAAATTACCCTTTAAGTGCTTCAACTGCAATAAGATTGGTCATTTTGCCTCAAGATGTCCAGAAAGATCTACAAGGTCAAATTCTAATAGACAAAGGTTCTAAAAGAATTGTTATTATGTTCATGAAGAAGATGATAATGAAGGAGTAACAGATAATGAATCAGAGATAGGAAACAAATCCAGAAATGAATGGGTGTTTATTGCCATCAAGGAAGAAGATCCAATATCATCTGAATCTGTCAATCTTAAGGTTGTAGAAAGAGCTTTGGCTGCCCAAGTTGAAGAAAAGGATGATTGGGTTATTGACAGTGGATGCTCTCACCATATGACAGGTGACAAGAACAAGTTCTTAGATTTGGAAAGGTATGAAGGAGGAGTGGTAAAGTTTGGTGATAATTCTGCTGGTAGAATCAGAGGAAGAGGAACTATTTCTTTTAATGGAAGAAACAAAACTGGTAATGTGCTATATGTTGAAGGCTTGAAGCACAATCTTCTCAGTGTTGGACAGTTGGTGGACAAAGGCTATGATCTCTGATTCAAGGATGGAAAATGCAAAATTCTTGAAAGATCCAGAACAGAGATTGCATCCGGTACTTAAACTAAAGGTAATATCTTCCACTTGGTTGGTTCTGAAAAAAGTTGTCTATTTGTTCAAGTTGATCAGAGTTGGTTATGGCATAGAAGGATGTGTCATGTAAATTTTGATAACATCATCAAGATAAGCAATACTCAGGCTATAAGAGATCTTCCAAAATTGGTAAAACCTAAAAATAGTTTGTGCAAAGAATGTCAACTGGGTAAATAGAGCAGAGTCTCATTCAAAAGCAAGGATCAGTCTTCTACCGGATTATTGGAGTTAGTTCATACTGATCTATGTGGTCTGACAAGAATTAAGAGTATGCAAGGTGATAGATACTTCATGTTACTGATTGATGACTATTCCCGGATGATGTGGGTTACCTTTCTGAAAGAGAAATCAAAAGCATTTGAGAAATTCAAAATCTTCAAGGCTATGGTAGAGAATCAAACCGGATTAAAACTAAAATGTCTAAGGTCTGATAGAGGTGGTGAATTCACATCCAGTGAATTCATAGATTTTTGTGAGAAGCATGGCATAAAGAGACAGTTATCTGCCCCTAGGACTCCACAACAAAATGGAGTAGTTGAGAGAAAGAACCGGACCATCCAGGAAGCATCTAGGACAATGATGATGGAAGCAAATGTTCTCTAGATGTTTTGGAAAGAAGCTGTCAGCACTGCAGTCTACACTCTCAATCAAGTTCAAATCAGAAGCAATACCAGTAGGACTCCTTATGAACTTTGGTTTGGCATCACTCCTACTGTGAGATATTTCAGAGTATTTGGTAGCAAGTGTTACATTAAAAGAGATGAAGATCTAGGAAAGTTTGATGCTAGAAGTGATGAAGGAATCTTCTTGGGTTACTCCACTCAAAGCAAAGCATATCAGTGTTACAATAAGAGACTGAGAAAGATAATAGAAAGTACAAATGTGAAGGTTGATGAAGGTATTGAGAAGCCCTCAATATTTTATGAGTATGATGAAGATGATCAGAATGATGTTTTGGTTCAAGAAGCTCCATCCTCTCCTGAAAGTCAGATTCAGACTAATCCGGTAAATCAGGAAGAAGAGACAGGTCTGAATGAGCATGATCAAGAAGCAGAAGTACAAGAAACTCCCAAAGTTCCAAGGTATGTAAGACTGAACCACTCTGAAGATTAGATCATAGGTGACAAAAGCAAAGGTGTACAAACTAGAAGGAATGTTGCTCAAAATTCAGATGAATGTTGTCTGATTTCAAAGATTGAACCTAAGACAATAAATGAAGCCTACAATAATGAAAATTAGACCAAAGCAATGGAAGAAGAGTTAATGCAAATTGAGAAAAATCACACTTGGGATCTTGTTTCCAGACCTAGAAACAAGAATGTGATTGGAACCAAATGGGTCTTCCGGAACAAACTAAATGAAGTTGGTGAAGTAATCAGAAATAAGGCCAGATTAGTCTGCAAAGGCTACTCTCAAATAAAAGGGATTGATTTTGAGGAAAACTTTGCTCTGGTGGCAAGAATTGAAGCAGTCAAACTATTTCTTGCATTTGCTACCTTCAAAGATTTCAAAGTGTATCAGATGGATGTCAAATATGCTTTCCTGAATGGTGACTTAGAAAAAGAGGTGTACATTGAACAACCGGATGGATTTCAGTTATCTGAGCATGATGATATGGTCTGCAAATTAAAGAAGGCACTGTATGGTCTAAAGCAAGCTCCAAGAGCATGGTATGAAAGGCTGGACAAACATCTTTTGAAGATTGGGTTCAACAAAGGTATTGCTGATAGTAACCTATATTTCAAAATTGATCATGAAAACATCTTGATTGTTGAAGTATTTGTTGATGATATCATCTTTAGAGGAAGAGACGGTATGTGTAAAACCTTTGCAAATCAAATGAAAAGTGAGTTTGAAATGTCAATGCTCGGTGAAATGAATTTCTTCTTGGGTCTGCAAATTACTCAGTCAAAGAAAGGAATCTTTATCTCTTAGACCAAATATGTGAAAAAATTGTTGAGGAAATTTGGAATGGAAGATTCAAAGCCAATGAACACTCCCATGGCAACCGGATGTAAGTTGAGCAAAGATGATGACTCTCCTAAGATAGATCAGACCAAGTACAGATCAATGATTGGAGGATTATTGTATCTCACTCAGACTAGACCAGATATAATGCAGGCTGTTGGTCTTGTGGTGAGATTCCAGGTTGATCCCAGGGAATCTCATGTCATGGAAATCAAAAGAATTTTTAGGTACTTAAAAGGAACAGTTGAGTATGGTCTATGGTATCCTAGAGATCATAATTTTTCTCTTCATGCATATACAGATGTAGATTGGGCAGGAGATGTGGATGATAGGAAGAGTACAAGTGGAGGAGCATTCTTTTTGGGAAAAAGGTTGGTTTCTTGGCTAAGCAAGAAACAAGAGGCAATATCCCTGTCTACAATTGAAGTAGAATACATTGCAGCAGCAGGAAGTTGCACTCAACTTTTGTGAATGAAGCAAATGCTAAGAGATATTCAAGTAGAAAATGAGGAGCCTATCACAATTTTCTGTGATAATTCAAGTGCAATAAATATTTCTAAGAATCCGGTGTTGCATTCTAAGACTAAGCATATATCTATCAAGTTTCACTTTCTGAGAGAGCAAGTGAACAAGGGTGAAGTCAGATTGGAGTATGTGCCCTCCAAGGATCAGCTTGCAGATATTTTTACTAAACCTCTTCCCAAGGACTCTTTTGAGTATCTTAGGGAGAAGTTAGGGGCTATTGCCCCTCCGGTGATGAACTAGGATGCACTGATGTGTATCAGTCCGGTGGATATCACAGTCATATCTTGTGATCTGGATTGATGATAGGGAGCTACTACTAAGGGGGAGTAGCTGATATGATTCTGATGTGTTAGAATTGCAAGTATGAGCCCTTTGCCATTGATGTCAAAGGGGGAGAGAAGACATGTGAAAAACAAGTGGTTGATGATCAAAGGGGGAGCAGTAAAGGAAGAGAAGACATGTGAAGAGTTGTTGCTAATAGGGGGAGCTGTGACAGAAAGGAGAAGTTCTTGTCTTGATGGTTTTTCACATCATATGTTGCCATCAACGACAAAGGGGGAGATTGTTGCAAGTATGAGGATAACCAGTGTTGTCATTAATGTCAACATACTCATATTGCATTAATGAAAAGGATTGAATGAGCTGTGTGCTGAGGATACTAAGGTTATTAGTCTCAATCAGGAACAGTGAAGAACAGTGATAAGAAGAAGGTAAAAGTCCTCAATAGCTTGAGGATAAGAGGATGCGGTTTAAAGGGTTTGTAGATATGAGTCTTGAGATGCTCCAGTCAAGATTTCAGAGGTCCGCATGAATATCTAAAGAAGTTATGATCGCTCAAGTAGAACCGGTTATGGCAGGTGTTCAGTGGTGATAGAGTGTCACAGATTGGTCCGGTGAGCTCCGGAATTGCATTATCTCATTCTGCGGATTGGAGAGAGTGTTTAATAAGTTCGTGTGAAGTGACAACTAAATTTGTTCATGGTTTGGAGATCTGGAAGCATCTTTTTCATTATGACAGTGATGGCAGACTGTGTTCTTGAAGTTTCGGATGAAGAACAGAAGAATTCCAGTAAGCTGATAAAGTGCGGATGTTCTTGATGACTCAGGAAAGGTTTTGGTGATCCTTGGATCGTGTACAATTCTTATTGGTGGTCCACATTGAAGTTAGAGTTTGCATTTGAAGAATAACCACAGACATTGGTGTTCTTCTTGAGACTGGCCGACCGGATGTATTACACGTCTTGTGAATAATCTTATAGGTGTTTGTCGACTTAGATGATTGTTCCTAAGTCGATGCCTTGTATAAATAAGGGATTGTGAATTCATTTTGAAGTGTGTCTTGGTGTGGATGAGTGTGGCATAGCGAAGAAGAGCCAAAGGCAGAGCAGGAGTTTTCAGTCTTAAATGGAACTGATCCAGACATGGTAAAGATGTCAATCTCCAGTTCAAGTTTGTAATACTTGTTACTTTGTAGACAGTGTGTCTCTTGTAGGTAGTGTGCCTCTTGTGAGTAGTGTGCTCGGGCAGTGAGCCCTAATTGGCATGTGCCATCTATTTTTCTTATTCTTCTAACAGAGAATAATCCTTGGGTTAATCACCCCGTGGTTTTTCCCTTGAGCGGGTTTTCCACGTTAAAATCTTGGTGTCTCATGTGTTGATGTGTATATGCTCTGGTGTTTATGCTCTATGCTTTCATGAGTGATTAATTGATATGCTATTAAATAACAAGAGGATTTAAGTGTTTGAATTGGAAGCAAGTTTTTGTACAACTGATTCACCCCCCCTCTCAGTTGTGTGCCCTAGATCTAACACTTCCAATCCGCAGATAAAGATATTTATTCTATAGGAAATGCGGAGCAATCTGTTGGACTGTTCTTCTGTAGACAAAGATATTTTGCAATATATTGTTTCTACCGGAGGAGCAAATTTTTTCAATATCCTCAATATCAAGATTTCCAACACTTACATAGGCAAATACAAAGCATCTAACTCATTACAAGCAAGCATCAAAACAAGAGCACAATTGACACCAATGACAACACTGATATGTTGACATCAATAACAACACCGGTTAAACACATACTTGCAATAGGTATAAATGCAAGATGAAGTTGAATGGAGCAAGGTAGAGAAGAATATGTGAATGTGAATCAAGGGCAATAAAGTTGTGTGTGAACTTAAATGCTTATGACTCTAGAATGCAATGAGCAGAAGGTGTCTACATTTTAGGGTGTCAGAAGTTGCTGGAGGCAGTGAGCCAAAGGTTGCAGATGGCAAAGAGTATCAGCGGTGGATCTCTCCTGTTACTTTGAGATAGTGAATCTCTCTGTAACAGTCTTCTTCTTTCTTCTCTCTTCTAGGTAGTGTGCCCTTGGTAGTGAGCCTTTCTCTGGCAATGAGCCTTTCTTCTGGGTAGTGAGCCCTTGGCAATGAGCCTACTATTTTTTAGTGTTGTTATTCATATATATTGTAAGCTAATCCTCACCGTGGTTTTTCCCTTATTGGGTTTTCCACGTAAATCTGGCGTTCTTATGTGTTTGGATGTGTTCGCATTGATGCTTCATATGTCTACATTCTGCTAATGCATTATAAGTGGTTGATGATTTGAGGGTTTAAAGTTTAACATACAATTGATTCACCCCTCCCCCTCTCAGTTGTATTGTGCATTCTAACAATAAGTTCTTCTTAGTTTTATGTTGTGGATCTAGAGAGTTAGAGAAACCCTATCTTTTCAGAAGTGGAACATGATGAAGGACCTCATGGAGAGTGACCACAACTAGAAATGAGGCATGCTTTTAGAGAGCATGGAAGTGAGGTAGTTTTGTCTTTAGCCTTTAAGAGTTGGTTTTCCCCAACCTTTGAATTTTAGTGTAGTGGGTAGAGCCCTCAATCTCCATAAGGTTTGTAGGGAGTGTAACCTTGCGTTGGTAAAACTCATCGAGAGAAAAATTTGCAGCATTGTGTGGTATTTACTTGGCTTAGTAGAGAGTTTGAGGAGTTACTCTACAAGGTAGTAGTAGTCCTTGGTTTAAGGACTTTGTGTTGTTTGTGGTCAATTGGGCCCTTTGGTTAGATATTGTCCTAGCTTGCAGTTGCAATTGGAGGATAGAGTGTTGCAATCTCTGAGGAATTAGTAGGCACGGTGGTTGGATTTCACCTAGCTTGTGCATCCTCGGAGACATGAGTTGTGATTTGAGACTTAGACTTGGTTTTGGTCTAGAGGATTGATCTTTCAAGATCTATTATGTTTGTGAACGATTGTGTACCATTGGTACCTCATTCGTATATTTTTACAGGCTTCTAGGAGTAAGCATAATCTTAGTGGGGGAGGATGTTACACCAACTCTTATGTTTATTTTGTGTTTTCTGATTCATATGATATATGTTGTATTGAGTCTTTCATCGGTGTATTATGTGATCCTTGTGTTATGAGTCATTGCACCAAACTTGTCAATGAGGTTTATTGTGCCATCGAGGTGTTCTGATGGTGTATTTTGAATGCTTTTGTGGAGATGTTTTGTATGACCATCAAGGTGTTTCTAATGAGGTTATGTATTGGCATTGAATTTATAACTATACATTATGGGATGCATATGTTGTGCCTTTGTATGTTAGATCATTTTAGTGTTATAGCTATGATTTTTATAATTTCCAGCATTATGAATTATGGTTGGTTATGCATCTTGTTCCTAGATCATGCTAGTCATAGATGATTTTATAGTTAAATGTGATAATTTGATATCATGTTATGATTAATACCACATTGGTTGAATTATGTTGCTTCGGCTGTTATTATGCAGAGCAAGTACCCCTTATGTTTGACCTAAGTGTGTAGGAACTTTATAGGTGTTAGACCAATGGTTGGATGTAGAGAAATTGACATGGATTCTACTTAGCCATCTCACCTTACTTAGTCCTTGTGTTGTGAATTCCTGTGTAAATCTAGATCTGAATTGGTGGCAATTCTGGAGTTCATATGTTGTGGAAACCCATAAAGTGTGGTTAAGTCCTTTATGTGTGTTTATTTTATGTTTTACATTGCATTTAAATTTATTTTGAATTACATGTTTTCCATGTTTGCAAAATATTTAATGCTTGCATTGAAAAGATAATATCTATGCCTTAATAGGAAAAGGTTTGTTTCATTATTATATTCTTAGTAAAAAAGAATTATATGAATTCGATTATTCATTCAAAAGGAAATATTTGGCTTAGTAAAATAATTGCTGGTTAAAATGCAATTTAATTTAATTTAATTATATTTTTGTACTTTTGGAAACTATCTGTTTAAATTAAATTAGTTGCATGGTGGTTAAATAGATGTATTGATTTATTTATTTTGTAATTTTAGTTTGGCAAAAAGAAAATAACTAAAAGGGACAATAGAAAAAAAAAGAAATAGAAAGGAAAATGAGGCTTATTCTTTCCTCAATTCTTATTTTTTGCTTCAAGTCAAATTCAAATTGATTGTGCTTGGAGTGAGAATGCTTGGGAATGGAATTGAGTTGCATGGGTGGGTGTGATGATCAAGAAAAGGATTTTCTCCTTTGTTTGTAAACTTGGAAAGAGGTAATATTTTATTTAAAATCATTTTTAAAATGAAATTTTTTCATCTCGTCATACTCATATTAGGTGGAGTCATATGGCATCATTCTAGAGGAGTGATTTAGGATTGTAATTTGTAGTTTAAATTTATGTTTTGAATTTTTTTAAATGGGCATTTTGTGACCAAGTTATGGAATTTTTTTCTAAAACCTTTATCTTTTAAGATTTAGAAAAATTGATTAAATGGAAGCATTGTGCATTTTTGGATCAGAAAGGTATTCTTGAAATTTGAAGAATTTTTTTATTTTAGAAGTTAGAAAATTTTGGGGATTTTGAAGGTTGCATCCCAACTCCATTAATGGAGGCTTGAGGATTTTTATGGTTTTTACGTCTCTGAAGAAAAATAGAAAAATTGCATTTTAGACCTCAAATGAATGATTATTTTGTGAAATGAATTGTCTCCTTAATATTTCAGAATTCTGCATCTTTTGGCAATGTGTCAAATTATTACATCAATTTATGTGTTAATCCCAAATTGTAGATTTGGAGCATTGGATTGTTAGGATTAAGGTATATGATTAAAAGGAATGGCTCTTGACCATATTGTCATGATACAAAGGGATCAATGAAGCAAACGAGTGGAGAGTTGTTAATAAGTGAGAATTTTATTATACATTGGGTAAATAAAAGATGAATTAAACAAGAGTTTTTCCTCTATGATATGAATGCTTGTAGAGATTCAGTCATAGTGTAAAGGGCATGTCGCAACTCTTGGAGTTGGTGAATATCATAATTCCTCATAGCCATCGTACTATGTGTGAAGACATGTATTTCCCTGTGGTCGTCATGCTATGTGTGATGGCACTCCTTGTATTTTTCCTAGGATCCTCATCCTTCTCTTTGTCAAATTTGGTATTCGACATGATTATGATCATTTGTATGTGCATTGATTGGCATGTGTACCATATAGTATTTTAGGTGCATTGCTTGGCGTGTGAGCCATATATTGCCTTTGCTTGATTTGGTGTGGGTTACCACTTGTAATGTGTGCTTTGATTGGCGTGAGTGTTTCCATGTATTCATTGTATGTGTGTGAGTCTTAGCCCTAATAGTGATGTATTCATGATCTTCTTCTCCGTATCTTGGGGGTTGTCTAGAGTGGTGTAGGCATCTATTGCACTCAACGATGGTAATATGATTAGGAGGTGGGTAACACTCCACATTGGTCCATACTTGGAGATCTCTCAGAAGCTGGAATAGTTCATGGTTCAACATATTATGTTATGCTTTGTGATTATTGGAGCACCTTGGAGGTGGCTCATTATTGATGTAATATTATTCTTTGTATCATTGTGTATTGGAGTGTGATCCTTCTATGTTTGGGAAGTAGCCTCTAACTTCTAATATTGTTATCATCTCATTTTCTTGGAGTTTGATCCTTATGTTGGAAGGAAATTATCATGTTGTAATATTTATCCTTTGTGTGGAAATGATTAATTTGGGACATTGGATTCCTCTTTTATATATGCCATAATTATGTTTATGAATGCTTATGTGTTAAATTGTATTGTTCAGTGGATAAGTTATATCTTTGCCTTTGGTCTATCTTGACGGTGTATAATGAGTATGGCTTTTCGTATCATTTTCCTCATGTTTAGCTTTGGAGGTTAGCTTTCTTTATGTTGTGGAAGTGAGATTCACTTTCCACCTTGTTCCTTGGGAACTATGCCCATCAAGAGGCTCTCATGTGGCTAGATCGGAGCCCATGATTATCTGAGGGTTTGATCTGAACCATTTTGTAACAGCTCGTAAATTGAGGAAGTTATGCCCCATTGAGTGAAGAAATTAAACCTCATTTTCCTTGCCTTAAATTTTTTTCCTACTCTCTGGTTACAAGCCAAGAAAACAATCTAAACTAGATGCTAGATAGGTTTGTCTATCCAAAGTTGCAAGTTGCAATCGGACCTCGAAACCCAAAGTGCAGGTGGTTCACCGCACAATACATGATTGCAAGTTGTTGTCGGTTTCCAAATTCCAAGGTCATGGAAAGTTCAGAGTTTGGAGTCTCATTGCGCATTGCAGTGTGCAAGTTGCAATCAATCTCCAAAGTTTGAATTGTCTAAGGAGTCAGGGTTCGGAGTTTACTTGACACTTTGCAAGTTGCAATTGTAAGTGTGACCCCAAAGCTTGAACCGTCGATGATGTCCTGTTCCAAACTTTCATTGGGATTTTACACAATGTGAATTGCTTCCTAGACTCAAAGTCTAAAGTGCATGTTGCAATTGATCCCCCAGGTCTAAAGTCATTCTAAGGCCGGAGTTAGCCCACAATATTGTGTCCCACTTTTTGGCCAATGTGGGACATTAAAATCAGCATTTTAACCAAATCTTCACTTTCCGACACCTATAGCAGCTAAACCATTAAGAATTCAAAGATAATGCAAAAAAGTGACTTGTGAGATTTTGTGTGTAGATTTCAAATATATAATTTTAAAAAAAATTAGAAATAAATTGTGAATTTTTTTACATAATTTTTAACAACTTGTTTTTTATAGTAAACATTTTTAAAAAGTGGCATTTATGTCGTAACGCATACTTTTTTTATAGAAAGGATAAAATTCTAATTTTTAAAATATACATTTGTAACACCAATATCTAGGGCATGGATACTTTTTCATAATTTTTTGTTGCATATTTGTTAAAAAAAATTGAAGTGAGATTAATTATAATTTGGACATAGGTTTATGTCGTAATGCATAACTTGTTTTGTATGTATTGAAATTTAATTTTTTTTTGTTGAAACAAGGACATCAATACATAGGGTACACTTATTTTTTAAAATTATTTTCTCTATTTTTTTATGTTTCCACTTGTGTAGAATAGAGGCCTTGTTGTTCGGTGAAATACTTATGTTCACTAGAAAATAGAAAATAAATATAATAATCAAATTAAATTGTTCAAAATTGTACTTTTTGGAAAGTGTATACAGAGGGCTACATAATTAAAAAATATAATTTATAAATCATTTCATTTTACCCCCTCCCAAAAAAAAAAGGTGAAGCAAAGTTGGTTTTATCAGCATTTTGATAGGTGCAGAGGAGACTCCATCGAGAGTTTAATTTAAGACTAGGAGGGTACTATCCAAGGGGGTTTGATCTAAGGGAGTTTTATCTAACTCCTTTCAATTAAACCCCTTTAGATGGAACCCCTCAAAGCTTAAATCATTAATTTTTCTAAAAAATATGTGATTTCAAGCAAAAATTAAGATGTCTGATAAGTGGGACACAATATTGTAGGACAGTCTGCCGAGGTTCAAGGAGTCTTCACACTTTGCAATGTGCAAACTGCAATTGTTTTCTGAAACCTGAGCGGGTGTTGTTGGTTGCAAGTTGCAACCCGATGCTGAAGTCTGAGGCAGTGTTAGGCTTAGTTGCAACTCAGGAAAGAAACTTGAAATGCAAGTCTAAACTACTATGTCGAATTTCAGGGCTAGAGAGAAGTCCAAACATTTTGTAGGGCTTCACTAAAGTCTGAACTTTGGTAGTTTTGACATTGTGTCTTCTATAACTCTAAAATAACTAAGGGGTGGTCTTGTAGGGATGTTGTAAGAGTTTTTTAGTAACCTTGGAAATCATGACCCTCCTCCTTGTCTCATTTTTCATGTCAACCTGTAATGTCCCCATTTTTGAGTTCTCTTGCAGTTCAGTCAGAGTTGACTTTCTGGGTTGGTGACAGCATAATTAGAGGAGTATTTCGATGTCACCAGGGTGTTCAGGTGATCCAATGGAACTGGTTGACACTTTCTAGAGAGATTTCAGACAAATTGTCTGTGCTTACTATTTATAGTAAGTGCTTGCATGTTGGCAATCTTTCTAGGTTTTTCTGGGTTTGTTCTCTTTGGTCCTCTGGGAACACTGTTATTTTTAGTGTCAATTTCGTGTTGTTTTGGTGACTTGGTAGTTAGTTGTTGTCTCTCCTAGTCGTTGCATTGAACTCAGGGTTATCAGATGGTTTGAGGATCTAGTTGGCACCCTCCGAGTTGGCTCAGTTTGCTTATGGTCATTACTTACTATTTTTAGTAAGTTCAGGATTGGCCTTGGAATGCGATTTTGAGAGTGGGGTTGGATTCGTCTTGTCAAGACCTTTCCAACGAGCTATAAATCATTGGTTTCCAACATCATCTTGGCCTCCATTTTAAAGTCCATAAATTAAACATTATTATTTAATATTGGACCTCGGTGCCTAGGCTCGACAACTTAATGTTGTTTTAAAAGAGGGGACTTTAAGGGTGATGTTGAGAAAATAATTAAAGAGAATTATAATATTTAAAATGTATTTTCCCTCTCATGTTTTATCCCATATGCAAGAGGATTTTAGAGACTCCCAGATGAAAAAGTATAAAAAGGAGGAAAAGGCTCTTCATTTGATATGATGGGATATTGATTTTTCTCTCTAGTTGAGATATTCTCGTGAGGGTTTTTGGAGCTTGGCTCCTTGGTTTGGTTTGTCTTGCTGAGACGAAACCCTCTGCAAGATAGTATTTGATCTTTGTCTTTGTGGACGAAAACCCACTTGGTCAATTCTTGGAGGCTTCATACAAAGGTTTCAGTTGTGCATTTGTCAGAGACATTTTGATGGAGTTTTGAGCAAATATTGAAGATTATTCTTGAAGTTTGGTGTTGACAAAAGAAAAGAAGTGATACAGGGCAGAAACTTATAAGTTTGGGTGTGTTTTGAGGACTGCATTTCCTTTATTTCCTGGTCGTACCACTACTGGGTAGGCTGTACCATATTCTGGAGGTGTTGTGCATAGTTTATAAGTTATTTTTGTGTTCATTGTTGTCTTACTAGGGTCGGTTGGAGGTTGCAATCATTCTCAGTTCAAAACAGATCAGTTTGAGGAAGATGTAGCGTCATTGCTTGCTGTCACATTCACAATAGAGGTTGTACTATGATGGTACAGGTCATGGGATTCTAAGAGCAGCAATAACTCTTCATTGGGTCTGGTTTATTTAGCATTTGTGGATGCCTAGGGTATACTTTAAGTTGGAGTAAGATCATTTTTGGGAGAAATCACTTTGGGTTGCATTTTGGAGCCATTTCCTAGGGTTGCTGAGTGCTGCATTTTCAATATCAAACATGGGAAAGTCAAAATCAGAAAATGGGTATATTGGAATTAGATATGTAATCACTTTTTATGAACTAGGTTGTCTTTTGTTTATTGAAAAAGTGATTGTATAAACGGGAAATAAAATATGGAATTTTTGGTCTCTTGCATAGTGTTAAATCAGAATCTCTAAGTTTTGCATTTGTTGTTATAATTTATGATATTATGCAAGATTATACTATGTATGAATGTATGTGAAAATTCTACATCCCAACACCTAAAATGCAAGCAGGTTTCAACTGAACGTTCAAAAAAATAAAATTAAGGGGTGTATATTACAGTGGTATCATAGCTGGTGTATCTTGCCAGCCTGTTGGGTTACTTCTCATTCATTGCAGATTTTCAAAGTGTGGAACAAATTTCAGCCTGCGTGTGGGTGATCAACACTTACATGCATGTTCAGTAATTTGGCAGTTGAGATATTTTTATCAATGAATGTGAATTCATGGCATTCCTCGTGAAGGGTGATCTATGGGAAAAACTTTTTGATGTAGGATGGAAAATGAAATTTTTGCCATGGACAGATGATATTCTCAGCACTTTGGAAGAAATTGAGAAACATTTATCTAAGATCTCTCAAGTACCTTCTGAGTCAATGTGGAGGGCTTTGGTTCCTTCAAAGATTTCGTTGTGTAGGCCCGAGTTGTTGAGACATCCAGACAAGAATGTAAGATTAGTGGTTATCACATGCATTAGTAAAATTATGAGAATTTTAGCTCCCGAAGCACCCTATAAAGATGACTTAATGAAGGAGATTGTACAGCTAATTATTGAAAGTTTTCATGGCTTAAGTGATACCAGAGGCTTATCTTTTAAAAAGATTTCTAAAATGTTAGAGATTATGGCTCAGGTCAGGTCATATGTCTTGTTGATTGATCTTAAGTGTGATAATTTAATTTTGAAATGTTCCATTGTTTCTTTGATAAAATTAGAAAATATCATGCAGATGATGTTAAAGTAGCAATGCAAACTATCTTGTCTATGATTTTAGATGAAGATGATATCTCCAAGTTGTTATTATCTAACTTGCTAAGTATTTGGAGAAAAGAACAACATGTTTCACCTGCAGCACAATGGTTGTCAAAGACATTGGTTGAGCAGAAAATTGAGAAAATTAGACATCTCTTGACAGAAGAAGAATGTATTGCTTATGGTTTACAAGATACAAAAATGAGCAAGAACCAAATGAGAAGACAAGGCCTATGCTTCTCTTACAAAGAAATTTGGGAGCCTAACTACCAATGCACAGATAAAAGGGACTCACAAATTGATGTTGGTTTGGCAAATGAAGTTACTTTCAGCACTCAAGAGGTTGTTATTAGCCTTGATAACAATTCTAATTTTTATGACAGCAGCCATTCTCCTAAGTGTAGTGGTGATTTAAATGTTATGGCACAATAGGAAAAAAATGTAGAAGATACTTCTAACGTTGGCACAAAAAATATGAGTGTCAAACACGAAGAAAACCACGAGGATACAAGCCATAATAGTTCTAATTTTGGTGACAGCAGTTTGATCTCTTTGCATCAGCATGAGGATACTGCTATTACACATAATGATGATGGTTGTGTGGAGTCACCCAATGCAGACACTTCCATTTTTGGTGATATTGATGCAATAGGTGTTGTGGATTCATGCCACAACAAGTTTGATTTGGTATATTAGACCTTGGAAGATGGGAGTAGAACTGAAGAGCTACCTAATAGAGATGATTCTGAGGATTGTTTGATGGATGTGCATGCATCTATTTTGATAGGGGAGGTGAGCATTGATATTGGTGATTCAGCAGCCTCTAGCATGTCAGTTGAGCCATCCCAAGAGATTCATAATAGCAGTACACTTGACGAGGATGTGTGTGAAGTTGATAGCACACATGAGGATGCTTACCAATCGATGAGTGATGATGATTCAGCCTCTTTCCATAGTGCAGAATGCAAATCAAAAAATTTGCATGGAGACAAATTGTCAGAGGGATCTACTCATTTGGCAAGGTAATTGAAGGTGAAGGAAGGCATGGTTGTTTCAGCCTTAGAACACTTTGATGTTGCACAACAGTTGGTGACACACTGTTGTTGGACTCCAGGTATATATGAGCAACTTGATGGTGGACTTTTCCTTGCTGAGTTTTAGGCACTTAGAAATGCAGTTGGGATCATGAAGAATAATTACCTACAGCTGTTATCTGATAGAAATCATATTCTCAGGATCGATGGTATTTATCATGAGGCTCTAAGGGGAAAGGAAGAGGAGGTTGATGAGCTCACCTATGAGCTTGAGGTTACCACAGACTCTTTGAAGAGCACTCAAACAGCCCTTCAAGAGTCAAAGCTATGGATAGATGAGCTTACTGTGGAATTGAGCTTGGCGCAGTCTTCATCACCTACAAATACAATTCAAATATCTATGGCAGCGTGTGGTGATGAGCATACATCCACGGATAGTGGTAATGAGTATGTGGAGGATGTGGCTCCATCCAATTCATTTACTGGTGCAGGTGAAACAGATGTGATGGGTGTTGTGGTTAAGAGTAGCAGAGAACCAGATGTTGCATCAGAGGTCTCTGAGGTTAGTCCCATGACAAGTACAGCAAAGAAGGTTATTGATAGCTCTTGTGAGGAATTGATGGATTTCCCCGAGAGTTGTGTGACAGATCACCATACTACTCTATCTTTTTCACAGGAGATATGCAGGGCATCATTCAGTGGGGAGATCGATTCTCATGTTGATTTGTTTCCCTCTCTTGGAAGCAAACCAAAGATTGCATCCTATGCAGCTGATAGTGATCGACAGCTTACAAGACCAGAGGGTTGGAGAAATCAGCTGAAGGTTATAGGAGAGAAGGTTGATTCAATTTTATCTCATTTAGATTGCACTCATAGGAATGTTGAGAACCTTTTTTGAACAGTAGAGTTGGAGGAGAGACGGTATGGGGTCTCAGCTGGTACTCACATTCATGATTTGCAGACCATCAGGAGTGGTTTGGAGGAGGTAAAATTAGAATATCTCCAATTGTATCATGATAGGGAATATGCTATTGGGTTCGTAGAGAGGGCTACAGAGTATCTACCCAGTTAGCCATTCAAGATCAGAGACATGAGCCATCTTCTAATTCATGTGATGAGAGTGTTGAGTGTGTTCCCCATAATTATGTTGGTCAACCGTTAACACAGGCAGGTGCTTTTTAGTTTGATTGCATAATGAGGAGTGCTCATCATTTCTCCCTTAGTCCACACACAGATGACTTGATGACGCGTAAGTGTGGATAGGCTTAGAATTTATACCATCCTTTGTGGGATGAAGGGTTGCCATCTATAGAAGATGGAACTAGCGATTGCGGGTGGCTGACTCAGATACATATAGAGGATTATTTGTAGGGTCAAAGATCAAATTACCATCATGGTGATATGCATCAGACAGAGTTTGCAACTTCTTTGTCTCAAAAATTTCCATTGGAGACATGGCTTCAGAGAGGTTGCAGTGTCAGTAGGCATGATGGCAGATTTAGTTTTTACAGCTATGATTGGGGAAAGTTTTTTCATTCCCTTGATTTGAGAGGAGCGGTTTCATATCTTCCAGCACCTATGTTGGATAGTCAGCACATCCATAGGAGTTTTGCAAAGGATGGAAGGGTATGTTGTGGTTCAGACACTTCGAGACTTACTTACCTCTTCATGATAGCTGGATGTGAGGTTCTGATGTGTTGGCATCTAGGTAGTCATAGGTTTGGCATCACAGTTCAATTGGATTCTAATGTGTTGCTTCATCACTCTCTACATGGTGAAGGATTTATCAGAGTAGCGCAGTGTCAACGTGATGGTTCAATGTTGAGAATAACTTGGGACCCTGGGATCATTTTTTGTTTCAGTTTGGTTCAGGATGTTGTTTGGAGACTGTATTGGAATTACTTGAGGACAAGCAATCTTTGGGAAGGGCAGACTATAATGTCCCCATTTTTGAGTTCTCTTGCAGTTCAGTCAGAGTTGACTTTCTAGGTTGGTGACAGCATAATCAGAAGAGTATTTCAATGTCACCAGGGTGTTTGAATGATCCAGTGGAGCAAGTTGACACTTTTCAGAGAGATTTCGAACAACTTGTCCGTACTTACTATTTATAGTAAGTGCTTGCATGTCGGTAATCTTTCTGGGTTTTTCTGGGTTTGTTCTCTTTGGTCCTCAGGGAACACTGTTATTTTTAGTAAGTGTCAGTTTGGCGTGTTTTGGTGACTTGGTAGTCAGTTGTTGGCTCTCCCAGTCATTGCATTGAACTCGGGGTTATCAAATGGTTTATTGATCCAGTTGGCACCCTTTGAGTTGGCTTAGTTTGCTTATGGTCGTTACTTACTATTTTTAGTAAGTTCAGGATTGGCACCGGAATGGGATTTTGAGAGTAGGGTTGGATTCGTCTTGTCAAGACCTTTCCAACGAGCTATAGATCATTGGTTTTCGACATCATCTTGGCCTCCGTTTTAAAGTCCATAAATTAAACATTATTATTTAATATTGGCCTCGGTGCCTAGGCTCGACAACTTAATGTTGTTTTAAAAGAGGGGACTTTAAGGGTGATGTTGAGGAAAGAATTAAAGAGAATTATAATATTTTAAAATGTATTTTTCCTCTCATGTTTTATCCCATATGCAAGAGGATTTTAGAGACTCCGAGATGAAAATTATAAAAGGAGGAAAAGGCTCTTCATTTGATATGCTGGGATATTGATTTTTCTTTCTTGTTGAGATATTCTCGTGAGGGTTTTTGGAGCTTGGCTCCTTGGTTTAGTTTGTCTTACTGAGACGAAAACTTCTACAAGATAGGATTTGATCTTTGGCTTTGTGGATGAAAACCCACTTGGTCAATTCTTGGAGGCTTCATCCAGAGGCTTCAGTTGTGCATTCAAAGGAACCTCATGCAACAATATAATGAAAAATGCACGAAATAACAGAAATAGTATAAACACAAAAGGAATTTATTGATCACAGGCCACTTCGAGGGGGCAACCTCCTTTGAGCAAGCTCAATACAATAAACTCATGGATGCCTTCATTGGCCTCAACATGTACTTATATACTAAGTCTAATCTAAACAACTATTACTCCCCATGAATGTGGGATAATACAATATACTCATAGGACGAATTACAAAGCATATGCGTCCAATAACAATATACTAACAAAGTAAAGAGAAGGGTTAAACACGAGTTCCTAACATCCCCTCCCTCTTAGAAAAGTTTTATTCTCAAAGCTTAAGATGTGGAAATTGTTGTTGAATCTGAAGGAGTGGTTCCCATGTAGCATCCTCTGTGATGGATCGAGAGTGAAGCTAACAAGTGCGCCTGTCGAGGATTGCCTCCGGCTCCAAAATGATGGATCCTTCATTATCCAGTTCTAGTAAAATAGTTTGTGCTCTGATGTTGGTGCCAAGAACTTTTTTTAGACAAGAGACATGAAATACTGGATGAATGCGGGAAGGAGGAAGCTCCAATTTATAAGCAACTGATCAAATCTTCTGAAGAACCTTATATGGCCCATAGAACTTTGGAGCCAGCTTATGACACCCTTTGAGTTTCAGGGAGGATTGCTTGTATGGCTGTAGACGAAGAAAAACCATATCACCTACTTGAAAAGTGTGCTCAGAACAGTGTTGATCGGCTTGTTGTGATGCAGGAGCATCCAGAGGCGTAAGGGCAATCTTGCATCACCCAAAAAGAAGTTAATTCAAAACCATTGTAGTTGTTCTCATTTCTTCCCATAATTAGTTTTTTTAGTTCCATAATATCCAGAATAATAATGTAGGACTTTCAGTTTTTCCAAAACTACTAAAAATAGCGACCTGCCTATTTAGGAAAGTGTACCTGCCTATTTAGGAAAGTTTGCATTTGGGCACGTAATGAAGCAAAAACTTCCAAAAAGTTACATAACGGAAATATAAGACCTTTGGCGAAGGAATCAGGCAAAGATCATTTGTGAGCTGAAAGATATTAAAATTTTTGTTTTCTGAAAAGCCCCTAAAAATTTACGGAACGAGATATGAGGCACTAAAACTTCTCATAACATCTCAAAAAGTTGATAGAAATCCGTTTACGGATTTCTGGTGTGATAGGTCACATCGCAAGCTTTCCAGCGCTTAAAACGGTTCATCAATCGGACACACGGATCAAAAGTTATGCTTCCCGGAAGTTGACCTACTTTTGGAGGGAGTTGCAAATTTCAAAATTTAGCTGGAGGCTGCCAAAAAGTGTTATTTATGACTATTTTGGGAACCCTAGGTAGGGTAGAGTTAAGGGGGGTCAGTGTAGAGTCTAGAAAAGGGAAAAAAATGGAAACCCTAGCAGATTTGGGGTTACAGAAGGCTGAAGATTCTAGAGTCTTGAGGTTAGGAAAGCTGTAATGTGTTGCAGCCAGTAGAGGATTCCTCCTCTGATTGTAATTGAGCTTCTATAATGTAATGAGTTGCCCAGTTCAATAAAAGAAAGTTCTATTTGCTATGTTTAATATTTGTTACTATGTGTTTTGTGATTTCCCCCCCTTCATCAAGTGGTATCAAAGCAAGGGTTCTTGAGTGTGTAGACAGATCGCTGACCGTGAGGCACTTTGCACCAGGACCTAAGGTTGTGGGTTTGCTGCAGAGACCAAGATACCTCCACGAAGAAATCGTGTTGGGAGGAATGCTTTGACGGAAGAAGGTTTTAGAGCCCTACAAAGGCAAATCGATGCATTGCAAGAGGAGCTGCGAAGAGGGTTTGATCCGAGAACAAGAGAAGAAAGCGAAGATGAAGCCGAAGAGGAGCTATCTGAGGAAGAACAAGACGCTGCAGGAGATCCTGCAAAGGTTAGGTTGTTGAGGGCCGTTCCAAAGATTGGAAAGAGGCCCAGAATCGAAGTTTCTACATATTCTGGGGATTTGAATCCGGAACAACTCATTGATTGGATCAATGACATGGAGGAGTATTTCGAGTATGAAGATGTGGAGGCCCCAGATCGGGTCAAGTTTGCAAAAACAAAGTTGAAGGGCCGTGCCAGTATTTGGTGGAAGGAGGTCCAATTAGAGAGGAACAGAAGAGGAAAAGGAAAGATCACCAGATGGGATCGGATGGTGGAGAAACTGAAGAAGCAGTTCATTCCTGTGGACTATGAGATGGAGTTGTTGAAGAAGCTGCAAGGACTAAAGCAAGGTAACAAGTCTGTTAAGGAGTATACAGAAGAGTTTTATAAGATTACTATCAGGACAGGCCATGCAGAGCCCAACAAGGAAAAGGTAGCCCATTACATTAATGGGTTGAGGCCGAGTATTCAGGAGGAGCTGAGCCTGGTCAGAATGACCACCATAGAAGATGCATACCAGTTTTCCTTGAAGGTGGAAGAGAAGCTGAATAAAAGATTCAACAGCAAGCAAAGGGGAAGAGGTCAAGGCGGAAGGACTGGTGGAAGACCCTATGGGGGCTGAAATGAAGATGCAAAGAAAAGTGAAGAAGCTGGCACCAGTCGAAATCAGAGAGGAGATAACACCTACCGTCCTCATGACCAAAACAATGGTGAGCAAAGAGGAAGAGGAAGAGGTAGACCTGGGCAAGGACCTAGAAGAGGAGGTTTCAAAGGAACCTGTTTCCAATGTGGAGAAGAAGGGCATCAAGCATATGAGTGTCCGCAACATCAAGGAAGGACGAATAGGAGACCTAAAGGTAATGCACGAGTTGCACACGTAGATGAAGATGCACAGTCTGAGCATTCTGAAGATGCTAAAAGGGGAGAAACCCTAATTGTCAGAAGAACCTTGTTGAATGAGGAGAAAGAACCAAATCAAAGGAAGAGTTTATTCTGCACAAGGTGCAAATGTGAAGGTAAGTGTTGTGATATTATTATTGATAGTGGAAGCACTGATAATCTGGTTTCAGAAGAGATGGTTGACAAGTTGAAGTTGACAAGAAGAAAGCATACGCATCCATATCGGATTGCATGGGTTGCAGAAAGACCATAGAGCTTTGGTCAATGAGCAGTGTTTAGTGAAGTTCAAGATTGGGGACTACCATGATGAGGTACTGTGTGATATCATACCAATGGATGCATGTCATATGCTGTTGGGAAGGCCGTGGCAATATGATAGGAGCGTTGTCCATGATGGCCATGCAAACACATATTCCCTAACAAAAGATGGAGTTCGTCATAAATTGAAGCCCTTGAAGGAGGTGGAAGAAAAGGTATGTAGTACTGCCAGAATTTGTTTAGTAGATGGTAGGAAAGTTTTGGAGGGTATGAAGCATGAGCGTCATTGCTTTGCATTGATTCCTAAGATTAGTCAAGAGAACTGTGAAGATGTACCAGTAGAAGTTTCAGATATGTTGGAAGAGTTCTAGGACATTATCTCTGATAATGTGCCAGAAGGTTTACCACCAGTAAGGAAGATAAGTCATCAAATGGATTTGATACCAGGAGCCAGTTTGCCAAACAAGGCAGCCCATAGAATGACCCCTGCAGAGAATGAAGAGCTAAACAAACAAGTTCAGGAGTTGTTGAGGAAGGGACTGATAAGGGAGAGCCTAAGCCCATGTGCGGTACCTGCAGTACTAGCACCAAAGAAGGATGGAGAATGGAGGATGTGTACAGATTCTCGAGCCATCAATAAGATAACGATCAAGTATAGATTTCTATTGCCAAGAATGGATGACATCATGGATTGTTTGAGTGGAGCCAAGTACTTCACAAAAATTGACCTAAAGAGTGGATATCACCAGATCCGTATCAGAGAAGGAGATGAATGGAAGACAGCCTTCAAGACAAAGGAAGGTTTGTAAAAGTGGTTAGTCATGCCATTTGGGCTAACCAATGCACCGAGCACATTCATGCGGCTCATGAACGAGGTACTCAAGGAATTTTTGGGAAGTTTTGTTATTGTTTATTTGGATGATATTTTGATTTTTAGTAAGACTTGGGATGAGCATCTAATGCATATCAGAAGAGTTCTAAAGAAGCTGAGGGAGGAGAAGTTGTTGATTAATCTGAAGAAATGTAGTTTTACAAAGATGTTGGTGTACCTGGGATTTGTTGTCTCAGAAGAAGGTCTTAAGATGGACCCAGAAAAAGTAAGGGCTATCATTGAATGGCCTACGCCAAGGAGTGTCACAGAGGTAAGATCTTTTCATGGTTTGGCAAGTTTTTATAGAAAGTTTATCAAGAGTTTCAGTAGCATTTGTGCACCCCTAACTGAGACAATGAGAGGGGATAGAAAAGAGTTTAGATGGACTAAAGGAGCAGACAAGAGCTTTGATACATTGAAACAGAAAGTCGTTGAACAACTTGTTTTGGCACTTCCAGATTTTAATAAGGTATTTCAGGTAGATTGTGATGCTAGTAGTAGTGGTATAGGAGCTGTTTTGAGCCAAGAAGGTAAGCCCATTGCCTATTTTAGTGAGAAGCTTAATGATGCCAAGAAAAAGTATTCTATTTATGACCAGGAGTTTTATGCAATAGTTCAGGTTTTGAAGAAATGGAGACATTATTTGTTGCCAAAGGAGTTTGTTTTATATACTGATCATCAGGCTTTGCAGTATCTTAATAGTCAAGGAAAGTTAAATCAAAGGCACTTAAAATGTGTTGAGTTTTTGCAGAGCTATACTTTTGTTTTGAAGCACAGGAGTGGGAAGTCCAACAAAGTTGTAGATGCCTTGAGCAGAAGGCAAAATTTGTTGACAGAAATGAAGATAGAGGTTGTTGGGTTTGATGAGCTCAAAAGTTTGTATCCTGAAGATCAAAATTTTGTAGAGGCCTGGAAAGCTTGTTTGGAACCTGTTACTTTAGACAGGACAAAATGGTTGGATTTCATTATCCAAGATGGCATGTTGTTTAGAGGAAGCCAGTTGTGCATTCCAAGGAGTTCCATGAGAGAGAACCTGATTAAGGAGAAGCATAGTGGGGGATTGGCTGGACACTTTAGTCGAGATAAGACCATTGCTATTATTGGTGAAAATTATTATTGGCCACAGTTGCAACAGGATGTGAGGAAATTTGTGCAGAGTTGTAGAGTGTGTCAGATGGCAAAAGAAACAAGTCAGAATACAGGGTTGTATCAACCATTACTTGTACCAGAGAAGCCATGGGATGATATTAGCATTGATTTTGTTCTTGGTTTACCAAAGACACAGAGAGGACATGATTCTATTTTTGTGGTGGTGGACAGATTCTCAAAAATGGCACATTTTATTCCTTGTAAGAAGACTAATGATGCTGTTCATATTGCAGAGTTATTTCTCAGGGAAGTGGTGAGACTACATGGTCTACCAAAAAGCATAGTTTCAGACCGAGATACCAAGTTTGTTGGTTATTTCTAGAGGACATTGTGGAAGAAGTTGAAGACAGACTTGAAGTTTAGTTCTGTACACCATCCACAGACTGATGGACAAACTGAAGTGGTGAATAGGAGTTTGGGTAACCTACTACGATGCTTGGTAGGAGATAAGCCCAAAGGATGGGATTTGATTTTACCACAGGCAGAATTTACTTACAACAATTCTGTCAATAGGAGTACTGGTAAATCACCATTCCAGATTGTAAATGGCAATAGCCCAAGAAATGCTTTTGAGTTAAGGAAGCTGGACAATGGAGAAAAGACAAGTGCCGAAGCTGAAGACTTTGCAGAACATCTGAAGAATTTGCATGAAGAGGTGACAAAGCACATTAATAAAATGAATATTCAGTACAAAGCTAAGGCAGATCAGAAGAGGAGATATAAGGAATTCCAGGTAGGAGATGAAGTCGTGGTTGACCTAAGAAAAGAAAGGTTCCCAATTGGCACATATAATAAGTTGAAAATGAAGAAATTTGGACCATGCAGAATCATGAAGAAGCATGATTCAGGAAATGCATATGAGGTAGAGCTGCCGAGTGGGATCAATATTTCCCCTGTTTTCAACATTGCTGATTTATCAGAATATCATGAAGGTGGAACAGAGGATGGACCAATAGAGGTGCAGTGGAGTATTCCAGCATCTACTTCAATAGAGGAGATAGAAGAGATCTTGGATAGCCGTGTGGGAAGGAGCACTCGAAACAGGGAATATGAAAAATATCTAGTGAAATGGAAAGGAAGGCCTATTGAAGATTCTTCTTGGTTGTCTAAGGCAGAGGTTGGCCGTTTGGGTTTTCCTCACACAAACACATGAGATGTGATAGGGTCACTTCTCAAATTTACCCTGGGTGTCTGATGCAGGAGCATCCAGAGACATAAGGGCAATCTTGCATCACCCAAAAAGAAGTTAATTCAAAACCATTGTAGTTGTTCTCATTTCTTCCCATAATTAGTGTTTTTGGTTCCATAATATCCAGAATAATAATGTAGGACTTTCAGTTTTTCCAAAACTGCTAAAAATAGCGACCTGCCTATTTAGGAAAGTGTACCTGCTTATTTAGGAAAGTTTGCATTTGGGCACGTAATGAAGCAAAAACTTCTAGAAAGTTACATAACGAAAATATAAGACCTTTGGTGAAGGAATCAGGCAAAGATCATTTGTGAGCTGAAAGATATTAAAGTTTTTGTTTTCTGAAAAGCCCTTGAAAATTTACAGAACGAGATATGAGGCACTAAAACTTCTCATAACATCTTGAAAAGTTGATGGAAATCCATTTACAAATTTTTGGCATGATAGTTCACATCGTGAGCTTTCCGGCGCTTAAAACAGTTCGTCAATTGGACACCCGGATCAAAAATTATGCTTCCCGGAAGTTGACCTACTTTTGGAGGGAGTTGCAAATTTTGAAATTTAGCTGGAGGCTGCCAAAAAGCGCTATTTATGACTATTTTGGGAACCCTGGGTAGGGTAGAGTTAAGGGGGGCCAGTGTAGAGTCCAG
The DNA here is from genome assembly GCA_027924645.1 of Cunninghamia lanceolata. Taxonomy (NCBI): domain Eukaryota; kingdom Viridiplantae; phylum Streptophyta; class Pinopsida; order Cupressales; family Cupressaceae; genus Cunninghamia; species Cunninghamia lanceolata. The sequence continues at coordinate 3,079,114 of BSBN01001026.1, read as the reverse complement.
AAAAGGGAAAAAAATAGAAACCCTAGCGGATTTGGGGTTACAGAAGGCTGAAGACTCTAGAGTCTTGAGGTTGGGAAAGCTGTAATGTGTTGCAGCCAGTAGAGGATTCCTCCTCTGATTGTAATTGAGCTTCTGTAATGTAATGAGTTGCCCAGTTCAATAAAATAAATTTCTATTTGTTGTGTTTAATATTTGTTACTATGTGTTTTGTGATTTCCCCCCCTTCATCATGTTGTTTCATTCGATTTCTTGCCACGTGAAGGTTGTCTTGCAGGATGTGAAGAATTTGATCCTGGGTTCAAAGAATCATGTCAACTTCCTGAACTGGTGAACTGCTGGGGGTGTATGGAAGGAGCACTGGCAATGCCTGACCATAGACTGCTTCATATGGAGTCATTTTAGATGCAGTGTGGTAGGAGGTATTGTACCACCATTCAGCGAAAGGGAGCCACTTTGCCCACTGATGTTGTTCTGAGGTGAAGCAACGAAGATAAGTTTCCAAACATTTGTTGATAATTTCAGTCTGACCATCTTTTTGTGGGTGATACCCTAAACTCATCTTCAGTTTGGTGCCAATGTGTCGAAATAGTTCTGTCCAAAAATGACTAGTGAAAGTTGCATCACGATCTGAGACAATGGAAGAATGGATTCCATGAAGACAGAAAATCTGGTCCATGAAAATTTGTGCGACTGAGGAGGCGGTATAGGGATGGCTGAGGGCACAAAAATGACTATATTTAAAGAGGTGATCAACCAAAACCAAGATCACTATCTTCCCTCCAGATTTAGGGAGCCCCTCAATGAAATCTATAGAAATATCTATCCAAATCTATGTAGGGATGGGCAAGGGTTCGAGCAATCCAGGAAGGAGTGTCATTTCACCCTTGTTGCGCTGGCAGGTATCACATTTAGCCACCATCTGTTGAATTACTCTTTTCATTCCCTTCCAAAAAAAAGTTACGTTGTGCCCGCTCATAAGTTTTGAGGAACCCAAAGTGCCCTGTCGATGGAGAAGCATGGAGTTCATAGAAGACAGCCTGTTGAAGATCTGTGCTCTGGGGAAGCACCAGACAACCCTTGTATCTCAGAGAAGCACCATCCCAAGAGTAATGTGGTATAACAGAAGGGTTATTGGCCAACTGTTGGATGATTTGAGATAATGAAGAGTCATTGACATAGCCCTGCTAGACAGATTCCAACCAATTTGGAATAGGCATAGAAATAGCTGAAAGAGAAGCTTGGTCATCAAATGTGCGAGAAAGAGCATTCGCCACAATTTTGTCCTTACCCTTCTTGTAAGTGATCTCATAGTCATAACCCATGAGTTTGCTAACCCATTTATATTGTGCTGGGGAGGAGACCAGTTGTTTTAGGAAATGTTTCAAAATCTGGTGATCAGTTTTGATGCAGAAATGATTCCCTAATAGGTATGGCCACCACTTCTGTACTGCATGCAAAATAGCCATCATTTCCTTCTCATATGCAGAGAGTACTAAATTCTTACCTGAAAGGGCTTTGCTGGTGAATGCAATGGGATGTTCATCTTGAAGGAGAATAGCACCAAGTCCATTGCCGCAAGCATCACTCTCAATAGTGAAGGTCTTAGAAAAATCTGGCATAGCTAGAATAGGTGTAGTACACATAGCTTGTTTCAATTTTTTAAATGCACACTCAGCAGGATGTGTCCATGTAAAAGCATCATTTTTCAATAGCATTGTTAATAGAGCTGCAATCTTCCCGTAATCCTTGACAAACTTGCAATAGTAGCCAGTCAGTCCCAAAAAAGCATGGAGGCTCTTGAGTGTCTGAGGATGCGGCCAATTTTTCATGGCATCTATTTTGGCAGGATCCACTTGAACCCCTTGGGCTGAAACAATATGCCCGAGATACTCCACTTCCTCTTGCCCAAAAACACATTTAGACTATTTTGCAGAGAGATGATGATCAGAGAGAAGTTGCAGTACAAGATCCAGATGTTGGAGATGCTCAGCCCATGTTTTACTACAGATGAGGATATCATCAAAGAAGACCAAAATGCATTTCTGCAAGTAGGGCTGGAATATTTTATTCATCAATGCCTGGAATGTGGAAGGAGCATTAGTGAGGCCAAAGGGCATGACCAAAAACTCATAGTGGCCATCATGCGTGTGAAAAGCCGTTTTAGGGATATCATTCTCATGAACCCAAATTTAGTAATACCCATTATGAAGATCCAACTTGGAGAAAAAATGAGTGCCATGAAGCTCATCAAAAAGATCATCAACAATAAGAATCAGAAACTTATTCTTGATTGTGATGTGATTAAGTGCTCGGAAGTCAATGCAAAGGCATCATGACCCATCTTTTTTTCTGGACAAGAAGAACTGGTGAAGAAAAGGAACTAGTACTAGGGCGAATAATACCTTGCTTCAGTAAGTCCCGAACGAGCATCTCAATCTCTGTCTTTTGGTGAAATGGGTAGCAGTAGGGCCTGATGTTGGGAGGAATGCTTCCAGAAAGGAGCTAAATACGATGTTTCTCTGGTTGTGAAGGTAGCAATCTTAGTGGTTCAACAAAGACATGCATATCTATCCAAAATTCATTGTAGATCTGAAGGAGTAGTGGAGACCGCTGATGGTTGCATCTGAATGGAATAGAGCTGAGTGATGACACCATGTGAATTCTTCTTAAGGAGATTTTCCATATGATGTGAACTTATGATGCTGAGAGACCCTGGTTGTAAGCCCTTCAATGTGTGTTTTTTCCCATTGTCTGAAAACTGCATCCAAAGTTCAGCAAAATCCCATAAGATGGGTCCAAGTGTGCGTAACCATTGAGCGCCCAAACCACATCACATCCGCCTAAGGGCAAGGCAAACATATCAAAGCGCAGGTTATAATTTCCAATAGAGATATGCACATTGCGACACTTCCCTTTGCAAGGTAATGTGCCCCCATTGGTAATCATGACTTCAAAGCTGGAGCAAGGATGGACAAAACAATCAACTTGTTTGGTGATCCGAGGGTCAATGAAGTTATGAGTGCTACCAGAATCAATGAGTATTGTAAGAGGGAGCTTCTTGAAGTAACCCTTGACCCGCATGGTTTGTGGGGTGGTGACTCCTGCTAAAGCATGGAGAGAGATCTTTGGGTGGTCTTCCTAAGAAGGAGGGTCAGCAAGTAGCTGCTGAATGTCGACCCGATCATCTACTGTATCCTGAGCATCTTCATAAACTTCAGTTGCAGGCAGAGAATCCACATCCAAGAGATAGAGATTTTGCTCAACACATCTATGTCCCCGAGTGAATTTCTCATCACAATTATAACAAAGCCCTTTTTTCTCTACGTGCCCACATCTCTGTTTCAGACAAATGCTTGATAGGAGTTGTTCTAGGAGCTGGCGTGATTGGAGGTCTTTAGGAAACCATATTTCTGAATGGAACAAAAGTGGATTTGGAGCGTTGTTGAGTTGTGATCTTGTCCTCCGCCAACTTAGCCAACCCTAGGGCTTCCATCATTGTGCTGGGACGGAACATTTTAACCTCAGATCGGATTGCATCCTTCAGACCACTGACAAAACAACTCCTGAAGAATTCATCAAACAATCCCTCCATGTAATTGGCCAGTTTCTCAAATTCTGTCTGATATTCTCTCACAGTGTCAGTTTGGTGAAGTTTAGTGAGTGCTCTTGTGAAGTCATCAAAAGCACTAGGGCCAAATCGTTGCAAAATAAGTTTGCAAAAATCTGTCCATTTTGGCTCTTCATGAGCCTTGATGTACCAACAGAACCATTGAAGGGCTTCATGTTCCAAATGAAAGGATGCAAGTGGGACTTTGTTGACATCAAAAGTATTATGTAGACTGAAATATTGTTCTGCCCGGTATATCCATCCAGTTGGATCATCACCATTGAAGCGAGGAAAATCAAGCTTCGGCCCACGAAAATTGTTGGAAGAAGAGAACCCAGTGTCTGCAAAAGACTTTAGCTGCCGTCTATTGTTCATGGATGAATACTGAAGATTAAGGCTGAGAATTTTTTCATCTAGATCTTGCAGTTTGGTCTTGAGGGCTGCAAGTTCATCCTCCATGTTTTTTTGCTCCTGCGTGGCTAACAACCATAACCAGGAGTTTTTTTTTTTTTTGTTTTTTTTTTTTTGGGAATGAGTAGAAAAACAAAAATAGAAAATTTTTTAGTAAAGGAAAATTTGGATTTGGAAAAAACTCTGATGGGTAATTGGGGTTTGACTAGGTTTTGGACACTTTCTGAGGGACAGGGAAGCAGAAAATGGGGATTTCAGAAGCAGGGTGAAAAAATGGAAAAATTTGTCCAAGATGGACAAAGGAGCAGAAATAGGAAATGAACACTGTGGCAAAATTTGAAGGCGATTGGCTGAGAATCGAAGAAGTTATGGAAAACCTTAAAAATAGACAAATGTGGGGTTTCTGGCTTCGATAAGTGGAATTTAGGATAGGGTCCTCAAGGAAGGAAATATGCAGAATGGAATTTCAAGGGTTCCAGTGAATTTTTAGAAGAAATGAAGCTAAAGAAAGAAAGAGATGGCAAATTTTTTTTCTAGAAACAATCTGCAATGATAGATCTTCAATTGGCTCTAGACATATTTAATCTGTGATTTATCATCTGGCAATAGATATGGACCCCAGGTATGTTCGGCTTCCTAAAGGTTCAGGGGATTCACTCGGCTACCAATGATGTCTAATGGCTTACGTATTGGAGCAGTACCCCTCACTCCATGGCTCAGGTAAAATTGATAACCGCTTTGTCACAAACGACAGCTCTTGGTTTACCTTAGGGATGGGAACTAGTCAATCAGGTAGGGGTCGTTTCCCTTTTCATTGGCAGGTACTCTGAATGGGCCAACTACTTCAGGGTTCCTGTGGTACTCCTCACAATGAGTTTTAGGGCTATGCTCAGGCACTTCCCATAGTTAAGCGGATAGGTATTATTCCCTAATCTGAACCTGCAATTGAAATGAACAATACAGATGCAAAGAAAAAAGAACTAGTGCAATAATCACAGCACCTGGATGCCACTGCGAAAAAAAATTTGGCAAAAAATCCACCCAGCGAGCCCAAGAAAGCGCTCTGATACCAGATGAGAGGAACCTCCTGCAACAATATAATGAAAAATACAAGAAATAACAGAAATAGCAAAAACACAAAAGGAATTTATTGATCGCAGGCCACTTTGAGGGGCAACCTCCTTTGAGCAAGCTCAATGCAATAAATTCATGGATGCCTTCATTAGCCTCAACGCGTACTTATATACTAAGTCTAATCTAAACAACTATTACTCCCCATGAATGTGGGATAATACAATATACTCAAAGGATGACTTACAAAGCATATGCATCCAACAAAAATATACTAACAAAGTAAAGAGAAGGGTTAAACACGGGTTCCTAACATGCATTCGTTGGAGACATTTTGATGGAGTTTTGAGCAAATACTAAAGATTATTCTTGAAGTTTGGTGTTGACAGCAGAAAAGAAGTGATACAAAGCAAAAACTTATAAGTTTGGGTGTGTTTTGAGGACTACATTTCTTTTATTTCCTGGTCATACCACTGCTGGGTAGGCCGTACCATATTCTGGAGGTGTTGTACATAGTTTATGAGTTTTTTTTGTGTTCATTGTTGTCTTCCTAGGGTTGATTGGAGGCTACAATCATTCTCAGTTCAAAATAGATCAATTTGAGGAGGATTTAGTGTCATTGCTTGTTGTCACATTCACAATAGAGGTCGTACTATGTTGGTACAGGGCATGGGATTCTAAGAGCAGCAATAACTCTTCATTGGATCTGGTTTATTTGGCATTTGTGGATGCCTAGGGTATACTTTCAGTTGGAGTGAGCTCATTTTTGGGAGAAATCACTTTGGGTTGCATTTTGGAGCCATTTCCTAGGGTCGCTGAGTGCTACATTTTCAATATCAAACCTAGGAAAGTCAAAATTAGAAAATGGGTATGTTGGAATTAGATATGTAATCACTTTTTATGAACTAGGTTACCTTTTGTTTATTGAAAAAATGATTGTATAAACGGGAAATAAAATCTAGAATTTTTGGTCTCTTGCATAGTGTTAAATCAGAATCTCTGAGTTTTGCATTTGTTGTTATAATTTATGATATTATGCAAGATTATGCTATGTATGAATGTATATGAAAATGCTACATCCCAACACCTAAAACGCAAGCAGGTTTCAACTGAACGTTCAAAAAAATAAAATTAAGGGTTGTATATTACACAACCATGGTGTTTTGTCCCATGGTGTTCTTAAGTCTGTCACCATGAATTATGCATTGTGTGTACCAAGTGTGTCATTACATGTTGTGATGACAACTTCGGCATGTAAAAGTGTTGTGTGGCTTGTTTGACCCTTTTATCTCACAAAATGAATACTTGAAATAATGAACAGAATTAACAATGCATATCAGATAAAGTAAAAGTATATTTTTATTCACACATGATGTTATTACAGAAGTATACCAGAGATGGTCGGCCAAGGATCAGAGTCAAATCAGACTAGATCATACTATTTTCCTTGACGATACAAAAATATATTTAAATGACTCGACAGTTACCAAGATGAATACAATCATTGACTGACTGACTCTTGTAACTACCGAAAACTGACAAACAACTAATACATAGTCAGAAAAACCATATTATCGAAACATAATAATTGGCATTGTACACTGACTACATCATCCCCTCCGAAAGAAAGTCATCTTCCAGATGATAGAAAACAATAAAACATCAAGTAACATCATGTAAGGTTGTCCACACTAGTAACAACGTTGGAGACGAAAAATAAATTGTATGAAAACCCGGAAGGACACGCGGAGTAGAAGTAGAACCAACACATCCCAAACACATGCCAATAGACAGAGAAGGTTGAGGACCAGACAAATAAGGGATCCAATCTAAATGCATACTGGACTTCGAAAATGTTTCACCCAGTCGAGCACTAGACCCAGACAATACTGCAAGCACTTCAAAAGCATTCTGATCATGAAAAGATTGCCATGTATTGTCATCCAATTCACCAACCTACAAGAAGAATTCCTTATTTTTACCAACATCATAATTTGTAAAATAATCCAAAGTATCTCATAATGACCAAACAATTGAAATATTTGCAGTCTGAGCATCATGTACAACAAAAACTGAACTACTAAATTCATATTGGACAAACCATACAGCAGCAATGTGAAGGTGGAATTTACCAAACCAGTTATTACAACATCCTTGATCAAGCCTTACACCAACTACATGAAGTTGTACAAAATCAGCATGTAAAGACCAAGTCATACAATACAGAAAATTTGACAAAATTTGAGTTGTACGATAAGAATTTGATGATATTCCTTGATGGTGTATGGCAAGCATAGTAAAAACAAGTCGTACAATGTTGGACTCTGGTCGTATGGCAAAAAATAAGGATCATATGGCAGGTAAAAGAACTTATTGTAGTAGAAATGAAAGGTCATACAACAAGAAGCAGACTCAAGCCTAATCATACGCTGAAAAATGAATGAAATAGAAATCATATGGCAGTAAGAGAGAATGGGCGTACGATGGTAGAAAGGAAGGTAAGTCGTATAGCCAAAGATATTATTTGGTTTTTAATATGTTGTTTTAAATTTCGTACAATGGAGTCATTAAAATGATTAGACCGTACAATAATGTCTGGAACTTTATAATTTTTCCTTTTAATAATTCTAATAAGTGGTCGTATAGTGGTAAAGTAAGGTGGTTTTTCTATATTTATTTTTTTCAAACTAGAACTTTTTTTTTCATTATTTTTTCGTTCTTCTCATGTGGGGCCCTCCTAGTACTTTTTTCTATTATTATTTTTTCTATTTTTCTCATATGGGGCCCACCAGTTATTTTCTGCTCTTGACAACAATATTTTTTTGTCTAACACACTGTATGATATTTTTTCATTTTTCCATAATTTTCCTATGAAGTTGATATAGCTTGATGACAAATATCCATACACTCCAAATTAAATATTTTAATATTATTGCTCTGAGATGTACCTTCATTAATATTGCAATCATCAGGAAAGTTGGGTGCCTCTGTTGGAACCAAATCTACCATCTTTTATGAACCTTGTACTATGTTTGCCATGCATAAATTGTTCAACTTTTCAAAATTGTTTTTCATCTATTACTCTTTGTCGATCATTATAGCTTCAATAAAATTACAATTCGATGGAAATACCTCATAGTCCTCCATTTGCTAGTGAAACAGGCCACAGAGAGAATTTGTTTCATCCTTCGAGCATGACTGTAATTCCAAAATCCCTTCGTCATTTGACTCCATTAGACCTTGATCATGCTTCTCCATCCATTCTTTTCTGAAGTCCAAATCTGACAAATCTAAGGAAGTTGTTTCCTCACTTACTGCTTGGTTCTTCCAATCCATTATATATTTCCAACCCTTGTTTTCGATGGAGATTGTGTTCTTTTTCTAGTTGTGGTTGACTTTGGCTACTACTTGACCCAACAATGCATTGTACGCTTTCTTTTGTAATGAAATGACCATGAAATTCAACAAAAATCTTGGTTTCAAATAATTACCTTTTGACCCTTTAAAACTCCAAGTACTTTAGTACCTTGTTGATCTGCACCCATCAATAGAAAACTTGAAGGCCAGATAGTCAGCTTACCCAGACTTCTCCAAGTGTCTTCTGGAAGTACATTCACACCAAACCCACCATCAACAACTGTATTAGTGAGATTCCTTCCAAGGATCTCCATATTCACCACCGTTGGTTTTCTTTGTCATGTTAACTATTAATAACATGGGATCAATCACTTGGTTGCCCAACAATGGAGGTTCGGTTATTGGGTCTTCATTCTCTCCATATTCCAAATGGATCGTGACATGCATTGTCTCATTCTTCCTCGATACAATAGCATTTTGGAGTTTAGGAATACTTTGTAATATATCCACTATAATTGGTACCATAATTTGAATTACTTGCCTTGCAATATTTTTTCTAGATTGTAATTGATTTACTATCATACTTGCAGTTGCTTTTGAGTGGCATCGTTTGTTATCCATATCCTACTCCGCTTCAGCTCTCGCTTCCCAAAGTTTTTCTTGTTTTGTACATGGGTCTAGGTACACAAATGTTCATGTTGACCTTTTTCTTCAGACATTTGGCGTCTTCATGGTCTCCAGGTCCACACCACTTGCACAATAATTGCATTTTGTCTTGCTTGTTTTGGTAGTCTCTGGCAAAGTGTTCCCCATTCAGTACATTGTCGACATTGTATGATCGAATGTCCTTTGGGGTTGTATTGTATTTGACATCAACCTCCCCATCTTTGATTCAAATAACTGCCTAGAGATGTGCTTTGTGGCTTCAGTGGAGTGGATTGTCCTCCCTATGTAAAGAATATTTGTGTACTCCTAGTCTTCAAATTACATGGGCACTCTTTTATTTAATGACCCATAACCTGGCAAATCTCACAAAATATTTTTCTAAGACAATTCCCTTTGGTGTGACCTTCATTTTTACACTTTTTTTAATAAAAAGGGGTAAAAATTTATTAATCAATCATAAGATCACAATACAAGAAGGGGCCAACCACCCACGGACAAAACCAAGAGTTACATAATCCTATCAGCCAACAACAGTTGATCCAGCAATTGAGAGTAATTCGCAGGTAACTGATCCTTATTCCAAATATTCCAATCCTACACCCAATCAGAATCCCATTTGGCCAAACAATCAGTCACTCCATTCCACTCTCTAGGAATATGAGAGTAGACCACATAATCAAAATACCTACCCAACCTAAGAATCTGTCTAATAACCAAAGCAAGATGCTAGTTGACATCATCCATCTGTTGCATATTCAACAAATTAACCACCACTTGAGAATCAGATTCACAAATAATCCTCCTCCACCCCAAAGCACACCCTCTCTCCATAGTGTGCAAGATGGCAAGATCTTCCATGTAATTATTTGTATGCCATCCTTTATAAATGGAAAAGAGAAACTACACATTACCTAAACTATCTCGACCAATACCCCCCACACCAGCTTGACCAAGATTCCCTCTAGAGGAACCTTCATTTTTACATTGAGTACACCATAGTTCGTTAGTTTTTTTGTTGGTTTCTTTTTTTTCCTTCAATTCTTTCATCATCCGGAGCATATCCCTCTAGAGTGCTTGTACCATTCCTAATTCATTGTTACTTCTATCATTTGAACTTCCATCTTCCTCCATTTTTCTTTTACCACAAGAGAACATTTTGTCTTCACTCTATGTCCATCGTCTACTTGTAGGATTTTGCATAGGAAGAGGGTGGTACTACCAACATCTTTTTTCTTAATGATGGAATTAGACTTTCAATTAACCACCTTTTCTTGGGACCATCAATAGGTTATTTTACTAACTTTACAAGCAATTCTTTAAGTCTACGATTATAAGCTTGTACGTTTTCATGCTTACCTTGTATTGTAATTTCTGCTACTATTTCATTATCATCTCGAAGCAACTTAAACTCGTCTTCGAAGGCTTTCTTTAATCTATCCCATGTATTTCAAGAGGCTTGGTCATTTTTTGTATACTAGTCAATTGCTACAACTCACAAGGTGGCTGGAAAAGACTATAGCCAAATTGTTTTATCATCTTGCCCATTTGTTATCTAGATTGTTTCACAAGTCTTACAATAACTAACGGGATCCTCTAATCCATTCCATGTAAACTTGAGCAACTTTTGTTTTTTACGCTAGGGCTTACCATGGTTTTGTTCTAATGCAAACCTAGCACCTAGAACCTACTTCCTAGGGAGTTTAGATTCAGACAATCTAGTGCTTCTCTTGCACTCTCGACAATCTTCCACCCTTCCCGTATATTCAATATTCTGCATACTTGTTTTGCCTTCAAATTTTCTTTTATACACCTTGGCTCGACTTCTTCAATTGACAACCCTTAGATGCCTCAAAGGTTACTCTCATATGCTTCTGTGAAGGAATCTGACTCTGTCTCCCAACTTCCCTTGTCTAGAGAAGGTTGTCTTGACTTTTCTACTTGATCTAAAAGATCAATCCACACTACTTTTGGTAGTGGGAGATGCCTTTCTATCTCCTCCCACTCTTCCTTCGTGTGATTATTTGTAGTGGAAATGTGTTGTCTCTCCCAACTATGACTCCTACTCACGCTCTAACTTCTACTTCAAGATGGACTTCGACTTCGGCGATCTCTCTTAGTCTTCTTCTGCATTCTCTTTGTTCTACCAATCTTAGAGATCGTCTAATCTCTTCATCTTGACCATGTTGTGGTCTCTTACTGCATTTATTGGGGTCTAAGGGCATGAATGTCTTATATCGAACACGATTTCTTTTAAGGCAATGGCGCCAATGTTTACCCTTCTATTTGACAAAATAAACACTTGAAATAATGAATAGAATTAACAATACATATCAGATAGAGGAGCAAAAGTATATCTTTATTCACATATGAAGTTATTACAAAAGTAGACTAGAGATAGTTGGGCAAGGATCAGAGTCGATCAAACTAGATCATACTACTTTCCTGGATGATACAAAATCTATTTAAATGACACGACGATTGCCAAGAGGAACACAACCATCGACTAACCAACTCCTATAACTACCAAAATCCAACAAACAACTAATATATACTTGGATAAACCATATTATCGAAACATAATAATCGGGGTTGTACACTAACTACAACTTGCCTATCACTTTTACATCGCAAAAAAAATGTATCCAATTTTTGTCCATTAATGTCTTGAGTGTAAGCTTGGGACATTATAGCTTCATCGACATAAATCATATAAGATTGATGATTATACATAAACTTTAAACACCAATGAAGGGTGGATGGGATAGCCTACCTCTCATTTATCCAAGGTCAACCAAGAAGGATGTTATAAGCTAGTTTCCCTAACATCACATGAAATAACTTGGGAAGAGTAATCGAGCCAATAGTGATAAAAGAGTAATTGTCCTATGGGGATTCCGAATGACATTGTCAAAGCCCCAAATGGCCAAGTCAAACTTTTGTAATTGAGAAAGGTCAGTTTTGATATGCCCTAAGCAATTGGTACTACATATATTCAGGCCTAAACCATTCTCTATGAGAATCCTTTTAATAGAAGATTTATTATATTTAGAAACAATAATGAGAGGAAGAGCTTCTTGAGCAATAAAAGTGGATGGGATTTTAGAAGAAAACAATATATCTTGAATGGATTCTAGCATAGAAGCTACTTTAGTAGGCCAAGTATTAGATTGTACTAGAATTTCTTGTAAGGCTTGCTAAAGCACTTCCATGTAGGTAAATGAAGATTGGAGATCTCAAAGAGAGATTTTGGCCTACATGGCTTGTAGTTTTTCCATGAGATCAAATTCATTGGGACTTTTAGTTGGTAGATGAGGCAGAGAAGGAAGATTAATGGTGGTAGATGGGAGAGAAGTAGGAACAAATAAATTCTTACTATTACCGTGTCATAGGTATGACCTATGGTGTGATATGCATTATTAGGAAGAGGTACCTAAGAATAAGGAGGGTGAAAAGAGGTAGTGGAAGAAGGAAGGCCTTGTACCATAATTTTAAGAGAATTTGTGTTGGAAGGCACAATTTGGAGATCTACCTAAATAACAACTCTTGGGGAAGGATGAATAGAATTAGAAATAGCTAAATTTTGGGAAGTTGAAGGAACAAGGGTCAATTTTGATAAATCAAAATAAGTTTGATTGAGACCCTTGCCCATCTATTTGATTATATGAGATTTGGGGCAAGGCAAATAAGTACAACAAAGAGTATTATGGAAAGAAGATGAAACATTTAAAATCAGCAGAAGTTGTAACAAACTCATAAAAACATATAATAAACACCATATATATGAAACCATTTTCTAGCATCACCATGTAAAGTAAGTGGAAATATATAAAGTAGAGCATCTTCATGATTACAAATCCCATTCATATAAGACATAAATTGCTTTGTATGTGTTTTAGAATTTTTTATACCACCATATCTATTCAACGAATCATAACAATGAATTTCAATAATAAATGAACAATTTAGTGGTGGGATTCCAAATAGGATGTTATGGAAAATGTTAGGATATTCAAAAGGCATAGAACAAGAGGATGAACAAATGGAGGTGCAAGTAGAGGAAATATGAGAATAGAAAAGAGGGAGGAATGATGGGGATGAGGAGGGGTAGGAGGGAGAGAAGGAGAGGGGAAAATAAGGGGTAGTGGGAGGGAGACAAGGAAGTAGGGAAAGGATAGGTAGGAGATTGGGGTGTGTGATAAGAGAGAAGGTAAGGATAGAGAGGGAGATGGGGAGAATAATGAGGAGGGATAAGGAGGGTGTCATGTCCCCTTCTCAAGTGTAAGTCTTATAGAAGATCCTTAGCCTATTTCTTTGATTTCTTGTAGGCTAAAACCCTTAGCCTATTTCTTTGATTTCTCATAGGCTAAAAAGGGTAGAGTCAGGAAAGTATTTTAATAATTAAACTTAAGTTGTTCAAAAAGTAACTTTAAGTTATATTTTAAAAGAGCAACTTCTATTTTATTAAAAAGGTTGTTTTCAAAATGTGAATTTATAAAGTGTCATTAGGAATGGGGTGCAAAAGGTAATAACACTTTTAGAGACTTAAGTTGATGGAAAAAGGACAAGTAATTAAAAATATATTATTTTCTCTCAGAAGACTATAAAAGGGGAACTTATGCACATAAGAACTTTTTCCTAGCTAATTCATTTCTTGCTATGTGAATGAACAAGAGTTCTTCCATTTGCCTAAGGACAAAAACCCTTTAGTGAATCCAGTTTCAGATACGAAAACCCTCCTAGCTAGTTTGAGTGATTTCACCCAGAAATCACTTGTGTGTTGAATAGATGCAGTGTTTCTAGTTTCAATATAATCATGAAGATTTTTGACATATTTTGAGTTTCTCATTATTCCCAAGTTTATATCTTTCTGATATATACATCTTCTAGCCATTAAAGATGTCAAAGGAGGTTGTACCAACTGGAGTATTTATGGTTGTACCATAAGGACTAGTTGGGTCATGCTATCATATTATCTAGTCGCACCTATTGTTGGGTCTCATTTCACTTGTTGGTTGAGTGTTATACCTAGTCATTCCTTCTTTACCAGCTATTTTGTACCCTTAGTGATCATACAGTTGTGTACTGCAATTTGTACATCTAATATAGGTCATACCTATTGATAAGGGGCATGTGAATACTGCATACTAGTCACAATCAATTGAGAGCAAATTTTGGTTTGAATGTGGGCACCAAATCAATAATAAACTAGTTCATACAGTTTCAAGTTACTAGCAACAGTTTTGGAAGTGTTTGTGTTGGTCGTACCTTCTCCCTGCAAGTCATACAATTCAATTTCAGAATCTTGTACAATGTTTTCAGTAATGGTTTCAGCTTGGTCAGTTTCTCAATCTTCATTGCATGTCTACATTAGAATACTTCATCATCTTTCAACAATGGACTCTAATTTGCTTAACTTGCTCAATCTAAGTGGACGGAAAACTACTTATTTCTTATTTATCCACTAATCTTTGTGTTGTAGCAATAGAGGTTTCTAAATTGAATATTATTGTCAGTGTGTTGCAATTAGTTTCATTTCAATATAGTTGCCAATAGCTCATACTTCATATCTTTGTAATTCTAGATGATAGTACTGCCAGATAGTGATGCATGCATGTTCTCATATTGTAAAACTAGATGGTTTACGCAAATTAGGTGTATCTTCATAGCCCATTTTGGCATGGATCAAGACTTGAAGGAATCTTCCAGTGGCTTCGCATTCAAGCATACTTGTCCACCAAAGAGGTGTCAATTTGGGTCAGCTTTGACGCCTATATGCATCTGGTCGGCTTCCCACCTTTACTTTCAACAATGTGAGATCCAAACATTGTATGCTCTCACCTTTCCCACCTCGGGATCTGGGTGATCAGAAAATGCAAGAACTTGCATTTACATTTTCTATATTGTAAAAATCTCAAAAAAAAGTAGTTTGGGCCATTATAGTGGTATCAGAGCTGGTGATCTTACCAACCTATTCAATGAGATAACCCTTTGATGCAACATTATCCACATGCACAACAGTAATAGAGAGTTCAAATACCATCAGAGGGGAAAAAAAAAAGAAAGAAAATCAAAAGGCAAAAATAGAATTTAAATCAGAAGTCATGGGTGAATGTGACAAGAGAGAAGAGTTGAATCTGCATGAAACCATCAATAAGAGCTCTATGAGAGGAGTTGGCCAAAGAGATTCAGAGTTCTATGAGGGAATCTGTCTTAAGATAGCACGAGCTCTAAGAGAGCTAAATCATAATTTATTTATTTTTATATTGCATATCGTTTATAAATATTCTGCTCATACGAGCATCAATATGAGACCAATATAAGCCCTTTATGAACAAACACACTAGATATCACCTATAGAAGACCAAGTCACTTCTTAGAAATCCACTTTATTTAGAAATCACATCCACATTAGAAGCCAACTATGGAAGACGAAGAGTCACAACTTAGAATTCCACATTAGATGCCCCTATGGGGATTTGAACTTGAGTCTCCATAATGAGAACCCAACATTTTAACCAATTAAGCTCAACCCCCTGGACAGCTAAATCATAATTTGAATGCCTCCCAACTAGCAGAGAGACAAAATGGTGAAACCAGTAATTCCAACAATAAAAATAATGACCATAGTCATAATAGAACCATCATTGGTCCTACAATTAGACATTTTCAACCCAGATTCCTGACAAGAGAAGAAGAACCTAAGAGAGGAAAAGCATCAAAACCAAAATAGAGGTCATTTTATTGAGTATGTGCATGAGTGTGAAGCTTTGGGAGAAGAATTTCATGTAGCCATGTCTTTTCCCAACTTCTGCAACTTACAAATGAGGAATAGACCCCATAGGGAAAGGAACAATCAAAATTTGCAGTGTAGGTTGGGTAAGTTGTCCATACCCTCCTTTGATGGCTCAAGAAAGTGCACAACACGTTCGTGGATTCAAAAGTTGAACACCTACTTCTCCCTTAATCCAACTGTAGACACCTAAAAATGTCTTCATCATCTAACCGGCCTCTGACATCACCAAACGCATCAATTTCCCTTTTAATCAATTAATTAAATTTTTATTTAATTAATTATCCCCTTCAACACCTGGTTTCCCATTATTTCATCCTTTAAAATTGAATTAATTTAATTAATTCTATAGTCTAACTTAACCAATTAATTAAATAAATGTGCAAATATTTATTTGATTAATTTCCCCTTTCCCCTAAACCCAATTAATTAGATAAATCATGTTTATCCAATTAATTTAACCTACTAATTAACCTATCCCTACCCTAGTTGATTAAATAGAAATTATTTAATTAGCTACCCTAACCTACTTGACCCTAGACCTAGGATTAATTAAATAAAATATTATTTAATTAATCTTAACACCTCATTAACCCATTCCCTAATTTTTTCAGCCATATTAATTAGGCTAATTAACCTGATTAAAATGGTCAAACCTAGCTTAACACCCTTTCCCACATCCTCCAAATAAAAAATTGATATTTATGCCTCATAAATCAATTTTTTATACACACGTCATACATCTCATTAATAACATCTTACACCCCTTACACATGCCATAACTCATTTATTTCCACTCTTCCCCAAATGAATTTTTAATTCATTTTCTTTTTCCCATGTGAATTTTAAATTCACATCTAATCCATCTCATCCAACCTCATTTAATTCACCCCTTTCCCAAGATGAATTTAAAATTCATCTTTATTCACAACCCTCCATTTTTGGAGATGAAATATAGGCCCTCCACATCATATGCATCCACAACCATTGATCTCCCAAAGAAATCTCCACCCTTGGATCAAATCCTCTCCCAAAAAGGCCTATAAATACGCCATCTCTCAAGTCATTTTGACATCCACAATTTGAGCAAAGTTATCATGCCAAAATCCCTCCTCTTGAGCTAGTTTATTAGTGAATTGCATAGGTTTTGAGCGCATTTCACATTGTCTATTGTCATCTTGGGTAAAGCTAGAGTGCTTGGGTACAACACTCTCCACCTTATCTAGGGTTTGTGGGTCATTTGTGAAGGTATAACATTTGTTTTCATTGTATTTCTTTGTGTTTTCTTTCATTTTGATTTCCATAAACTACACCAATGTTCGAGGGGGATGCCATCAAATATACTACTCTTCATTTCAAAGGAGTTGCACATGAATGGTGGTATCATGAGTTAGTCACACAAGGTCACAAATTGATTGACACCTATGCTGATTTCAACCAACGAATTATTGAAAGATTTGATAGAAAGGATCTTGAAATCCATTTTAGAGAATTGTCCCAATTGAAGCAAGGTGGTTCAATAGACAGTTATGTAGTAGATTTCCAAAGACTCTCTGTTATGGTTCCTAATGTCTTTGAAAGGAGACTTATTATTCTTTTCATAGAAGGATTGATAGAGCCTCTAAAGGGTTGGGTAAAAGCCTTTGACCCACCTTCCTTACAAGATATCAAAAGGGCATTAAGCATGGAGCCTTTTATTCCAAAAAGTAAGTTTTATTCAAAGAATTCCCATACAAAATAGCAAAATAAACCTTTCCAAAAAGAATGGCCAAAGAAGACTAGCAAAGAGGATGAAGTGAGAAATGAGCTTCGAAGGAAGAAGTTATGCTTTTCCTACAAAGAACCTTGAGAACTAGGCCATAAATGCTTGGGGAATGGCCTGCTTCATACATTGAAGTTGTGTATGATGAAGAATCTGAACATATAGAATCTGAACCTAAAAATGAGAAAGAAGAGGTTGATTTAGAACCTGAGAGACAAGATGGGGAAGTGGTTGCTAAGGGTACCTTTGCCACTTTATCTAGTACTCCAAAATACACCCTTTTCAGAGTTTGTGGAGTCCTTCAAGGACAAAGAATGATAGTGTTGATTGATAGTGGGGCAACCCACAACTTTATTGACAAAGGTTCGGTGGCCAAAAGAGGTCTTGAGGTTCAAGACTTCAAAGGTTTCAATGTGATGGTAACTGATGGTTTTACTATGCCTTGCACAAAGAAGATTTCTCAATTGATCATCACATTGGGAAACCATAAGATGACAGATGACTTCTATGTTGTTGGCATAGGAGACACTGATAAGATGTTGGGAGTTCAATGGTTGCATTCTCTTGGGAAATATTCTCAAAATTTTCAAACCATAGAGCTGAAATTTAGTGCAAATAGGAAGAAGGTTGTCCTCCGTGGGATGTCTAGTGGAGTTCCAAGAATTTTTTCAGCCAAAAGAATGGAAAGAACTTTCCAACATGGTGAGGTTGTGTCGGCAACCCAATGTTTCATTTCTACATATATTTCTTCAAAAGGAAAGAGATAGTATCATATTGACATTTACTCTCTTCTGGATAAGCATAGTACGGTGTTTGATGGCATACCTCCAAAAAGGCCTCCTGATAGAGGTTTTGAGCATATCATGGAGCTAGAAGGAGCAAACTTTGTTATCACCACTCCTTATCACCATTCTAGAAGGCATGAGGAAGAGATTGAGAAGACTATCAAAGACCTTTTGAACATGGGACACATTAGACCCAATTCAAGTCATTTTGCGTCATATGCAGTTTAGGTGAAGAAAAACGATGGCACTATGAGGATGTCCATAGACTACATAGCTCTGAACAAAAGGACAATCAAGAATAGATATCCCATATCCAAGATCAATAAGCTAATTGATGAACTTCATTGAGCTGTCTATTTCTCAAAAGTAGACCTTAGATCGAGATATCATCAAATTAGAGTTAGAGAAGAAGATATTCGCAAAACAGCCTTCATGTGCCATTATGGGCATTATGAGTTCTTGGTCATGCCTTTTGGGTTGACCAATGCACCTACTACTTTCCAGTCTTCATGAACCAAGTGTTCAATAAGTAGTTGAGGAGATCTATGTTAGTTTTCTTCAATGGCATTTTCATTTACAACAAGACATGGGAAGAAACTCTGAGGCATTTTAGATGAAGTTTTGGGCATCCTCGAAGCTCAAACTTTGTTTTCTAAGAAGTCAAAGTGTGAATTTGGGATGACATATTTTGTATCTTGGACATGTCATAAGTGCCCAAGGAGTTTGAGTCGATCAATAAAAGATTTGTGCTTTATTGGAGTGGCCTCGTCCAAAATCATTGACTCAATTGAGAGGTTTCTTGGGTCTCTATAGTTACTATATAAGGTTTGTCAAAGGTTTTTCACAGTTGGTTGCCCCATTGACCAATTTGACAAGGAAAGGAGCTTTTACATGGAATGGTACAGTGCAGCAAACAATTGATAAGTTGAAGAAAGTGATGAGTACCTACCCTATTATGGCTATTCCAGATTTCTCTCTTCCTTTTGTGCTTGAGTGTGATGCTTCTAGTGAAGGAATTGGTGCAATATTGATGTGGAATAAGCATCCAATTTCTTTTGAGAGCTTCAAACTTAAAGATTGTGAAAGAGGGATCTCAATCTATGACAAGGAGATGTTGGCCATTATGCACGCATTAGCCAAGTTCAGATAGTATTTGGTGGGTAGTAGATTTGTGGTTAAAACACAATAGTCTGAAGTATTTCCTTAATTAGAAGGATCTCAATGATAGGCAACAAAAGTGGGTTAGTAAGCTTCAAGCTTACAATTTCGACATTGAATATGTCAAAGGAAAAACAAATATAGTTGATGATTTTTTGTCACGATAACCAACCTTGTGTTCCATTGCTGAAATTTCAATTGATTGGAAGGCTCACATTATTTGTGAATATTCTAAGAATACATTTACTGCTGATATTTTGAAAGGAAAAGTGCAAGATGACAAATATCAAGTGGTAAATGACCTCATACTCTACAAGAACAAAGTGTTCCTTCTACTTGAATCAAAAATGAAAGAGAGGATCCTTAATGCACTTCATGATGCCCCTTTAGCTAGTCATCTGAGGTATTACAAGACCTACAAGCATGTCAGAGGGAGGTTTTCCTGAAAAGGGCCCAAAGATGATGTCCTTAAACATGTTAGAGAATGTCTAGTTTGCCAACAAAATAAGTTGGAGCAAACTTTTCTAGCATACCTCTTGCAGCCGTTACCAATCCCAAAACAAAAATGGAAGAGCATTTCCATGGATTTCGTCACTAGACTCCCATGAGTTCAAATTAAGGATTGCATGTATGTTGTATTGATAGGCTCACAAAATATGCACATTTCTTTGCAATTTCTACTGAGTTTAAAGCTCCTCAAGTAGTTGATTTGTTCACAGATTGCCAAAGAATATTGTGAGTGATAGGGACAACAGGTTCTTTAATATGTTTTGGCAAGAGCTCTTCCAATTGGCTAGTACGGAATTAACTCCTAGCACGAGTTACCACCCACAAATTGACAGGCAAACAAAGATTGTCAATAAGTGGTTGAAGGTTATTTAAGAAATTATGTCATGGGACAACAAAAGACATGGATTAATTGGCTCTATTTGGGAGAGCATTGTTACAATACTACTCACCATATGTCCATTGGTATGACTCATTTCAAAGCACTATATGATTATGATGTCTTATCTTTTGTGGATTTGATTTTTTATGACAACAGGGTGCCATGAGCAAAGGACATGGTTCAACAAAGTCAAGAGATAATGAAGGTATTCAAAAAAAATATGCAACAAGCACAAAACCAGCAAAAGATATATGTTGATCGACATAGATTGGAGAGGAATTTTGAAGTGGGTGACATGGTTTATTTAAGATTGCAGCTTTATAGGCAATCTTCCCTCAAGAAGAGTGGAGATGAAAAGCTCAAACCATGTTTATATGGTTTGTATAAGATCTTGCAAAGGATTGGTGAGATATGGATTGGATTTGCCAAAACAAAGCATGATTCATAATGTGTTTCACGTTTTGTGCCTCAAAAAGCCACTTGGGAAACATATCACTCCCTCAGCAGAATTGCCTCCACTTGATGATGAAGACAAGTTGGTTTTGATTCTCGAAGCTATCATGAATGTGCAAGAAAGGAAGTTGAGGAATAAAACCATTTCAGAATACTTGATCTATTGGACAGATCTTCCACTAGAAGATGCTACATGGGAAATAGAGCAAATCCTGCAACATCCAAACTTGCAATTGCTTGAGGGAAGGAATTTTAAGAAGGGAGGATTGTCATGTCCCCTTCTCAAGCATAAGTCTTATGAAGACTGTAATGTCCCCTTTTTTAGCAAGGTTGGAAAAATGAATGTTGTTGAGGCTTGAAGAATGGAATGTTGAATTTTATGACTTCAACTTTTTTTTTATGAAATGAAGTTATATTTTGGCTTTTGGTATTTTTATATTATTTTTAAAAAAGCCAAAAAATATTAAAATATTATGCCAAGAGGAAAAACGGCCTAGGTGGGAAAATGGAAAATAAAGAAAAAGATGGAAAAATGAAATATTGGAAGTGAAGTTAAATTATAATATTTTATTATTAAAATATTATAACATTTCCCACAAAAATTAGCGCTCATGAGGAAAAAGAGAAAAATAAGGAAAAAATAAAAAGGATGGCAAAAGACAATAAATAATATTTTTATTATTTAAAATATTATTTTATTAAGCCAAAGGTGGCCGCTCAAGGGAGAAAAAAGAAAAAAATAATAAAATAATAATATTTTATTATTATTCATGTGGGACGTCAAAATTGGAGAAAATAAAAATAAAAATAAAAGAAAACAAATAAATGATATTTTCTTTGGGCAGTGGACTTGAAAAAAGACTATATTTCATTGAAATTGGGCGCCCAAGGTGTTGGAACAAAATTTTAACCCCTAAACTTTTTATAAAAAATTCATCTCCCGTCATCATATTATCCCCAAAACACCGTTTTAAATTTTCCCCGCTCAAAATAATACATCCATTTGACCCAGATTCTTAACCCTAATAAGTTCATGTCTTGTCACCTTCACTCTAAAAGCAAAAAACCATATCAAAAAAGTACTTCTATATCGCTAAGTCCTACCCTAGGGTCTTTTTGATAAATGAATATGAATAATATTGATGAGAAACCACCATATCGAGGAGACTCACTTTGGAGTCTCTTCGATGATCTGAAAGACCAAAAGGGCAGAAACACACAACTCGGCGGCATATTGGGCTGATATAAAAAACTCGAAGGGACTCACAGATCGGAGAGACTAAGGTTTATCGGAGTAAGTCATTTAAGGGTCTCTTCGATATTCCGAAGACATCAAAAGCATATCGAAGGGACCGATGTATATCGACGTGACACCTAAATGTGTCCCACCGATAAAGCAATAACACCTACAAAGGGTAAATAAAAGCATTTCGAAAAAACTTTAGAATATCAAAGTAATATGATTTACAGTCCTGCCGATAAGCTGACAACATTTATGAATAAAAGAAAACATTGAAGGTATTTCGAAGTGACTTCGGAATATCGAAGTGAGGTGATTTCTAGTCCCTTTGAAAAGGAGAACGACATAATAAGCAAAGGGACATCAAAGAGACAAGTAAATATCGAAGAGACTTTTCATAAAGGATATTTCGAGAGGAAACCGTGTTATTGGTATGACACCATCTAGGGTCATTCTGAAATCCCAAGGGAAATAAAAAGAATAAAAGAATATCAAAGGCAAAGAGACATATCGATGAAATCATAAAGTTGATCATCACGATGGAATAGTGACAAGACATGTTTGGCGGTGATCAAACAGCCCTTATTCAAAAATTAAATGTCCCTTCAATGATATGAGAGCTACCATGAGACACCATTAATACACCAGAACTGAGTATATTGAGGCAAATCTTGAGAAGATTGAACAATTAAGCAACCACGAGGAGCGAGGGAAGGACGCAGCAAAAATAATAATTTGACAACCAGAGAAGATATCCAAGTAAGTACTCTAAGTTTGGCTTAGAATTTGCAACATACTAGTTCGAATTACATTCACAAAAGTAGGGTTCTTTTACATAAGTTTTAATCATGGAACATATGACCAAGGTAAAAGGCAGAAATTAGAAGAAAGGCACTTAAACCAGGATTTGATAGATCAATGCCCAGGGTCAGGATAGAGATCTAGGAGAAATGCCCAGTTGAACCCCCAAGCAAAAAAAATTGGAGGATATATATAAACAAATAGGGGACACATGGACCCCAATAAGGGGGTATGATCTTTTTCTCTATCACTATAGTAAAATGCATAGGCATAAACCTATCTCCAATCCATGCAGACTGAACCTGGGAAAAATCATAGTGCCAAATGTGTTCGTCAATGTGGAGTTATTAAAAGCTTTGGCCAAGAAATACAAGCCACAGACCTGCATAATTGAGTTAAATGATGGGTCTGGTTTCATCCCTGTCACCAAAGACTATATATCAATTGTGTTTAAGTTGGACACTAGCTTTGATATGAAATTTAGAATCAGAGACATGTTGAATGAGTACTATAATTTGAGCAATAATTACAAGAGATGGAGGCTACCTTTAATAGGCCCCGAGATGATGGAAATCGGCTCAGAGTACTCTCAGGAGTTGAGGATCCACCCTACTCTGTAGAGTTATTTGAGGAATACTTTAGATGCATCTACTATTTTGTCTATCAATTGCTTGGTCTGGAAGCCTCTCTGTTTATGGAAGTTGCACCAATGGTTCTAACTGCAGATGTGCAAAGACAAGATGCACAACATCTGGACTATGTTGAGTATCTTGCCAATGATCTTCACAATGATTTGGTTGCTATAAAAAATGGAGGAAGTAAATTTAGGCATTACTCTTTGCTCATGCATCTTATCTTGTATGAGGGACAAAATATGTGTCTATGGGATGAATGCTTGAGAGTAAGAGATTTGGACAGAAATGGAGACATTAAACCTATACAGATGTGGACAGCTATCAAGGATAGCAGGTGTGAGAGAACCCATTTATCTATATTTTGAAGAATATTTTCTAAAACCTGTGTATAAATTGCTAGGCCGTCCCTGTGATTACAGTATGTCGATGGAAGTGCAGAAATTTATGAGGCCAAAGGACAAGAATGAAAGGGGGAGATTCAATCACAACTGGGGTGATTGGTATGGCTATAATGACTGCACAAAGATTAGAGTATTTGGGTATGAAGGACCACCATTTTTATTGCCAAAAACCTGTCTAGACATAATTGCCTATTTAGAGATTGTGAGGTAGTTAGCTTACTCTGACTTTATGCACCTTAAAAGTCACAATAAGCAGTCATTGATGCCTGGTACTTTGTATTTTGGAAACTTTACAATTTTTGCTGAGAAAGGATATCAATTAATTGATAAAAAATTAGAACAATTCATAATGTCATCAGGAAATGCAAGAGAAAACTTTAACCCTGAACACTTCATAAATAGTGTCAAAGTTAATAAAATTTTGAAAAAATATCACCATGTGCTTTTTGTTGATGATGATTTGATCAGAAATGTTGATGAGAACAGTGCAGTTGAAAAAAGAAATTTGTATCATAAATTAATGCTAGTTGAGGCTTGGAGGATAGCCAAAAATTTCACTTATAAAGGAGCTTTTCTAGATGTTGATGATCATGTTGAAAGGTTGGACATGTTAGTTGCACATGCAGCAGAATTAACTATGGATGTTCCTCCTAAGGTTTTTCAGAAGAGAGGTAAAAATATCAGGGAGTCATAAGCTGAGTGTGAAGTACCCTTGGGCAATCTTTCCCCTCAGCCTACACTAGACATCAGCTTCTCTCTTGATACCAATGTTATAGAGGATGAAGAGTTTGAAAGTGGAAATGAATGTGTGCAGGGCTTTGAGCCTGTAATTGAAGAGTATGAGCCTCCTGTGGATAGATAAATGGTCATGATGGAAGCCACTGATTAGCTATCAAAAGATATGACATATGGCAAGCTAAAAATTTGTTTCACATGATGATATTATCAAAACCCTTGAATTCAAAGCCTTTTTGTATGAGTACAAAGGCAAACAGGCTAGGTAGAAAATGAAGGGCATCACTCCCGAAGTGCAAGCTGAGGCATTGAAGGAGCTCCAAATAGAAATTGACAAAGCAATGGAGACTACGACTCCAGAAAGGGGGAGAACACTGCTTGAAGAAGCAGGGGTGATGCTAGTCTCCGAGTGGGATATGACCTCAGCTATTGTTTTTGATACCTTTAGAAGAAATTAGGATAAAAAAGTGCAGCTACGTATTGAAGCACTGGATAAGATTAAAACAAGGTCAGGATATGATCCTGATAAGGCGACATTACTAATGTGGGCATTATACCCCCCTAATAGGAAACCTCAAATCATTAACAACCCGAATGAAGCATTTGGTCATCTCCTTATACAGCGAGTTGAGGACACAGATCCTATTGAGACTGTTGATTTAAATGTGAATGTTGCTAGATTTACAAAGGCTCAAATTGAGTGATAGGTAAGAAATAATAATGCATACATGGCAGAGAATGCAAAACTAAGACAAGAAGTTGCCACTATAAGGACAGGTTGCCATCATCATCAAGCAGCTATTCACCTTATCTGGAATCTAACAAAAGAGTGATAGAGGCCAGAGATGATACCAATTATTGGAAGATTAAGGCAGAAAAATTCCAAAAGAAGAATGATCCATTGGAAACTGAAATAAAAGCTATTAAATACAAAATGGCCTCTAAACTGATTCAGAAAATATTTGAGAAAATGATGGGGAAAAGTGATAAGGTATGCGAATTGCACAAGAGAACACACAGTGCCTACCAAGAGCATAAAAGATTGCACCTCGGGATGCTGGAGAAGAAAGAGGAACTAAGAGCCAAAACAAGTGTTGATAAACAGGTGTTTAAGGAATATGATGACCTAATCAGTGAGCATGAAAGTTTCAACACTTTGTTAGTAGAGGACCTTGGTGATTGTGATCAACATCTAGATATGGCATTCCCTAGTTTCTTTAATAATGAAGGCAATTTTACAGGAAAAGGGTATTTGGAAAAATGAATTAGCCCAATTGTTACCAATAGCTCTTGAGAATATCAATAATGAAGACAGAGTGATAGAAAGCACACATATATGTTTAGACAAAATCTTCATTTTGGAATCTGTCATGGATGATATAATCTCCACAGATACCTATGTGACTCAAAAGTACATTGATCATATCACCAAGATTAATTTGTTCATCACCAGAGCAGCATAAAGGGTCAAATAAACTTGAAATGAATTTTTTGCTACTGCTAATTCAAGTATTTTTTCCATATTAGATCAAAAGGGAGAAACAAACAAATAGTCTATATGAAATAATAACGGACGAAACATGTTCATCAAATACCTGCAATATTAGAGAGGAGGACCTTGCCAGGCCAGTTGTCACGGGTTCTCTACAATGATTAATGGATTCAGATCTTGATCGATGTGGATGCCCATAGTGTTCTCTTTATCTATTTCTTAATTATGTTTCATAACAAATGTTAGTTATTCGAAAAGGTGTAATTTAGGAGTAGTCATGTTGTTTTGCCCTGAAGCTTGTTTGCTTCCCGTATATATAAGGGAACCCAAGGCCAAGTTTAGAAGGATCAATTGCAGAACAATATATATATATAATATTATATTTTGAGTCATAATTAAAGAACGGGATACAGAAACTTCTATGAGATTTTGAAATAATATAATGGGCAAGACGGTTTAATCAATGGATATATCTTTGGTGTTCTACTAATTTGTTAATATTCATTCTTATGAGTTATTTGACTGTCTCCATATTGGTCTTTTCCAGTTATTTAAATCATTTAGATTTATCAAAGCACATTTGTTGTCTCTGTGTGGTATGCTTGATTAGTTTCTACGAGAAGTTGATTTAAGTCCTTCTAAGTGATTTATGTTTATTGGTCTCTGCCTAGAGTTAAAACCCTCTAAATAAGTCATCTTAGTTGGTTTCTTTCAAGGTAGAATTAAAATCTTTTCAGACAACCACAGTAACTTGAAAAGATATCAATGGGATTTTAAAGAAGAGTCTAAATAACCAACAATCTTGCACGTTTATACAAAGTATAAACATTCAAAAGGTGCCAAGTAGTCAGAGTTAAGCCAGGTAGATAAATCTACAATCATACAATTCTTGACCCCATTAACCCAATAGAATTAGGCACTGGTCATAATCACTTTAAAACAACCTTTCACATTTCAAAACTTAACAATAAGAATAACTCTCAGCCTTACATCTACCTCTCATCTACATGCCAATGTGAGTAGATCACTAAGGTCACATAAATCTGCATTACATATTAAGGTATACCTGCCTAGGTCTAGAAGAACCTAAAGAGAAGGGGGTTTTTAATCATATCAACCCTATTTCATTAGCCAAAAACGTTAAGAGAACTTGGCATCCTCTTGAGGTTTACAACCTACGTTTTTTAGACCTAACAGAATTGGCATCTCTACTGGGGAAGTCAACATAAGAAAACCGGGTAGGAGGCCATCTCAATAGAGTCAGGAAATTAAAGAATCATAACTCTACTGGTGAAGAGAAAACCCAGAAGATAAATCAGTCCTCTTAAGAGAGGTGGCCACTCTATACAAAATTCAATACATCTTATGTATTAAAGTGTCATAATCTCTTATAACATGGATGGTAGGGGATCCAAAATTGATGGTAAAAAGTTGCATTCAACCCCACCTTCAAAGGTCCCTACTAAGAAGACTGGGATATCAAATCCATCTGAATGCACTAATAACCAGAATACTCAGGAAAATACATCAGAACAGCCTATACTAACACATAATAGTTTTACTCATTTGCATGAATCAGAATTCCATGAAGGATTCCAATCAAAAAGTAATCCTACCCAGTCTAAACAAAATAGATTTGGTGATGTTCTAGACCAATACAGACCTGACCCTCAAAAATAGCTTGAATTTGAGGCACAACTTGAATAGGAAATGATACAAATGCAAGAAGAATATGATTACACAACATCACTACAACAGGGTGGGGGATTTCAAAATGATTCTATTGATCAAATGGCATCCACAGAGACTTAATATAGTCCACCAAAAGACACAAAAAATGTTGATGAGGTGCAACAAGATTTACAAAATTTACACGAAGAGCTTAGGCTAGCCAAACTGAAAGAAGAAGAAGAACGAATAAAGAAAGAGTTGTAGCAAATAAAATCTCGATGTGCAACAAGCAGTTCAAAGTATAGACCTCCCCATAAGCAAAGTGGGCATGCTCCTACAAGTAATCCACAAGGGTCACATCAGAGTGCAAGTGGTTTTAATGTTTCAAAAGCACTACAAAATCCAGGTAATACTAATTATGTGCAGGAGAACATTCCACAAAGAAACCCAAGAACACATAATGTTCATATTGCTTCCCAACATATGGCTAATGCCTATCCACCTCCTAGTCAGCAGCATGTTCCACCTCACCAGAAAATGTAAGCACAAATCCACACCATAATATACAGCAACATGCATCTCACCATCACCACCAACAATATCAGCCAAACCAAAACCTAAAAGGACCCCTCAATATAAATAGATACAAGCAGTTGGATTTGTCTGGGTATCAAATCTGTCCTGATCCCATTGACAATGATTTGAGAAATGCAATCCCAACATTTTCTGGAAATAACGATGTTGCAGCAGATGAACATATCAGAAACTTTGAGACAGTTATGGATAGGTATGAAGTGCAATATGAAGATGTTCTCATGAAATTATTTATGCTATCTCTGATCGAAGATGCTAGGGATTGGTATAAGAATTTCCCTGATGCTTCAATCAGTTCTTTTGAAGACTTTAAAGATTAGTTCAAAGAGCAATATGTGAGTCATTCTGATCCAAATTTTGCTATACATGAATTGACAAGCATTCAAAAAAATTACATTGAGTCGGTAGTGGATTTCAACCAGAGGTTTTCAAAAATATACCATAAGATCTCACTTGAAATGAAACCTCCTAATGGTATGGCCCTGGATTTATGCTTGAAGGCCTTTGACACCAAAACTGGATATGAACTCCGAAATAGAGCTCCTATGACTCTTGCAGAAGCTCAAAAGGCCGCTGTGAGTATTGAAAACAATAGAAGAGCTGCTGGAAAGTTTGGTAAAAGGGAAAATATCAGAGTTCCACAAAGTCCTAACAACCATTAGTCTAGGCAAGCAAATTATTATAGAAATGAAAGGCATGGGTTACATGATATGCCCTACAACACAAATTGGAAGGATGGGAGACCTGTGGATAACAAACAAAAGCAAAACTATGGTAAAGACACCCCTGATCCCTTAAAGAGACAAGGAACACATCTGGTAGAAAATAATCCATGGTGTTTGGCATGCAACCTACCACATTCACCTGAATACTGTGTAGTGGCCCAATCATTACAAGAAAATGAAATGTCTTGTGATCAAGACAAGGATGATCATACTATAAACATGTTGGGAATGAGACCTCACCAAATTGATGAAGAATACTCATCCATTGAAGAAGATGGGTTTGAATATGATGTCAGCAACCAGAGGTACAATGTTAACATGGGTCAACAAGAAATCTTCTCTGATCAAGAAGATAATGATGAAGGAACCACTTACATACCCAACATAGCACCACAGTTCCAGTTAATAAAGCCCACTGAGGAAGAAAAAAAAGCTTTTATAATTGATGTTGTGGCTCAGGCTATAACTAATTAAAATCTGAGGAATAAAACCATAAATGCAGATCAAGGAACACCCAGAGGCTTGTTCATCAAAGAACCAAATCATAAGAAGGGTACCTTGGATAACCAGAAGAAAGGATAAATTCAAAAAAATACACAAGGAAATTTCTAAGATTGAGCAAAATAAGATGAAGGATAGCAGTAAGCAGTAATCTGAAGAGAAAGACTCAAATAAAGAAAAAACAGAGCAAATCAACATTACTTCTTCATTTGACATAACACAAGCATTGTCTCAAATAAAATGTCAGTACCATTACTTGAAATGATGAAAATAGATGAATACAGGGATAGTGCTTTGAAATTGATTTCTATTATACCAAGTCAGCAGCAAAATCAAAACAAAAACAAAGAAAGGTTAGAAAACAAAATAAACAATCTGGGACAAGAAGTCGTGAAATCACATGAAATCTATCTTGGTGATACCATAACAAAGAATCATTCCCAGGTGGATCCATTCTATATAACACTGTTGATCAATAACAAATTGGTAAGAAATTGCATGATTGACTCTAGAGCTACCATAAATATCATGCCAATAGTTGTTATGAAAGAACTAGGCTTGTGGGTGGACACAGCATATGGTAAATGCTACGCAATGGATAATAGGTCCAACCCGGTTGTTGGAGTCATGAAGGATGTGGAATTGAAATTGACCTCATGTCCTGAAGCCACTTACAGAACTGATATTACTGTGGTAGATACTCCACCATACTATGGAATGTTGTTATCCAAACAATGGACCGCTGCAGTAGGAGGAAATGTCCAACTGGACTTATCATATGCAATAATACCAGTAAATGGAAAGGAAGTCAAGTTGTGTAGAGAGCCAAGGTATGAAAATATAATAGAATGTCTGGATCCAAACCAGATGAATTGTTTTTGTGATGTAGATCTTGGGAGTTTTAGAATTGAAAAATCACAGCCTAAATTACAAAACACAGAACAAATCAATAGAGAGGCTCAGTTAGACGAACATGGTGTATGGAGAATGTATTTTGATGGTGCATGCAATAAAAGAGGGAATGGGGCAGGAGTAGTATTCATCTCACCAACAGGTAAGACATTCAAGTATTCATTTTTGTGGACCTTTAAATGCACTAACAATATCGTTGAATATGAGGCATTGTTGTTGGGATTGAACATTGCTCTAAGATATGGAATAAAATTGCTAGTAGTATATGGTGACTCTAAATTAATTGTTTCACAAATAAGAGCAAAATATTCATCAAAGAACAAGAGGTTGAAGCAATATAGAAATGTTGTTTGGGACACCATTGAACTTTTTGATGCATTCTCTATAGACTGGATAGAAAGGTCTAAAAACATAATGGCAAACTTCTTGACAAATGTGGCCTTGAAGAGAGATGATATTACATTATCAAGAATAACAGAAGTGGAATTCAAGACTAGGCTTGCAATCCCTGATAATATTTATAACTGGCAAGTATTCAACTATAATAAGGATCTGATTAAGTTCCTTCATTGTGTAGATCAATATGAATCCCAAGGAATATATTTCAACGCATTTGTGGAAGACGTGGATGGCAAGGAAACTCATTTTGGGCAAGAAGTAGTGCAGCTCAAAACAAACAAAATACCCAAAGGCCTCCTTGTAGCCCTAGAAAGAATATTTGATGGACAGGACAAATATAATCTCAAACCTACACCAGTCAATCTTAAGGATGTTGAGGAAATTAATCTAGGAACAGAGATAGCCCCTAAAAAGGTCTACATTGAAAAGAGGATCAGCCCTAAAATCAGAGAAATGCTTATAGCCCTGCTTAGAAGATATAAGCATGTATTTGCTTGGTCCTATGATGATTTAAAAGCATACAGGGAAGACTTATTCCAGCATGAGATACCATTAAAACCTGATGCCAAACCATCTAGGCAAAGGCAAAGACCTATAAATCCTACACTGGCACCTAAGATGCAAGAACTCATGAAGCTTAGAGAAGGAGGTATTATTAAACCAATAAGACACTCTTCTTGGGTATCAAACCTGGTACCTGTAAGAAAAAAGAATGGTGATATAAGATTGTGTGTACATTTCATAAATTTAAACATCTCATCACTAAAGGATAACTATCCCCCTCCAAACATGGAGACAATGTTACAACAAGTGACAGGATGTGAATTATTGTCCATGACGGATGGCTTCTCTGGGTACAACCAAGTTAAGGTTAAGGAATCCGAACAATATAAAACTGCTTTTACAACATCTTGGGGTGCCTATGTCTATGTGAGAATGCGTTTTGGCCTTAAAAATGCTGGGACAACATTTCAAAGGGCTATGGATGTAGCCTTCACTGATTTGATTAACACAATAATGGTAGTCTACCAGGATGATCTTACAGCATATTCTAAAAAGGCAGAAGATCATTGTTTACACCTGGAGAAAATTTTCATCAGGGCGCTGGTATACGGTATTTCCCTAAAGCCAAAGAAATGCCTTTTTGTTGTGATAGAAGGAAAACTGCTAGGACACATAGTCTCAAAGCATGGTGTAAGGATTGATCCTGAAAGGGTAGAGGCTATTGATAAAATTCATATTCAAAAAAATGTGAAAGCCATTCAATCTTTCTTTGGACAAATAAATTTTGTCAGGAGATTCATATCAAACTTTGTAGAAATAGTTAAGTCAGTTTCGAGAATGTTGAAAAAGGGTGCAAAAATAGATTGGACCAAAGAGGCCATTGATGCATTTACGTCCATTAAGGAAGCTATTAAAGAAGCTCCTGTATTAAATTCTCCAGACTTTGACAAGCCATTCCAAATATTTTCTTTTGCATCCTTTCATACAGTGGTAGTTGTATTGTTGCAAAAGAATAATGAAGGATATGAACAACCCATCTCATTTTTCAGTAAATCACTTCAGGGGGCAAAGTTTAAGTATGACATTACTGAGAAACAAGCCTATGCCCTAGTAAAAGCAGTGAAGGCATTCAAGCCCTATTAGGTTGGAGCCCATGTGATAGCCTATGTACCAAATGTTGCGGTGAAGGATGTCTTTACCCAAAATGAACTCATAGGACAAAGATGTAGATGGATCAATAGAATCCAAGAATTTAACATCGACATCCAAATCACCAAGCTTATTAGAGGTCAGGGTTTGGCCAAGTTAATGGTTGAATCAAATTTGGAGGTTGCACAAGTTTGCAACATAAAAGAGGAAGATAACATTATTGCAAGTATTGAGCATACACCTTGGTACACCAATGTAATGTATTATCTTAAAAACGTGAAGTGTCCTCAAGGCATGAATGACAATCAAAGAAGAACTTTAAAACTCACTGCATCAAAATATGTCTTCATAGATGGATATCTATACTAGAAAAATAGAGATGGTATCTTACTTTTATGCCTGGATGAAACACAAGCTGAGAAGATGTTACAAGAAATGCATAAAGGTGTGTGTGGAGGACACTTCTCAGCAAAGACTACTGCCCATAAGATAATGAGAGTCAGATACTACTGGCCTGAAGTTTTTAAGGATGCCCACAGATATGTGAGAAAATGTGAAGCCTGTCAAAAGTTCTCTAGAAAATTAAACTATCATTAAGACTAATGCAAGTTGAAGCTCCATTTTATCAATCGGGAATTGACTTTATAGCGGAGATTGCAGAAAGATCTAGTGGTGGATACAAGTGTATCCTGGGAGCTACATATTATTTCACAAAGTGGATAGAAGCAATTCCAACTAGACAAGACACTAGTAAGGTGGTGATTAATTTTCTATTAGAAAATATTATCGCTAGATTTGGAGTTCCTGTGAGACTCATTACAGACAATGGCATGTGTTTCAGATCAGATGATTTCAAAACATTCTGTGAGTCCTATGGCATAACGATTTCATATGCCTCCCCATATCATCCTCAGGCCAATGGACAGGCAGAGTCAAGCAACAAAAGCATTCTAAAAATAATCAAAAGGATGTTGGAAAATAAAAAGAAGGCATGGGATTCAAAACTAAAAATTGCTTTAGTAGATAGGGTTACTATAAAGAAGGCTATAGGAAAATCCCTATTTGAACTAGTATATGGTGCTCAAGCCAGGCTTCCTATACATAATCTTTTGCCAATTTATAAGTTTATCCTCCAAGAATATATAGATGTTCTTGAACCTATGGAAGAAAGGATGGAACAGTTGGCTGAATTGGATAAAATAAGGACCCAAGCTCAGAAACAAAATGAAAAAATGCAATTACAGATGAAATACCTATTTGATAAAAGGGCTAAGAAAAGGAAATTCAAGGTGGATGACATGGTTCTCATATGGAATGCCAGAGGACAAGACAAAAAAAACATGGTAAATTCGAGGCATTATGGATAGGCCCATTTATCATCACTGGTAAATATGGTGAAGACTCCTATTACCTATAGAATATGAGTGGTGAAGTACAAGAATTGCCAGTGCATGGACCATTCCTAAAATTCTTCTCTTGAAAACTTTATTTTTCCATGCACAGTAGATTAGGATTTCCATTTCCCACCCCTCCCAACATGAGCATGCCAGTACTAGCTACGCGTCGCACCAACATCGTACATTATTTTCCTGTCTTAAAGATACTCTTCACAAGGGAAGCACCACCTTAAGTTGGAAATCATATACCACTCCATCTATTAGTCCTCCTTCACCACCCCCTAGAAGGCATAGCCCACAGCATACCAGTCCTCCACCAACACTGACATCAAGTCCCCCAAGCTCTAATCCGACAACCAAAGAATCCTCGAAAGATCTTTTCCAAAGACTTTTTCCAAATTTATGCAGCAAAATAAAAGCTATGGAGAAATCCAAATCCGCTCAGCCAATTTCATCCCCATCTAGCATGAGCAATCCTCACCATGGGCCTAAACCATCTACCATTATTCTTCATCCATTGTATTGTCCATCTACCCATGCACTCATGAAGGATGTGATCCAATGGCTATTAGTAAGGAATCAAACATGTCTGTGTCATAACACTCCTATCCAAGAGCCTATCAAAAAGCCTTCAAACATGTCCTTTCCTCCAACCCCTTCATGTAAATCACAACCCCTCAATCTTATTGATAAGTCTCCTACCATGAGTCCAAGATAAGAACCATATTACCCTCATGTTGTCAACCATCTAGAACCTATCAAGCTTATCCAAGAGTCTTCTATCTCCACTTCAAGCCAAGAAATACAAGAGCTATGTCAAGAGTATAATCTAGGGCATGTCAAAACATCCACCCTTTTTCTAAATCAAGATCAAATCAATTCCATCTAGCCCACCCATAACCTATATCTTTTCTATGATCCAGATATTATCCATGATTATGATCCTATCCATGAGCAACTTGATCCTACATCCATACATGAGAAAGAATTCCAAATCCAACCCATCCATAACCTCTATCTTTTCTATGATCAAGATATTATCGTTGATGAAGAACCTATACACGAGCACATTGATCCCATCATGCTTAATCCTATCTATGATCAAGATCCCATCTACGATCAAGAGCCTATCTATGATCAAATAGACTATGATGATCCTCTTATCCAACTTTATGCATTCCATGGTCACGAGCTTATCACCCCATCTATCCATCCTCCATCTAGACCTATCATTGATCCAACAACTTCCTCACCCCTTGATGAGACATTTGCCTCCCAAGTGCACATAGATGATCAAACCAATAACTTGGTTCCTAGTGAACATAATGATAATCAAGATCCTAATGATCCTTCACCATCTATTATCAACCATGTTGCAAATCCGTTATCGTATCCTATTGATCTTACCACCTTCATGCATGAATGTTCCTCCTTAGAACACCAACAACCATTATCCTCTATCTCACCTTCCTCATCCAATAAGGAGATTGTTGCTAGTGTCCAAAGCACCCATAATCCCATTGTCCACCGCATACTCCAAAATATG
This sequence comes from Cunninghamia lanceolata, assembly GCA_027924645.1. Lineage (NCBI taxonomy): Eukaryota > Viridiplantae > Streptophyta > Pinopsida > Cupressales > Cupressaceae > Cunninghamia > Cunninghamia lanceolata. Next base: position 3,043,463 of record BSBN01001026.1, on the reverse strand, counting down.
AACTATCAAGGTAAAGGCTTAGGCCTTCATGAACAAGGTACTTTGGAGCCTGTCCATGTCGAAGTTCCTCCACCCTCTTATGGCCTTGGTTATATCTCCCAAGAAAAGCAATCTCACGATGTTGGTACTTCCTCCATGCCTTCCAAATCCACCACTTTCCATCGTAAACCCTATCATATTCCCAAAACGTATGTCACCATTCCACCTCCCTTATCATATACATCCCAAAAGCATGTGACCATACACCTTCCACCATCCAATTGACCTCCGCTACTTCCAACTCCTAACATCCCTCCATGCATTTCACCACCACTTCTTCCAACACCTTATCCATCCATCCATAAATCCTCTAAAAATCCCAATCATGGCCAACAAATGCACATGTTGTCTAAACAACGAGCTTCCACCAACCCCACTTCCACCATCCTAAGGGAATTCAACAGCAAAAATCTGGATGCCTTTGCCTATAAAGTCATCAATCCTAAAAGTCCTCATGCCTTCGGATACAAAAGCCAAGAATCAAAGAAAAACCCATCTCAAAAGTTGCATACACCCACGCACCTCAAAGCAAAAATAAAAAGAAGTGTGGGTCCCCAAGCAACAAGTAATTACCTCAAAGGCTGCACAAAAGTTGCACATATCCAAGCCCATACCTTCACAGGTAACGTCTACAAGCAAAATGATTTGGGTGCCTAAGCAAAAAGCCATCAAGTTAAATGAGGCATCCACCTCTCAAAAATCTCATTCCATCCAAAAGTCTCAAATCCTTCCATCCCACATGACAAGCAAAAATCAGAAGTATACTAAGTCTATGTGGCTCCCTAAATGCCTACATCATTCATCCACCAAGCAAAACTCTCCATTGCTTCCTACACCACTTTCCCATAATATGCTTCAATGTTTATCATGGTATGTGCAACCATTGGTCATGATTCCCTTCCATCCCATGACATTTCCACATACCTCCATCTCCCCTTCCTTCCACTATTATCCTACAAATCTTCCCCATCATATTCCTTTGGTCCATGCTTTTGCATAAGCCTTCCCTTCATCCATGCATAAGTCCTACATAATCTGCATCATCATCCACTATCAGAGCTTCCATAATCCGCTATCTACCTACTCCATCTTCCTTTCATGCGATCCTTACCAACATCTATGAGCATAGCGACATTTGGCATGATCCGTGCGACGACATGCATTTCTAACGGGACACTATCACCTTCATGGAGCCAGATGCTTGGGTCCTTCTCGTTCATATTCCACCTATCCTATCCAAATATTCAATAAAAAAAATTTATAAAAAAAACCTTTCATCCAATGGTGAAAATCTGGGAAACAGGCGCCTTGGATAAGTACCATGATGAAAACCTGACAAACAGGCATCATGTGTAAGTTGATCTCCTACGTCACCTACACTTGGGGGCACCTTATCTCATCAGCATATCACTTTTCTCCTATCATTTCCTTCCATACCATTTCCTATCCTATCCTTCTATCCATTAAATACCTATCATTTGAGTCCATTCATCCTCCATTTCTCTTTTGATCTTGATAAAGATTGGGGGCAAAATGTTGAAACGTGCTTTGAAAAAACTCTTGGTATACCATGTCTTTTTCGAAACAATCCTATCCTCTAATCCTCCTATCGTCATAAGCATTGTCATGAAAAATCCTAAGTATCCTACCTATAATAGGGCATGTTGTTTCTATGCGACTTAGTCCTTGGTGATCACATCCTTCCCCTTTTCTGCATGTGTTCCTTCTATCTACTATTGCCCATCCTTCTACCTACCCATCCATTATCCATTATCAGCCATTCGTTTACCTATCCATGGTGTTCCCTTGTCATTAGTATCTAGCATTTAGGCTATCCAAATTGCTATCCAAAAAACCCCTCAAACATCAAAAATGTTAGCAAAATCTAGAAAATCCCAAAAATAGCAAAGCATCTGCAACCCCATCATTAGTACCATTCCCGAACTACGTTGCCTCTACGTCGTCACGTAGGCAAGGCCATTTAGTAATGCGCCCCCGAGGCACTAGGTCAGTCCCTTAGGGTCCGTTTCACCAGCCACAAGCAAAGCACGCTTCCAAAATAGAAATCTTAATGCAAAACATCAACCTATCCAAAGCAAAGCAAACAAGTACCTAAACACTCAAAATGATTTTACCTAAATTATGGCAAGAAAACACATCTAATGCAAGAATGTTTTGTGTTTGTGAGTAGGTTCAATTACAGAGTCTTGATTTTTGTCATCGTGTCTTTCTACGCTACTCAAGGATGTCAAAAACTAGAGATGCTATGATGGGGGCATGATTATCTTCTTTGTTTGCTATTTGTGGATTAATCTTTAGTAATGTGACGACTTTTGTCTAACGATATGATCAGCAAAAGATCATCGAGGACTTCAGAGGTCTAAACATGAAAAGGGGCAATCCTTGTCTGTTGAAATGTAAGAAATACTCAGGTCATCTCGGTTCAATTATACCTAGGTGCTTGTATTAACTTGCTATATCAAAATCCATATAAATAATACTTAGGTCATCCTAGTTTAATTATACCTAGATGCTTGTATTTTCTTACAACATTTTAAAAGCCCAATGATGAAATAAGCACTTCAAAATACTTGCAATATCAAGATAACAAAACCATTTGCATCTAGAAAGCATCCACAAAGCATCTATATCCCATGCAATAAAAATTCTATGCAGAGTAAAAGCTTGTGAGTCTTTCTGTCGAGTCATTCTTCTTTCAAAAAATCAATCTTCTATTTATCATTGTATCTCTCGTCAGCAGTTCTAGCTATCAGTCCAGGCAATGATCCAAATGCAAGTCCATCCTTAATCCATACCAATCAAGTCAAGTCAATCTTGTCAAATGATCCAATCACAATCCGTGGTCTTGATCCTTGTTTGGTCGTAAACCAACTCAACCAGTCATAAGTATCAATGGGATGTGTCTTTCCCACGCCTATCGTGTTGCTCTAGGGACCTATCGTTCCCCACCATGACAACACTATCTTTTGTGTTGCTCTAGGGATCTATCGTTCCCCGCCATAACAACACTATCCTTTGTGTTGCTCTAGGGATCTATCGTTCCCCACAATGACAACACTATCGTCAATCATTATTGATTAATCAGTGGTTTACCGCTTGACCAAGGGCAATACCTTGTTTGTTCTTATATCATTTGTGCATACTTGTTCGCTTGCTTGTGTGTGTTATCATTTTATCTTGCATAGCATATCATTTCGACATTTTTCTTCATCCTAACCTGTCTTTCACCTTCTTCTTAGTGAGATTGTCTGTCTCCCATCCCTTTTGCCTTCTTCCCATCCAATCTCCCGAGGGGCATCCTGTCGTTAAACCTGTACCAGGGGCAAACTGGGAAATGTATCATTATCAGAAAAATCTTATTCTTTGAAACAACGTGATAAACACATTGCATTAAAGAGGGGCAAAATGTATACACCTAAAAATGACAACTCTATCTAAATAAATATTCTTAATATTTATTCCATTTAATTCCTCTATCAATAAATAAATCAATTTATTTATTTATTCGATTCATATTCCTCTAAATTAATTAAATACCAAATTATTTAATTACCTCTTCTAATGTCTTCCAATAATTAAATAAATCCTTTATTTAATTAAATTCTTCCAAATCCTCTTATTTACAATTAAATAATTCTTAATTATTTAATTAAGTCACTTGTTGCTCCAAATTTAAATAAATCAATCAAATTTATTTAAATTCTCTCAATCTCTAAAAATAAAGTATAATCAAATATTTTATTTATCCTTCCAAAGCATGCACAAACAATTAAATAAATTTATTTATTTAATTTGCATTCTTATCTTCAAATTGCTTCAAAAATCTTCCAAATCTTCTAAAAATAAATCTTCTTTGTGCACACAAAATTAAATAATTTATTATTTAATTTCTCTCAAATCATGCAAAAGCAAATCACAAGTTGAGTTAACTGATCCAATCTATCTTGTTTTTATCAATAACTCTTAAATTAGAAAAAAGCTTTCTAATTTATGAAATCAAATCTTATCTTTATAAAAGAAAGTAGTTAAACAAAACAGCGTTTTGTGTGACACTTGTCTTCTTTCTATTCGCGCACATCCTCTCAAGGTTTCTCAACCGTTGATCTTCTCATTCTTTCTATACCATTGATCTTCTCTCTCATGAGTCTATAAATTAAATCTAATTTCTCTATTTCTATCATCCAAACTTTTAGTACCCTTACTCTGCAAGAATCACAACGCACCTTTGGCACCAAATTCCTCCATTGCTTGTGATCACGCTTTTATCATTGCAATTGTTGTGAAGCTCATCTTCATTGCAAACCTATCATAGCCATTCCCACTTGACATCTTGGAAAATAGCAACGAAATGTACCTTCTGAGGGCCATATTCATACACAAGATCATTTGAGATAGGCGAACAATGGAAGCCACGAAGTAAAGAGGTTTGCAAGGTTTGAGTTCTTTGTTTGTTTAAATCTTCTTTGTTTCTTATTTCATTGAGTTTATTGGATTACTTTGATACTATTAATAATCATTCCAATTTTCTGATAACATTTCTCCAATTTTCTGATAACAAACCTCACGGCCATTCATCCTCAGCCAGAGCCACTGTTGGAACAAAATTTTAACCCCAAAATTTTTATTAAAAATTCATCTCTCGTCATCATATTATCCCCAAAACACTATTTTAAATTTTCCCCGCTCAAAATAATACATCCATTTGACCCAGAGTCTTAATCCTAATAAGTTCATGTCTTGTCGCCTTCACCCTAAAAGCAAAAAACCATATCAGAAAAGTACTTCTATATCGCTAAGTCCGACCCTAGGGTCTTTTCGATAAATGAATATGAAGAATATCGGTGAGAAACCACCATATCGAAGAGACTCACTTTGGAGTCTCTTCGGTAATCCGAAAGACCAAAAGGGCAGAAACACACAACTCGGCGGCATATCGAGCTGATATCAAAAAATCGAAGGGACTGACAAATCGGAGAGACTAAGGGTTATTGGAGTAATTCATTTAAGGGTCTCTTCGATATTTTGAAGACATCAAAAGCATGTCGAAGGGACCGATGTATATCGGCATGACACCTAAATGTGTCTCGTCGATAAAGCGATAACACCTACAAAGGGTAATAAAAGCATTTCAAAAAAAACTTCAGAATATCGGAGTAATACAATTTCCAGTCCTGCCGATAAGCCGACAGCATTTATGAATAAAAGAAAACATTGAAGGTATTTTGAAGTGACTTCGGAATATAGGAGTGAGGTGATTTCTAGTCCCTTTAAAAAGGAGAACGACATAATAAGCAAAGGGACATCAAAGAGACAAGTAAATATCGAAGAGACTTTTCATAAAGGATATTTCAGGAGGAAATTGTGTTATCGGTATGACACCATCTAACGTCATTCCAAAATCCTGAGGGAAATAAAAAGAATAAAAGAATATCAAAGGCAAAAAGACATATCAATGAAATCATAAAGTTGATCATCTCGATGGAATAGTGACAAGACATGTTTGGCGGCGATCAAACGGGCCTTATTCGAAAATTAAATGTCCCTTCAATAATATGAGAGTTGCCATGAGACACCATTAATACACCAGAACTGAGTATATTGAGGCAAATCTTGAGAAGATTGAACAATTAAGCAACCACGAGGAGTGAGGACAGGGCGCAGCAAAAATAATAATTCGAGAACCAGAGAAGATATCCAAGTAAGTACTCTAAGTTTGGCTTAGAATTTGCAACATACTGGTTCGAATTACATTCACAGAAGTAGGGTTCTTTTACATAAGTTTTAATCATGGAAGATACGACCAAAAACCCTAAGGGTAAAAGGCAGAAATTAGAAGAAAGGCACTAAAACCAGGATTTGATAGATCAATGCCCAGGGTCAAGACAAAGATCTAGGAGAAATGCCCAGTTGAACCCCCAAGCTGAAAAATTGGAGGATATATATAAACAAATAGGGGACACATGGACCCCAATAAGGGGGTATGATCTTTTTCTCTATCACTATAGGAAAATGCATAGGCATAAATTTGTCTCCAATCCATGCAGACTGAACCTAGGAAAACTCATAGTGCCAAATGTGTTTGTCAATGTGGAGTTATTAAAAGCTTTGGCCAAGAAATACAATCCACAAACCTGCATAATTGAGTTAAATGATGGGTCTTGTTTCATCCATGTCACCAAAGACTATATATCAATGGTGTTTCAGTTGGACACTAGCTTTGATGTGAAATTCAGAATCAGAGACTTGTTGAATGAGTACTATAATTTGAGCAATAATTACAAGAGATGGAGGCTACTTTTACATAGGCCCCGAGATGAAGGAAATAGGCTCGGAGTATTCTCAGGAGTTGAGGATCCACCCTACTCTATAGAGTTAATTGAGGAATACTTTAGATGCACCTACTATTTTGTCTGTCAGTTGCTTGGTCTGGAAGCCTCTCTGTTTATGGAAGTTGCACCAATGGTTCTAACTGCAGATGTGCAAAGCCAAGATGCACAGCATCAGGACTATGCCGAGTACCTTACCAATGATCTTCACAATGATTTGGTTGCTATAAAGAATGGAGGCAGTAAATTTAGGCGTTACTCTTTGCTCATGCATCTTATCTTGTATGAGGGACAGAATATGTGTATGTGGGATGAATGCTTGGGAGTAAGAGATTTGGACAGAAATGGAGACATTAAAACCTATACAGATGTGGACAGCTATCTGGGATAGCGGGTGTGAGAGATCCCATTATCTATATTTTGAAGAATATTTTGTAAAACCTGTGTATAAATTGCTAGGACATCCCTGTGATTACAGCCTGTCAGTGGAAGTGCAGAAATTTCTGAGGCCAAAGGACAAGAATGAAAGGGGAAAATTCAATCACAATTGGGGTGATTGGTATGCCTATAATGATTGCACAAAGATTAGAGTATTTGGGTATGAAGGACCACCATTTTTATTGCCACAAACATGTCCAGACAAAATTGCCTATTTAGAGATTGTGAGGCAGTTAGCTTACTCTGACTTTATGCACCTTAAAAGTCACAATAAGCAGTCCTTGATGCCTGGTACTTTGTGTTTTGGAGACTTTACAGTTTTTACTAAGAAAGGATATCAATTAATTGATAAAAAAATTAGAACAATTCAAAATGCCATCAGGAAATGCAAGAGAAAACTTTGACCCTGAACACTTCATAAATAGTCTCAAAGTTAATAAAACTTTGAAAAAATATCACCATGTGCTTTTCATTGAGGCTGATTTGATCATAAATGTTGATGAGAACAGTGCAGCTGAAAAAAGAAATTTGTATCATAAAGTAATGCTAGCTAAGGCTTGGAGGATAGTCAAAAATTCCACTTATAAAGGAGCTTTTCTAGATGTTAATGATCATGTTGAAAGGTTGGACATGTTAGTTGCACATGCAGCAGAATTAACTATGGACATTCCTCCTAAGGTTTTTGAGAAGGTAAAAATATCAGGGAGACACAAGCTGAGTGTGAAGTACCCTTGGGCCATCTTTCACCTCAACCAACACCAGACATCAGCTTCTCTCTTGATACCATTTTTACAGAGGATAAGAGTTTCAAAGTGGAGATGAAGGTGTGCAGGGCTTTGAGCCTGTAGCTGAAGAGTATGAGCCTCCTGTGGATAGAGAAATGGTCATGATGGAAGCCCCTGATGACCTATTAGAAGATATTAGACATATGGCAAGCAAAAAATTTGTTTCAGATGATGATTTTATCAAAACCCCTGAATTCAAAGCCTTTTTGTATGAGTACAAAGGCAAACGGGCTAGGTAGAAAATGAAGGACATCACTCCCAAAGTGCACGCTGAGGCATTGAAGGAGCTCCAAATAGAAATTGACAAAGCAATGGAGACTATGACTCCAGAAAGGGGGAGAACAGTGCTTGAAGAAGCAGGGGTGATGCTTGTCTATGGGTGGGATATGTCCTCAGCTAGTGTTTTTGATACCTTTAGAAGAAATTAGGATAAAAAAGTGCAGCTATGTATTGAAGCACTAAATAAAATTAAAACAGGGTCAGGATATGATCCTAATAAGGCGACATTACTAATATGGGCATTATACCCCCCAATAAGAAACCTCAAATCATTGACAACCCGAATGAAGCATTTGGTCATCTCCTGATACAGCAAGTTGAGGACACAGATCCGATTGAGACTGCTGGTTTAAATGTGAATGTTGCTAGATTTACAAAGGCTCAAATTGAGCGACAGGTAAGAAATAATAATGCATACATGGCAGAGAATGCAAAACTGAGACTAGACATTGCCACTTATAAGGACAGGTTGCCATCATCATCAAGCAGCTATTCACCTTATCCGGAATTTCACAAAAGAGTGATAGAGGCCAGAGTTGATACCAATTATTGGAAGATTAAGGCGGACAAATTCTAAAAGAAGAGTGATCAATTGGAAACAGAAATAAAAGCTATTAAATACAAAATGGCCTCTGAACTGATTCAGAAAAGATTTGAGAAAATGAAGGGGAAAAGTGATAAGGTATGAGAATTGCATAAGAGAACACATAGTGCCTACCAAGAGCACAAAGGATTGCACCTCAGGATGCTGGAAAAGAAAGAGGAACTAAGAGCCAAAACAAGTGTTGATAAACAGGTGTTTAAGGAATATGATGACCTAATCAGTGAGCATGAAAGGTTCAACACTTTGTGAGCAGAGAACCTTGGTGATTTTGATCAACATCTAGATATGGCATTCCTTAGTTTCTTTGATAATGAAGGCAATTTACAGGATAAGGGTATTTGGAAAAATGAATTAGCCCAATTGTTACCAATAGCTCTTGAGAATATCAATGATGAAGACAATGTGATAGAAAGCACACATATATGTTTAGACAAAATATTCATTTTGGAATCTATCATGGATGATATAATCTCCACAGAAACCTATGCGACTCAAGAGTACATTGATCATATCGCTAATTCAAGTATTTTTGCGATATTAGATCAAAAGGGAGAAACAAACAAATAGTGTATATGAAATAATAATAGGCGAAGCATGTTCATCAAATACTGCAACATTGGAGAGGAGGACCTTGCCAGGCCATTGGTCACGGGTTCTCTACGATGATTAACGGATTCAGATCTTGATCGATGCAGATGTCCATCTTGTTCTCTTTATCTATTTCTTAATTATGTTTCATAACAAATGTTAGTTATTTGAAAAGGTGCAATTTAGGAGCAATCATGTTGTTTCGGCTAAAGCTTGTCTGCTTCCCGTATAAGAGAAACTAAGGCCAAGTTTAGAAGGATCAATTGCAGAACAATCAATATATATACAATATTATATTTTCAGTCATAATTAAAGAACAGGATACATAAACTTCTATGAGATTTTGAAATAATATAATGGGCAAGATGGTTTAATCAATGGATATATCTTTGGTGTTCTACTACTTTGTTAATATTCATTCTTATGAATTATTTGATTGTCCATATTGGTCTTTTCCAGTTATTTAAATCATTTAGATTTATCAAGGCACATTTGTTGTCTCTGTGTGGTATGCTTAATTAGTTTCTACGAGAAGTTGATTTAAATCCTTCTAAGTGATTTATGTTTATTGGTCTCTGCCCAGAGTTAAAACCCTCTAAATAAGTCATCTTAGTTGGTTTCCTTCAAGATAGAATTAAAATCCTTTCAGACAACCACGGTAACTTGAAAAGATATCAATGGGATTTTAAAGAAGAGTCTAAATAACCAATAGTCTTGTACGTTTTTACAAAGTATAAACATTCAAAAGGTGCCAGGTAGATAAATCTGCAATCATACAATTCTTGACCCCATTAACCCAATAGAATTAGGCACTGGCCATAATCACTTTAAAACAACCTTTCACATTTCAAAACTTAACAATAAAAATAACTCTCAGCCTTACATTTGCCTTTCATCTACATGCCAATATGAGTAGATCACTAAGGTCACATAAATCTGCATTACATATTAAGGTATACCCGCCTAGGTCTAGCAAACCTAAAGAGAAGCGGGTTTTTAATCATATCAACCCTGTTTTGTTAGCCAAAAACGTTAAGAGAGCTTGGCATCCTCTTAAGGTTTACAACCTGCATTTTTTAGACCTAACACAAGGTGAAGAGGTTAAAAGGAAGTCATTTGGAGTGTTTTTCATATCATTGAATCATTGAGCATTTGGTATTTCACTATTTGGAGATTTTCTCTTAGCTGTAACAGAGTTTCAGCATTATCTAAGGACGAAAACCCTTGGAATGGAGTGGTTTGGACAAAAACACATCCCACTATGAGAGATGGATTCACCTAGAATCCATTATTAAACATATTGCAGGTTTTTGAGGAAACAAAGGCTTCAAATCAGCTAGGGTTTCAATGGAGTTTATTGGTTCAACTAGGGTTTGAAGACATCAAGCATATTTGAGGCTTTTATATTCATATTTGAAGGCAATTTGAGGATGATTTCACTATTGGGATTCATGGCCATGTTGTGTTGATGATATTTCATGTTTTAGTAGCTTCATTGGAGGTGGAATCACATATCTTGCAATCTGAAATTCATATCAGACCGTTGTAGCTTCATATCAAACCTCAGATCGATGCATTTCCAACCATGTTTTGATGTGGGTTTGTCATATGTTCATCATAGGACGATAGCACTTCAATTTGGCATCAATGGGCTAGGGTTTGGTGGAGTTTCCAGCATATTTTTGTGAGGATTTGTGCTTCAGATTTCATATCAGCACCTACAGTTTGTAAATCAATCCTTGCAATTTGGTTTCGGCTTCATTTCATCATCTGGATTGATCATTTCTAAGGTGGCCAGCCTTGGCGGACATCATTGCATCATTGTTGTATCATTGTTGGATGATTTGTTCATGAATTGATCATATATGCATGCTTATGTAAGTCTAATATAAATATCAGACCCTCATCATTTGTAATCAGCCAACATCATTTCAAATAAAGAGGGCAAACTTCCATCTAAGTATGTTCTATTGTGTTTTTTATATGTATGTGAGCTGGGTTAATTAGTTTTAGTCATCATTGCATGTTATTTGAATGTCATATTGCAACCTTTCCATCTACATATCATATCAAACACATTGGTGAAAACAAAACATCAAAACCCTAAGTGAAACTTCAGAAAAACAAATCAAAAATTTCAAGACAGTAGGGTTATTTTCAGTTGAGATCTAGACAGGGTTCTTACAATGGTATCAAAGCAGTGTATCTTGTTAGCTTGTGGGTTATAAATCAGCTTGGTTGCATAACTATTTGGGGTCTGATTTTTCAAATTACAATAGTTTGTTCTAGCTGCATACAACAGGTGTAGAAAGGTTATATCAATGGCTAAAATTAAAGATGGAAGATTGTTACCTACTTTCCTTCCTGTCTCTCAAACAAAGAAAAAGATGCCTAGCTTAGAGAAGGCAATGAAGGACTTGGCACAACAACAACAGAAAGTTAGAGACAACTTTGTCCAACTAAATCAGTCACATCAGAGGCTAGCTCGTAGTTGGCAACGGTTGGAAGACTCCCTATCAAGGCACTATAACAACTCATCGACATCTGCAAGTGAAGTATCCAGGAGTCTCTATGATGAATTTGACAAGCATGTAGATTTGGGGTGTGGTAAACTAGCACCCATTGATTAGCTTTATGCAAGTGATATTGTTCATACAAACGATGGCAATTCAATAAATTTGTTATGTAGTGAACAAAGTGTTGTCCTTACATCTTCTAGATCAGCCATTGAAGAAAAACATGTAGATGATTCTACTTTCTATTGTGATGATGATTCCTTGATTGAGCATGATGTTGACTTAGGTTCACAACATGGATTATGTCAAGAAGATGGCATGAAGATAGTTGATCTTGAAATGATTAATTGTGCAGACAAATCAAAAATTCAGTCCTCTATAGCTGGCACTTTCAAAGAACAACCATCCAATTCAATGATTGTGTGGGAACATACAACAAAGGAAGATGAGGTGTTTGAGGACACATCACAAAGGTATGAAAGAAATTCTGATTTTTGCAACAACAGTCCAATATCTTTGCATCATCATGAGGTAGTAGCCAATTCACATGAAGATGTAAGTGCTATTGAATCTCCCAATGTTGACACACCAGCTTTAGATGTTAAACATGAAGATAGTGTTATGAATTCCAGCCACAAAGATTCTAATTTTTTATACCAGACCATGGCAGAGTGTGAAGAGGTTGAGCATCCAAAAATAAGCCTTTTGAGGTGAACAAGCAAGAGGAACGTGCAGATTGGTGTGACCAAGAGAAGAGGTATGTTTCAGAAAATTTTGTTGGTTCACATAGTTTGCATCATGAGGATTTTGTGTTACCTCTTTTGGAGAGCCATTTGAAGGCTTAAAGTCATGGACATGAATTGGATAGTGAAGCACACACCTTGTGAACCAGCCAATAAGGATATGCAGACACATGTTGAAGAAAACAAGTGTAATTACACTTCCTTGGACAACGTGTTGGCATTTGATTATAATCATTGTTTACAAGGGATTGTTATGCAAAGGGATGATATTTATGAGGATTGTTCATCTTATATCAGCATAGGACAGCAAAGATATGATGAGGATTTTGGCAAATTGGGTGCATACTTGAGGAGGATTGTGGCACCATTGGTGAGTATGATGCATGAGCTTCCTTTTGCCAAAGTTGAATAGCATGGTATAGTAAATATGAACCCATTCATAAGGCCTAGATTGATTTGGGATCCGAGAATTGATTGGTATGTTTGATGTTAATTCAAATTTGGTATTTGTGATTACTTGAGGGCAAGCAATCTCGGGGTGGGAGGACTTGTAATGTCCCTTTTTTGAGCAAGGTTGGAAAAACGAATGTTGTTGAGGCTTGGAGAATAGAATGTTGAATTTTATGACTTCAACTATTTTTCTTTGATGAAATGAAATTATATTTTGGCTTTTGGTATTTTTATATTATTTTTAGAAAAGTCAAAAATATTATGCCAAGAGGAAAAACGACCTACGTGGGAAAATAGAAAATAAAGAAAAAGATGGAAAAATGAAATATTGGAAGTAAAGTTAAATTATAATATTTTATTATTATAATATTATAATATTTCCCACAAAAATTGGCGCTCACGAGCAAAAAGAGAAAAATAAGGAAAAAATAAAAAGAATGGCAAAAGACAATAAATAATATTTTATAATTTAAAATATTATTTTATTAAGCCAAAGGTGGCCGCTCAAGGGAGAAAAATAATAATAATAAAATAATATTATTTTATTATTATTCATGTGGGACATCCAAATTGGAGAAAATAAAGTTAAATTAAAAGAAAATAAATAAATAATATTTTCTTTTGGCGGTGGACTTGAAAAAAGATTATATTTCATTAAAATTGGGCGCCCAAGGTGAAGAGGTTAAAAGGAGGTCATTTGGAGTGTTTTTCATATCATTGAATCATTGAGCATTTGGTATTTTCACTATTTGGATATTTTCTCTTGGCTGTATCAGAGTTTCAGCATTATCTAAAGACGAAAACCTTTGGATTGGAATGGTTTGAACAAAAACCCATCCCACTATGAGAGATGGATCCACCTAGAATCCATTATTGAGCATATTGCAGGTTTTTGAGGAAACAAAGGCTTCAAATCAGCTAGGGTTTCAATGGAGTTTATTGGTTCAGCTAAGATTTGAAGACATCAAGCATATTGGAGGTTTTTATATTCAGATTTGAAGGCAATTTGAGGATGATTTCACTATTGGGATTCATGGCCATGTTGTGTTGATGATCTCATGTTTTAGTGACTTCTTTGGAGGTGGAATCACATATCTTGCAATCTGAAATTCATATCAGACCGCTGTAACTTCATATCAGACCTCAGATCGGTGCATTTCCAGTCATGTTTTGATGTGGATTTGTCATATGTTCATCATAGGAGGATAGCGCTTCAATTTGGCATTATTGGGCTAGGGTTTGGTGGAGTTTCCAGCATATTTTTGTGAGGATTTATGCTTCAAATTTCATACCAGCACCTACAGTTTGCAAATCAGTCCTTGCAATTTGGTTTTGGCTTCATTTCATCATTCGAATTGATCATTTCTAAGGCGACCAGCATTGGAGGACATCATTGCATCATTGTTGTACCATTGTTGGATGATTTGTTCATGAAATGATCATATATGCATGCTTATGTGAGTCTGATATAAAAATCAAACCCTCATCATTTGTAATCAACCAACATCATTTCAAATAAAGAGGGCAAACATTCATCCGGGTATGTTCTATTGTGTTTTTTATATGTATGTGAGTTGGTTTAATTAGTTTGTCGTCATTGCATGTTATTTGAATGTCATATTCCAACCTTTCCTTCTACATATCATATCAAACACATTGATGAAAACAAAACATCAAACCCTAAGTGAAACTTCAGAAAAATAAATCAGAAGTTTCAAGACAGCAGAATTATTTTTAGTTCAAATCTAGACAAGTTGCCTCAGCAGAGTTGTCTCCACTTGATGATGAAGACAAGTTGGTTTTGATTCTCAAAGCTATTATGAATGTGCGAGAAAGGAAGTTGAGGAATAAAACCATTTCAAAATACTTGATCCATTGGAAGGATCTTCCACTAGAAGATGCTACATGGGAAGGGGAGCAAATCCTGCAACATCCAAATTTGCAATTGTTTGAGGGCAAGCAATTTTTAAAAGGGAGGATTGTCATGTCCCCTTCTCAAGCATAAGTCTTGTGAAGACCCTCAGCCTATTTCTTTGATTTCTCGTAGGTTAAAAGGGGTGGAATTAGAGAAATATTTTAATAATTAAACTTAAATTGTTCAAAAAGTAACTTTAAGTTATATTTTAAAAGAGCAACTTTTGTTTAATTAAAAATGTTATTTTGAAAAAGTGAGTTTATAAAGTGTCGTTAGGAATGGAGTGCAAAAGGTAATGACACTTTCAAACACTTAAGTTGAGGGGAAAAAAGACAAGTAATTAAAAATATATTATTTTCTCTCAAAAGACTATAAAAGAGGAACTTGTGCACATAAGAACTTCTTCCTGTTAATTCATTTCTTGCTCTGTGAATGAACGTGAGTTCTTCCATTTGTCTGAGGACGAAAACCCTCTTAACTAGTTTGAGTGATTTCACCCAGAAATCATTTGTGCACTGAATAGATACGGTGTTTCCAGTTTCAGTATAATCATGAAGATTTGACATATTTTGAGTTTTGTTGGTTAACAGATTTGTCACCTAACTCTATATACTCACGCCCGGACAAGTGACAAACATAAACAACAGTTGAGCCTAATATATTGGTGTTTTACACAAGCTCTCTGCTTATTTAACAAGGTGCAGCCACCTTCGACAGATATTCTGCTGAATGAAAAATTTCACGATTGTTTTTAACCAGAAAGCAAAACAAAGGCAAAGCTTTTGACCCAAAAGCAATAAAGGCAAAATCTACAACTTAAAAATCAGAAGTTCACAGACTTCCCACCATATAGCATGAATTAACAATAACATAGACACACACACACACACAGATATATATATATATATCACCACTTCAAATGATATATCAACAGATAAATATTCTCAGCAGTGAGCAGAAATATGAATATTCAACCACCAGAACACATGAATACCATTAACATCAGCAGATACACATTCAACTTAGGAAGAATATGAATTCAAATAATCACAACACACAGATCATGATCATCTCAATCTCCATTGTATCAATTTGTATTGCATATATCAAAGTAGCTGAAACAAAATTAACTATCACCCTTCAAAACAAAGTTTTTCAAAAGATCCTTAATTCAACTAGCCATCCAAAATTTATAGCTAAACCGAATTATAACTATCTTGAAAACCATAACGGCTTCTTGAAAAAGCTGATTTAAAGATTGTTTAAACAATAATTATAATAAAGGGCCCTCCAGAGCCAATAGTTTTAGACCAAGCATGAAATAACTTAAAAACATGATAATTAAATCAATTCAGAATTTGCAAGTCCACATCGCCATCGTCCACCTCATCCATCTCCTCGTCTTCCTTTGATTGTTTGCCTTTTCCAGTGACACTTTGCGCCGCCTGAGGTACCTATGCTCGCAGCCTAGCTTTATACGCTCTATACTTGTTAATAACTGGCATTAAAGACATGCCTGGTGGAGATCATGTCATGCTGATGCAACGTTTCTTCTTCATGACCACCCTGTCGGAGTCTGTCACCTTGCAATACACTTCATCAATGTCGTTCCTGCAACTGTTAATCTCTGCTACCAATTTAGAAAGTCTCCCCAATGACTCCCCTGTAATTGCATTATAATTCACTACTTCCTCCGTCACCACCTTTTTGAAGTTTTGTTTAATACCTTAACATCCAACAACTTCTCATCATCAAATCCATTAGCCTCTACCTTTAAAGCACCAAGATCACTTTTTATTCTCATCATCTCTTTGTAGTAGATTGCAACTACCTTTCTCGTTTCCTCTTCAGCTACAGTTATGATACAAAGTTTCCACTCCACTGCATCGGCCCACACAGCGGTATCCATTCCTTGGGATCATTTGTAACTTCTTCAGCCATAAGAACACTAGGATCCATATTGACTAGTACCTGTATTTCCTTAGAAGCAATATTCAGGCTATGGTGGTCACTGCGAGCTTTATCGAAATCTAGTATCAAAACTTCCCTTTTAGCATGAATGGAGTAAAACAATTTCACTGCCTCCTTGAAAGGATTAGGTTACTAAGGGGAAGGTAATAGAAAGAAAAGGAAATTGGGAAAAAGGAAGGTTTAGGTTGGAAACAAGGTGGAAGGAAAATGTTTTTGTGAATGGGTAGGATGCTGGTATGATATGCAAAAACCAG
This sequence comes from Cunninghamia lanceolata, assembly GCA_027924645.1. Taxonomy (NCBI): domain Eukaryota; kingdom Viridiplantae; phylum Streptophyta; class Pinopsida; order Cupressales; family Cupressaceae; genus Cunninghamia; species Cunninghamia lanceolata. The sequence goes on along the minus strand of BSBN01001026.1, from coordinate 3,026,534 downwards.
AAATTAAGTGTGTAAATTGTCAGGTTCACCAAATGAAAGGTTGAAATTTAGATCATGGGTGTTTAGTGTAGGATTAGTGTGTATTACAACTAAACTAAGTTAATTCCTTTCAATTTATTCACTAATCTAATCAATCTGAATTGATGAATTGACATACAACAAAATTGAATTAATTCATTCAATATATTCACCAATATAATCAATCTGAACCTATAAACTAACATACAACGAAATTGAATCAATTCATTCAAATTACAAATTAGATCTAGCAAATATTGAGTCAAGAATGATCAATTATAAGTAAATAGAAAGGGGGAAGAGAAATTGTATTCTTGGTACACTCTAGAGTGATGATGACTTAAGGAAAGTTGTAGAGGATCGCTTGACAAACAACTCTAAGAAATTGCAGCCTTTTGTGACGAATCAAGTACAAATTACACCATCCTAGGCATTGTTGCAAACTGTAAGCCCAAGGTTGGGGATTGTAGCAGTCTCTAGTGTTGAACAGGGGTGTCGAGGATCCTCATAAACACGTCATCCAAGTCCCAAGTGCTAGAGTATGGTGCTCTAGCAAACACAAGCACTTTAGCTAGGCCCAGATGTAGGAAATACACCTAGGTGTTGGAGGCAGAAATACATCCAGGCGTAGAAGTCTTTTTGCCCTAGAGCTCTAGAACATTCGAACAGCATTCTTTATGTCCTGTGTCTTTGAACTCTTTGTATCTTCTCAAGATTTCTGAATATTCAAGCTTATGTATTGGGGGACAAGGAAAAAGGGTGATTGTTCAAGAGCCTACCTCAGTCAAGCCCCTTGGTGGTTTGTTTCAACCTCAACAACTCAACCAAAGACATAATATTTGTGTGTGTAAACCCTAAGGTGCAATAGTATAATATTGTACGCAGATTTGATAGCAATAATGTTAAACCCTAGGAGGTTAACCTACTTAGAGTGGTTTTGAGCAAGGTTGGAAAACTCATCCGGACTCGGCGGACTCAAGAGTCTGCAAGCTAGCCAAGTCGACTCGGCACGGACTCAGGAGTTGAGTCTAGGAGAGTCATGTTGATGATGTTTTCTTGACAACAACATTAAAATAAAACACCAAGTGCTCTATCCTCTCTTGAACAAAGCGTCTCAAATGCTAAACTACGTGATCAAACAAGAACGCTCCAAGGTTCCTTGTACGTGATTTGCAACAAATAGCCTCGGTGGTATGATGTGATAATGTTGTTTATACAAAGGGATTTACGCAGAATTTATTCATCACTCCATTCAAATATGTACTCTTTCCTTGTGAAATGAAACTTCTTCTAATCAACTACGAAAAGAAAATGAAAAAGGAGAAGGGGTTAAGAAAGCTATTCCAATGACAATGACGAGATGAATGATGCTATGGTAGACAAATTCCCTTAGAAACCAAATTTCACGTCGCCATGACAAGCAACAACTACATGAAATAGGTGCGATCTCCAAAGGATAAACCAAGGATTTTCATAGTGTTGACACACTCCAAAGTACCCACAACTGGCGCAACTCGAAAGAGCATCAACAATCGAACTATTTGCAAGATGTGGTTCAGGCTAACTTTACATGATGACTTACCATCGACAAGCCATCAAAAGTATGAACCAACGGGAATTTATCAAATATCATTGCATATATCCATTACATCAATGAACTCTATCTACTTTATCATCTAAGCTACTTGGAACCACATCTCAACCATCTTGGAGAATTAGAAACCATGCAAACATTCCTTGATCATACAAGATCACCATGCGAACAACAACAATGAACTTGTATTGATTTAAGAAGTGTTTTGTTTACAACAATCTCATATCTCTCTTCAATGATTTCGAAGAGTTCTTTCTACTCTACTTCTATTGCCACAGTATCTACTCCTATTCTATTTTCTTCCAATGATTCTCTCTAATGTATCTTCTAATGTATCTCTCCTTTACAAATGAGAGAAGTGAGCCTTATATAGAGCTCAAGAATTACAATGAATGGCTCAGATTGATTCGTGAATCAATGGCCGAGATTGAGACAAGGCAGTTTGTTACAAAATTTGCTATTTTTAGAACATGAAAGAGGCAATGAAGGCACATTTCCCAATGTGATAAGCATCTTTATGGTGGGCCCTCTTGAATGAATGACATGGCAGAATGTGATTAGCTTGATGACGTGTACGTGCCACCTCAGCATCTTCAAACGAACTAAGTCTAGTTCATCTCATGTTCACTTTACTTAGAATATTTTCTTCTTGTTGTCTTGATGTAACTCATGGATCGCTTTGATGATCATGCTCATCTCTCATCTTGTGATGTTGTTCTTGCAAAACTCTGGATAGTTGCATAGACTCATGGAGTAGACTAGTGCCTGATGAGAGTTCTTCTTGTCTGGCACATGATATGTGAGCTTCTGGACGATGACCTCCTTCAAGATGTGCATGGTGAAGTGACAACCTTCCACTGATCCTTGCCTCAAACGGATGATGCTCTTGATGATGAACTACACTTGTAACCTTGATCATCTTAGACTAGCTCCCCTTCGCATGGCGTTGATGTCTTCCTCATCCAGACATACAAAGTCTTCGAAGTAAGATAAACTTGATGTTGGAGCTCTTCTCCATGTGGTGATGATGACAAACTTGAGCAACTTTCCTCTGCCTTCCAAACTTCTCATGTATGAGCTTTCGCCATTCACCCCCTTGGACCCTCCATCACCTACAAAAAGAAACATATCAAATTAAGACTTGATATAAAGGATTTTCAATAACAAATTACATTTATCTTATGCATGTGGGATCAAAAAATGTCATTTCAAAACATACCCTTTTGTGTGAAATCCAAGCCTAAGTGCCTAGGCAGGTTTAGAGGTGATAGGCGGAGAGTGTGTTGTGGACAAGACCTTGTCCGGATGAAGGGCGCAAGGCTGCCTAGCATGGGCAGGTTTGAGGGAGGTGTGAGGATTTTTCATGACTTAGACAATTTTGGCTTGGTTTTGATAATTTAAGAGCTCCTTCGCTTGCTTCCTTGATAATTTAACCTCCTTGCATGAGATGGACAACCTTGGGAAGAAGGGCGGACTTGAATAGAGTGCATGGAGTGAATGATGTGGAGAACATGCATGATGGTGGAAGTCACTTGACAAGGCGGGTTTGGAGGTGATAGGTGGAGGATGTCATGTGAATGACATGATGCTATCCGAGTGAATGGTCCAAAGCCGCCTAGCATGGGCAGATTTGAGGGAGGTGTATGGATTTTTTGCAAGACTTAGGCATTTTAGCTTGGTTTTGATGATCAAAGACATCTTCACTTACTTCCATGATAATTTAACTTCCTTTGAATGCTATAGAAGCATGGGCGAATTTAGAGAGGGTGTATGGAGAATGTGATGTGGAAGAGGTGGAGTTGTCCAAGTGTAGTGCTCAAGGCCGCCTAGCATGGGCGGCTTGGAAGGTAGGGTGTGGACTCCTTCACTTAATGTTCATTCCTCTCCTCATGAAGACCTTTCTCTCCAACCCTTAAGACTTAGGCAATTTTGAGGTGTTTTTTGAAGTTGAAAGACACATCATGGATGCTAGGTGATGATCTTGTCCATTTGTCTTGGTGAAATCCGCCTAGAAAAGGCGAGTTTGGAGAGCTAGTAAGGATTTTGCCATGTGTACATCCTTTGTCTTAACCTTGACACTCTTCCTCCTCCTTCATGACTTAGAGATTTTTGAAACTTCCCTCTCCTTGAATGAATCTGCATGGATGTGAAGCATCATGGTGAATTAGGGAGTCATGATAGAGTAGTGGCAATGTTTAGACATCTGACTCTAGAATCACCTCTCTATGCCGACCAAGTAGGGCGGGTTTGAGAGTAGGCCTTGGATTTTTGACACTTAGAAACTTTTCACTCTTATCAATTTGACTATCTCATCTCCTTGGTGTTATCTGCATCATTCTCATCAAACAAACTTACAACTTATGTTGTTCTTCACCCTGGGTGGCTTTAGAGACAGTGTTCAGAGTGCTTCGTGTGGCAGATGATATAATCCACAAGGACCTCTTGAGGCCGCCTAGGTAGGGCGGCTTTAGAGTTGACCCTTGGATTTCAACTTAAAACTCATTTAATCCTTTTAAACCTTCAAGCTTCCATCAAAACTTCATGATCTCCTAATGCTTTGTGTTTGAAACACTTTAAAAACTTGATTATTTTCTCCTTGGGCAGAGTTGTAAGTGTTGTCTGGAGAGATCCATGTGGAGATGAAGACATCATCCATGCCCTCATGCCAAGGCCGCCCGGGTAGGGCGGGTTGGAGAGTGACACTTGGAATGTTGCTTATAATCCACTTGACTTCACTCAAACTCATAAACCTTACTTGCAAATCATCATATCTCAGTGTTCTATGCATAAAAACCTCAAAACTTAACCATTTTTCTCCTAGGGCGGATTTGAGAGCACTGTCTAGACAATGTCACCTGGAACAAGACAAAGTCCATGAATACACCTTGAGGCTGCCCAGACTTGGCGGGTTGGGATACTACCCTTGGATTTACATACTTAGAAACATTTCACGCCTCTCAACTTGATCATCTCACCTTCTGAGTGTCACCTTCTTCATCCTTCATCAAGTAAACTTGCAAATTGTGCCATCTACATCCCTGAGCGGTCCTCGAGGCAGTATGTGGAGAGTTTCATGTGGGAAGAGACAGAGTCCAAGACCCCCTCTTGAGGCTGCCCAGGTAGGGCGGGTTTAGAGGTGACCTCTGGATTTTGACTTGGAATGCATTTAGTTCCTCCAAACTTGCAAACTTTGATTGGAATTTCATCATATCCTTGCACTTTGCCCTCAACATCTTGCATACTTAACCACTTTCCTCCTTGGGTGGATTTGGAGGCAGTGTCTGGATAAAGTCTCCTGAAAGTGGTGACACTATCCAAGAGGACCTTGTGAGGCCGCCCATGCTGGGTGGGTTGGGAAGTGATGCATGGAATTCACCTTGTAGTGCCTTTGATTCCATCAAACTCATGAAATTTCGTTGGAGTTTCATCATTTCCCTGTCGTTTGTGCTTAAAACCTCATAAATTTGATGCCTTTCTCCCTTGGGCGGGTTTGAGAGCAGTGTCTGGAGAGATCCTCCTGGTGATGACATTGTCCATGACCTCATGCCAAGGCCGCCCAGGTAGGGCGGGTTTAGACATGGAATGAAGAATTTCTTGCCTTAGTCAAATTTTGGATTTTCTTGAATGGAAGTATATTGAAAATATGTTTAAGTATAAGAAATATTTCTTATACTTTAAATATTTATCAATATACTTCCAGGATGTTTAAGATAGGTCCTGGATCCATAGGATTTAACATGCAGATTCTAAATTTTTGAGGATCCACCAGATTTTAGACTGTCATTTTTTCAAGATTTTCAGGATATCAGACTTAGTCATTTTCAAAGTCTCAGTGACATGCATCAGGATGAAGGCATATAGATCTCTTGGCAAGAAACTGTTGAGACTTAGATACACAACACTATCAAAATCCTACAAGCTCAGAGGAAAACTAAACCTAAAGCAAAACAAGGACAAAAAGCAAGAAAAAAGAGGGGGTCCCCATTTGCAATGGGGCGATGTGTGATCACATCACAAGTTCCTGCATGGGACTCGCAAGTCCGACCTCAGGACTCACTTGGTGGTTTGTTTCAACCTCAACAACTCAACCAAAGACATAATATTTGTGTGTAAACCCTAAGGTGCAATAGTGTAATATTGTATGCAGATTTGATAGCAATAATGTTAAACCCTAAGAGGTTAACCTACTTAGAGTGGTTTTGAGTAAGGTTGGAAAACTCGTCTAGACTCGCCGCGGACTTGGCGGACTCAGGAATCTGCAAGCTAGCCAAGTCGATTCGGCGCGGACTCAAGAGTCGAGTCCAGGAGAGTCCCTACACGGGACTCGCGAGTCCGACCTCAGGACTCGCGCCCTAAGGTGCAATAGTGTAATATTGTATGCAGATTTGATAGCAATAATGTTAAACCCTAAGAGGTTAACCTACTTAGAGTGGTTTTGAGTAAGGTTGGAAAACTCGTCTAGACTCGCCGCGGACTTGGCGGACTCAGGAATCTGCAAGCTGGCCAAGTCGATTCGGCGCGGACTCAAGAGTCGAGTCCAGGAGAGTCCCTACACGGGACTCGCGAGTCCGACCTCAGGACTCGCGCGAGTCCTGAGGTCAGACTCACGAGTCTCGTGCAGGGACTCTCCTGGACGGCTGGGACGTCAAAAAAAGGGTTTAAAACCTCTAGTTTTTTATTTCTTTCCTCATTTCACTACTCTACTTTGCCAAATACAAGCCTACAACTTGAAGTGAGGTTGGATACTATAGCACCTACTAGTTCTAGGCCTACAAAATTGACTTCCATTAGGAGGGGAAAGAGGAAGATATAGATTATATTTGGTTGTTAATGTTTTCCTCATTTTGACATATGATTATATATAAACATTATAAACTTGTGATGTTGTTATACATTTTGAAAGCTTGAAACTATGAGTATGAATGATGAAATTTCAATTATTGAGTGTTTGATGATCATGACATGTGTAATCTTTGAATTATGACAAATTGATAATCAAATTAGGCTCTTGTGTTATCTAAATGCATTAATTCCTTTTTTTCTTTTAAACTACGGTTTTTTTTTGCCGAGTCCTAGCCGAGTTTTTTCTCGAGTCCGTGCCGAGTCCCTAGTCCGAGTCCTATTTTGGGCTGCCAAGTCCGCACCGAGTCCGAGTTTTCCAACTTTGGTTTTGAGGAATAGGAGGTTAATAGATTGCTTTTGAGGAATCTACGGTTGTGTGTGGAAATTGTCGTATGGTTGGCCATTCCACTTCCTATTGCCAAAGTAATAAACAGATATAGCAAAAGGGAAAGGAGAAAGATCCCCCAGTGCATGACCATCCTCATGGTGAAGGGTTTCAGGTTACAGATGCAATGAAGGTTGTCCTTGCAAGCTCCCTTTAGAGGATGAGCATTTTCAAAGTCGTGGCAACATGAAGCGAAGCAAGGAGCTTCAGATTGTGACTATTGGTTGTCAGCTCTCACCTAGTGGTTCTTCTACTCTTAAGTATGAACCTTGATCAATCGATCACTATTGATGGTGGTTTTGATTGGATTCAAAACACCTCCAGAGTCTTTTGAAGGGTTTCAAAGGGAAAGTTCAATGTTCATTGGACCACTTTGGTTTCAAGCCCCCGTGACTTTCCTGATTCCTAATGTGACCTAAACATTAGCTTGGCCTTTTGTTGGTTTTTGTCTCATGTTGTATTTTGGCTATTGTTGTGTTGTCGCTATGCTTCTACATAGCTGTTTTGTTTGATCTGTGGTTGTAAAAGGGTTGGGGGCCTTTCAAAAACCTTCTTTTTTGCCCTTAATCAAAAACCTACTTAGAGTGGTTGTGAGGTGTGTATGAGAGGACAAGTGATATGAAAAGAGCCTGGACTGATTTAGAAAGAGCATTTGATTCAGATTTAGAGCCAAGGATAATGGGGAAACTATAGACAAAGAATAGGGGAAGCCATGGATAGAATAGAGGGGAAATTGGGGAGAATAAAGTATAGGGATTCAATAGAATAAAAAACAATATAAGCAATAATTGAGAAATACCTATCAAGAGTGTCTATATTCAGACATGGCCTTCAATATTCAGGCTTTAGAATTTCTTTGCCACCATCAATATAGAAGCTTTGTAAGTCCTGCGAGTATCCAATGAAAGCTCTAGTTTAAGAGAATGTGGTTATGTTCCAAATGAAGAAAATTTGTGTTTTTTGTTGAGCTTGGGGTTTAATATGACCATTTGGATGTGAATTAGGGCAAGATTAGTTAGAACTTATAGGACCCAACAACTTGAATCAATTAGAGTCGAATGGGGGCTCCAACATCCAAGTGAGTTTTATCCTACACAGCACTCAGATGACTTTGAGCCACTTTTGAATTTTGGCCTGAAAGTGTTAGAATAGAATATAGGTGCAAAAAGGTGTTTATGGGTCACTACAAATCAGCCCAAGCCTCAATATAAGGCCTAGAATTCAAGGCAAATGGCTCTATATTGTAACTACGGGAGCGGTCACTAAAGTAAGTGCAAGAACATAAGGTGGAGATCGCAAAGTAGATTTCGACATTACAATAAGAAAATGTGAATTCCCTTGATTCTCTAATAGGGTAAGCACTACTGCTAGATTAGTTTTGAATTACTTAAATTTGTAATTTTAACTGTTCAAACCTTCAGGCTTATAAATTCTGTACTGTAGTACACACTATAAAGGGATAGAGTGCAATGTTACCAAATGAAAAATAGTTTATAATACCTTTCAGATCAACACTATTTTCAAAAAACAGTTCATATGCAACTAATAGCACGTTTTATTGTAATAAAAATATGAGAAAACTGCCCGGTATATCATAATCAGAACACGGTGCAAAAGTGTTCAAGAAACAAGCTATAAATGCAGTGAAGATCAAATATAACTCTTTGTGGTGAATATTTTCCGAGTATAATCACCCTTCAGCTAGGGGCTTCAACCTTGTGAGCCTTCTCACACGATCCTTGTCAGTATTCTCTAGCATTCCCTGAGAATTCAATAGCTATTTTTGAGTTTCAAAACCAATATAGTGTTTGAGTTGTAAGGCTTTTGGAAAAAACTGTGTTAAATTTTTGCATCAACATTTTGGATCACATTCATCCTGATGATGAATCACAGAGTGTGATTCTCATCCTGACAATAAATCATGGAGTGTGATACAAAACGTTGATGCATAAATTTAGCACAGTTTTTTTTTTTCAAAAACTTTACAACTCAAACTCATGGACTGTGAAAATCTTATGTTTAATAAAAGTGTTTGTTCAACCAACATTGAGCCACAAATGATTGGAAGAAGCAGCTTACCATCCAAACAATTTCATCCAAACAGAGACAAATCTTTCCATACTTGTCAAGGAAGATACGTTCTGTAGGGGTCTTTGAGGAGCATGCATCTTTCACTGATGTTGTTATTGCAAAGATAACTTCTGCCACTGTAAAAGTGAGAAGAAACTACTCAGAATATCAAAAAAAAAATTATTAAAGAACACCCTAGTTCATCCACTAAATACAAATTTACATGGGAGGAAGATCTGAGGAAACTATCAAAAGCAACAGCCTTGTGAAAATTAAATAGATGACACTTTGAAGTACAATGTTACAAATGCCTCTGAAAATGCATCAGTAAACATACAAGCAAGCTCATCGTATTCGTCTTTTCCAACAACATAAATGCAGATGTTGCCAAGAACAGTGTAGACAATATAGACGGACCTGCAAAACATATCCAAGAAAAGGAAAATGAGGAGAGTAGAAATTTAAAAACTTACATCTGAAAAGCATGGTGTTTCTGTAAATTTTTCATTGTTTCCTACAGAATTTTACCAAGGCTTTTAGCTCTTTACAAGAAAGTTACTTCTAGTTTTTGAAAAACCTAATCTATTTGAAAATACCCATGATCTTAGATCTAACGGGTTGGAGTTTCAGAACAAATCAATTTAAATGGTTGCTTGACCCAAGCATAAGACAAACATTAATATAGTTCACTACACAATTAAATGGCCGATGCAGCAATATCAAACAGTAAACCAACACATTAAGATATGAAATCAAGTGTATATGTACTATTGGCACACGCTTTGCCAAACATGCATTAGTCTATTATTAATGATGCAAACAATAAGCTACTACTGTTGGCTAATTTGGTGAAGGAAAAGCTCCCTGCATCCTCCTAAGCTTTATATACAGTATGGCAGATGAATTAAGAGATTCTGTAAAAATCATTAAAATGAACGAATGCACTGTTTTTATGCCTAATAGTGTCTCATTCTCCAGTGCTTTAGAAAAGGGATGAAGTGCTTTGCACTTTCTGTAAGACACGGCTTAAAACCCTCCAGAGGAAAACCAATGCCCATTTGCAACCACAGAAATGTTGGTAATGTACATCTTGCAGTAGATTAAACTGTAGAACTATTTTCACCTAAATATAAATTTAGGTTTCAAACACCTGTGGCAGAGAAATAGGAAAAAAACCAGTAAAACTAAATCAAAAATACAATTTTGTATATACAAAATAAAGAACAGGTCCAAGCACTACTACAATTCTTCCTTCAAATGTTTACGAAAACTTGTCCCAAGACATCATCTACTCAAATTTCTTTATTCAAGCAAAAATAAAATTAAGTCGACACTTTGCGGCAAACCAAAACAATAACAAGATTTTTAAGGTATTAACATTTTGAGTATGTGCAGTAGTATAGATAGAAAAGTCAACCTTTTCGCATTTGAGATTCCCACAGTAGCAACTAAAGATTATGTCAAAAATGTTATGCAACTAAAATGGATTTGACAGAAAAGTGCTGATAAAAATGGTAGTCGATGGTGCTAAATCAGGGTATTGTGCTAGAAATGACACAAGCAAGCCAAAGAACTTAGAAGTGAATGGGGTTGCTAAGGCCACTGGACTAAGAATAATGGATAAGGATTCAGCTGAAGAACACCAGAGGCAAATTCAACCTAATTTAGAGAGTTATTACAGCAATAGGATTAATGTTCAACGTAATATCCTACCCTATGTTGCCAATTTGGGTTCAGGCTCGGCAGTTCACCCATTTCTTTTCCCCAGGTTCGGTATGGCTGGGTTTGGCCATATAATATATATAAAAAATCAAAATCCAATACACCCGAGCCATATTTCTGTATTGCATAAACGACTGAAGATTACATTAAAAATGTTACGTATCTAAATTGGATGAGAAAGAGAAAGTGCTCATAAAAATGGTTGTTGATGGTGCTATAATCAGGGTATTGTGCTAGCAATGACACAAGCAAGCCAAAGAACTTAGCAGTGAATAGGGTTGCTAAGTCCATTGGAAAAAGAATAATGGACAAGGATATAGCTGAAGAACAGAAGAAGCCAGAGGCAAATTCAACCTAAGCTAGAGAATTATACCAGCATTAACAACAATAACAGTAATTCTTCTGGAATTTATGTTGTGAGGTGTGAATAACTTAACAATGGTTTCTACCTGCTGGTGCTCCCCTGCGAACCCTAACCAACTGCCAGATTTAGGGCTCAAGCACACCAGATCTGCTATGCCTTTCACAGCAATAGGTGATAAGATTCTTGTTGCAGGTTTGGGGGTGAGTAACACTGCTTGCATTTCTTCTCTGGATGTGTGGGATAGGTCAGAGCATGCCTCTTTTGGCACAGCAGAAAAGGCTGTTACTGGAATTTTGCTCAGAAATATCATTTGCATCGATTGTGAGTCAATCAGAGGTACACAGGGACGCGTCCCCATCTCCTCCAGCCCGTCCCCATCCCCAGTGACGTTTCCGGGACGAGGGAATGGCTGGGGACGTCCCCTTGGCATCCCTTGCGAAACAGAATTAGTGTAAACGTCCCCGAAACACGTATGAAAAATTGGGGATGGCTATCAGTGTATAGGGGACGTCTGGCCGTCCTCGAGAAGCCCGGGACGTCCAAAACGTCCCTCGACCATCCCGGGGACGGCCAGACGTCCCCGACGGTTTTGCTTAAAAAAAAAAATTTAAACGCCAAAACTTTCGATTTAATAAAAAACTATATAGTATACATCTAATAAATATTAAAAACTATACAAAGTTTATTTTAAACCCAATAAATGAGAAACGGTGAAACCCTAAAGTAAAATGCTAAAGTCTAAAAGACTAAAACTTAAAAGTTTTAAAGTTAAAACAAAACTCAGAAACGCAAGGGGCAACGGAGGAAGGAGAAGACGCCGGACGGAGGAAGGAGAGACAGCAGCGGCGCAGCCTGAAAGTTGAAACGCATGGTCCCTGCTATTTCACATTTGACATTGTTTGTTCAAACTTCAATGCTATTTTGTTAAATGTTTAAGCCTAGGCCCTGAATACAGTGCTGAGTGAACTGAATAGTGAAACACTGCAACAGAGGTGGAGGTGTTTGACAGAGTTCTGAGTTTGTTGAATGTTTGAAGATTGAAAGGCTGAGCAACAAAGGAAGGACTGATCCCTCACAGCAAAGTTGCAAACTCAAACAAACATTGAAAGTTGAAACCCTCAGCTTGCAAGCAGCACATAAAGGTACTGGTTTTTTTTGGTTTTTTTTGAGTTTTCAGTTTTGTTTTTTGTTTTTTATTTTTTATTATTATTAGCCTTAGGGGTTTTTATATTGTATGGTGTTTTTTTCTGAGTTTAGTGTTCACTCATTGTTCAGCCTCTCAAATCCAACTGTCAAACAAACACAAACACATAAAAATATCAAAATGAGCAGCAGTGAGGAAAATTTGAATGAAGTGAGCAGTGATGAAGAAGTTGAAGTTCAAATGACACGTTTTGAAACCCAAAACGCACATGGAAGTTCTATTGGAAGTGGAACTCCAAAAGACCGTTTTAAATGCTCTTCAGCCTCTCTTCAAATACATGCAAAAGAACCCTTCAACCCCAAAAAACCTTTGCTTCAATTTGCCACCAATTTGACCAGTCCTAAGGCTAAATATTCAGGGGGCAGCAGGCATTGGATGTGTCATATTTGCAATACTGATTATCATGGGAGCTATAGCAGGGTTGAACATCATTTATTGGGTGAGAGTGGCCATGGGGTTAGAGTTTGTGGAGGGATAAAATTGGAAGAACAGGTTGAAATGCTAAAGTTGGTAGGGGAAAGTGAGGAAAAACATGCAGCTACTTCTACTAAGAAGAAGCGTTCATTGCAAATGCAATCTATTGATGAACATTCCAATCTATCAATTGGACAGGGACTTGGACAGCATTGTGATAGTCATAGAGGCAAGAAGAAGGCCACTTCTACCACAGCCACAGGTGAAAAAAATACAATGATAGGGATGATGCATATGCAAAAGCGTGAGCTAGCCGATGATCCAATGACAAAGTTTTTTTATGCCCATGCCATCCCTTTTCATTTGGCAAGGTCTCCTTATTTCAAAAACATGTTGAAAAATGCAATAACAGTTGGATCTTCTTATGTTCCTCCTGGAGAACATAGATTGCATACCTCCCTCCTTGACAAACAATATTCAAAGGTGAACATAGTAATGAAGGAGATGAGACAAACATGAATTAGAACTGGTTGTTCCATTGTGATGGATGGGTGGACTGATATTCGACATCGGCCGCTCATTAATATTATTGTTACAAGTCCCTCTGGTTCATACATTCTTAGAGCGATTGATTGCTCTGGGAAACGTAAGGATGCTGATTTCCAGTTTGCCCTTTTGAAGGAGGCCATAGAGGAGGTTGGGTCTTCTAATGTTGTGCAAGTTGTGACAGATTCAACTCGTGTTTGTAAGTTGGCTGGATTGATGGTTGAGAGTGCTTACAAATACATTTTTTGGAGTCTATGTTGTGTACATGCTTTGAATAATCCTTTGAAGGACATTGGCAAAATAGAATGGGTGAAGGTAGCAGTGGCCGAATCTAGAGCAATACAAATGTTTATATGCAATCATCAAACTTCGCTTGCATTATTCCGATCCTATTCAAAGAAAGAATTCATCAAACCAGTTGAGACTAGATATGCTAGCTATTTTATTTTACTGGAGAGGATGCTGGAGGTGCAAGATGCTCTACAATCCATGGTGGTTGCTCAAGAGTCGAAAAGGTGGGCTCCATCAAATATAGAGGAAAGAAGGTGAGAGACATGGTGCTTAATGAGAGTTGGTGGTCCAATATCAGGTAAGAAATTTTTACTTCATATTTTTCAATTTTTGAGTTTCTAACTTTCTACTTTGTTTTTTCTTTAAATTATTAGTATTACTATTACTTAGTTACTATATAATATTACTAGTGTTAAATTCAAATTGTTAATGTCTTACTATTTTTAAATGTTGTTTGCATATATATTTGCTCTATCATATCACCTGTTGTGAGGGTGATCAGGTATGCAAATACAGACTCTCCTAGCCTTAGAGAGATTTACGAGATTTTTGATAGCATGCTTGATCAAATGAGGCAAGCAATTCATGACAAGGATCCTCAATTACAATTCTATGAGTAGCATATCAGGCCTATTGTCACAAAGAGGTGGAACACAATGAACACCCCTCTTCATATGGCTGCCTATGCTTTTAATCCGAAGTGGTATGCACCTAGACCTGGCCGAATGCTTCCTTCTGAGGATGATGAGGTAATGGAGGGGCTTTTGGTAGCCCTCCGTAAGATGTATGGCACTGAGGAGGCAACCATACTTAGAGAGCAGTCGCTTCAGTTTTCCGAACTTCAGAGTCCTACATTTAGCAAACCAGAGGCTAGGACAGATAGGGCCACTATTGCACAAAAAAACCCCATTGGATGGTGGAAATTTCATGGGAAGGACACACTAGAGTTGAAGCAACTTGCTATTCGTTTACTCTCACAAATTGCTAGTTCCTCTGCTGTGGAGAGGAATTGGTCCACCTATGGCTTCATCCACTCGATCAAAAGGAACAGGCTTACCTCGAAACAAGCAGAAAAACTAGTTGCAGTTCATAGTGCCTTGAGACTTCAAGATCGGCAGACTACTGAGTATCGACAAACTCCAGCAGCACGTTGGGATGTTGATCCTGAAGATGTTAGGCAGATTGACGAGGAGGAGGTGCAACTAAGAATGGTTGGAATTCCATTGGATGATCCACTTCAGGAAGAGAGTGGCAGTGACACAAATAGTTCTTTTGATATTGATAGCCCGAATGAGGCATAGATATTAGATTGTTGTATTTTGAAGTTTGAGACTTTGGGTTTAATAGTTAACTTTAACTTTAATTTTGAAGTTTGAACTTTAATTTTAGAATTTGAACAACAGAATGCTTTAATATTGCTGTTATGAATCTTCAATCTCATGATTATCATTGCTGTTATACTAGTGTTTAATCATTAATGCTCATTGTCTATTGTTTAAACTTTATAGTTTATAGTTATACTGCTGTTACACTACTGTTATACTGATGTTATACTACTTTATTGAAGTTTATACTGCTGTTACACTACTGTTGTCGTGATTTATTCACATATTGATATTGTTGTTAACTTGTTATTAGTTATTGTCATTGACATATATGATATCTCTATTTCATATCGATATATTGAAAAATTCATATATCGCCATCCCACGCCGTCCCCAAAAATTGGCCCTCGAACTGCCATCCCCGAAACGCGTCCCCTGCCGTCCCCACGTCCCCGTCCCCGAAACGCCGTGGAACATAGGAGTCAATACATGGAGGCTATTGGGTTAGAGGATACTGCCTGGAAAAATCAGGATCCAATAGCAAAAGTCTATGTAGGTTTAAAGCCCCTCAACTGCTCCAAGATGCCCCCGATTTTAGTTTTTGGGAAGAGGTTTTGGAAGGTGAACAGTACTTCTCTAAATATGGTGTGGTCTGCCATTTTAATCGGCTCTAGCCAAGTGTTTCCAAGGTTCAAAAAGAGATGTCTAGTTGCTAGCACCCTCATGGAGAGTCACCTTGAAATCTACCCCTATGCGCAAGGGTTTTTCATTGTAGTGTCTGAATCCCTCAAAGATCGAGATTTTATTCTTCACGATCAGATGTGGACATGGAGGAAGCATGAGCCCCTTTCAAAGCCACGGTTCCCAAATTTAAATCCTTTAAATTTAATGTCGTGCCAATTTGAGTTAGGCTACCTGATCTCTCACACTGTTTTTGCCATGATTGGAAACTCCTTCAACAAATTTATTCAAACAAATGTAGTGACTTCAACTTTCTCTCACACTACTTTTGCTCACATTTTGCTTGAGATGGATATTTTGCAAGATCTCCAAGCAAATGTTGCTTGGAAAGTGGCAGATCATTCTTGGAAGCAACTCCTGGATTATGAGGGTCTTGCTTTTCACTGTCGGCGGTGCTTTACTATGGGACATGTTGCTACTAACCGTTCCAGGCTCTAGCCCTAACCGGAAATCTGCCAACCAAGCTTCATGGTGGAAGTTCTCCCACGCCACTTTACTATTTTAGGTGCTCAATTGGAGGCTCATTTGCTTTCTAACGACCCTCAAGAGAAGGCCCCTGTGGTGGAGAATGCTTCGGCACATGCAGCACCGTTCCAAAAATCCCTGCATTGTCTTTTGAAAAGCCAAATTCCAATGCTCTAGAGTTGAATGAAGTTCTTCCTTCATCCCCTTTAGCTTCAATGGTGATAACAAGTAAGCCTCCTACAGAACCTCTCATTCCTTCGAATAAGGTTCATTCTCCTTGTAAATAACAGCCTTTTTCATCAAGGGAGCAGCTTGATCTGGTTCTTCCTGGAGGTGTGGATCGGACTTTGGTTTCCAATCGGAAATCTTGTAAATCTAAGAAAATTACTTCCTATATGCTTATAGATATGGAAGCAAGAAAGAGAGGATTGCTGTGATCGTTCTTCATCAGCATTATGTAGTGTCTTTTTTCAATCCAAGGGAGGGGTGGCCAATACATACCCCATCTAATTAATCTAAAAACAACAATAATTCTTCTAATTTATGAGAATAATAAATGTTTTTAGAGGAAATGTATAACTTGTGATTAGGCTTAGTCAATTATGTTGCAATTTTGTGTTATTATTAATAGGATTAATATTCAGTGTAATATACTACCCTAGATGTTGTTAGTTTGGGTTCAGATTCGGCAATTTTCTGTTGTTTTCCTCAAGTTCGGTACAGTTGGATTCCGCCATACTATATATATATATATATAATCATTATAACCATAGTTCAAAAACTCAGACTCGACAAACCCAAATTTGACTCTAACTCAGCGACTTGGCAAAAACTTGGTACACCCCAATTTGACTCAGCCTCAGCAACTCAACAACTATATATATATATATTATAACCGTAGTTCAAAAACTCAGACTCGACAAACCCAAATTTGACTCGAACTCAGCAACTTGGCAAAAACTTGGTACACCCCAATTTGACTCAGCCTCAACAACTCAACAACTAAAAATACTTAAATTTGCCCGCAAGGGTCAACTCAATTGGATAGGTTGCCCACTCTAAGTTCGATGTGTGCCAAGTAACTGACTCTCAACTTATCTGCATTGCCTAGAGATTATAGGAGCTTGCCCCACCTTCCAGTGCCTTCTAAGTGGGTGTCGGGTTGCTTGGCTTCCGATTCCTTTGGTTCCCAAAAAAAAACTTAATTTCCTTAAATTTTGCTTCAAATTTTCTTGAATTCACTCAAGCAAACTTGCAAATGTTGTGTGAGGAAATGGCATGGGTGACGAAAATCCATGGATTTCGGTGTATTTTCTGCAATTTTCAACCGCATATGCTTGCAAATCATGTTCGACAAGTCCACATTGTAAACTTGCCAAGTACTCACAATGAGTCTACACCACAAACTCACTAGAACACATTTTTTGCAAGTCACGAGTTCAATGTAAGATGCTACCCCAAATTTTTTCAAAATGTCATACAAGGATTTGACAGTGTTAGATCAATTGCATAAACCAACTATTTCCCTCACACTTTCTGATCACCCAAATCCCAGGATGGGCAAGGTGAGAGCATACGGTGATGTTGGCTTACAATGAACAACAATGCAACAAGAATCTTCAATTCATCCGCTGCGGCAGGCATCCACATATTGTGGGGATTCACCACTTTCCAGTAGGTGTAATTACAAATGAAATACAAACCATCCACTTATTCAGTGGGTATTCTCCACTTTGTAGTGGGTAGAAAGAAAGAAAGATTCAGTTTGCCCACAATGGCAGTTGAACCATCTAGGGGATTATTATGTGTTTATGCAACATAAATTGATAAAGAATCAAAAAGCATCAGCGGAGAGCTATAACATATGGAATACAATATTCATCAAGGTGTCAATGAAATGGACTAGCACCACCTATTACCCTGCACCATAAAGATGATCAAGTTGCATAAAAACATGGATAACCCAGCTGTGATTAACTGCATATGGTCACTGATGGATAAATCTGAAACATATCTCTGCTATTTCCTTACAATCTGGTTGCCCTGCATACATAATAATTTGCCACTATGAAGTTTCCCATGGTCAAACTGTCCACATTCAATTTCACAGCAGTCATAATCATCATAAACCTCCAAAACAGACTATATTCTGCCCATATCAATACCCAAATCATGGAGAGTATAGACTATGCTGGTACGGTTCACTTCACCTAGACTCAATCAGCATTTATTTAAATGGAAATCTCCTGTATAAGGGATACCAGAATTTAAGAGAGACATTGACAACAATATTAAAACATTTGCTAATATCCAAACTCCAAACTTCCGATCATTCCCTGCTGGTACGGCACCATGAAGGACAGACAAAGAGTCACAAGAAGCATAAAGATCAAAAGACCCTCAGTAATCTTCCATACATTATCAGATATACTACATAACACTTCAATTGATCATTAAAGAGGGCTCCATGGATAAAGATTTCTTTTGAAAATGCAACTCAAACACTTACAGGACTGTACGGCCCTTGGGAGAGTACGGCATCACCCAGAAAACTCAATAGTGCATCAAACTTCCTCTAATCACTCTCAAAAAGATCCTTTTTCTCATACAAACTCATTTCAAACAAGAGTAAGTTCATAAATTGCACCATTAAATTTTAATATGAATCGATCCATATTTTGACTTGTACGGCCAGATACGTACGGAAGAACTTGGTATTCATATGATCCATCAAACACTTGGAAATCCTTACCACTAAGGTTGCCCAAAGGTCACAAACAGATTACAAACAATTTTGAATGCAAGAAACTCTACCAAAATTAATATGCTTAGTTCATTGAGATCAAGCTTGTACGGCCATGTAACAGTACGGATGGCATATGGATATCCAAATGAAGCTAGAAACTCACAAGAAATCCCTTGAACTTAATCAACTTCCTCTAACAATGACAATACACATCTCAAACAGCCCAAAGACAAAGAAGAATCAACACCAGAATCCAATCGTACTCTGAAGGTACGGACATGCTGAAGGTACGGACTTATTCATATAAAATCAATAGCAATGAAGAAATGACTCCAAACCACACACTATAACATCAAATTGCATTCCAACTATACAAAAATGGACTACAAAGCATATCACAACAAATTCTATCTATTTTTTATTAGCTCCATTGGTCTCCTGAAGTAGAAACCACCATTACCAGCTAGGGTAGATATCTCACTACCGAAACTGATCTTTTTCGAGTGGGTTTCCGTCCACAAGGAGGAAAAAAGGAAGAACTCACAGGTTCAATCCAACAAAGTATCAATACAAATTCCAAACATGCTCTCCAAATGAGCTCTCCATCTGCTTATAAAGACACCTGGGAGTTACAAACTCACATTTCTTGAAATTATCTTCTTTTTCTCAACTTAATAAAAGGCTCATATTCCAAAATGGTGTTCACTTTAATAATAAGTCTAGGAGAAAAATAAACTTATGTCCTCATCCCACAGTTAAGTCACTTTTATAAAATGCAACATTATAACTTAAGTGCACCAAAAAAATATAAATAACCTGATTAATTATCAACTTTTTTTCAAAGCGCCAAAGTTGATAATTAAATATGTGCTCCACACAACTAGGAATGAGGATAAGTGTCCCCAGGAAGACTAGACTGAAAAAAGGAACATGACATTCGAGTGCGAGTAAATTGTTTTTCAAAATTGCTCGCAAGTAATCGTCGAATCTACAAGTACTTGACAAGTCTTAAAACTATGATTATAACAAAATAAATGCATTCCCCCATTAACCCCCATTAATGGGGTAAGAGATAAAAAGATTGATTGAAAGAAAGCTAAATGGTTTAAGCCTCCAGTAGGTTTTCGAAAGTTTAACTTTAACAGAGCTTCCTGTGGCAATCCTAGGCAGGTTAGGGCAAGAGTCATTCTATGAGATTCTTCGGGTTCTATTGTGCAAGGGGGTTCTTTCTTCCTGGGGATGCATTCTAATAATTAAGTAATATGGATGACGGTCATTGAAGGTCTCTCTCTAGTTGTTTTGTCATGCTGCAAGTGGTTAATTGTTGAAGGGGATGTAGAGACTATTATTTTAGGTCTCAACAAGAAGTCTTGTTCTAATTAGAAGTGTAATAGTCTGTTGGAGGGGGCTCCTTTGTGTGAGTCTTTTGACAATGTTTTTTCCATTCATGGTTATTGGAAGATCAATAAGGTGGTGGATTGTTTGGCGAATTCTAGAGTAGATCCATCATAGTTGATAAACTCACTAAACTCACAAGTACTTGCAAGTTAGTTATTCCCACAAGTCAATTGCTTAAAACTCACCACAAACTTGCAAAACCAGAAGAAAAACTCGGTTGGCACTATTATTGGAGCATTTCACATGTCTTTGTTGATACAAGAGAGCGTAAATTGCCTCAAATATCGCCTTGCACGAATTGCTTGACAAGCTCTCCTTGCATCTTACAATAAGAAGAAAGTAGAGAAAAAGAGGATGGCAAAGGCATTGGCAAGTATGAGTTCTAAAGGGTCAAAGAAAGATATAGGGGGCTCTTCTTCAACTGGGCCATGGATATGGAGATTGGGCAACGTAGGCAGCCATAGTTCCAATTTATTTTTTCCTAATAACACTCTTGGTTCACAACCTTAATTGGAAGGTACTGTGTGGAATAAGGAATTGTAACATGAGGTCAAGTTGGCATGTGCCAATTCTTGGTATGACAACATTCCATTTTATGTTGTGATAGGTCCTTATTGGGAGCAATTGATCACTGCATTGACTGTGGCAAATAGGGGGTTCAAGGCACCGAGCCATTATGAGTTGAGTGTGCCATCATTGCAAGATGCGGTAAAAAACACAAATCAGCTAGTAGATAAACAAAAACAAATTTAGAAAAAGAAGGGCTACAACATTTTATCTAACAGATGGATTAAAGGTAGGAACCACATCTTAATCAACTTCCTTGTGACTTTAGGAGGACAATTAATGTTTTTCAAGTCAGTTGATGCCTCCAATAAAATCAAAAATGCGAATAACTTGTGCAACTTATTGGATGAGGTGGTCAAGGTGGGATTGGAGAATGTTGTCCAAATAGTGACAGACAATGCAACTACATATGTGGCGGCTGGTAACCTTGGGGCGAGGCACCTTATGTTGTTTTGGAGCCCTTGTGCTACGCACTCCATTGACCTTCTCCTTGAGGATATAGGGAAACTTAGTTGGATGAAGAATGTGGTGGAAGATGCAAGAAATGTCACAAAATACATCTACAACCACACATGGGTCCTAAATATTATAAGAGCACATCGATGGCAGGGAACTCATGCGGTCAAGAGTCACAATTTGCAACTAATTTCGTCACCTTGCAGAGTATTACAGCCACATTGCCCAACCTTAAGCACATGTCTGTGAGCGAAACGTGGTTGGACAGTCCTTACTACAAGAAGTGATCTATGCACAAACCATGCAACTTGCACTCCTACGTATCGACTTAACATAAGTTTGTTAATACCGCAATCTTCTCTTGCACACACAACACAACACCAAGATGCTTTGTGCATGGATGACACTGGCAAAATGGCTTCACGCATATCTACACAAGCACCAATTGCAATAGTTTCACACAAGACATCCACGCATGCACTCTTCAATCATGCCACAACTTCAAGAGCCTACACTTCAACTTCAACAACATTGCCAACTCTTACGACCTTTCTTCATTGTGTGGGACCTGCACATGGGCAGCACATGCACCTACACCAATACGTTCAATTCAACTCTATGCACATTTTGCACATGGCTGCATCTACTTCACATGATTGTGCCAACCAACTAGCGCCATACAAATCCAAAATCTAGCACAATCCTAGCCACATAGGCAGTGCACATATGTGCATGACACTTGTTAGCATATTGTGGAAAGCATAGTTGGAAAACTCGACTCACCAAAAAACTTGCCAAGCCCAAAATTGACGAGTCAAAAAAAACTCGCCGAAAACTTGGCCAAAACTCGGCAAAAAATTGACTTTTCTGGCCGCGTACCCCTTAAGCAAACTCAGGCGAGAGTTTTTTGCTCAGACTCGCAAGTTTTCGGCGAGTTTTCGGCAGACTCTCCAGAAAGACTCAGCGAGTAAAAGTCAGAAAAACTCGCCCTTGAAAAAAACTCGCGAGTTTTTGAAGACTCGCCGAGTTTTCGGCGAGTCTGCCAACTATGGTGGAAAGCTTAGTTGATAGTCTAGACTCTATAGTATAAATACACCTCACTGTAGAGTCTGTAAACTAGTTTTCTGACTAGCGAACCCAATCATATGTTTAGCCTAGTCTGATTTTACTCTGGGATGCTCTAGCAAATCAAGCACCTACATTCTTCCTACTTGATCACAGGAACATGATTTCCCACCACAGCCTCTGTAATATGTACATTCACACAATATCAATGAATGAAGGACAACACATTCCCTATGTTCCCCGGGGACGCATCCCCTGCCTTTTTTAAGGCGTACCCGTACTAGGGATGTCCCAAGGATGCGAGGACGGCCAGGAAACGTCCCCTGACCATCCCCGTTTCCCCGAGGACGTCCCCTTTTTTTGACGAAAGGTAGGGGATGGCTAGCCGTCCCCTACGGCCCAGCAGCGACCAAACATTAAAAACAAAAAAAAAACTCACTCAAATACTCTAATTAGGGACAGCCATATACTCTATGTTTTTGTCATTTTGTTGTTGAAACTTGAAACTTGCAGCCTTTAAGCATTTTGATATAATTTTGATATAATATATATGCAGATTGTCGTTGAAAACAATTAAATTTGGTTTATTAAATATTTGTTTGCCAATTCTCATGTGACAAGTTGAAAACTAAGTTCAAGTGTAATATTATGGTTATGTATGCATGTTTTAATGTTCTATAATGTCTATAATGAATGCCTTATCAATGTTATCATCTAAATATTTGAAATTTCCTTATTTTTTTAGTAGCCGTCCCCTGTCGTCCCCTAAAAAATGGCCAAAAAAAATTGCCGTCCCCGAAACTCGTCCCCCCATCCCCGTCCCCAGTACTTGGGGGAACATAGCACATTCCTCATGTTGTTTGCATGACCTACTTCATCTATAAAGCTTCTACATAATGAGCACCTAACAGACATAAACCTATCTCCATTTGCACTGCTCCATAACCTTGTTGCTATACACAAGGTTGTCCTCCAATCTTATACAAAAATCAGATCATTGGTATCAAGGCGTAAAGGCTTGATCAGATGTTGTCTATCACTTGACACATATTGCCAGGTCTTCAACATTTTAGCACTCGCACTTCTATTATAGCCATCATGAAGATGTAGAGCTGAATGTTCTCTAGGAAAAGGAATTTTCTAAGTTTCTTCTATAAGGAAATAATTTTTCACTTCCGAAGATCAAACTTCTCCAACATCAAGAGCAACAACTGCAAAACATGTGCTTCACTCATGCAGCAGCAATTCACTAATCTTGTCCTCAATGGCTACACTACGGCCAAGGAAAGAAACATCTGTAGTGCGCAAGAGCTACATTGAGCTCTCTTTGCCATGTGGTGTTTCCTCATGCTCACTTCTGTAGCTATGGGAAAAGCCAAGGGAGAGAAGGTTCTAAAATCTTCCTCCCTTGATCGTGCGCACACACAATGGCGGCTACAAGGTCCGAATCTTCACTCATCCCGCTATCACTACCAAGCCAATCTCAGATTGGTTGCAACTACATATCCCCTATCATTGGCTGCACCAAGGATTCTACAACAATCCATACTACGCTCCACGATAGAGCAACTTCATTCTCTACACACCGATCAACATCAAGAATAGCATCCACGCCTTTATAACTAGTGCAGAAACAACACCTTTCACGAGCAACCCGTGCAAACCACCCCATCTACAACAAACTACGCAAGAACAACTAACTGTTCCTTAGGCACATCTTTACAAAAGGCAAGCCTTTGCAACTGCGCACTTGCAACAAGCAACATCCACACATACATTGAAATCTTATACCTCTCATTGAGACTACAAGTACATGGAGCCTCTACAACTTAACTCACATTGCACTAGACAATAGCCACATTAAAGCACTTCTCAACACTCAACACAATTCTGCACAACATACTTCAGCATTATGTGCCAAAGAGCCATTTCTTCATCTGGCAACGTTCTTTTGGGTTGTGAGCACTCCACCACTATGCACTACTATGCATTCTAGTTCTTGCATACAAAGACGAGCTTCTCTTGACAAGGATGCACGAGTTCAACAACACCCACTCCTTTCAGCACTAGAGTACAACGACAAGCCTCCCTCGGCTTCCAAAAGCATGTATAGTCAAGACTACAATTCAAACTACAAATACACTAGCACACTTCGAAATTTTACTAGTTCTTGAGTAGAAGTACAACTACTTCAGATCTTTACTAATTCCCGAACTTTGTAAAAGCTTTATGGCTTCACATTTGCAAGCCATTAGCAAACAGGCATATTACAAAGCTACGCACTACACACAAATCATCTCACTTTCTACATTGGCATCTCTAGGTATTCATCCAGCGTAATGAGGACACTGCTCTACAAGAAAGGGCACAAATCATCCCACTTTCTACACAAGCACCTCTAGTTATTCATCCAACATAATGAGGACGCCCCTCTACAAGAAAGCAAAATGATCTAGACACAACCATGCAATGGTTCAACGCAACTGATGGTTTTTCAAATCAACATCAAGTTAAGTTCTTCATGCTACACACCAAACGCAATGGAGACCACTGCTCTACAAGAAAGGGCAAATTATCCATGCGTAATTCCACGCAACTTGCGCTCCTACCATCAGCTCAACATAAACTTGTCTCATGCTGCAATCTTCCTTTGTGCACACAACACAATGCCAAGATGCTTTGCACATTGATGAGACACTCTAGCAGAATGGCTTCACACACATCTACATAAGCACTGATTCCAACAATTCTATGCAAGACAGCCATGCATGCACTCTTCAATCATGTTGAGCAACTTCAGAAGTCTGCACTTTAGCTTCGACAACAGCATTGCTAGCTCTTACAA
The DNA here is from genome assembly GCA_027924645.1 of Cunninghamia lanceolata. Lineage (NCBI taxonomy): Eukaryota > Viridiplantae > Streptophyta > Pinopsida > Cupressales > Cupressaceae > Cunninghamia > Cunninghamia lanceolata. The sequence goes on along the minus strand of BSBN01001026.1, from coordinate 3,001,476 downwards.
CCTTCCGCATTGTGCGCAACCTACACATGGGCAACACATGCACCTACACTAATACATTCAATTCAACTCTATATGCGTCCAACACATGGCTACATTTGCTCCACGTAATCATGCCAACCATCTAGCACCCCATACATATCCAACATCTGACACAACTTGGCCACATGGGAAGTGAACCATACATGCATGACACTTGTTAACACATTGTGTAAGAGTTACTTGACAGCCTATCGTGTAAATAAACCTCATTGTATATTCTGTAAACTAGTTTTCCAACTAGCAAGCCCAATCACATCATTCAGCCTAGTTTGGTTGTACTCCAAGGTGCTTTGGCAAACAAGGCGGGACACATTCTTCCGGCTTGATCGTAAGAACATGAGTTCCTGTGATAGCCTCTGTAATTATGTGTACATTTTGTTGGAGTATGTTGTCATTGATGTCAAAGCACGGAGTCATTGATGTCAAAGCACAGAGTCATTGATGTCAAAATAAATAAGAGTTTATCCGTTATATATACCTGTTGGAAAGATCGTGAAATTGGAGGCCAATTTGTGTTTGTTTAAATTAAAGATTTAAACAAAATAAGAATAAGATAATGGCATTAGATATCATTTAAATCAAATACTTAAATGTCCATTGTATGGCCAACCTCCCAAGTGGCCGACCTCTCATTACCTTGGTGCCATTCTTTGAAGTTTAAATTTAAATCAAAAAAACTTATTAAAGGTGCCCGACCACACAGCATTTCAAATAAAACAAAAGTCATATATATGTGTGTTGCGCTTGAGACAATAATATGAAAAGGTGCAATTTGTTAAGAACCTCATAAGCAGCGATTCTCAAGAGCTGCGATTAGTTTTAGAGTGCAGTGTTTATCTTTGAAAAGGCAGCAATCATGTTTGAAAGGGCATGTCTTATGTGAAAGGAAGTATCTCTTATGAAAAGGTATGTTTATCTCTTGCTTTGAGAAGATATAAAAGACTAGAAAATATGTTTTGTAGACAAGCAATTCCAATGATTTAATTCTGATTTAGAGCAGAAATAAAAGAAGTGTGGAAATAAAAGTGTATATCTAGCAAACACTTTCAGATTTGCATATGAAGAATTGAAAGAGAAAAAGAGGCAGATTTGTAAGAGAGTTGATGGCAGATTTATAGAAGAGATTTATGGCAGATTTGTAGAGGAGAATACTTGCATATCAAAGTGTATTTGTTCATCATCCATTGAAGAGATCATTCACAAGAAGATAGTGATCCAGATCCATAGAAAGTTGGTGCCTTATCGAGAGATTGGTGTCTCTTACTGGGTTGGTGCTCAGTTGCAGATTGGTGCTCACGAAATCTACAAGAGGGGATTGGTGTCTCCAGTGGGTTGGTACTCACAAATCATATAAGAGGGGATTGGTGTCTCCTGTATGTTGGAGCCTACAAAATCTTGTAAAGAGATTTATATATATAAGCAATATTTTGCCATGGTTTTCTCCCGTAAGGGTTTCCACGTAAAACCATTGATGTTGGATGAAGAAGAAGGGTTGACTTTACCATCCATGGAAGATCTCAGTCCATGTCCATTGGAGGAGCTTGAACAAAATGTAGTACTTCAGAAGAAAAAACAGCAAACATGTAGGGGGCTACAAGAAACATGGTTGGGTTGAAGGGAAGAAATTTCCACATCTTATGAGCCCCTAAGCTTTTGGGGGACCAAAAGCCTCCTAATTTGGGAGGAGAGATCCAAAAATAGAGACGTGGTCACGATCAAGAGGTTGGTTTCTCTCCACTTCAGTCAAGAATGTCTTAGTTGTTCTGCAACAAGATCCTAGTTGTTTTGCAACAAGATTTTAGTTGTTGCACAAGTATCTCTTTTGCTGCATAAGATATTATTTTGGCTACACAAGCAATGTTTTGGTACCCTAATTAATATGTAGCGGGTTTAAGAGTGGGGAAAAGTTTCTACAAGTGTCTTGGCGGTGGTCTAGAACATCATCATCATGAGACTTGTGGAGACAAATACTCATTTAATCGCTTGTTACAAGACAATTCTGGTGTTGATAACATGTTGAGGGTCATTTTACGACGAAGGAATATGATGAGGGCAGTTTTGTCCCTTTTAGATGGCCGTTCGACTTCTTAAAGGGTCATGTCTATTGCTTTTCCCATTTTGAGCAGCACGAGGGCAACAAAACATCATTATTGGTGACTATTCATTTAACTTGGGGCCGTGGCTATTTATGTCCATCTCTTGGGTGTTATGGTTCTTTTTTTCCATTTCTTGGAGGGGACCTGCACCTATTTAGGCATGTTTGCAAGCTGTTTTGGAGGTTGGTACTCTTGTTCACCTTCATGGTTAGTTATGCATCTTTCAGCCATTGTTAGAGCAGGGTATGAGGCAGAGCAGCTTGAGGATGGACAGTTTAACTCTTGTTATTTCTTGAAGAGATGTTTCAGTTATATTAAGACCTACATTTATTGTACTTAACTGGTTTTAGTGGAGTTGGAGAGTGATTTGCAAATCCAAACTAGAGTTTTTCCCCTTTATGGGTTTCTCCAAACCAAAACTCTATGTTTCAGTCATTGTCTTGAGTGTGTTGCTTCATTTACATGCTTTACATGGCTTTGGTATTGTGTTTACTTGCATATTCACATCTGTCCAGTGACTGTGAGGACTGTATTCATGATTTGCGCTTCGTTGAAGGTTGTTTGAGTAGCCAGCATTGTGGAATTCGTAATTGGTGAGTTGTCTAAGAGTATCTGAGGCAGTTTACGGACCACCTCAAAATGTGTATGGTGAGGACGGTCCCTAATGAGAACCTTAAGACACCATACATGATGACTTGCAGATTTATAAGGGGGCGGAAGAAAAGTTGTTTTCTCCACCTCTATGCACTCAAAGGAAAGCCACTCTATAGCCAAGTAAAAATATATATATGTTTAATTTTAGTTTATTGTTCACTTTTGTCTAACTTTTAAGTTTACTAAAATCCTAACAAAGTTATAAATGTTGCCCTTACAAATTTGTGGTGGGAAGATTTTGGTGCAACAACACCTAATCTTCAAAATATTGCAATCCACATTTTGACCCAGCCTTGTAGCGCTTCTGGTTGTGAGCACAATTGGAGTGTTTTTCAGACCATTCACACAAAGAAGCGCAACAACTAACTCAAAACACTTAAATGACCTTGTCTTTGTGTAGTGCAACCTTCAGTTATGTGCAAAGAAGGTTGAGGGGTAGGAGACACATGAGGCACTTGACCTTGATGACATCGATCCATATTCAGATTAGGATGTGGATATATTGTTTACTTCTGATGATATTACTGATTTGGAGAGGAAGGCAAGGGAATGGGAAGGAAAAGTGGCAACATTTGAGGAGGCAGAAAGTGAGACATCAACGAGGGGTTCATCGCATTCACATCATGTAATGTCCCCATTTCGAGCTAAGTTATGTTTTCTAGTTTGCGCTTGTTTCTATACATGGAGAACCGGAAAGTTGGTTTATGTCTATACATGGAGAACCAGAATGTTAGCTCAACTAGTATTTGGTTGATTGGAAAATGCAATATTGAAATTGTATTTTCATTTGATTTGATAAATTATAGAAAATGGAATCTTTAATTGCATTTTCTCTAATCGATTTCTATGGAGTTGTAAATAGAATAAGGTGATGTGTTCACCCATGAAGAAATAGGTCCAAGTAAACTTCAAACAGCTATCTAGAAGGATTGACGCCATGGGGAGAAGTGTATGCATTGTTTAGTGTGCCCACGCCTTGTGTATTGAGGTGATTCTATTGGATTATGTATATTCGCCCAAGCTTATGAGGATCGCCCAAGGTAAAAGCATTGTTTATTAAAGAAGTTTTAAATGCCAATCGACTTCACGTGCTAGCCGCCGCCAAAGACAAATCATTTAAAATAGTGTTTGAAAGGATTTTAAATGCTTGTGCAAGTTTGTTGGGAGACGCCAAGATTTGGTGAGAATATTTTAAATGCAAGGAATATCAAATTCAATGCCTGATGCCAATCGCCTATGGAGTTGTGATGGAGCGACTAAGTCATATGAAGATTTTAAATGAAAAAAGGAAGATTTTAAATGTTTGATAGCTCTCATTCCTAGCCGCCCCCCAAGATAGAGAGGAGCTCAATTGCTAAAGGATCGATCCACATGAAGAATAGATGCAATTCATTTAAAACAATTAAAAATTGTTTTTAAATGAGTGAACTCATTGATGTCATTCATTTAAAATTGTTCAAGACTCTTAATTTTGATTGGTGGACTCCAAGCTTCATTTCAAAATGACAAAGAGGAGGAACGCCTATCCTTGGAAAGGATAAATAGAGCTCTTTAACTTCAATTTGCAACTTTTGATCATATGGTAAGCTTTTACATATTTGTTCTTTGGCTAGAAATTGCATTTTCTAGTTATTTTTCAAGGTGATGTTCCCTTGAGTGTTGTGGTGATGTTCCCATGACAATTTGTGAGATGTTATCATTCAGATTTCATCATTGAGCTTGATATTGCAGGTTACTAAGGAGTATTTGGAGTGAATTTGATATCAATCTAACCCTTGGTCATTGTAGAAGCTAGCCAAGGTAGTCGATTTGGAGAAATCATCGTTTTATGAAGATTTGATATGCATTTTCAATTATGATTTTTCATGACAGTCAAATGGTAATGACATTTCAGGGTTCATATGCATGTTGGGAGTGAAGATTTTGATGTATGAAGACCATTGGAGTATCATAAAGACATAATATTGCACCTAGGAGTCCATTGCTTGTCTACAAGAGGATATTTTGTCAAAGATTTGGTCTCTAATACATTTCTGGGCAGTTGCAATTAGCATTTCAGTCATAACAACAGTCAACTATTTGGAATCGGTTTATTGTTTGAGTTTATATGAGGCTGCAACCATGATCCATGATGTCTTTGGACATTGGTTATTAATTGTACTTTGATATTCAAGGGTTTGAAGGACATTGGGATGCAATTTCCTTGGTCAATTTAATTCTGATTTGACTGATACAGTGACTGTGATTTTGTAACAGCAGTGTGTTTTTGTGATTCAATTCCATTTTCAATTGATAAGAATGCAAGGAGGTTGATGGTTCTCATATGTTGTGATGTGTATTGTTGGTTTGAATTGATTTGTGCAAGAAATCTTATCTAAAATTGATCAAATATTTCAGTCATATATAATAGGGTCTCTTACACATCATGATCATATGCCTAAGGCTCTTGTTAGGGATGATAATATTCCTCAGCAAGAAGCTACAACACTACCATCAAGTGCGAGGGCCACACAAAGGCATCATGTTTTGAGCTTTAGTCATAGAAGAAATTTATAGATTATGAAAATTGAAATTATAATTTGTAATTTTTATTTATATTGAAACTTGAGGTTGATATGTATTGAACTCAACTTTTGGTCTATGATGTTGTAAGATACCCAACTAGTTCTACTAAAATTTTTCCTTAACTTAGATAAAGTTACTTGTACTTAGCTTATCTACTACTTAACACTTAATGACAAACATTAAAGAATGAATCAACCTGAAAGCTGGGTACTTGTTGAATTGCTTGATTCAATCATCTTGCAAATGTCGATTACATAGATAATGCTTTTAATAGCATGAAGTTACAACTTTATTCAAATGGAATTACAAAAGCAGGCCTTAGAGCCTTGATGATTACAATGTCTTTCACACTTGATCAACTTAATCAAACCCAATGATGTCAACTGAATGTCAACACCTCACAATACAACAAGGGAGCATCACCTTGTTTGTTGAGGGAGCATCACCCCAACACTTGAAACTCGCAAGCCTCCAGATTACAAGCTCAATAGCTTTGCAGAGAGAATTTTGTCAAAAATGAATAGATATCAAATGAATGAGAGAGCTCCTCCTTTTATAGGCCTTCCAAAGGCAATGAAGGCACGTTTTTCAATGCACAAAGAGGAACCAAGGCACGTTTCCCAAGAAGCATATCCAAGGGAATATTCCATCTGATGACTCATTCTGAGTTGGCAAGCTTATCTAGAGACCTTGACACGGATCCCGAAGACATTCTGTCGACCAATGAGAGCTCAGGTAGTTACAACTACCTTATCTTCTGACTAGGCGCCAAATGTTGACCCAGGCACCCAACTGAGGTGGCAGAGACATGAATAGGCGCCTTTCCAGGCTAGGCGCATTCTAGAGGTGAGAAAATTGGTAGGAGTGCGCCTTGCATGTAAGATGACTTTCCTTGACGATTCTTCAAGTCTTGATGCTCTGGAAGGTGGAATGCTTCAACTAGGAGTGAGAGCCTAACTTGAAAAGAGCTTCCACATGTTATTACCTTGATCCAGAAAGGTGTCTGGACACTTAACTTATCCAATCTCCTTAAGGCACTCATTGAGATTGATCTAGGCGCCACTTGGGGTTTAGGCGCTACCAAAGAAGAGCGCCATACCTTGACTTCAATCCTAGAGGCCCAACTAGACTCTAGGCGCCAAAATGACGTTGCAACTGCATAGCTTTCAAGACCAAGTGCCAACTGGAGATGATATTGCGCCTTGCTAGGGTTAGGCGCCAAATTGAGGTCTTTGGAATCCAGGCGCAATATAAGCTTCCCAAAACACTTCTTTGCCAAGGCGCATTCCTAGGATTCAAAGCCATGATCCAGCGCTTAGGTTCCAACTTGTCATTTTTACAAGAAAATGTGAAAGTGACTTAGTCTTGAATGAATAAAACCTTTCCCCTGATGGAGCGCCTTGCACCTAACTAGTCTTGAAGACATTACATCAACCTTAGACACACTTTTGAGAGAATTTCCACCTTAGGCGCACTTTGAGGGAGTTTCCACCTTAGGCGCCAAAATGGGAGTGCTGCATCTCACATATCTTTCTACTTCAAACTTTCAATTCTACATCCATCTAGGCTAGGTGCTCAAATGGAGGATCCCGGGAATCAAGTATTGGCGCCTTGTTGCTCTTGGCGCCCACTTGGATGACTCAACATGATACTAGCGCCTAAAGTGAATAGGCCTTCATCACTTATTCAATTCACTTAGAAGACTTCACTTTGAAAACTCTTCATCTTGAAATGACAACTTATCTTCAATTCCTTATTGAAGCGCCAACTCAGAGCCACAGAAACTCATCCTAATGTCTTAGGTAGACTAGGTGCCTATTAAGGTTGTAGGATTAGAAAGTGGCGCCTTTCTCTAGTTGAATCCTTTTGAAGCCTTGCTACTCACTTAGTTGTCTATCCATGTTCTCCGGAGGATTCCTTGTACCTCTATCATCTTCATCAGTCAAGCTCTCCCTTAAAATGCACTTAGGCACCATTTGGATGTCTTCTAGTCTAGGCGCCATTTGATAGTTGTTCCTGGTAGATTTGCAGGGAGAAGTGCGCCTAATGCTGTTCTCTGAAGATTTCCAAATGAGCGAGTCATTTTGAAGATCAAAACACTCATTTCTTCCAAGGCGCCCTAGTTGATATGATTGAGGTGCTTCAAAGCTCCATGATTCTTGGTTAGGCGCACATTTGACATTGAGCAAACAAGAAGGTGCGCCCTGACTCTAGGAGTCCTGCCTTAGTCAATTTTGGCTTCCAGACTTAACCAATTTCAAGTTTCTGACTTTGTTCTTGCAAAACAAAAAGCTGAGTTAGTCAAAAACCAATTCATTCCCTCATTATTTAGAATTAGCCTCCGGGAATGAGGAATAGGCTAATCCATTTTACACTTGATGTTCAAGCCGAAAACGGGGACATGACAGATGTACATTCAACTCAATAATATGTTCCCTAAATTTGGTAGTATGCAAGTTTTTGAAGACTATTTTTACAAATTTATGCGTTTTTTAATGTTAGGAAAATTTGTCGAGTATTTCCTAAATCCAAGTTTTTGAAAAAATTTGGGCTTGTTGAGTTATTGCCGAATCTAGGCTCTTGAACTATGAGATCAAGCTACTTTTTCACCCTTGGTTAGCAATAGGGTGGAGTCTTAGGAAGGGTTGGATACTTTTCTTGAAGTTGATTTGTCTTAAAATATGAGGTTGTTGAGCCCCCTAGCTAAGGTGACCCCTTTGATTTGGTAGAGACTTTTGTCTTTGCCCTTGCCTACCACATTATCTTCTTGGATGTGATAGGCCCATATGTCGGTTTTGGGTAGTAGAGATCACTCTTATGTAAGATTTGAAGCTCCTCTCAACACCATCATTCCCTGACATTGGATTAATGAGGTTGCTTGTCATGTTCGGATATGATCTCTCCCACATGCGCCACTCTCTACTCGTTGATTTATTTCTCTCTAGGGGCTTTTCCATGCATTTTTGTGTTTGCTCTCAAGTTTCTTCCTTCTCTTCTAGTGCTTGGAGTGGTGTGGTGTTGTTTTGCTAGTGGTTTTTTCTCTAGAATGGCATGCAAGGGTGTTGTCAAGGGGAGGAACCCCAATTTCAAGGGCTTGGTTTCTAATAGGCAGCTGAAAATTGTCTTTGATTGTTTGGCTGCAGGATTGATTTCTCTAATCAAACAAATTTTGGGTCCCACAGTGGTGGAAGATATTGGGGAAGCTCGCTCTCAAGCGTCTAGTATGGATGATTTCCTTCATAGGTTGGAGGAGAAAGTGCCCGGCCCGACAGTGAGGGCTTGGTTGATGAAGAGTTTGATTCATGAGGAGGGCTCAATGGTGCAAGTGGAAGATGAAGCTCTAGTGGATTTCTCTAGTTTGAATTCAGTGGCTTCTCCATGGGTGACGAAAGTGAAGGTTAGGGCTTTAAAACAAAAAATGAAGGCAGTGAGCCATGGGTTAAAGAACTTTAAAAATTTTAGTTTTGACATTAATTTGGTTGTCAAAAATCTTTTGGTCTCCCACACTAACGGCCTCTTAGGAGTATCTAGCATGTTTACTCCACCAATTTGGGAGGATGGAGTCTGTCACAAGGCAGCCAAAAGGAAGGAGTTTATTCATGGCATTAAGTTCACCAATTTGGAAGATTGTAGATTTGTTGGCTTTCCTATAAAGGAGGCAATGTCGGTGATGGAATGTGAGAGGAAGGAAGGTGGTGCTATTGGTGGTTCAAGTGGTGTGGATGGTTGGGAGGTGGTTTGATTTTGTCTTTGTTTTCTTCTCTTAGTGATACATGGTGCTTGAGGTTTTGATGGCTTATTTTGTTTGCCCTCTAAGCCTTATTATGTTCTAAATAGTCTCTACGGTTGATAATCTTCTCTAACATGGCATATAGCCATTTTGTGTGTGTAATTGTTGTTCAGGTTTTCTTTCATAGGTGAGGGCCTCAATAGAACCCTCATTTAATTATTAAAAAATAATATAAATATATTAAAAATAAATAAATACTAATATATTATAACAATAAATATATAAACAATAACTAGCACATCAAGAAAATATATAAAGGTATAGAAGGATTGGATAGGGTTTTTCAAATGGCAGCTCTCGCTTCTTTGTCTACAAACCCTAAGAAGCCGTATCTCAATGAAACTGGTGATGTCACACGCATTCTCTGATTCTGGAGTCGTCTGGGCTTGCAGAAAATGCTTTGCAGCATAGTCTTGGTCTACATGCTGATGAGCAGTCAAATCTGGGTCCCTCTCAAGCAGGGTCCAAGGCTCCGATGACCCTGATAATGCCTTGAACACAGGATTTGGGGGAATATTCTCATGAGAATGTCGGGAAGTATATTGTTATAGATATAGATATATGTATATGTATATGAATGACAATATATATTTATGTATGTAGATATATGGGAATATTTCAGCGCTGCAACTACCTCACGTGAATCCCTCTAAACAACAAAAAATAGATAACAAGGAGAAACAATTTTTATTAGATAAGCAACAAACCCTGTGCAAGCAATTCGATGTTCTTTAATGTCAAGATGCAAGACCAATTATTTGCAAAACGAGAGGCCTCAAATAGCAGACTTAAATGCAAGAAAGGATGACAACTGAAATAAGGATTCTTCATGGTCTGTGTAGTTGCAAACAAGGGTAGGATTCTCAGATGTGCAGCCCAAGCCCACTGAAAAGAACAGAGGTGTAAGAAATTGAATGAGGCTCTGGTGACATTGATATAGAATCAAATGGAGCAAGATTGGGACTCCTAAAAAGAAATTCATAAAATGCAGGTGACACACAGGGACTTCTTCCGAGGAAAGGGTTGTTTGGTATACACAAAGACTGAAGATGAGAGCACAGCTCAAACTGAGATGACCCACTGGTCCTATTCCATAAGCAAATGGTAGTCTTCCGGAATTTGCCTGGGGCTGAAGGATTTTGCAGATAATTACCAACCAAACAAGAGAAGTTATTAATGAAGATAATTGCTTTCTGCCTCCAGATTATTTTAAATCTTTATCTATTTCTTCTTCCAACATATGTTAAATTCCAACTGAATAATCAATAATGCATAAAATGGGATGTAATGAAAACATACTTATGAGATGCTACAAGCAGCTCGTCATTCCTTGCACCTTTGAGGTTATCTGCTCCAAGTTTTACGAGGAATGATCTCCAATGCAAGCGCTCCTCTGTTGGAACACCATGAAATCTGCATCCACAAATTAACAAAAGTATGGTTGCAACTACAATCTTTAATATTTGACTATGCCCTATGCAGACAATATTAGTATTGGGCCATAATAAGATTGCTTAACATGCATCAGCAAACAACTTGTAACCAATTCTAAAGGAATAAAACTTCAAAATAAATGCAAAATGTATCTCATCAACCCATTCCTCTTGCAACCTTCATTTATCATCAAAAGCACGAATCTTGAAATATTAAGGGCAGTCCCACTCCATCCTTTCAATATTTTTAACTACTGAAATCTCAGGCAATTGCTTTATGAATTGTAGAAATACTAAACACAAAAAAAAGTTGTCTGTGTAATCTGAAGTTAGTGTGCTAATTACATTTATTTATTTATTTCTTCAATCTAAGCAAATAACACCTCCAACAATGGGGTTGCTAAAATGAAGGTCAAGGAAATTATATGCAACCCTCACCCACAAGCCTCTTGAGCTAAAATGGATAGCAACAGAGCATCATATGGAAACTTGAGTTCCTCAGGAGCAGGTGGAATTAGTCCAATTCACAATGGAAACACTATTTTCTGGTTTCTTTTCAAGCTTGGGGCGAAAATAAATAACCAAGTTGAATCAAAAGCTATTTGGCAAGGATTAATATTTGCCAAGGTTATTCTGTAGGAAAATCCAATGTCAAACAGAAAAATGCTGACAAAGTTAGGAGAAGCTGATGAAATTGAAATACTAATGTTGTTGAAGTCAAACTGTTGCTGATGAAGATATCTCAATTGTTATTGAAGCTAACAGACAATTGTTGCTTTAGATAACAAATAGTTGCTGACAAAGATGACAAAAAATTGCTAGCAAAGATGACAGTAGTTTTTGTTGAAGACATTTTAATACATTCTATAATTCACTGGAATATTAGGCGCGGCTAATAATATCAGATTCTATTTTAGGCATTATTTTTCCAGCAATCTAAGATTATTTTTAGGAAACTAAATTTAGGGATTTATTTATTAATTAGATGATGAAAATAAATTTTTAGGAGATTTTGGAACTATTTTTAGAGGGCGTGATTTACTAATTTTATTCGCCCAAATTTTGGTTTTGTTTTTAGTTTTAAATGGCTAGTTGGAGAACTGCATGTAAGGCATCTTATTTTAATATTGTTTTAATTGTTTTGGTCAATTATTTTTTAGGAGATCAAATTCTATATTAGATGCATTGTTTCAGTCTATTTGTAAGAAGTGTTTGAAGAAATTTTGTTAGCGATTCAAAGAGACATTCAGATTGCAATTCAAACTCGAGCAAGTCAATGATTTTACAATAAATAAATGTTTTTTTGGTGTATTAATTTCTTAGCAGCCCCTATCCCATGCAAACTTTACTAATAGTGGTATATGTTGTCACTTGGATTTGCACCCTGTGTTGGAGAGGTTTAACGGTCTTCAACAACCCGGTGAGACATTGAGATAACCTCCAGGTGTGGGACCCTGCAAGGAGGCCAAATCTCCAGAGAGAGGCTGGTTCCTTCGCTGAATGAGAGATTCAGCTATTCCTAAGACTAAACCTAATCTATCCACCGTTGAGGAAAACAGGAAGAGAGATAAAACTCTAAATTAATGGAGGTGATACACCAGGTTTGAATATGGAGCTCTCACTGAACTGAAAATGCACAAAATAAAGAAATATAGCTGATCAACTTACACAGATCTAGCTGATTCTAACAGAGGTAAGAAGCAGAACAGAATTGTAAGGAACAAAACATTCACATACAAATCAATCCTAATTTACACAGTGCTAAAAAACAGCATAAAGAGGTAAAACATAGTGTGTATTTCAGCAAGAAGGCAAGGTTACAGCAGAGGGCTCTGTTTGGAGTACAAAAAAATGTCTCTGTATCCAACTGTTTTTCAACCCTCATTACATCTTACAAATATGCATATATAGCAATTCATTACATTGACCTCAGTCATTTCATCAATAAATTTGCCCCATGGGCCTGTCAGAAAATATCCCTCTCAAAGAGAATGTCTGCCTACAGAAATTAAATGCAGAAATCCCTTGGATCTTGAAGTAGCTGGGAGATATTTTGGTCTTTAAGGCAAACAGCTGATTCATCACTTGCAATCATAAATGCAAAAATATCTACAATGAGGTAGCTGAGCAAATCAGATCTGCATTAATGGCAGATGAGGAAAATCAAAAATATTTTCCCTCCAAAATCCTTTTTCACAGAGCTTTTACAATACTTTAAATGTCTACATTCAGATATTAAAGTTTACAATATATTAAAATTCTCTATTTTGCATTAATTTCTGCATATTTTGCCCTGTCGGCAAAATTAGGCTATCACAAACCATTCTGTTTTGCCCTCTATATCTTCTATTTTCAGTCAGCAACTTTACCTGTTTCTGACTATGGCTTGTTTTGTCTATTTTTGCCCTGTTGGCAAGAATCATCTTTTATGAACTATCTTTGCTTGCCTTTCTCTTCTGTTTCACTTTTGCCTTTATCGGCAAAATTGGCGACTGGCAAACTTTTCTTCATTAATCTCTTTTTGCCTTTGTTGGCAAAATCCTATTTTACCGAACTTTGCTTTTGCTTCCTTTTTCCTCTCTATCGGCAAAAAGTCACTTTGCCAAACCATCTCTCCTTCTCTCTTTATCGGCAACTTTGCACTTTGCCGAACCATTCTTTGCTTGCTCTTTTGCTTTATCGGCCAAACTTGATTTCGGAGAACTTTTATTCTTTATGTTTTGCCTTATCAGCAAAAACATCTTTTCTTGAACTTCACCGCTTTGGCCTTCTTCTTGCCTTATCGGCAAATCCTTATATCAGCGAATCCTTATATCGGCGAACGAAAGCAACTTTAAACTTTTGAGAAGTTCGGCCTTATGCTAATTCACCGATAAAGCCTTCCTTAGCCAATTCTATGATCTCTATTTTGCCTTGTCGGCAAAATGTCAAACTTTCGAACCCTTCTCCTATTTATTTCTCCTCTTTGTTCGCCCTTATCGGCAGAATGCTCCGTTGGTGAACCTGAGGAAAATTGAACCATCAATGCCTTAGCCAATTTTTTGTTTATCAACCCACTTACCTTTGCTTCTTTGCCTTGTCGGCAAAAAACTTCGTCAACGAACCATGGAGATTTTGAACTTGGTGAAAAGTTCAGGCTTTAGGATCTTTGCTGATAAGGCATCCTTCGTTCTCTTTTGACTTAGACGGATTCTTGCAAATCATCCTGTTGAAGGCACAAGACAACTGAGGGAGGGGGGAATCAGTTGTATCAAAAATTTCAAACCCTCGTAAACATAATCACATTCACATTATTTTACTTAAACCCTTAATCTGTTATGAAGATTAAACATGAAAAACAAATAACAGAAACTTAAACACATCAACACCATGCACAAGAGAACACCAGATTTTTACGTGGAAAACCCTAAAAGGGAAAAACCACGGTGAGGATTAACTCACAATATAAAGTAGTAGCAACACCGAATTACAAGGAGGCTCACTGCCATACAAAGAATGCTCACTGTCCAAGTGGACTCACTACCCACTGAAAAAGGAAGATAGAATAAGAGGTTCACTGATATAATTGCATCTAACACATGCATGGGTTCAGTTCCAATGAAGCACAACAATCATCACTTTCAAAATTGTGTAGTGTCTATATCCATCTTTCATTTTCCATAAACAATCATCATGTTAGAAGTTTATGGAAAAGGAAAGATGGATATAGACACTAGACAAGGAAAAGTAGAAATTGCTGATGTATACCACTCACCACAACTAAGCCATAATCTAATGAGTGTTGGATAGCTCACTGACAAAGGACTGAAACTAGTATTTGATGATAAAATTTGTACTATCTATGATAAGAGACGAGGAAAACTGATTGCTACAGCAAAGATGACAATGGACTGAATGTTCCCATTGAGAATCAGCAAGTGACTCAAATGTTTGTTATGTTACTATTCAGGATGCAAGTTGGTTATGGCACCAAAGGTATGGACATCTTAATTTTCAGGGATTGCATATGTTGTATCAACAAAATATGGTACATGGGTTACCAAAGATTCAAGCATGAGGAAAGGAAGTGTGCAAGATTTGTGCACTTGGAAAACACCACAGGGACAAGTTTCCTAGAAGTACATGGAGAGCAAGTCAACCATTGGAGCTTATTCATTCAGATTTGTGTAGTCCCATGTCCAAGGCAAGCATAGATATAAAACACTACATGATTTCATTTGTTGATGATTTTACTAGATGCGCATGGATTTATATGTTGAAGAATAAGAGTGATTCTTGTGAAGCCTTCAAAATGTTTAAGGCTATGGTAGAAAAAGACAGTGGAAGATACATAAAGTGTTTAAGAACAAATAGAGGAGGTGAATTTGTTCGGAAGAACTTACTGAATTTTGTGCAGAGAATGGAATCAAGCGACAGTTAACAGCACCTTGTACTGTTGGATCTAGGGCATACAACTGAGAGGGGGGGGGTGAATCAGTTGTATAAAACTTCTTGCTCTTTCAAACACTTGATTCTTTGTTGTTAGTTAGTAGCATATCAATTAATCATCCATGGAAGCATAATACATAAACATAAGAGCAGATAAGCATCAACACATTGAACACCAAGATTTTGACGTGGAAAACCCGGTTAAGGGAAAAACCACGGGGTGTTTAACCCAAGAATTATTCTCTGTTAGAAGAATAAAGAAAAATGAATGGCACATGCCAATTAGGGCTTACTGCCCGAGCACACTGCTCACAAAGAGGCCCACTGCCTACAAGGAGACACACTGTCTACAAAGTGATAAAAATCACAGTCTTGAACTGGAGAATGACATCTCTACCATGTCCGGATCAGTTCCAATTAAGCCCAAAAACCTCTGTTCTGCCTTTCGCACTTCTCTTCGCTATGCCACACTCATCCACACACCACACACCGAAATGAACTCACAGACCGTTATTTATACAAGACATCGACTTAGGATCAAACATCTAAGTCGGCAAACAATCATAAGAGTATCCGCAAGATGAATAACACATCCGGTCGGCCACCACAAGAACATTCGCAGGATGAACAACTCATCCGGTCGGCTAAACAGAGCAAGAACTTCATCCGGAAGAATAACTTCAATTCCGGGCTCTACTATCAATGCGGATCAACAACACAACCTCAACACGATCCAGAAAACTTAACAAGCCTGCCTGAATGTCCGGATACATCCGCACTTCCTTTACTTGCTGGAATCTCTTGTCTTCCTCATCCGGAACTTCAAGAACACAGTCTGTCGCCAATGTCATAATGCAAGAGGTACTTCCGGACCTCCAAATCATACACAACTCGAGATGGCACATCACAAGGACATCCCAAATACTCTTTCCAATCTGCAGATTAGGATTGTACAATTCCGGACCTCACCGGACCTTTCTGTGATCCTCTGTCACCTCTAAGCACTTGCCGGAACCGGTTCCACACAGACAGCCATAACTTCTTCAGGTCTTCATGCGGACCTCTGAAAACTTGACTGAAGCATCTCAAGACTCATATCTGCAAACCCTTCAATCCGCATCCTCCGGTTCTCAACCTATCCAATATATTTGCCTTCTTCTCATCACTGTTCTTCACTGTTCCTGACTGGGGGTAATTTTCTCAATATCCTCAACACACAGCTCATCCAATCCTTCTTGTCGATGTAATATGAGTATGTTGACATCAATGACAACACTTGTTCACCTCATACTTGCAACAATCTCCCCCTTTGTCATTGATGGCAACATGTGATGTGAAAAACCATCAAGACAAGAACTTCTCCTTTCTGTCACAGCTCTCCCTATCAACAACAACTTTTTACATGTCTTCTCTCCCCCTTTGATCATTAACCACTTGTTTTTCACATGTCTTCTCTCCCCCTTTGACATCAATGGCAAAGGGCTCATACTTGCAATTCTAATACATCAGAATCATACCAGCTGCTCCCCCTTAGTAGCAGCTCCCCATCATCAATCCGGATCACAAGATATGACTGTGATATCCACCGGACTGATGCACATCAGTGCATCTTAGTTTATCACCGGAGGGGCCATGACCCCTAACTTCTCCCGGAGATATTCAAAAGAGTCCTTGGGAAGAGGTTTTGTAAAGATATCTGCAATCTGATCCTTGGAGGGAACATACTCCAATCTGACTTCTTCCTTGTTTACTTGTTCTCTCAAAAAGTGAAATTTGATAGATATGTGCTTAGTCTTAGAGTGCAATACCGGATTCTTAGAAATATTAATTGCACTTGAATTATCACAGAAAATTGTGATAGGCTCCTCATATTCAACTTTGATGTCTCTTAACATCTGCTTCATCCATAAGATTTGAGTGCAACTACCTGCTGCTGCAATGTATTCTGCTTTAGTTGTAGACAGAGATATTGCATCTTGTTTCTTGCTTAGCCAAGAAACCAATCTCTTCCCCAAAAAGAATGCTCCACCACTAGTGCTCTTCCGGTCATCCACATCTCCTGCCCAATCTGCATCTGTGTAAGCATGAAGAGAGAAATCCGGATCTCTAGGGTACCATAGACCATACTCAACTGTTCCTTTCAAGTACCTAAAAATTCTTTTGATTGCCATAACATGAGATTCTCTAGGATCAGCCTGGAATCTTGCCACAAGACCAACAGCCTGCATTATATCTGGTCTAGTTTGAGTGAGATACAACAATCCACCAATCATTGATCTATATTTTGTCTGATCTGCCTTTGGAGAGTCATCATCTTTGCTTAACTTACATCCGGTTGCCATAGGAGTGTTCATAGGTTTTGAGTCTTCCATACCAAATTTTCTTAACAATTCTTTCACATATTTGGTCTGAGAAATGAAGATCCCTTCTTTTGTTTGAGTAATTTGCAGACCCAAGAAGAAATTCATTTCACCAAGCATAGACATTTCAAACTCACTTTTCATCTGATTTGCAAAAGTTTTGCACATACTATCTCTTCCTCCAAAAATGATATCATCCACAAACACTTCAACAATCAATATGTTTTCATGATCAATTTTGAAATATAAGTTACTGTCAGCAGTACCTTTGTTGAATCCAATCTGCACAAGATGCTTATCCAACCTTTCATACCATGCTCTTGGGGCTTGCTTCAATCCATACAAAGCTTTCTTCAACTTGCAGACCATATCATCATTATCAGACAATTGAAATCCATCTGGTTGTTCAATGTAGACTTCTTCTTCCAGATCACCATTTAGGAAGGCAGACTTGACATCCATCTGATATACCTTGAAGTCTTTGAAGGCAGCAAATGCAAGAAGTAATCTGACTGCTTCAATTCTTGCCACCGGAGCAAAAGTCTCTTCAAAGTCAATTCCTTCTATTTGAGAGTAGCCTTTGCAGACCAATCTAGCTTTGTTTCTGATTACTTCACCAGCTTCATTTAGTTTGGTCCGGAAGACTCACTTGGTTCCAATTACATTCCTGTCTCTAGGTCTGGGAACAAGATCCCAAGTATGATTTTTCTCAATTTGCATCAATTCATCTTTCATTGCTTTGGTCCAGTTTTCATCATTGCAGGCTTCATTTATTGTTTTAGGTTCAATCTTTGAAATCAGACAACATTCATCCTGATTTTGAGCAACATTCCTTCTAGTTTGTACACCTTTGCTTTTGTCACCTATGATCTGGTCTTCAGAGTGGTTCAGTCTTACATACCTTGGAATTTTGGGAGTATCCTGCACTGCTGCTTCTTGATCAGGCTCATTCAAACCTATCTCTTCTTCCTGATTTACCGGATCAGGCTGACTCTGTCTCACCGGAGAGGATTGAGGTCCTTGAACACTGTCTTGGTCATCTTCATCAAACTCATAAAATCTTGAAGGCTTCTCAATTCCTTCATCGACTTTCACATTGGTGCTTTCTATTATCTTCCTCGATCTCTTATTGTAACATCGGTATGCTTTGCTTTGAGTGGAGTAACCCAAGAAAATTCCTTCATCACTTCTAGCATCAAACTTTCCTAGATCTTCATCTCTTTTAATATAACACTTGCTACCAAATACTCTGAAATATTTCACAGTAGGAGTGATGCCAAACCAGAGTTCATAGGGGGTCTTACCGGTGTTGTTTCTAATTTGAACTCGATTGAGAGTGTAGACTGCAGTGCTGATAGCTTCCTTCCAAAACATTTGAGGAACATTTGCTTCCAACATCATTGTCCTGGCAGCTTCCTGAATGGTCCGGTTCTTTCTCTCAACCACTCCATTCTGCTGTGGAGTCCTAGGAGCAGACAACTGTCTCCTTATACCCTGCTTCTCACAAAAATCAATGAATTCACCAGATGTAAATTCACCACCTCTATCAGACCTTAGACACTTTAGTTTCAATCCGGTTTGATTCTCTACCATAGCTTTGAAGATCTTGAACTTCTCAAATGCTTCTGATTTTTCTTTTAGAAAGGTAACCCACATCATCCGGGAATGATCATCAATTAACAACATGAAATATCTATCACCTTGCAGACTCTTGATTCTTGTCGGACCACAGAGATCAGTATGTACTAATTCCAACAGTCCGGTAGAAGACTGATCTTTGCTTTTGAAAGAGACTCTGCTTTGTTTACCTAGCTGACATTCTTTGCACAAACTATTTGTAGGTTTCATCAATTTTGGAAGATCTCTTACGGCCTGAGTATTGCTTATCTTGATGATGTTATCAAAATTTACATGGCACATTCTTCTATGCCATAACCAACTCTGATCAATTTGAGCAAACAAACAACTTTTATTTGAACCAACCAGATGAAAGATATTACCTTTTGTCTGAGTACCGGATGCAATCTCAGTTCCGAAGTTTGTAAAGATTCTGCATTTTCCATTTTTGAACCGGAGATCATAGCCTTTGTCCACCAACTGACCAACACTAAGAAGATTGTGCTTCAATCCTTCAACATACAGTACGTTACCTGTTTTGCTCTTTCCATCGAAGGAAATAGTTCCCCTGCCTCTGACTCTGCCAGCAGAATTGTCACCAAATTTTACCATTCCTCCTTCATACCTTTCCAAATTCAAGAACTTATTCTTGTCACCAGTCATATGGTGAGAACATCCACTGTCAATAACCCAATCATCCTTTTCTTCCACCTGAGCAGCCAAAGCTTTTTCAACAACTTTGTGATTGACAGATTCAGAGAGTATTGAATCTTCTTCCTTGATGGCAATAAACACCCACTCATTTCCGGATTTGCTTCCTAGTTCTGATTCATCATCTGTTACTCCTTCACTGTTCCTGACTGGGGGTAATTTTCTCAATATCCTCAACACACAGCTCATCCAATCCTTCTTGTCGATGTAATATGAGTATGTTGACATCAATGACAACACTTGTTCACCTCATACTTGCAACATGTACACCATAGCAAAACGGGGTGGCAGAATGAAAGAACAGAACACAAATAGAATCAGCAAGAAGCATGCTGGAAGAGGAGTACGGTCAATATGTTTAGGGTTGAAGCAGTTAATACTATTATTTACATCATGAATAAAAGCCCGACTATTGCAATTTGAGATAGAAAACCACATGAAGCTTGGTATGGAAGAAAGCCTACATTGGCACACTTGAAAATATTTGGTTGTTTGGCATACAGTTACATAAGTGATGAGAAAAGACGGAAATTGGATGCAAAGAGTGATGCATGCATATTTATGAGTTACAATGCAGAAAGCAAAGCCTACAAGTTTTATTCCCCTTTATTTCATGATTTGCAATATTTGTTGAAGGAAGAAAGAAAAATACA
Organism: Cunninghamia lanceolata; assembly: GCA_027924645.1. Classification (NCBI taxonomy): domain Eukaryota; kingdom Viridiplantae; phylum Streptophyta; class Pinopsida; order Cupressales; family Cupressaceae; genus Cunninghamia; species Cunninghamia lanceolata. The sequence continues at coordinate 2,981,130 of BSBN01001026.1, read as the reverse complement.
CAATGAGCTAAGGAATTCTTTGGGATCAAGAAGAAAAAGCTGAAAATGCAAAATCTACATTAAGTTCAAGCAATGTTTTTACAAAGAGTAAGAAGGTAATGCAAACCCATCCCCCAAATCTAATGATCGATTAGAATTTTGAAATAAGGCTAACAAGAAGCCAAGTTTGAGGAAGCAATAAAGATGATGAATCGATCAATTATGCATTTTATTCAAATACTGAGGTGGAACCTACTAAGTTTGAAGAAGCAGTTGAAAAGAAAGAATGGATTATAGCAACGGAAGAAAAGATTGATGCTATTGAAAGAAACAATACTTGAGAGCTTGTAAAGCTACCAAAAGAGAAAGAAGTGATAGGAACTAAATGGGTTTACAAGATAAACTATAAAAGTGATGGAACAATTGAATGATACAAAGCTAGATTGGTTGCAAAAGCCTATGCTCAAAGGTCTGGTATAGACTATGAAGAGATCTATGCACCTGTTGCAAGACATGACACTATAAGAATGATGTTATTATTGGTAACACAAAAAAGGATGGAAAGTACACCAGCTAGATGTGAAAAGTGCATTTTTGAACGATTACATTGAAGAGGAAGTATTTGTGGATCAGCCACAAGGATTTGAAGAAAAAAGCAAAGAAGGATGCGTTTACAGGTTGACAAAAGCACTCTATGGTTTGAAACAAGCACCAAGAGCATGGTATTTAAGAATTGATACATGGTTCTTAGAAAATGGATATGTGAGAAGTAAGAATGAGCCTACACTATATTTCAAGAAGAAAGGTAATGAACATTTTATGTTTGTCTATATGTTGATGATCTAATCTATACATGAAGCTCAAATAGGATGAAGAAAAAATTCAATGATGCAATGATGAGAGAATTTGAAATGACTGATCTAGGATTGATGCAATATTTTCTTGGCATGGAGGTATGCCAATCTCATGGTAAGTTATTTATTTATCAAGTTAAAATGTGCAAAATATGTTGAAGAAGTTTAATATGCTAAATTATAAAGGAGCTGATGCACCAATTGCACATGGAGAAAATTTGATGGAAGACAATGGGTCCCCAAAGGTAGATGAAAGGAAATACAGAAGTATTGTTGGGAGCTTAATGTATTTGACAACTTCAAGGCTGGATATTATGTTTGCAATATCATTGGTTTCAAGGTATATGAGTGAACCCATAGAAAGACATTTACAAGCAACAAAGAGAATACTAAGGTATGTGAAAGGAACAAAGGATCATGGAATTCATTATATTCAATTGAGGATTCAAAGTTGTTTGGTTATTCAAATGTAGATTGGGCAGGAACATCAAACAATAGAAAGAGCACATCAAGAGACTGTTTTACGCTAGGAACTGGATTGGTTACATGGCGTTCAAAGAAGCAAAACATAGTGGCATTAGCAAGTACAAAAGCAAAATATCTTGCATTAACAGCAGCATGTACACAAGCAATTTGGTTAAGAAGAGTTCTGGAATATCTAGGAGAAGAATAAAGAAATCCTATGCTGGTATTTTGTGACAATGGTGGAGCAATACAATTAAGTAAAAATCCAATATTTCATGCAAAGACAAAACACATTGAACTAAAGCACCATTATGTAAGAGAGTTGGTACAAGAGAAGAAGGTTGAAGCTCAAATTTACAAGTTAGAAATATCATGACTAAAGGGCTAGGAAAGACAATATATTCAAGTTTGAAGACAAAGTTGCAAATACAAAGATTTGACATCAACGGAAAGAATGTAGGAAAAACTGAAGTCAAACAGCAAAATGCTAGTGAAGTTAGGATAAGTTAATGAAGTTGAACTACTAATGTTGAAGTTGAACTGTTGTTGATGAAGATATCTCAGTTGCTATTGAAGATGACAGACAATTGTTGTTGAAGATAACAATTAGTTGCTAATGAAGATGACAAACGGTTGTTGATGAAGATGGCAACAGTTGTTGTTGAAGACATTTTAATACATTCCATAGTTCGCTGGAATTTTGGGCACCACTAATAATAGCAGATTCTATTTTAGGTGTTACTTTTCCAACAATCTAAGACTAATTTTAGGAAACTAAATTTAGGGATTTATTTATTAATTAGATGTCAATAAGTTTTTTAGGAGATTTACAAACTATTTTTAGAGGGTATGATTGCTGATTTATTCACCCAGATTTTGGTTTTAGTTATAGTTTTAAATTCTCAGTTATAGAACTATGTGTAAGGCATCTTATTTTAGGATTATTTTAATTGTTTTTTGTCAATTATTTTTTAGGAGTTCTTAGAGAAGTATGCTTTTGGATTTAACTGTGTGTATTTCTTTGCTTCAACATTTCGGATCATTGAATACACACAGTTAAATCCAAAAGCATACTTCTCTAAGAACTTTGTGGACCGTGGAAAGCCCATGCCTACCATTTTTTAGGAGATCAAATTCTATATTAGATGCATTGTTTCAGTCTATTTGTTGTTAAAATTTCATTCACGATGTATAATCTCCTAATGCTGCATTAACATTGAATTAAACATACAGATCATTGAAATTTGAACTGCGGAAACCATGATTAATGACACATATTTTACACCTTTCAATCTGCTTCACATTCTTTCGAAAGCTTAAAAGACAACCTCTACAACTAGTCCTTCAATTGCATGGAAATATTGCACTGCTTTGAGTTAATAATTTTCTATCTTGCCTCTATCTTTATACTATTTAGCTAAAAATCTAATCTTCCAATAAAGTGATCTTATCTCTCAAAAAGAAAGCAAAAGAAAGCAACCTTATCTCACGCAGGAGATGACTTGAAAGATAAGTCTAAGTCATTAGTGCTTTCACACTTTATTAGACTTAATTAACTAAATAAAAGATTTCACTTTATAACTTAAGTGAATTACAAAATAGAAATAACTCGAACCATATGCATGTTCACACTTCACACTGAACCTGCGCAGATGTTCCAAACTACGCTAAAAAAATCAACGCTCCCTCTTAGCGAAGAAGGAATTATGCATCAGCTACCTACTAATCCATTGCTTGTTGGAGGCTGGAAGACTCAATGATAGTACTCATCAATACTATGTAGTTAGGAAACTTCTTCGAAGGCCTCCTCTCCCTGAATGTGCTCCTAGGAGCCTCAATATGCTCCTAAGCATCCCTCAATGTCTGTTCAAACCATCGAGGTCTCCTAACAGAAGAAGAAGGGGCTGAAGCTTCTCCCTCACCTAAAGGTTGTTGTCCTGAACTAGAAACAACTAGAATCTTTCGAGATTCAACCTTTGGAGCTTCCTACTCCTCATCCTCTACTACTGGAATGAATTCCTGAGATTTTTTGGATGCAAAGTCTTACTCGAACTTGATATCCCTACTGACTACAACTCCCTGAACTCTGAAATGTAGACCCTGTAGGCCTTTGAAGGCTCACTATACCCTACAAATAAACCCTTCCTACTAGAAGGTTCCAATTTTGTCCTCTTCTCTACAGGTATATGGATATACACTGGACAACCAAAGATGCAAAAATGACTCACCTCTGGCTTCACACCACTAAAAGCCTCCTCTAGTGTCTTGTCCTTCAAAATCTTGTGAGGACATCTGTTCTGGATGTAAACTGTTCTAAGACATGCTTCTACCCAAAGAAACATTGGCAAGTCCGGGTCATGAATCATGGCCTTAGTAGCCCCTATGATTGATTGATTATGCCGCTCTGCAACCCTATTTTGCTCTGGGTTGTACAGCACTGTCAACTCCCTCTTTATTCCTGCATCCTTGCAGAAACCTTCGAACTCCTTGGAGGTATACTCTCCCCCATTGTCTGATCTCAAGACCTTGTTCTTCTTTCCTGTCTGGTTCTCAACAAGAGCTTTGAACTCCTGAAACATGCTAAAGACCTCATTCTGAGTCTTCAAGAAATAGATCCACGTCTTGCAGAGAAGTCATCAATGAAGGAAACATAGTACATGCTTCCTACAACTGATCCCATTGACATCGATCCACATAAATCCGAATGCACTAAGTCTAAAATCCCTTTCGACCTATGCTCATTGCTTGGAAAGGCAGTCTTGACAAACTTGCCAAGCATGCATCCTCTACAAACTCCTTATTGTTCAATCCTGAACTTTGGAAGGCCTGTGACAATCTATCTTAGAATAGGCAATGTTGCATGATGTAGATACCCCATCCTCTTGTGCTATAGCTCACACAAATTGTCACTATTATGCACTAGAGTTGAAACTAGTTCACCCTGTAATCTATAAAGGTTGCCTTCTCTAACCCCTATAACCTGTGCTGAAATTGGGCTAGATCCCTTCGCCTGATAAAGACTTGTTGATCCTTAAACTCAACTGCAAAGCCATTATCCTCCATCACCGAAACTGAAAGCAAATTTTTCCTAAGACTAGGAACGAGCAAAACATCGTCAAACTCCAAAGAGTTACTTGACTGTAATCTAAAAGAAATTGTACCAACTCCTACTATTGGATACTTGGCATCATTACAACTTGAACTCCTAAGTAATGTTCTCTCAAGTTGGTAAAACATTGTCAGGTTGATGTCATATGTCTAGAGGGCCCACTATCCACATACTAGGCATCCTTTGACATTGTGCTTGGTGGAAAGACAAGAAACCATTGAAAAATCTTTCTCAAATTTGACAGCAAACTCGTTCATCTAAGTCTCTGCAGAGGCTGCAAATTCCTTCTACTGCTGCTTCCCTTGGTTTTTCTTACTGTCTGGACACTATGATGCATAATGACCAAACTTATGACAACTAAAGCACTTGATTTTACTCAAGTCCTTCTTCCCTGACTGTGAGGATGAAATCTCATCATTTCCCTTTCCCTTGTTCCCTTTTCCTTTATTTCCTTTTGTCTGTCCAAAGAGAGCTACATTCTTGTCACCACCCTTCTTGCTAGCTTTTGGCTCCATCTGAGTTTCCTCCTGGATAGAATCATCCCATAGTCTCTCAAAGGAAGGAAGCTTTTCCCTGGCACAAATGCCTTGAACAAAAGCATGCCATGAAGATGAGAACCCATTTAAGGCTAGATTCACTAACTCTGCATCTTCCACCTTTTTCCCCGACTACTGCAAGTTGGTCACGAAGCTAAGTGACCTTCATCAGGTAACTGGTAACAATGTCTAAATTGGACATCTCAATGGATCTGAGTATGTTTCTCAATATCATTTTCTTGTTAATGTTCTCACTCTGGAAAAGACTAACCAGAGAGTCAAACATCTCCTTAACTGTTTTCTTCTCTGACAAGTGCGGAATTAAATGATCCTTCACCACATCCAGGATCATCCACTTGGCTTTAATTTTTTTTTGTGAATCGCCAAATCTTGCGGATCTATGGGTGGAGCCACCTAAGCCTTTATAATGTCCCAGAGATCATTTTCCTCCAGAAGCAGTGTCACCTTGACTTTCCAAGGCAGGAAATTTATTGTGCCATCCAACCTATCTTCAAAGCGAAGACTAGGCAACACCATTAAAAATATTTTCCCGAAAACCAAACTCACTGAAATCTAGAAATAATATGAACTGCTCAAATTTTGAATTTTTCTTTTCTTTTCTCAAACCCCTCAATTATGAAAACCCTAGCTCCTTCAAAAAACTTTTTGAAACCCTAAGTGCATATTTCAATTGTGCCCTAGTTGTTGCTTATTGTCCTAGCAAACCCTAGGCACTGCCCTTTCCAAAAAATTGGTACTCAACCCTAACTGTCGCTTTTGCAATGCTGGTTAAAGAAACCTTCCTACAAAAAAAAATCAAGTCACAGGTTTCATATGCCCTAGCCACAACTCACAAACCCTTGGTCGCGGGTTTGCTTCTCTACAACCAAAATGGCGTCACAACCTCTACAAAAACCCTTCTGCCGTGGGTTTTAAACCTTCAAAAAAAAAAAATAACGGACGCGGATTTTATCCTCCTCCTAGCCACATTTTTGACAACTGATCAGGGGCGATTTCTGAAAGAATGAAGGTGCGGATTCACTCAAGAATCCTGCAAAATTATTCCTCAAACCACACAATTTTTTCCCTTTCACATGAAAATAACATGTTGCTATTTTCCTTCAAGAAAACTTGTCGATTCCGTACGGCTTCTTACACAATCCTAGTCAAGGCTCTGATCCCATGTCAAAATTTCAATCACTATGTATAATCTCCTAATGCTCCAATAACATTGAATTAAACATACAAATCATTGAAATTTGAACTGCAAAAACGATGAACAAAGGCATATTTTGCACCTATCAATCTACTTCACATTCCTTCGAAAGCTTAAAAGGCAACCTCTACAACTAGTCCTTCAGTTGCACAGAAATATTACACTACTCTAAGTTAATAATTTTCTATCTTGCCTCTTTATACTATTCAGCCAAAAATCTAATCTTCCAATAAAGTGATCTTATCTCTAAAAAAGAAAGCAAAAGAAAGTAATCTTATCTCATGCAGAAGATGACTTGGAAGATAAGCCTAAGTCATTAGTGCTTTCGCGCTTTATTAGACTTAATTAACTAAATAAAAGATTTCACTTTATAACTTAAGTGAATTACAAAATAAAAATAACTCGAACTATCTGCAAGTTCACACTGAACCTGTGTAGAAGTTCTGAACTGAGCTAAAAAACTCAACATTTGTAAGAAGTTTTTGAAGAAGTTTTGTAAAAGATTCAGAGAAAAATTTAGATTGCAATTCAAACTCAAGGATGTCGAAGATTTCAGAATAAATAAAAGTGTTTTTTGTGTTAATTTCTCAGCAGCCTATTGTGACCAAATCACACATCGCCCCATTGCAAATGGGGACCCCCTTTTTTTGAAATTCTAGTGCTTTGCTAAGTCCAGGATGATGTCCTTTGCATGAGGAAGTCATTGATATATCGTTTACCTTGTCTTGTAGGATCATCAATAATGCTAAGGAGTTATCCAAGGAATCACCTTCAAGCGAGGAGTAAGGAGCATCATGCTAGCCGCCTTTGAAGATCATCAAGTTGCATCATTGAAGGAAGGGGTGTTGGTGAAGCCAAGAAGTCATCAAGGACAAGTATCTGGGTAATCTTCAAGTTGCAGAGGAAACACCTTTCCAAAAGATCACATCAAGTTCAAGTATACTTCATCAATGGCATCATGTTCGAAGACTTTCATCCATCCAAGCTTCATGTCAAGTTCTACAAGCTTTAAGTCAAATTCTTACAATCTTCAAAGTCTCCTTGAGAGGTCGTCTATTTCACATCCAAAGAAGGTGTTATTATCTACACTCCAAAGGGTAATTCAAAGGTCATCATGAAGGATTACTTCATCAAGTCTTCTACATCAAGCAAAGATATTCATCCATCATACTTCAAGCTCCATTCAACCTTCAAGTCCAAGAGATTCTCCTACTCTTCATGAATGAAGATTATCATACATTCTACTTCAAGTCATCATATCTCTACTACTCCACTCTTTAAGAAGAAACATCAAAGAAGATCATCATATTAACTTACCTACAAGAAGAAGAAAGAATCATCAAATTATTCAAGTGAAGCAACAAGTATCATACATTCAGTCAACAAGAAAAATGAACAAGGCAAGATCTACAAGATGTATTCCCAAACATACAAGTTCAAGCAATCACATTGAATACATCACACAAAGATGATACAATTTTCAAAGTATGCTAAGTTGGCACTTATGTGGCGAGTACACATCATTTTAAATGCATTAAATGTATCATTTAATAAAAAGTCAAAGGGATTCCTATGTGGAAGATATTTTAAATGATTTCGCTTTACCTTATCACATTGGAAAACGTGCCTTCATTGCCTCCCTCTTTTATGCTAAAAATAGCAATTTGTTGTAACTACCTGTGAGGTGGCATGATCTAAACCCTTGGCTATTGAATTAATCTTAGCCATTCATTGTATTCTGGGCACTATATAAAGGCCTTGTTGCCTCATTTGTAAGATATAGAAATTAGATTTTAGATTTTAGGAGTAGAATAGGAGAGACTCTCAAAATTTTCTGAGAGGACTTGGAATTGTTGTAAATATTTCTCAAGAGTAATGCAAAACATTGGAAGTTTATTTGGTGTTAAGTGTTATCTTGTGGAGTAACTTGGTTTCCTGTACTTCAATGGAATGGAGAGATGTTTCAAGTAGATTACAAATAGATTAGAGCTCATTGTTGTAATATATGTTGTATTGAATATTTGATCAACTCCTAGCTCATGCTTTTAACATTCATCGCTGGTGAATTTTTGTGTAAAGCTAGTCTGAGCCATATTTGTATAAGTTCGATTGTGAATGCTTGTTTGAGCTACGCCGTCTTATGGGTGCTCATATGAACCTTCATGATTTGAAAACCATTCGTGAAACCTTAGGAGATTGCACCAACTTCATGTAGTTGTAGGCACCCTTGGCGAAGTGAAGTTAGGTTTATCAAGGAGTTTCTCTGTTTAATGCATCATCATTGCTTCATTGACCTTAGATTAGTTTCCTAAACCCTTGCCCTTTTACTTTTCTTTATCATTGAGACTCTGTATATATGTCATCCACACCGAAGGAGGAACAAGCTAATGAAAGGAGAAGAATCTGTGTAAGTCCCTTTGTGTTTAACAACAAAATCATACTTAGTCACTGAGCTATCTCTTACAAAATCATAAGAAAGGAACCTTGGAGTCATCTTGTTTGATTACATAGTTCAGCATTCGAGAGGCTTTGCTCAAGAGGGAGTCAGATACTTAGTATTTCACTCTAATTGTTGACTTGTCGAAAAACAAACATCAACACAGCCCTTGTCCCATATGAAATTTACTAACATGATCAACTCCCAAAAATCATCGTCTGACATGGATTCTCAGATTTCAGCAAATAATATCAACTCAACAAGGGATATGGATGACTGGAAACAAAAAAGACTAGTCAGGCATATCCACAGAACTCTGAACTCCTCTGATCACTTTAAGGTTAATTACATCCCAAGAGAGCAAAACAGTATGCCTGACCCGCTTGCTAAACACACCTCTTCCTTAACGCAGGGTAACAAAATCAGGGACAATATGGCCTTTGATCCCTTGTACAGCTTCGAAGAGGCATTGACCTGATCACTGATGATGAGGATGTTACTGTATAAGGGTGATAAAACCCATGCTAAGGGGGGACCCCAAGAGCTTCTTTTTTCCCTAAGCAAGGGGCTATCATGGGAGGAGGCATAAAACATAAAAAGAAAGTATAGGGTGGTGTCACTCATGTCTAATTTAGCACCCCTCATGCAATCTTTTGTTGGCAATCACACTAAATTCCCAAACATTGAGACCATCATTATGCAGCAAGCTTGCAATTAATAAATGTCATGTGATTTGTCAGTTTTTGAAATCGTTCTTTGGCTTTTTTGTTTTCATTTTTCCTATACTTACTCTTGCTTGGCCCTTTTGGCTCTGTAAATGCTGGTGTGCTAAAATTACATTGCTTCTCTGCTTTAGCAGAGGAGCTTTAAGAAGGTGGAGGTTCAGTGTTTGGCCTGAGAGTTCAATGTGGGTGTGGACAATTGACAATGGTAGGCCAGTGGTGTTACTCCCCTGGCTAGTACTTGGGAAGATTTTCTCTTAGCCTTCCACAGACCTTTTTTGCTGGAATCAGGTTGGTGAATTTTCCCCTCACTGGATTTGTGATTTCTCTTGTTGCTATTACTTTGGGGTGGTTTCTCCTGGGGTTATTTTGCTTTCTTCTCTCCTGCCTTAAGTGGTTTTGTCTGCATTGCACCATGTCCAGCAAAAACTCTGATATAAGGCTGCCTGAATTCCCCTGACCCATTCTACTAAATAATCCTGCTTAGATAGGGTGAAATTGTGTGGATTGGTCTGCAAACCTTCCTCTACTTCCTTCAGACAGCACCTTTCTTAAGCAGGTGGAAAATTTGGTCTGCTCCTCCCAAGCTGGCAACCCTATCAATGACAACTTTGGTTGTGCCCTTCCCCTTTCCTCCTGATCTAATGCCAAACCAGGTTAAATTCATATAGCTTTTAACAATGCTATTGTGGTCAATGAATTCAATACCATTCAGATAAGGGTTAAGAGATACTTTGCTCACTGTCAAAGATACCTGTCATGAGGAATTCAAACCCCCTGTCCGGTGAGGTGTCATGAACTAAAGCTCATGTATCTCCATCCCCTATTCATGTGTTTGACCCAAACATTTCCATAGATCCTGGGCATAGCCTCAAGCAACCTATGAATGAAGAGGCCATTGCAGTTTGCACCACAAGAGCTTTGACAGAATCCAGAAGGAACTCTAGGACATGAAACACATTGCTGCTGTATAGCAGAAACAAATTAACAATTAAGAACCCGTCTGTTCATGACCCTTGTGTAGGGACCTTGCTTAGTTGTCATGACTTTAAAACTGTCTCTGAGATTACGGCCATGAAGTATCTCAAAGCTTCTCAGCAGGAAATATTAATAATCTTATTGCTCTGCATAACTAAGATGTGAGGGAGGACAGGGAAGCATGAAAAATATTTCACGCTCCACGTAAATTTGTTCAAGACTAAGATTTGCATGGAATAAAAGATTGTCTTTCTATCTCAGTGGCACTGTTCTCTCATTGCTTCTGTGATATGCTGAGCAAGGATGGACATGCTGGGCAGACAATTTCCCTCAACATCTTTTCTCCAGCCCTTTGATAGAGAAGTTGGTTAACGAGTTAGGCCTTTCGTTAGCTTCTGAACCAGGCTGCCATCCTACTGGTATAATTCAAAATACTGGTGAGAAGAGGATTGCCCCAGCAGTCCGTCAGAGGGTTTGTTTTTAATTCTTGGTCATTCTCTTACAATTTGGATTTTGTTTAGTAGGGGTATGCCCCTGATGACTATTGTTGTAATACTGTTTTTACTGTTATCCTCCCGCTGACTGAGAACTTGAAACTACCACTCCTTGAGATGTCTTTGATATTTTTAAAAGTTTTATAGTTAATTGCACTGTTACTTTAAGAAAGGTCAGTAATACTGTTATGGGTTGGAGTAGGATAGGTAGAGTCCCATTGTGGGCTACCTGTTATTTTTAGATTATTAAACTTAGATATGCTACTGTTAGTTGGAAAACTGATTAGTTTATGTAATTTCATTTGGCTTTATAATATATTTCTTATTGCTTGTTCTAGAAAAAAAATTAGCCGAGAGGCCCGAGACAGAAAAAAAATACCAGAAAAGATTCAAAGCTCGGTATCATATTGTTTCTGCAAGAAAGAAGATAGCATACATTTTAAAGAGGAATAAAACCCAACAAAAGGCACAAATCATATATTAAAGTCAGTTTGTCAAGCTACTACCTCAAACCCACTCAAAACTTGTCTCACAAGCATATTTAATATTGACAAGAATGCTAACTCAGATGGTCGATTGTGAAGACCTTCTGTAACACATGATGTCATTGAGCCAATTTCAAAAGCATAATGTGGTAAGTTGGTTTTTAATTTTCCTAACACCCGTGGAATTGTTTACAAACTTCAAGCTTGATTACAAAAAGGATCTCTGTTGTCACATTCTAGTTCAGGATTTCAAAGAAGAAAGCACACACTTACAGTTATCCTCTTAATGGAAGTTGGAAGGCATGACAAATTCTAATTCAGGGCAGCCACCAACTAGCTTATATCTATTAAAAATTCTGTGCTTGAACCCCTGCTAGCAGCGAAGTTCAAATTAAAATCATATTATTGCAAACTTAATTACAGATATCCAAAATGCCTCCACAAATTGATGGCATCTAATATGGCTTGCAATCTAAGGGCTACTTGGCACAGCCAGTAAACCAAAATGAAGTAAATTTTGAAGAATATAGGAAAGATTTTAATCTGAGAAAATAGATATTGCTTTGGAAAGTTCCAAATAATATTAACACATTTCAAACGGGAATTCGCTACTAAAAGTTGATTGTCATTAAACTTATTAGAAATCTTCAGTATAACACTGTCAAAAGTCTCCAAAAGTGATCCGAATTTCATTTTTATTTCAACTTAATGTGCAAAATGGCCTTAAGTCGGTCTTCTAGCATAAAGAACCACAGAAACTTCCTGGAGTCATCCAAAGAAGACCATAGTAATTAAAAGATTCCTAATGTGAAATAAACCCATTTGATATAAAGGGTGTGTGGCAAATAAAACGATCATATGAGACTGGAATTAATGATACTGATAGGTAAACGCCATATTATAAGCACAACACCCAATTCTTGTCTTCTTTCATTATCAATTGGATTGTCATTGCCAGATCAGATAATATTTTGCTAATGGAAAGATTTCCTGTAGTGGTTATGTTATACAGTAGACTCAAATAAGGATGCAAGTAAAAGAGTGATTTGGGTGCCTATTATTTATTCTAATTTTAATTCCAAAGCGGGAGTAAATTGCAAGCTTATTGATTACTTCTCACGGCCTGTGAAACTAAGATCTAGATTTTCATTTAATTCCCCTCAAGTTCTTAAAGAAAGGTGAAACAGGACAACATTGCTCGGATTTTGTGATTCTTCTTTTTTATACAATATTTACATCAATTAGGCATTAAGTAAACTCTAAGGGGCAAAAAACCAAATACACTAAATTATTTTGGAAGAAAAATATGTTGCCCTAATAAATAATTATGAAAAGATGATTCTGGAAGATCCAGAGAAAATTTTCAAATTAGATCATGACAAGGATGTGGATAAACCAAGTCCTGTTATCTATATAAGAGTAGGAAACAGATCATAATTCTTATTGCAACCCAAAAAAACGGGTAAACTGTCAAATAAATTCACAAGAAAAGCCAATTTAAGAAAAATGTTAAAAGATTACTGGGAGGAAAGCTAAAACAAAAATCTTACCGTTCGAGAAGGATATTGCCTTCTGCATTAGAAAAGAGTACCGCCAGCAACATTTTGTGTTTTTCTTTTGCACCGAATGCATTTGACGCAAGTGTTATTTAAAAGCTCGGGAATAAGGATTTGACAAACATTCGTAACAGTACTTCATTGCTTAAATGCTCTTAAAACCATTAAATTTTAATTGCAAGCATCTACTAAGGTAGTTTAATTAACTAATTAGTTTTTTTTAATTTCTTTTGTTCACCTCTTAGTGAAATTTGTTTCTTCATGCTATTTCCCAATTAGCCTAGTTTTATGTCTATTTGGCTGGAATTTCTCAAAATGTAATGACATATTGACAAGTGGCATCTTGTGTTAGGTTTAGCTCATAGCCTAATCCCTATTCATACCCACTTTATTACTATTTACATTTATCTCATCATTATTTATTTGTCATGTTTATTCTCATTGCATGTATCTTCATACATTCACTCCATTCTTTGAAATTACCATTTTATCTTTGAGGTTCATTTCCACATAGCACGAGATTGGCCTAGTTCAATATTGAGGTATGCAAGAATAAACCCAAAATTTAAATGATTGAATTCATATTCAAATTTTTTCACCCCTTTGTAACTATATGTTATAAGCCCAATTGGTACACATCTGTGCGACTTGTTGCTATGTTTTAGTATTTAAAGACATTCAATGTGCAATAATTCATAAGGTGGAAAAAAAGAAAATCGTTAGCAAACACTCTACATGACAAATGATCACATCTACACTAGGTCATCTACATGCTGGTGAATGATGTCTTTGATATCACTCATCATTGTTAATCTAGCTCGCCAAGGGGGGTGACCTAGGAAATCATGATCGGCTATAAAGTCAATAATCTCCTCAACAGTGTCCCTAGACACCACCTTAACAATTCAATTTCAAGTAAGCAAAGGTGAGCAAATTTTTTGAAGCACTTTCTAACAAATCAAACCCACATGTCATAGATCAATTACATGCATCAAATCAAATCCACACATATTGGGATCAACCCCATAGCACTTGGATTTGAACCATAGAGATTTCTAAGTAATTTCATATTTTGAGACAATTAACATATACCAAGGGCATAAATTTTTGGATAGTGGTGAATCAACTCATGATATCAACATTATTTTCACATCATTGGTTCTAGAGCTAATACTTCAATCCTCCTCATTTATTTTATGAATATTTATTCTAATTTATCAACTCAGTTATTTAATGTAGGTTAATTGTGTGCTTCCTAATTGCATTTATTTTAATTAGCCTAGATAACTTATGTAAAGCAATTTTGTTTCTTTACATAATTTGGTGAACCTGACATGACCTACGCTCCCTAGGGTTTTACCTTCTAAATTAGGGTTTTTAGATTTGGATTTTTTATTACTTTATAATATTTTCATATTTGCTTAGGGTTTGATTTGAAAGGAAGCTAGTAGCGAAAACATGTAATGACCCAAACATAAATTTTATGTAAATATGTCCAAATCTAAAATACTTAATTGGCTTTTAATTTCTAAGTATAAAATATGCTAAAATCTAAAATACCCACAACAATTAAAATTAAAACTGCACTCAAATCCACTTGAAAACTAGACAGACACTGTTATACTCAAACAATTGATTTTTTTCTGAAATTTGAAATGAAACTCTCATGTAACCTACAAAAAAACATTTACAACAATTTTTTATCACTTTTTTATCATCAAGATCCCATGAGGGTGAGGTGACAGCATACAGTGAGAATACTCAATTTAACTATGTAGATATACACACAACTACACCAAATTGATGAATAATATTAGTAAATATCGAACTAGAAATTCACCAAAATGTTGGAGTTGTTCTATTATGATAAATATACAAAAAATTGTTGATACACAGTAAGATTTATAGAAGCATTGATAAAATTGAGAAATTACAAACTAAATATATAAACTAGTTATTTCTTGCTTCACTATATTATCACAATCTTCACAACTTGGATCCTTTTAGCACAAATGCAATCTTTAGATAAAATTGCCTCAAGAAACCAAAGGAGTTTCATCCTCAAATGGATATATGAACACAAGGCTCAAACTATTTTGATAGAGTTTTGATATGATAGACAAAGATGCCAAAAATGAAGAAATTGCCTCCAATTTATATAGATTTGAGGGCCCAACAATTCCAACGTACCTCTCCACTAAATAAATAATAAAATAATATTACATTCAATAATTTCTCTCCAAATATTCCCACCAAAAGATTTGTCATAACCAACTTCTTAATTCCCAGTTATTTTAGGTAAACAAGATGCTCCTCTTACACCCACTTATAGCTATGATAAAAACTTGTTATAAATAATTTTGAGATGCTCCTCCAACATGCAAAATAATAATATTTTATTTATTCAAGTTTTCCCAAAATAAGCTTTTTGTAACTCTCCCGTTGATTGTCAACTGTAACTCCCCAATTATGAATTGTTATAGAATCTATCATAAATAAAGATATCAAATGATTTGGGAGTTACATATGCTCCATTTATGAATTCTCATGCCCCATTTAAGGAATTAAGCAATAATTTAATATTTAGTTGGCCCATATTCCAAATATGCAAAAATATAATTAATAATGGAGGCTAAAAATTAATAATTATTTCCCTAGCATTTTCCATTAGCTCATGGGAAATATTGAAATGGACTTTTGGTTCACAAATATAAATTAATTGAAAAGGGGACATTACAAGTCTATCCTTCCCAAAATTGTTTGTCCTCAAGCAATACAAATTCAAATGTTCCAGGATTCCTAATTTTCCCAAATGGCATCCTCTGTAGGTAGGTTCCTCCAATGGACCAAACATTCTTTGATGGCCCTATGTCTTGACTTCTTCACCCTTGTATCAATGATGGCATCTAGTCCCCGTGTGATTGGCACTCTACTATTTGTGAACATCAAATCCATGAAAGTTAATGCATCATAAACATAAAATGCCATATGTGGAGGCATACCAATGGGCATATGATGAGTGGTATTGTACTAACAATCTCCAAGGTGCAACCATTTGATCCATGCTAATTTTTTATCTGAAACATATTCCCCCAAGTATCCTTCAACCACTTATTCACCTTTTCTATTTGTTTAATTGTTTGTAGGTGATATCTTATACTAGGAGTGAGTTTTACGACTATCCAATGAAATCATTCCTACCAAAAGGAGCTAACAAATCTATCATCTCTATCATTGACAATATTTTTAAGCAACCCGTGTAGCCTAAACACCTCTTTAAAAAACAATTATGCCACATGATGTGTTTTGAATTCAAAATAAATGGTAGAGAAGTATGCTTATGCATTTAGCCTATCCACAAAAACATAAATGTAAATTTTACCATGTACCTTGGGAAGACTAGTGATGAATTCCATGAACACACTTTCCCAATATTAATGAGGAATAAGCAATGACTACAACAAACTTACAAGAAAGACATGATCTACTTCATTCTGTTTGCAGGTGATGTATTTGAGATCATCATCCTCAAAGCTCCTCGATGAGAATCTCTCTCTTATATGTCTACAAATCTTGTAGGATCTAGAGTGTCTCACCATGGGCATATCATGGAAAGCTTTCAAAATCTGTTGTTTCATCTTAGAATCAAGCACTGGAAAGATTCTCTCCTTATACAAAATGAGACCATCTACTAGCACACACTTGTCATCCTTCACATTTCCATCCAATATATTAGCAACAAATGTATTATCGGCACATTCTACAATGATAGAAATCTTCCAGTCACCATAAATGTCATAAATAGATCAAAGAGTGGGCATTCCAGAAAAGACATCAACAACTACATTATTTTTTCCCTTCATATATTCTATATCAAAATCATAAGCTTGGAGTTTCCTTACCCATTTTTGTTACAAATATTCCAAGTTATGATGACCTGAGAAGAACTTCAATCCATTGTAATATATCTCAACAACACATCTACCACACACCAGATGTTTTCTAAACTTTGCCAAAACATGCATGGTGGGAAGCATCTTTTTGTCATATATAGAGAAACCCTTTTCTAGATCTTTCAACTTTCTACTCTCAATTTCTATGGGATGGATGCCTCTTTTGCATTGTAATCAATCTAACTCTCTTTCCTAAAGCATCACATCCTGTAGCAAATGGTTGTGAGAAAGCTGAAATAGTAAGAACATAACATGAGTTGATTACCTTATCAAGATTATCAAATACTTCTTGTGGTGTATCCTTTTGCATGTCTTGAGCACTAATGACATGGTTTAAGTATAAAAGATCTATGGAATCAATTTTACATGTAGATTCTTTTATAAATAGAGCTCATTTCTTTAGAATTATAAGGATCAATTCTAAGTGCCTCTATCTTTTTCTACACATCAAAATTTATCAAAACAAATTGTCTCAACTGACTACTAGGTACCCAATTCATCATGGATTAGAAAATGTTTGGTGCATTAGTCAAGTTACATAGCATGACCAAGAACTCAAAGTGTACAAAATGGCATTTGAAAAATATCTCGTACACATCTTCCTCATGGACATAGATCCAATGGTATCTTGATCTCAAATCAATTTGTGAGGAATAGATTGCTCTGTGCAACTCATCAACAAGCTCATCAATCTTAGGAAATGGATAGTTGAATTTCTTCTGATCCATGCTCTATAGTCAATGCACACCCTCATGGTGTCATCTTCTTCCTCATCAAGGACCATAGATGAAACAAATGTGCTAGAACTTATGTGTCCCATTTTAAGCAACTTTTTAAGAGTTGTCTCCTTTCTATATTTCCTTGAGTGGTGGTAAGGAGTGCTCATGACATGCTTAGAGCCTAGTTCCAACTATATGACATGTTAGAACCCTTTATATGGTAGCAATCCTGGAAGCATATTATTGAATGCCACACTATGTTGATTTATAAAAAATTGAATATCAAAATGGTGATTATATTGCTTACCAGAAAATGAGATAGTATTTGTTTCCTCCATCACAAAGCATCTTGCTACCCAAGTAACTTGTTCCTTGTGAGAAGTTCTCTTCATTCTTTTAGCAATAATTATTTGAGGTGCTCTAATTAAAATTCTTCCGAGTGTCACATACTTTCCTTCAGATTTGAACTTGAGTTCCATGGATTGGTGATTATGTGAAATCTCACCAAAGGAATGTAACCCTTGCATACCCATAACCATGTCAGTTTTAACAACATAAAATTTATCACATACCTTATTCCAATCCATGTCTAAATCAAGTTGCTGGCTTATCTAGGTGCATAGGATGGTAAATCTATCAACAACAATGATATTAACCCCATTAAAAACTTTAACCTTGGTGTGTCCCACAACGTCTCCTTTTTAGATTTCTCTGGTTATAATACTAGGATCCCAAATCTCTTGCATGAGCAATCTTGGATTTGAGAGAAAGGATCCTTGTGCCATCTTATACCATTTTTACCCTTCATCTTTCCATCACTATTAGAATGATTCCCATGATGATAATCATTATTTAATGATACAAAACCAAATTGATGCAATAATTCTTTTCTAATATTATCATCTTTATCTATTGAGTTGTAATTAAAGAAGCAGTCAAAATATTTACATCCTTTCATTGATTTGGGAATTTTTGAGACATTGGAAATAACATCTCATTATCAAAATGAAAAAAAATAACAAAACAAGATTCAACTGAATCATCCTTCACAGATTCATGCCCACCAACATAGTTAACTTGTAAACTATTTTTTGAAAGGAAGCTAGGTGTGCGAAAATCGCTTCCTACACTAATCTAATGAGGGGAGGAGAGTGCAAATTCAATTTTATCTTTACAATTACAACTATGTTAACCCATTAACAGAGATATTGCAGCAAACACATACACAAGAATGTAAGACAGAAGAAGAGAAACACAAGATATACGTGGGGAAAACCCTTACGGGTGAAAAACCCCACACTCCAAAACACAGGTCTCAAATGTATTCCATAAACAAAGAAGGTTACAATACAATCACAGAGCCAATGCTCTTGCAGGAGTCTTCGACACTTGTATCTGGAGATGTTCCAGCAGCATAACAGTACTTGTCAAACCTATAGTACTTTTCCTCTCCAAAGCACCTGTTTATAAAGAGAATACAAGGCAAAAATGGCTCCACATTGAGATGGGAGTCCAACATGGCCTCATGGCCCAAAACCCATACCTATGGACACTTGTCCAACACTGTAGGATGCTCCTAACACTTGTCAAGTCACCCCATCCCAAGGAGATCACCTATTTCCAAAATGGGCTATGATAGATGCTCTTACGACTCTTACGACCGTCATAGAATCTGTCATAGCTGTCATAACTTATAGTTGTAAGAGAATATGTCATACACAAGCTATAATTAGCATATTCTCTTACAACATGTCATAGTCCACCTTGGAGCACCCAAAGATGCCTTTTTCAAAGATGCTTCTCGACACATGTCTTCACCTGTCATAGGATCTTCTATTTCTGACTCTTACATGTCATAACTTTGTCATATGAATCTGTCATGACCGTTTTGGTCAGTATTCCCTTACACACATTCCAAGATGCCGACACATGGCAAAATATTCCTAACACTAAGTGGGATGCCTATCTCCTCATGTGAGGACAAATTTACATGTGGTCATATGCCATGTAGGATAACACATCACCATGCCAACTCCCACAATATGACAACATAGGATTTGCATCCAAATTATACAATAGGCAGTAAATGAATAAATACAATGAATAATACAAGGATTACCAAGGTTGAGACACCTTAATTCCCAACATTCTCCCACTTGTCGAACACCTTGTAAGAGCCAATAGAATTAACAGAATTTAATTGCTATAGGCCGAGAGGCCCATAGACTCCGAACACCATCTGAACTTCTTTGTGCTCACTGGCTTCGTCAATGCATCTGCAACATTCTTCAAAGCATCTACCTTCTCCAAATTTACCTTCTCATCCTCTACCATGTCTCGCATGAAGTGAAACTGTACATCAATATGCTTTGTTCTGGCATGGAAAGTTGGATTCTTCACAAGGCAAATCGCACTCTAATTGTCACAACAAATCGTAATCTGTCTTGCATCAACACCAATATCTGAACACAATCTCTTAATCCAAATGGGTTCCTTGCAAGCATGAGTTGCTTCCATGTACTCATCTTCTGCCGTGGCCAAAGCAACCATAGGTTGTCACTTACTCATCCAACTAATTGCACCACCAAACATAGTGAACACATAGGCACTAGTGGATCTCCTGCTGTCAATGTCACCTGCCCAATCAGAATCCACAAATCCACGAATACAAACTGAATGCGAAGGTCCTGTAACATTACCATGATAGCATATGGAATACTCCGAAGTACCCCTCAAATATCTGAACACTGGCTTAACTGCATCCCAATGTACTCATCCAAGATTAGCCATAAATCGACTAAGGACTCCCACTGCTTGGGCAATGTCTGGTCTTGTGCAGACCATAGCATACATCAAACTACCAACAACACTAGCATAAGGTACTTTGCTCGTGTCCTCCACCTCATTAGGAGATTTTGGACAATCATTAACAGGCAACTTTGTCCCCAATGAAATAGGAACACACAACGGTCTACAATCTATCATGTTGAACCTGTCCAACACGGTCTTCACATACTTACTCTGGCTTAACCAAAGTTTCATGTTAGCTCTGTCTCTTCTGATTTCCATTCTCATAATGTACCTGGCTGCCCCGAGATTTTTTATCTCAAACTGTGCTGACAACTGAGACTTCAAATCAGAAATCATATTCTTACCATTCCCAATCAACAGCATATAGTCAACATATAATGCAATAATGAGAATGAGATCATTTTCAAATTTGTAATACACATAATGATCTGATTTCGATCTTAGATATCTAAATGACAACACAAAGGCATCAAATTTCAAGTACCACATCCTAGGAGGCTGCTTCAAACCATACAAAGACTTCTTTAACTTGCAAACCAAATTTTCTTTACCTTTCTCTATGTAGTGCTATGGTTGTGACATGTAAATCTCTTCCTCCAAATCACCATGAAGGAAAGTTGTCTTCACATCCATTTGTTCTACCTCTAAGTCATAAGCAGCTATAAGAGATAACATAAATCGAATGGATGTCAGCTTTGCAATGGGAGAGAAAATTTTATCATAATTAATTCCCTCCACTTGCGAATACCCCTTCGCAACCAATCTAGCCTTGTACTTTTCAACACTGCCACCTGCACTGAATTTCTTCTTGAACACCCATTTGCATCCAACGAGTTTCCATCCTTCAGGCAAAGGCACCAAGTCCCATGTTTTATTCTTCTCCAAAGAAGCCATCTCATCTTCCATGGCCTCCTTCCAGGAACCTGCATCTTTCATGTCCATAGCCTCTTTCACTGTTCTAGGCTCATTAGTGTAAGTAAAGCAAAAGCACAACTAGAATCAAGTAATGAATAACCAAACCTATCAGGTTGCTTTCTCATTCGTGTAGACCTCCTCAATGGCTGAGGTTGAGGTTCTGCTTCTTCTTTTGAGCTTTCAGAGCTGCTAGAGCTCTCCTCATCATCAGGTCTCACAAGGTCTGTCGATTCAGTTTTCTCAGGGATAGAAGGAAACTAAACTGCATCTTCTTTCTTTTCTGTCTATTCTGGCTATAGAACAATGGAAGAAGGTGTTAGCTCCCTGAAGATAACACTTCTGCTATACAACATTTTTTTAGCCATAGGATCCGAAAGCTTGTATCCTTTCACACCGACACCATAGCCAATGAAAATACATTTAACAGCCTTGTTCTCCAATTTAGACAGTTTCTCCCTAGGCACATGTGCATATGCCTCACAACCAAAAGCACGAAGATGCCTAACTGAAGGCTTCTTACCAGACCACACCTCAATAGTTGTCTTGCCAACAAAAGCTGATGTAGGAGATTTGTTTACCAGATAGCAAGCAGTGGCTACAACTTCAACCCAAAACTTTTGTTCGAGGCTTGCTCCACTAAGCATACTCCTAGCCTTCTCCATCAGTGTCCTATTCATCCTCTTTGTAACTCCATTTTGTTGCGGGGTGTATGGATTTGTCTTATGTCTTTCAATCCCTTGCTCTTTACAGAACTTATCGAACATTGTCGAACAAAACTCACCACCGTTGTCAGTTCTCAAACACTTAATCTTTTTACTAGTCTAGTTTTTAGCAAAGACTTTAAAACTCTTTAAACTGACTAAAGACTTCAATCTTGCTTCTGATAAAATAAACCCATGTCCTACTATAATCATCTATGAAAGATACAAAATATACAGATTTGGAAATCGAAAGAACATTAACTAGACCAAACACATCAGAATGAATAAGATCCAACACACTAGAAGACTTGTGAGAACTAGAGTAAAACTAAACATGGTTTTGTTTTCCATATACACAATGTTCGCAAAAGTCAAACTCGAGATTGCAATCATTTAACCCTCAACGAGGTTTTTATTTTTCAGGGTTCTAAGACCCTTCTCACCAATGTGGCCATATCTCAAATGCCATAACATAGTCTTTTCAGCAGGAAGCTTAGCTTCCATAGCATGTGCACTACCATTAGAACTAGTTACAACAAATTTATTCACTGCTCGTTCGGATGGTGGGGATGAAGTGACTGCAGCTCTTTTCTTTGAGTCAGAAGAACTATTGCACTATGAAGTGCATGCCTCCAGCTGAAACAGAGTACTTCTCTGAGTACCCTTCGCAAGCACCATAGATCCTCTAGTCATCTTGCATCCATCCTTCGAAAAGACAACTTGCACACCTACATCATTCAACATACTTACAGAAAGTAGGTTCCATGCTAGGCCTGGGATGTGCATAACCCCAACAATCCCCTTCACTCGTCCATTAGGGAATCAAATTGAGACTCTTCCACGACCAACAATCTTTAGATGAGAGTCGTCACCTAGGTACACTCTTCCACCATCGAACTCTTCATACTTCGTGAACCAGCTTCGATGCGAGGTCATGTGGAATGATGCATCAGAATCAATCAACCACACATCATCAGATGCATGGGTGGCCAAGGCTGCGATGAAGGCATCACCATCATCTTGTGACTTGTCAGAATCTTAATTTGGGGCTGTCTTCTTTTTCTTTTTCTTTTCCTCTTTGCATTCCTTTTGGAAATGCCCCGTTTTCCCACAGTTCCAACAAAGAGCCTTGGACTTTCTAGGAGATTTGGATCTCCCACGGGATTTGGATCTACCCTTTTCACCTTTCTTGTCCTTCTTCTTCCCTTTCTCTTTGGGTCTTCCACGAACCGCAAGAGCCTCTTTGGCCAACTCAGATGTCTTTCTCTGCATTTCTTCAGATAATAGCGAAGACACCACATCTTCCATCTTGAAGGTGGTAACGGTGCTTCCGATGGCCATGACAAGATGGTCCCACGAATCTGGTAAACAACAAAGTAGGGTCATACATCGATCCTCTCCATTTTCACACCCACAGATGTCAACTGTGCAACAATCATGTTAAAAGCATTCATGTGGTCCACAACAGATCCTCTGTCTTCCATCTTCAGAGTGAACAACTTCTTTTTTTTTAAAGCTTGTTCACCAAGGACTTGGCCTGATAAACATCACCCAACTTCTTCCAAAGGTCTTTCGTGCTCTTCTCCTCATGGACATTCAACAAGATAGAGTCTTATGAGACCCTTAGCCTTCTGATCTTTGAGGTCCCAATCAGCTTGTGACATTGCTGTAGGTTTTACACTGGATATAGTTTCCCATAGGTCACGATCAACAAGTATTCCATCTTGAGTTTCCACAACTTGAAATTAGTGCCATTAAATTTCTCCACCTCTAATCTTCCAAATGTGGTTGCCATCTCCTCACTGCAACAAGATATAGAATGCTCTGCACAACACTCCCACTCAACCTAAGATTAGCCCAAAAAACCCCTACCCAGCAGCTAGAACCAAAACTGGTCAGGCTCTGATACCAACTGAAAGGAAGCTAGGTGTGCAAAAATCGCTTCCTACACTAATCTAATGAGGGGAGGAGAGTGCAAATTTAATTTTATCTTTACAATTACAGCTATGTTAACCCACTAACAGAGATATTGTAGCAAACACATACACAAGAATGTAAGACAAAAGAAGAGAGACACAAGATATACGTGGGGAAAACCCTTACGGGTGAAAAACCCCACACTCCAAAACATAGCTCAAATGTATTCCGTAAACAAAGAAGGTTACAATACAATCACAGAGCCAATGCTCTTGCAGGAGTCTTTGACACTTGTATTTGGAGATATTCCGGTAGCATAACAATACCTGTCAAACCTATAGTACTTCTCCTCTCCAAAGCACCTGTTTATAAAAAGAATACAATGCAAAAATGGCTCCACATTGAGATGGGTGTCCAACATGGCCTCATGGCCCAAAACCCACGCCTATGGACACTTGTCCAACATTGTAGGATGCTCATAACACTTTTCAAGTCACCCCATCCCAAGGTTGTCACCTATTTCCAAAATGGGCTATGATAGATGCTCTTATGACTCTTACAACCGTCATAGAATCTGTCATAGCTAGCATAACTTACAGTTGTAAGAGAATCTATCATACAAAGGCTATAATTAGCATATTCTCTTACAACATGTCATAGTCCACCTTGGGGCACCAAAAGATGCCTTTTTCAAAGATGCTTCTCGACACATGTCTTCACCTGTCATAAGATCTTCTATTTCTGACTCTTACATGTCATAACTTTGTCATAGGAATCTGTCATGACCATTTCGGTCAATATTCCCTTACACACATTCCAAGATGCCGACACATGGAAAAATATTCCTACCACTAAGTGGGACACCTATCTCCTCATGCGAGGACAAATTTACATGTGGTCATATGCCATGAAAGATGACACATCACCGTGCCAACTCCCACAATGCGACAACATACGATTTGCATCCAAATTATACAATAGGCAATAAATGAATAAATACAATGAATAATACAAAGAATTACCAAGGTTGAGACACCTTAATTCCCAACATGATCCATACCATCTTCAGGAACAAAGGTGTCAACATCTATTGGCGCCTTCAAATTTTGTAAATTTGAAGTGCCTATATCCTTTCGATGTGTCGACAGAGGCTTGGTTGGCATGTTGCTTAATCTACCCCAGAGGCCACCTTCACCGATTAAAATTTTGCAGCCTAGGCGTCATCTTGAAAATCTGCTTGGTAGGAAGTTTTATGGCACATATGGTAACATGTATGTCCGGTTTCATGCTTCTAGGATGAGTTCTGAGGGGCTTTTTAATTCTTTCCTGACTGCGACCGGGCTAGATTTGGCATTTTGAAAAGTTGCAAATATCGCAAATCTAAGGGCAACCCATTTCTCAATTTGGTCTCAAACCTCTCCAAATCCAATTTCATCAAAATTGGAGACTGTATGATGCATTATTTTAATGCATTTCAATTGCGGCGAAGGCATTCAGCGAGCCAGTTTACAAAGGAGGTCCCTGAATTCGGTCGGCGATGCGGATTATAAGGAAATGGGTTTTCTTGAAATAATTAATGATGCCCCTACGCAAGTTTTTGCAGTCATCGGATGCCCAGTTTGTCTGCAGTGAAAAAACACCATTTGCCCGGGAAGAGTAATTTAATATTTGCCAAAGTCTAAAGTTAAAAAATCAAATTTCAAAAGAAATATTTTATTGGCATTTTAATAGTTTGAAGTGAAATGTTTTTAATTGGCAAATATTATAAAAATATTATTAAAACTTTGGGTTATAAGTTTATGAAGGAAATAAAGGCATATTGTTGCATTTTGCGGCATCGCACAAGACTCCTCTGTTCTTCAAACCTGTTGTGTAATGGCGCAAAATGCCTATCTATGGGCATTTTCTAGTCTGTAACTTTATTTGTAGGCAAAGTATTGGCATTTCCTTCACTTATGATGTGATTTTGACATATTTTAAGCGGCTCTAAATAGGTTGGGTTGCAGAATGATGCCATTGATCACGTTTTTTGGTTTCTGGCCAATTTTTGGAGGTGTTTTAGGGCTAAAAATGTTGTTCTAGGTTCTAAATTCATCCCATGACCATTCCTATTGATTGGGCAAGGTTTTTAAGTAGGTTTGTGATGAGTTTTGATTGCCAGAATGACCAAAAATGCCCAGCATTGCCTGAAAGTGACTCAGAGGTAATTGATTGAACGAGAATTTTAATTGGGTGCTGCTGCAATGATTTCTCTGAGGCAGGATATAATCAAGGAACTCAAGATAAATCCACACGGCCTCATATCACAGCAGCGCATGAGGGATTGGGAGTCTTCAGCTGCTGTCGTGCGGTGATGCGAAATTGGGAATATCCGACAAATGTAAAGTTGAAAAAAGGGGAAAATAAATTCTTTTATTTATTGTTTGGCTTTCTCCTTTTTTAAATGTAAAATATTTTATTCCCAATGTATTTTTGGAGAAAAAAAGTAAGGAAATATCTCACCTACCTCCATATGGTAGTTAATTTTAGGGAAACACGTTCTTGTGTCTATAAAAACATGTTCCATTTTGTATTGTGCTGGAAGATTGGGAAGTTTTGAAGAGTGAAGAGATCCATCTTTGACTAGTTGCCCTAATTTTAGTGTTGTAACTCTCATTTTATGTGTGTTGAATGCACTTTCATATGCAATCTATCAATTTCAGATCAAGTAATATGAGAAATGCTTAAAGCATGTATTCATGTTGACTGTCTCCATTGTTGTCTGCATATTTCTTTTGAATTAAGAAACTAAGGGTTTTCTGAGTTCTAATCTACACATTTGTTGCATTTCATATTTGGTTTTCTACTTCTATTTAAGAGAATCTGTCATACATAGGCTATAATTAGCATATTCTCTTAAAACATGTCATAGTCCACCTTGGGGCACCCAAAGATGCCTTTTTCAAAGATGCTTCTCGACACATGTCTTCACCCGTCATAAGATCTATTTTCGACTCTTACATGTCATAACTTTGTCATAGGAATCTGTCATGACCGTTTCGGTCAATATTCTTGTTGATGCATAAATCTGTGGGTGTAATCCAACAACAACATGGGAAACTCTGAGACGTGGGAATGCTCCACAGAGTGACCTCCAGATTTTTAGGGAAGCTGGCTCTTCCGTTCTTCAATGGGGTTTGAGAAAAAAGTTAGAAAGAAAACCAAGATTGTAGGAAAAAAATGCCTAATCTATGGCGATCTGCTGGATTTGAAACTATTATTTGCATAGTGTCTAAACTTTGAAAGATTTAACTGGATTTAAAGAGCAAAATATGCATGATTAAAACCAGTTTGAGAAACACATTAAACCGAGGCAGAGAAACAGAGAAATTAGAGACAAGAATAGAGTAAACTCATAAATGCACAGGACACCGTCTCATATTTGAATGAAAGAATAAATTTACAAAGGCACAATTGTTGCATAGAATAAACTATTACAATCATCATGAAAAGACACTGCAAAGGCAAGAAGAAAACTTTGTATGCTGCTCCAACTCTCTGATCTGATAAACTTGTAGAACTCTGAACATATCTGAAGAAGAACTCCTCAATGTGTCTCAAATTTGCCCATTTATAGCCTAAAAAACTCAACAAATTCTCAACGACCTTTGAAAATCCACAACTGAATCCGTAAAATCCGGCACAAATCTGACTGCAACTGAAGTGGCCACCAAAAACCTTAACTAAACTGTTGTTTCTATTTTTCCTCCATGGCTGGAAAAAATATCTTTGTGCGAGAAAGAAAACTCCCGCCGCTTCCTGTAGCTTGCCTCATGAAAATGAAAATGGCTGCTCACATTTAGGGTTTCACTTTTTAACTCCCGTGAGTTAAAAGTTTTTACGTTTCACGTGAAGATCCTTAATGCAACTTAAATAAAATAATCAGCTTCATAAAAAAAGGGCCCCACCATTTAAAATGAGGCAATATAAAATATTCTCTTTAAAACCTACCTCTCCTATAATATGAGAAACTTATATTTAATAAGTTTTACTTATTAAAAGAAGGGCCCACCTCATTTGTCTCATTAATAAACGTTCTCCTCAGGTTTCTTGATTTCTTTTAAAAATGCTTGAGCGGTTTCCTACAAACTCCCGTGAAGATCCTTAATGCAACTTAAATAAAATAATCAGCTTCATAAGAAAAGGGCCCCACCATTTAATATAATAAGAAACTTATATTAAAGCCTCAGCCTCTTAATTTGCCGTGACATATTTGATGCATTTTAATTAAATGAGATAAAGCATTGTTTCTCCTGTACGCGGACTGCTCCACGTGGTGGCTTCCGCATGACTCTTCAGTTTCTTTTTCATTGCCGCAGACACTTACATTTGGCAGCCTCCGCATAACTTGCTTTTGCTTTCTTTTTCATTCTGTTGTAGCCATGTGCTCACCTCCGCAACATTCATTTTTTAAATTTGAACCATTAGAGACATTTGTATCGACGGTGCCTATAGCTGTGCATTTCATTTGCATCATTCTGTGTCTTCTTAGCATCATGATTTTCACCCATTGGGCCGTTACATAATTTCGTAAAGGTCGTGAACTATTCCTCTTTATACTAACTACCTTATGTCTGGGATCCTGGAGGCATGATTTTTGGGTTGAGCCTCAGCTTGAATGATACACATCTGAATCATAATGTCTCTCTTTAATTTACAAACACCGTGAACATCATCTAGGCTGCACCGTTCATCTAGGCTAAGCCTTCACATTATGAGTTGAAAATGAGACCCCCTACATGTAGATCTTCATCAGCAACTAGCGCCATATATGCTGCGCCCTCATTGTCTTCATTGAAGCGTCATTTTAATTATGAATGCCTCTCTTCGTAATGATGCCATGATTGTGAAACTCATCCCGAATCTCACTTAATTAAAACAAAAAGACACAAATCTATCTTTAATTTGAAAAAAGTTTTGAAATGGTGCAAAATTTTGTCACCAGTTTTGGCGACTTGCTGGGAAAATGGGCCTGCCCATTATGAACTCCAGAAACTCTGATTTTTACAAAATTAGCACCTTATCCATTGGGCAATAGAGTCACATTCTCTGAAACTAAAACATTTATAACTAAACAGATCTGAAACTAAAAATGTATGAAAATGAACTGAAACACCGCTGACCTAGAATACATCCCACCACTGAAACTGAAACTGAGCACACAATTGAAACTGCCTTCTGAACCACCATTCTGTTTTGCAGTTGAGACCAACTGACCATAAACTTTCTGCAGCCAAGACTTATTGAAAGAAAACTAATAGAAATTGAAACTAATGCTACTGTTGTAGCTTATTGAACTTCTGACCCTATCTCACTGATATATTAAACACATGGGGATATGACCATTCACTGGAATGGCAAAGTAACCGCCGGATTTAATTATGCTTCTCCTATGAATCTTCATCATGCTAAAAATGAACCAGACAAAATGTATGAAGAAATATAACAATATTTTGTACCTTTCTACTGTTCTGCACTCAGGAGATTCTCTTTTTGCTTCAAAACACCAGTTATGCTGATCATCATGCTTTTCCTGTTTCAGTGGAGGGCGGGAAGGGAAAATAAAACACTGAAGCTCTTTCCTCTATTTGTAGCTGAGACATTCTACTGCTAGAAACTCATTGGTGACCTCTATTGTTATTGACTCTTTTATAGGTTTTTCCACAGAATGATAACCCATGATAGTACCAAAAATAGGCATGCAAGTGACAGAGCTGCCAAGAACAGTCCTGAATCTGATTGGGATCCCTTCATGCAAGAAGAAATGTGTAGAATCTAACTCTGTTTGTGCCGTCATATGTGGCTCTGCACTGTGGCAAATGTCTCTCTGAATCTCATCATCTCGTACAGGTGAAACTTTATCAAGAAGAAGACAATAACCATTTGCAAAAATAGTAAACAAATCAGCTCTTGAATCTTCCTCTGTTTCAACATTTTCTCCATGATCACCTTCAAGCCTTACAAAAGAACCTTGGACGTTCTCAATTGCAAGATCTTCCTCATTTAGTAGATGATAACCTTGTTGCAAAACTAAAAACAAATCCTCTTCATAACCCAAATGTTGCTCATGCATCTCTGTGTCTTCCTCCTGCAAGTGTGAAACTTCATTGCAGTAATAAAGACACTCATCCTTTGAAGACTTTGATATAATATCATTTGCAACCTCTTCCTCAAAATGAGATACAGATGCAGTGCTAGTCTGGATCCAGTACTTTTCAGCTTCAAAACCCTTCTTGTAGTACTTTTTAGCTTCTAGAAACCTCACCTCATAAGTATCTTCTGAATCTGATTTAAGATTTGATAGTAACCCTAGATCTCCCTTTGCCACATATGCTTGATGCTGGTAACCAGAAGGACACACAGGAGCCATTTTTTTGCTTGTAATTTGATTCTTGATACTTGATTTTTCTTGAACATCAAAGTGACAGAGAACCTGGTCAATGGTTTTATTGGGCTGATTTGCGGCTATGGAAGCTTGTAAAGGGTTATTTTCAGGACAATTGGGCATTCTCTTGTTATGAGGAAGGATTTTTTCTGTAATAAGATCACATTGGTATGGCAGTTCATAAAGAGTTGGAGGCATGACATATGGATCAGCAGGGTACATAGCTTGACCTTTTAACTCATTTATCTCATGGGAGAGGGTTTTAATTAGTTCTTTCACAACACTCATCTCCTCATGATTTGTCAAATCAGCAGGGAGGGTGGGTGGACTAAAATTCGTATGCATCTGGTTACAAGAAAGAACCTGAGATAGGCTATTTGCATGAGGCATAAATTGTTCTAAGGGCAAAGGAGGCAGTTTACCAGACAATATGGGGCTACTTTCAGCCTTAATGGCAAGATCATATGACTGTGGTAGAGTTTCACCTCCCAAAGATTGTATCATGACAGAGATCTCAGGGTCTAAAGCCTTTAAATAGTACAGGAAAGCAAAGACTGGAGATGGCCTGATATCAACAGAGAATTTCTTCCATACCTTATCAAATCTTGAATTGAAATCATGTATGGGCTCCATTGGATGCCTCTTGATTGTAATCAAGTTCTGGGTGAGAGTGCTGACATCTGTCCTAGCTCTGAATTGATTGTAGATGAGCCCACCGAGCTGATCCCATCCAGTGATACAGCCAGGCTGCAAGATTCTGTACCATTCTTTTGCTTTGTCCTTGAGGGAAGATGCCAACAACAAGAAAGCATGATTCTCAGTTGTAATCTTGTGAATAGAGCATAGATTGGCAACATCTTGAATATGATCTGTAGGGAAAACAGAGCCATCTCCAAGAAAATGAGGCAATGCCTTCCATGCTGTGTTAGGAACTTGACCCTGCTGTTGAAGAACCAGAGGATTTGAATCCCAAGTCACAAAGGGTAGATCTCTTTGAATATTTAGATGCACATATATACCAGGGGCTGCCATGATCTGCAGGGTCAAAGATTTAAGAAAGATCCACCAGTAGAGTCGCCAGATGGAAGATTCATGCTCCTATGAGTAGATACTTCTGTGATTTTCCATCAAAATCACAAAATACAGGGCAAAGATTCAAGAAAACAAAGACTCAAGTCCTTGAATCGGGTCCCACCGGGCGTGCCAAAAATTGTTGATGCATAAATATGTGGGTGTAATCCAACAGCAACATAGGAAACTCTAAGACGTGGGAATGCTCCTCAGAGTGACCTCCAGATTTTTAGGGAAGCTGGCTCTTCCGTTCTTCAATGGGGTTTGAGAAAAAGGTCAGAAAGAAAACCAAGATTGCAGAAAAAAAAAATGCCTAATCTATGGTGATCCGCCGGATTTGAAACTATTATTTGCACAGTGTCTAAACTTTGAAAGATTTAACTGGATTTAAAGAGCAAAATATGCATGATTAAAACCAGTTTGAGAAACACATTAAACTGAGGCAGAGAAATAGAGAAATTAGAGACAAGAACAGAGTAAACTCATAAATGCACAGGACACCGTCTCATATTTGAATGAAAGAATAAATTTACAAAGGCACAATTGTTGCACAGAATAAACTATTACAATCATCATGAAAAGACACTGCAAAGGCAAGAAGAAAACTTTGTATGCTGCTCCAACTCTCTGATCTGATAAACTTGTAGAACTCTGAACATATCTGAAGAAGAACTCCTCAATGTGTCTCAAATCTGCCCATTTATAGCCTAAAAAACTCAACAAATTCTCAATGGCCTCTGAAAATCCACAACTGAATCTACAAAATTCGGCACCAAATCCGGCACAAATCTGACTGCAACTGAAGTGGCCACCAAAAACCTTAACTAAACTGCTGTTTCTGTTTTTCCTCCATGGCTAGAAAAAATATCTCTGTGCGAGAAAGAAAACTCCCGCCGCTTCCTGTAGCTTGCCTCATGAAAATGAAAATGGCTGCTCACATTTAGGGTTTCACTTTTTAACTCTTGTGAGTTTAAAGTTTTTACGTTTCACGTGAAGATCCTTAATGCAACTTAAATAAAATAATCAGCTTCATAAGAAAAGGGCCCCACCATTTAAAATGAGGCAATATAAAATATTCTCTTTAAAACCTACCTCTCTCGTAATATGAGAAACTTATATTTAATAAGTTTTACTTATTAAAAGGAGGGTCCACCTCATTTGTCTCATTAATAAAAAACTTTCTTATAAAACCCTGTAACTTTGCATTAGTGAAACAAAATGAAACATCAAATTCTTCTTGTGCGCAGACTGCTCCACGTGGTGGCTTCCGCTTCATTTTTGGCTACTCTAATTATTCGGGTGTTGACAAATGGCATTCTCCTCAGGTTTCTTGATTTCTTTTAAAAATGCTCGAGTGGTTTCCTACAAACTCCCGTGAAGATCCTTAATGCAACTTAAATAAAATAATCAGCTTCATAAGAAAAGGGCCCCACCATTTAATATAATAAGAAACTTATATTAAAGCCTCAGCTTCTTAATTTCTCGTGACATATTTGATGCATTTTAATTAAATGAGATAAAGCATTGTTTCTCCTATATGTGGACTGCTCCACGTGGTGGCTTCTGCGTGACTCTTCAGTTTCTTTTTCATTGCCGCGGACACTTACATTTAGCAGCCTTCGCATAACTTGCTTTTGCTTTCTTTTTCATTCTACTGTAGCCACATGCTCACCTCCGCAACATTCATTTTTTAAATCTGAACCATTAGAGACATTTGTATCGACGGTGCCTGTAGCTATGCATTTCATTTGCATCATTCTGTGTCTTCTTAGCGTCATGATTTTCACCCATTGGGCCGTTACATAATTTCGTAGAGGCCGTGAACTATTCCTCTTTATACTGACTACCTTATGTCTGGGATCCTGGAGGCATGATTTTTGGGTTGAGCCTCAGCTTGAATGATACACATCTGAATCATAACATCTCTCTTTAATTTACAAACACCGTGAACATCATCTAGGCTGCACCGTTCATCTAGGCTAAGCCTTCACATTATGAATTGAAAATGAGACCCCCTACATGTAGATCTTCATCAGCAACTAGCGCCATATATGCTGCGCCCTCATTGTCTTCATTGAAGTGTCATTTTAATTATGAATGCCTCTCTTTGTAATGATGCCATGATTGTGAAACTCATCCCGAATCTCACTTAATTGAAACAAAAAGACACAAATCTATCTTTAATTTGAAAAAGTTTTGAAATGGTGCAAAATTTTGTCACCAATTCCCTTACACACATTCCAAGATGCCGACACATGGCAAAATGTTCCTACCACTAAGTGGGACGCCTATCTCCTCATGTGAGGACAAATTTACATGTGGTCATATGCCATGTAGGATGACACATCACCGTGCCAACTCCCACAATATTACAACATAGGATTTGCATCCAAATTATACATTAGGTAATAAATAAATAAATACAATGAATAATACAAGAAATTACCAAGGTTGAGACACCTTAATTCCCAACATTTTCGAATGAAAATGGTTCCATCTTTTCAATGTTTGAAATATTGATAAGTGTTTCTTGGACACCATTAAAAATTATTAAAGAATCTTCACATTCAACATATGTAATGTTGATTTCTCATTGACTCATTAAGACAAACATTTTCCTAGTGTGTAAATTGATTAGAAATCATTGGAATATCTTTTTCAATGATGAATTTTTTTTTAATAAAGAGGGTAAAAACTTTATTGATTCAAGAAAGCAGAACAAAGCCAAAAATTACAATCCCCTGTTAGGGGTCACAAGCCAACAACAGAGACATCAAGCAACACCCAAAACACATCTCATATCTTCCATAACCAAGTCCTCAAGCTCCCTATCAAGGCCTTCAGGGAGACAGCTCCAGTCATCCACTTTCCAATTTCCCATCCGTTCAGAAGCCCATTTAGCCAAACCATTAGCCACCTTATTCCACTCCCTAGGGATATGGAAAAAGGTGATAGAATCCAGGCCTTACCCAGAGAGATAATTTGTCTAACCACCCTAGCCAACTGCTAATTTACATCCTCCAATTGCTGCTTATTCAGCAAATCAACCACTATCTGAGAATTTGACTCACAATTTTTCCTTCTCCATCCAAGGGCACAAACCCTTTTCAAAGCTAAGAGAATAGCCAATGCCTCCATGAAATTGTTAGAGTGTTGGCCACAATACTCCGAGAAGAACACAACCACTCCTGAACAGTCCCTAGCAATGCCTCCAACACCAGCATGACCCAGATTGCCTCTAGAGGACCCATCAATATTGATCTTCAGAACCTCCAAAGGTGGAGGTCTCCAATGACCATCTCTCCAAACCTTCCCTCTAGAACCTCGACCAAAACCAGGCCCATTCCCCCTTTGGCACAAACAGAAAGCCCCAGACTCTGAATAATTCCCATATCTCTAGGGTCCACAGGGGCCGAGAGATCACACCTAGCCGCCAAAGTTTCCTGAAGACCTCTCAAGAGCCTCATCCAAACTTGTCGCACCTGAAGTTTCTTATCTAGGAAAATCATGTGATTATGCTCTAGCCAAATATGCCAAATGATGAAGCTAGGACCAATTGTCCAAGCAGTGTGGAGGAAGGAATTCTTGGCTAGAGAACTCCCCAACCTGCTCCAGAAGTCCTTTAAAGATGAGTCATGCCTACACGACTGCCTCCAGACTTCCCACCAGAAATGCCAGATTAGCCTAACAAAAGAGCATTAGAAGAAGAGATGAGAAATGTTCTCATCGCTATTAGAGCACATTACACACATAGAGGGGCCCTGAAATCCCCGCTTCCAAAGATTCTCCCAAGTTAGGCATCTATTATAAATCACCAACCAAGAAAAGAAATTACACTTGGGCCAAGAGAATTTATTCCATATATGCTTCCACCAGGGGACCCCCGTGCACCCAAACATCTGCTCATCTAGAACTTGATAACCAGAGGCAACAGTGAACTTGCCTTTCTGGTCACCTCCCTAGGCCAAAACATCCCTCTCCAATAGAGAGTTACAAGACCTACCAGCCAAGATGCCAGTTAGCTCCTGACAGCCCTCCACCAATCCCCCAGGCAGCCACTCATGCGGGTCCTTCCACCTATACACCGTAGCCTGACCCTTCCACCTGAGGGGATTTAAAATCCATCACATAAGTCCAACCAACTTCCAAAAAATGCCTACATAGGTCCTGTAAGTGATGGTGTGTAGACATAATAGAAGGATACCCGTCCCAGGAATCAAACCAGAAGAGATCCTCTGAACCCCTGTTGCAAATCCAAAACAATCCTTGTTTAATCAACTTGGCTCCCTTCTTGAGGGTATTCCAAACCATAGAACCCTTACCCATTAGGCTGTATCTGGGCACATCCACGCAATCCACATCCCCAAGGTATTTTGAGGTGAGGATCGTAACCCAAGTCTGTTGCTGCTGAGTACATCATCTTTAATAGAGTTTAGCTGCCAAAGCTTGCCCATTCAAATCGACTTGACGCAACCCAAGACCACCCTCTTGCTTCGGCTGACACACAACATCCCACTTGACCAAGCTCCACTTCCTCGAAAGTAGATTACCAAACCAAAGAAATTGTCGACAAAGACTCAAAGTCTTTCACAAAGTTGGCAGGGGCAGATAACACAAAGCACATGTACAACGGGAGAGCCTGAACCACAGACTTCAACAGAGTTACTCTTCCTGCAGTAGAAAGCCACCTACAAGTCCAATGACTTACCTTTTTTCAAAACTTCTTAATAACATCCTGCTAGAACACACAAGGTAATGTGTGAACAACCAAAGGAATGCCAAGGTAGACAAAAGGAAGCGAGTCAATCTGAAACCTGAGGATACCCACAATTCTCTGCTGAATAAGGTTAGGAGTATTAAAGAAATAAATAAAAGACTTTCCTCCATTGATGCTTTGCCCAAAGACAACCAAATAACAATCTAGGGCCTTCCTTAGGTTGACTGCTTCATCAACTCTGGCGAGACCCATTAACGTCGTATCATTCACAAACTAAAGATGGGATTAGGGGGAATGTTATTGTCCCATCGCCAACCCTGAACAAGACCAAGCTCCGCATGAGATTTCAAAATTCTCCCAAGCCCTTTAGCCATCAAAATAAATAAATATGCAGATAAAGGATCCCCTTGTCGAAGTCCCCTAGAAGCCCCAAAGAGTTCAGAAGGTTCTCCATTGATGAGCACGAAAAAGGAGGTAGATATGACACAACTCATAACCCACTTAATCCAGGCACTGTCGAACCCAAAAGCTCTCAAAATCTTGGTTAGAAAATCCCATTTGACACGGTCATAAGCTTTGACCATATCTTACTTAATGAACATAGCCTTCTCCTTGGAGGAAGCCATAGAGTGAATAGTCTCAACTGCAATAACCACACCATCCAGAATTTGCCTACCAACCACAAATCTACCCTGTGCCTCAGAAACCAATCTATCTAACCATGGCTTCAGGCGTTCAACAATTAGCTTGGTGATTATTTTGTACACCACATTACAAAGGGTAATAGGCCTGAAGAGATCCAAAGAATTAGCCCCCTTCTGCTTAGGGATGAGAGCCAAGAAGGTGGCATTTAAGGCTCTTAGCATTTGCTTATTTTTTTGAGATTCCTATAAACCTCAAGAAGATCAAGCTTTATAACCTCCAAAAACTCCTGAAAGAACTCAATCGGGAACCCATCAGGACCAGGAGCTTTACCTTTCCTCATCTAAAACACAATATTCTCCAACTCCAGCAGAGAGATCATCTTGAGAAGGGACTCATTCAATTCACCAGTCACCAAGGGAGGAATGCAAGCCAAAATTTTAGCTTCCTCCTCACTGGTAGGAGGGGAATCATCAAAGAAGAAAGCAGAGAAGAACCGAACAGACTCTTTCAAAATCTCACCAGAGGAAAGAAGAGGGTCACCATTCGGGGACTTGAGAGATGAAATGATATTTCCCCGCCTTCTATCCTTAACCGAATTGTGAAAGAAAGAAGTATTCATGTCCCCTTCCTGAAGCCAATCAATGCGATATTTTTGCTTCTAGAAAATTTCCTCACGAAGCTCCCATTCCTCTGCCTCCTTCATAGCCGCAGCTTCCAACATACTCAACTCCTTAGATAACCCCTGAGCCTAGATCTGTTGAGTAATGGTGTCCAAGTGCTCTTGTGCAACCCTTTTAGCCTGGAAAACATTGTCAAAATGGTGTCAGTTCCATCGTTTCAACATATATTTGACATACTGGAGTCTTTTAGCAAAGGAGTACATAGCAGTGCCAAAAGCAGGCTTCCCATCCCTCCACCATCCTGGGATCAAATCATGAAGAGACTCGTCACGAAGCCACATAAGCTAAAATTTAAAGGACTATTTTTTAGAGAATCTAGACAAGCAAGCAGAGAATTTGATCGGCCAGTGATCCGAGCCCTGCCAATCCAAACTCTCAGAGCTAGTCATCCATTTGACACCAACCCAAAAATTGGACACCAAAAACCTATCTAACCTTTCAGAAATAACATCATCACCAGTTCTCTTATTGTTCCAGGTAAATAACCCATTCATGGGTTTGATATCCACCAAATTCATACAAGCCACATTGTCCCTCAAGAGATCCGAGGAAGAATCTAGATGGGTAATCCCACCCCTTTTCTCCTCCAAAGACGAGATAGCATTAAAATCACTTGCGAGAATCCAAGGGAGAAAGGGATCTAAAGAATGCAAGTATCTAATATGAGACCACAAATGAGCCTTACTAGGGAGATCCGTAGCAGCATAAATATTAGAAAGAAGAATTCTCTCACCAGACTCCAGACTAGAAGCAACAAGAGATATAGAGTACCTGCCAGAAAGCCACCAGAGAGGAAAAACTTTGTGCAGATCCCATAAGCAAGCAAGTCCCCCTGAGCTTCCTTGCACCCCCACACATTGCCAGCAACCTCTACCCCAGATCTTAGGAGCCAAATTCAACATACTTTCAACAGAGAACTTAGTTTCATGGAGGAAAACCAAATCAAGAGAGTGAACATGAATCAAATCATGAATAGCCTTTTGTCTAGGGATGTTATTCATACCCCTAACATTCCAAAATGTCACAATCATCGTTGGGGTTGGGAAAAGTGAGAGTCAATAGTCCTCACTGGGCCAGACTCTACCAACATCTCTCCAATCAACTTTACCTTTTCCTAATCCTTCTTCCTACCTGCTTTAAGAGGCTTTTAGGAGTCCCCTTTTTGGGGGTTTCTGTTGGAGGCCCAAAACAGGAGAAGGAGACTTGCCTTTACCAGAGTCCCCAACAACCTTCTCAATGATGATCCCAGAACCAGGGGGATTAGGAACCATAATAGTGTCTGTTGTCAAGCCAATTCCCCCAAGCTTAGGTCTTGAGGAAGGGAGATATGTGTCCATCTGAGCTAATTGACCCCCTACTGGGGCCTGGCTGGAAAAAGTATTTGGCTGATCCACCAAGTACTTCTCAACAATCGTACTATCAACAACTTACATTTCAAAGGGAACGCCTTCCTCTTGAACCAAGTCCTCTAATGCTTCAAACCTATTAAGGGTTTCCTCTTCCTGCCTGTCTTTAAGAGTCCTCTTTTGTCCTCTATTCCTGTTACGAGGCTTAACAGGAACAAAACCATCCTTATCCACCTCCACCCCCTGCATGGGGGCCTTACCTTTGTCCACCTTTGAGGCAGACTGATGAGAAGCATTAGCCATACCAGCAGCTGAAGCGACTTTGGGGCACTTTCGCTACAGGTGGCCATATTCATGACATAACCAGCAACGAAAAAGTAATGCCTCATAATCCAATTGTTGGGTCCAAGAGGTTGCCCCAATGCTTATATCCACTAAATCCGACAATGGGTTATTCAAGTAAATTTTGATGCAACTTGAGCAAAAGAAAGAACCCTTTTATTCAAGGTTTGTTGAGAGGGCCCAATAGGCTTATGGAGCAAGAGAGCAAGCATCTATAATATATCACTTCACCAGCATTCTAGGGGCAAGTGAGGGAATCATACCCAAACTAGAATCTGAGAAGGGAACTCCTCTGCAGAGTTGAAACCCACATGCCAAGGTTTAATGAATAGGCCCACCTGGTTATAGAAGTACGACCCCCTTCAAAAGCTCAATTTCTGTCAGCAATACAAGAAAAGTCCACCATGAAGAAATTGTTGGCTGTCAACATAATATCAAAGTCCCCTTCAGGGTTCCAGGTCTTGCGAACCCACGAATCAAGAAAGGGGAGCAAATCCTGCATCCCCATGAACTTGCAAATCAACACATGCTTGTTGTAGTATTCCACGTCTTCCACAACAAAGCTTGGTTGTATCACAAGCTTCGGCCATTCCTGCAATCTCTCTAAACACCCATTTACTTTGTGTAGTCAGACACCACCATTCCTCATCAAACCCTCACCAGGGTTACCCAAATTTGCAAAGCTCAGACTTCCTCCAAGAAGAGAAGAACCTAGATCAGACTTGTCTGTCGATGCATGCAGCTCCATGAGAAAGAAAGAAAAACCCATGTCCCGATAATCAGATCACCAGGGGAAGCGAAAACAAACACTAAAGCAGATCTATAGAAAAAGCAAAACACAGAAGAAAAAGAATCAAACCCCCCATAAGCATGCAAGCACCCCCACCAGAAATCTACACCTTCGTATGCCACCCCACACACATGCAAGTGCAGGTGATCAGAAAAAGAAGAAGAAGCCGCAGCCTGTTACAGGCCACAGGCTTCCAAACCCCCATAGCTCCCCTTACTCATCATCTTCTCCTCGAAGAATAAAAAATTAACTAGTACTATCCTCAATCTTCTTTCAATGATGAAATTTTTACCTTCAACATTTGATGTGGATTCCTTTTTCTCTTTTGGAGCTTGTTGTGGCTCTAGTTCTATTTTTTCTTCTTTTTACTTCAACTCTCTTTTGTAATCATATTGGCCTCTTTCATTTTGAGACCCATTTCTAAGTAAATCCAAGTACTCGTCAAAATTTAGTGTATATTTGAATGCATCAAACTTCCTTTCATACTACTCATAGATCATGTCAATCTCCTCTTTCTGTGATGTTTTAGCTAGAATTATATTTTAAATGCTACTATGCAACCTTTGAAATAAATCAATCATTTTAACTCGGCTCTTCTGCAAATCATCTTGACTCTTTTGTATTTGCATCATTGTATCTTGAAAATGATCTACATTGCTTCTTTTTATTAGAGATCTAAAGAATCTCGCCATGATTCATATCAACAATTTAATTTACCTATAGGCTACCAAGATCAAAGATTTGATACCACTATAATGACCCAAACATAAATTTTATGTAAATATGCTTAGATCTAAAATACTAATTGATTTTTAATTTCTAAATATAAAATGTGATGAAATATAAAATAGCCACAACAACTAAAACTAATACTGCACTCAAATCCACTTGAAAACTATATAGGCACCCCTATGCTCAAACAACTAATTTTTTTGGAAATCTAAAATGAAACTCTCATGAAACCTATATAAAAATCTTAACAATAGATTTTTATCAATTTTTTATCACCAAGATCCCATGAGGGCGAGGTGACAGTATACGGTGAGAAATACTCAATTTAACTATACAAATTTGCACACAACTACACCAAATTGATGAACAATATTTGTAAATATCAAACTAGAAATTCACCAAAACATTGGAGTTGTTCTATTCTAATCAAATATATAGAAAAATGTTGATACATAGCAAAAATTACTTAAGCATCAATAAAGTTGAAAAATTACAAACTAAATTTATAAACTAGTTATTTCCTACTTCACAATATTGCCACAACCTTTACAACTCGGATCCTTTTAGCCCAAATACAATCTATGGATGAATTGCCTCAAAAAACCAAAATGGTTTTGTCACCTAATTTATAAATCTAAGGGGTTTCATCCTTGGATAGATAAATGAACACAAGGCTCAAACTATTTTAACAAAGTTTTGGTATGATAGACAAATGTGCCAAAAATGAAGAAACTGATTCCAATTTATAAAGATTTGAGGGCCCAATAATTTCAACATTCCTCTCCACTAAATAAATAATAAAATTATATTATTTTCAATAATTTCTGTCCAAATATTCCCTCCAAAAGATTTGTCATAACCACCTTCTTAATTCCCAACTATTTTAGGCAAACAAAATGCTCCTCTTACACCCACTTACAACTATGGCATAAACTTGCCATAAATAATTTTGAGATGCTCCTCAAACATGAAAAATAATAATATTTTATTTATTCAAGATGCTTTCTCAAAATAAGCGCTTTGTAGCTCCCCCACTAATTGCCAACCATAACTCTCCAATTATGAAGTGTTATATGTCACAACCTTGTGTAGAATCTATCATGAATAAAGATGCCAAATGATTTGGGAGTTACATATGCTCCATTTATGAATTATCATGCCCCATTTGAGAAATTAAATAATAATTTAATATTTATTTGGCTCATATTCTAAATATATAAAAATATAATTAATAATGGAGGCCAAAAATCAATAATTATTTCCCTAGCATTTCCCTTTAGCTCACAGGAAATATTGGAATGGGATTTTGGTCCACAAAGATAAATTAATTGAAAAGGGGACTTTACAAAACACTTCCTACACTAATCAACGAGGAGAGAGATGCATGCAAAATACTAACATTTTCAAAAGAAAATGTACACAAAAAATACCACAATGACACAATGTTTATCTTGGGAAAACCCTTTCAAGAAAAATTTGAGCCTCTAAATCTTGAACCAATATATTCATAGTACAAATCTAGTTATAATACATCAACTAGCTCAAGCCTTCATAGGAGAACAACCAGCACAAGTCTAGAGAAATTTTGATAGCATACCCCCTATAAAATTACATCACACTACATCTCCATCCAAGACACCAATATATAGAAGATACAAAACAAGAAACCACAAATGGTAAAACCATAAACCATGGGAGAATACCAACCCCAAAAATGGCACCAAAACCCCCATGAGGAATTCTAATTCCCAACTCCCATGATGAATCAATGTGCCAATATTAGAAGATCCTCATATGTTATCATAATTCATCATAGCCAACTCACCAACTTGGGTGGTCCATTATCCCCATTTAAATATGTCTTAATCCATCATAATGTTGGTCAAGATTCTAATGCAACTCTCCTATAATCATGCTTGTAGATGTCATAGAATCCATCATAATTAAATCCCATCCTTATAATGTCATAAGATAGTAGATGCTCTTACAACTTCTCCTTCATACACCATTACTCTACCTACCCCATTAATTGTACCTACTACTCCTATCCCTAGTGTCATCCCTACTTCTATGCCCACTGCTTATTATCCCCATTCTATATCCCACATCATTCCTCCCTCCCACCCCATGTTCACTCCATTCTATAATATGGTCCCTCCTCCCGTGGCTATAACCTTACTTCTTTGTGCATGTCTTCATTACACCTCTAATATTGTCTCACATGCTCCTCACACCACTCTTGTCTCTAATTCCACCTTGAATGGACTATTTCAAGACATGACCAATATTAAGAAGCAAGTGCTAATAATAAGGATTCCATCACATATACTCCTCCACATCGCACACCCCTTGATTTTCAGTTTGTTACATGTCTATTACCTCTTGAATTTGTTGCACCAAGATTTTACTTTTACAATGGAAAGGGTGATCCTAATGTTCCTTTGCAAGCTTTTATGCAACATGTTTATACTTTGCGTAGGAAGATAAGATATTGGCCAAGTTATATCCATAAACCCTTATAGATTGTGTTATTCAATCGTTTTATTCTTTACCTTGAAGTTTCATACATTTTGTCAATGAATCAGCCACTGCTAAATCCTAAAGCATTTTCATATCAATATGGGGTTACAATGACTAGAATAATTTGACCAAGTGTACCCAAAGAAGCAATGAGCCTATTAAGGATTGCTTCATTTATTTCCAATCATTATGTGGTAAATTGAAACATCTATTTGATGATGATGAGCTTCAAATCATGTTTCTTGAAGGACTTCTTCATATAATCAAGAGAAATGTAAACTTGAGTAGTTTCTCTTCTTTTAGAGACATATGCACTGACTTAAAGAATCTTGAGGTCAAAATGTTTACATATAACACAACTAAGTATGGATCCTCATTGTCTTCCACATCATCATACCCTTTTAAAAGTCTAATAATTTTTCAAAGGGTAATGATCTTAGGGATACAAAAGAAAATGTTCATCAAGTGACCAATACTTACAATGTTCTTACTTTCAAATAAAATATTCTTGGGAAATTTACAAAGTTACAAGAACCTTTAGACAATGTGTTTCAATTTTATTGAGCTCAAATTTGATTAGTATTCATATTGTTTGTCATTGGATCCTAACAAAGGAGTCCCCAAGAATTATAATGAACTAGCATTTTGTCATTAACATAGAGCCAAAGGACATTACAACCTTGCATGGATTTGAAATACAAGATACAATTTCTTATTGAAAAAAAACATGATTCATATTAAACATGTCTAATGATAATGGCAATCATTTGATTGCATTAAACCTGTAAATTTATATCAACCCACTCCCTAATCATACTAATAATTCATTTTTTTTTTTAATTCAATAAGTTATTTTAATTCAATTCAATTTTTTTTTAAAACAAGAATTTAATTTCTTATTAAAATAGCATAATTTTTTTAATTTAAATTAATAGGTTTTATTTTTTTATTAATGGTGTAATTTTCTTTTTAAAAAAATTGAAATAATAATAATAATTCAAGTATTTAAGTTTTTTTCTTTGCATTGGTCTATCTAAATAAATAGAAGTTAAGTTTTTCATTTTGAATTTTGAGAATCCCTGTGACAAGTGTTTATCCATGTGGCTTATTTTTTTGTTCTCTCCATTAGTGCCCCTTTAAATTCTGATATTCTAATGTGACACTAAGCAATTTGTATCATAGTTTGTGATAAATTATCATTCTCTTTCTAGCTAGGACTTAATTTAACACACCTTCTCATATTATCATTATTTTTTTTTTATATTTTTTTAAAGGTAAGTGCTGCCAAGGGGGCAACTCCCCTGATATAAAAAGATCCAAAAAAGATAAAATGCATGCCCTTACCACAAGGGATGCAACAGAGAACAACACAAAGTCACACCATCTAAAATCCATAAAATGTTGTGTTTTAGATGGCCTCAAAGCCAAAATGAATGCTTTCTATCCACTATTATCCTTTTTTGCAGTAGACCTGAGCAACATCTGAAGTTTGCCAATTGAATATTTTTTCCTCTTAACCATAGTCCAATCATGAGCAGCCTGGGATGAATCCATAGATTTATGATTCACTTCTTCAGAGGGTGTATTGTGTCTTCTGGTTTTACTAAA
Source organism: Cunninghamia lanceolata (assembly GCA_027924645.1). NCBI lineage: Eukaryota > Viridiplantae > Streptophyta > Pinopsida > Cupressales > Cupressaceae > Cunninghamia > Cunninghamia lanceolata. The sequence goes on along the minus strand of BSBN01001026.1, from coordinate 2,936,408 downwards.
TCTGTTTGGGCTTCAGTCGAGGCATCAAGAACTTCCTGAACATGACCATTAGAGGTAGCGGTTGAGAAATCTGTATGCATGAGGCCCATTTTTCCTAGGGAGGCCACAAAAATATCTAACGGAGCGGTGTTATTGGAATCCTGACTTTGAAGAAAGTCAATAGGGGGATTAGAGATTTTTTCCAACGGTGGGGACTCAAACAAGCGCTTGGCTGGCTAGGAAGGAATCATGTAATGATGGTCTTCAACACCAATCCACCATGTGGGAGTGGATCGAGAAGTCTGGTTTCCAATCGCATAATTTTTTTAATTTTGGGCATCGAGGAGTAAAGTGCTTAGTTGAGTAACAGCGTCTACACCTGGAAGCCACCTTTTCATAGTCTATAGGTTGCCTCTGATATCTCTTGCCTACTTTCAACGAGATCTCTGCAAGGAGGCCCGAGGAGAGCTCCATCTCCACACAGATCCGAGTGTAGATGGTACTCGCATAGTTGATTGTCTCCTTCGAGGCGCATAAGTATTTTCCCAGACCATTACCCATGGCCCACAAACAATCCAGCTCCAAAACTAGATCAGAAGGTATGGTAAACAGACCCAAAGATAGATTGAAGTAAAAGTCTTTGTGCGAGGATCAAATGAAGGATACAAGGCTTTTATACATAAGAAATCACCCTGAAATACCCACAGACCCTTTTTTAACACCCTATCCTTATCCTCTTCTAATTCAAACTCCAGGATGAAGAAACCCCTCGCACATGGGAAGATATTGATTTCATCTTCTAGACAATCTTGCCAATGGGAAGAAATCCAATCGTACAAATCACATAACTTTGGCTAAATTTTAACAAATCTGCAAATGAGCGCATGGTCTTGGAGGAACTTTTCTCGGTCATGAATAGGCCTGTCGACACAAATATCAGGGACATGCCTGCAAGGGGGTAAATATATCAGGGAATTCGCCCAATTATCACTGCCAGTCGCAGCCTTGGCACCAAGACCAGTAGGCAAAAGGAATGGGGAGCACCCTTTTTCTGCCAGAGAAGAGAAAGACCCACCCTGGCAGGAAGGTCATGGGCAAGGTGACTGGGAGGCCCTACCACCACAATGCAAAGCCTCAACAAAGCTTTTGTCCACCCCGACGCCTAGATGGGATAAAGCATGACCATCGTCAGTGCCCACCACATCCTCACCAGTGGAGCCGCCATCCACGGGAGCAAAGCCAGAGTCCTAAATTGCCTTGTCTATAGAGAGAGTAGAGGAACAAAGGTGTGAAGTGTGCAACATAGAGAAAAAATCAAGTTTCGATTTAAACTTTGGATTACACCTTCTCATATTATTATAATTTATGTTATATATTCAAAATAATTCTAGAGCTTCCTTCTTGACTCTTCTATGTTTTTTTGCTAAAGGGATTCATAAATTTCATTATTGCCAAAATGACGGATTGCCTAGTATTATTCCATCTAAATTTGTATGCACATGATGCATGAGTAGTAAGTTATATAGGGAGCCCTTTCTACAAGGTTAAGCATGGAGGGCACATCATAGTTGCACTTCATTTATAGCTACCTTTTGGGACTCATGGAACATAATTCCATCCAATGATCTTGGTATACACTTACTTATTTTATTTTTCTTGATGAATATTCAAGAAGAACTTAGATCTATTTTCCTAAAATGAAGGATCAAGTTCTTGAAACTTTTATTAAGTTTCATTTTTCTTTGTTGAAGGCAATCTGATTTTTCAAAAAAAATCCTTAGGACTGATATTGGTCAAGCATATGTGCATAATGCTTTTAATGGCTATTTGAAGTCCTTTGATATTAAACTTGAGCTAACCATTCCCTTTACACTTAAACAAAATTATGTACTAGCATAAAGGAAACCTAGAACTATTGTTGATATGACTTTATGTTTGCCTCGTAGATTTTGGATTAATGACATGTTTTGTGCTACCTATCTTTTAATAGCGCTGCTACTTAAGACTTAAAGGATATCTTATCTAGATTGGATCAATCTAATGTTAGCTAAACCAATTTTTGCTTTCTTGCTTTAATGTCTAAAATTTGGATTCAATTGATCCACAAAATTATATTATGTAATATGAATATATCACCTTAATTGCAAACTATAATTTTTTTTCTCTCTAGTTATACTAATTCAAATTAAGGAGGTGATCCCAATGATGGGAGATCCATTTGTGGTTATTGTTTCTTTGTTGAATCAGGTACAATATCTTGGAATAATAAGAACCATCAACCTACTTCTCTTGGCTCTACAGGAGCTCAATACAAAGGTTGTCCAAATGCATCTAAAGAAGCACTATGGTTAAGAATATTACTTGAAGACTTGGCTCTATATCAAAAGGATCTTAGGTTTCTCTTCAAGTCTCTTTGTAAAGATATATTTTTTCTTCATCATTGTAAACATCAAGGCTCTCATCCCATTGATGTATGTGTTGTAATCTTTGTAAAAATCTAGGCTTTCATCCCATTGATGGATTTGATGTAATCTCCCTAAGTAAAGCTTAAGGGGGGTGTTAGAATGTTAATCTTTACTTGGTAAAGGTTATTTAATCTTTACTTTGGTAAAGGTTATTTATTAATTTTAGAAATACTTGTATTTATAATACAAAGTATTTGTCTTATTTGAGAATCCTCACACGTGTGAGGATGACTCACGTTCATATTCCTCTTGGAGGAATATTTAAACTTTAGCCACCTCCTTATGAGGATTGTGACACTTTGCACACACACATTATGAAATGTGGCATGCATAGACTATGGGAGTTACATGAAACTCCTCTATCTTGCCTCTATTTATTTGAGGTACTTCTCTTCTTCTTTCATTTGAAGTTTTCTCACGCTCTCTCTCTACAATGTAATTCTTAGGCTTATGCCTCTTTCATAATAATGGGGGTTTTTCTTTGTTTTCCCCCCTTACAAATTCTTAGTCCCCTTGCAAATCTTGGTGCTTGCTTCTTGTTTGGTTCTTCATTGGATGGTAAATTATTTCAAACAATGATCCATGCTCAATTAGTTAAATCCTTGTTCTTTTTGTTTTCCTTTCAAACTGCAATATAGACATGTATGCCAACTTTTGATTTAAAATTATGAATTCCTATTAGTGTTGCTTTGTCTAGTAATAAGATTCATCTTTACATAATAATTGTCAAGAGACACTAAAATGCATGCATAGTGTATCCAGTATGCCTAAGGAAAGCATGCACTTCACATGATGTCTCTAGAACTTCTAGCTACAATATAATAAAGAATTTAGTTGGGTCAATTATCATTCCATATTTACAAATAATGTGCCTGTTACTAAATTATGTTCACATCTAATTTAGCAAGGCCTAGATTGCAGTTGTTGCAAAGGGGATAAAAGAAAAAAATTTAAGTGCATAATCACTCAGTCAAATGCTTGTTATCTTGGCAAGAGAGCAATGGAGGATCACTTATCAGAATAATGTGACAGCTCAAGTTGGGCTGTCAAACCATCCTGATAAGTGAACTGATCTGAAGACAAGAGAATAGGCATTCAAGGAATGACAAGTATCTAACTGATTTCATCTTTTAGTTATGATGTTACTAATTATTCAGTGCCACAGTACAGTGCAAAAGGAAAGGTATTTATAAACTGTCATTTCATCATCATGTTTTAAACATGTGTTTTAAATTAGATTCAGTTGTTTTATGCTATGCATTTGATTCACAAAGCAGAACATACATAAATCATTGCATAAAGTAAAATAATTGATTATATTCAAGAGAATGTTTAAATATGTCCCACACAAGCCGTGGGAATGACTAAACTGAGCCAATGCACCAAAGCATGCAAGCTATACATCTGAAGATAAAGTAAAGGAAAGGTACACACGAGGAGAGTGATATCCATCATTGCCTTGAAATGAAGGTTGATCCTCCTATCTGCAGCTTGATCTTGATGTCTTCAATTTCTTGCTCCTGATCAGAATGAAGAACCTACAAGGTGGAAAAAATTTGGTTAGAGCTCCGGATATACAAACTCATCATATGCCTTATCAGCAGATATATAAACTTGCAATCATGATGCATTGATACAATTGGACCATTATCAGACATATGCAAAAATTAAATCATCAGTTGAAAGCCAAATCATCATGAGAAAGAGCATTAAACTTTCAAAGGTATGTTTTTATGCTAACTTGTTTGTTCACTGTGCAGGAATAGGAGAAATCATGTTGCTGATTCATTTTTATGAAATAAGCATGTGGAGAAAATGGGCTCCCATAAGGGTTGAGCCCAGCATGCTCAAAGTAATAACATTAATGCAGAGATATTCAATTGACCAAACATCATGGTGTTTTATCACAATTCATGTTGCTTCTATATCAAATGTAGCAAGTGCAAGAGAAGAGGACAGTCATGTAGGTGTTATAGCCATATCATAAAGTGGGCAGCATCATGGGATAGGTAAACAATGCAATGTCATCACTATCATATGCCAACAAGTACAAGTATAAGGTACAGTCAAAAGGAGGAAAGAATGATAATTTCAAAGCATATAGGGTAGCCTTGCAAAAGGTACAGTCATCATCAGAAGAAGACATCATTCATCCATATGAAAGCTACATCAACCATATCAAGTGGAATGAGATCTGTAACAACAGTGAGAAGAAGAAGTTCCAAATCTTACATCCACCGTTGACAAGTAGGGTAATGAATTGATATAAAGGACAGTGAAATAGCAAGCAATAAATACGAAGCATAAGGCTATGAAGGTAAATGAACCTTAAAGAACAGTTGAGAAGCTAACAATAAAGATTCACTGTGCTACAACCATCAAATGGAACAACTACCATGAAGATATAAGGCAGAAGGCATTCACCACATGCAGAGACTTCTTATCTTATTCCTCTTTACTTTTCAATGAATATAGCTTGTGACAGAAAGCAATCAACACAATCGAGTTAAAGATATACAGTCAAGAGGGACATCTATAAGAGGAGCCTCTTTTCTTGTTCATACACAGTTGGGGATATACCACATAGATAGAACAGCATATATAAGGTACAAATGAATAGTGTGATTACATCATGGAGATGCCATGCCTTCTACATATTGCAATGTTCATATTTAGCAAACACATTGTCTCAGCCATGAAGGAGATATAAAAAGATGGTATACATTTTACACACTTTCATCATTGAGCATGATCACATACAGAAAATTATGCACAGAGAAATGAATTATGACAGAGATGATTAATACAAGAAGAGGACTATTTCAGATGGTTTTTCTTACATATCATTTATTCCAACAATCAAAAGTTAGCCTGGAGAAGCAAAAATTTGGACAAATATTTATCACTTTTATTATGAATAAAGTGTAAACTTGATATTGAACATTTGATCGTTGGAGTGAATGATATGAGGAGTAGATCTTCTCATGACAACACCAAGAGCACAGTCACAAAGACTGTAAATGACAGTCAACATTCAATGAGGAAACTAATCCTAAATGATAGTCAACAGTTAGAGGATAATAAACCATTCAAAGGCAAAGGAGAAACAATATCCATGAAGTCATCCAATGGAAATGTTATAGGACAATCATAAAAGGACAAAGCTTACAGATGTGGAAGTACCTTTTGGAGCAACTGAGACAGTCATTTTTGTTTTTGGTTTATATCAGGTACAGAAGATAATACAAAATGCCAAAATACAGTGTCAAATATCAAAATACAGTGATCTTGTTCTATATACAGATGAAGGAGTATATGTAGTTCTCTGTCACAAATACTAGGAGGGTCTTAGAATTGTTTCCTCTTCCAAAAGACCACATTACATAATGCAAAATGTATAAGTGAAGCAACAGTCAGCATGACTATCTCAAAGACAAAAAGAATGGTGGAGTTTCAAGAACAAAGATAAGAAAATGTGTTCATTATTCACAAAACCCCATGGTTCCTTTTACTCTTTTCTTGCTATAGAAGGGAGATTTCACATACATAACCAGAAGACAAATAAAGATAATACAGTGGTAAGTCAAGGAGAAGAGCTAACTTTTTATGACAAATAGAGAAAAGAGAATACTTAGAAAGTTCAAACCAAAGTGCAAGAAAATCTTCATTCTATAGGTATTTCATTATTTTGTCATGGGTTGAGCTCTTTTCACACAGAGCTGAGATAAGATGTAGATAAACCATATATATGGGTAGCCATGGCCATAGCCTGAGAACAAGTATTCTTTTAAAATGTTAAAACCCACAGGAATTGAGCAAGCATTTTGAGCTTATAAGAAGAATACACTCATAAATGATGCAGAGATGGAAGGAAATCTTACCTTGTTACCCAAGGTGAAGAATACATGCTCATAGGCCGCAGGTGTGCTCACAAGTGAGCTCTCAAAGTTTTAAAACCAGTCGGCCATGGTGGCCTTAAAACATAAGCAAAATAATCACATTAAGAAGGTGAAGCAAAGCCAAATATACCAGAGAAGAGAAACTATCATGGCCACGGCCTGTAGACCCATTTTGCATTCAGAGATAAAGACAAAATGGATCAAACTAGTGCTTTTCAAGCTTACCTTGATATTTCCTGTTGAAGTCATTGAGAGAATACATCAAGAAGCCTCAGAAATTGTCGAGAATGATGAAGAGTTCTTCAAACCCTAGCAGGCATGGCGGTGGCTCAGGAGGAGCGACAAACAATTACAAATGAAAATGACAAAGTTAGGGTTTCAAAACCTTCTTTTGATCAAAAGCTCGACTAAGCTCCTTTCCTTTTTTGACTTCTATTTTAAAAATAATCATTATTATCCATTTGACACCGTGGTCAAGACTTCAAATGTCTTGCAAACCTAATGATGCAACCTAATAATGCCACAAGGGCCCCGTGAGGGCTACCTCTTTCTTCCATTTTTCCTTCGAAGGTCAGCTTAAACAATGATGCAAGGTTGAGGCCTTATGCCTTTTATTATTTTTTGCAAAGCATAGAGATAGAAGTCAACATAAGCAATGATTCGAAGGTAAGGTTTATACCTTATGGTGGATGAGGAGTGATAAGGTGCTGCATATATGAAAGGTATGATATGTGATAAATAATGCATGGTGAGATATGTATCTTTTGCATGGAGTCATAACGTTCTTTTTGCAAGTTATGGTAATTGGAATTATAAGGTGTTTTGATATGTAATGCATGTATGTATGCAAGGGAGACATAAGGGAGTAAAATAGTGATATTTTGTAACTCTTGCATGCATGGGGGTTTTATTTTGGCATCATCATTGGATGCATTAATATAGTTATGCAAATCCAAAAGGAGATATAAGGAGTCTTTTATGCTTTTTGTAGGAGTTAGAGACAATGAACAAATGTAAAATAAATAATAAAGTAATGAGTTATAAATTACTTTATTATTTATCATAGAGATGCAAAGATAGTAAAATGGACAAGTCTAAAATAAATAATAAAGTAAATCATCTTGAGAACTTTATTATTTATTTTTACTTTGTTTACATATCCCAAAATCATGCAAATTTGGAGGATGGAGTTAACTGAGGTTCTTTGGAGTTCTTTGCATGGTTTTTGGGTCAAAATTGGAGAGTTTGGTCCACCTCTTGGTCAAACTAATAGAGAGGAGCAGTTTGGAGCTATTTTAGCTCAAATTGGGACATATATGACCCTTATTTTCAAGGATTTTTGGACTTGCCCGTGGATCAATTTTGAGAGTTTATTTTTAGAGGCAGTTAACTGTAGTTGACCTTTCTAGGTCTTTTTGAGAGAGATATTATGTATTGTAAGAAAAGCTTATGCTTTTCTAGTTCTTGCCTTTTTTCTCTCTTACACATTGCTGAGAAAAGGAGGTTTTGTAACTCATATTTTACAGATTTATAGATATTACAGCATGTTATAGGTTCTATTCTTTGTCTTTTTATGCAAGTGTTCCTTTATTTTTCAGCTGAATCAAGTGTCTACCTTTTCATTAGTGCTGCTTTTGTGAATGATTTAATGAGATTTTATTGTGTTTAATATTAGAAGCTTTAAAATCATTGTCTCATTTGTACTTGCATGTATTGAATAGCATTGAAATCATAGGTCTTAGGTTGTGCAATTGGAATAAATTTTCTTTCATGTTGTGAGAACACTATTTTCCTTCAAAAAGAGAGTTATTTCTAGCCTTCCTTAGAATCATTTTTGTGATCATATTGCCAAGGTGAATTGTGTGGATAGATTTTCTGAGATTCATTGTGAATTAGAGTTACAGTTTTCCCATCAAATTAGGTGTATCACCACACTTTAAGTTTCAATTTTAGTGTTTTCAGTAGGTCCTTTCACCCCTTTTCCTGCAAAGTTATTAGTTTTCAAGGGAAATCTAGAGGTTCAAGCTCACCATAGGTCACCCATAGCCTGAGTTTGATCCCACGTTACACAGGATTGCTGAGCTTCATAGCTTTGCATAACGGGTGTAATCCTACGCGATAATAGTTCCATAAGAGCTTTACAAATGGGGCCATAAAAGTGCACTTCTTTAGGTTCAAATGAATACCTAACTATTTACACCACTGAAACACTAGGCACAATGAGTTTGCGATTTGACACCATTCCATATACCATCCAATAATCCAAATAAAACTACATAAACTAATTAATGACATTTTTAAATGCACTAACAACAATTCTTAAAAATAGCAATGGAACATTCCCTAATCCAAATGACATCACATTGTAAAGAAGTTACCCCATTATGTAGCAAACGTAGTATTGGTCTTGTCTTTGTCTTCAATCTACGCTTGGTGGTATCTGAAGAATCCATCAATGAACGTATAGACTTTGTGCCCTACAAATCCTTTTAGAATTTCTTTTATGAAGGGCATTGGAAAAAGAGCTATGATGCATGCTTCATTTAATATGTTGTAGTCTACACATATCTAAATCCTACCATCATTTATAGAGATCATAATGGGACTAACCCATTATAATTCATTCATGGGGAAGATGACACCTGCTTCTAGCATTTTATCAATCTCTTGTTTTATCTTCATGCATAGGTTTGGATTTTATTAGTAAGGGTGATTCTTGTTTGTCTTGAAACCTAATTTAAATATGATATGCATCTTCCCTAAATAAGGATGCAACCCCTTCATTTATTAATATCCCTTAGGGAACAGGTCTTGATGTTTCTGCAGTAGATCAACTATGCACTCAAGCTACTCTTTCCACTAGTAATCCCCTATGGTAGTTTTGTTTATTTCTTCTTCTATACCAATGTTGACCTATACTCTCTTGAATGGCTTAGTATAGAGGGATTTGATATCTGTATAATATGGAAAAAGGCAATACCATTGACTTGTTTCTACTTCAAGGTTGTGCAAAAGGTTTTCTTTAACATGAAGATGTGTTACAATTTAGCCTTTCTTCTTCTATCTAGCACATTCCATATCTACCATGTAGCCTTCAATCTATTATTCGGTTCCTAAGTCTTCCTCACCAAACATCCCACACATTACCAACATCTTTGGCTAATTTGAAAATAGTGTGGTGTATAAACTTTTGAGGGCCCAATCAACTCCAAGATTGAGATCATGAAAGCTAAAAGTGTGTTGGAAGCTAATGGTCAGCTATTCCTAAGCAGTCATCTCCTAGTGCCATTCTTTTTCCAAGTACAAGACAAACACAAGCCATGGAATAGTTTGTACAAATCTACATGTACCCATTGCCTCTTACAACAATTCTCCACCAAGGGAACCTAAACATATTCACATGTGAATACATGCAAACATGTAGAAAATTCTCCATTATAGTCCATTGCATGGGGTTTCTCAAATTCTACAAATCTACACAAGAATGCTCATTTCAAGTCTATCTAACTTTATAGTAATGATTGATGCACCATCCACCATTGCATAGGAACCTTACTAAGAGTATAAGGAATAATTGCTACTCTCTATTGTACATCTGGGAATGTGCTCCCCATAGATGTACAATATTCATTGGGACTAGATTCCCCCATTAAACCAAGGTTTGGCCATGTGAAATCAAAACATCTATGCCTAAGAGTGGGATGAGAGATTATAACCCACTATTAAACAATTTTGGTGTTCCTAGCTAACTTTTGTGGTATATCCATCCATGTAGGTGTTGAAACCTTTCTACGCGCCCATACTATTGATACTTTGACAAGCTTTGTTGTTATAGGTACAACATGATTGGTGATACATTTAAGCATGTTGTGTACACATACACAAGTCTTACTTATTAGCTCATAATCTCTAACCAACCATCTCTCTACTACCACCTTTAACTCTATCTTAAATGATCCTTCTCCTAGCTCAAAACTCTATCCTTATTCGGTTCAATTTTGTCTTGAGTTATAGTAATGATTTTGTACAAGTCCTCTAGGTGCTTTTTGTTAATGTAAATTGATTCCACATATGCCAAACCTTGTGTCAAATCTAAAGGGATGATGACATGCTTCTAACCATTCTCAAAGTTCATGGTATGCTATTTGAAATGCACATTTGTGCCAACTTGAAAATAGAATGGATGACCTAACAATGCTAGGTTTCTTTTTGCCTTGACCATATCAATCACTTCAAAGTCAAACTAAAATATCAACCCTTCTATGTTGGTGTCCAAATATTTCAACATACCTAGTGGTCACTCATACATATTGTTGGCCACGCATAAGATGTACAAAGATGGTACCATCATAGGTTGTCCCATGGCCATCCATGCATCTTGCGTGAGAAAATTAACCTTAGATCTTATATCAATAGTTACATTACATAGCAAAAACCCATTCATATCTATAATCGATAATAATTTAGTGTGATACCTAGGTTTCAATGTGCATGTGACTTTCCTAGGTTTTAGATCTAGTATGGATGATGATTCTATACCATTAAAATGGTCAATTTCTCTAGAAGTTGCTTTAGTCCAGGTAACACACTACCTTGACATAACTAGCACAGAATATCATAGCTAATCTCCATTGCTTCCCTCTTTGGCCTTTGTTCTATTGTAATCTCCTGCTTGACTTCCTTGAAGAGATGCACAACATAGTGAAATAATTTGTGCTATTTGGTAGGGTCAATGGGTTTGTCTTGCTTCTCTATTTGAAACACCTTATTGTTTGATGGCCCCTTCTTTGCTTATGACCTTTGTGATGGATTGGCCTATGTACCATTATGTGTGTGTGTGTGGGCTCCACTTTGAGTGAGAAAAAGAATGGGTTTGTTTGGTTTCACTACATGCCCTACCTTTGGTTTTCCTACATGGATCATTTGTGCAATTGTCTTGTGTGATTCAAAAAATTACAACTGAGCAAGGCAATATTCTATCTGATGTGGTGCATCACATAACCCACAAGTTGGGAACTTTGCACATTTATGTATGGTATGAAAAGCTTCAACACACTTGTAGGATGCAAAACCTTGACCTTTATTATTGTTGTACTATGTAAATTAAACTATTTTTTCCTAATTAAACTACATTTGTCCATTAGGCAAAAGTATCAATCTAGGAAATGTAAAACTAAAATTAAATTGGAAATGGAGAGACAAATTATAGAAAACAAATTTTGAAATAAACATGTGGAGTTATAGAGAACCTAGACAATGAATCTGGAGGTGGTTTAGTGAAAACACTAGCACATTTGTACTATCATCTAGAAGTCACATTATAGTCTCTGGTCCGTACTATCATTCAAAAGTGACAGAAAAATCTAAAATCTTTATAGAATCTAAAATATTTGCACATAAGGATGATAAAACACACACAACAATACATAATAAATATATAGAAAATGTGAAAGAATAGTAATATGATTTTAGTTCAAATTATCTAAATGAAATAATGAATAGATGAGAATTAAAGGAATACAAACCTTTGTGCAAGAGTTGACTCCTCAAGTGTACCTATGGTTAGGACAGGAAAAATGTTGGTGACTTCTTGGGAGCTTGCCAAAATGGTCAAGCCCCACTTTTGGTCTTTCAACCTCCATGGGTAGTCAAATGGAAAGATTGGAGTGTGTGTGCCTCTATCCTGTGTGCATCTAGGACTAAGAGTGTTAATATAAATGATAAATTAGCAATAATAAGTGTATCTACCATGTATGGTGGAGAATTAGGAGATGTAGAAGCTAAAGATGCCATAGTAGTGCAATGCAGAAAATAACAAAGAAAGAAGAAAAGAACAACAAACTATCCCAAGAGAGTGGAGTCCAATGGTTCGTAGAAATCTTTGCAATGAAAATACAAGATCTGCTCACAAAACCAAAGAACTACTATAGAATGCGGGAACAATATAGAGTGTTGTAGAGAATTGGATGATAAGGAGACTTGGAGCCAAAAGCCAGTTTTTAAAACATAATAAGAAAATGTGTATATAAATGTGAAACATAAATAAAGGAAATAAACTAGAAAGCTAAGATCCCATTTCACATCTAAATGTAACCTCGAGCTTAAGAAAAAGGTTGGCAACAATTAGTGAGAACAAAAAAGTTCTCACCAACACCAACCCTTGTTGCACTGAAGTGGTTGTGCTCAAGGAATTATTGGTTGATGAAATGAAATATGGTTTCTTAGATGGGTAGCATGCCTTTGCTTTCCAAGGAGACTTCTTGAAAATGGCTTATGGAAGGGTCCACTTATAGATTTTGGATGAGGACCAATGGATGAGATTAATTAAGAGGCAAGGATGCATGATAAGCTTCCAAGTGTCACCTTGTGATTGGTTCACATGGAGGGGTCCATGATTTAAGGGATTTGGATAGATAGGATTTTATAGATTAAATGGATGGACAAGATTTGATGAGAGGATTTTATGAAGCCTTGTGCATGCATTGAGCCTTGTGCAAGGTTGACTTGGCTAATGATGCTTAGGTTTGTGCAAGTGATTAATTAGTTAAGTAAACATGATTTATTTATTTAACTAATGATGAGGGGGAAAATAGATTAATTAAACAAATATTGCTTGTTTATTTAATTTTTGGAGGAATGAACATAGGGATTGTTGATTTAATTAAATAAATGTTGATTTATTTAATTAAAGGCTAAAACTTTAGAAGTGTTGAAATGATTAATTAAATAAATAAATGATAATTTACTTAATTAATGCTAGGGAGATGATCACATGGGTTAATTAAATAAATTCTTTATTCAATTAACATTAGAATAATATAGATGAAGGATAAATTTGGTGATGTTGGGAAGTGGTCAAATTTAGGTGTCTACATTTTCCCCTCTTTGAGATGGTGTTGCAACTAAGAGAAGTAACAACAATTCAAAGAAAGATAAAGTATAGAGGTTTTCAGACAAATAGGACTAGTGGTAGGATGCACTAGTCATTGGAAGGAAGGGAGCAATGAAGAGGAATGAGGTAGGGATGCCCCCTGGAGAGGATAGGTGGGTTTAAAGAACACAAGTGTGCTCTTGAAATGGATGAAAAAGAGATTGGATGTTAATGATGGAGGAATGGGACAGAGAGACGTAGGTACAAGATGAATGTTTAGAATAAGATGATGGCATGGATTCCTACACACACAATCTCTGATACCATTTGATGGCAGCACTCACTGATCACAGAGCTAATTAATTTCACAATGCATTCAATCAAATAGAGATTCAAAAATAATGATAGGAGATTTATACTCGAATACCTAAAATGATAGGAGATTAAAAGATCTTCTACACAGACTTAATAGACAAATACCAAATGCAAGAAGAATGAAATATAATTAGTCTTTATTATCAGATAAATCACCATAAGACAATCTATAGAAAAAGACTCCTCCCTCTTTAAACAGGACATACACAACATAACCATCGGCCTGCAAACATGACCTGTACTCTCTGCATATAAAAATGACTCTATCTCTTCACTACCCGTCCTTCTATCTATTTTTTGATCTGTATTCTCACTCCCTCTTTAGCTCATTCAGCCTCCTTGCCTTTTCTTGTCATCGAGCTTCTTCCACTTCCAGCAACTCAATTTCAAATTGCCTCACTGGTCTACACATCCCTCTGCAACCATCCATTGACACTCCATTTGTATTGTCTTATGTTTGGCCTTCACACTGCCTCAGCCTACTATCAATATCAGCCTCTCCCTCTCTCTTAAATGACCAACCCAAACTCTGCACTTTTACGGCCTCTTCTTGCTTGGCTTGTAGTTCGGCCTTCTTTACACTCGACCCTTTTGATGTCATGCCCTAAATTTAACTCAACCTAAACCAAACACAACTACCAATTTTTTTTTTTTGAATTTCTAGTCCTACTAAGGTAAATTCAAGTTTTAAAGTTAATCTAGAATTGATGACATCAAGTTTATGATGTCCTCTCACTACTTAAACAATCTTAGTTTGCATTTCTCCCTAAGTGGTTTTCCCTTGAGGTAAACCAATGTGATAGAAATATGTTGTGCTTTATGTATATGTAAAACATTGTTGTTGTAATTGTGTACTAGAGCTAATTATTTGGAAACAAGCCTTATACACCATTAATCTAACTTTTTCCTAAACAAATCCACTCGTCAATTTGAATAAAAAGTACTACTAACATTAAAAGAATTGCTAAGGGCACAAACAATTAGAGTATCACAAGGAGATTTTTTTTTAATGTTTAAAGATTCAAGGATAGGATAGCTTGACTCAAATTTTGGATGATCAAGGTGCACTCATTAAATATTTTACTTTACATCCTAAAATAATGTGTACTTTCTATAGCAAAGTCAATTAGATCATGTTTCCAAGAGGTTGGATCCATTACAAACTAGGCCTCTAGACAAGATCCAAGGAAGTGGATTCATCAAATGAAGCAAGAAACCACTATCACATTAAGAATTTTAGAAAAAACAACATCAACACATATAGTTATAATATTATACATGGCAATTACACCCTTAAATAATCAACTTCTAACTCCTCTAAGCAATACTTGATTAAATGATACAAGGAATTTTGCACTTAGAATGGGATGTTGAACATACTATGTTTCTAATCAATTAGATTCAGTTCATTATAATTTGACTATAGAGTCGCTATTCAAAAGGGTGATAGCAGCACACAACACTTTAACAACTATAGTTTAAAATGAACCTAAAACTTAAAATAAGTTAGCCAAGCACTTGTGTTACTACTTATATCTTATTAACTAACAAACATTTTCACATAAAGTGGTAACATTCCACAATTACACATTCAAAAACAAGACCCAAACACACTCCCAGAGTTCCCAGTGTTTGTAAACCCTGCTCTGATAATCATGCAACTCATAAATATTAACATCAACACAACAATTGAACATCAATTTTGGATCCACCAACTAACTCTGATTCTTTTTATTAATTTAGCAATTCATATTGGTTTGAAAACATAGATAGATGGAAATGGATTCTTTGAATATTGCTTTTATATTAAATATATGTCTCTGAAATAGATTGGATAATCTCCTTCATAGTAGCCTTGGTATCGTATTTTATAGGATGCAAACAAGGTTCAGGCCCAAAAACATTGTACCTTTTCATAATAACATCTTTTGGTAACTAATGCATAATTAACAAACATAAATGAAGATAAAAGCATATGCAACAATCTGATTCTGGCTCCATTAATCTCCATAGAGTGACCCGTGACTCAAAGGCCTGGCAAGGTTGTCCTCATCTCCATAATACAAATTGATACACCTACATTGCTTGACAAAATTGTACTGCTTTTGCTTCATCACAACACTCTGGATACAAATAGATTTATTTGACCGATATGGTCGATGTACACTTGATCATCACATGGATCAGTCTCAAGTAAACTGCTCATCGTTGATTCCAGAGTAAATATCTTTCCCAGACATGTGTAAGTATTCTCTATCATCCTTTCCTCATTATTTACATTTTCAAGTAGTGGTGGCAGTAACTGACTCAGTTCATTCCTCCAAGTGTCCTTGTCTTTAGGTTGCCCTCATCATTGAAGAAGTTAGAAAATGCCAAATCAATACATTGATCAAAATCTTTCAAATCTGCTATCAATATACCATTAAATCTCTCATGTTCTTTCATCAATTCATTATATCGTTTGAGCACTTGTTCCTCAATGCTAGCTTTAGCATTCAACCCTTCCTTTGTTTCCAACATTCTGAGGTGTAGTCTTTTATGCTCTTGGTATAATTGATGTGTTCTATTGTGCAAATCCCAAACCTTGTTGCTATTTTTCATCATGTGGCCAAACCTTCTTTGAATCAATTCAGAGGCCATACTATATTTGATAGTTTTCAATTTAGTTTCTAGCTGCTCACTTTTCTTTTGATTCTTTTCTGCCTTATACTTCCAATAATTCACATCTACCAAGGCCTCTATTATCCTTTGATCACTTTCTAGGTATGGTGAGTAGCTACTGGATGAAGGCAACTTGTCTCTGTGCAAATCAATCTCTTGTCTCAGCATAGCATTTTCTTTCTTATATATATTATTATCTTTGATTAATTTCTCAAATTGTGCTTTAGTAAACCTTGCAACATTAACATTTAAATCAGTAGTGTCCATAGGATCTATATCCTCAATCCTTTGTATCAACAGGCTACCCAAAGCTTTATTAGGATCATCAATGATATGTGGTCTCTTATTTGGAGGATACAATGCCGATATAAGCAATGCTCTTTTATCAAGGTCATACCCTGATCCTCTTCTAATATCATCCATTGCCTCTATGCTAAGTTTTAACTTCTTATCTTGATTTCTATTTAAAGAATCAAATACAATGGTCGAAGCCATGTCCCATCCAAGAATCAAAATCACACATGCTTCTTGTAACAAGGTCCTTCCCCTTTCTGGAGTCATTATCTCCAATTCATTATCGATCTCCTTCTGAAGCTCAGACAACACCTCATCCTGTATGTTAGGAGTGATATCTTTCATTCTCTTTCTAGCTTGTTTGCCCTTGTATTCATATAATAAGGCTTTAAACTCAGGTGTTTTGATGAAATCATCATCTGATATGAATTTACTGTTGGCCAGGTGCCTTATGTCTTCTGATAGATCATTTGGTGCTTCCACAACGGCAGCTTCTCTATCTTTAGGCGGTTCATACCCCTCAATGGTTGGGTCATAACTTTGCACCCCTTCTTCAAACTCTCCCTCTCCTTCTGCAATGTTTGTGTCTGCAGAGAAACTTATATCTGGTGTGGGTTGAGGTGACAAGTGACCTAGGGGTACTTCATACTCAGCCTGTGCATCTTTAAGTTGTTTTCCTTTTTTGTTAAATACATGAAAGGAACATTCTTGATCAGTTCTGGTGCATGTGTAGTCATAGTGTCTAGTCTTTCGATAGGATCATCAATATCCTGGAAAACTCTGGTGTAGGTGGGGTTTTGGGCTACCCTCCAAGCCTCTACTAACATGGTTTTATGGTACAAACTTCTTCTTTCTGCTGTTGTAGTTTCATCACAATTTCTGATTATATCTTCATCAACAAATAGGACATGATCATATCCCTTTAACTTCTGCTTTTAACTTCTGCTTTGTTTTTACACTATTTATGAAGTGTTTCAGATCAAAATTTCCTCTTGCATTTCCAAAAGGTAATCTGAATTGTTCTAATTTACTATTAATTAATTGATAACCTTTGTCAGAAAGTACTGTGAAATCTCCAAAGCATAAAGTCCCAGGCATAAATGACTGTTTATGCTGATTCTTGAGATGCATGAAGTCTGAGGAAGCTAATTGCCTAACAATTTCTAAGTATGCAACTCGATTTGGGCATGTCTTTGGTAGCAGGAAGGATGGCCCTTCATATCCGAATACTCTTATCATAGTGCCATCTCTGAAAACATACCAATCGCCCCAATTATGGCTGAACTTTCCCTCTTCATGTCTATCTTTTGGTCTCAAAAACTTATGTATTTCCAATGAAAATTTGTGGTTGCAAGGATGTCCAAACCGTTTATATTGATTTCACAAAAAAACTTCAAAGTATAAATAATGGGATCTATCACATCTGCTATCCCAAATAGCAGTCCACATTTGCACAGGTTTTATATCTCCATTGATGTCTAGGTCTCTTACCTTGAGATTTCTATCCCATAAGCCCATACATTGTCCTTCATATAATACCATATGCATAAATAAAGAATAATGTCTGAATTTACTTCCTCCATTCTTAATAGACATTAAATCATTTTTTATATTATATGTCAGGTATTCAGCATCATCAAAATACCGCACATCATGACTCTGTATGTCTGCAGCTAGGACCATGGGTGCAATTTCCATGAACATGGAGGCCTCTATTCCCAATATCTGGCAGGCAGAGTAATATGTGTTTTTGAAATAATCTTTAAACAATTTAGTTGAGTAGGGTGGATCTTCACCCTCTAAAAATACCCTAAGTTGGTTATTATCACCGCGAGGCCTATGCAAGGGTAACTTCCATCTCTTATAATTGCTACTCATATTGCGGTACTCAACCAACAAATCCTTGATTCTGAATTTCGTATCGAAACTTGTGTCTAACTGAAACACTGTGGCTATATAGTCTTTGGTAATGGGGAAGAAACTAGTCCCATCATTGAATTAGATATAACAAGTCTTAGGGTTGAATTTCTCTACAAAAAAACTTCATCAACTGGACATTTACAAACACATTCAGGACTACCAATTTACCCAAGTTTAGCCACCATGGGTTTGAAATGGGTTTATGCCTGTGCATTTTTCTATAATGGGAGATAAAGAGATCATACCCTCTGACTAGTGTCCATATATCCACAATATCCCTATATAAATCTTCAAATTTCTCAGCATGTGGGTTTAGTTGGGCATTTCTTCTAGATTTCTGTCCTAACCCGGGACATTGGTCTAATAAATCCCAGTTTAGATGCCTATCCCTAGTTTTTTGTCTTTTACTCTTTGGGTTCTGAATTGTTTCTTCCATATTCTATCACTATGTCTGGTTTCAACTCTGTGATTTATAAACGCAGACTAATCTATACAAGCAAGTTCGCAATACTTACTTGACAAATCGCTCTGGTCCTGAATTGCTTATTCATCCACGCCTTGCACTTGTTCTTTGCAACGCCCTCCGAATTCCCATTCAACAATCTTAACTCTATGCAATCAATGGCATCTTGCTTGTGTTTCTCATATCATCGAAGGGAATTTAAATGTTTTTGAAAAATAGAGTGTTAGATTGCCACCTTTATGTCTTGTCACTTTATTTCAAGGTGATGTGTTTTGCAATCTCATTTATTGTTCAGGATTTTGGTATGACCCTAACTGGAGTTACTTCGATAATATGAGTCTCCCAGAACAAGAAATCACCCTTTTGATATTTTAATTTCTTTTCATTGCCTTTTCGGAGAGACCCCAAAAACCCTCTCTTCGACATAGTAGAGTTTCTTTGAAATACCCTTTACATTATCTTTTCATTGGCGAAACCCCTTCTATCAATGAGACTCTAAACCATATCACTTCGATAGCCCGAATCCCTTAAAGGTTATCGATATTTTCGTTTGATCGTCGTGACACATTTTGGTGTCACACCAAAGTGCCTTATATGTTTGACTTTCAGGGTATCGATGAGACTGCTGAATGACTCTTGCCAATATCCCCTGTCTCTTCGATTTGCTCATTACTTCGGGTTTTCGTGTGATTTTCCTTTTGTCTGCTTGTGCCTTCGGGTCATCGAAGAGACTGTATTTTGAGTCTCCCCGACAGAGTATCATCTTTCCGATGTTAGCTATACTAATTTTTTCATCAAATATTTTACGGTTGAGGTATAGAATTTAGGGCTAATAAGGGAATGGTGATATTTTTTGGGTTCAAGTAGAACGTCTTATTAGGGATTATGGTGGGAATGGAAAAATTTTAAAGTTTGAAATTTTGATCCAACACAATCTATAGAGGCTTAGAGGTAAGGCGCTAAAGTCGGCTCTATTTTAGGCGCAATTTGGCGCCTAATTTAGCACCTACTTGTTCTGAACAACGCAAAAAATGCCAAAAAAAGTGCCATCCTGATAAATAGTATCGATTTTTTTTTAAAAAATGGAGAAAAATACATTAAAACAGTGGGTGGAAGCAAAAAAAGGAGCTAATCACAGGGATTTATTGTAGTGTGTCTTGGTTGTGTTCTCTTCTTTTTGGCATTTCTTCTCCACATTTCTTCATCATGGATCAGACAATTGTGCCTATCCTAACTCCATACAACTACTTTGAGTGGAAATCACGCATAACAATTCACTTAAGGAAAGCTGGATTACATAGGATAACAATGGGACTTGAAACTGAACCTGCTAAAGATGAAGATAAGCCTAAGTGGTTTAACAAATGTGATGAGGCATATGGAACATTGTGTTTGTCTGTTTCTCTTGATTTTCTCTTTCAAAGCAAGTCTTTAAATTCACCAAATGAAATCTGGACAAAGCTAGAAACACTATTTGGCACACAAGATTCAATGAGGGGTCATATGTTGGAAAAAGAACTAATTAGTTTAAGTCCAGGCAATTTCAACACAATACAGGATTTCTTCACAAAATTGAAATCACTAAGGCTGCAGTTAAAATAATGTGGAATTGAAAAGAAAGATGAACAATTGATTCTTAGTATTCTCTCTAAGCTAAGTTCAGAATATTTTGTATTTGTTTCTACCTTCTATGCTACTAAGGGTGCACTTGGTACTCAATTCACAATGCCATCTTTAGATGATTTTGCTATCTCTCTCACTCGGGAATAGGATAAGCTAATCCAGATGGGCACTCTTAAGTCCTCTAAGTCACATGCCCTGGCTGCCAACCAAGGCACAAAAGAGCAGAAAGGACAAAGTAGTAACAACAATAGTAAGGATAAGAAACAGAAGAATAGCAAGGAGAAGAAGGATCAGATACTGGTTGCTTCAAAAGCAACTAATGAGACCCAATCTTCCAAGGGCAACAAACCTAAGAAAGAGAAGGTCCAATGTGCCTATTGTAAAAGACTTCGTCATGATGAACATAAATGTCTGAAGAAACAAATTGATCACTTGACACACATTCTTGAGAAGAATAATATCAGTGTTCCTGAGTCTATCAGATAGAGTTCTAATGAGGGGTCTAACAAGGCAAAAGAAAACAAGGGGAAAGGAAAGGGCAAGGCCCTTGTAGTAGTTGCTTCTTCACCATCCACTTGGGTTCTTGATTCAGGTGCTTCACACCACATGGCTTCATCAAAGGAAGAACTTGCATGTTTGGAGCCGTGTACTATGCCTTCTATTTTGATGGGTGATGACACTCTTGTTGAGGTGTGTAGGAGAGGGTCTATTGATGTGGGGGATGACACATTCCATGATGTTCTTTATGTGCCCTCATTATCAACTAATAATCTCCTATCAGTATATCATATCGCTCACACAGGTTTAAGCAAGTGGGTTGAGTTCACTCCTGATTTAGTGGAGATTCGTGAGTTGCATAGTGGTTCTATAGTTGCAGTTGGGAGAGAAGATTATCAGTCACGACTCTGTCTGTTTTCTCACTTTGTTCCTAATCCTCCTTTGACTATTTTGATCACTCATTCTAATGGTGTGAGTAGATTATGGCATGAGTGGTTTGGCCATCTTAACTTCCGCTACTTGCAGCATCTTAACCAACAGAGCATGGTCATAGGGTTGCCTTCAGTTCAGTTTTTAGGTGGTGTTTTCCAAGGATGCATTCTTGGTAAGCATCCTAAGGAAAAGTTTGACAAAGGAAAAGCATGGAGAGCTTTGCAGTTACTGGAGTTAGTTCACAGTGATTTGGCTAGTCCATTCCAGCATCCTTCATTTAGCAGGGCTAGATATGTCCTCACATTCATTGATGACTTTTCTCGATATACTTGGGTGTATTTTCTCAAACAGAATTCAGAGGTATTTGATCATTTTTAGGACTTCAAAACTTTTGTAGAGAAGCAATCTGGGAAAGCCATCAAAGTTTTGCGCACTGACAATGGTGATGAGTATGTCAACCATCAGTTTGAGAGGTTTTGCACTTCAGAGGGGATTGATTTGTAGCATTCAGTTCCATACAATCCTCAGCAAAACGGTGTTGCAGAATGAAAGAATAGGTCCTTGAAGGAAATGGCGAATTACATGATTCACTACAGATCTCTTGCACCACAATATTGGGCAGAGGCCATTAACTGTGCTTGTTATATCCAGAACCATGTTCCTCACTGAGCCTTGAAGGGAGTCACTCCTTTTGAAGCTTGGAGCGGTTGGAAACCATTAGTTAAGCACTTTCGAGTTTTTGGTTCTCCTACATGGGCCCACATTCCTGTAGAGAAATGCAAGGCCTTGGATCTGCAGAGTAGACCTTGCATATTTGTAAGTTATCTTGATGGTGTGAAGGCTTATCGGTTGCTCCACCCTACTACACATGAGTTGTTCATTGAAAGGAGTGTTGAATTTGAGGAGGGCTCTTCGAGCTCACTTTCTATCACTTCTCCAACTCCTTCTAGTTTGACATTGGAGTCACTTGGGATACATGACAGATCTTCTAATGAGTTAGATTCACCTGAGTAGTCTTCTACCTCTAATTCTGATGCAGAGAGTGATTTAGAGGACTCACCTCCTTCCTCTACTAGTCATCATTCAGAGGTTGATGATTCTCCTCCAGATTCTCCATCTTCCGGTCCACTTTGGGCTAGACAGACCTTGCAGTCTGCAGGTGATTGGGTTGGGGATCCATCAGACACTAGGCAAACTCATTCACAATTCCAGGATGCTCCACATGTCTTCATTGCTACTGCCTTAGATCCACAATCTTTTCATGAGGCTTTTGGTATTCCTAAGTGGGATACAGCTATACAGGAGGAGTATAGTTCCTTGATGAGGAACCACACTTGGGATCTTGTCCCTCTTCCTAAGGGAAGAAAACTTGTTTGATGTAAGTGGATCTATCGAACAAATTTTTAGCAAATGGGTCGGTTCATAAGCATAAGGCTTGCTTGGTCGCTAAAGGATTCTCCCAGGTTCCTGGGATTGACTACTCTGAGACTTTTGTGCTAGTTGCCAGAATGAACTCCATCCAACTTGTTCTTGCCATTACTGCAGCCAATCGTTGGGAAGTACACCAAATGGATGTGAAGAGTGGTTTTCTTCACGATGACCTTCAGGAGGAGATTTACATGGAGCAGCCACAGGGGTTCATTCAGGATTCTTCACTTGTGTGTCATCTTCGAAAGTCTCTCTATGGCCTCAAAGAGGCTCCTCAGGCCTGGTATGCCAAGATGGACTCCTTCTTTCTATCAGTTGGGCTTACTCGGTGCCATTCTGATCTTAATGTCTAGATTCTGTAGTAGGATGATTCACTCCTATTTTTGGTTCTGTATGTTGATGACTTGTTGATCACAGGGAGTTCTTCATCCACCATTGGGGCTGTCAAAACTGCCATTCATGATAGGTTTTTGATGATTGACTTGGGCTTGTTGCATTACTTTCTCGGGATTGAGATCCTCCAGTCTGCTTTTGGGATCACCATCACATAGTCCAAGTATGCTCTAGATTTGCTCTCGAGGTTTCATATGGCTAACTGTAAGCCTGCTTCGACTCCCTTCCTTTCTGGAGTCAAACTTGAGGCTCAGTGTTCTTCTCCACTTGTTGATGGCACTTTCTACTGATAGCTTGTTGGGAGTCTCATTTATCTGACTCATACGAGACCCGACATTTCATATGATGTAGGCATGGTCTCTCGATTCATGCAGGAGCCTCATGAGTTGCACTAGAAATCAACCAAGCAGATCCTTCACTACATTCAAGGTACTCACAGTTTTGGGATTCACTACGTAGAGGACATTGAGCTTGACTTGGTGGGATACACAGATTCAGATTAGGTGGGTAATTCTTAGGATCGCAAGTCTACTTCAGGTTACAACTTCTCACTTGGTTCAGGTCATGTTTGTTGGTCGAACAAGAAGCAGTCTGCTATTGCTCTATCTTCTACTGAAGCCAAGTATCAGGGGGTTGTGAATGCCGCCACTAAGGCCATTTGGCTTCAAAATCTTCTCACTGAGTCTGGTATCCAGATCAGATGGCCATCAGTCATATTTTGTGACAACTAGAGTTCCATTTAGATCTCACAGAATCCAGTCCATCATCAGCAGACCAACACATAGAGGTCCACATGCACTACATCCGGGAGCTCATCCATGGCCACGTCATCGACCTTCGCCATTGTCTAACTTTCGAGCAGGTTGCTGATATCTTCACCAAGCCCTTCATTGAGAGCAAGTTCCTTCATTTGTGAGCTTTGCTAGGGGTGCGGAATGCTTCATCTTCTGGGGAGCTTCTTCCTCTCACTCAGAGTCCTGACTCTCTACTTTGTGGGGATCTTCTCTCTCTATTCTGGGGGGATTTTCTCTCTTTGGGGGGAATTTTATGTACATGGGTACCTCATCAGGCTTGATTTGTTGGGACCCATTTCTACATCCACCTAAGCTTCGCTTATGGGGGGTGTTAGTGTAGGTTTTTATTTCCTAGTGGGTTATTTATTTTTCCTTATATTCCTAGGTTTTTCCTACACTTTTATTAATCTCGCTTAGGTTAATAAAGCATGTCTTATTAGGTGAGTGGTTGTGAGGTGTCACCTTCCTAGATGTGAGCATCCATTAACTATCTTGGGAAGATACTTTGCTATCTTTAGTCCGATAGATGGTTGCTTCTAATTGGTCAGTGTTGCCACCTCCACCCTCTCCCTGGTCTATAGAAGCATGCTACCTGGCTTGTATTTTGTGTCTTTTGCTTTTGCATCCTCTTAATGTTGTTTTGCTTCTAGCATTTGCATTACTCTCTTGGAGACTAACTCTATGTTGCTATTTTGATTTCATATCATTTGCATTCATAGTTTAGATATCTATTCATTTGCACTAGTTTTCTGGGTTAATAATCTTTTCAGATTCTAACATAGGTGACAATTAGCTAAACAATCATACAGAAAAGAAAAGACACATCACAAGATCAACATGCAAAGATAATATTACTAAATAGAAAGACACAACCGAATTACATGGAAATGAAATACCGAGAGATCTCCTCCAGTTTGGGGAAGCAGGCCCTACTTTCCCAGCTGGAGATGATCCTCTTGAACTCAAACTATCTTTCAGAAGAAGTTCCCCTTCATTTGCATTCAACAAGGTCCAGAAATGGACATGGATACAGAACTGAAAACAAGGAGTTTTCCTCTAGCTGAAAATATAATCTGACTAACAACTTGACTATGAATAATTGGAACTAACTTAGAGAGACAACTTGCTCCTATTTATATAGTTGAGCTTTATTAAAAGGAAATAACTATCAGCGATCCTAATTGCAGCGAACTGGGATTAAAACTAATTGCTTATTTATTACATTAATGATTCCACTGCGGGTTACTACAAATTAGAGATTTGTATCGATTTGACTGTTGGCAGACTGAATAATTTCCTAGAATGGCACAATGCTTGATGGTAGTGACTTTAGTTGGAACTGACGCCAATTAACAGCTATTTCAGTTAGTCACTTAAATGAAGTGACGTGGGAACTTGGATCTTAACAGCTACTTTTATTGAGGCATGGGTCATGTTTGTGTTGCTGGACTTCTTAAGTAGCCCTAGGATCAACTTGTAATAATCATCGACTCGAGGGGAGGATGGCTCTCTTGGAGGGTAACGGCATCTGGAGCCGTCTGGAGTTCGGGCTCTTCACAGGAAAAGGGGCTCCAGAGGGATTTGGAGACCACTGGGAGTCTCATCGCTGTAATCCTTATGTAAACATACACCACTTATACCACAAATTCATAAGATATGCATTTTGAAAATGTAATTCAAGTAAATAAGATAAGAGATTTCATCAAAATGAAATGAAGACTAAACATGTCCATAATCCATCCAAAAGACAAATATAATTATAATAATATATATATATGCCATAATGTTTTATCAAAGTCTTTTAGAAAAGGAAATATAAAGAAATAAATGAGTCATAGATCTGACGCATCATCTCCCCCCAACTGAGACTATGTCATGTCCTCATGGCTGTGTTGCATCCCCCTCATCAGTTACATTTTTCTCTTCAATGATGACATTACAGTTGTAATCTTCATCTTTGTACTGGAAAAGTTGCCTGCCCTTTGGTGCAAACCCATCATTTTCCTACAGTTGGTTGAACCATCTGTTGAACTTTCCCTCCCTCATAGATTGCCCTGGAGGGTGGCTGAGGCAAGGTGCTGGCATTAGAATCAATGGTGGCCTGAACAGCATTCCAATCCAATTTTGCTGCTTCTGTTGAACCAGGGTTATCAATTTTCTTACTCTGGCAGTCATCCATTTGATGTTTGTAGGGGAAATAGGTTCCCTTCTCTTGAAGTTGTTAGGCAAGTCCTCATATCTGAATAGGCAGCTTGTGATAGCTGCACTTAGGAGATAGTCTGCTGTGTCAAAGAAAAAAAAATGCAAGAATTCAAATTCCTCACATATTGAGCTGTTATGCCCTACTTGTAAACCTATGCTCTAAAAGTGTTGGTGAACCATGTGGACTTTGGACACTCATGTCTCATTAGCAACCCTATAGTTGTTTCTGCTACATTATATTCCTCCATGCATTCCTCCCATAACCTGTTATTCTTAAGCATAGACAGATAGTTCCAGATCTGGAGCTCTCCCACATATAGATCGAGCATGGAAGTGTTAACATGCCCCATTAAGTGGCCATGTGGGAAGAATTCACAAAGGAGATTTTGTTTTTCCTTAGGGTTTTGCATATAGCACTCAACAAAATCTTTATCATTATCAAAATCAAATGAGAGATTGCAGCTGATTCTTAATAACTTCCATCTCAAAAATTGCTCTCTAAAAAATAGAGCATACACACCTGATGGTGGTCTCTAGGCTAACAGGGTTTCCCCTGTTTCACAGGCCAAAGCCAATTTTTTCTCCACCACCACCTTCTCTTCTTTTAGGGCCTCGAGATCTCTCCAGAGCTTCATGACCTTGCCCCTAAGTTGTCTATTGTTCAGTGTTAGCTATAAATTTTGAGCATAGACATTTAGTGATGCAAGTGCAGGGGTTTGCCGAGAAGCCTTTTGTAGAAGTTGTGTGATCTGAATGTCCTTTTGGGCTACAGTAGCCTTATGGTTGTCTATCTCCTTTTTAAAAATAGAAATTTCTTTTTCGTTTTCTTCTTTCTCCAATGCAGCTTTTTCTTTCTGCTTCTCAAGCTCATCTTCCTTGGCTTTCAACTGTCGAGCCATGGTCTCTAGCTATGCTTTGCATTGCCTCAAATCATACTCTGCCTTTGATAAAGCGAGAGCATGCCTAGTTTCCTTAGCTGTGGTATCCTCAGAGCTTTCCATGAGGGGTTCTTTCCCCTTTTTGTTGTTGCATCCAAAAATGTCCTCTTATGTTTCCTCAAGGTTCTCTTCTTCCCCAGTTTCCTCAAGGTTCTCTTCTCCCCTGGTCCCTTTTGTTCACTTGTCAGCATGAGTTTATTCTCCTTGTTGCTCAATAGGGGATGAATGTCCCTCTAAGATGGTTATATGGCCTGGCTCTGCCTCTTCCCTATCCTCATCTGAAGAAATGACCAATGTGCGGGGGTGGTGTATCCTAGTAGGTGTAGAAGCTACTGCTTCCCTTGCTTGACTGTGTTGTTTTGTTCCCCTCTAGAGTCATCTAAATCATACTTCAGGGGATTTTGAAGAGACTGCAATAGGGTCTCTTGAAACAGAGACGATGGAAGTGTGGTGCTTCTTTTTCTTCCTTCTGGGCTGAAGTGCAAGAAAATCCTCCCATTTTTGCTAACCATATTCTTGCTGCAAGAAGTGGTGTTTCATTATCAAGTGGATTAAACCAAGGTGGCTAATATGTCCTTCACTGTTCTTCCTCTTTGTCATCATGTTAACCAAGCTTGTATGTAGGAAGGCTAGTAGATTTATCAAATATCTTGGGTTATTTGCCCCATGCCTGAGGTGAGTGATCAACCTCATTCCTGGCCCTAGTACAACACCATACTGACCATCACAAGTAAAGAATTTCATTACCCATAGGATGACAGTCTTCCATGAGTCTGGAAGTCTGGTCCTTTCAATTCCTTTTGTTGCTCCCTTACTAATAACATATCTAGGTAAAGGCTCCGGAGCAACATGGGAATTCTACACTAGCTCCTCATAGGATGGTTTACTCTGAAACAAATCAACGCCTACTGTGGGAATTCTAGAAATTTGACTAATTATAGTAGGGTTAATCTGTATCCTTACCCCTTTAACCGTTGAGAAGGTACAGTGGAAGTTTGTGATGAATTCTTCTACCAGCTCTGCCTCGAATCCTTCAAACTTCTACAAAAACTCTAACCATCCGGCCTGCTGGAAGATTTGCGCGCTGACATCATCCAAAATGGCATTCTCTGATTTAGCTTTCCATTTGTTTCCCATTTGCGTCGAATGGTATTCTATCAAAATACAGGAAAAATGCCACAATAGTGCGTTGGTTTTTCTTTTTCTCTCTCTTGTTTCTTGAGGCTGGACGAAATGTGAAGTTTGTGTTGTCAATGGCAGCTTTCATCGAGAAAATAACTACATGCCAAATGGACAGCTTGGTAGCCATCATGCCCATCCTTTCAGCACTCATGGTGTGTACTTCAGAGCTTCAACATAGAGTGGCAACGTGTGAAGTGGAAATTCATAGCTGCCACCTTAATTACCTTTCTTTTCAAATTTGGAGTTGACGCCAGCAATCGTAGCTCCCACACCCTTGTGAATGCACTTCCCATTTATGGTCATGATTATTGGTTAGCATTACTTTTCAAGCGAGTACATATTTCTTTTTATGGCATTTATTGTAAATGTCGTTATCATTATGACCAAGTACTCGCGACTCATTGCAAGGTACGCAAGATTTGAGGACGATCCTACTGCCACCACCTATCTGACTGCCATCATTCATGCATCTGCCTTGGGTGTGTGAAAAATGAGGATTGCATGTAGGTCATTTGGGGGAACACGCGACATATATACACATATTAAAATAATTATACAAGTTTTAAGGAAGGAATATACCTCTGTAAAGTACCCACCCCTAAGATGATTCGCCTTAACTTTTACCAAATCAATTTTCATGATGCAACATAACCTAGCGCCCAACAGTACTTTGGAAAGTATCATTCGTCGATATTCGTTTGGAGCCATCCGTAGTCATTTGGAGCTATCAGTAGCTATTTGGAGCTTTCAAAAAATTTCAACACAAAGACCTGCAAAATTGCAAAAAGGAATTTTATTGAAGGAAATGGGAATTTCGAAGGAAAGACCGCCATTGCTAGTTTTCAATCTTCCCTCTAGACAAAGCTACCATTTCTGGTTTTCAACTTTGCCTAATTTTTTTTTATGTTTTCTGACAGAAAAGGCCGCCATTTCTGGTTTTCAACCTTTACTGCTTTATTCATTCCAGAATCATCATTTAGAACATAAGCCTCGTGGAAGAGAGATCCTCCATGGTGAAATGTTATTTCTAAGACTAAATTTCTGTAGAGAATTCTTCTTTGGAAGTTGGTTTGTGATACAACTTCAATCTATGTCCATTTACCAGAAGAACTCTTCAATCCCCATCAATGGGAACTAGCTGAACGGCCCCATTGCTGAAGGTTTCTTAGATTTTATAGGGCCCCAACCATCTGGTGTGCCATTCTTTTCTCTACTTCTGAATCAACTTTGTGTGTTAAAGTGCTTCCATCCGCATCTCTTCCAACCTGTTCAGCTACATCATCTTATGTTGTTGTGCTTCAGTTAAGTGAATACCAACTTCAAGTATTGTTCTTAATGTTTCCACCTCATATTCTATAGGTAGCATTAGGTGCTTCCCATAAACTAATTCATATAGTGTGAAATTAGTGGCGGTCCTCCAGGTGGTTTGTAGGCCCAAATAGCTTCTGTCATTCTCTCAGCCCAATCTGTTCTTTTATCTGAAATGGTTTTTGTGAGGATGTTTTCCAGTTCTCTATCCGTCACTTCTACTTGACCATTGCTCTGAGGGTGATATAGAGAAGACTTCTTCTGACAGATTTGATATCTCTCCAGGAATGCTTTGATCATAGTAGACATGAATTGTGGTCCCTGATCAGAAACAAGGACTCTAGGGGCTCCAAATCTTTGTAAAATGTGCTTCTACAGAAAATCTATAACCTTCTCCTCCTTTGCTGCTAGTAGTGTTTTTGCTTCGACCCATTTGGTGGCATAGTTGGTATAGACCAGAATGTAGTGATTTCTTCTAGATAGTGGATCAATTAGTCCCACAAAATCTATTCCCCATTTTCCAAATGGTTCTAAGACCACTTGAGGATGGAGCGGCATCTCTGCAGTATGAGTTGGACGTCCCATTCGCTGGCATTATCACATTGCTTAACATACTGCTAGATGTCCTTGGTCATTATTGGCTAGAAATATTCTGCTCCCATAATTGTATGTCCTTTTCAGAGGGATGAAAAATGTCCACCAGAAGGTTCATCATGGCATGCTCAGATTATGTCATAAACTTCTATTTCCTGCACACACCTTCACAACACATGGTCAGGACAATTTTTAAACAAGATACCATTTACTCGTTTGTATCTAGAGCTATCTCGAATTAGTCACCTAGTTTCCTTCTGATTGAAATGCGGTGGGCATTTTCTTGAAACCAAATAGTTAGCTAAATTTGCAAACCATGGAGATTGTATAGAAATGGCAAAGAGATGTTCATCCGGAAATATATCGTCCACTAGTTCGTTACTTCCCTGCATAGTCAATCTGGATAAGAAATCATCAACAACATTATATTCCCCAGGTTTATCAATAATGGTTATGTCAAATTCTTGCAACAATAGCAACCATCTAATAATTCTACCTCCTACCACAGCTTTGTTCATCAGATATCTAATAGCTACATGATCAGTATGTATAAAAACTTTGTAGCCTATGATGTAGTGGTAGAACTTGTTGATTGCATAAACTACTGCCAAAAATTCTTTTTTCTGTGGTGGTATAATTTTTCTCTACAGGGTTTAGTTTTTTCTAACATAAGCCCACACGGGTGGCAAAGTTGGCTAAGGGCTTTAGGCTCGTCCCATATAGGTCCCGAGGTTAATTCTCTCCGCTCAGATTTCCAAACGTTGTTTGGGGTGTGCAGGCCCCCTCGGCAGCCCCCAAAGGATTAGTCTCGCCTCCGCTTGCCCCGCTGTTATTAGCCCCAACTTGGCACAAAAAACTAAGCTCGAGGCAGGGTATGGTGGGCAACACTGAGTGGAGTCGTAACGCTCCTGTCTCTCTTAGGGGGCAGGGCTAGGGTATACCTCTGGGTTAAAAAAAAAGAGTTTTTGCTGACATAATATATTGCATACATACCTCCAGTTTCATTAGCCTGCCCTAAGACTGCTCCAATGGCCTGATTGGAAGCATCTGTGTGAATATGGAATGGCTCACTCCAATTCGGTCCTTTGATGACTGGTGTTGTCATGAGGGCTCTTTTGATGGCCTCAAATGATTCTTGACATTGTTGTGTCCAATTAAATTCAGAATCATTTTTTAGCAGGGTGAACAAAGGGTCAGCTTTCTGACTGAAGTTTTCAATGAACCTTCGATAATACCCAGCATGTCCTAGGAAACTTCTCACTTCCATTTGAGTTTGATGAGGGGGAATTTGAACTATAATTTCAACCTTTTTGGGATCTACTTTCATTCCCTCTTGTGAGATGTGGTGACCTAGTACTATCCCTTCGGTCATCATAAGAAAGCACTTCTCATGATTTAGGGACAACTAATGTTCTTTGCACCTTTCAAGCACCTTGTTCAGACTGTTCAAGGCTTCATCAAAAGTTTTTCCATGCACCATGAAATCGTCCATATAGACCTCCATGCATGTATTAACTAAATCACCAAAAATTGCCAACACAGCCCGTTGAAATGTGGCTGGTACATTACATAATCTAAATGGAAAAACTCTAAGACAAATGTCTCCCATGGACATGTGAAGGTAGTCTTATCCTGATCCTCTGGAGCCACCTGAATCTGGTTGTAGCTGCTGAATCCATCCAAAAAGGAGAAGTAGCGACTACCAGCCAGATTATCCAACACTTGGTCGATAAAGGGAAGTGGGAAATAGTATTTCTTGGTAGCTTTGTTTAATTCTCTATAGTCAATGCAGACTCGCCACTTGCCATTTTTATTTGGTACTATAACCAATGGCAACACCTAGTGACTGTCAAAAATGGGATAGATGAATCCTACTTGTAATAGTTTTTCTATCTCTTCCTTTACTATATCCCAAAAGTCTGGATTGATTCTCCTCTGTGGTTGTCTAACAGGACGGATATCTTTAGTGTAGATATGGTGTGTACATACACTGGAGTGGATTCCTCTTGTGTCTTTGTATTCCCATGTAAAAGCCTAGGTATGATTTTGCAGTAGTTTTATCAATCGAATTTCTTTTGTTTCTATTAACCAACTACTGATAGAAAGTTGTTTGTTGGTTTGGATAGTGATTTGCTTTGTGCCATTGTGAAAAGAAAGGTCTTTGTAAGGAGTTAGCAGAGTATTTGGTAGACAAAGGTGAGGCACAATTTGGTGTAGAGTTTTTGCTTGTTGATAATTTAAGTGGGAAGCAATCTTTTCAGAATAAAGGACAGTTGAATGCCTTAAAGAATCCTTTCAGATCTCTCAAGAGCCATCCAAAGACCTCTTGCTGGGAAACACTATACAAGGAGGTTTTGCTATTTGATTCCAATTCTTTATACTCCTCATTGCATTATTCAAAATTTTCTACAGTTGTTACCATTGCCAATGAGGAGGTGTCTTCTTCATCTGAATCCATCAAATCATCTATCCATGGTTTGTTCTCATATTGTAGGAATGGTTTAGTGGGGGGATAGATGGAATGTTCCTTCAGCCTTTTTCTATTTTGAAATAGTCATGTTTCCTAACCTACAGTCGATAAGAACTGATGCAGTAGCCAACCAAGGTCTACCCAGTATTATTGGGTACCCTGAACGTTTCTTTCTGGTCTAAAGGATGAGGAAATCAACTGAATAGTCCCAAGTATCAATAGTAACTATAATATCTTCTAGAATCCCTTTTGGTTTGGTGATAGATAGATCTACCAGTTGTAATACAGTTGATGTTGGCTGAATATGTGTTAATGCCAAAGCTTCTGCAGTATCTGATGTCATCACGTTGATAGCAACCCCAAATCGATTAGAACATTAGAGACTGATACTCCTTTTATTTCTACTAAAATGACAGGACTTCCAAGATCCCCATATTTTTGAGGAATTAACTTACCTGACAGGACATCGACAATTTTCCCTTCTACTTGAATAGTGTTGGGTAATTTTCGTTTCCTACTTGGAAGTTTCAAACATAAGCTCTTAATGGTCTAATTTATCTTAGGATATCTTTTGTTGCCTGTAACAAAGGAACTTCAATATGTATCTTTCTAAGTTTCTTGATTAACTACGAGTCATCATGTGAAAGTTGGTTTTCCTTAGATTTTGGAGGAGCCTGTTTTAATTGCTCTGGAAATGGAACAAATGCTTCCTTCAAAATTTCTTTTGAGTTTCTTATTTTAGCCTTCTCATCCTTTTGTCGTTTATCAACATTGGGTATCACTTCCTCTTCTTCAGTGACTTCCTCAATAGGAATGTTTACATAATTCTTCAGGATTGAAGTTGGATGTCATTAATTTCCACTACATTCAGGGCGGCTTGTATTTGGATCAGTGTTATACCCCTGTTGTTGTAGTTTATTGTTTTTTGGGATTTGGAACTGGTTGAGCAGGCATCGGTGATTGGTTTACCTGATCATTTGGGCTTGGGTTTGCAGGTTGTGAAGGTCCATGAATTAAGGCTTGAGGTTGATTTCCAAATCGCCTCATTCCTTGGTTATATTGAGGTGCCCATTGCTGTTGATATTACTGTTGATTTGGCCACTAGGGGTTGGTCCAAGATTGATTCGTCTAGTCTGACTGAGGCCATGATGGTCCCCACTGAGGTGGCATTTGCATTGGAGGAAGTGGACCTCCCCAAGGCCCATTCCAAGAGGTTGTGCCCCAATTTCATGGGCCTCTTGGAGCATATTGGTTTGGAAACTGATTAAATCCATAATTTGGTTGTTTCTGGCTAATAAAATTTAGCTCTTCCTTGTCCGTTGGTACCCTCTTTAATCTACTTTTGATTTCAGGGAGTAAGATACACTCATTTGTGGAATGACTTTTCTCACAAATCTTACATAACTCAGTTTAGTTCAAGGGACATTCCCTAAGCGGATGTTTTTCTCTACAACGAGGGCAGTAAATGGCCAAAATTTCAATGTTATTTTTACTAGCTTGCATACCATTGAAGGTGGTATTCAAATGAAGCAGGATGTTAGTTTTTAGATTTGCTAGTTCTTCCATTACTTTTGTAACGTCACTGGTACTACCTTTCTTCAATATTCTTTTGCATGCTCAAGTGTGAGAATAATTTCTACAAACCTCCATGATTTCTGCAAAATTTTGCTTGTTAATATCTCCCTTTCCCATTAGGTTAAAGGCTTCCCTGATCTCATCGTCAATTCCTCTTAAAAAGATGGTTTTACTCAATTCCTCATCTAGATTATTTCCACATCTCCTATGGACAAATAGGAATCTATCCACATAATCCTCCAAATTTTCATCTTCCATCTGTTTCATTCATAAGAGTTCATCTTTCTGATCCCTGACTCTACAATAATCTTGATATTTGTCAAGGAAAATAGTTTTCATTTCATCCCATGTAGTGATAGATTCTGCTGTCAAGCCCACGAACCATCGTAGCACTGATTCCTTAACAGTGGAAGGAAAAAGTTTTAATTTTTGGTTGTTTGTGGCATAATCATAGGTTTGGCAGAGGACCTTAAATTCAAACAAGAACTAGTCTGGGTCTTCAGAAGTTTTTTCTTGAAAGGTGGGTAGGAATGTAGGAGATATATTTTTCATGGGAGGTTCATTCCTTTTAGGAATGATGGAGATTGGATAAGAGAATGTTCTATTATTAGCTGGTTCCCCATGATCACCATTATCACCCATTGTAGAAGGCGTATCAGAGAGAATGGGAGATTCTGATGTTATAGGAGATCCATGGTCACTTAGATGATTATGTTCCAGAGATATGCTAGTTGTGGTTTGCCTAATGAATCGACCTAAGGCATCCCTAGGCCTACTCATAAACTAATGGATCTAGAATGTGCTCATTCAAGAAGTCTTATCAACACCTTAACCTACAATGCTTTGTAGATTATTTCCCCAGCAATGGCACCAAAAATGATGAGGTCGTAGTAGTGTTTGTTAATTCATCGTCATTTAATTATCAATTCAGAGGTGTCTGGAGTGATCTGTGACAAGACTCTTAGTGTGGGGAGTTTTGGAGTGAAGTCTGAATCACGTGAATGGATGGTTTGTGGATAAAGTCCAGTTTACTTAACTTGTGGAAATAAACACGCATGCAGAAAATAGAAACTACCTATTTGCTTGAAGGGAAACACACATGCTTTGAAAGAAACTATTCTAATTGCTGGAAAATAAACACACTTGCTAGGAAAGAAAATAGTTTAATTGCTTGGAAAGAAACTATCTTAAGTGTTGAAATAGAACTCAAAAGTAATTGCATCCATTGTTAAACTACAACAATGAGACACTTTGAATATAACAATGTTGTTGGAATAACAAATCTATTTTTGGTATTTTTATAATTTAGAAGACAAACTTGTAGGTGACAATTAGCTAAAGAATCATACCAAAAAGAAAAGACACATCACAAGATCAACATGCAAAGATAATATTACTAAACAGAAAGACACAAAAGAATTGCATGGAAATGAAATACCGAGAGATCTCCTCCAGTTTGGGGAAGTGGGCCCTACTTTCCTAGCTGGAGACGATCCTCTTGAACTCGAACTATCTTTCAGAAGAAATCCCCCTTCATTTGCATTCAACAAAGTCAAGAAATGGACATGGATACAAAACTAAAAACAAGGAGTTTTCCTACAGCTAAAAATACAATCTAACTAACAACTTGACTATGAAAAACTGGAACTAACTTAGAGAGATGACTTGCTCTTATTTATATAGTCGAGATTTATTGAAAGGAAATAACTATAAGTGATCCTAACTGCAACAAACTGGGATTAATACCAGTTGTTTATTTATTACATTAATGATTCCACTACGAGTTACTACAGATGAGAGATTTGTATCGACTTGGCTGTTGGCGAACTGAATGATTTCCGGGAATGGAACGGGCTTGGTGGTAATGACTTCAATTGGAACTAATGATAATTAACAACTATTTTAGTTAGTCACTTAAATGAAGTGACGTGGGAACTTGGATCTTAACAACTGCTTTTATTAAGGTGTGGGTCATGTTTGCGTTGTTGGACTTCTTAAGTAGCCCTAAGATCAACTTGTAATAGTCATCGACTCGAGGGGAGGATGGCTCTCTTGGAGGGTAATGGAATATGGAGTCATCTAGAGTTTAGGCTCTTCATAGGAAAAGGGGATCTGGAGGGATCTGGAGACCACTGGGAGTCTCACTGCTGTAATCCTTATGCAAACATACACCACTTATACCATAAATTCATAAGATATGCATTTTGAAAATGTAATTCAAGTAAATAAGCTAAGAGATTTCATCAAAAGGAAATGAAGACTAAACATGTGCACAATCCATCCAAAAGTTTATATATATATATGCCATAATGTTTTATCAAAGTCTTTTAGAATAGAAAATATAAAGAAATAAATGAGTCATACATCTGACTCGTCAGATAACATTTTGGCGACTATGCAAGGGTGTTTGCCTACTAAACACAAGGATCTAGCTGCCTTATACAATCCATTGGGCATAGGGTCAAAAGAATGCAGCCAAATGACCAAACATAACTAAAAACTACCTCTAGAAAACACAAAAACACACAACAAGGCAAACAATCTCCTAATGAGAAAGATGCCTATGCAAAAGCACTTATTAGAAGGGAAACCTAAAACAGAAAATAGACCTACTCTAAATATTTACAAGAATCCAAAGACCAGACTTAGAAGTATGGTTTGAGATGAATCCCATTTACTGGGATCAGAAGTGATTCACCAGTCAACTTGGAGAGTTGAAATGCATTAGCTTGCTTGCAACTGGTGATGATGTAAGGGCCCTCCATAAGGCATCAAATTTGGAATGCCTCCTAGCCTTAGCTCTGTCTTCATCCCATTTCAACACCAAATCTCCCTCTTGGAAGGCTTTGTCAATTGACTTTCTATCAAAGGTCCCTTTGACCTGATCTTGGTGGGCTTCAAGGGTTTTCATAGCAGCATCCCTCTTTTCTTCAAGCTCCATCAGCTCAGTGAATCTGATTGTCATGGCATCATTTTTAGTAGCTCCAGCTATTGGGCCAACCCAAGGGAAGGCAACTCCAATGACAGTGGAAATCTTACTTCCTTTCCATATACTAGCATGAAGGGTGAATTACCAATGGCCCCTTTAGGGGTAATTCTATCAGCCCAAAGAGC
This sequence comes from Cunninghamia lanceolata, assembly GCA_027924645.1. NCBI lineage: Eukaryota > Viridiplantae > Streptophyta > Pinopsida > Cupressales > Cupressaceae > Cunninghamia > Cunninghamia lanceolata. The sequence goes on along the minus strand of BSBN01001026.1, from coordinate 2,898,930 downwards.
TATCTTCAACTTGGAAAGCCAAGTTCTCTAACTATCATCCACTATCCTTTTGATGATCCTGATCAGGTTTTTATTTGTGGACTCAACCAAGCCATTCCCTTGGGGGTAGTAAATTGGATGATGTCTTCAAATAAATTCCATAGTTTAGTGCCCATTCATTGATTTGTGTGCCTACAAGGGCTTTAGCATTGTCATAAATAATGGTGAATGGAACACCAAACCTAGTAACTATCCCCTCAAGGAAATCTATAATGGAGGCCTCTGTGGCATCTTTTAATGCAATTGCTTCTGTCCACCTAGTAAAATAATCAGTGGCTGTTAAAATCCACTTGTGACCAGTACTGGAAGGTGGGTTAATTATCCCAATGAAATCCAAACTCCATTGGGCAAATGGCTGATCAGTCTAAATTGAATGAAAGGGAAGAGCAACCAACCTTTGTTTTCCTATAAAGAATGCACATTCTTTGCTACTTCTTACCCATCTATGGGCGTCTCTGAATAGATTGGGCCAATAATAACTAGCCCTCATGATCTTGACAATAGTTGTTCTTGGAGAATAATGGCCACCAACATGGCCATTATGAAATTCTTCTAATACCTTAGAGGTCTAATTTTGTGTAATGCATCTAAGGAAAACTCCATTGATGTCTTTTCTAAACAAGACACCATCAACAATAACATAAGGATGGATTGGAGCCGAAAATACCTTCTTTTGGCCTAATCCAATCCATCAGGGCATCTTCCTGTCTGTAGGAACGTGGTCATATTCTGATGCCAGTCGCCTAGGATGTTGGAACCAGCAGATTGCGCTTGTTCCAAGACACATACAACATTGTTTATGACCTCAGAACCCACGGCCATCTGTTCACATGGGCCTTTGCCTCGCACCAGCTTGGTGATGTTGATGTTGACATCATATTTCATCACATTTGTGATCCACCCAGCCCTTGTTTCATTAATATTTATGCTCAGAAGAAATTCTTTAATGCCAGGGTGGCTCACCATCAATTGTACTCTGTTATTTGAAATCATATGTCTGAACCTTTTGAGTGCTTTCACCACAACGAACAATTATTTTTCCACAAAATCATACTTCAGCTCATATTCTTTGAGCGGCTAGCTAAAGAAAGCAATTTGATGTTCCAATTTCTCTTCATTCTGTTGTGTTAAAACTGCTGATATGCCCTCCTTACCTTCGAAGGAATAAAGGATAAATACTTCTCACAGTTAGGATTTATCAGCGTTGGAGCCTATGTAATGGTCTACTTGACAACTTCAAAACTATTCCTACCTTCCTTTGACCATGCAAAGACAACATTCTTTTTAAGCATGGCAGTGAGGGGTTTTGCTATTGAAGCAAAATGGGGTATGAACCTCCTCACGAAATTGATCTTTCCCAGAAAACTTTGCAGGCCTTTCTTGTGCTTGGGAAGGGGAAGAGCTAGAATGGTGCTTGTTCTTTCTGGATCAATGGCCATTCCTTCCTTTAAGACTATATGCCCCAACAATCTGCCTTTTGGGACAGCAAACACACATTTCTTTGGATTCAGTAATATACCATATTCCTTGCATCTTTCAGACTTTTCTCAAATGACCCAAGTGGTCAGTTGCATGCTTGGAGTACACAGTCAGATCATCAAGATACACTAGAATAATATCATTGATTAGGCCTTTAAAGGCCAAATCCATTGCTATTTGGAAGGTTACCCCAGCATTAGTCAACCCAAATGGCAATTTTTGATAAGCCAAAGTACCCCACTTGGTGGTAAAGGTTGTTTTGTACTGATTTGATTCTTTTACAAGAATCTGGTTATAGCCTGAGTAGCCATCTAAGAGTGAAAATCTTTTATCTCCTGCTATTGTTTGGAGGATTTGCTCTATGGAAGGGAGTGGATAGCGGTCTTTAAGGGAGGCCTTATTTAGGTCTCTAAAGTCCATGCACAATTTGATTTTCCCATTCTGTTTTCTAAATGGAACAAGGTTAGCTACCCAAGAGGAATGCTTAATGGGATAAACGATTTTAGCCTCTATGAGTTTGGATAGCTCTTTTCTTATTAATGGCTCTTGTAGAGTGTAAAGACTCTACATTTTGTTTCAATTGCAGCGCATCCGCGGGTTTCCGTTTTGTCTCTGTGAGTGTTTCAAAGTGTTACTGCGCGGGTTTCTAATGCTTTATGCGGGAGTCACCAAGTGTTGAGCCTCAGTTCAAGCCTCAATTTTATTTCTAATTACAACTTTGGTACGGAGTGTGCCACGTAGTGGTTATGTTTCAAACAATTTTAAGTTTCAACCCTGTGGAGAGTGCCACGTGTCATTAGCGGAGGCACTCCCTTAAGTTTCAGTATGAGCGCGGAGACTACCGTGTGTCTTTTAATGTTGCTGCGGAACCTGCCAAGTGTCAGCTTCCGCGTGTTTGTTTCTGTATATTTTGGATGCTAAGTAAAGGATGTATAATGGTCCATAGTGTTAAGTTTTGAGCTGCAGAGATCGTCACGTGGAAGATGCGGCATTAAAGTTAAAAGGTTTTTGACCCTCTCTCTAGTGATCATTAAATGTTTCTTAAGTAACGCGGAACTCACCAAGTGTTAGCTTCCACGTGAGTCTCAAAAGTTTCTAATGTTACTAACAGTGATGCGGGTGCTGCCCCCTGTTAAGTCATTGTGCCTGCGGAGTTTGCCACCTGTCCCTATTTCCTCCTTTTGAAACTACCAAGCCTTTAAGTTGTGGGTCCCATCTTTTTATATGTTAGTTTCTAAAGCTGCGGATTGCGACAGTTGTCACCTACAGACGCCACCCGAATACAAAGACACAATTTTGTGAATTGTTGCGGATAAAGACACGTATATGTTTCTAAATGCTGTGGAAGCCGCCAAGTGTCATTTCCCTGTTCTTTCCCGAGAGTGAAAGGAGTTTCTCTTTTAGCCGCGGATATTGCCATCTATCACTAAGTTTTCAGTTTCAAGTGAGCAAAAGCCGCCAAGTGTTTGTCCCTTATAGGAGGAGGTGTGCCACATATATTTTGCCCCAACCAATGGGATTGCAAGAGAGAGAGAGAGAAATTGTTGCAGATTTGAAAAATCTTAACTGTCAAAGACTTCCAGTTATCTTGAGTTCCGTTGGGTAGTTGGGATTCGATTGTTGCAGACAATCTAGAGTCAATCTTAGGCTATAAATATGTAGCATTTGTAATGAATCAGAGGAGATAGAGAATTTCATATAGTTTGTAGACATTTAGAGATATTTTTCTATCAGATATTTAAGAGAGAAGTTGGAGACTTTTGCTGTGACCAGTGGATATCATTTGCCTTTATTTTGTTATTCTTGATTTAGAAAGTTAATGTACCTGTGCATGTATCTGTGCCTTTTATGTTGCTGGAAAATTAATGAGAAAGACTGAGTCTGTGCCTTGGTTGATATTTCTTGTGTCATTGCAAAGTGTCTGATTGTGAGCCTTTGATTTTATTCATTGCATCTGTTTATGTTAATCATGCAGTATCTGCTCTTTAATATAACTGAATCTTAAGGATAGTTCATTGTGCTTAATTTGAGAGAAATACTTATTACTCCGGTGCATTGCCATAGTTAATTTTTGCTTAATATTATCTGTAATCCTGTTAGTTTCTACCCTTTTTCTCAAAACCCATTTAAAATAGAGAAGAGCCAGCTTCTTTAAAATCTGGAGGTTGTTTTAGGTAGCAAGTCCCACATTCCTGAAACTTCCCATGTTGGTGTTGAAACCTGCACAATTTTATACATCAACAGTTTTTGGCACACCCGGTGGGACCATTCTTGAAGTTTCTATCGAGATTGTATGAGCCAGAGAGCCACAGGGAGCCAGAGTTGTGGACCTGTAACAAGAGCATAGTCTGCCGCTAACCCAGGCATTCTTTTGCCACCATTAGTAGCTAATCCAAGGAGAAGAGTGAATCAGTTTGCAGCAGCACAAAGAGTAAATATGGGAGCACCTATAGCCCCAAGGAACTATGCAAATTGGAACACTGGCAGTCCTCTAATTCTCCCAATACCACCAGCAACTTGGGATGCTATTCCAACTAATGCTCTGAAGGCTCTGCCTAAGTTCAGTGGGGAAGATTTCAAGACACCTGAAGAGCATCTACAAGATGTATCTGACGTCTATGCAGTACATGTTATCACTCAACAGAATGTGGCCATAAGACTGTTAGTAGCTTCTTTCAAAGGGAAGGCTCTGGATTGGTATAGATCTTTAACCCCAAACACAATATCTACATGGGATTAGCTTGGTGACACTTTCTTTGCAAGATTTAAAGAAAAGGGTGATAAATCTTCTTTGCTACAACAATTGATCACTATCAAAAGGGCACCACAAGAAGCCATGACTGATTTCAACTCAAGATTTCAAAAGACGTGGGAGAAAATTCTTGCTACAGCAAGACCGTTACCAAGTATGGCTATTGTGTTTTACCTTAAAGCTTTAAACTTAGATATATCAGTGATAATTCAGTCTCTTGAAGGTCAGACACTTCCAGAAGCATATGAGTTGGCAGTCAAGGCTGAAAATAACTTAATAGATGCTAAAAAATTGCCCCCAAGGCCTCCTATGCCCGTGTTCCTAGAAATTATCTTACCTTTGCCTCAAGAAGCTCCTAATCCTACAACCCCACCTGTGTCTATGTATTCATTTCCTCAACAACTTGCTAAGGTAACCACCCCTGTTCAAACATTTGAAATGGATGATGTCAAGAACATTTTAAGGACCTTCTCAAATGAGATAATTAATCTTAAGAGACAACAAAATCCCTATCCAAAGCCCCCTTATCAAGTTTACCAAGGAAATAGACCTCCCTTTTAGTCGAATCAATATCAAGGCCCTCAGAGGTAAGCTAATCCTCAACCTTCAAACCAGTTAGTCACAGTCCCTACACCTTTACAAATTGTTCCTCCTAATCCCAACAGGGAAATCGTTCCAGGGCAAAAGAATTTTGCAGATGGCACAAATGCTTGGTGCTTCCCCTACAACAATGCCCACATGCCCAAAGATTGTCCCAGAGGAAATTTACAGCAAAAGATAGCAGAACAGAGAGGATTAGAAGGACAATTTGCAACTTCTAGCACTCCACCATATCAGTCTCCTGGTGTACAAAATGCAGTCATGGTGGCCCAGATGCAAGGGATGTCCTTACAACAGGAAGAGGAAATAGCCCCTGAGCATGCTTTATTTTCATGGATTGAAGAGGAAGATTCAGTGTTCTTGAATGAAGCATCTACTTCCAAGAAGCCATTGGTGCAATCAGATTACTATACCAGAGCAAAGAGGAGAATGATGGAGCAACCTGAAGTCACTAATAATGAGATCATGAGAGCTCCTCCATTTCAAAGTCATCAGAACACAGTCTCTAGACAAGAAATGCCTCGGCCTGTGCAGAATCAAGTAGCCTTAGGACAAGTTCTAGAAAAGTCAAGGTACCCTTATTACTCAAAGGCCCAAGCATTAGGACCTTGAACGTGGTGGATCAACTAAAAAGAACTCCAACACATGTATCAATTTGGGACATGTTGGCTATTCTTGAGCAGAAGACACTATTGCAGGAGGCTCTGCAAGGCCAAGAAGTCCCTAAACATATTGGTGCTAAAGGAGTAACTACTGATAAAGGCAAGCTTCAGCTTAAAGATACTGAACCTTTGCAGACAACAGCTCTGTTGAACAATGCCCCTGAGGTAGGTAAATCTAAACTAGATCCCTTTTATTTGACTCTAATAGTTGGGAAGAAATTATTGCATAATGCAATGATAGACTCTGGGGCCAGTACTACAGTAATGCCAAAGCAAATAGCAGATGCTTTGAAGATAAAATATGAGCCACTTACAAGAGGGGTTATGCAGTTGGATGGGAAATCTGTGCAAACAATAGGGAAAATTAAACAACTCCCATTGCAACTATATACTTGCCCTAATATAATTGTAAATCAGGATGTGGTAGTCATAGATATTCCCCCTGTATTTGTTCTATGCTTATCTAGAGATTTCACAGCCAGGATAGGAGGTTACATGTCACTAGATTGGTCACACCTCATTCTGAGAACCAAATATGGGACAAAGATGAAAATACTATCTGAGCCATTATCAAAAGACCATATCACAAATGAACCAACCCCAAAATTAGAAGCAACCCATGCTATGTTGAATAAAGAAGAGAGAATCTTTGTTGAAGAGTTAGGTGACTAGACTGAACATGACCAACAGGAAGAAGAGAATAATCAGTTGTTGACTATGATGCAAAGTGATCCCTATGGAAATTATGACTCTACTAGTCTGGGCACTTATGTCATATTTGAAGAACAAGAGATTCCTAATGTTTTAAGGAAAGAAACATCACAGAGTCAAGAATCTGAAAAAGACTCAGAAATCTAGACTCTAAATTTTGATGGGGCCAAAAGTAAAAATGGGGCTGGAGCAAGAGTTTGCCTTACTGCCCCAAATGGTGAGAAAATTTTAAGAGCCATTCGCTTTCAATTTGCCTGTACTAATAATGATGCTGAGTACGAATCCTTGGTGCATGGACTCATGTTGGCAAAGAAAAAAGGAGTAAAGAATCTGATAGTAAGAGGAGATTCAAAACTAGTGGTGAAACAAATAAGAGAAAAGGCAATAGCCAAAAATGTAAGAATGAGATCCTATAGGCACATAATTTGGGACTTGATAGACGGTTTTGAGGCTTTCAATATTGAAGTAGTTCCTAGAGCCCAAAATTCTGAGGCAGATAGAATGGCACAGATTGGTTCACAGTTTGATCCAGCAATTGATCTACTAGTCAACAATGAGTTAGTCAAAGTTATAGTGAGACCAACTATTCCAGACAATAACCAAAATTGGCAAGTTTTTGATAATGATTTTCAAGTACTCTCATTCTTGCAACAATCAGGAGAATTTGCTGATCAATTGCACCCTAAAATTGAAGAAGCATATGGAGACCAAATTATTCAACTGAAGTCAAATAAGCTCCCTAAAGGACTGATTACCTTAGAAAACTTGTTTGATCCAGAAGATGTAAGCCTAGAGAAGAAGAGGTTTCAAGCAAATAGGGGGGATTATTCTGAGATTCAAGTTAGTGAAGGAAGAAAATTGAAGGTTGGCAATTCTACAACTCAAGAAGAAAGGGAAAGGTTTATTGATTTGTGTGAAAGATATGATAGGGTGATTGCCTGGACCTATGAAGACCTCCATGGCTATAATAGAGATATCATCCAGCACACCTTAGAGCTTACTGAAGGATCTAAACCAGTCAGACAGAAGCAAAGGCCAGTGAATCCTAGAATTGAACCTTTAATGGTGGATGAGTTGCAAAAGCTCTTAGAATCAAAGATTATTTTTCCAATTAAGCACTCAACCTGGGTATCAAACCTAGTGCTAGTAAGAAAAAAGAATGGTGACATAAGACTCTGTGTAGATTTCAGGGATCTGAATAGAGCATCTTTGAAAGATCATTATCCCCTGCCCTCTATGGAACAAATTTTACAGACCGTGGCTGGATCAGAGAGATTTTCCTTGCTGGATGGCTTCTCTGGGTACAATCAAATTTGGTTGGCTGATGAAGACCAGCATAAGACTGCATTCACCACAAAATGGGGAACATTTGCATATGCTAAGATGCCTTTTGGCCTTTCAAATGCTGGAGCTACTTTTTAGCGAGCAATGGATGTAGCATTTGGGGAGCTTATAAACAAAATCATCTTGATTTATCTAGATGACCTCACTATTTTCTCTAAAAATGTTGTAGATCATTTTGACCATTTAGAGGCTATTTTTAAGAAATGTCAAGAGTTTGGAATATCCCTGAATCCCAAGAAGTTTATCTTTGCAGTACCATAGGGTAAACTGTTAGGGCATATAGTGTCAAAGGAAGGAGCCTCTATTGATCCAGAAAGAGTCACTGCCATAATGAATCTATCTCTACCAGTTAATAAGAAAGCAGTTCAATCCTTTCTTGGGAAAATCAACTTTGTTAGCTGATTCATATATGATTTTGCAAATCTAATTAGACCAATGACACTATTGCTTAAAAAGGATCTGGTTTTCAAATGGACTACAGAAGGGAGACAGGCTTTTGAAGATGTCAAGAAAGCCATTTCAACAACCCCAGTACTCAGAAACCCATACTTTTCTAAGTCTTTCATAATGTATGTGTATGGAGGAGAATTCAGTGTTGCTACTGTTTTAACTCAGAAAGATGAGCGGCAAGAATGAGAGCACCCAATAGCCTTTTTCTCTAGAACTCTCAGAGAATATGAGGCTAGATACAATTTTGTGGAGAAACAGGCATATGCCATGGTAAAAGCCCTTAAAAAATTCAGACATATGGTAACAGGAAATAAGATTCTGATATTAGTGGCTCATCCTAGTGTAAGAGAATATATTATGGAGGGTGAGATCACTGATAAAAGAGCCAATTGGATAACAAAGATCCTTGAATATGATGTGTAGGTCAAACCCACTAAGTTAGTCAGAGGCAAAGGATTATGCCAATATATGGCTCAAGACATGGAGAGAATGATGACACAAGAAACAAAAAGTGAAAATGTATTGAAAATCCAAGAGGTTGAACAAAATTCTTGGGTCACAAACAGAATATAATTTATGAAGCATGGGATTTTCCCAAATGAGCTCTCCCATGATAAGAGAAGATATTATAGGCAGCAAGGGGCCCATTTTGTACTAATTGACCATATTTTATTCAGGAGAAATGTTGATGGCATACTTTTGAGATGTATAGAGAAAGATGAAGCTCAAAGAATACTACATGAACTACACCATGGAGCCTTAGGTGGACACTTTTTAGCAAGGACCACAGCAATCAAAGTGACTCAAGCAGGATATTTCTGGCCCACTCTATTTACAGATTGCTATCAACTGGTTAAAGAATGCTAGGCTTGTCAGTTTTATACAGGAAAAAGGAGAAATGCGGCAGTGCCTCTAAGCCCCATAATTATGGACGAACCCTTTGCTCAATGGGATCTAGATTTTATTGGTATGATCAATCTAGTGTCAAGTATGGGACACAAATGGATTCTCACAGCCACAGATTACTTTACCAGATGGAGTGAAGTAGTACCACTCAAGGAAGCAACAAAAAAGGTAATGTTAGCTTTTCTAGAAGGCATTACTGCTCGGTTTGGTCCTCCTTGTACCATTACATCAGATAATGCTAAAGCATTTTTGGGAACAAAGATATCTAAGTTTGCATTAAGGAATGGGATTTACTTGAAGAATTCTTCAAATTATTACCCTCAAGGTAATGGCCTGGCAGAATCCACTAACAAGAACCTGATTAGACTCATCAAAAGGATAGGGACCAATTATCACAGAGAGTGGCACAAACTACTTAATATAGCACTGTGGGTAGACAGGGTCACACCAAAGCAAGTGACAAAGATGTCTCCATATGAATTAGTTTATGGTAAACCAACAGTAATGCCACTGAGCTTAGAGATCCCTGCTTTACAATTATTGAAATAGATAGAGATTGAAGAGAATGGTCCCATGCAAGTTAGACTTGTTGAACTGCTGGAAGTACAAGAGAAAAGAGAAAAGGCACATGAGTCACTGATGAAACATCAGAAAATAGTTAAGGACTATTTTGATAAGAAGACTTCAAATCCCTTTTTTGAAGTTGGCTCAATAGTGTTGAAATGGGATGAGAGAGCTGCCAAGCCAGGTCGACACAGCAAATTTGAATCACTGTGGATTGGTCCTTACAAGATTTGTTCCTGTAAGCAACAAAATTCTTTTGAATTAGAGACTATGGATGGTGAACATGAAGAGATTCCTGTAAATGGGATCTATTTGAAACATTTCAATTAAGCAGAGGCTCTTAATGAATCATAGTTCGTTTGTTTCATTTTCTTGCTTTCCTATTTTCCCGCTTTCCCTTTCAATAAGTGTTATGTAAACACGTGTCAGTAGCGCAAGCCCCTTCTCTTTTGATCTCGCATTCATTAAGGTTGTTTTCTACAATCGCCAAAATCCTCATAAGTACACACTTTTTAGAGAGGATAGCCACTCCCGTAACATATCTGACACTCCATTCCATGGAGATTTCGAAAAGATACACTAACTATTTCTCGGTGTTAATGCCATTTATAAGATAAGATGTGTCATTAAAACCCCAATAAATTAGTGTTAAATCCTAAGTGTGGCTCTCACTTGCTTCCATCTCTCTGCTTTGAACCATTGTTGCCTCCAATTTCCATCCCTAGCAAGCGCTTTTCAGCTGTGTGTCATTCTTGTGAAGCAGTTTCATCCTTTCCTGTGTCAAAGCTTCCCGCATTTTTCTTGCAGATACAGCTATGTCTGAAACACAGTCTTCTCAAGAGGGACTCAAAATTTATGAGTCAATTGATAGGCTTTTGAGCAGCAAATCATACGCTTCAGCGCCTGCGCAACCAAGGAGAGCCTATTCAAGAACGAGGGTCCCTGAGGTAGGGTATTTTGTCGACCCAGCGAAGGTGAAGGATTACGCAGATGGCATTTTTGACACGACCCTTCAAAAGACTACCAGGACTCTCCGTGAAGGGGCACATCAAAGGTGTATTCAAAAGGCAAAGAATGGGCAGTCTGAAACTTTTAGAATGAGAATATGGACCTCACAGTTGGCATAGTTCCTGGTTTTGAGTGTGCACCTATGTCCTGACCTAATTGAATTATGCGTAGAGTTGTTTCATGCACCCTCAAATACCATACAATAGGGCCCTTTTATAGTGCAAATTACGCCCAAAGCTATAAGGGACATGTTGGCCCTGCAACATGATAGAACGACCACATTTCCCACTGTTGCTAAAATGCAAAAGACATGGGCAAATGTCAACAACAAGGTGAGGTTCCTCAACTCAGAAATGTAGTTGGGAGATGAGAACACCGAGATGCCCATACTACCTACAGGAAGGGCACAATTTAGCCAAAGTACTCAAGAGGCACTGTCAATGATAGCCTTCATTTTTGGGATGAAGACAATACAGTCCATGACTGGCAAATTGCTATCATTTTCACATTAAAGACTGTAGACAAGTCACAAGAATACCGGTTGGATTTCTCGGAGCAAATTGCTTACTCCATGGTCGATCAGCTCGTGAATTTCAAATCCAAGGGAGTTTTCAGGTATTCTGCTTATCTATTCCATCTAATGCTATATCAGAACCATAGTCTTTTTGCACCATATATGCATTTAAACATGTATGATCCATATTTTGGCTAAAGCAGAACTATCCCTGTGTCTGCATGGACACATGTGTTATCTGAATCTTCAGACCCTTATGAGTTCTGGGAACTTTTTGTAGCCCCTGCCTTCTGCCAATTAAGCCCTGAGCCTGTAGAACATAGATTGACACAGAGTATTAGGGGTTTCATGACCAATTGTCCAATCCCCTGTGATTATTTCTTTGGGGCACACAATACTATCATTAGAGTCCATGATTTCAATGAGGAGCCCATGCTGCTACCTAAAATATTAACCCCTAGGGTAGCATTCCTAGAAGTGACTTGGCAGGTGTCAGTGGTTGATAACGAGTTTGGCACCAAGAAAAAGAAAAAGAAGATGTATGACATCCCATGGGTCAAAAGAAATATGGCACTAGAAGTTAGAGATGCTGAACACCTTTTGCTAAGAAAGCTAGCTGCCCTTGGATTCTTCATCATTGAAGATAAATGGAAGTATGACCCAGACAGTTTTATGGACTCCTGGATTAGAAACAACAAGGTCCGTGCTAAAATAGTACATGAGGGTTGGCTTTTCTGGGAGGATAGGAGAAATCCAAAAGAGGACAACCCAGACCTATATGTAGAACTAGCTGATTTGCCTTATGAAGGGCCTAGGCCATGGGAGAATTTTTATGTTAAAGAAAAGGTCTTTGACCCTAAGATCAGAATGTCTACTGGTTTAAAGAAAATTTTGAAGGCCCAAGAATGGAGGCCAGAGAAAATTGAAGCCTATTGGAAATATAGGCAGGAAATTTCAGAGTTGACACATTCTTTTGGGAAAATCGACACAGATGAGAAATGGGAGTCAATCTGGGATGAGTGGCATCCCTCCCCAGTCTCTAGCCCTGACACAAGTAGAATTCAGAAGAAGGGCGAGGAATCAGAAGAGGAAGCTGAGTCAACCCACACAATGCAAGAAACATGACAGGCCTCATCTGCTGCTCCTATATCTTCCTGACCCTAATCTCTTAGTACTTTAGAGAAACATAAAGGTGTGGTGTCATCACCAACCATAGGGACTCCAACAGCTTCAGTATCTAAAGGTTCCAGTTTTGCTCCTTTGAAACCACCACTGCTGGTAAATGTGGCAAAGAAAGAAGAATCAGAGGAGGAAACAGGAGAGAGGCTGAGAATACACAGGAAATTGCACCTGCAGGAGGAGTCAGAAGAAGAAGCAGAACCACTACCACAACAAATGCCAGTCACATCCGCTGCTCCTCAGGTAAGTGTTTCTTCTCCCTTTTCTACCTTAGGGGTGGCAATCCCAATAAGCCAAACATTTATACCTCCTGCCACTTCTGTTGTGCCTACATCACTACTTGCCCCAATTGCTAGTCCTCAGGCCATGTCTTCACAGGCCATTTCATTACCACTCTTTTCCCTCTCTGTTCCAAAAAGAGCCCCTCCTCAGGTTTCCCCTAGCCAACAAGTAATGGCTATTCCCTATGGCCTACCTCAAGGTCATCATTTTGCTGGAGGATACATTGCTTCACCTCCCACTTTCCAAGCCTAGGTAGACACAACAAAAAGGGCTAGAGAAGCCAGAATGGACAAGAAGAGAAAGAAAGAAAACAAAAGCTCTGTTGTGCCACATGAGGTCACTTTTTGACCCCATTCAACAATAGTTGACAGTCACACATTTGTCTCCAAATGTGGTGAAGCCCAATGAACAGATGCAGTCTCAAGACTATTCAATGAATGTTGTAGCTATGAATATGTCTATTTTTAGGCCACAAGATAGGGTCGAGCTACTCAATGAGACTACATCTGTTGTTGCAACTGATTATTCGAAAGTGTCTAGGAGGTTGCAGAAAGTTGAAAATGACTTAGCTTAAGAGAAGATAAATAGTAGCAACCTTGTTGGAGAGGTTCAATCTAAGAAGAATGAGATAGAGAATCTGAATAAACAGTTGCAAAATATTGTTTCTTGTTAGATACATCAGGCTACACAGGCCCAAAATGCTTCTCTTAAATTTGAGCTAGCACAGGAAAAAGCTGCAGCGAATGTTCTAAGACAAGAGAAAGCCATCTTAGAGAGGAAGTATCAAGAAAAGTTGTAGCAAGTCACACAATTTTAGCAAAAGTTGTTGAGTGAGCAGAATGCTACTGGTGCAATACAGGCACAACTCCTGGCAAAGCAACAAACCACAAAGCAGCTAACAATTGAGTTAGCTAACAAGCCACAGAATGCTGGAGTTCTGAATCTGGTCAAAGAGCTATATGTTTCAGTTTGGAAAAGAATCTCTGAGGAGATTATCCAACTAAGGCAATCCTTAACATTTCTGTTAAACGCATAGCAGTTGTGTGAGAAAGTGGAAACTTCGGTTCAGGCCACTCTATCTACTGTTTCTTTGAGAGTTTCTGACTCTCAACTTTTGCTAAAGAAACTATACGATACAACAGATGAAATTCTGTCAGCGGCAGGGATCAGTGATAGAATGATTGCTGCTAAAAAGGTAAATGAGGTTCTAAGTTGCAACTCTGCAGCCACAAATTGCCAAGAACTCCTAGATACTGTAAAGGAAGGAGTCAAAGATATGAAGAAACACATAGAGGATTTGGTGCAACTGGGTCTTCCTTCACCATTTCCAGACAATAATACAGTACTGATGATTGATGATATCAAGGCCCTGCTCTTAACCAGGCAAAATGATCAAACAATTTTCCAGGGTTTAAGTGATTCTTCCTTAGTACAAGAGGTGGAAGTTGTGTTGATACCAATGGCCCAGCTAGAGTTTCAATTAAAGGCCGTAGTTTAAATTTTGCAGACATTTTCCCACAAGGACATTATTAATCTTGATTTTTCTTTTCAAGATTTACAGAGTAAGCAGGGACTCTCTGATTCAAAATGGTCTGTTTATCAGACGGCTTTGCAAAACTTGTGACTCTGTGTTGTATTTTAAATACATATATTTTTTCCAATTTTGGGTTCTTTTTGGGCAGGCTCAAAAGTCCTATTGGTCGCCAAGAACTGTAGAGTGCAAAGACTCTACATTTTGTTTTAGTCATAGCGCATCTGTGGGTTTCCGTTTTATCTCTGTGAGTGTTTCAAAGTGTTGCTGTGCGGGTTTCTAATGCTTTATGTGGGAGCCACCAAGTGTCGAGCCTCAGTTCAAGCCGCAATTTTGTTTCTAATTACAACTTTGGTGCGGAGCATGCCACGTAGCAGTTATGTTTCAAATAGTTTTAAGTTTCAACCCTACGGAGAGTGCCACGTGTCATTAGTGGAGGCACTCCCTTAAGTTTCAGTATGAGCATGGAGACTGCCATGTGTCTTTTAATGTTGCTGCGGAACCCGCCAAGTGTCAGTTTCCTCGTGTTTGCTTCCGTATATTTTGGATGCTAAGTAAAGGATGTATAATGGGCCACAGTGTTAAGTTTCGAGCTGCGGAGATCGCCACGTGGAAGATGCGGTGTTAAAGTTAAAAGGTTTTTGACCCTCTCTCCGGTGATCATTAAATGTTTCTTAAGTAACGCAAAACTCGCCAAGTGTCAGCTTTCGCGTGAGTCTCAAAAGTTTCTAATGTTACTAACAATGATGTGGGTGCTGCCACTTGTTAAGTCATTGTGCCTACGGAGTTTGCCACCTGTCCCTATTTCCTCCTTTTGAAACTACCGAGCCTTTAAGTTGTGGGTCCCATCTTTTTATATGTTAGTTTCTAAAGCTACAGATTGTGACAGTTGTCACCTACAGAGGCCACCTGAATACAAAGACACAGTTTTGTGAACTGTTGCGGATAAAGACATGTATATGTTTCTAAATGTTGCGGAAGCCACCAAGTGTCGTTTCCCTGTTCTTTCCCGAGAGTGAAAGGAGTTTCTCTTTTAGCCGCGGATGCTGCCATCTGTCACTGAGTTTTCAGTTTCAAGTGTGCAGAAGCCGCCAAGTGTTTGTCCCTTATAGGAGGAGGTGCGCCACATATATTTTGCCCCAGCCAATGGGCTTGCAGGAGAGAGAAAAACTGTTGTAGATTCAAAAAATCTTAACTGTCAGAGACTTCCAGTTATCTTGAGTTCTGTTGGGTCGTTGGGATTCGATTGTTGCAGACAATCTAGAGTCAATCTTAGGCTATAAATATGTAGCATTTGTAATGAATCAGAGGAGATAGAGAATTTCATACAGTTTGTAGACATCTAGAGATATTTTGCTGTCAGAGATTTAAGAGAGAAGTTGGATACTTTTGCTGTGACCAGTGGATATCATTTGCCTTTATTTTGTTATTCTTGATTTAGAAAGTTAATGTACCTGTGCATGTATCTGTGCCTTTTATGTTGCTGGAAAATTAATGAAAAAGACTGAGTTCTGTGTCTTGGTTGATATTTCCTGTGTCATTGCAAAGTGTCTGATTGTGAGCCTTTGATTTTATTCATTGCATTTGTTTATGTTAATCATGCAGTATCTACTCTTTAATATAACTGAATCTTGAGGATAGTTCACTGTGCTTAATTTGAGAGAAATACTTATTACTCAGGCGCATCGCCATAGTTAGTTTTTGCTTAATATTATCTGTAATCATGTTAGTTTCTACCCTTTTTTCAAAACCCATTTAAGATAGAGAAGAGCCAGCTTCTTTAAAATCTAGAGGTTGTTTCAGGTAGCAAGTCCCACATTCCTGAAACTTCCCATGTTGGTGTTGGAACCTGTGCAATTTTATACATCAACAGCTCTATTTTGGGATTGACTGGTCTTTGTTTCTGGCGGACAGGTTTTGCATTAGGGTCTAAATCAATGGTATGTTGGATTAAACCAGGATCAAATCATTTCAGATCCCTATAATCCCGAGCTATGAAATTATTAAATTCATTACAAAGTTCAACAAAACCTTGCCTCTCAGCTTGACTAATACCTTGCCATGTTTTAGAAATATGCCCGGTGTAATTCCCACCTGTTTATAGTCTTATTTTTTTACTGTCATGTTCATTTTCTCCTTCTTTGGTTGGTCATCAACACCAAATATGTTTTCCAAGGTGACTAATCCCCTGGATAACTTATTGGTCTTCAACTGGATCACTTAGTCTGTCATGTCCCTATACTATACTAGTAATTTATAATTGAATCAATTATGTATTATTCATTCAAATCAAAGATATGAATGATATTATAAATTGAATATATTTAATATATTTAAATAATATTTATTTAAAACAATTAACAAGATATATTATTATTATATTTATAAATAACACATAAATAATAATAATATATTATAAATATATCTAATAATATAAATACAAATATTCTTATATTTATCTTACATTATAATATAAATAGAAATAATATAATATAAATCATATATCATTTATTATGATATAAATGATATAATATAAATAATATAAAATTAATAATATATCATTTATTATAATATAAATGATATAATATAAATACAAATAATATAAATAAACATCTTTTAACCTATCCTCTTATGATAATGGAGTTACGTATGGTTAGAACTAGTTTTACCACAGCTCATAAAGGGGAATTAATATAAAGTAATAAAAATTATAAGAGGGTACGTATGTAATTTACTAAAGTAATAAAAATTATAAGAAGGTATGTATGTATTTTACGCCAAGCATAATAAGAGACGTTATAAATAAATAAAGGTTATAAGATAGAAAGTAAAAACAACAGGAAAAAAAAGATATTTTTTAAGAGAACATTTCTGAGTTAAATACAACTTTGATATTGAAAATAAATAAATATAATAAAGAGTAATCGTATTTGATTTATATAAGAGCATAGCACACATTGAGAGATTGGAGGTAAACTTGTTAGGAAGAAGTACCATTAATACCTCAAAGGTAGATAAGACCGATGGTGGAATGGACCATGTTACATCATACTTAGGCAATGGATAAGACCTGCGGTGGAATGGACCATGCTACATCATACAAGGGCAATAAATAAGACTTGCGGTGGAATGGGCATGTGTTACATCATACAAGGGCACTTAGTAAGACCTAAGGTGGAATGGGCATGTGTTACGTTATACAAAGGCACTTCATGCAACCTAACAAGAGATAGTACCCCATCTCCTTTGAAAATAAATAAAATTAACATATAATAGACAACCCTAAATATGAATCCACTTAAGGATTGAAAAATTGAATTATTGATTTATGTTGATACTATTTATGTGGTTACCAACCCTGATTTGATTATTTTAATATGATTTATTGATCGTATCTATTACTAATGTTTTCTTTAAGAAGTAATTCTCATGTGCAAGGTGGAAAATAAGGATCTTCTTATAAGGGACATTACAGTGGTATCAGAGCAGTGATCCTACCATCTTGTGAATAATAGTTAAATAAAATAATAATAATAATAATAAAATAAAAATAAATCATGCAACATTCAAAAAATTATAATTTATTACAAATATGTAATAAATAATGAGTAAATAAGGTAAAAATAAATAAAAATAAAACAACTCTAAGTAAATATATTTGACAAAGTTATTTTCATCTCAACTTAATGTTATTTTATAGCTATAAGATTATATCATAATATATAACTCCATATAGTAAATTCAATTAATATTATAAATATTATATGTTGTATAAATACATCATATATAGTTCATATATAGATGTATTTTCAAGAAACGCATATAAATTAATTAACTGTGAATATAAATATAAAATTTGTGACCATCTCATAATCCTATTAAACATAACTATAAAATAAAAATAAAAAATAAAAATACTTTTGCCTAATCCTTTAATCCAAATTGTGATTGCTTGAGGACAAGAAATTTTGAGTGGGGAGGGTTGTCATGCCCCTATTCTATACTAGTAATTTATAATTGAATCGATTAATTCAAATTAAAGATATGAATGATATTATAAATTGAATATATTTAAATAATATTTATTTAAAACAATTAACAAGATATATTATTATTATATTTATAAATAACATATAAATAATAATAATAATATATTATAAATATATCTAATAATATAAATACAAATATTCTTATATTTATCTTATATTATAATATAAATACAAATATTATTATATTTATCTTATATTATAATATAAATATAAATAATATAATATAAATCATATATCATTTATTATGACATAAATGATATAATATAAATAATAATAATATATTATAAATATATCTAATAATATAAATACAAATATTCTTATATTTATCTTATATTATAATATAAATATAAATAATATAATATAAATCATATATCATTTATTATGATATAAATGATATAATATAAATACAAATAATATAAATAAACATCTTTTAACCTATCCTCTTATGATAATGGAGAGCTAGTTTTACCACAGCTCATAAAAGGGAATTAATATAAAGTAATAAAAATTATAAGAAGGTACTTATGCGAAGCATAATAAGAGACGTGTCTCTTTGAACATATCCCTTGAAAGGGAAATAAATAAAAGTTATAAGATAGAAAGTAAAAACAACAGTACCATTAATACCTCAAAGGTAGATAGGACTGGCGGTGGAATGGACCATGTTACATCATACTTAGGCAATGGATAAGACCTGTGGTGGAATGGACCATGCTACATCATACAAGGGCAATAAGTAAGACTTGCGTTGGAATGGGCATGTGTTACATCATATAAGGGCACTTAGCAAGACCTGAGGTGGAATGGGCATGTGTTACATCATACAAAGGCACTACCCGTAGAGGATGATTCATGCAACTTAACAAGAGATAGTACCCCATCTCCACTATGGTTTGAAAATAAATAAAATTAACATATAATAGACAACCCTAAATATGAATCCACTTAAAGATTGAATAATTGAATTATTGATTTATGTTGATACTATTTATGTGGTTACCAACCCTGATTTGATTATTTTAATATGATTTATTGATCTTATCTATTACTAATGTTTCCTTTAAGAAGTAATTCTCATGTGCAAGGTGGAAAATAAGGATCTTCTTATAAGGGACATTGCATGGTCACCATATTGTTCTTGCAATATTGACTGATTTTTGACAGCAAACTTTGGCTCATCTTGAAAAAAATTACAATCTATTGGTCACTCTCAAATACTTACCAGCTCATCACATTATCATGCACAACAGGCCTCACAATAATCTTCACATGCTTATCTGAATTTTGGTTGACATTCCAGGGAATGTCAAACTGGGCACCAACCGTAGCCAGTCTATCAACATCCTTGTTTCTTTGTCTAGGCACTGCCTGTATGTTGAAGGCATCAAAGTCTTCAATCAGATCCCAGACTCTGTGTTTATATGACTTGAGCAAGTTATTCTTTGAAGCACTTTGTGATATGATTTTGTGGACAACAAGTTCATTGTCACCAAATGCCTACAAAATCTATATTCCTCTCTTATGTGCCAGCTGTATATCTTGAATTAAAGCCTCATACTCGGCCACATTATTAGTACAACTGAACTGAAATCTAAAAGCAGAGAAATAACTTTCTTTCTGGGGTGAAACCAGTACAACCCCAACACCTGCTTCATTTTTGCTTCTAGAGCCATCAAAATATAACTGCCATATCCCACTTGGATCTATTGTTGCCTTCTCAATATTAGGGACGATGGCATCCTCCTCATGGATACAATAAGTACCCAACCCTGTTTCCTCTATATGATCAGGAGTATTAAACTGAAAACAATTTGCCCACTCATCAAGTAATATATCAGGGATCTCCTCCACAGGTGTGGTAGCTTCATGCCTACTATTGCCATCCTCTTCCAACTCATGAATTGTGCAGTTCATATTGGTAGGATTAGGGGAGTAAGGCTCTATGTGGTCATTTGCAATAGGTTCGGCCTTAATGGTCACTTTGGTGCCATAAATTGTTCTAAACAACATATGGGACCCGTCAGAAGATAGGTACCCACCTATTTTAGCAGTGAAATCCCTAGATAGGCATATGCCAAAGTATGCAGGGAGGTTGATGACTGAGATATCTTGTGAAACAGAGCATCCAGGGCATGCATGTACCGTGAGCTTTAAAACTTTAACAACACCTATTGTCTTAACAACAGTGTCGTCTAATTACACTACCCCTTTACTCACAGGCTCATATTCTATGCCTAACTTATCAGCTATGTTTTTAGGAATAACATAAGTACCCACCCCAGAATCTATCATACAATTGTGCAACAATTTGTTACCAATGATCAAGGAAACATATAATGGAGGGGCTTACTAGTTTTTCTTGTGCTTGTTCCCTCCTTTTTTGGTTGGCATAGGCTTTTCGGGATGGTGGCATTTTCTTTTGTTCCCTCCACGGTAGACTGATTGAAGCTTGTCAAAGCTTCCTACCACAAATCCCTCTATGATGGGATCAATAGAGCATCCCACATAGTGACGCTTATGTTGGTCTTCTACATTTGATCAACTATGTTGGAGGGATTTGACGCCTTTTGTGATATTTTAGCAACAGTAGAGTCAACTTTTGTATGTTGATCAGCCTGAGAGTGCATTACTGGCACTAAATCTACATTTCACCTAGCGGGATAGTTCCCCTGCACTGAAGGCATTGAACTCACTCGCCCAGCAGAATGATCTGTTTGGGTAGAATGTGTTTCCCTTACTTTTTCTTTCCTACATCTCTGATTGTGCTCGTTGGGGATGCATGAGATGTAGATGCATAAGGAGTGGGGATGTGAGTAGTTGTGGGGGTAGTTGCATCTTCAATTTCCCTCCTTTTGGCTCTCGTATTGAAAGCTATTGGGCTTGTGCCCTGATTGATACCACATAAATCATCCTGTGTCCAATTCATCAAAGTAGAATTATTTTGAATTTATTCTTGCCCTCCCACCATTTCTTGACTAGAACTGACTTGTTTCTCTGAAGGAACTAATTGGTTTTGTGCTATCAAAGCCTAACTGAATTATCCACTTTGGCACAATTTCTGATCATGTGGCTGATTGCATGGATAACACAAATCACTATCCTAAGCCAAATTGTTTTGTATGGGCACCAAAGGTCCAAATGTGCTCGCAGTATTAGGATGTACAACATTCAATGGTCTGATATAATGAGGCTAATACTGCCTCTATACATTGCCTTGATATGGTGGCCTATTTTGCTGATAATTATGATTAAATGGTTGATATTGCCTACTAGGTTGTGCATTTTGTCTCCTTGCCAACATCAATTCATTGGTCAACATCCTTATCATGGCATCTTTATCTTCTGATTGCTTAATGGAAGGTGTGGTTAGAGGAGTAGCAAGGTTGATTATCGTAGGAATTGGAGCTACAGTAGGCTAAAAAATAGGATCCTCTAGAAACAAAGGCATTGGTGGCCTTGGAGCAATCTTCCCAATTTGAATCAGATAGTTTTTTGCTCTTATGGCTATTTCATACGCATCTGGTAACACAGTCCCTCCCATGGGTTGAATCATGACAATAATGTCAGGATTTAAAGATCTCAAATAATATAAGAACATAGTGTTTGGGGAGGCTTTTACCAATAACGGGATTCTGTCCCATGTCTTCTGGAACTTGTAGTTGAAGTCCACCATGTATTCATGGGGGGCTCTTTTGATTGTAGCTAGTTGCTCCATCAGTGACAGGCGGTCACTGTTGTCTTCAAAGTGTTGGTGCGCAAATCATCCCAATTGTGGATGGAATTAGCTAGGAGGCCTCTATACCATTGAAGGGCTTTCCCTTTGAATGAAGAGGCTAGGAGTCTCATAGCCACATTGCCTGCAGTGACATTGTGGATAAAATAAACATTGGCAATGTCTTAGATATGCTCAACAAGGGTGGTGGAATTTTCACCAGTGAAATATGGAATTGCTTTTAGCGCCGAGGTGGGGATATCATCATACTGGGCTAGGTCCATAAGGCTACCCCATTGAATGCTACAAAAGGAAGGTTCCTTGCCATATTATGGATATTCAAATTAATTGGGTATGCACAGGGTCCTTCTTGAATACTGAAATCTAACTTGGAATCTAGATGGAGGGGGGTAGACTGGGCTCTTGAAGGAGATGGAACTACACTCCTATTTTCCCTCACAGGGAACTTAGACAGTCTACTTCTTCTTCTTGATTCAGTAAATGATAGCTTAATGAATTGAGAATTACCTCTAGAAGAAGACCGAGTCTGCACTCCAGGCATGAAATGTTGAATTGATATGAATACTGAACTAGCAGAGTCGCTATGTACTAGTTGAATGCTTCTACAACAATGAATGAACTAAGAATAGCACCAAAACTTCTCATTCCAGCTCTTACTCAAAGTAGAGAGTCCCACCGGGCATGCCAGAAACTATTGTCATGTGAAATTGCACCCTGCTTAGAGGCTGTCCAAGCATTCCAATGCCACAATGGGACTGATCTCAAGGTGTGGGACCTTATAGATGAGATCAGACCTCCAGAGAAGGTTGGTTCCTCTTTCTAAACTTAAGGTTTAGAGTAATTGACTAAACCTATGCTAATGATCACCAAGGAAAAGGGAGAGAGGTAAACTGGAATTAAAAAGGGGGCGATACACCAAGATTTAGGTGTTCAGTTGGAGCCGACATAACATAGTAATGATTTCAAAGGATGAATAGACTAACACAAACTCATATGTTCTCTATTAGAGGCCAAAATAGAATACTAGAACCTGTAAGGGACCATTTTATCCATAAGATAAGTGAAAAGCATTCAAACAGACACAGTGAAAGAGAAATGAGAGGCAGAATCAGTTGATTATATTAATCATAGAGGCTAAATAGTCATTATAAAGATAAAAAAGCTAAATACAGATCGAGGAGACACAGAATGATAGCTTTTCCCTCATAGTTGAACTAAAATGAAGATAGAGAGGTCCAGAAGAGGACATAATCGATCAGATTCATGTAGTTATGGGAAATATCACAAGGTTAAGATCAAGCATGAAGCATTACAATTTGAATAAAGACCCAGCGGCCAACCAACCAATAGAAATACATCTCTAACACAAGCATATATAGATTTTTTGATCATACTGTAGCATCCATGGAAGAGAGAAGAGTGGTCAATAAGACAGAACTATCGCCCATGCTGCAATAAATCTACTATGTGTCCTTGGAGCGCGCCCACATGGCTTTACCCATGAAATCCACTGAAAAGAAGTGTTCGACTCATGCCACGAGTACAAAGATTTAATGCAAATGAGGCTATAGTAGCATGGGAAGGCGAGGAAACCATCTTCTACAAGAAATCAGGCTCTGAAGAAGCATTAATGGCAACCAGGACAGTTGCTGAGCAGTCCCGTCACTTTTTGAATAGTCAAAAATGCCTTTGGAGGGCAAAAAGATCAGGCTCTGACATATTAGACTTCCTCCGATAAGTCTTCCACCGATCAGGCCTGGAAAGGTGAAAGAGGAAACCCCAGCCTCCGAAGTCCGAGAGAAGAGAAATCATCAGGCTTTGGGGATTGGGCCTTCACTATTGAGGTGTTCTTTGGAAAGAAGAAGAACTTGACCTCTGCTTCTGCAACACTTAGCCAATTTGAGAAACCAATGAAGATAGGGCCATGAGCCTTCATCCTTCCACCTTCCAAAAGGAAGAGGAAGAAGAAAAACCCTGACCTCCATGGCCAAGTAAGTCTAAAAGGATTTGACAGAGTTCATCTTTCAAACCTTCCATTATTCAACTTCTTCAAGAAAAGGAAGAATAGAAGAGCCCCGAGCTCCACAAATTTGAAAGACTTAGCTGTTTGAAGAAGGAAACGACGGAGTTCAGGCCTCGTACCCTACGCTTGTCGCTTTCGACAAAGAAGAGAGAACTCTAGACTTCTGCTTTTCGAAAGACTTAGCCATATTTTTAGTTCAATGGACTTCAGCCTTCGGGCCCTCCACCTTTTGCCTTCCACTAAATGGAAATGGAGAAGATAGCAACCCTGGCATCTGCACTCCGCAACACTTAAGAACATTGAAAATGACAGAGATCGGGCCCCAAGCCTTCCGACTTCCAAAAGAGGAGGAAGGTGAAAGCTCTGACCCCTGACCTCTGAAACACTTAGAAGCATTTCCAAAGGAAAAGAGTGGAGCTCAGACTTTGGGTCCTCCGCTTGCCACCTTCCACCAAAAGAAGAGAATACAAGGAACTCCCGACCTCTGGCGCTCGAAGCACTTAGGTGAATAACAAGCGACCAAGGCAGAGTTCAAAAATTGATAGACATGGTATGATGAAGAGGAGAAGCCCGAACTCTGGAACTTTGAAAACACTGAAAACATAAGAAAAACTTAGGATTTTTGGGACTCAGCCATTTTGGGTGGTTTTCTCTTACATTTTAAAAGGGTGAAAACACTAGGATTTCATGGATCCTTAGGCTATTTGGCTATAAGGCAAAACAGGATAACAATTACAAAAGAGGTTGAACATGTGGAAGAACAAGAGGAAGAAACACAAGACAATGGAATCCAGTTGACAGGTATAGCCCACCAGATTTCCATTGTGTATTTGCTTTATTAAGTATTGATGATAAACCTAGATCCTACATGGAAGCTATTCTTGTAGATGATAGTGAGTCTTGGCAACAAACCATGTAGGAGGAGGTGATGGCTTTAGTATTTTGTGATTCATGGGATCTTATTTGTTTGCCCAAAAGAAGGAAGACCATTGGATTTAAGTGGATTTACAAGAAGACATTTGGAGTAGACAGTTCATTGGAAAAGTACAAGGCTAAACTAGTAGCTAAGGGCTACTCCTAGGGAGAGTGAGTTGATTTTGGTGAAACTCTCATGTTATTAAATTATCTTCTATTAGATTTTTTAATCCATTGCTACTGCTTATGATTTTGAAATTAAGAAAATGAATGTTAAGACTACATTTTTGCATGGAGATATGGAAGAGGAGATTTATATGCAACAACCTAAAGGTTTTGAGGTGAAAGGGAAAGAGCTCTTGGTTTGCAGATTAAAATGGTCTCTTTATGGTTTGAAACAATCACCCAAATGTGGTATAAAAATTTGTTTCTTTTATGTTGAAATTGGGTTTTATGAGAAGCAAAGAGGATCATTGTGTTTACATTAGATGTATTGATGATCATATACTAATTGTTACCTTGTATGTGGATGACATGTTTTTTTTAGTAACACCAATGGCATGATTAGTGAGCTGAAAGATCAACTTTCATGTGCATTTGAGATAAGGGATTTGGGGGTAGTAAGGTACCTATTAGGAATGCAAATCAAGAGAGATTTAGGTAATAGAAAGCTTTGGTTGTCACAAAGTAGGTATGTGAATACTATTTTGCACAAATTTAATATGCAAGACTGTAAGTCAATTAGAATTCTTTTACCAGTTGACACTAAGCTTACATTAGATATATGACCCAAGTGTGAAGATGATTTTCAAGATATGTCTAACGTGTCATATGCTAGGCAATAAGAATTTTAATGTATGCAATGGTTTGCACTAGGCCATATATTGCCCAAGCAGTGGGAGTATTGAGCAGATTTATGTCTAATCTTAGTAGAGAGCATTAAAATTATGCAAATAGGGTGTTAATATAGTTGCATGGTACTTACATGATTATTGTTTAGTTTATTCTGGTACTAATAGTGTGGATAAGACATTGGACATATATGGTTTTGTTGATGTAGATTGGGTAGGTGGCTTGGATAGTCGAAGGTCCATTAGTGGGTATGTATTTACTTTTTTTGGAGGATTTGTGAGTTGGATGAGTAAGAGGTAGCTCATTGTTGTTTTATCCGCTATCGAAGCAGAGTATATGATTGCTACACATGTCTCTAAAGAGGTGTAGTATGGTTACAAAGATTATGTACAGGTATTGGTTTTGGTTGCAAGATAATTTAGGTTGGTTGTGATAGCCAGAGTGCAATCTATTTAGCTAAGAATCCTATGTATCATGCTCTGACTAAGCATGTGGATGTTCAGTATCACTTTGTTAAAAAAAGGTCAGAAATGGATAGATTAAGTTGAAAAAGGTTAACACGTAGGAGAATGTTGCAAATTATCTTACCAAGCCTGTGAACACAAAAAAGTTCACTTGGTGCAGGAAGGACATGGGTCTTGTTTCTTGTTTGTAGTTGATTTATGTTTTCTAATGGATGTATTTACAATGTATGATGTCGAGTGGGAGAATGTTAGGATTAAGATGCCACCAACCTTGTAAATCCTAAGTATTTAATTACTCCTAATATTATTTTGTACATGTATTCATAAGGGATGTAAGACCCATTGACTATGGTAATTTATTTTTTACTAGTACAATAATTAATTATTTACTCTAGAAATAGTAATTAATTATTTATCGACAACAATTACTATTTACTATTTATCTTGGAATTACTATAGGTGAAAATAGGGGCACCCAAATCTATATTTGGATTATGACAGATGTAAGAGCATCATCTATTGTTAGTGTCTTACATGTTGTAAGGAATCAATTATTATTAGATTGTTATGACATAGCATCTTATGAAAACTTGTAAGAAGGTGTAAGAGGTATAATGGTGCCTATTTTTGGTCTGTTAGTGGGAATCTCAAGGTGGGTGTTGGGATTTTATTATGACAGTTGTAAGAGGGTAATTATTGCATATCCCAAGATGGGCACCATATTTTGGATACTTCTTTTGTAAGTTTGTATTTCTGTTTAATATAAGCTAGAGAAGAGTTGAATATGAGTTGAATGTTTTATAGGTACATAGGTATAGTCAGATTAGATGTAAGAAGGAAGGAAGTGATTATATTATAATCTATTTTGAAGATAATACAAACATGTCCTCTTTTTTAGTGGAGTTTTCTTTCCTGCAAGGGTTTCTCCACGTAAATCTTTGTGTTATGTGTTATTCTCTTGAGTTTGCTAATTTACATTAGTTTAAATTTCCATTTTGATATTCTATAGATAAATTTTAGATTTCCATATTGTAGTGGTTTTCCTTCATTTCTGACACATAAAGGTCTTTACTGCAATCAACATTGGCTCCACAACCATTATATGACCCATGATGTATCTGTATTTCTAGAGGTACTTTTTGGTTCAACCACATAGTTAACTAATCAAAGTGCACGATATAGAGAATTATAAACTATCTTGATTCAAATACAACTCTATCAAACTCTAGGTTAGTCAGTTACTCATTTATTGGATTTACTACAATATGCATCCTATCTATCTCTTACCTTAATATGCTATTTTAAAATGAAACAACCTCTTGACTATCACTAAAACTTGATTAATGATATTAAATTTGTGTTGGATAACAGTATTGGGCCATGGCCAACGCATCCCCATCTAAGTGCTCATCAATATCAGTGTTTGAGCATCAGGCACAAGTGGTAATCCTTCACACTCTTTTGCTACAACATACTCCCCTTGCACTTGCCTTTGCATATCATCAAACCCAAGTTTTAGTAGATCTATGTGATTTTCTCTATCAATGGTTCCTTCTCTATACTACCTTCTTTACATGTGAATTGCGCCTTCCTAGATCACTCCTACAAAATCAAGAGTGTAACTTCCCTTCTTTCATCCCACCTTTTTTCTACACTTTAATCATTCCACACTTAAACTACTTGCCTTCCATATCTACACTCTATTATGCTTGGGATATTAATTAATTACTACTTCCGTTGTGCATCCTTTCACATGGGATGTGACTAGTTCATAATAGGTATTCAACACTTTTCTCCACTAGCAACATCTTCACCCCAAAATCTATCTAGAGCAAAAGCTTTCCCGTTATTGACATAAGAAAATTTTACAACTCTTTGTTAACTAAACTATATATTAAGACAATAAAGTACAACACAACTATTTATAACACCTCTTACAAATGCATCCATCACATGTCTCTAGATTGTATTCAATCAATACAAATGCATGAGCTTCTTGGTCTTCCACCTTACTTGACCTTGTTGCTTTGTATTTCCTTGCTTCAATCACAATGCAAGCTAATCAAAGATTTCTCTTGGTAGTTTTGCCTAGAATTATCTTATTAAGGGGTCAAAAAACTCCTTGTGCCAATATTAGACCTTCTCACCTGCAAGGATCTCTTTATGCACAAACTCATCCACCTGAACTGTGTCCACCAGTGATGTATGTTGACAAGTGTTATTTGACAAACTATGCTTAAT
The DNA here is from genome assembly GCA_027924645.1 of Cunninghamia lanceolata. NCBI lineage: Eukaryota > Viridiplantae > Streptophyta > Pinopsida > Cupressales > Cupressaceae > Cunninghamia > Cunninghamia lanceolata. The sequence goes on along the minus strand of BSBN01001026.1, from coordinate 2,870,632 downwards.
GAGCAACAAATAGAATCTAAGAGGGTCTTGACAATGGAACCAAAACGTTAGCCATTCTTCTACTTGCATGAAATGGTTGAAGGTTAAACAATTGAGACCTTGCACATATTGGCATACCTCCTTGTCTCACTTGAAGTATGTTGAGTTCTTCCCTTTGCTTTTCTCCACACACTACACCTTATGATAGATCCTAAATACCCATGCATGTATTATCAATAAGTAAACAAGTACAATATGATTACACGAGTATTTGCATAGAAAGCACTTCATAATGTATTGCTCAATTTCATAGCATCAATATATTACCATGCATCAATACCAATGGTCCCCATGTATACAATATCAAGGGTATATATAAGTGATTGTCCCCTAGAACCACTTAAACTATTCATAGCACCATGCATAATTATATTTATAGCACAATCTTGCTTATAGTGAACTGCATGGCACATGTATTCCAGATTACATGATGTCCCTAAATACATAGAGATATCCCTAAATATAATCTATGCATGACTATCCTTATTTATGCACAATGCATAATACTTAGCCACATGCTCTCTATTTATAGCTAGGTGCTATGATAATACTCATTACAATTAGTTGCCAATAATAGACAAGGTGTAACAAATCCACCTCTGCGTGCAAGAAAGGCTCAAGGAGTCTCAAACCAAACACCAGTACCACCATGATGAACATAGAGTGTAGCACAAGTTCCAAGTTGGTGATAAGGTTTAGGTGTATTTGGGTAAGGAGAGACTCCAAAGACCAAAAAAGAAATTAAAACTTATTAGGTATGGTCCTTTTCAAATTACTGAGCGGGTGGGAGAGAACGCTTTCTAGTAAGACTTGCCTCCTTATGTGAAGATGTACTTAGTAATCAATATAGATAAGCTTCAATTGTTTGAACCTTCAATATTAAATGAAGAAGAAGACATGGTGTTACCTTCGGTGGATGACTTGGCTCCAAATGGGCAAGAGGAACTAGAAGATGATGTGGCTTTGGAAAAGGTGAGGAGAACAAGGAGGGATGAGCACAAGACATGGCTAATAGGTTTGAAAGGTCAAATTTAGAGAAAAGCAAAATGATATCCCAAAAATAATGTGGGGAAGAAGTTCCCACAATTTTTTGAATCCCTAAGCTTTTAGGAACCAAAAGCCTCCTTATGGGGGAGGCATGATCCAAAAATTAGATTAAAAAATGTTGGACCATTAGGGTCACGGAGTTCCACTTTAGTCAAGAAAGTTGTCAGGTGTCTTAGAAGCGTGAGATCATCAAATTTCAATGTGGTAAAATGTAGGAAGGACTGTATTTAGGTCAAGAGAGTGTTTGAGGCGATTTATAGCATCTCAAGAGTCCTCAAAATATGGGCTAGACTTTAGAATGAAGTAGAAAACTAAATTTTAACAAAATTATTGGTTTATGCAAGTGGCAATTTTGTCTCGACCATGACATTTATGAAATTGCCTTTTGGTGGAAGCATCGAATTCATTACAATTAATGAAGCATATGGAATGTGAAGGGTTTTGATAATTTAATTCATCTTTTTAACATTAGTTCTTTTATTCTGGCACCATAGGAGGACATAGGAAATAATGAACTTGTAAATTGAGTTAGAAGGGTTGACTTTCATTGTATCCTTCATTTTACAAGTGAAAGTTATAGAACAAGGGTTTCTAAGTTGTAAAGACACCTTGTAGGGGTGAGGAGTGATTTTGGGATTTTACCAAGACTTTGGATAGCCTTAGAGGCATTGTAACATATTTGTACTTGGATTGTGATAGTGGAATAAGGAGCAAAATGCCCACTCGTGCTGGAGTAGACAACTTATTAAGGTTTCTCAAGGGTAAATATGTTGTCTCATTGTTTATCTGTGCTCTATTTGCATGATACAACCTATATTTTCTGTTTACCTTTATGTTTGCATATGGTATGGACATGTTTAACTGTAGTGGTATCTGCTAGAGGTAGCTTTACAATGTTCTTGAAGGTGTTTCTAGAGTTAACATAAGAATATTTATAGTTAGTGAAAGCTATGAGTTTGTCTCCATCTTTTTTTATGGACTAGTAAAAGGTGAACAAGAAAATCACATGAAAAGGTTCCTAACCCTAAAGAGCTTTGTGGGGCTCCTAAGAATTCTTAACCCAAGAAAGTAAATATTGCTCAAAAGGGATACAACCCACATAGTATGCAATAAAACTACAACTTTCATACTCGTTACAAGTAGACTCAATAACATTTACTCATAAAATAACATTAGGCTTTGATGAATTACCTTGTGAAGGGTTTTGATAATTTAATTAATCTTTTTAACATTAGTTCTTTTACTCTGGAAACATAGGAGGACATAGGAAATAATGAACTTGTAAATTGAGTTAGAAGGGTTGACTTTCATTGTATCCTTCATTTTACAAGTGAAAGTTATAGAACAAGGGTTTCTAAGTTGTAAAGACACCTTGCAGGGGTGAGGAGTGATTTTGGGATTTTACCAAGACTTTGGATAGCCTTAGAGGCATTGTAACATATTTGTACTTGGACTGTGATAGTGGAATAAGGAGCAAAATGCCCACTCGTGCTGGAGTAGACAACTTATTAAGGTTTCTCAAGGGTAAATATGTTGTCTCATTGTTTATCTGTGCTCTATTTGCATGATACAACTTGTGTTTTCTGTTTACCTTTATGTTTGCATATGGTATGGACATGTTTAATTGTAGTGGTATCTGTTAGAGGTAGCTTTACAATGTTCTTGAAGGTGTTTCTAGAGTTAACATAAGAATATTTATAGTTAGTGAAAGCTAGGAGTCTGTCTCCATCTTTTTTTATGGACTAGTGAAAGGTGAACAAGAAAATCACATGAAAAGGTTCCTAACCCTAAAGAGCTTTGTGGGGCTCCTAAGAATTCTTAACCCAAGAAAGTAAATATTGCTCAAAAGGGATACAACCCACATAGTATGCAATAAAACTACAACTTTCATACTCGTTACAAGTAGACTCAATAACATTTACTCATAAAATGACATTGGGCTCTGATGAATTACCTTGTCATAAACTTTTAGAAGGAACTTCCATGCATGGAAGCCATCCTTACCGTTGCATGCAACAATAATTGTAGAGGACACCAAGGGAGAGGGGCCAGTAGCCGCACACCCTAACTTCGCGCATGTCAAGCACATAGCTAGACATGTCAAATTTCGATGATTTTTTTTGGGTTTTTTCAGTATGCGAGTGAAGAGCTTAAAGCTATTCTTTCAGCTTCTGGGCATTTATACATTTCCTTGTACGACGCGTTATGTACACATGGGTCGAAAAAGTGTCATTTCAACATGTCGCCCCATACATGCGCACCGATGTGCCGGTAACCGCTCACCATGGCCCCCCAAAAAATTTCCAAGTTCACTAAAAAGGCAACACACTTGATCATTTTTATAGTCACGGAGCATTAGAAATATGTTTATTAACACCCCACCATAAATCACGTTGGTGGGGCCTTCAAACTTCCCTGCCCCCTTCCTAAACTTCCCCGTGCCCATCTAAGGCACAACATGCATGTTAACGTGTTTGCTTAGGCGCGGACGGGAAACAATATTAAATCCATTCAATGTTCATTCAGGTCTGAATACATATTCCACTTTCCACCGAAAAGTTAATCATTTTACCGACTGCTTTCCCTCTTCTCCACGGTGCGATTGAAATGCGAGGGTTTTTACTGCGTCCGCTGGATATCGCTCTCCATGCAGATACGTCTCCATGCAGGTAACGAGCAAACATCATCTCTCCCCATGTGATTTCAGCTTTGCGGTGTTTATACAATCATTTTTCTCTCATGCTACCTATGATTTGGGTACTACTATGTAATTTACTTTCGATTTTTCATTATTTTGTCTGAGGCAACGCTTGTCTTGTGATAATTTCATTGTACAGAAGAATATACTATTGTATAATGATGGTTTTTTGTTATACATACAAATGGGGTCGTATATTTTTATGGGTATATACTTTTTAGTGTTCATTGTCAACAGTTGAGGGTTTCATTATTTTGTCTTCGTGATAATTTTACTGTACAGAAGAATATACTGTTATATAATGAGGGTTTTTGGTTATACATACAAATGGATTCTGATATTTTGATGGGTATATATTTTTTAGGGTTCATTGTCCATAGTTAAGGGTTTCATTATTTTGTCTTGTGATAATTTCACTGTACAGAAGAATATACTATTGTATAATGATGGTTTTTTGTTATACATACAAATAGGGTCGTATATTTCCTAAACATATCTATACTGAAGACTATACTGGTATACAATCGTTTATTTTTATTTTTCTCTCATGCTACCCATGATTTGGGTACTGCTGTGTAATTTACTTTTGATTTTTCATTATTTTGTCTGAGGCAACCCTTGTCTTGTGATAATTTCACTGTACAGAAGAATATACTATTGTATAATGATGGTTTTTTGTTATACATACAAATGGGGTCATATATTTTTATGGGTATATACTTTTTAGTGTTCATTGTCAACGGTTAAGGGTTTCATTATTTTGTCTTGTGATAATTTAAATTGTTATATAATGAGGGTTTTTTTTATACATACAAATGGGTTCGTATATTTTAATGGGTATATATTTTTGAGGGTTCATTGTCAACGATTAAGGGTGTCATTATTTTTGAGGGTTCACTGTCAACATATCTGGTACTGATTATACATATGTATACATGTATACATATCTGTATACATATCTAGAAATACTTTCCATCACACCGTTGAGAACAGGGAAAGTAGTCGATAAAATGATTAACTTTTCGGTGGAAAGTGGAATATGTATTCAGACCTGAATGAACATTGAATGGATTTAATGTTGTTTCCCGTTCATGCCTAAGCAAACACGTTAACATGCATGTTGTCCCGTAAATCATGTCTATTAAATCATTCAATATATTAAATCATGTCTATTAATGTAATATATATATATATATAGTGTGTGTGTGTGTGTGTGTGTGTGTGTGTGTGTGTGTTCAGAAGGACATGCATTTGGCCACTGAATAATGCTGCTATTACAGTTCCTAATGCTGCTGAAACTATTTCTAATGCTGATGTGATGTTGTTTCCAATGCTGGTGATGTTGTTTCCAATGCTACTGATACAGTGTCTAATGCTGTTGATGCAATTTGTAATATGGAAGGTCTTAGTTTGTCAATCCTGTTGATACATTGTTTAATGTTGTTGATACAATTTGTAATATGGAAGGTTTTAGTTTGCCAAGTCAAGTTAGCTAACTAGAATGGATGGATGACGCTGCTAGAAACATGGGGATACAAACATTAGTATCTGTTAATATGAAGTTAATGTATTTGTTAATAGGGTTTCATTATATGAATGTTTCGAATGTTTTCAATCCTACAGCTTTGTCTCATTAATAATTTTACAGTCAGATTCTTCCTAGTTTTGTCCGAATAATATTTATTAATTATTGTTACATTAAATATTTACAATTGTTTTACTATGTTGTAATATAATACATTGAGGGTTTCATTTTATATAATCTATCTAGGGTTTATATAAAAACCTTCTACATATATTCGGATTAGACTGTTAATGTACTGTATATATATACAAGTCTATCTATATATACATGTCTATCTATATACATATGTATATCTATAGACATGTGTTTATAGATAGACATATGTATATCTCTATACATTTTTGTATATATATCTGCATATCTATAGACATATGTATATTGATATACATATGTATATGTATCGACATATGCAGCGTAGACAATGGAAACATTTCAAGCTAGTCCTTAACATTTCAACATTTGTACAATTCTAGATATACATGTTCGAAAGATTAGTCCAATTTGTTTGTTGAATTTTACTACATCTTTTCCAGTTGTTTGTTGCATGGGTAACTTCATTGAATGGATTATAATATCTATAATGATGTCTCAATCTATTTTCAGTTATTGCACTAAGGATGCCATTTTTTCTACAATTCACTTCTGGTACTGATTATACATATATATACATATCTACATATCTGTATACATATCTATTTACATATCTGTATATCTATAAATATATGTATATTGATAGACATATTTATATACATTTGTATATCTATAGATAGACATATGTATATTGATATACATATGTATATCTATAGATAGACATATGTATATTGATAGACATATGTATATCTATAGACATATGCAGTCTAGATAGTGTTAACATTTCAGTCTGGTACTTAAGATTTCAACATTCAAACTGAATAATCAAATTCAATTCTGTTTATCATATCATCGAATACAATAGCTTCTACGCATTTAATCAAATTTAAATTCAACAACCAATTTCAATGGATTCCTTTTTCAAATTCGCATCCATTATAAGAGGAACATTATGCAGCGTAGACATTGTTTTTAGCATAAATTTCCTGAAGGATCAATGCAAAACTTGTCTGGTACTTAAGATTTAAGAATTTTACAATTGCAGCACATCTATATGCTAGAAAATGTTGAAACCCTTAAACGTTTATAAAGCACCCTAAAAAATAAATACATGTCATAATATTTAATATATATATATATATATATATATATATATACATACAAATATATGAATACATGTATATATTATACATGTATTTCTATATGTGTGTGCATAAATTATATAAATTCGAACACGTTATGTTTGTAGTCCATATGTTTAGGAAATAGGTGGGTAAGTTCGAAGTATCCACCAACTTGATTTATGGTGGGGTGTTAATAAACATATTTTTAATGCTCCGTAACTATAAAAATGATCAAGTGTGTTGCCTTTTTAGTGAACTTGGGATATAAATGATATATACACATATATAGATATATGTAAAATTTTATTATGTATAGATATATGTATATGTATCACTATATATGCCTGCAATATATAGTTGTATTATTGCACTGGTTGAATTTATTTGGATGATTTGATGTTTGTTCGTTACTACCCGGATGACTGCCTGGCATATAATTTCTATGATTGCAGGCATGTGAGAGGTTTGCAGAGCACCTTGCATTGCAAACTCTCTATGAAGGTAAAGTCTTATAAGGCTTTGCTTACATCACTGGGTGATGAATTGTACTATGCATTTGTGTTTGTTAACACACTACTATTTATGGAATATTTTGCTCTGATGGCTCCGATGGAATATTTTGTTGTCATGCCTTATTATATACAGTCTTCTTTTTCAATAGTATGTGATTATTTAAAATAATATGCCTGAATGTAGTTCATATTTTCTTTTGCAAATGCGTGAGATTATTTGGATGATTTGATGTTTGTTCGTTACTACCCGGATGACTACCCGGCTTTTGATTTCTATGATTGCAGGCATGTGAGAGGTTTGTAGAGCACCTTGCAAGGCGAGCACTTGATGAAGGTAAAGTCTTATAAGACTTTACTTAAAACATTGGTTGACAAATTGTACTATGCAATTGTGTTTGTTAACACACCACTACTCATGGAATATTTTGCTCTGATGGCTCCAATGGAATATTTTGTTGTCATGCCTTATTATATACAGTCTTCTTTTTCAATTGTTATATTTTGGTCAGTTCAATTTAATGATTTTATTTTATGATGTATGTTCGTTACTGCCTCGATTGTCATTTATATGTTTGCAGGCATACAACAATGGTCAATGCTTTTAGAAACACCTTCGATTGGGTTTAATCAAATCAGGTAAAGTCTTATAAGACTTTACTCGGGTAATGACCCACTAGGCTTTAGGTTTTTCTTCATAGTGGTTTTATGTTCTTTTCAATCATTTTCCTTTACTAAATTTTAATTTATAATATTTTAATTTACAATACTTTAATTTAAATTCCTTTGAATAGTTTAAATTTCCTTGTAGTACCATGATGACAAACCATTCAACTCTTTTTTTTTTCAAAAATAATTAGAGTCATACAAACATACAAACATGAGATCAACACATAGATATTTCAGAAATAACCATTTAACTCTTGATTTTTTTCTAAAACAGTTACAAACATATAAACATTACATCAATCTGTTCCTTTTTTCATAAAATATTACATAACGATATGACTAAATCAGATGTACACATAGAAAATTCAGTAATGTCAACTATCTCCATCCAAAAAATAGTTCTTCAATTCTCCATAAATCTAGGAAAAGGCATAGGCTGTTTAGGTTCTGTAGAAGCACATTCATTTGCAGTCTGAGTTAAACTGAGTTGCTTAGTTAAAGTCTGTAGTGATGCAACAATCTGGGCAAGCAAAGCCTGATTAGAATCTCCATTTACAAGCAACTCATTTGAGCTTTCTGGCCTAGACCCTGCTTGCAGATTGCTTAGAGTCGCAAAGGCTGGGCTCAAGATGGCAAACATGTCCATTAGAATGGGATGTTGCCCAGGTAGAGGAGAATTCAGGGTACTCAATGGTCTGTCATTTGTTGATTTTTTCCCTTTCTTTTTTGCTGTCTTCATCCCCGGAGCACTCTTTGCCTGCTCACGCCGAATTTCCTTCTCCTATTTTTCCTCTATTGCTCTTTGTTTTTTAACACTCTTTCCAGTTTTTTTCTCTCTTTCTCTTGTTGTTGGGCTTCCTTTTCCGCTTTCCTCTCTAACATTTGTTCCTTTTTCCTCAGCTGCAACTCTTCTTGATGAGCTTTCTCCCTCTCTTGTTCGTTGAGCATTTGAATGTATGCATCGGATGTTAAGATCTGGGACTACCTACTTAAACGTAGTACCCCAGTCTTATTCTTACCACCCCTTGCATGTACCCTTCGAACCGAGAGCTTGAGAAATTGACTAATTGGCTGTGGCTGAAACTCACTATCTTGGGTGCAAGGCACATAATCTGGTTCCAAATCACCTATGCATTCTTCTTCTTCTGCAATGTCCTTGTTTTGTGGATCCCAATTTGATGCAGTAGTAAAGTAGTGTATGATGTCAGATGGATCATGATCTGGTGGTGAAGGCATGGAAAGGCTGACATCTACTTGACTAAAATTTGTTTGTATCCCCATGTTTCTAGCAGCTTCAGCCATCCATTCTGGTTGGCTAACTTGACTTGGCAAACTAAGACCTTCCATATTACAAATTGTATCAACAGCATTAGGAAATCCATTAGCAGCATTAGACAGTGTAACAGCAGCATTGGAAACAACATCACCAGCATTAGGAAGTGTAACAGCAGCATTGGAAACAACATCACCAGCATTAGGAACTGTAACGACAGCATTGGAAACAACATCACCATCATTATGAACTGTAACAACAACATTATCAATAGTTTCAACAGCATTAGGAACTGTAACAGCAACATTAGAAATAGTTTCAGCAGCATTAGAAAGTATTTGACTTCCTGGCATTTCAGTGCATTCTTCTTGTACTTCCATTGGATTCTGTACACTTCCACTTTTATTGTATGTTTTGATGAATTTCTCAACTTGTGCATCTGAATATCCAGCTAGTTGCAAGAAGGATTCAACTACAATTATCTCGGCATCCTCTTCCACTGCGAAGACCTGATTCTCTGCTGCACTGCCCATAGAATCTTTACTATCTTCATTTGATACTTGGAAGCCATCACTTGGCCTCATGTCTTCTTGAAGCACAAACCTATTTAGTGGCCAAATACTTGTCCTTCTGAACCCACTAATTATATTAGCAGGGGTCAAGGCCTGCTTGAATGCCTTGCTAGCAAGAGTGGCCAACTCTTCTCTTCCAATTTCTATTTGCGGGTGGCTTGCCATCCATGCAGACCTTTGCTTTTTGAAATAGTTTTTGAATGGTGAAAAAATACTCACATCTAGTGGCTGCAATCTATGGCTTGGATGTGCTGGGAGGGTGATGAGGTCAATCCCTAAATGACATGCTTCCTCGATGGTCTTGAAGGCAACATGGCTGCCATGACCATCAAAAATTAGAAGAGATCTGTTGGTAGGTGAAACCCCTCCAGGGATAGATGCAGCAAAATGCTACAGCCAATTCAGAAATAGTTCTTTCATCATCCACACATGTTCTTGAGCTGCCATGCATGCACCCGGCTCACAGTTGGCTATGTAGTTTCTGATATGCCTTTTGGATTTAAATAGATAAAAACCAGGTATACTGCAACCCGATGCACTAACACATGCCAAAACAGTAATCCACTCCCTACTTTTTGAGATGAGGTGGGGCAGACAACAAAATCCCAATTTTGCTATTACCCGCATTCCACAGTTCCTGCCAGCTTGTACCCTAGTTTCGTCATAGTTCCATATTCTGCTGGACCCATACTTATGTGTCTTGTAAAGATTTTCTAGATTGTCGTAGAATGAATTTACTATGCTTGGCCTTAGCATAATGGCTCTATCGGTATCCACACCCTATGTAGTGCAGATAGTTAGATCTGGATGCCTTTTCCTAAATCCCTCCCACCATGACCTCCCTAGCATCCCATCTGTGAAAGGATTTGGCCTAGACTGAATGACCTCTGCCACAATAGATTTCAGCTATAAAATTTCAAGCCCATGGCCTATGTCGGCCATGTCCTTGCACCATTAAACTATTTCTGCCTCCTCATCAGTCAAGATGGTTGGTGGCCCCCTACGTTTGGTGCTCGTGAGATCTAGTAACCAGGCCCTCAAACTGCTAGCAAACACTCTCCATTTCTTTGCAGCTGCTCTGATTGACATATGTTTATCTTCGACATTAGCCATAGCACTTTGGATGTCATTATTTGTCCATATACTTCTGTTCAACATTGAAGAACCTATTTTCACAGCAGTAGTTTGAAGGCAATCTGTATTGGTTTCCAAATCCTTTGTATGTGCGGAGGGAAATATACATTCCACTGGAACATGATCTGGTTCTGTGGTATGTGTATCTTCATCCCTCGACATCATGTTAGGAAACTTGCACCCCCTAGGTTTTCTAACTGTCCTCCTTCCCGAAGTTCTCCTCCCCTTTTTACCTCGAGCCATAAGTATCTATACACCTGCAAGAAATGCAAACATCATCAATACCAGAAGTATGTAGAAAAAATGGCATCCTTAGTGCAATGACTGAACATAGATTGAAGCATCATTATTGCAGTGGCATGGACGACAACCATCACTTGTTCTATTTTGTAGTGTTTCATTGTGTTCCATTTTAGACTGTATTATCACCTCAATCTAGTTTTATCATTATGTACAGAGATGTATACATATACGCGTGTATATAGATATGTAGATATGTATACAGATATGTATAGAAATGTGTATAGATATACAGATATGTATATAGATATGTAGATATGTAGATATGTATACATATGTATACAAATATGTATAGATATACACATGTGTATATAGATATACATTTGTATATATATATATATATAATATATATATGAGACATTAACATACATGATTTAATCTATTGAATGATTTAACAGACAACATGCATGGTAATGTGTTTGCTTAGGCGCAGACGAAAAACAACATTAAATTCATTCAATGTTCATTGGGATCCGAATACATATTCCACTTTTCATCAAAAAGTTAATCATTTTACTAACTGCTTTCCTTGTTCTCAACGGTGCGATGGAAAGTATTTCTAGATATGTATACAAATATGTAAATATGTATGCAGATATGTAGATATGTATACAGATATGTATACATATGTATAATTAGTACCATATATATATATATATATATGAGACATTAACATACATGATTTAATCTATTGAATGATTTAACAGACAACATGTATGGTAACGTGTTTGCTTAGGCGCGGACGGGAAACAACATTAAATTCATTCAATGTTCATTGGGGTCCGAATACATATTCCACTTTTCATCAAAAAGTTAATCATTTTACCGACTGCTTTCCCTGTTCTTAACGGTGTGATGGAAAGTATTTCTAGATATGTATACAGATATGTAGATCTGTATACATTTATGATATGTATACATATGTATAATCAGTACCAGATATGTTGACAATAAACCCTCAAAAATAATGACACCCTTAATCGTTGACAATGAACCCTCAAAAATATATACCCGTTAAAATATACGAACCCATTTGTATGTATAAAAGAAAACCCTCATTATATAATAGTCTATTATTCTGTACAGTGAAATTATCACAAGACAAAATAATGAAACCCTTAACCATGGACAATGTAGTAAAATTTAGCAAACAAATTAGAGTAATCTTTCAAACATGTATATCTATAATTCTAAAATGTTGAAATGTTAAGTACCAGCTTGAAATGTTTACATTGTCTACTCTGCATATGTCTATACATATACATATGTATATCAATATACATATGTCTATCAAATACATATGTCTATAGATATACAGATGTACAAATATACAGATATATAGGTAAGAATGCCACTACAAAATATATACCCTTTAAAATATACACATATGGCAAACATGGCGAACATGTATATCTCCCATGCAGCAAACAACTGGAAAAAGATGTAAAATTTAGCAAACAAATTAGAGTAATCTTTCGAACATGTATATCTATATTTCTAAAATGTTGAAATGTTAAGTACCAGCTTGAAATGTTTACACTGTCTACGCTGCATATGTCTATACATATACATATGTATATCAATATACATATGTCTATCAAAATACATATGTCTAGATATACAGATATGCAAATATACAAATATATAGGTAAGAATGCCAATACAAAATATATACCCTTTAAAATATACGAAACCATTTGTATGTATAAAAAAAACCCTTATTATATAACAGTCTAAATTATCACAAGACAAAATAATGAAACCCTTAACCGTTGACAATGAACACTAAAAAGTATATACCCATAAAAATATACGACCCCATTTGTATGTATAACAAAAAACCATCATTATATAACAGTATATTCTTCTGTACAGTGAAATTATCACAAGACAAGGGTTGCTTCAGACAAAATAATGAAAAATTGAAAGTAAATTACACAGCAGTACCCAAATCACAGGTAGCATGAGAGAAAAACGAAGATAAATGATTGTATACTAGTATAGTCTTCAGTATAGATATGTATATAAATATACATATGTCTATAGATATACATATCTTTATAGATAGACATGTATATATATACAATACTTTAACAGTCTAATCTGAATATATATAGAAGCTTTAACAGTCTAATCTGAATATATATAGAAGTTTTTTATATAAACCCTGGATAGATTATATAAAATGAAACCCTCAATATATTATATTACAACATAGGAAAACAATTGTAAATATTTAATGTAACAATAATTAATAAATACTATTCAGACAAAACTAGGAAGAATCTGACTGTAAAAGTATTAATGAGACAAAGCTGTAGGATTCAAAACATTCGAAACATTCATATAAGGAGGTGAAGTAAAGGTGAAGTACCAACCTGAACCTTAATGTGGAAGTCTGCAAAATTCCTTTTGGCAGTAGACAGGGTTTGCAGCGCTCCTTGCAGACAGGGTTTGCAGCGCTCCTTCAGGAAATTTATGCTTAAAACAATCTCTACGCTGCATAATGTTCGTCTTATAATGGATTGATATTTGAAAAAGAAATGCATTGAATTTGGTTGGTGAGTTTAAATTTGAACAAGTGTGTAGAAGCTGTTGTATTCGATGTTATGATACACAGAATTGAACTCAGTTGTTGAGATTTGAATTTGATTAAATGCGTATGAGCTATTGTATTCGATTGATATGATTTACAAATCTTTTTTTTTTAATGTAAACTGGTTTAATTTTATTTTTTTATTAAATAATCTCACTTTTTTTATGTAAACTGGTTTAATTTAATTTTTTTATTAAATAATTGTCTGGATGGGGAGCCTGATACCATTATGTGTTTGTGCAGGTGCAAGTGCATATGATAGCAAGTATGGGAGAATGTGACAACAAGTGGGGGAGATGTGATAGCAAGTATGGGAGAATGTGTGATTAACAGCCTTTTGGGATTGGGGTGGTGTGTGTTTATGGTAGCTTAGGTACCAATAGCTGTGCACAAAAGTATGTGAATATGACCAGTTTGACTTTATTTGATGTCCAAATGAGTGGTTTTTTATAAACATGACATATTGTAATAAAAACAATAAAGTGTATATTTAAATTGGAAGTTCTCATATTTGCATCGCTTGAAAATGCAAGTGGAAGAGCATGTGTATTATTTTTTTGCAATGGTAAATTACTCATGCAGTTGTGAACATGTATTGGTGCATATGTGCTAATTTACTAGGTATTCTTTTTACATGTAATGGTTCAATATAAAAAATTTATTGGGGTTAGGGTGCACAAAAACATAGCGGTTATTGGGGCGTGGGCGGCTACTGGCCCCTTTCCCTTACTTTAACCATTTATAAAGTCCTAAGCTACCTAAAAGGCAAAGAGCAATATAAATACGTAACAACTATAAAATTTCACAAAAACCATATGATACAAGAAGAGCCAAAAAGAAACCCTAAGCCATACATTGAAACAAAAACCTAAAATTATATATTAAGACAAACCATAATATAATAAGCTAGATCAAAACTTGTTCCAAATTTCTTTTTGATTTTTCCTTTTAATTTTTAAGTTTCTAATTGTAAATCACAACTCTAAATTAAATTGTATTGATTATCATAGTCAATCAAGCTACTTTTATAAAAAATCATTTTATTTCTTTACAATTGGAAGGCAATCCAATCGCAATATTTTCATTTTTGTCTCATTTTTTTTCGTAGAAAAATGTTGGCCCCTAAGAGAAATAACGATATGGCCTTTCATTAATGTCTGGAAATCGTATAAAATGCCTTGTTTGAGGTCTTCCGGAGGTTAAGAATATAAAGTCATCATTGGATCTGGTGAGAGCTCTCTGTTCGGTAGTAGGTAAGGCAGGAGCTAATAAGGAGAGTAAAGCCTGGTATACTTAGAAGAGACCGTAGATCTGGTCTGAACCTAACAATACACAAAGTGGTTCCCTTGAATAAGAACATAGTTTACTTCTGCTTCATTCATTGTTCCACGATCATACCATTTGAAGCTGCATTCCTGTTTTTTCTGTTTTTTTCCCCCTCTTTTTCTTTTTTGTGTTATCACAGGGTTTTTGTTGCCCTTTTTATTATAAGCCATGGATACAGAGCAGGGGAAGGTCTTCATTGGAGGCATTTCATGGGAGACCAACGAAGAAACCCTGAAAGAATATTTCAAGGCATACGGGGAAGTGGCAGAGACTGTTATAATGAGAGACAGATTGACTGGACGAGCTAGAGGATTTGGGTTCATTGGATTTGCAGACCCAAACGTTGTAGAGCGAGTTTTGCAGGATAAGCATACCATAGATGGCAGACAGGTATGGTTCTGGTAATACCCACTTGATTTTTTGAACATATATATATATATATATCCTCGAGGGTTTCTGATTGATTTAATGAAACCCATATGGATCTTCGATTGGTTTAGTAAAACCCACATGGATTTTTTATTGTTTTCATCGGGTTTGTTAATTAGGGTTTTGGTTTAGGGTTTAGTCTTTTTTTTTTTCTTTCCTAAAAGCAATTTCTTATTTTTCTCCGTTTTCTTCTTTTGATTGGTGCGGTATGGTATCGATTAGGTTGAACTGAAAAGGGCAGTGCCGAGGGAAGAACAACAGAGGAATGCACAAATGAAGAATAGTGGAAGCAATATGGGAGGAGGAGTAGGAGGGCCTAGGACCAAGAAAATTTTTGTCGGGGGATTAGCTCCCACTGTAACAGAGGATGATTTCAGGAAGTATTTTGAGCAGTTTGGGAACATTACAGATGTTGTTGTGATGTATGATCATGTTTCACAGAGGCCCAGGGGTTTTGGGTTTATTACTTTTGATACAGAGGATGCAGTGGACAAGGTGGTCACGAAGAACTTCCATCAGCTTCACGACAAGATGGTGGAAGTGAAGAGGGCGTTGCCTAAGGAAATGTCTCCTGGTGGAGCGAGGACTAGATCCAGCCCCGGTAGTGGTTTTGGGGGGGCACCGACTAGCAGGTACGGGGCACCTGCACCTCCCCCAGCAGGTAGAGGTGGGTATGCTCCCTATGGCGGGGCTGTTCCAGGGTATTTCGCGGGAGGGTATGGTGCCCCAGGTGTCAATGGAGGAGGGTATGGAGCGGCTGCAGGGGCAGCTCCTCCGCCACCTGCATATGGTGGTGCTCCTGCAGGCTATGCAGGAGGGGCTTATGGGGGTGGCTATGGGAATCCTGCTTATGGTGCTGGAGCTCCTGCACCTTATGCAAGCGCTCCTATGGCTGGTGGCTATGCAGCAGCAGCCCCAGGGGGAGCAAGTGCTCCTTGGGGCTCAGCAATGCAAACAAGTCAGGGTGCTGGTGCTGGGTATGGTTATGGAAGTGGCCCCGATGCTGCTGCATATGGTGGTGGATATGGCAATGCTACTGGTACTGGTGCTTATGTGCCACCTAATGCAGGTGGTGTCAGTGCTGGATATCAAGGAGGCACTGGTGATGTTTATGGTGGTCAAGGATATGGGGATCAATACAATGCTCCCCCTTCTGGTGGGGTTCCTGCTGGTGGCTATGCCATGGGTGGTCCAGTTCAAGCTGATTCTGGTGTCAATGGTTCTCCTGGATATGGTGCAGCTGGTAGACAAACACAGAGAGTTGCTGATGCAAGGTTTAGGCCCTACCCGGCTTCTGGTGATCGTGCAAGCTAATTGCAATTTGGTACATTCTTGCTTCAGATTTCACTTCAAGAATCATCAATTGAAGCACTTTTGACAAACATGTACTTTTTTTCTTTTTCTTCCTCTTTTTTCATTCAACAATGTTTTTTGTGGTGCCTGCTAATATCAGTGCAGGAGGTTGATTTCAAGAAGGTTTTGGCAAAATCATTTGTCGGCTGGCTTTGCTATGGCTGCCTTGTATTCTAACTTCACGGTATTTTTGGTTAAATGAGACTATTTATTTCTGTGGAGATGCAGCATTACTTTACCTCATAGTTTAGTCATCACTGATATGCATTCCTGCCTACTTCAGCAGCCATTATGTGTTTTAAATACAATTATTGTAAGTCTGACTAGATAAGATTTGTGGACTTGTTTCTTTTCCTCTTCTTCACTAGATATGAATTTGAGAGTAATAATATGCTAAATCATGCAATTTGAGACATCAAATTGTTAGAATACAGGGATTAAATCTTTATGCATTTTTAAGTGTCTAGTGCAATTTGCTAAATTAAGTCAATGATTTGTATTTAAATTTGGTCATGTTTGTAAAACTCAAGGGAAAGGAATGCTGTCAATCAGTAGCAAACTATTCCATGTAGTATTGTTCTCGAGTATAATGATCCCTCTTGTTTTACTGGTTCATTCCTCTGAAGTGCATTTGTAACCACCGTTTCATTATAAGGTTTCAAAGCCATAAGAAAATGTGTTGAAAGAACTGTGCTTGAGTTGATTCTCGAACTGTCCTCTGTTCAATCAGCAGATTCACTTTTTTTGTTCGGGATAGATCCTTGAATTGTCATCTGTTTGGAGATTAACTTTTCCTTTTTGGGTTGGATCCTTTGTTTGATATTAGATTAATTCTCATGAGTGCATCTATGATGTTCAAGAATCAACTTAATTATTCATTTTGCTGTTAGTTTTATTATTGTTTGGCTTTCAAAATGTATCATGTCTCTAGAATTCTTTATTTAATTATCTATTACAGTTAATTTCGTTGTTTTGATTAAAAATAAATTCTGCCTTTTCTTTTGCATAAGTTAAAATTAAGTTAGACATCCAGTGGAGGCTTGAAATTCTGCATTTACGTGCCAGAGTTTAATCATGTTTGATCAGCTAGAGATTGAACCTTCCCTGAACTCTCTCCAGTTATGCTCTTGTGATTTTCAATCTTGGATTAGAACATGAAGTTAATTCCATTTGATGGAGTCAATTTTTTGTACAAATTCCACGTTTAATATACCATATGCTATATGGTTTTATAACTTCTACCATATGTTTTGTGATATGAAGTACTTTCCTTGTTCGTCATTCATGTCTAATTCTATATCATACGTTACCAGAGTTTGTTTCCATGTATCTGCCCCTTTGATATGTCCACATTGATGACATTTATGTGGCAGAGTATGCTTGAGGTGTAGGCTCATAATGTGTTGTGTATCACTCTTGTTTGGTGGGTAGATTGTTATTGTGATGGGAGTGTAAACAGCTCATGTTATTCTATATAAATTGGGGTGTGAGGTATGCACTGTGGAGGGTGTAGGTGGATAGGCAAGGCCTGCTTTGCCCCCAAACTTGGTTGTGAGATCAAAACCTGAGTAAGATATTGAACAATATATAGATAATCTTATCAGCTTCCTTGTTTTCACAAGGGACACTTACAGGCCAAGCTGGGACCTAAAAACAACCTTATCTTGCAGGATAGGTAACATTTGAAAAAAGTTTGATAGCTTTAAGTGTATAATTTAGCTTGTAGATTCTTAGTATTATTTTATCCCGAATTTGAAACTGACATATTATCCTGGGGCTACAATGCATTATGTTAGAAATTACTAATTAGTGAATGTCTAATTAGAAATGTTCAGAATCCGACTCTGTTTTTCCTTATACTATGAGTGTATGTGGGTTCCCAAGAAGTATCCTTGTGGGCTTTCTCGAGGACTTGGGTGTTGGTTCCAGAACCCCCCTATTTCTGTTTCTTTATACTCTGGGTGTAGGTGGGATGGCAAGGTCCAGTATGCTCCCCAATAAATTCCTGTGTGCTTCCCCAAGAGGGCTTGCCCTGACTGCCGAAACATGTTGTGATGTGTCTGGAATTTGCAACTATATGACAATTGAAAATGCATCTGATTAAAGATATGTTAAAGCTCTCATGGAGATGATGAATCTCTCCCTAATTACCCAGATCATAGTTCAAAATTTCGGGAGTCTAAAATTTTAACCCAAACCCGGGACTTGGCATATTAAAAAAATACATAAATTCATAAAATAAACTTCAATAACTGCAAAATAGTGTTAAAAAGCATAAGAAATGAGTTTAAATCTTGCATAGCTAAGAATATTTGGTGGAAATTGTTCAAATCCACAGCAGTGAAAAAATTGGTAAAAAAAAAGAAAAAAAAGTACTTTAACAATTTCAAAATAGTGTTAAAAAGCATAAGAAATGAATTCAATTCCTGAATATTTGTTGGAAATTGTTTAAAGCCACAGAAAAAAAATTGGTACAAAAATTGAAAAACTTGTGAAGATTTTGTTAGAACATGGTGAGTACTTTGCAAGTTGGCAAGTGACTTGCCTAGTTTTTAAACTACGACTCAGATGATTCACTGTGACCTGCTAAAGCCCAGGATTCTGCAGTATGTGCACTTGGATTGTGAGCTATTTTAGGTGAGTTTAGTTCAATATGACTGCTAGAATTCGAAATCACAAATGTCTGTGTGCCTGTAGGGTTTAAGATGAATTTAACATGCATCTGCTGTTATATCTAGAGTAATAGAAATGGACATCTTGCGTTCTGAGGTGAAGTTCTGAGTTTATCTTGCATGTTCTAGGACATTGTTAGAACAATAGTAGCATTCGATTTACATTTGTGTAAAACAGGGGAAATATGGCAAACAAAAAAATGAAAATAATATTCATATAAATAGTGAAAAACAATGATTGAAAAATAAAAAAGACTGACAAGGTAGTGAAAAACATGCAAAAATTTACACACAAGATTTTGGGCCTGACTGCCATCCAGTGTGGTGGGTTGCAAAATTTACAGATAAAATTTTGGGCCTGACTGCCATCCAGTGTGGTGGGTCAGAATGACACAGGATTTGTATGATTTGTGATTACTTGCGGGTCCTTGGTAATTTTTGCTATTAGGGTTTGAACATTTGTCAATCAAAATTTTCTTACGATCTATGGTATTTTAGCGAAAACAAGGATTGAGAGTTTGAATGTGATCAATTGTAAAATACGTGGACTCATTCTTGTCCTTGGAGAGGCCTTTGCCAGTAAGTGAGATGAAGGTACAGTTAATACACCCTGGGAACCTGGGTAGTATTCTCATTACATGATACAGTTTCCTAGAATCTGGTATGCCTGATCAATGTAAAAGTCAAAAGACCTTAAATCATTTTCACCATAAAAGCATCATATTCGTCCTTCTATCTTATTTCACCATTAAGGTGCTAATTTTGTGGATTTTTGCTTGCCCATATTTGAAATTGAGTAATTGCTGTAGGGAGATTTTTAATGTAGGATTTGTAAAATGGTGCACTTTTTGGCTGCTGAAGGACAATTTTTGGACTAAGGGAAGTCACTTCAGTGTGTTTATTTACAGGGGAAAGGCACTTAAGTGTATTTATGTATTTTTTCGAACATATTTTGCCCTGCAACTGTACTTGCATAACCCTGCACTATTGGTTTCAACATATTATAGACTTTGCAACAGCTAACAATGGTTTGGCGTTAGAACAATGAACATCAATTAACAGTTATAAATTAGATCCATTCATTTTAGAGAAACTTAGAGAAATAACCTGGAAACAAACTGGAGGCTTTTAAATGCTGTTGTCCTCTGCTATTTCAGAGGATAGATGAAACTTATCCGTGTAAAATCTTTCAGGTGAAAGTAGAAATGATTGGGGGTGTTAATTGTGAAAATATTGTGTTAAGCCAGCCATTGTTTTGTAGAATTTTCTGAATTGTTTGTTTCAGCATGGTGGATCTCCTATCTCCATATTTAGGACATTATATCTCAATTGGTAGAGATCATATAATGGCTTTCTTTAAATCTAGTTACCATGGCACTGATTGGTCAACTGATGGAGTAATATGATAGTACAATTCATTTATTACCGGACTTGTGTGATTATGAAATGGAGATGAGACTAGTCAATATGTGGAGGTGCAAGCTTAGCTTAGAAAAACTACTAATTCAGGCCTTCCCTTTCTAGAACAAGATCACAGTTTGTTCTGTTTTTATGCACATTTTTACTGATTCTTCTAGATCAATTAGTATAGAATGTACAGATAGTTGGCGCATGATTAAACTAAGATTGAAGATTTACGTAAGGCAAAGGAATAGTAACTCTAGTTGTAGTAGTCCCTCAGCTTATTTTACATCCTGATTAATCTCAAAAAGTAATATTATAGGCTCAATGAGATTTATGTTCAAGATGTACACCTTTCATGAGTTGTTTGGTACTTGCCCAGGACCTTGTTGAACCATTGGAATGTGCTGTGGGTGGATTAACAGTAAGTGGGTCAAAGGCTTGAGTGGGTTCATTGGATTGTCACTGAAAGTGGTTATGAGATTATGGTGGCATGGTAAGCTATGTCAAAAAGGCCAAGAGGCTGTTTATTTATTTTCTTGCACAAGGAGGACCTAAGTCAATTGTATGCACGTGGACCTATAATGTTTTGTTCCCACTTCTGTGAATGTTGATTTATGCCGCTGCACCTATAATGTGTTTAATAGATTGTTAGTGTTTTCAGTCAAACCTATGATACATATGACTAGTAGAATTGTCAAACGACCTTTTGGTAGTTTAATTGTGTGGGTTTGAATTTGTCTGTTGTATTTAGTCATTGCATTTTAGACGAGGGTTATTTTAGATGAGGGTTAAATATAAACTATACATGTCCTGGTAAAAGTTTAAAGCAAAGATTGTTTCTGTTGAAGGGGCCATAGAAATGTTTAACCATACTTTTAGGATTTATAATTGTGTGTTGTTATGCGATGTTTTACAAGTAGTGAAATGGTTATTTTTTTCACTCATTTCATTGAGGTGATCCTCACAAGACTGTAATATGCGTCAATGAAAATGAAGGTTCGCTTGAAACTACCTTGTCAAATTCTGATAAAACATCACATAATCTGACATAAAAGGAAAACACCATTTGTCTGAAATTTTATGCAGGTTAAATGAACTTAATAAATCATAGAAATCATTTTCTTGCCATCGTGTCATGTATTTCTATGGGAAGTGTATTCATTCTTATTTGTATTGGATGCAAATGCATGAAATGCCCTCAGTTTAAGTTAGGCTTAAAAAAAGACATTCTAAATTATTTGACTGTGTCCTGTTGAGCAGGATTGATTTCTCAAATGGTTAATGATAACGTGGATACCATGGGAGATGGATTTTGTGAATGTTGAAGTCAAATTTTATAGAAGTTTTTAAACCGTAAAAATATTTGAAATTAATTTAACCATTCTGCGCTAGATTTTGTTTAACACGGTCTAGGTGAACTTATGATCTGGTTACACGGTGTTTGTGTGGTGCCCTTTTCTTATTATCATGCTGACAGGGAACTACAATGACTGTAATTGTGTGGGTCACAAAATGCTGTATATATAACTATTTAAAAATTTTACACAACACAATATTTAAAAAATATAATATAAATATCTAAACACACTATATATGTTAATTAATAATAATATGTTCAATTATTAATTAGACTGCAATCAAGGCGTGGATTCAAAACTAAGAGATCAACTACTTATTTGTCCAAAGGTTTATTAAAATTTATAAACCATATTGAAAAAAGAAAATACAAAAAAAATTAGTAGAAGAGTTAGATAATATAGAAGTCAAATGGCATTTTTTTATGGGCATAAATTTCTTAAATTAAATCCCAATGAATTTCCTGTAAGGATTTGCTGGAACTAAATTCTTGGTATCGTTAACATGTGGATATTTTTTAATTAAATGCCATTGGACGGGTTTCCTTGCAACAATAAAGAAATAAATCCAATGAAACTATCTGAATTCGAACATCTTAGAATTCCTTGTATGAGCTTGAACAGAGTAAAGAATGGCATAAGCATATAAATATATAGCAGTGATAGTGGTGAATAATTGCTGCTCCACCGTGTCATAACAGATGTTAATGGTTCACTTCTTTAAATGTTCACAACAGAAGTGTCGTAGATGAAATATGTAAAGATATACCAACTTTGCCAGGTACTCATCTATTTCATTCTTCAATGTGGCACAGTTGGGATGTAGAATGCCATTATAGGTATATATATATACACACATTTTGTTGTGTGCAACTCGACATCTGTTGTTGTTGTGAATTTCACATTAAGGCTATTGCCTAGCCATAAATTTACAACACCATCATACCATGTCAAATACACAATCCAAATAATAGGCTGGATAAGGAAAAACCTTAAAAACCATGAAATATTTCATTTTATCTATATTAATTAAATATAATATAGATATATGTAAAATATGTTGAGAGATCAATTTCTTCGAGGCATTATTTTGATTAATTTATATTATTTACTTAAGTTTTATTTGAAAAACTATTTTATGTATCTACAGATTTAACAAATTATTTATTCTCTAATTTAAATAAATAACTATTTAAATAAAATACTAAATTTCAAATTTTATATAAACAAATTATTTTAATAGTTTTACATGTTATTTTATTTATTAGAATATATAGTTTTTCAGTTACTATAATTTTCACAAACTATTTACTTCATATATTAATATTTTGAGTACATTTTTCTTATAAATAAGAGAGAAAAATTAAAATAACAAGAATGCAAATTAGTGAATAACTATTTTAATAATGCAATTTTTTTTTTTGAAAGTTGAATAGAAAATATACTAATACTACTTAAATTTTTATTTTTCTATATGAATATTAAGTAGTAATATGTATTTGAAGTGTTATAGACATGCATGGGCACATAAATAAATGAGTAGATGGAAGAAAACATAAAGAGTTATTTTATTGCATACACACAAGAATACATAAATGTTTTTGATTAATTCAGTTGAGAAGAGGGTCCATAACTCTTTACAACCTAGCCCAAAAGGTAGGGCAAAAGACAAAAACAAGCCCCAAAGAGGCCAGCAACAACGCTTTAACAACACACCAACGACGACTTGTTGAAAGAAAAGACCAGCTATACAACCCCAAAACAAGGACCAACAAAACGTGTTGCTTTGGCCCTAGGGCGTAGAGCCGCCACAGATTTGGGTAGCCCTTTCTTCCTATGTTGGACAATCGTCCAAGAAAACTCCGAGTCAAAATCCTCGGAGCAAGGCGAGAGGGGGAAGTCCTCAGTCGAAGCCGCAACCGTAGAATCTAGTGGAGAAACAATAGGAGCAGACGGAGCAATTAGATCGTGGGTCGGAGGAATTGCAACATAAGACAAAGGGGCAACAGTGTCCAAACTACTTCCAGGCACACCCAAAATAGGAGTAGGAGTCTACATCGGGGGTCCCGAGGCCACAGGAGTATGTGAAGGAGAAGAATACACCAGGGACTTCTCAACCGACCTAGCGTCCAGGTTAGAAACAAGCAAATGTTCCAAACGAGCACCCTGCCGCCACGACAAAGCCTTACGACGGGAGTGAATGCAATTCGAAGCCAGGTGTCCAACCGCGAAGCAATGTCAACAATGGAAGGGCAAGTCCTCATAATCCAATAGTTGGGATCGAGAACGATCACCCACTAGTAAGACAACTTCACCAAGCAGAGGCTTGGAAATATCAATATCCACAAGAATGCGAGCATAGGTGCAGAGTCCCATTGAAATTGTAGATCTGTCCACCATGAAAAATCAACCAATAGAGTTGCCAATCGCCTCGTAGCAGGAAACCTCCCAAAAATGAAGGGGAAGATTGGGCAATTTGACCCAAACAGGCCTGATATTAAGTTGTTCGGAGACGAGATTAAACTCAGGAGTCCAAGGTTTGAGTAGGAGGGAATGCTCACCCCACAACCACACCCTACCATCAAGCACAATATCCTTAGCCTCTGTAGAATCAAGAACAACGAAAAACCCCTTGCACAGGGGAAAAAGTTAATATTATCTTGAACCAGGGGACTCCAAGATTTAGAAATCCACTTGTTCAAGTCTGGGAGGGATGGCCAAAGACCATAAAATCTGCTGATCAAAGTAAGTCTGTTGTAGTGTACTTCATTATTAGAGACTTCCTCTCCACATACCACCACAGGGGAGGTCCAGGAGCACAAAAGAGGGCGAGAATGGGTCTTAATATTCTTAGTAGAATGACCCTTCACCGCCACCACAACAACAAAAGAGACCTGAGCATCATCTTGGGACAACCCGTTAACAACGACCTTAGGGAACAATGTGGCAAGGGAAAAACTTGCAGAAACACCCATGAGCCCATGTGCCGACGTAACCACCAGGAGATAAAGAGGAGACGAGCACGGAAGCAACCATTGCACAGGCAGGAGAGAGAGCGACTAGAGGCATTTTGAAATCATGTTATCGTTATAAGAATACATAAATGTTATTTTTATTTAAAATTTTATTTTATTTTATTGCACACAAGAATACATAAATGTTATTTTATTTTTATTATGTCGAGGCATTCTATGGAGATGAGAGCACTCATTTTTCATGTAAATATATAACAAAAAAAATAAAAAATAAAAAACAAAAAAAAATTGGAAATAAGAAAAAAGTGGAGAAATGACAAAAACTATGGAACCAAACAAACAAAAAAAAAAAAACATTGGAATTTGAAAATGGTTAAGGAAAAAAAGTGGAGAAAATCACCACCAACAAAACCTCAAGGTAGGTATATTTTTTAAAATATAAATGTACTAGTTTAAAAGAAAGGCATTCTACAATCAATGAGAGCACTCATTTTATTTAAAAAAAACAAAAAAAACAAAAAAG
Source organism: Cunninghamia lanceolata (assembly GCA_027924645.1). Taxonomy (NCBI): domain Eukaryota; kingdom Viridiplantae; phylum Streptophyta; class Pinopsida; order Cupressales; family Cupressaceae; genus Cunninghamia; species Cunninghamia lanceolata. Next base: position 2,844,959 of record BSBN01001026.1, on the reverse strand, counting down.
AAATAAAAAATTGGAGAAAATTACAAAGGAAAAAATAAAAATATAAAACAAAAAAGAAATTAGGAAAAATAAAAATAAAAACCAAAAAAGAAACTAGAAAAAATAAAAAATAAAAACCAAAATAGAAATTGGAAACTGTTGGAACTTGCCAATTTTTTTTGTGATGGTTATCTATTTGAAATATTAAAGCTTGTCTATTTTAGGAAATATATATAGACAAAAAAAATTATATATATAAGAATAATTACATCAAAATTTTGACAATTTACCTGAAATTTTCCCTTTCAATTGATATGGTCTTTCTAAAATTTTAATTGTATTTTACCCCTAAAATGACCCCTGGTTGGAAGAGGAAAATCACTAAAACTATGAAATAAAAAAAAAAATTAAAAAACAAAAACCAAAAAAAAAATCAAATTCATTTTATTTTATTTACATTATTTAATAAAAGTTATTTTTCTCTAATACAATACGTTTGCATTTGTTTCCAAAAAGGTAATATACATTTTATATTTATATTTACCTTTTGACGCTTTAATGCCAACATCCATTTCTTCATTATTTTGGTACTTTTTTTGTTTTGTTTTTGTTTTGAAATCTAAATATGTAACTTAGTAATACTTTCATTTGTGAGCAATTAATATATATTTTAAACATTTTGGTGTCTTTATATTTAAAAATGAATAGTTGGTTCTATATAGTTTTTGTGCACATAGTCATGTCATTAGGCTCGAACTCTTACTATCATTATAAGTTACACATCTCTGACATAATTATAAACAACCTTGAAATGCACTAAACACGATGGCTAAATGCTTTTTAATATTCTTACTTCCATACAAATTTAGAACATGATGACAAATGATATTCGATAATTCAATAAACAATTGTATTCCATTTCTTCCCCCACAATTCCAAAAACTAACTGCCATCCGGCTAGAGTAAACCTTATGGGAAACTTCTTTTTGGATATTTTGTTTGTTATGTTGAGAGGCATTCTATAGTCACACAACAATGGAGAAAAAATAAAAAATAAAACTGGAACAAATAAAAAATAAAACCCCAAAAAAGAAATTGGAAATGGTTGAAGGAAAAAAAGTGGAAAAAATAAAAAAATTTATCCAACCAAAAAAGGAAAAGAAAAACAAAAAACTATGGAAATATATTTTTAAATATAAATATACTAGTTAGTTTACATACATTTCTTTAATTTGGCAATAAGAAGTCAATTACACATTAGTTTGGAAAAAATAAAAAAACTATCCAACCAAAAAAAAAAAAAAAAAAAAACTATGGAAATATATTTTTAAATATAAATATACTAGTTAGTTTACATACATTTCTTTAATTTGACAATAAGAAGTAAATTACACATTAATTTACAAAAGCATTTGAATGATGCTCTTCTCAAGAATGCTACGTTTTTGACAATTAGTTTTGCTAGAATAATAAAATTGTTGTTTTTTTGACAATTAGTTTAGATGGTATAAAAAAGTTTATTGTTTCTTAGTTTTTTATTAAAATTGAAAAACATATAGAATTGATTTAGAATTTTAGTATTTGTAATGTTCTAATTTTTATATCAAGATATTAATGGGCAAAACATGAACGAATAATTTTTTTGCATTACAATTATGGCGCACAGATGTTACAACCACATGCTTGCACACATGATGTCAAAATAACAACATTGTGACTAATGTACATGCCAACACCAGTAAGTGCAAGACAACACAAGGTCAATGTACATCAATGTAGAATATCACAAGCGAAAGACTTATACAGTCATAGGTCAAGGTCATCGTGATAACACCGCAAGGAGGTAGAGTTTTGTCTAACTTTGATGATTGGGCACAAGGTCACGATCTCCATTACTCGCCAAAGCAAGAACAAGATGAAAACATCATATCATCTCAACCCTTAGATGACAAAGATAGAAGGGAACAAGAAACCATCTCCCCACCAAGGGAAAACATCAACATTCATTACCACTAGTTCTAAGGCAAGAATGACTAGGTTTCACATATCATTTACAACACTATAAAGGAACATAACAAATCATTTCATCCTTCAAGATGACGATAGCAGACATCAATACCTTTTTATCAAAGTAAATAAGTCCTTCCCAACATTGATTTTTAGTGTTTCGCACAAATACAATTTAGAGAAAAATGATCACAACTCACTCAAAACATCATTTTTCCAACTTGTAATATGCAACAGAAATGAAGTCATTATCCACAAAAACCTTTGAGCATTTTTTGAAATTCACAATACATAAGAAGTTACATGGAAAACGATGAAAATTGTACCACCATGACTAAAATTGCCCCTTTTGCCAATACTAGGTTACCTAGGCTATCTTGAGTTCGCCCTTGGTAAAACGAGCAATCCTCAAGTCACCCCTATGCCATGACAAGTTGCCCTTGGAAAAACAGGTGCCCTATAGCCTATGGAAAGATTTCAGATGGACAATGGGCTTCTTCGAGACTTAAAAATTGCTCTCGAAGCACAACAAAGGGTCCCCTACAAGCCTAAGAACATCCTACACACTCAACACTAACTTTCAACATCACAAAACAACAAATGAGATACAAAAACTCAAAACAAACGAAGGACTAGGCCTAGGCAAGCCTAAGCAACCTACACAAACATGGTATACATGATTGGCCTCAAACATGCCACACAATCAAGCATAATTTTGTTTCATAAATTGGTTCCACACAAGAATCACAATTTACACAAGAAGAAGAGAAAGGGAAGCCTTAGATATGGAGTGTCTTTGTCTTGGTCCTCTAAGACACAAATTGGATTGTGGAGACATGATTATCTCAAGTAGCACCTATAACAACAAATGCATTCCTTTGAACATTTTTGTCAAACTAGATAAATCCTAATAGTTTGGAAAGTAGCGTTCTCTTGCCTACAACATTTGCATCAATTCTAGATAAAATCCCAATAGAGTTGGAACATAATGTCACATTAAAGTCTTTTGTGTTGCAAGTATGGGCCTAATTGGTGTTGTCATTGATGTCAACATACTCTTGTTGCGTTAATGATAAAGATTGGATGAGCTGTGTACTGAGGATATTGAGAAAACTAGTCCTAATCAGGAACAGTGAAGACAGTAAGGCAAAAGTCCAAGATACGATGAGGATGAGAGGATGCGATTTAAAGGGTTTGTAGATATATGTCCTAAGGTGATCTAGTAAAGATTTCAGAGGTCCGCATGAAGATCTGAAGAAGTTGTGACCGCTCAAGTAAAACTGGTTCCGGCAGGTGTTCAGAGGTGACAGAGTGACATAGACAGGTCCGGTGAGATCCAGAAATGCATTATCCTGTTCTGCGGATTTGAGGGAGTGTTGAGGAAGTCTTTGTGAAGTGTCAACTTGATTGGTTCGTGGTTTGAAGGTCCATAAGCATCTATTCCTTTGTGACAGTGATGACAGACTGTGTTCTTGAGGTTTCGGATGAAGGATAGAAGGATTTCAGTAAGCAGATGAAGTGTGGATATTTTTGGTGATTCAAACAATCTTGTGAAGATCCTTGGATTGTGTCCAGTTCATGTTGGTGGTCCGCATTGGAGTTGGAGCTCGCACTTGAAGAACAACTTCTAGATGATGGTGTTCTTCCTGAGATTGGCCGACTGGATGAGTTACACATCCTGCGGATGTTCCTGTAGATGTTTTCCGACTTAGATGATTATTCCTAAGTCGATGTCTTGTATAAATAAGGGATTGTAAAGTCATTTCAAATGGTGTCGTGTGGAGATGCGTGTGGTAGCGAGGAGGAGAGCGAAAGGCAGAGCAGAAGTATTGGACTTAAATGGAACTGATTCAAACATGGTGAAGATGCTATTCTCTAGTTCATGTATGTAATACTTATTATTTGTAGACAGTGTGTCTCTTGTAGGCAGTGAGCCTCTTGTGAGCAATGTGCTCGGGCAGTGAGCCCTAATTGGCACGTGCCATTTTGTTCTTTCTATTCTTCTAACAGAGAATACAATCTTGGGTTAAATACCCTGTGGTTTTTCCTTTAACCAGGTTTTCCACGTCAAAATCTTGGTGTTTTGTGTGTTAATGTGTTTCTGCTCTTGATTTAATACATTATGTTTTCATGATTGATTTATCATTATGTTGCTGAATTACAAAGTGGATTTAAGTGCTTAATTGGAAGAAAGTTTTAGACAACTGATTCACCCCCCCTCTCAGTTGTCTGTCCTAAATCTAACAATTGGTATCAGAGCCAAGTTCCTCTAAAAGGAGCTTAACCGCTTGAGGAGATCCAGGATGTCATCCTACAAGAAGGATAGTCCGAAGTTTGATGGAACCAATTTTAATCTTTGGAAAAGTCACATGAAATGTCATTTGCAATGTATGGGAATGCAGTATTGGACCATGGCTTCAACAAAGTATACTCCTCCACAGGGTGGTCCGAAAGCCCCAAATGAAATCACAGATGCTGAAAATAATCTGCGGACTATAGAAGCTCTTCTAAGCGCATTATCTGATTCAGAGATTTCAAATGTTGTTGACCTACCAACTGCTTTTGAGATTTGGAAAAAATTGGAACTTTTGCATGAAGGAGACAAATATGTTAAATGTGCAAGGCTACAGAGTCTGAAAGGGAAATTTGAAAATCTGAAGATGAGAGAAGATGAAAATATCACTACTTTCATGCCAAGAGTAAATGAGCTTGTTTGTGGAATTAGATGTGCTGGTGGAGTCTTGGATGAAGATGAGATTGTTGGCAAAATTCTCAGATCCCTTCTCGCTTCTTATAAAATCAAGGTTGTTGCCATTGAAGAATTCAGAGCCCATACAACTGTCACAAGAGATCAATTGGCTGCATTTGAAATGACCGAGTTTGGAGATGACCCTCCCAAGACTGAATCTGCATTCAAAGCCAGTGCCTCTGTAAAAGGTAAACAAAGGTTTGATCCATGAGAGAACTCTTCAAGGAAACTATCATGGTATGAAAAAGTAAGAAAAGACTTGGAAGAAGAAGCAGAAATTGCTCAACTTGAAGCCCTTATTGCAAAAAGACTGCTAAGAGGATCCGGTAAGTATGAAGGAAAATTGCCTTTTAAGTGTTTTAACTGTAATAAGATTGGTCACTTTGCCTCAAGATGTCCGGAAAGATTTTCAAGGCCAAATCCTAACAGATCAAGATTCCAAAAGAATTGTTACTATGTTCATGAAGAAGATGATAATGAAGGAGTAATAGATGATGAATCAAAGACAGGAAATAAATCCGGAAGTGATTGGGTGTTTATTGCCATCAAGGAAGAAGATCCAATGCCCTCTGAATCTGTCAATCATAAAGTTGTAGAAAGGGCTCTGGCTGCCCAAGTTGAAGAAAAGGATGACTGGGTCATTGACAGTGGATGCTCTCACCATATGACAAGTGACAAAAATAAGTTCATAGATTTGGAAAGGTATGAAGGAGGAGTGGTAAAATTTGGTGATAATTCTGCTGGTAGAATCAGAGGTAGAGAAACTATTTCTTTTGATGGAAGGAACAAAACCGGTAATGTACTGTATGTTGAAGGATTGAAGCACAATATTCTTAGTGTTGGATAGTTGGTGGACAAAGGCTATGATCTCCGATTCAAGAATGGAAAATGCAAGATTTTTGAAAGTTTCGGAACAAAGATTGCATTTGGTACTCAAACAAAAGGTAATATCTTCCATTTAGTTGGTACTGGTAAAAGTTGTCTATTTGTGCAAATTGATCAAAGTTGGTTATGGCATAAGAGGATGTGTCATGTGAATTTTGATAATATCATCAAGATAAGCAATACTCAAGTTGTAAGAGATCTTCCAAAATTGGTGAAATCTACAAATAGTTTGTGCAAGGAATGTCAGTTGGGTAAACTAAGCAAAATCTTATTCAAAAGCAAGGAACAATCTTCTACCGGGTTATTGGACTTAGTTCATACTGATCTTTGTGGTCTGGCAAGAATCAAGAGTGTGCAAGGTGATAGATACTTCATGTTACTAATTGATGACTATTCCCGGATGATGTGGGTAACTTTTCTGAAAGAGAAATCAGAAGCTTTTGAGAAATTCAAAATATTCAAGGCTATGGTAGAGAATGAAACCAGATTAAAACTGAAATGCCTGAGGTCTGATAGAGGTGGAGAATTCACATCCGGTGAGTTCATAAAATTCTGTGAGAAACATGGAATAAAGAGACAATTGTCTGCTCCTAGGACTCCATAGCAGAATGGAGTAGTGGAGAGAAAGAACCAGACCATCTAGGAAGCATATAGGACAATGATGATGGAAGCAAATGTTCCTCAGATCTATTGGAGAGAAGCTGTCAGCACTGCAGTCTATACTCTCAATCGAGTACAAATTAGAAGCAATACTGGTAAGACTCCTTATGAACTTTGGTTTGACATCACTCCTACTGTGAGGTATTTCAGAGTCTTTGGTAGCAAATGTTACATTAAGAGAGATGAAGATCTAGGCAAGTTTGATGCTAGAAGTGATGAAGGAATATTCTTGGGTTACTCTACTCAAAGCAAAGCATACCGGTGTTATAACAAGAGACTGAGAAAGATTATAGAAAGTACAAATGTGAAGGTTGATGAAGGAATTGAAAATTCCTCAAGGTTTTATGAATATGATGAAGATGATCAGAATGGTGCTCTGATTCAAGGAGCCCAAGCCCCTTCTGAAATTCAGATTCAAATTGATCCGGTAAATCAGGAAGAACAGATGAGTTTTAATGAGCCTGATCAAGAATCAGATGTACAAGAAACTCCCAAAGTTCCTAGGTATGTAAGACTGAACCACTCTGAAGATCAGATCATAGGTGATAAAAGCAAAGGTGTATAAACAAGAAGAAGGATTGCTCAAGATTTAGAAGAGTATTGTCTGATTTCAAAGATTGAACCTAAGACAGTGAATGAAGCTTGTAATGATGAAAACTGGACTAAAGCAATGGAGGAAGAGCTGATGCAAATTGAGAAAAATCACACTTGGGATCTTGTCCCCAGACCTAGAAACAAGAATGTGATTGGAACCAAATGGGTCTTCCGGAACAAATTGAATGAAGTTGGTGAAGTAATCAGAAATAAAGCCAGATTGGTTTGCAAGGGTTATTCTCAAATAGAAGGAGTTGATTTTGAAGAAACTTTTGCTCCGGTGGTAAGAATTGAAGCAGTCAGACTATTTCTTGCTTTTGCTTTCTTCAAGGACTTCAAAGTATATCAGATGGATGTCAAGTCTGCCTTCCTGAATGGTGACTTGGAAGAAGAAGTATACATTGAGCAACCGGATGGATTTCAATTGTCTGATCATGGTGATATGGTCTGCAAGTTGAAGATAGCTCTGTATGGACTAAAGCAAGCCCCAAGAGCCTGGTATGAAAGATTGGATAAGCATATTTTAAAGATTGATTTCAACAAAGATACTGTTGACAATAATTTGTATTTCAAAATTGATTATGAAAACATCTTGATTGTTGAAGTGTTTGTTGATGATATCATTTTTGGAGGAAGAGATAGTATGTGTAAAACTTTTGCAAACCAAATAAAAAGTGAATTTGAGATGTCCATGCTTGGGGAAATAAATTTCTTCTTGGGTCTACAAATCACTCAAACAAAGAAAGGAATCTTCATTTCTCAGACTAAATATGTGAAAGAATTGTTGAAGAAATTTGGGATGGAAGACTCAAAGCCAATGAATACTCCCATGGCAACCAGATGTAAGTTGAGCAAAGATGATGACTCTCCCAAGGCTGATCATAAAAAGTATAGGTCAATGATTGGAGGACTGTTGTATCTCACTCAAACTAGACCTGACATTATGAATGTTGTTGGTCTTGTTGCTAGATTCCAAGCTGATCCTAGAGAATCTCATGTCATGGCAGTCAAAAGGCTTTTAGATATCTAAAAGGGACAGTTGAGTATGGTCTGTGGTATCCTAGAGATCATGATTTCTCTCTTCATGCATATACAGATGTTGATTGGGCAGGAGATGTGGATGACTGGAAGAGTACCAGTGGTGGAGCATTCTTTTTGGGGAAGAGATTGGTTTCTTGGATAAGCAAGAAACAAGAGGCAATATCTCTGTCCACTACAGAAGCAGAATATATTGTAGCAACAAGTAGTTGCACTCAAGTTTTGTGGATTAAGCAAATGCTAAGAGACATAAGAGTGGAGTATGTGGAGCCTATCACAATCTTCTGTGATAATTCAAGTGCAATAAATATATCTAAGAATCTGATGTTGCATTCAAAGACTAAACATATATCCATCAAGTTTCACTTTTTGAGAGAGCAAGTAAACAAGAATGAAGTCAGACTCGAGTTTGTGCCTTCCAAGGATCAGATTGCAGATATCTTTACTAAACCTCTACCTAAGGACTATTTTGAGTATCTCAGGGAGAAGTTAGGGGTTATTGCCCCTCCGGTGATGAACTTGTTAACCTTATTTCCCTCTGCCCAGAGCTAAACAGTTAACCTGGTATTTTCCTTGAAAATCCCTTTGAAAAGGTCCCTATAAAGCAAGTACCAAATTTCCCAGAAGCCTTGCCTAAAAAACCTTACCATTGGAAAGAGCTCAAAAAAATAGGCAGGTTTGCTTTTTACATCACTCTGAAATTCGACCAAACAGAGAAGTTATTCATGGTCAAAGTTTCAGTTAACTGACAGTTCAAATGTGCATTTGGCGGGCTCTCAAAAAATTCCATCGGCCTTTGAAAATGATCACCGCGAAACATGCCACGTGTCAGCGGCGGAGAGTATCCCCTCAAAGTTTCAACATTGTCGCGGAGGACACCACGTGTCGGCTTCCGCCAGAGTTTCATCGCATTTTCTTTAAGTTTCACATCGCAGTTTCTAAAAGTTTCTGAGAGTGGCGCGGAAGGCACCACGTGGAGGCTTCCGAGAGCCACAGGGAGTAACTCAAGAGCCCCGCGGATGGTGCCAAGTGGCAGCACCCGCCAATGTTTCTAAAAGTTTCACGGCCTCTGCCCAAGTTTCGCGAGCCCCTTTTATAAAGTTTCTCAGTGCGCAGAAGCCGACAAGTGTCAGCGGCGGAGAGTCCCTTTAATGTTTGTAAAGTCATGCAGAACTTGCCACGTGTCTCTTTCCGCGTGAATCTTAAGTGGGTCTTAAAAAAAAATTTCTATCTTGTTTCTCTCTGTGCGGAAGGCGACAAGTGGCAACATCCGCCAAGTTTCTGATTGACTCGAAATATTTCTCAAAGGTAGCGCGGACTGTGACAGGTGGAAACCTCCGCTTATGTTTCAAAAGGTTTCTAAGTCGCAGCAGAGGATGCAGTGTGTCCCTTCTGGTTGCCGCGGAAGCTGACAAGTGTCAGCTTCCGCGTAAGTTTCTATTTGTATCCCGCGATGCTAGTGATAGTTTGAGGTGGGCCCCAGCATAAATATTAAGTGAGGCGGAAAGTAACGCGTGGCGGAGGGTCTGGAACCATAAGTTTGTTTCTCTTAAAGTTTCAATGTTTCTCAAGGCAATGCGGAGCTTGCTAAGTGTCACAGTCCGTAGAGTTTTCAAATGCCCCTTTTGTGTTTCTCAAGAGTGTCACGGACGGTGCCACTTGTTAGCTTCCGCATGTATTTCTAAGAGTCCCTAAACATTTCAAGAATGCCGCGGAGCTCGCCACGTGTCAGCTTCCGCGTCAGTTTCTGGCAGGGGCTTCTAAGAGGGAAAAATAGAGGATGGCAAGTCAGCGATTGATGCATAAGGTGCCTGCGTGGCACAATCTAGTTGGCTGGTGACTTTTCAACAGTTTTTGGGGCCGTTGATGTCAGCGGTGGGTTTTTTGATTGACGGCCAAGTCTTAGAAGCTGCGTCGTGGGTTTTCTTTGCATCCGCAGGCACTGTTTTGAGCAGGAAAACTCCGTGGGCTTCTCAAGGGTCAACATACAACCCGGACCCGACGGCATTTTTCAATAGTTTCATAAGGAGCTTCAGGTCCGCAACTTGCATATCAGGTTTGTATACGCCGGGACACAAACAAAGACATAAATGAAGATACAGGTTGATATACACGCAATGTAGAAGCGATATATACAGGTGCCTAATTGTCGAGAAATGTCAGAGGCAGTTGTCAGCATTCAATGCTAGGTTATCCACCGCCATTTCTGAGGATCAGATCAATGACGCGGCTGTTTGCATTGAAGACCCAAAGTATCTCCCACCTGCCCCTGTTCTAGATCTTTTGCACCATTACTCTTGGCAGGTGGACGTCCCTTCAGGAAAATATCTTCTGGTTGCAGCTCGCTGAGTGAATTCTGTATCTGATTGGGGTCAAAATGTAAAATGCTATATATACAGGTAAAGCTGATGTATAGTTAGTTGGTAGTTCTTCTGGGCTATTCTTTGTAATGGCTACTGGGCCTCTATAATCAATATAAACTGGTATTTTTGCCTCTCTTTTGTTATTTTTAGCACTGTGTCTACTTTTCTGGACCTCTCTAAAATTAATATGAGACTGTGTAATGTCCTTCTAGCTGTGAGATTATTACTGTGTCTGTTCAGTTGCTACCAAACACTTTTAAATCTGGTGTATCACTTAGTTCCTTTTAGCATTTCATTTCAGTTCCCTTCTACCCCTTTTCCCCTGCAAGCATTAACACTAGGTTTAGATGTATTTCTCTAAGCTTTAGGCCTAGAAAGAGGAAGCCGGCCTTCTTCGGAGGTCTGATCTCATTTAGCAAGGTCCCACACTTTGAGATCATTCCCATGTTACTCCAGATTGCATGAGGTTTCACAGCTGCATGCAAAGGGTGAAAATCTGGGTGATAACAATTTTTGGCACGCCCGGTGGGACAGGGATGATAAACTTCTCATCAAAATACTGAGAGATTTGGTGTTCCTCCCAGTATTACCAGCCTTTGGAGGCAGTACAAACAACACCATGGCGACTCTAATGGCGAATCGGCTGGTTACAACAGTCTAGTTTTCCAAGCAGCTAATAAGGTTGGTGCTACTTGTTAGTTTTACTCTCATTTGACAATTTCCTTAGCACCTGGTGACTCTTCTGATGTCCTAACTCCCATCTTAGTGTTTCAAGACCCCGTGGTCTATATTCATTCCTAACTTGTTACCTAGACTTGCTTATGTTCATGATTTACCCTTACAATGTCTAGTTATCAACACCACAATGGTTTTTTTCCTCCATTCCATGAAAATACAGGCTATTGGCCCCCATATTAGCAATACCAGGCCCCCAATGCCTCTCAATTCGCTGAAAAACACCCCCTCTCCTCATTGCAGTCAACAATACCAGCAAGAACATTTTCAAACCACTCTGGTCCATCCTTGTTTGCAACCTGCTCATTCTTACATCCAGCCTTGTGAAGCCCTTTATGCTCAAAATCGAGCACGCAATCCCCCTAGTCAGTCCCAAAATGCTGATTTGGGTAGCCTTGAAAATTTCATATTGAATTATCAAAGACAAATGTTAGAAATAGATAGAGAGGCACAGTATAACATGCAACAAGATGAGCTTGCACATCAGGCTTATTTGCATCAGCAGGAGATAGAAAATAGAAGAGTGCATGAAGAGAAATTCTTGAATATGCAACTTGCAGCCCAGGAAAAACAAGACAAACAGTTGCTTGCTCAAGAACAAGAGCTCAAAGTAAATAGTTTCTCTCCTATTCCCAGCTTCAGGGAAGTTCAGCCTTCAAGCCAAAATCAATCTATGAAAGAGCCTCTGACTTCTCTACCATGGCAGCCTTCTTGGGTCAATCATCCTGATTATAAGATACCAAGCCTTGTGAAGGCCAATCCTCTCATGCCAGTTCAAAATCAACAGGAGGAAAAGGTTGTAGAGTCCAGGCCTGTCATGATTCCAAGTTTCAGGTAGTCCTCTGCCTTGAAGGTTCCAAGTTGGAAAGGGCCATCTTTTTCACCTTGTGAGGACCCTCCATCAAATATACAAACAGAAGCATGCTCTAACATCCAACTAGCAGAAGAGGAGCAGAGGAGACTTTTGTTGGCTCCATATCAAAAGTTGGAAACTTAGTCAGCCCTCACTTTTCCAAACCCATTCTGTGAAGAAGAGAGTCCCAAGGTCAGAATACCAAGCTTTAAGCAAGGAGAGCCTCCTAAATGTCCTAAATTGAATATTCCAAGTTTTAGAGGGCCTCATCCACTGCAACAAGAGCAACCTAGACTCCACAAGTTTCCAGGCTTCAACGCCTTTCTCCCTCCACAAGACTTTGTTCCTGTGCAAACTCAAATTATCATTCCCTAGGAACAAATTTGTCCAAAGCCCTCTCCCCTCCAAGAAATTCAAAAAGATATTCAGGCTTCTTTCCCTGATGCTTTTCCAATCCTCAAGGGTGGGCAAGTTGTCTACCAAGATATTTGGAAAGATGAGCCAAAAGAGGAGGTGGAAGAAGATAAAACCAATGAAGAGCAGTTTGTTCCTACACTCACAAAGATAGAATTGTTTGAACCTAGTGCACCTGTGAGTATTGTTAAGATCACTCCAAAAGTGGATGATGCTGCCCTACTTCATGAGCTACCTGAGTATGTTGAAGAAAGAGAGTATGAGCAGCTGGTTGTAGATGTGCAGCAACAAGAAAATACTGAAAAGTTGTAGATTGAGGCTGAGCATGATAGTGAGGTTCCAAACCATAAAGAAGACCAATCATGTTGCTCTATGCTAGATACTATAGAGACTGATGATGCTGATATGCTTGAAGAGCTCCCATGCTTTATTGAAAATAGTGAGAAGACTGAACCTAGGCAAGGGCAAGTTGAAGATTTGTTCTTTATTATCCAGCAGGGATATCAGCTTCTTGGTGGGGAGGTTTTCTCTTTTGAACATGTGCATGGCTCATTTTCTGAGCCTAAGTTAGAAAATCATGAACATCTTGTTCATAAGGTGGAGGTAGCCATATTTATGGTGGAGTCACAGGAGCTAGGGTTTTCAGAACAACAAGAAGAGGAAGAATGCACCCATGATGACATTATGTCTGCCTTCTTGGGCTCTTTGAAGGAAGAAGGAGAGGGCCATGAGGTCCCAAGTCAGCTGTTCCATACACAAGAGCAACATGAGGGTCAAATGGAGGTCACCATCATACCAAACGAGGAGCTGGGGTTTTCAAACCAGCAAGAAGAGAAAAAATCAGAGCAGAGGCATGAAATCAGTTGTTATGATTTGCATGTCATTTCAAGGGGATGCCCAATCAGGCATCTAGCCCAGCTGGAGACACATCAAGAGAAGTCACCACTTGTCATGCTTACCTCTAAGCATGAAGTTGAGCATCAAAATGAGTGGGATCAACCCATTTATTCACCACAAGCTAACAACATCAGCAATCCGTTCAGGTGGATAGGTGAGTTAATCTCCATTTTTTGGGGGGTGTTTTATCAGTTTGTCATATGCCTATTCCCCCCTCATCCCTTTTTAACTGCCCATATGCATGATGAATATTGCAAATTGTTAAGGAAGGGCAGTTACTTTCAAGAACCAGTTAATGGCTTTGTTTAGAGTCACCTCTAGCTGGTTAGTTTAGGATTAGAGTAGGTTTCATTTCTGTTTTAGTTTTCCCCTTCCCTAATTGCTTCTGCACAGGCTACTTTGTCATTAGGAGAGAGCAGGCCTTCCCCCCTTTTTGTGTTTTGAGAGGTAGGTCCTAGTTTCCCAGCATATTTTAAACTTGACTCCATGCCCAATGGATGCTTAAGGCCACTGATCTCATGTTTAGCAGGCAAACATCCCATAGAGGTCGCCAAAGATGTTAACCTTATTTCCCTCTGCCCAGAGCTAAACAGTTAACCTGGTATTTTCCTTAAAAATCCCTTTGAAAAGGTCCCTATAAAGCAAGTACCAAATTTCCCAGAAGCCTTGCCTAAAAAATCTTACCATTGGAAAGAGCTCGAAAAAATAGGCAGGTTTGCTTTTTTACATCACTCTGAAATTCGACCAAACAGAGAAGTTATTCATGGTCAAAGTTTCAGTCAACTGACAGTTCAAATGTGCATTTGGCGGGCTCTCAAAAAATTCCATCGGCCTTTGAAAATGATCGCCGCGGAACATGCCACGTGTCAGCGACGGAGAGTAGCCCCTCAAAGTTTCAATATTGCCGCAGAGGACACCACGTGTCGGCTTCTGCCAGAGTTTCATCGCAATTTCTTTAAGTTTCACATCACAGTTTCTAAAAGTTTCTGAGAGTAGCATGGAAGGCACCACGTGGAGGCTTCCGAGAGCCATAGGGAGTAACTCAAGAGCCCCGCAGATGGTGCCAAGTGGCAGCACCCGCCAATGTTTCTAGAAGTTTCACGGCCTCCGCCCAAGTTTCGTGAGCCCCTTTTATAAAGTTTCTTAGTGCGCGGAAGCCGACAAGTGTCAGCGGTGGAGAGTCCCTTTAATGTTTGTAAAGTCACGTGGAACTTGCCACGTGTCGCTTTCCGCGTGAATCTTAAGTGGGTCTTAAAAAAATTTTCTATCTTGTTTCTCTCTGCGCGGAAGGCGACAAGTGGCAACATCCGCCAAGTTTTTGATTGACCTGAAATGTTTCTCAAAGGTAGCATGGACTGTGACAGGTGGTAGCCTCCGCTTATGTTTCAAAAGGTTTCTAAGTCGCAGCAGAGGATGTAGCGTGTCCCTTGTGGTTGCCGCGAAAGCTGACAAGTGTTAGCTTCCGCATAAGTTTCTATTTGTATCCCACGATGCTAGTGATAGTTTGAGGTGGGCCCTAGCATAAATATTAAGTGAGGTGGAAAGTAACGCGTGGCGGAGGGTTCGGAACCATAAGTTTGTTTCTCTTAAAGTTTCAATGTTTCTCAAGGCAATGCGAAGCTTGCCAAGTGTCGCAGTCCGTAGAGTTTTCAAATGCCCCTTTTGTGTTTCTCAAGAGTGTCGCGGACGCAGGTGCCACTTGTCAGCTTTCGCATGTATTTCCAAGAGTCCCTAAACATTTCAAGAATGCCGCGGAGCTCACCACGTGTTAGCTTCCGCGTCAGTTTCCGGTAGGGGCTTCTAAGAGGGAAAAATAGAGGATGGCAAGTTAGTGATTGATGCATAAGGTGCCTACGTGGCACAATCTAGTTGGCTGGTGACTTTTCGACAGTTTTTGGGGCCATTGATGTCAGCGGTGGGTTTTTTGATTGACGACCAAGTCTTAGAAGCTGCGTCGTGGGTTTTCTTTGCATCCGCAAGCACTGTTTTGAGCGGGAAAACTCCGTGGGCTTCTCAAGGGTCAACATACAACCTAGACCCAACGGCATTTTTCAATAGTTTCATAAGGAGCTTCGGGTCCGTAGCTTGCATATCAGGTTTGTATATGCCGAGACACAAACGAAGACACAAATGAAGATACAGGATCGATATACACGCAATGCAGAAGCGATATATATAGGTGCCTAATTGTCGAGAACTGTCAGAGGCAGTTGTCAGCATTCAATGCTAGGTTATCCACCGCCATTTCTAAAGATCAGATCGATGACGCGGCTGTTTGCATTGAAGACCCAAAGTATCTCCCACCTGCCCCTGTTCTAGATCTTTTGCGCCATTACTCTTGGCAGGTGGACGTCCCTTCAGGAAAATATCTTCTGGTTGCAGCTCGTTGAGTGAATTCTATATCTGACTGGGGTCAAAATGTAAAATGCTATATATACAGGTAAAGCTGATGTATAGTTAGTTGGTAGTTCTTCTGGGCTATTCTTTGTAATGGCTACTGGGCCTCTATAATCAATATAAACTAGTATTTTTGCCTCTCTTTTGTTTTTTTTAGCACTGTGTCTGCTTTTCTGGACCTCTCTAGAATTAATATGAGACTGTGTAATGTCCTTCCAGCTGTGAGATTATTACTGTGTCTGTTCAGTTGCTACCAAGCACTTTTAAATCTGGTGTATCACTTAGTTCCTTTCAGCATTTCATTTCAGTTTCCTTCTACCCCTTTTCCCCTGCAAGCGTTAACACTAGGTTTAGATGTATTTCTCTAAGCTTTAGGCCTAGAAAGAGGAAGCCGGCCTTCTCCGGAGGTCTGATCTCATTTAGCAAGGTCCCACACTTCGAGATCATTCCCATGGTACTCCAGATTGCATGAGGTTTCACAGCTGCATGCAAAGGGTGCAAATCTGGGTGATAACAGAACTAAGATGCACTAATGTGCATCAGTCTGGTGGATACCACAGTCATATCTTGTGATCCGAATGGATGATGGGGAGCTGCCACTCAGGGGGAGCAGCTGGTATGATTTTGAAATGTTGGAGTTGCAAGTATGAGCCCTTTGCCATTGATGTCAAAGGGGGAGAGAAGACATGTGAAAAACAAGTGTTTTCTAATCAAAGGGGGAGTAGGAAATGAAGAGAAGACATGAATGGTTGTTGCTGATAGGGGGAGTTGTCACAGTAAGGAGAAGTTCTTATCTTGATGGTCATAACAGTTTTTCACATCATATGTTTCCATCAATGACGAAGGGGGAGATTGTTGCAAGTATGGGCCTAACCGGTGTTGTCATTGATGTCAACATACTCCTGTTGCATTAATGATAAATATTGGATGAGCTGTGCATTGAGGATATTGAGAAAATTAGTCCTAATCAGGAACAGTGAAGACAGTAAGGCAAAAGTCCAAGATACGATAAGGATCAGAGGATGCGGTTTAAAGGGTATACAGATATGTGTCCTAAGGTGATCCAGTAAAGATTTCAGAGGTCTGCATGAAGATCTGAAGAAGTTGTGACCGCTCAAGTAAAACTGGTTACGGCAGGTGTTCAGAGGTGACAGAGTGACATAGACAAGTCCGGTGAGATCCAGAAATGCATTATCCTGTTCTGTGGATTTGAGGGAGTGTTGAGGAAGTCTTTGTGAAGTGTCAACTTGATTGGTTCGTGGTTTGAAGGTCTGTCTGCAAGCATCTATTCCTTTGTGACAGTGATGACAGACTGTGTTCTTGAGGTTCCGGATGAAGGAGAGAAGAATTTCAGTAAGCAGATGAAGTGTGGATGTTTTTGGTGATTCAGGCAATCTTGTGAAGGTCCTTGGATCGTGTCTAGTTCGTGTTGGTGGTCCGCATTGGAGTTGGAGCTCGCACTTGAAGAACAACTTCTGGATGATGGTGTTCTTCCTGAGTCTGGCTGACCGGATGAGTTACACATCCTGCGGATGTTCCTGTAGATGTTTTTTGACTTAGATGATTATTCCTAAGTCGATGTCTTGTATAAATAAGGGATTGTAAAGTCATTTCAAATGGTGTCGTGTGGAGATGTGAGTGTGGTAGCGAGGAGGAGAGCGAAAGGCAGAGCAGAAGTATTGGACTTAAATGGAACTGATTCAAGCATGGTGAAGATGCTATTCTCCAGTTCATGTAAGTAATACTTATTATTTGTAGACAATGTGTCTCTTGTAGGCAGTGAGCCTCTTGTGAGCAGTGTGCTCGGGCAGTGAGCCCTAATTGACACGTGCCATTTTGTTCTTTCTATTCTTCTAACAAAGAATACAATCTTGGGTTAATCACCCCGTGGTTTTTCCCTTAACCAGGTTTTCCACGTCAAAATCTTGGTGTTCTGTGTGTTAATGTGTTTCTGCTCTTGATTTAATACATTATGTTTTCATGATTGATTTATCATTATGCTGCTGAATTACAAAGTGGATTTAAGTGCTTAATTGGAAGAAAGTTTTAGACAACTGATTCACCCCCCCTCTCAGTTGTCTGCCCTAAATCTAACATTTTCTTTGTTAATAATTGAACCCATATAATTAAAGTCTTAACCTTACATAAAATCCAATAAGGTTAGACCAATGACAATCATATTTTAGTGTAAGCATGCTTCCCAAGGAGCAATCAATCTATTTCTATGGCAAAACTCTTTACTCCACAAAATAAAAACCATTCAAAAGTGTAAAGTACCCTATTTATACTGACTGAATTTTTTTTCTTTTGCTGATTCAATTCTTTTCATAAGATTTCTTGCAACTGTTAGCAAAAGAACACCACATAAGATCAACAAGACATATGAATCATCAAATCATTAACACCATACTAATTGTAGTCATCAACTGAGGTACTTGCAAATGTTTAATTGACTGGAAATGATATCAGTCCATGACTGATTTACATAAGGCTTTATTCTATATACAAAAAGTGCATCAAAGATATGACAAAACCCTAGATTATCAAAGCCAAATGGGCATATTAATGTTTGTAGCTTCAATATGAATGAAATGTAGCCTCAAATAAGTCTGAACTTATACTTCTAATTGCTATTATATATGATCATGTCACTGATTTAAGCCCAACCAGCATCTTGACATGAATTTGCATCAAAATAGCTTCAAAACTTCAATCGATAGGGTTGATAGAAGGGAACGGTAGGGCAAGGAAGCTCTCCAATGGATTTTGATTGACAAATGACCTCAAAGTGCACTTTTTCCAGCTCTGTATTAGACTGTAACAAACCTATACCTTGTTGTCCTTCACCCAGATTTCACAAATACTTCAAATCAACACTTCCTCAAGCAAGCGATAGATGAGCCGATTAGCTTGTAGTATTATCAATGATTGCAGATATGCTTCCGACTTCATTAAATCAGATCATAAAACCCTGTAGATGAACGTTCTAGCTAGCTGTCATAAACCCATTGAATGCAAATATGCCAATAATTACAAAAATCACTTCTAAAATCAAATTAACTACCTTGGTTAAACTCTCCAATGATACCAAGGGTTTAAAATATGCAATCTTTTCTTCAAACACTCCTCAAAACCTGCAAAATGAAGCTCTAATGGTGAATATCTGAGTGATATCACCTCTAAATTAGATATGGGGCCATCTCCATATCACAAGGGGTCATCTCCTTATATGAAATGACTAGAAAACATAAATTTCCAGTAATACTACGAATTAGAAAACATACCAGATTAATCATTAGCCTCCAATTGAGAATGAAATCCTCAATATATACTCCTCATGGCTGAGCGCTCCTCCTCTTTGGCATTTTGAAATGAATTTTGGATTCCACCAATGATGATCAAAGAGTTTGAACAAAAGTAAATGAATTACATAAAAAATACAATCATTTAAAACAATCTTTAATTATTTTAAATGAAATTATATCAATCTCCATATGATCAATTTCCTTGGTTGGCTGATTAGATTCTTGCAAACAAACATTTAATATTCTTCTCTTTTGCTTGGACGGCTGGAGCAATCATTTAAAATTCATGTTTTGTCATTTAAAAACTTCTCCCATATGAATCGATCCTCATCAAGCATTGAACAAAGAATAAATTGCATTTAATTTCCTTATGGGCGGCCCATATGATGGTTGTTACTCATTTAAAATGCTCCATACCTGATCGCTGGCCAACAATATGGCATTTAAAACCTTTAAACAATATTAAATTACCTTTGTGTTGAGCGTTTGGCATTGAATTTCCACACCATTAATTATTAAATGATTTTCATAGCATTGAGCGAACCTCCTTGATGGCCATTGGAAGCAAATAGAACCACTAAACTATGCGTGCCACCTCATATAGTTGGTCGATCCTCTTAGGATGGCTATTGGAAAACATTTGAACACATTTTGCATAAGCTTGGACCTATAATTTCAACTCAGCAATTGCACTACACAAATAGGTCCCACTTGGAGCCATATCTTCACACTTCATTAGCCACATGCTAAAATAGAGAGATCCATAAAAATATAATAGAGAAAATGTAATTAAATATTTCATTTTCTCCTCCATCACTTGGCCTCATAAAATACCATAGCACATTGGCTCCAAATTATAGGTCCTACCCCCCTGAATATGTGAAAATATAATACAAATTGCAATCTCCACATGATGAAGCTCAAATAATTTTGGCTAATATAAAAATATATTGAAAAACACCTAGCCAAAATTAATATCATTCCCTTACCAAATCTTTTAGCCTACGGGAATGGTGAATAGACTAAACATCAATACCACATGTGATCATTCAGAAAGTGGGGACATGACAGTCCTCCCTTCCTGAGATTGCTTGTCCTCAAGCAATTGAAGATTAGGATGCTCTAAAATCTTCTCACCTTCCCATGTAGCATCCTCTATTGGCAAGCCTCTCCAACGCACCAAATACTCCCTGATAATCGTGTTACGCAATTTGCGTTCTCTCATGTCCACAATACCATCAGGCTCCAATATCAACATGCCCTCTTCATCAAGAGGTGGAAGATCCATGGAAGAAACCACATTATGACCCAATGCCTTTTTGAGGTATGATACATGAAATACATTATGTATGCGGCTCCCTGCTAGCAAATCCAACTCATAAGCTACCTTACCAACCCTCCTGATGATCCTGTATGGCCCATAGAATTTTGGCTTGAGCTTTTTTGCACCACTTTTCTTCAAAGAACTCTGTTGATATGGCTATAGGCGCAAGAAAACCAAGTCATCAATCTCAAACACCCTCTTAACCTGATGTCTATCTGCATATATCTTTTGCTAATTCTGTGCCTGCTGAATATTATCCTTAAGAACTCTAAGGATATCCTGTGTATCCTGCATCAACTCCTTAGCTTGAGGAGCTCGGCTATCATCAAATGCCAAATCAACAAAAGAAAGTGCATCATACCCATAAAGTGCCTTGAATAGAGTCATGCCAATAGACATGTGGTAGGTGGTATTGTAATAATACTCACCAAGATATAGCCAGTTAACGCAAGAACGCTGATGACCTGTAACATAGTTGCGAAGATAACCCTCAAGCCACTTATTAACAATCTCTGTCTGTCCATTTGTTTGAGAATGATAGCTGGTGCTTGGTGTCAACTCTGTACCTACTAATCAGAATAGTTCTCTCCAAAACATGCTAATGAACCTACTATCCCGATCACTCACAATAGTCTTTGGAAGGCCATGTAGTTGGAATAACTCTCTGAAGAATAACTTTGCAACCTGTAAAGATGAATAGTCCGCTGCAATAGGATAGAAATGTGCATATTTTGTTAATCTGTCAACAACTACATATATACAATCCTTACCATGTACCTTCAGAAGACCTGTGATGAAATCCATTGAGATACTTTCCCACTTCTGCTCTGGAATAGGCAATGGCTGAAATAGACCTGCAGGAAAAGTATGCTTAGACTTGTTCTGCTGACAAGTCAAACACTCTCTAACATGCTGTAAGACATCATCTTTGAGACCCTTCCAAGAGAATCTCTCACGAATCTGTTTATAGGTTTTGAAAAACCCTAGATGTCCTGCTAGAGGTGTGTCATAAATGTCTCTCAATATCTGATGTTTGAGCTTTGACTCAGGTACCAAAAATATCCTGTCCTTGTAGTAAATCACATCATCCACCACCTTGTACCTGTCATCCTGTATAATGCCATCCATGATCTCAAATGCTAAAGTAGATTTAGAATACTCAACTAAAAGTTGAGATTTCCAATCAGCTGAAATCTCACTCAAGGAACAAATAGTAGGCCTCCTAGAAAGTGCATCCGCGACAATATTCTTCTTGCCCTTCACAAACTCAATGTCAAAGTCATATGCCTGTATCTTAGAGACCCATTTTTGTTGTCTCTCATTCAAATCCTTTTGTTCCAAGAAGTATTTCAAACTATTGTGGTCGGTCCTAACCACAAACTTCGCACCTACCAAGTATTGACGAAACTTAGCCAAAGCATGCATAATGACTAGCACCTCCTTGTCATAGATGGAATATAGGTGCTCCACATCTCTCATTTTCTACTCTCAAATGCAATGGGGTGCCTATTCTGCATCAACATAGCCTCTATACCTTCTCCTGATGCATCACACTCAAGAACAAATGACTGCAAAATCTGGTAGTGCTAATACTGGAGTAGTACTCATCACCTCCTTGAGTCGATCAAAAGCTGCTTGTGCACTGTCAGACCAAATGAATGCCCCCTTATTAGTGAGTTCTGTCAATGGTGATGCCAACTGTGAAAATTGTTTAACAAATCTCCTGTAATAGCTGCAAAGACCCAAGAATCCTCTCAACTCAGTAAGGATCCTTGGTGTAGGCCATTCCTGTATCACTTTGATCTTCTCCTCCTGTACTCTGACTCCATTAGCACTGATCATATGCCCTAGATAAAGAATCTCCTCCATCGCAAAATCACACTTAGAAGCCTTGGCATACAATGATTGTGTCTCCATGACTCCTAATACCTCATCAAGATGTCGAAGATGCTCATCCCATGTCTTACTATATATCAAAATATCATCAAAGAACACTAGCAAGAACTTATGCAACTGTTTATTGAAAACATGATTCATACAAGACTGAAATATAGCAGGTGCATTAGTAAGACCAAAGGGCATCAGTAAAAACTTATAATGTCCATAGTGGCATCTGAATGCTGTCTTTGGAATGTCCTCACGAACACGAATCTAATGGTATCCTGAACGAAGATCAATCTTGGAGAAGTACACGGCCCCGTGTAATTCATCCAACAACTCATCAATCTTGGGTATTGGGTCCCTGTTCTTGATTGTCTTCTTGTTCAGTGCCCTGTAATCAATACACATCTGCATAGTTCCATCTTTCTTCTTCACCAACACCACCGAAGAAGCAAATGGACTAGATGAAAGTCGAATGTGTCCCATATCAATCAACTCCTTCATAGTTTTCTCTATCTCAACCTTAAAGTGCCTGGGATGCCGATATGGTGCAATGTTGATGGGCTTTGTCCCATCCTCTAACTCTATCACATGCTCAAATCGACGATCAGGTGGCCTCCCTGGTGGAATATCTCCAAACACCTTAGCATGCTTATCCAATACAGATTGGATATCTACATGATACTCACCCTCCGAAGAAGATTTGGAAGAAATGTTCACTTGAGCTGCCCAATCTATGTCATCATGACGAAAAAGTGTCTCCATAAGCTTAGCTGAAACAACTCTAGGTGACCCATCTGATAAAGTTTTCAATATTATCTTCTTCCCCATGATGGACAAACTCAGTCTGCATCTTATTCAAGTCCTAGATGTACTTGCCAATAGAATGCAACCATTGCATTCCCAAAATAATATCAATCCCCGATAGACCAAGCATGTAGAAATCATCTGTAAAGTGTAATCTCCCATCTAAATGCTGAGTTGTGGTACCCTCTTTTGACAACTCATAGTAAAACCATTGGCCACTACAACTATGAAACCCTCAAAATCCTTTGATTGTAGACCAGACTTCATTACTAAACTCTCATCAATGAAATTATGAGTAGCTCCACTATCCACTAAACATGTGACTTGTTGCCCATTAAGAATTCCCTTAATCCTGAATGCATGAAACCTCAGAACTCCTGAAATAGTAGCAATAGTCACTAAATTGCTGATGTCATCTGTCTCAAGCTCTAAAGTAGGTTGGTTATCCTCTTGTGCTGCATCGACATCCTCATGTATCCCACTCTCATCATCATCATCATCTGAAAGAACCTCTATAAGATATGCCTTGCCTTTGCCTTTACACCTGTGTCCTGGTTCCCATGGTTGTTTGCAATCAAAACACAACTTCTTTCTCCTCAATTCATCACGCTCCATCAAAGTAGGACTAGGTTTGATTGGTTGAAATGTCTTCTTTTGATTAGAACTTGAACCCTTACCAAAGTTTCTCTTTTGGCCTTGGAATGATGTAGGGTAAGTGTCAAGATCTAAAGCAAGTTCTATAGCCTCATCCAATGTCTTAGGCTTATGAACCTTCACCAATCCTCTCATTCTATCATTCAAACCCTCAACAAACAACATAGTGACTCTCCTTTCCGACATCTCAGGAACCATAACTGCAATCTTTTGAAACTCATTAATGTAAGAGTCTACTTTGCCAACCTATTTCAATTGTGCCAATTCTCTATAGTAGACCTCTATATCCTTCCTGTCAAACCTGTTAATGAGCCTATGAGTGAACTCATCATATGAAGTAACCATATCATGCCGTTGCGACACAAGTCCATGATGCCACCAATTGTATGCCAAACCCTCCAAATGCATAGTAGCAAAGTGTATGGCCTTTTCTTCACTCAAGGGTTTGAGTGTAAGAAATGTATCAAGCTTATGAATCCATGCTCTAGCACTTATCTTACCACTACCATCAAAATTAGGTAAAGGAACTTTATTCAATGCCTCTTTATACTCTTTGGATTGCTTCTTTTTAGGTGTTTGCTCCTTTTTCTTCTTATTCTTTTCACTCCTTTGGAACATGAATTGATTGAAGTTGAGGTCTCGCCTAACATCAGGTGGGAGTATACGATATTCATCATGCGGAACCATAATATCATCCGTGAGATTAACATTTACCTCCTCATCCTTTGAAGATGTTTCCTCAATCACTGGCTCAAATCTTGGACGAAGTGGTCTATCATCAGCTGTTGTGGTTGGTCTACCTTAGGAGTAGGAGTTGGCTCTCTATGTGTATGTCTCCTTGTATCTCTACCTGTGTCTGAATCTGCTCTACCTGCAATGCTAGTTCTCCCACTAGTTACACTTCTTGATCTCCTAGAATGTGTATCTCTTGCCCTATCAACAAAAGTGTCTAATCTATTTTGAAATTGATGAAGCATTTCCTGCATAAACTCTTGTTGTTGAGCAAAAGTAGTCAAGAAGTCCTCAACATTTGGCTGACCTTGTTCCCTTGTAGAATTTTCATTACCACTGTTACCACTATTACCTCCTCCTTCGGCCATGAGTGGTTGAGTAGCTGGATTAACGGCCCCTTGTTGGGCTTGTCTAGCTGTCCTTGTATAATACCTGTGTGGTCCAACTTCTCTTGGATGCATAACCCAAAGGCTGGCAGAATCTTGGCTCCGATACCACTGTAAAGTACCCTATTTATACTGATTGAATTTTTTTTGCTTTGCTGATTCAATTCTTTTCATAAGATTTCTTGCAACCGTTAGCAAAAGAACACCACATAAGATCAACAAGACATATGAACCATCAAATCATTAACACCATACTAATTGTAGTCGTCAATTGAGGTACTTACAAATGTTTAATTGACTGGAAATGATATCAGTCCATGAATGATTTACATCAGACTTTATTCTATATACAAAAAGTGCATCAAAGATATGACAAAACCCTAGATTATCAAAGCCAAATGGGCATATTAATGTTTGTAGCTTCAATATGAATGAAATGTAGCCTCAAATAAGTCTAAACTTATACTTCTAACTGCTGTTATATATGATCAGGTCACTAATTTAAGCCCAACCAACATCTTGACATGAATTTGCATCAAAATAGCTTCAAAACTTCAATTGATAGGGTTGATAGAAGGGAGTGGTAGGGCAAGGAAGCTCTCCGATGGATTCTGATTGACAAATGATCTCAAAATGCACTTTTTCTAGCTCTGTATCAGACTGTAACAAACATGTACCTTGATGTCCTTCACCCAGATTTCACAAATACTTCAAATCAACACTTCCTCAAGCAAGCGATGGGTCTCTAGATGAGCCGATTGGCTTGTAGTATCATCAATGATTGCAGATATGCTTCAGACTTCATTAAATCAGATCATAAAACCCTATAGATGAACGTTCCAACTAGCTGTCATAAACCCAGTGAATGCAAATATGCCAATAATCACAAAAATCACTCCTAAAATCAAATTGACTATCTTGGTTAAACTCTCCAATGATACCAAGGGTTTCAAATATGCAATCTTTTCTTCAAACACTCCACAAAACCTGCAAAATGAAGCTCTAATGGTGAATATTTGAGTGATATCACCTCTAAATCATATATGGGGCCATCTCCATATCACAAGGGGTCATCTCCTTGTATGAAATCACTAGAAAACATAAATTTCTAGTAATACTATGAATTAGAAAACATACCAGATTGATCATTAGCCTCCAATTGAGAATGGAATCCTCAATATATACTCCTCATGGCTGAGCGCTCCTCCTCTTTGGCATTTTGAAATAAATTTTGGATTCCACCAATGATGATCAAAGAGTTTGAACAAAAGTAAATGAATTACATAAAAAATACAACCATTTAAAATAATCTTTAATTATTTTAAATGAAATTATATCAATCTCCATATGATCGATTTCCTTGGCTGGCCGATTGGATTCTTGCAAACAAACATTTTATATTCTTCTCTTTTGCTTGGACGGCTGGAGCAATCATTTAAAATTCATGTTTTGTCATTTAAAAACATCTCCCATATGAATCGATCCTCATCAAGCATTGAACAAAGAACAAATTGCATTTAATTTCCTCATGGGTGGCCCATATGATGGCTGTTACTCATTTAAAATGCTCCATACTTGATCACCGGCCAGCAATATGGCATTTAAAACCTTTAAACAATATTAAATTACCTTTGTGCTGAGCGTTTGGCATTAAATTTCCACACCATTAATTATTAAATGATTTTCATAGCATTGAGCAAACCTCCTTGATGGCCGTTGGAAGCAAATAGAACCACTAAACCATGAGTGCCACCTCATATAGCTGGTCGATCCTCTTAGGATGGCTATTAGAAAGCATTTGAACACATTTTGCATAAGCTTGGACCTATAATTTCAACTCAGCAATTGCACTACACGAATAGGTCCCACCTGGAGCCATATCTTCACACTTCATTAGCCACATGCTAAAATAGAGATATCCATAAAAATACAATAGAGAAAATGTAATTAAAAATTTCATTTTCTCCTCCATCACTTGGCCTCATGAAATACCATACCACATTGGCTCCAAATTATAGGTCCTACCACCCTGAATATGTGAAAATAGAATACAAATTGCAATCTCCACATGATGAAGCTCAAATAATTTTGGCTAATATAAAAATATACTGAAAAACACCTAGCCAAAATCAATATCATTCCCTTACCAAATCTTTTAGCCTACGGGAATGGTGAATAGGCTAAACATCAATACCACATGTGATCATTCGGAAAGTGGGGACATGACAACAAGTTTCAAATTTCAAAAAGAAAAATATAAGATTTTATGAAACTTCTCCAATATCTAGGTTCCACCATTAGAGAACCTTCAAATTTTCTCAAAATTTGAAATAAAAACAATCTCAAAATTCTAAAAAATCCTCTCCCAAATTCACCCAACAACACAAATATGCACATGTAAACTTTTAGGGAATTTTACAATTTGGGTACAAAATTCATATTTTCCGAATTTCCTAAACTATGAAAATGAAAATAAATAAACTTCTGAAACCATTCAATGGTCCTACAACAATATCAAATCATGATGTTGCCTACAACTATCCTTTCCAAGCTAAGACTCCATTAAAATCTTTAACTAGATTTGAGACAATACCCAATACAATCTTTCATTTCATACAACAAAAGTCTACAATCTTTCTCTTTCTATGAAATGCAAATTAAATCTACAACAAAACAATTATGAAAAATAAGCCTATGAATCCAATGCAAACACAAGGTGAATTCTTCTCCAACAAGCAATCTTTCAAACACACTTCAATCCACTTCCAAGGTCTCACAATCTTCTTCCAAAGCAAGCAAAGCTAGTAAGAGTTTCAAGGAAAATAGACTCCTCTTTTTTCTCTCCCAAAACTTATAAAAAAAGAATAGAAAAGAATGATTTTTTTTCTTTTTTTTCTAGCATATAAACCAATACCTAATAACCATTTCCCTTTTGATCCTTTTCACATTTGACTAACTCACTTGGGGATAATATCTAATTTCCAACAAACATCTATTTTCAACCCAAAATATCTAATTTAGAAGTCAATTTTCACTTTTTTAAATGTAATATATTTTCCAAATCACTTCATTATATACAGTATACATATCTTTCAACTTAAAATGCAATATTTCTCCAAAGTTACTTTTCCTAAATAAAGAAAATTTACCTTTTTAAATAATTCAAAGATATATCATTATTTGAAAGGCCCTTTTAATTGTTTCATATGCACACTAACATTTCACTAAACTATTAAATCAATTTCATTTAAATTAATCAAAATGCATGTAAGGAAGTAATTTAAAACACACAATGCTAGCATGATAGTGATAGGGCTAACTGATTTCATGCATCACGTCTTGCATCCTCATAGGGTTTAGACAGGTAAACATAATACATGAACCATGTAAATGCGTCCAATTAACCACCATTGAGATTTTACTTGTGCTTGCACAACTTCAATCACACGTTACATGTATCTGCTCAATACTTAACAATAGTCTAAGCAAATAGTAAAATCAACCAATCATCAAATGATAACACTTCAAAAATAACATCTAGTTACGGCATCATCATAATTTAGACAATACATGATTTAATCATTTATTAAACAAGATGAGGCAAGAGTTAAAGTAGGTGGGCATTAGAACACTAGTAAGACAATACTTCATGCATAGTGATTTTGAGTGATAGTGGATTCATGTTCGATGCATGTCTTAGTTTATGGACTAGTTAACATGATTTGTGCACATTCAAATTAGATTCCGTGTTTACAAGACACCATTGGGACAACAATGGACCATACATTTTTAATAACTAACTCAATGACACTTGAGCTTCCACGTCAAGAAATGAATAAAACATTTGAAACAGTTCCCATGTCACCATCTTCATAGCTTAATTTTTCAATTGTGGACTAACTGATGCTAAACCATACCCAACATGTGTGCAACCTCCAAAAGAATAAAGGTCACCTTGTCCACAACATAAGCGCATCCTCCAGAAGGAAAAAGGTTACATTGTCCGCAGGATGTGTGCATCCTCCAGAGGGAGAAAGGTCCAATGCTCATTCGTAAATAAGTAAACTAAATTGGGTTATTGAACCTCCAAATCAGTTTTTGTTGAAGACACAGTTATATTTATGCATCAGAATGAGACAGTGGTTGATTACAGATTAGATACAATCACCAAATAACCGTACAAAGTGGCATCCACAACAGAGACAAGCCTTATGATACGTTGCCATAATTATATTAATATACAAATTCAGAATGTCAAATATACCCATGTCTACATCACCGATGTTTATAAAGATTAAGATTAGAAATTCGAATGTTCTTATTCGACCCTTATTATATTAGAGGGTAAATATAATTTGAGTAAAAAAAATGTGCTATAATATATCACATGATTTGGGAATTACTCGGCCAATTTAAGCATAAAGTTTAGACCAATTGAAGAGAATATTTCATGAGTTTCTCAATTGTTGCATTTTTCTCATTAATGCTCTTAAATTCATTCCTCCTACCATGCCCTGTAAAAGAACGTTAAGTGCATTGGCAAATTTTTAGTCACAAAGAATACATAAATGAATATTGATTCACATAGAAGTATGTTTCCAGGCATTCTCCTCTTCTTGACATTGTCAGTATCTTCACAGTTCAATGTTTTTTAATTGTGGATTAACTGTGACATTAAACCATATCTTGTGCACAACATGTGTGCAACCTCCAAAAGGAGAAAGGTCACCTTGTCCACAACACGAGTGCATCCTCCAGAAGGAAAAAAGTTACCCTGTCTAGAAGATGTATGCATCCTCTAGGAGTAGAAAGGTTCAATGCTAATTCACTACGAAGTAAACTAAATTGTGTTATAGAACCTCCAAATTAGTTTTTGTTGAAGACACGGTTATATTTATGCATCACAATGAGACAGTGGTTGATTAAAGATTAGATACAATCACCGGATAGTCGTACAAAGCGGCATCCACAACAGAAACAAGCCTTATGATGCAATGTCATAATTATATTAATATTCAAATTAAGAATGTCCAATATACCCATGCATACATTACTTATATTTATTAAGATTAGTAATATGCAATTTGAATTTCTTACTGGACCTTTATTTTATATAAAGGGTAAACGTAATTTGGGTTAAAAAACAGTGCGTTAATATATCACATGCTTTGCAACACTTTTTCTCAGTAAGAAAGCCTTGCCTTTGGGAATTAAGCCTTGCCTTTGGGAATTACTCGATTTCAGCATAAAGTTTAGACTAATTGAAGAGAATATTTCACGAGTAGTTTCTCAATTGCCGGATCTTTCTCATTAATGCTCTTAAATTCAATCCTCCTAACATGCCCCGTAAAAAATACGTTTGAGCATCAGCAAAGTTTTTAGTCACCAAGAATACATACATGAATATTGATTCATAAACACCTTAACCAATAACTCTGACAGACTTTCTAAATAATTGTACTGAAAAATTCAAACTTGGCAAAATCCAGAGAAAGTCCAATTGCAAAAGAGATTGGATGTTCTCCGGTTGTTTTTCTACCGCATTAGTGAGTCATATTGATATATTGTGAGCATGCAAAATTTTATCATTCCTCAGTTACTGTAATAAGTGTCCAATGGAATGTTGTTTCGCAAATTAGTATCACTAGTGCTAAAAAGATGGGAGAGGATACAATTTTTTGCGGCATCCACAACAGAGACAAGCCTTATGATACAATGTCATAATTATATTAATCAATTCAGAATGTCAAATATACCCATGTATACATTACTGATGTTTATAAAGATTAGTAATATGCAATTTGAATGTTCTTGTTGGACCCTTTTGATATACAGGGTAAACGTACTTTGAGTTATTTAAAAAAAAAAAATGCAATAACATATCATGTACTCTGTAACACTTTTTGTCAGTACGAGAGCCTTGCCTTTGGGAATTACTCGATTTCAGCATAAAGTTCAGATTAATTGAAGAGAATATTTCAGGAGTAGTTTCTCAATTGCTGCATTTTTCTCATTAAAGCTCTTAAATGCAATCCTCCTACCATGCCCTGTAAAAGATACGTTTGAGCATTGGCAAATTTTTTAGTAACCAAGAATACATAAAGGAACATTGATTCACAAGCATCTTAACCAATAACTCTGACAGACTTTCCAAACAGTTGCACTAAAAAATTCAAACCTGGCAAAATCCAGAGGAAGTCCAGTTGCAAGAGAGATTGGATGTTCTCCAGCTGTTTTTCTACTGCTTTAGCAAGTTGTATAGATACATTGTGAGCATGCAAAATTTCATCATTTCTAAGTTACTGCCATAAGTGTCCAATGAAATGTTGCTTTGCAAATTAGTATCACTAATGCTAGAAAGATGGGAGAAATTATTTTTTAACCTGAGTAGAAGTTATAAATTTCTGAAAAGACCAATTCACCATTAGCTGAAGCTGCAAGATGATCCCCTGTAAATAGGGCCTTGAGTGGCTTATAGAAGAGTGAGACACAGCCCTGGAAGAAATTTTCCACGACATTTTATTCCATGGAGAGATCAAATGTTCAAGTTTTTCTTTGACAAGATTAGTGTAAAAAAATGAAATAATAAAATAATGTCCTACGATTTCATTTTTGTAAATAAAACAATGCATTTACTTCTAATGTCATATCTAGATTGTTTTACAATTACTTACCTCTGTATGACCTGGTGTAAAAATAAGATCAATGTCTGAACCAAGACTCCATGGTCCTTGGCCTTCAATTTTTGTCTCTACATCTGCAGTATGAGGTTCTACCTAATATACAAGAAAAACAAATGAAAGATGATCTTTTCAAATTGCAACCAGAGTACCTAATTTCAGTAGCATAAAAAAATAATTATAAATAACTGGTTTGCTTAAAGTGCCGATATGTGGAATGGATAATTGTTTGGTGAAGAATCAACTGTCAAATCAGAGATCTTTTTTACATGACAGCAGTTATAATCAAGACAATTTTAAATCACAAGCCTGTTGATGCTCATGCTATAAATCTATCTTCATTGCTGCATGTGTAATACCAACATGCTTAATATGCCCAATCCAAATAAAATGGCATAACTAAGACACTTCTGATTATAGTTACCAAGAGATGGGGATTGGTATAGGTATGGGAGACGGTGACGAGTACTGATACACTGTTTAAAAAATCATTGGAAGTGGGGTGCTTGGAGACAGCAACAAAAATATTTATATGTATATACATTTTTTTATACAATTGATATACAACTTTAAAGAATGTAAAATACTAAAATGCTTAAAATTTTAAAAATTAACATTTTAAAATATTGAAATAGATGTCAACAAAAGCAAAGATTAATTATATTGATATTTGATAATCATCATCATGATATAGACAATTAAATTTGAAATTATAATCATTTAGAGATGGCAGTCAGAGATTGGAAGGGGAATGCCATTATTTCGAACGCATGGTAGGACTATGTTATCAATCAACTAATAATTCAATGCATGTACACATCTTAAGGATTATTATTGTTTCTCTTCATACTATTATCTCTTTGGGATTTCATAAGAAATTTTTCTGCTGCAAAAAAACTATGCAAATTTTTATGCAAAAAATAGAAAATTACAAGTCTATTAGTGTATTTCTATAGTTATTTACCTTTTGTCAACCACATATCAGCACTTTAGGAGGACTTGAGAAACAGTGAAACCTCTCTAGGAAGTTTCTCAATTTACAAGGGATGCTTCTAGGAGATGTATAGAGAGGCAAAGAAACTTCATCAAAATTAGCATTTCAAAATATTTAATAGATGTCATCAAAAGCAAAGATTAATTATATTAATATTTGGTAATAATCAATGTCAAAAATCAGTTTTGTCTGACCAATGTCATACTC
Source organism: Cunninghamia lanceolata (assembly GCA_027924645.1). NCBI lineage: Eukaryota > Viridiplantae > Streptophyta > Pinopsida > Cupressales > Cupressaceae > Cunninghamia > Cunninghamia lanceolata. Next base: position 2,812,418 of record BSBN01001026.1, on the reverse strand, counting down.
TCCAAAAGCACTCTTGGAAAGTGTTTCTTTGTTAAGCACAACTATTTGAAAAAGCCACCAAAAGAAAAATCTTACCATAGAGAACAAAAAATGTGAACGACGAAGAGCAGGGAAGCCATTTTTTAACGCTCTACACGCAGGAAGGACCTTGAAGGTGCATAAGAGAATGGCAAGGATGAGGATGACGACGATGATGTAGAGACTAAGGGAGAGGGAGAGCTCAAGGACAACTAGTACGACTCGCTTGATGAAGAGGAAGAAGATAAATTAATTGACATCTGGTTGGAGGCCAAGTGGTGCTCTACGACTCCTCTTTCAACATCTTCCAGGTTGTTGGCCCATGTTGAGGGGAAGGGATCCACTATTGGCTGTTTTTGCACAATGGGAAGGCATTGAGCGGTAGTGTTTCTTCTGTCTTATGCCAAGGGCTAAGAAAGGGCTTTCTACTTTCCCCTTGTTTTGTGAATGCCTCTTCTCCTATCATTGATGATCTTGGTCCAGGTTTGGAGGTCGAGTTTCCTCTTGCTCTGCCGACCGTTGCATGCCCCTCCTTTTCTAGTGCTGAGGCATTTAAACGTGGTTAAGCTTTGTCTAAGGAATGTAAGGGTGCGTGTGTTTCTTCTGCTACTTGCAGCCTAGAATATGGTGCTCCCTCTTCGTCCCCTATTTTGGCTAGTGGTTGTTGCAATGGCATTGTGGCAAGGAATATTGACATTGAAGGTGCTATTGGGATTTCTTTAGTGCTAAGGAGACTGTCGACATGCTACCTTCTTGATGTATGGATGGTCCAAAATCGTAGTCTGATATTCTTAGAGGTGAGTCCCATTCAAATCCTGCAGTCCCTCTTTGGAACCAATTGTGGTGGAAGGTGGGCATCTTAGGATGCCTGACTATGTTGTTGATAGATTGTCCCTTAGGCTTGATAAATCTTTGATTGGGAGATTTTCTAGCTCTAACCAAACATAGACATGGTTAGCAGATGGGTGTTGAGGAAATGGATTCTGGGAGGTCATGTTGTGATCTTAGCCATGGCGAATGGCTTTTTCTTGTTTACCTTCTCGCTTCAAGAAGATTGCATCCAAACTCTTTATAGGGGGCCTTGGTTCTTGGGCAAATTGGGGTTGTCCCTTAGTAAATGGAAACTAGGTTTTGACCCTGAGGTGGTTCTCATTTCTTGGGTCCCCATTTGGATTAGGCTCCTGGGGACAACTAATGCAAGAGACCTCGGAAAGAACGGGTATTCTCGTCTCCGCCTCTTTTACCTCTGGAGTATTGGGAGGTTGAGGTCTTGGATGTATTGCTAAATCTTTTGGTCAGCTAGCTCCTATTGATGAGGTTACTAAGTCCAGATCTAGATTGTTGTATGCCAAACTTTGTGTATGTAGATGTGGATAAACCTCTTTCAACTTCAGTTGGTTTGTTTTCTAAATTTGGGGTTTGGACTCAACAGATTGTTTTTGAGGACACGTTGTTTACCATTTGTGCCACAAAGCGGGTCACTCTTCTGCTGCCTACAAAGGCAAAAAGGGGAAGCAAATGGTTTGGAGAAGAAAGGATTCCTCTCTAATTCAGCCTTTGGGTCAGACATTGTGGAATGAGGCTTGCCAATCATTGAGAAGGAAAATAGGACAGATTGCCCTGCTAAAATTATAGATGGCTCTAGTGTCAATAGTAGAGTTGTCTCCTCTCTGCCAATCAATAAGAAAAGAAATTTGGAGATTTCATCCTGTGGAGCTAGTATGTTAAAAGGGGATTTTACTCCCAACTCTTTGTTCCATGTGGACAATAGCTGGCTGCCCTCTCCTCCTTGCAAAAAGAAAAATAGTGATCTTGGTAAATCTCGCAACAATTTTACTAAAGGAAGATCTATGGTTGGGTTTCAGAGCTTGTTGGAGTTCTTTGGATTCAAGCCGCCTTGAATGGCTTTGTTTTATGTATGCCATGTCTCAACTACTTGGTTAGGACTGTTTATTTGGTCTAGTAGCTGGTAGTTTTTTGCAGGTGTGTTGTTGGGCTTGCATTTGTTTCATGGGTTTTGGCTGGATGTATTGCTATATCCTTATATCTCTTTGTAAAAGGGTTTAGGCCCTTTCAAAAACCTACCTTTACCCTCTATCAAAAAAAAATTGGTAATCATCATCATGATATAAACAATTAAATTTTAAATTATAATCATTTGGAGATGGCAGAGGAGGGGAATGCTATTATTTTAAATGCATGATAGTCCTTAGAGATGACTATATTTTCAATCAACTGATAATTCAATGTATGTACACATCTTAAGCCTTATGATTGTTTCTCTTTATACTATTATCTCTTTGGGATTGATAAGAAAATTTTCTGCTAAAAACAATTTGTAAATTTATATACAAAAAAATAAAAAATTACAAGTCTATTAGTGTATTTCTATAGTTCTTTTACCTTTTTCTAACCATATATCAGCACTTTAGGAAAACCTGAGAAACAGTGAAACCTCTATAGGAAGTTTCCCAATTTACAAGGGATGCTTCTAGGAGGCATATAGAGAGGCAAAGAAACTTCATCTGAAGACTCCAAATATCTAAAGACGTCCCCATACAAGTCTCCAAAATAGGGACATGTTTCTAATATAGGAGAAAAGTACTAAGGGTTAGTGTGCTTCTGATGCTAGATAAGATTCTCTGTCCTATCCTCTTTCCCAACAGATTCTATCACCCATTCCAACGTGCAAATTTCTCCTTGAATCAGCCTAAAGCTTATTGAGGACAAGATCAGCACATTAGCAGGCTGCAAACTCCTTTTAGCCATTCCTCTGTCTGAGTTTGTTGGTTGATAAAGATAGAAAAATGTGTGATTAAGTTTAAAGAATATAATTTCATTTTTATCGAATCAATAAAATAAATAAAAATAAAACAAGAAAGATTGATATTTATAATTTATAAACAAAGTTACACGGACACGGATAGGGATACAGTATCTAATATAGATATAGCTATTTTTCAAGACCCCTAATATAGATATAGCTAGATATGAAAATAAAGTTGTATAATATAATAAAGGTATATCCAAGGTATTTTAACAAAGGTATAAGAAATCAATAATAAAGTTATATATAATGTTGCTACTAATAAAATTATAAAATAAAACTTAATAAATTTATTTGTAAATATTAATATATATTATTAATTTTAAAAATTACTAACATTGAATTAAACCTAAAAGTTTTAGGTTAAAGGAAAACATTAGAAAATCATTACGAAAAGAAGACAATGAAAAAAACAACATGATGGAAAATAAACTTGGTATTAGGTTAATGTTAGTATTATGGTATAGATGTTAGCATTTGTCATGTTCCCTTTTCTAAATAATTTAAAGTAAGAGAAATAATTTAACAATAATATTTTAAGTTGGGCCCGGTCACTTTATTTTTCAAAAGGACAACTTAAATATTACTATTTTAATAAAGTGGCCGTTTAAGTGAAGACATTATAAGGCCTATATAATATTTTATTTAAAAAGTGTTTTTAAACACTTGGAGGGAAAAATAAATTCAAATTGAGGGCCCAAAAGGTGCCTATAAAAGAAAATCATTTGCTCAAATAATCCATTATTATTGTCATTGTAATGTCCCCTTTCCTAGAGGGGTTAGTCTATACTTGGTTCCCATAGACTAACCAATGTGGTTAGGGAACTCTGGGAGTTCGTTTGGTCAGGTTCGGACATTCTGGCTGGAAATTACTATTTTTAGTAAGTCGAGAAGTTGGCTATTTTTGGAAATTCATTATTAGAGGTGGAGCATTTCGATGAGACCTTTCCAACGGTCTATTGCTTGTTAGATTCCGAGTCCGTTTGCCTTTTCAATTTAAAGTCTGTAAATTAATATTTATATTTAAATGTTTGGACTTTATATTAATGTGGTGACTTAGCGAAAATTATAAAAAGGGCCAAATAAGTCACCCATGGACTTGGACGCCTCATTGAGGCGAAAAATAAAATAAAAATTACAAAAGCTATTTCCCTCTAAAAAGGGTCGACTCTCAAGGAAGGATTATAAAAGCAAAAAGTGAAAAGCAATTCCTTTCATCCTTGATATTACATTTTATCAAACTTGCTCTGCAAATGAGGGTTTGAAGGATTTCTTCCAGTCAGGGCTTTCGGTGACGAAAACCACCATTGGTATCAATCTTCCGCAGGTGTGAAAGATCACCCAAGGGGATTTTGGGGCAGCCATACACAGTGGCTGTAATTGTGCTTCAGTTGGATACACTTTGACGGAGTTTCGAAGAGGATTGGTGTTCCATCTTCTGGGTTTTTGGTACAACTGAGAGAACAAAGAAGGGACTATTTTTATCTGCAGATTTGAGAGGGTTTTGGACTGTTCTTCATCCTTTCCTTGCTGGCCGTACATCCCTTATGCTGGCCATACCATTTGGGCAGCCCATTCTGGAGTTCGTTGGGGCTGATTCTTATTTGCATTTGGATTGATATTTGGCCTACGGGCCTATGCTATTGCTGTAGTCTATTTTCCTTGCATTGCTGATGTATTTAATACAAAACTCCATGTTCATGTTGCTGGTCCAGTTACAAAAGCAGTTCGAAGATGCATATTTCGATATGGGTATGTGATGATAATTCATTTTATGTCATTCTATGAATTGAGTCTTGATTATTTAGTTCATAACTATCATAGATTTTCTGGGTTTCATTTGCATGTATCTTTCTTTGTATTCTGGCATACACATCTCAAGAAAACGAAAACCCCTTCTGCATCTTATATCTAGTTCTGAAAGATCACAGAAAAAATTAAAATCTAACATTTAAAAAAAATAAATCAAAAGAACAACAGGTGCAGGTTATTATAGTGGTATCAAAGCTGTTGTATCTTGCCAACCTGTGTGATCAACTTATATGAGTGACGGGAAAAGATTTTACACTAGACCTACTCCGCAGTGGCAACCACCTGAGGTTCCAGAGGGCGAAACCGTTTCAGGAATATTGGGCATGCATAGAGATTCTTCCAATGGTAGCGATAGTATAGCAGGTAGCATGGGAGACAGATACAGAGGACCAGATCAACCTGAGAGTCCTAACACAAAAACCGACAGGAAATTTGATATTATGCTCGATATGATGTCCCAGCTTCTGGGAAGGGATTCCAGTGGTTCACACCCATGCAAAGGCCGATGGAGATATTAATGGATCAAATGAGGGCCATCGCAGATATGTAGGACAGAGTGGTGGACATGTAGGTCAAAACAACAGACATGCAGGACAGAGTGGCGTGCATAACAACAGGACCACCCCAAGATTGGTTACTAGACTGTTACAGCCGACCTTTCCACGCTGAGAGGAGACATTGGTTTAGCAGGACCCAGAAGTTCCGCTTCCCATGGCAGATGATGTCTAGATACAACATGAAGAATACATGACATTGGCTCCATATATTAGAAAAATGTTTGACATTTGAGCAGTACATGAATCAGAAGAGACAAAGGGGAGCTATGGGTGGTAGAGATTACAGAGCTAACAGAGCTACCCGGGACTACCAACATGCATTGAGCAAAGTCCCTATAGATCGGTTTGACGGGAGTGGCAAGATTTCAGCCAGAGCTTGGGTGCAGAAGTTGGATAACTACCTGACACTTAAGTCGATGCCAGAGGATGAGGCACTTAACTTTGCCACTATACATTTCGATGGGTTAGCACATGAGTGGTGGTACCATGGGTTGGTCACTCTCGGCCACAACCTTATCACCACATACGATGAGTTCACTAACAGACTCATCAAGAGGTTTGATACCAAGGACCCAGAGTTGCAGTTTAGAGAGTTGGCACAGTTGAAGTAGTATGGGTCGCTTGAGGGGTATATTTTGGAGTTCCAGAGGATCAATGTGATGGTTCCCAACATATCTAAGAGGAGACTTGTAGTCTTATTCATGGAGGGACTAATGGAACCACTTAGGGGTTGGGTTAAGGCATTTGACCCACCTTCACTTCAGGAGACCATTAAGAAGGCACGAAGTATGGAGTTTGCAGTACCTAGGAAACAGTTCGTCTCCAAACCATTTCCTCCACGAAGAGATAAGATGCCCTTACAACAGCAAGACACCTTCCCACAAAGGAAACCAGTACCTCGATTAGATGATGATGCATTGAACGAGTACAGGAGGAAGAGGCTATGCTTCAAAAGCAAAGAGCCATGGGATCCTAACCACAGGTGCCTAATGAAGGGGCAAGCAAAACAATTGGAGTATTATTCTGCTGAGGAGGCAGCTTCAGAGCAATCAAGACAACAGAGTGATAGGGAGGACAGTGATATGGAGAATGTAGTAGAAGAGGTGTAGGATGCACAGGTTGGGCATGATGAGGATATTCTGACAACATATATCTTTGCTATTCAGAAAGAGGGTTCCTTTAGAATACAGGGAGTATTGGAGGGACAGCGAGTGACCACCTTGTTAGACACAGGTGCCACCCACAACTTCATTGATGAAGGGTTTGTGGCATGAAGGGGACTCAAAATAGAAGAGTTCGAGGGGTTCAAAGTCAGAGTTGCAGATGGATTTGTCATTACCTGCAAACGAAGGATCCCCAATTTAACCATTAGGTTAAATAACTACGAGTTCCAGGCCGAATATTATGTGGTCAGTAGGGGTGACATGGATGTAGTCCTCGGAATGAAGTGGCTACACATGATAGGTGAATTTTCCCTCAACTTGAGAACCATGGAGATGGGGTTCGAAGTAGATGGTCTGAAACATATTTTGAGGGGAATGTCCGATGGGGGTTTGAGAGTAGTGTCCATTCGGAGAATGGAGAGGATACTGCGACATGATCAGGTACAGTGGGCAGCTGAGATACTTGTGATGCCAGGGGTACCAAAACAACAGAAACAAGATTATCCAGTAGAGATTCAGTCGATACAAACTAAACACTCCAAAGTGTTTAGTGACATACCACTAGGTAGACCTCCATACAGGGGTTTTGAGCATGTCATAGAGATGGAGCAGGGGGCCAAACCGGTTATTACCGTTCCCTACAAACATCTTAAGAGTTACAAGGATGAGATTGAGAAGGCCATTCAGGAGCTTCTCAAGATGGGTCACATCAGGCCCAGTAAGAGTCCTTTTGCTTCTTCTGTTGTACTGGTCAAGAAGGATGGCACCCTCAGGATGTGCATCGATTACAAGGAACTGAACAAGAAGACTATTAAGAACAAGTACCCCATCCCTAGGATTGATGAGCTCATTGACGAGCTGTATGGTGCATGTTACTTCTCCAAGATAGACTTGAGGTCAGGGTACCATCAGATTTGAGTACGCGAGGAGGATGTGGAGAAGACAGCGTTCAGGTGCCATTATGGGCACTTTGAGTTTTTGGTTATGCCTTTCAGTTTAACTAATGCACTTGCCACTTTTTAGTCTTGTATGAATAAGGTCTTCAGAGAGCAGCTACGGAAGTTTGTACTCATCTTCTTTGATGACATACTCATATTCAACAAGACTTGGGAGGATCATCTGAGGCACCTGGATATTGTGTTGGGTATACTTGAGTAGGAGTCCCTATATGCAAAAATGTCAAAGTGCGAGTTTGGCATGACAGAGTTGTTGTACTTGGGACACATCATCAGTGCAGAGGGTGTTCGTGTGGATCCAAAGAAGATCTGAGCTATAGTTGGTTGGCCACCACCCAAGAATCTCTCTCAACTCAAGGGATTCTTTGGCCTCTGTGGATTCTACTACAGATTTGTGAAGGGATCTTCTCAGAAAGTAACCCCACTTACAGATTTGACATGGAAGGGAGCTTTCGATTGGTCAGATGGTGCTCCGCAGTGTTTCAACAAGTTTAAGGAGGTGATGAGCACTTGTCCAGTTTTGGCCATTCTTGATTTTTCGAAGCCATTTGAGCTTCAGTGTGATGCCTCGGGGGAAGGCATAGGTGCGGTGCTAATGCAAGACAAGCACTCGATTGCTTTTGAAAGCCGAAAGTTAAGGGGTCTTGAGAGGAGCTATAGTATCTACGATAAGGAGATGTTAGCCATCGTGCATGCATTGGCTAAATTCAGGCAGTATTTGGTTGGAGGAAAATTTATTATCAAATTTGATCACAATAGCCTGAAGCATTTCCTTATTCAGAAGGACCTAAATGACCGGCAACAAAAGTAGGTAAACAAGCTATAGGCATATGACTTCGACATTGTTTTTGTCAAGGGGAAGAAGAATATAGTTGCTGACGCTTTATCCAGGAGACCACACTTGTGTGCCTTAGGGGAGATTGTAGAGGACTGGAGAGATATGATCACTGTAGAATACACAAAGGATAAGTGGGCTTCTAGGATTATCGATGGCACCATCTGTGATGACAAGTACATTATTGTAAATGACTTAATCATTTACAAGGGGAGGATCTTTCTGGTGCCAGCTTCTGCTATGAAGCAGAAGATCTTGAGAGTTTTCCATGACTTGCCTATGGCGGGGCATCCAGGAATCTACAAGACCTACAAGCAGGTTAGAGAGAGGTTTACTGGGAAAGGCCTCAAGTTAGAAGTACAAAAGTATGTGCGGGAGTGTCCAATATGCCAACAGAACAAACATGAGCACTCCTACCCAGGTGGATTATTGCAGCCCTTACCCATTCCCGAGACGAAGTGGGATTGTATATCGATGGATTCATTATTGGCTTGCTGAAAGCCCAAGGCAAGGACTGCATCTTTGTGGTGGTTGACAAAGTTTGCCCATTTCTTTGCCATTTTAGCCATTTATACAGTAGCTCGGATTGCTGATTTATTCTTCAGAGAGGTATTCTGACTTCACGGGGTGCCCAGGAGTATTGTGAGCAACAGGGACAGCAGGTTCCTTAGCAATTTTTGGCAGGAACTCTTCAGGTTGACAGGGACAGTGTTGGTGTTGGAAATAAGCCACACTCGGACTGACGATGGACTGGTCCAAGAGGGGCCAGTAGCTCAGTGGTAGAGCACTCCAGTAGCGTATGGAAGGTCCTGGGTTTGAGTCCTAGTTGGTCCATGTAGCCAGGCCCAGGCTAGGAACCCCAAGCACACGAGAGGTGTGGCTTAAGGGGGGGTGTTGGTGTTGGAAATAAGCCACACCCGGACTGACGATGGACTGGTCCAAGAGGGGCCAGTAGCTCAGTGGTAGAGCACTCTAGCAGCGAATGGAAGGTCCTAGGTTCGAGTCCTAGCTGGTCCATGTCTCAACAGACAGAGCTTACCCCTAGCACGAGCTACCATCCCCAGACTGATGGACAGACTGAGATAGTTAATAAGTGGGTGGAGGGATACCTCAGAAATTACATAGCCGGGCAGCAGAAGGCATGGGTCAAGTGGCTTCACTTGGGAGAGTATTGTTATAACACCACTTACCACATGTCCATTCAGATGACACCATTTATGGAACTTTATGGGTACAAGGCTCCCAGTTTCTTGGATTTATTGTTTGGGGACAGTAGAGTACCTAAGGCTAAAGACCTTTTGTAGGAGAGAAAGGACATCATGAGGTCTTTGAAAGAAAACATTCAGAAGGTGCAGAACCAGCAGAAGCGATATGTAGATCAACACAAGGTTGAGCGTTCTTTTGAGGTAGGTGATATGGTGTACCTTATGCTGTAGCCATACAGACAGTCCACTCTTAAGAGGAGTGGTGCAGAGAAGTTGAAGCCATAATACTATGGACCATTCAAGATCTCCAGGAGGGTTAGAGAGGTGGCTTATGAGTTAGAGTTGCCGGCAGAAAGTAGGGTTCATAATGTTTTCCATGTGTCACGCCTCAAAAAGGCACTGGGACACAATGTGGTACCTTCTACAGAGTTGCCTCCTCTTGATGAAGAGGGGAAGTTGGTTTTGATACCTGAGGCCATCATTGACACCAGGGAACGTACACTGAGGAAGAGGGTCATTAGGGAATACTTGGTGAAGTGGAAGAACCTAGCGATAGAGGATGCTACATGGGAGAATGAACAAATCTTGTTGCATTTAGATTTGAGATTGCTTGAGGCAAGCAATCTTGGGGAGGGCGGACTGTAATGTCCCCTTTCCTAGAGGGGTTAGTCTATACTTGGTTCTCGTAGACTAACCAATGTGGTTAGGGAACTCTAGGAGTTCGTTTAGTCGGTTTCAAACATTCTGGCTAGAACTTACTATTTTTAGTAAGTCGGGAAGTTGGCTATTTTTGGAAATTCATTATTGGAGGTGGAGCGTTTCGATGAGACCTTTCCAATGGTCTATTGCTCGTTAGATTCCGAGTCCGTTTGCCCTTTCAATTTAAAGTCCGTAAATTAATATTTATATTTAAATGTTTGAACTTTATAGTGACTTAGTGAAAATTATAAAAAGGGCCAAATAAGTCACCCATGGACTTGGATGCCTCATTGAGGGGAAAAATAAAATAAAAATTACAAAAGTTGTTTCCCTCTAAAAAGGGTCGACCCTCAAGGAAGGATTATAAAAGCAAAAAGTGAAAAGCAATTCTTTTCATCCTTGATATTACATTTTATGAAACTTGCTCTGAAAATGAGGGTTTGAGAGATTTCTTCCAGCCAAGGCTTTTGGTGACGAAAACCACCATTGGTATCAATCTTCCACAGGTGTGAAAGATCACCCAAGGGGATTTTGGGGCAGCCATACACAGTGGCTGTAATTGTGCTTCAGTTGGATACACTTTGACGGAGTTTCGAAGAGGATTGGTGTTGCATCTTCTAGGTTTTTGGTACAGTTGAGAGAACAAAGAAGGGATTGTTTTTATCTACAAAATTGAGAGGGTTTTGGACTGCTCTTCATCCTTTCCTTGCTGGCCGTACATCCCTTATGCTGGCCGTACCATTCTTGCTGGGCAGCCCATTCTAGAGTTCGTTGGAGTTGATTCTTATTTGCATTTGGATTGATATTTGGCCTATGGGCCTATGCTATTGCTGTAATCTGTTTTCCTTGCATTGTTGATGTATTTAATGCAAAACTCCATGCTCATGTTGCTGGTCCAGTTACAACAGAAGTTCGAAGATGCATATTTTGATATGGGTATGTGATGATAATTCATTTTATGTCATTCTATGAACTGGGTCTTGATTATTTAGTTCATAACTATCATAGATTTTCTGGGTTTCATTTGCATGTATCTTTCTTTGTATTCTGGCATACACATCTCAAGAAAACGAAAACCCCTTCTGCATCTTCTATCTAGTTTTGAAAGATCACAGAAAAAATTAAAATCTAACATTAAAAAAAAGATAACTCAAAAGAACAACAGGTGCAGGTTATTACAGTCATTGTTTCCAATTACATTTTTGGAGGTTATGCATTCAAGGATGAAAAAACTCTTAATGTCGGAATTTCAAAGGACAAAAACCCTCTTGGTTTCCATTGTTGGATTGAGAATTAAAACCCTCTTTGTCTATGTGAGGTGATTCCATCTAGGGATCACATTTGGGCTGAAAAGATTGAAGTGTTTCCAATTATTGATCAAGCATTTGTTGGTGGAAGTGTGATTTATTCACACCTTGATCACTACTAACCTTATCAATTGCTGCTATAGTATATTTGTGCTCATTATTTTATTATTGACTTGTTGATGATTGTTTTTCGACAAGTCAACAATTAGAGTAAAATACTGAGTATCTGACTCTCTCTTGAGCAAAGCCTCTCGAATGCTGAACTAGGTGATCAAACGAGATGACTCCAAGGTTCCTTCTGATGGTTTCGGTAAGAGACAGCTCAGTGACTAAGTATGATTTTGCTGTTTACACACAAAGGGACTTACGCAATTGTTCAAGTAACTGATTATTTCAATGATTATGGAAGTGGATACTAGAGAGTCTAAGTACTGCAACTGATGACGTATGATTTAGCAATTGAGGTTCTTGATCCTAACTCTAACTCAATGATAAAAAAAAATGGACAAAAGGTATAAGGTTTAGAATCACTAATTTAATCCTAAATGCAAGGATGTTTACTACTTGGAGTGAAATCAAACCAGATCCTGTTTCGCCAAGATAAAACAACTACACAAGATAGGTGCAATCTTCAAAGGTGTACAAGATGTTTAAATCAGTTATGCTCATGAAAGATTCAACAAGCATAAAGATCAAATTGATGTTCAATTGTTCAGACTAACCATGCATTGCAATCCACAAGCCATAGACTACAAATGGTATGAACTTATAGATTTCACCACGAAGCAATAAAGCAACCTTTCATTAACTAACATAAACTCAAAGAAAACTTAATATAACTTAACTTAATGTTCGTTTGAAAATTGAAACCATGCAACACTCAGAAACATAAATAGAATCACCAAAGCAATGAATCTTTTATTATCTCAGAGAGCTCTTGCAACAATTTCAGAATTTTCAACCCCTTCAAATGAGAGCAATGGGAGCCCTTTTATAGACCTCAAAGGAAAGAAGGGTCAAGATCGATCGGCCGAATCAGCGGACTAGATCAAGCCACATCACAAGTAGTTGTAACAAACTCTCCTTTATTAAATGAAAGAGGCTCACTTTATTAAATGAAAGAAGCTATGAAGGAGGGAACAAAGGCACGCTTTCCAAGAAGATAAGGAAGCCACATCATATGCCTTTTATGTAGTAGTACTATGAGATACAATGAATCTAGACACAATTTGAACAATATCCTCCATTGGTACACTTGTCGCCGCATTAATGGATCCTTCGGCCAATGCCACATCTGACTCATAGACGCCAAGTGTCTTCTCCCAGTCATTTATCCAAGACTTATTTTCTCCAAGACGAAATGCAAGTGTGAATATACTATCCAACTAACCCTCATCAAGTCCATCATACTGAAAGTAGAATGCCTTAACTTGTTGCTTCATGTTTTCAATAGTAACATTTCCATAAGGATTACATATTGTTGTCAAAGCAGTGTATATATGATTCTCTGTTCTTAGAAGAACACTTCTTATTCTGGACATATCTACTTCAATTTTATCAACTAGTTGCCCCTTGTTGTGAAAGGAGAAATACCAAGTGATGAAGTCATGTGGAGTATCTCGATCAATCACCTTATCATGAATTAGATCCTCTAATGGAGCTTCCATTAAACTCTTGAGCTGTGGCATGTATTGCTCCTTGACCAGTTTGAACTCAGCACAATTTCTTAATAAAGCTTGAACTCGATCCTTAAGATTAATGACTCTATCATACACTTGCACAATTTCTTCAAGGTGAGTATATGCCTTCTCTTCTGTCTTTTCTATCCATCCTTTCATCATTTGAGATGAAGTTCTCATGTTTTCAACTTGGGATACTGTTTCTTGTGGAAGAATAGACGGAGGAATTGGAGTAACTTCCTTCTGTTGGATAGGCTGCATGACTTGCTGAATGTAGTGCTTCAATGTATTGAAATCTTGTTCAACCTTTAACCTCGCTTCTCTTTCTTGCTTCAACATGCTTCTTACACTATTCACTGACTCTTGTAGCTCTTCTTCTACCTGTTCCCTTGTGATTGGACCCATGCCAATAGTAGTCATATTGTAATCCTCAGGTGCCATATCTTCTAACTCCTTGTCAATTCTAGGAACAACTATATGTACCTCTCTATTTCCAGCAGAATCTTGAGTGATTTTGGAAAAGACTGTTGCTTTCTTCTTCTGATTACCTTTCTGTGCATTTACAAGTAATTCCTCAACTGGAGCAGGCTGATAAGTTTCTACAATTGTACTTTCCTCAATCCTTTGCCTCAACCAAGGTGGAAAAGCGGAAAGATCTTGCTGTCTTTGAACTTGACTGTGTTGTACACGAGCTACTTCCTCATCAGATTCTGCTTGACCTACTTCATCTTGATCAAGATCATCATTTTCCTCCATTATGACAGTGGGACTTGAATGAATCTCCTCGGATGGAATCAAGGCAACTTCTTCTATAACTTCTATCTCTTGTATTGGATTCTGAACAACTGAAGCACTTTCTTGTGGATTCGATGAAGTAGATGGATTATTCTTCTTTTGAGGTCTCCAGCTTGATTCTCCTTGATCTTGACTAGGTCTTTTCCTTTTTCTAGCTGGATTATCACTTTGATCATTTCCACTGTGTTGTGGTTTGCTGTGTGTACTATGCTGTCCTACTTCTCCTTCATCCATCTTATTGTAAGTAAGAACTCGGCCTTCATCATTCATCTCTTGCAGTAGTTGATTTATACATACTTGTGTCATGGCCAAGACTGGCTTTATCAATTCTTCTTCGGACACATCCTTCTTTGACCAATCAACTGTATAAGGCAAATCCTTTATCTTATCAAATTCATCTATCAACATAGTATCATCTTCAGTGAACTGGTCTGGAATCCTGAATACTTTGGAAGCTCTAACTAAATCCCAGGTGAGTCTCGAACTTTGAAGTGTTCGGAGGTCATCTTCATCTTGGGCACTGGCCCAGTGGTCTTCCAACTGCTTGACATGCTTAAATTCTCTGTTATATTTCCAACAAACTTGAAAAGGATCAAAGTTAAGCCTCTTGGTGCCATGAGTTTGCAAATGATATGCCTGTAGCTCTATCTCAGAATATTCAGCTGCTGACAATGATGGACACTCCAGATTTTGTCCAAGAAGAAGTGGAAACTGAATCCCTCCTTTCTTCTTCAACTTTTGCAACCTGATGAGTTCTAGGAGTTGCCTCGTAACCTCTAACATTATCATCCTGTTGGTTGGATATCTTGGTAATCTATATGGATATGATGTAAACCCTTGGATCCTTAGGTAAGTGTACCTTTCATGTTGAGTATACCAGTGTCCATATGCTGAAATGAACTCTCTCGCTGCATTTGACAACCTTTTATGAAATTCTCCTCTTAGCTTCTTCATTATGAACATAGCAAACGCATCATTGAACCTTGTATAATGATTTATACTCTTGAGGTGTAACTGAGGATAACACTGATGCGATAAATACTTATTAGGCCCAATGCCAACTTCTCCTCTTTTGGTCAAACCTGAATAGACTTCATTTCTTGCGAGAAGGTATACCACATAGGAACTCATATAACAAGTCTTGGTCTTAGCAAAATTGATGAACTGCTCATGTATACTCTGACTGGTAAGTCCAGCCCAATCAATCATCTTCCCTTTGAGAACTGACTTGATGAAAGAGTACATCCAAGGCTGAAAGGTAGCAGATTGCGGCATTCCTGTCATTCTATTTAAAAACATAATTAAATATCCAATTTTAGGATGAAAATCTGACTTGTGAAACTGCGGAGGATTATTCATATTGAACTTCATAGCTGGATTGGCCATCCATTCTCTCCTTATTTCCTGCAACTTTGTCTTTGAATCAACATCGTATTCCTGCTGACCTTGTTGTATCGAAATACTGATCATTCTCTCCCTAGTTGGAATGTTGAAAGTCTCTTCAACTGCTTCCTTTTGCAAATAAGCTAATATTGTTCCATCTTTGGCTATAATTTGTCTTGTATCTACATCATACTTCTTGACGCACTCAATGATCATCTCTGGACACGGCAAAGCTGGCGGAAAACAAGCAGCTTCAATGGCTCCACTCCTCATGATGGCTCGAGCAAGACTACCTCCGTTGGGTTCCTCAAGGACTGACTTGATATCTTCCAAGTTGCTGTTGCCCATATTCGTGTCTCCTACATTTGTCCACCTTGAAACGAGCTTTGATTCGGGAATCTTCCCCTTAGCATCCGTCCGGATCTTTGCTTGTCGCTCTTTGGAAGTCATTGCCATGATCCTTGAAATCTGATCCAACACTTGCTTGGATTGACAAAATCAAACTTGTACTTTTATAAAACCTTCTTGTTGCTGCTCCAAATCTGCTCTTGCAAAGTAATTCTGCTCTTTGAAAATGATAAAAATGAGAAGGAGAGGAGGTATATATATAGAATTTGTCTTAAAACTTTTCCTCATACCTAGGCCGACCCTCTTTAATATAGTGAAAAACATTTAATTTTGATTGATCTTCATTTAATAATGCACTTTCCACATTTTTCAAGGCAAAAACCATTAAATGTTTATAAACTTTCCTTGATTGGCGCATTGGATCAGGTTTCCATGATCTTCTTGTAGATTGAAATTTTGATACCTTCTTCCTCAAGCGCATTGGATGAAGGATTAAGATCCTCTTTGTATTCCTTTTAGAATTTCACTTTAAGACTTGATTCTTGATTCTTCGCATTTGATCACACCTTCGAAATCCTCATTCCTTAGGTGCTTTGGTTGAAGTTTTTGATTTCTCCTAGCATTTCGCATTAGATGAGCATGTTAAAGTCTTCTTGAATCTTCCTTCGTAACCTTCTTAGGCTTTAGGCGCGTTGGATGAGGGTTTGAAATCCTCTTCTTTTGAGTGCATTGGATGAGGAATGGAGAATCCTCTCAAAACCTCTTTCAAATTGCTTGGGTTTGAACTCGTTCTCATTTGCAAGGGAGTGGCGCATTAGTTCAAGGTGACAAGATCCTCCTCAAGTTAGTGTTTTTGAAATATTCTACCTTCTTTCCCCTTTAGCGCATTAGATGGGTAACTTGAGTTCTTCTCATGTGTAGCGCAATGGATAGGTAATTTGAGATCTCCAAAAACAAACTTCATTCTCTCTCGTGTTGCGCATTGGATAAGTAGTTTGAAATCTTCAAAAACAAACTTCATTCTCCCTTATGTGTTGCGCATTGGATAAAGCTTTAAAATCCTCTAAACTAAAGCCTTGAAGACCTAACGTTAGATGTCTAGGACACTTGCACTTTCCTCCTTGTATGGCGCATTGGATGAGGCATGGAGAATCCTCTGAGATCTCGCCTTAGATAAGGATCCTATGAACTTTATATTGAAACTTCTTTGGCGCACTAGATCACTATGTTGGAATCTCTTGAACATTGACTTAAACCTTGTGATGTATCCTCTTTGAAGCGCCTGGAGTTTCCCTTCATGAAGTCGCATTAGATGAGGCATTGGAAGTCTTCTGGAATTTACCTTTAATGTGTAATCATCCTCAACTGGGCTCTTCTTCCTTAGGTCGCCTTGGATCAAGTTTCAAATTCCTCTGAGTTTCACATTGGTGGATTGGTTTAAGCGCTTGTGTTGAATGTTTGGGAGTCTTCCTTTCCTTAACCATGATATTTACTAGATGGGCGCATTGGATGAGGGACAAAAATCCTCAAGTTTTTGGCGCATTAGATAAGACTTCGAAATCCTCTCAAACTAGATCCTTCTTAATTCAAAAACCTTAAGACTTCTCCTTTCTTCTAGGTGGCGCATCAGTTGAGCTTTTCAAATCCTCTGGTCTCTCTTCAAAATTTAGATTTCGGAATCCATCCCTCTCCTAGCGCATTGGTTGAGGGTTTGAAATCCTCTGGACACTTAACATTTTAATTTCCTCTAAAATTCGTTTTAAGTCCTTATCTTTTCCTTCAAAATGATGCTTTTAGCTTGGGCGCACTAGATGATTGATTGAAATCCTCATGTTTCTACGCATTAGTTCAAGGCATTGAGATCCTCATGCTCTTGCGCATTAGATAGCATATATAAATTCCTCTGAGTTTCGCATCAAAAGGCATGAAAAATCTTCTAAAATCGCATCACTTCAAAACTTGAAATCCTTTAACATTTTCGCATCACTTCAAGGTTTTAGATGGGCGCATTAGATCATCAAGTGGAAATCCTCATCTTATCTTGCAGTTGAGAGCGCTTTTTTTTCTCTCGATTTTGCGCCACTTAAGTGCCCCGTCGCACTAGATGAGCTTTTATCTAGATGGGAGTTGATCACAATTCTTCATTATTGCAAGTTCATCTGCCTCCTAATCATGAACCAACGATCATAGAAGAGGAAATCATTACCGGATCGGCAGAGGAAGATGAGCCAGGACATCATTAAAATCTCATTAAAATCTCGTTGAAAGCACAGAGCTCCAAAAAAAAGGGGGGTCCCTATTCCTAATGGGGTGATGTGTGATTTGGTCACAACATGACTATTGTGAATTTTTTTCAGACATTTGGTATCATTAATACTGTTGTATAGGGTTAGATTTGCTAATTTTCAGTCGTTGTTCGTGAAGGGATTTGAGGGTTTGTTGATATATAAATCAGACCTGCTGCTTTTAAGGGTTTTTAAGCCATTTTACCAGCTGTTATACTAATCCTACTACTACCGTACACTGCTGTATCATTTGTGGAGGGCTTTATGTGGCCTCACATCATCTATCTTGAAATAATTTATGTAGGGTTGCAGTTGGCACAACCTTTTTGTAGTGGTTGGGATTTTCCTTATGATTTAACTGTTGTCGTACTAGTGCTGGTGTCTGCCCTACACATCATCATCTATGTTATCCCAAGTTTCTAGGATGGGGACGGCAGGGGATGTAGACGGCAAGGGGGGGCATTTTTTAGGGGACAGCAGGGGACGACCATTAAAAAAATAGGGAAAATTTAATAAATTCATATGATAGTTACAACATTGATAAGACAATCATCATATACATCATAGCACCTTAACACATAATATTAGAGTGAGATTTCATATGAGAGTGAAAAACAAATTAACAAAATTTAATTGCATTTATTGACAATGTGCATATATATTATATAAAAAATACATCAAAATGCCCAAAGACTACAAGTTCCAAGTTCAACTACAAAATGACAAAAATATAGAAAATATAAATATGCAGTTGTTCCTAATCAACATCTTGTAACACTGCATCAAAATCAGAGTCTGAATCAGTGGCAGTGTGTCACTATGAGAGACTGCCTCATCCAATGGAACCCTAAACAATACATCCTATGCCTCCTTGTCATCAACCTATGTAGTATCTTCGGGATCAACATCCCAATGTGTAGTAAGAGTCTGACAATACTCAGGTGTCTATCGATCCTAAAGCCATAAGGCACTATGCACAACCACCAGCTTATTTGATCATCTAGAGGTAAGCCTATTCCTCTTGACTGACTGGATGAAGCTATATGTAGACCAATTCCTCTCCGCAATAGAGGAACTAGCAACATGCGGAAGGAGACGAGTGGCAAGTACCCTCAACTTTGGTGCATCTTTGCCATGCCATGTCCGCCATCCAATAGGGCCATTTTGAGCTAATGTAGCTCTATCCATCCTCGCCTCTGGTCTACTGAATTTTGGACCATGAAGATTCACAAAGGCTAGCCACTGTGCTCTAAGTATGGTAAACTCCTCCTCACTATACATTTTTGCAAGGGGCTTCGTGAACCCTTCTTTCATCTCTTCCTCATCAGATAGAGGCACTCTCCCAAGCCTTGGTGCATACCATTTGGGATTTAGAGCATAAGCTACCATATGAAGCGAGGTGTTCATAGTGTCCCATCACCGTGTCACAATGGGCCTAATATGCTCCTCATAAAATCCCAAATTACGACCCCTACTATGAATGGCTTGCTTCATCTACCCAAGCATGCTGTCAAATGTCTCATAAATCTCTCCAAGGCTAGGAGAGTCTGTATCAACATATCTTATGGCTTGCACAACATGTGAGACGATGGAGCAAACATATCTGCAAAGAACAAAAATAATTTAGTAAATTTACAAGTTAGAAACAATAAAATTAGAAAATTAATAATGAAATCAACAACTTATTAATTTACTATCAATAATAAAATGAAAACCATAAATTTAATACTAAAACCAACAATTTATTAATTAATAATAAAATCAGAATATTAGAATCATAAATTTAATACTAAAATCAGCAATTAATTAAAAACAACAATTTCTTACCTCACTGAGGACCACCAATCATCGTCAAGGATTTTTAGTTTGACACTTTTGCCTTCAACTATGCTTACCTTTGCCCATATAGCCCACTCTGAATTAACCACCATTAATTGTAGAGGCTCCTGCACCTCAATCATCCTCTCCAACAAAATAAAGTAGCTAGCATATCTAGTATCCATGGGCTTGAGAAATTCCTTCCTCGAAAAAGACCTAAACAAAGCAAGTGATGTGTGATGATTGCAAATGAACATCTGAATGGCTCTAGCTTTTGACACCACTGCCTTTACCCAATCTATCTTTCCAATGTCTTTCAATGCGTTGTTAACGCATGAACAGATGGGGTCCAAAAAATGTGCTTGCAAGCACTCTCCATTATCAAGCCAGCTAACTTGCATATACACAGGCCAAATCAATCACTACTTGTACAACATTAGAGGGCCCAACCTCTTCTATGGCATCCTTCAAAATCTGAAATTGGAAGCTTGCATCCTTCCTCTTCCCCGAACAATCAATAGCTAAGAAAATAAGAGCCCGTTGGACATGTGACAATAACATTGATGAGTGGCCGATGTCTAATATCGCTCCACCCATCCCTAATAATGGAGCAACCATCCCTTATCCAAACTTGTCTCAACTCCTCCATTAGTATACTCACCTTGGAATACTCCTTATCAAGGAGGGAGGTGCGTAGCTTATGATCTCTAGGGGGAACATATGAAGGACCAACAACAAGTGCATCTTTGAACATTTGTTTAAAATATGGAGAGCATGCCACATGAAATGGTACGACATTAGCATTGAAAAATTTGGCAATAGAACTATCAGCCACATCTCGTGATTGGACATTAAACATACTTGCAACAGTAGTGGACCTTTCCTTTCCTCTTTGACTTTCAGGCTCAACATCTATAGATTCGGTAGGCGATGACCCACGAGACTACAAAGACTTCATTGTCATTCCTATTTTTTTTGTTTCATCCTCCATGTGCAACCTAGTCACCTTAGTCTTCTCAACTATTGATATTTTTAAATATGCTTTTACCCCTTGACAAGTTATGCCCAAAAGATGGGAGTAAACTCTTGTATAGCTGCTCCTATAATCCTTTTTGCAAATATGACAACCATACTCTACTCCCCCCTGAATTTTTTTCCTTAGTGTCTATGGCCGTTCCAAATTGTAAAAGTGGATTTTTAGGATTAAATGAGCCTTTTGCATAATCTTTCAAGAGGTCAGAAGGGCATTGAAATGGATTGTTTGAACTAGGTGTCCCTGAAACACTCCCACTTCTTGAAGTACCTCCAACATCACCTCTAATTCTACCACCACCTCTTTGTTTAACTTCAATTTCTTGATCCTCACTACCCTCGCTGCTATTCATTGTTTTTTCTTTAAATTGAAAATGTAAATGGCAGATGCAAATGCAAACATAGAACACAAACAAACAAAAAACCCTCCTAAGTATTTGAAATTTTGACAAAAACAAAAAAAACGGCAAAAGAATTTGTAAGAATGAACAAAAAATAATGAACTTACCTCAAATGATGGAGACTTGGTCCTCTTCTGCCCTTTGCTCACTTCTCTTCCCTTCTTTCAGTTGATTTCTCACAGTTGTGCTCTTCTTTTCTTTTCCTCTTCACAATTTGTTAAATGACACAAATGAGCTCTTTTGTTTTGTTTTTGGATGTTATAATGTTTTTTTAGGTTTAGGTTTTATCAAGGCCCCCCACATCCCTTTTTTTATTACTTTTGTGTTCTAAAAAAATTTGAAAAAAGCATTGGGTCAGAAGGGACGACTAGACGTCCTTAGGATGGTTGGTGGATGTCCAAACGTCCCGGGGATGGCTAGCAGTCCCTAGACATTTCTGGCGTTTCCTAAAAAGTCCCTGGTACATTTTTGAGAAAAAAAATAAAAGGGGTCAGTGGGGGGACGTTTTCGACCCGTCCCCAAAACATCCTCTGCCGGGGACGACTCTGATTTGGCCAGGGATGTAATGTCCCCTTTTAGGGTATCCTTGATTTCTTAACCTGCACACAAGAATAACTACTAGAAAGGGACATTAGTACTATTAGAGATCAATTTAATAATGAAATCAATACATTATAATCATAATCAATAACAATGAACAATAATGTAAAGTTACTTGTGCGTACATATACTTAAATCTTGCAATCAATGACATTAACAACATATACAAATACATATATTCTTTCATGATTATTTGGGTTAGTACTATCATGATCATAATCAATAATAATGAGCAAGAATATAATAATATTTGGGAGAGCATATATTCAATTGCATTCCTTCACACTTATATTCAATATGTCTTTTGCCTCATGATATACTTTGGGAATAGTTATCGTTGTGCCCGGTCGTTAATCTAACCTAGCCTTAGCAGAGGATAGGTATATACTCGTTAAGGCGCTGGATAACAATACTCCACAGCCATAGGCCCAAGGGCTTCATTGCACACCCAGCAATTCCTCACCACTTGGCTCAAGGGCTTCATTGCACACCCGACAATTCCTCACCTACTTGAGGGTCACCTATCGTGTAAGCTAACTGGTACTGTTCTCCACTGCCATAGGCCCAAGGGCTTCATTGCACACCTGGCAATTCTTCACCACTCGGCTCAAGGGCTTCATTGCACACCTGGCAATTCCTCACCACTTGAGGGTCACCTACTGTGTGAGAATCAATTAACAATTAAACCGCCCTTAACTATTCAACCATCCTCATAGGGGTAATGGATGAGATTAATTATGTGGCAAGACACACAATGTCCCTCGTATATCATGGGCAAGACTAAGTATCATTATATATATATATGAAAGTTAGAAATATCATACCGATTCGTAGATTTGCTCTCCTTAAGGATGTACAAGTGATCCTATAGATCACCAATGATGATGCTTTGCCTTGATTTCTTACAAGGCTGCCACAATATTCAGAATTCCTTTATGCAAGGATCTATATTAGTTTTGATAGGATTTCCACCTCTTATGGATGGATCCTTATAGGGCAATTTCTGCCCAATTGTATTAGATCTAGAAATATATATTATTGTGCCTTGCTAATATAAAGCCTGCTATAATCTTTGACTGCATAATAAATGATATTTGTGAATTTTGCTTGAATGATGATTTGAGTGAGAATGAATGTTCTTCGATGCCTTCTTGTTCTTTTATTATTTGATATATATTCAAGAGTATATGTTCTATATTCATGATTCAGTGATTGATTGCTAAATTGAGTGTAGGTTGATTCGATGATATGATGATATTAGAAATGAATTGTTGATGGAATGTTTATTCATAGATGCCTTGATTGTTGTCCACCGATCTTCTTATATCCTTTGATTGGTCTACCTTTTCCTTAATGGACGCCTCCCTTCAAAGGGATTGCAGTCCTTAAGGGATGCCACCTTTATTATTAGCATATTCTCTTTAATCTACCAACACCGGTGTTCCTTAACTAATCGGCTGCTCTTCCATGATGTTGTTTCGTAAGTGCTAGTCTTACCTTTACTAATCGGTGCTACCTTACTCGTTTAAAAACCATTACTTGTTATTGATTTTCCTCTTTTGGCTCATGTGGTCGATTCTCTTTAATATTATATATATTAATCATTATTTGTTTGTATATTGTTTGGTCTTATTCCGTCGGATGCATATAGTGGCTGTTGTTCTATTATTTGCCTTTGCTGCCGTTGACTTGAATGGTCACTGAATAATATCTTTTATATTATAATGGTATGTTTTTGATAAAGGTAAGCAGGGATTTTGAAAGGGCCCAGACCCTTGTACAAAAGAATAGATAAAGCAATGAGGTCCAACCAACTACAAATAATGACCACAAGACGCCATCAACACAACAACCGCACTACAACAAAAGACAAGCAAAAGGGCAAAAATACCTGAAAAAACCAGCCCCAAATCAGGGTGGTTTGAAACCAAATTGTTCCAACGAACTTTGAGTAGATCCACCCAAATTGTCCAAATCCTTCCGCTCAAATCTCCTTTTTTTAAGGTCCCTTTTTCGTTTTGCACCTCCATCGAAGGAGTCATAGGGTCCTTAGAATCCTTCTCCCTACTTCGCTCTTTTTGGATATCCTCATAAGAGGGCTTGCAAGCATTTTCAGGAGCTTGCACCTTCTTCCTCCACACAGAGTGATTTATTTTGAGGCTTGGACACACATCAGCTATGTGACCCACTTTGAGGCAACAATCACAAACAAAAGAATTCTCGAATTCGATCTGTTGCACCCACTTTCCCAACTTGAAAGATAAGAGTAATCTGAGAAGGGAGTGTTAATTTTAGAAATCAGAATGTAGTAAGAATCAAACAAACATAATTTCACACATAACACAGAGTTACCCTGGGAAAACCTCCCTCTTGGAGGTGAAAAACCCAGCAACAAAATCTCAGATTTATATTAAGTGCAGAAGCAAATTACAGTGAGAGAATCGCCATGGCTCATTCCTTGTTTGGCAGAAATCAACGATTATCGTCAGGACAAATGATATCGGCGAAGTCTCAAAGAGACTTAGTCGATACACCGATGACAACCTGACTTCGGCAGGACTTTTGTTATCGGAGCAACTTTACAAGGTCTGACCGATGTCTTTTGTTATCCCGATGGCACTATGAGATCGGTGAGACTTATGTTATCGCAATGACTTTGCAACGATTAACCGATGTACCAATGCACAATCTATCTGCGGTGAGACTTAGGATATCGGCGCTGCTTTATGATTTGTGACTGATGAGCTATTGTTATGCTGATGACCCTTACAGCTTCGGTGAGACCTTCAATATCAATATAACTTCGAAATGTTCACCCGAAGTCTTCTGTTGTTCCGATGGAGCTTAAGGCATCAGTGAGACTTTGGCTGTCGGCCGAACGGAGTAAAGTTCGTCTGATACACCGATATGAAGTTTGAGGGTACTTAAAGTGTCGCCAAGACCTTTTCCTTCGGCGTAAGATTACAAACTTTAGCCGATGCCTTCCTGTTATACCGACGCTTCTTGAGCTAGGTCAAATCCACTTCAACGAAAGCAGATTCGCTGATGATTATTGGAGAATAACGCTGGCAGATGGTAGAACAATAATTCACAAATAGCAGAGATGATGTTCTGTTTGTCTGGCAAGGCTCATTACATTTATAGGAGACCATATACCTAATGACCCTGGTCGGCCTTGGCGCCAAAATCAAACGCACGTTACAAGTAATAGGTCCTGACCTATTTCAAAATTAGTTCACCCAAATGGGGCCTGCCTTGATCGAATATTTGAGACTCTTAAAATGCTAAGGCCGATAGGCCATTCAACATTTTATGATTAGGTTGGCCTCCGGTAGGGATCCGACCTAGCTACCAGAAAATCAACTCCCTATTAGCTAGGGAGGATTCCTTCATAAGGACACAGTCACATAATGACCACCACCATGGCTACTCCCAGAGGGTGGGCAAATACATCATGGAATCATGATATCCACCATGCCTACTCGTAGAGGGTGGAAGAAGGTTGTCACTTCTAACTTCTCCCAGAGAAGATTGCATTATCACCATGCCTACTCGCAAAGGGTGAATCCACCATGCCTACTTGTAGAGGGTGGAAGAAAATAGCGTAATGTATCACTGATGTTGAGGCTCCCTCTCAGCTAGGGCTTCATTCTCCACTACTCCAAGCTTGACTCGAAAGTATTCAAAATTTACTCGAGTAAGAGGCTTGGTGGGAATGTTCCCTGTTTGCTCGTCAGTGCTGATGTGATTCAGCTGAATAGCATTCCTTTGCACCATATCCCGGATATAGTGATACTGAATTTTCACATGCTTAGATCTGTCATGAAACACAGGATTGACAGAGAGCTTCACACAGCTCTGATTATCACAGTGAATAACGGTAGGCTCCCAAGGTTGTCCAAACAATCCTGCAAGGAGTTTTCGAAGCCACACTGCTTCTTGAGATGCCACACAAGCTGCAATATATTCTGCTTCAGCAGTACTTAATGCTACTAAAGACTGTTTCCTGCTACACCAGGAGATCATAGCAGATCCCAGGCTGAAGCAAACTCCGGAAGTGCTCTTTCTATCAGTGACACTTCCTGCCCAATCAGAATCAGAATAGCCTTCCAAGGTAATGACCGTCTTGAGAGAGTACTTCAAGCCATATCCAACTGTGCCATGCAAATATCTCAGTATATGCTTGGCTACAACAAGATGAATCTGTCTTGGTTCACACATGAACTGGCTGAGGGCACTCACTACATAGCAAATGTCAGGTCTAGTGTTAACTAGATACATCAAGGATCCAATCAGCTGCCTATATTCAGCAGGATCCACAAGATTAGACCTAGCTGCAGATTCACTCAACTTCTTTAAGTTAGTTTCCATAGGAGTAGTCATAGGTTTACAATCTAACATTCCAAATCTCTTCAAAATATCAATAGTATATTTTCCTTAGAATAATTTCAGTAGGTCTTTGCCATACTTCTAGCCCTAGAAAGAAATGCATGAGACCTAGATCTTTCATTTCGAATTCTAAAGTCAATTCTTCCTTACATCTAAGAATGAGATGATCTTCTCCAGTCAAAAATAAATCATCAACATATAAAACCAAGATCAGCATCTCACCATTGAATACCTTGAAGTAAAGATTAGGATCAACATCATTCTTATAGAACCCTAAGCTTACCAAATATTTGTCAATTCTTTCATACTAGGCAAGGGGAGCCTGCTTAAGGCCATATAGTGCTTTCTTCAATCTGCATACATGAGATTCTTTCTCATGGATCACAAAGCCTTCAGGTTGCTCAATGTAGACCTCTTCTTCAATAACACCATTGAGGAAGGCTATCTTTACATCCATTTGATGCAACTTCCATCCCTTAGCTGCAGCAATAGCAACGATAGTCTTGATAGAGGTATATCGAGCAACAGGGGCAAAGGTTTCCTCATAATCTATGCCTTCTTTCTGAGAGAAGCCACGAGCCACAAATCTAGCTTTGTATTTCTCAAGACTTCCATCAGCAGCATGTTTAATTTTAAACAACCATTTGGAAGATACGACAGACTTACCTTTGGGTCTAGGCACAATATCCCAAACATCATTCTTGATGATAGACTGATATTCTTCATCCATAGCATTCTTCCATGCTTGTTGTTTCATGGCCCCTTTAACGCTGGAAGGTTTAGTCTCAATGAGGTTGCACATCAATGTAACATAGTTGGAGAATTTCTGAGGTCTCCTACTTTTCCTGAATGTGCCACTTGGAGCTGCAAACTTTTTTGCCTCTTGAATCCAGAGAGGTCTCTTCTTACTCACGGTAATGTCCCTAGGCCCATCAGTAGGATCCAAAGGTTCACTTGGATCATTATGATTTTCAGATTCTGTAGACTCTCTCTGAATCTCAGCATCATGCTCAATATCCATGTCTTGAGGGTTATCATGAACTTCATTGTCAATCTCTATACTTGAGCATTTAGATCTTTTGAGTGCAATATTTTCTTCAAAAGTGACATCTCTACTAACCTCAATAAACTTCTGACTTGGAATGTAAATTCTGAATGCTTTGGATGTTTCACTGTAGCCCACAAGAATGCCTCTTTTGCCAGAAGGTTCCAACTTGGTTCTCTTCTCTTTGGGTACATGGACATATACTGGACTCTCGAAGATCCTCAAGTGACTGATATTGGGTTTGATCCCTGAAAATGCTTCTTCTGGAGTCATATCTTTCAATACACGGTGAGGGCATCTATTCTGAATGTAGACAGCGGTCCTAGATGCTTCGGCCCATAGGAAAGTCTACAGATCCTGATCATGAATCATAGCTTTTGCTGCCTCAACTAAAGATTTGTTCTTTCTTTCTGCAACCCCATTTTGCTGAGGGTTGTAGGGAACACAAAACTCCCTCTTGATCCCTGCCTCAACACAAAAATCATGAAAACTAACCGAGGTGTATTCACCTCCATTGTCAGACCTTAAAACTTCAATTCTTTTCCTAGATAGATTTTCAGCTAAAGCTTTAAATTCTTTGAATCTACTTAGAACTTCATCAGATTCTTTTGATTTGAGAAAGTAAATCCAAGTTTTCCTAGAGTGGTCATCTATGAAGATTACATAATACAAGAATCCACTTGGAGAGGCAACAAACATAGGTCCACATAAATTAGAATGCACAAGAGCTAATTTCTCTTTAGACCTACTTTCACTTTGATGAAATGGACTCTTAGTGTTTTTACCCATAGCACAACCTTTGCATGAATCATCATTAATATGACTAAGTTTAGGTATACCTTTAACTATCTTTTCAAGTGTAGGGAGAGCTCGGAAATGAAGGTGTCCAAGTCTTCTATGCCATAGCTCGCTTGATTCAGGTGCTTCATGAATGAGAGCTTGAATTGGACGTGCTGAAAGCTTATATAGGCTCTCATACCTATTCCCAATGACACGAGCAGATTTGATGCTGGACTTCTTAAGCCATGCAAGCACTTTTCCTTCAGAAAATGCAATCTGATAACCTTTATCTTCTAGTGCTGATATGGAGATGAGGTTTCTTTTGATTCCCGGCACGAACAAAATATCGCTGAGGTGAAGATAAATTCCAGAATCTAAATTAAGGGAAGTAGTACCAAAACCTCTCATAGAATAGCGAGCATCATCACCAATGACCACATGAAGATTAGACTCTTTCTCCACTAAATCTGAGAGGTGATCTCGATAGCCGGTGATGTGTCTAGATGCACCACTATCAATCAGCCAAGTATCACTGTCTAAGGGTACATTGCTTGACAGAGCAGAAATGAAAAGGAAGTCTTTAGTATTAGACTGATTTGAGACTTCATTTAAGTTTGCTCCTTGTTGCTTAGGCTGGGATAAACAGTCCCTTGCATAGTGACCGAATTTGTCACACCTGAAGCACTTGATGTGAGATAGGTCCTTTTTCTTTTTCTTCGAATCATGAGGTGGATTAGACCTTTGATCTCTATTCCTCTTGAAATTGTTCTTCCAATAGCCTCCTTTCTTCTTGAAAGACTGGGCAGCAAGGACATGATTGTCTTCATGAGTGTTTTTGATAACTCCTCTAGTAGTCAGTCCAGACTCTTCTTGAATACAGTCAGCCCTTAATCTGTCAAACTTGGGAAGATCATCTCTTGCACTAATTCCTTGAATGTAGGATTCCCAAGATGCTGGAAGACCATTGAGGGCTAGCATGGTCAAATCATTTTCATCAACAATCTTTCCAATAGATGAGAGCTGATCTCTCAAATCAGAAATCCTCATGAAGTAAGCTATGACGGATTCACCTTTAGCCATCTTGATGTGATGAAGTTGCTGCTTCAAAACTAGAACACGACTAGTGTTGTTGATTTCATACATCTCCTCCAAGGTTCTGAACATTTTGCTTGCTGTCTTCAGCTTGGAGATGATGAGAACAATGTGGTCCTTTACTGAATCAATTAAGATCTTCTGAGCTTGAAGATCTTTCTTCCTCCATTGGATATTTTCTCCTTCTTCCTCAGTTTCGGAAGATTCTTTGGTCACAAAGTTTGCAAGGTCATTTTCATTCAACACAAGCATGATGCGGACTCTCCATGATGTGAAATTAGAAGCCCCATCCAATCTATCTTCCACCCTGAGACTGAGAACCATCTTGAAGAAGTGATAAGAGCAGAAGTAGATAATTGGTTACTGCAAATCCGATTATACTAATTCGAACTTGGCTCCGATACCATGTTAATTTTAGAAATCAGAATGCAGTAAGAATCAAACAAACATAATTTCACACATAACACAAAGTTACCCTGGGAAAACCTCCCTCTTGGAGGTGAAAAACCCAGCAACAGAATCTCAGATTTATATTAAGTGCAGAAGCAAATTACAGTGAGAGCATCAACATGGCTCATTCCTTGTCTGGCAGAAATCAACGATTATCGTCAGGACAAATGATATTGGTGAAGTCTCAAAGAGACTTAGCCGATACACCGATGACAACCTGACTTCGGCAGGACTTTTGTTATCGGAGCAACTTTACAAGGTCTGACCGATGTCCTTTGTTATCCCGATGGCACTATGAGATTGGTGAGACTTATGTTATCGCAATTACTTTGCAACAATTAACCGATGTACCAATGCACAATCTATCTGTGGTGAGACTTAGGATATTTGTTATGTCCCTATAATGATTTATAATTGAATCGTTTATTTAAATAATAAGTTAGCCTTATATAAACTAAATATATAATATATTTATTTAAAATATATTATTAATATGTATTAGTGAATAAATAATATTATTAATTTAATATAATTTAAATATTATAAAATATATGAAATATATATATTTAGTTAACTAGATATATTATAAATATAAATATTTTAATATAATATTTATGTGAATAATTAATAAGATATATTATTATATATAAAAACAAATATTATGAATAGTCTTACCCATTAAAGTTAGAAAGTAAAGTAATAAAAATTATAAGAGGGTAAGTATGTATTTTACCACCAAGCATGATAGGAGACGTGCCTCTTTGAACATATCCCTTGAAAGGGAAATAAATAAAGGTTGTGAGATAGAAGTAAAATAGGATCGGGAGAAAATATAAAAAAGAGTATATATTTCTGAGTCATAAGTAGGAAAGATATCATAAATTAATATATAGAGATATTACATCAGCAGTAAAAGGGGTGTGAAAAGTATATATTATAAAATATATATATAGCACAGCAATATAATAAAAATAATATCAGTCATTCTATCGAGCAAGGAAAACATTGGAAAATATAAAGAAGACCGCAGCGATAGGTAAGAAATCTGAGGTAAAGCTACATCAGGTAAGTAAGTATTTATATTTAATTTGTTCAATCTATAATTGGTAAAAATAAATGGTAAGATTACTAATATAAAAGAATAAATATATCCCTATATCAAAATAGAACAATTAAATTGTAAGCAGTGCATATAGAACTTAACTTAAGGGATATTGTTAATATTAAATAATGATAATGGAATATGAGCATGTGGGTATATGTTTGGCCAATTATGATATAAGGCCAAGATGTCCTATTTATAAGGCATCATGTGTAAAATATTAATAAGGACTTAGAAATCATAGGATTGTGCCATATCCGAGAAGAGGATTAGCCTCATCATTAATCATCTCGCCATCTTAAGTGTATGGGTAAGTTAGGAGAATGTTATTGGACCTAGGTAACTCCAAGAAGATGAAGTACCTTCGGGTGTGAGGCGAAGTCTCTTGGGCCAAGTGTCGAAGTACCTCCGGGTGTGAGGTGAAGCCTTGGGCCTATGGTATGATGAGCTCATCAATGTAATTTGTGCCCTACGGTAGGTGACTCTCCAAGATGAGGTGGGAAGTCTTTGGAGCCAATTGGTGAGGTGAGAAGCCATCGGGCCTTCGTATGGGATGGTTGTGTCTCCTTAATGAACCATGACTATGGAATTAGAGATGGATTAATGATAGGGCGACATATGATCCTTCCGAGGATAGCACTTGAGGCCTATGAATATGAATATAAGTATGAATATGACTGAATATGAATTATGTGATTATGGAATTATAAATTCTAGATAAATATGGATCTATGTTAATTATGATATGAAAAGTGAAAATTTGGAATATTAATGTTTCCTTTTTGTAAGTTGAAATTGTGCAAGGTTGTGATCAATTTGAGCTTACTAGAAGGGGACATTACAATGGTATCAGAGCAGTGATCCTGCCATCCTGTGAATAATAGTTAAGTAAAAAATAAAAAATAAAATAAAAAAATAAAAAGAATCAATGAAAATCATAGGTATGAATTTCATGAATTGCTGGAATAATAGTGTTTAATACATTGCTAAATACAAAAAATAAAAAATAAAAAAGTTTAAAATCTATTAAATATGTTATGATGCAACATTACAAAATTAAAATTTATTACAAATATGTAATAAATAATGAGTAAATAAGGTAAACAATAAATAAAAATAAAACAACTCTTAATAACAATAAAATTATATTAAATGAAAACCCATCAAAAAAAGTTATACTAAATATAATTTATAATTAAAATATAATTTATAAATAAATATATATTAAGACATCTCTATTTAGTTCTTATAAGTAATTGATTTCACAAAGTTATTTTCATCTATAGGTAACCTAGGGCCGGGTGAAATGGGTGAAAAAACAAATTAAAATATACCTAAACAACTAACCCAAAGTTATAAAATATATTATTTATAAAATTTAGTGCTGAAAATTTAAAAAGGGTAAACTCAAATTTATAAATTATTATTTTATGGCACTATAGTTTATTAGCTATATTAATTTGTCACATTTTATAGCGGTTATTTTATATCATTGGAAAGTGTAATGTTATTTTATATAAGGGAAACCTAATAAATTATAATGTTATTAATTATAGTTGCTTGAGGACAAGCAATTTTGAGTGGGGAGGGTTGTTATGTCCCTATAATGATTTATAATTGAATCGTTTATTTAAATAATAAGTTAGCCTTATATAAACTAAATATATAATATATTTATTTAAAATATATTATTAATATGTATTAGTGAATAAATAATATTATTAATTTAATATAATTTAAATATTATAAAATATATGAAATATATATATTTAATTAACTAGATATATTATAAATATAAATATTTTAATATAATATTTATGTGAATAATTAATAAGATATATTATTATATATAAAAATAAATATTATGAAGAGTCTTACCCATTAAAGTTAAAAAGTAAAGTAATAAAAATTATAAGAGGGTAAGTATGTCTTTTACCACCAAGCATAATAGGAGATGTGCCTCTTTGAACATATCCCTTGAAAGGGAAATAAATAAAGGTTGTGAGATAGAAGTAAAAACAGGATCAGGAGAAAATATAAAAAAGAGTATATATTTCTGAGTCATAAGTAGGAAAGATATCATAAATTAATATATAGAGATATTACATCAGTAGTAAAAGGGGTGTGAAAAGTATATATTATAAAATATATATATAGCACAACAATATAATAAAAATAATATCAGTCATTCTATCGAGCAAGGAAAACATTGGAAAATATAAAGAAGACCGCAGCGATAAGTAAGAAATCTGAGGTAAAGCTACATCAGGGAAGTAAGTATTTATATTTAATTTGTTCAATCTATAATTGGTAAAAATAAATGGTAAGATTACTAATATAAAAGAATAAATATATCCCTATATCAAAACAGAACAATTAAATTGTAAGCATTGCATATAGAACTTAACTTAAGGGATATTGTTAATATTAAATAATGATAATGGAATATGAGCATGTGGGTATATGTTTGGCAAATTATGATATAAGGCCAAGATGTCCTATTTATAAGGCATCATGTGTAAAATATTAATAAGGACTTAAAAATCATAGGATTGTGCCATATCCGAGAAGAGGATTAGCCTCATCATTAATCATCTCGCCATCTTAAGTGTATGGGTAAGTTAAGAGAATGTCATTGGACCTAGGTAACTCCAAGAAGATGAAGTACCTCCGGGTGTGAGGCGAAGTCTCTTGGGCCAAGTGTCGAAGTACCTCCGGGTGTGAGGTGAAGCCTTGGGCCTATGGTATGATGAGCTCATCAATGTAATTTGTGCCCTACGGTAGGTGACTCTCCAAGATGAGGTGGGAAGTCTTTGGAGCCGATTGGTGAGGTGGGAAGCCATCGGGCCTCCGTATGGGATGGTTGTGTCTCCTTAATGAACCATGACTATGGAATTAGAGATGGATTAATAATAGGGCGACATATGATCCTTCCGAGGATAGCACTTGAGGCCTATGAATATGAATATGAATATAAGTATGAATATGACTGAATATGAATTATGTGATTATGGAATTATAAATTCTAGATAAATATGGATCTATGTTAATTATGATATGAAAAGTGAAAATTTGGAATATTAATGTTTCCTTTTTGTAAGTTGAAATTGTGCAAGGTTGTGATCAATTTGAGCTTACTAGAAGGGGACATTACAATATTGGTGCTGCTTTATGATCTGTGACTGATGAGCTATTGTTATGCCGATGACCCTTGCAACTTCGGTGAGACCTTCAATATCGATATAGCTTCGAAATATTCACCCGAAGTCTTCTATTGTTTCGATGGAGCTTAAGGCGTTGGTGAGACTTTGGCTGTCGGCCGAACGGAGTAAAGTTCGTCCGATACACCGATATGAAGTCTGAGGGTACTTAAAGTGTCGCCAAGACCTTTTCCTTTGGCATAAGATTGCAAACTTTAGCCGATGCCTTCCTGTTATACTGACGCTTCTTGAGCTAGGTCAAATCCACTTCAACGAAAGCAGATTCGCTGATGATTATTGGAGAATAATGCTGGCAGATGGTAGAACGATAATTTGCAAATAGCAGAGATGATGTTCTGTTCGTCTGGCAAGGCTCATTACATTTATAGGAGACCATATACCTAATGAACCTGGTCGGCCTTGGCGCCAAAATCAAACGCACGTTACAAGTAATAGGTCCTGACCTATTTCAAAATCAGTTCACCCAAATGGGGCCTGCCTTGATCGAATATTTGAGACTCTTAAAATGCTAAGGCCGATAGGCCATTTAGCATTTTATGATTAGGTCGGCCTCCGGCAGGGATCCGACCTAGCTACCAGAAAATCAACAGGGAGCACCCTATCAGCGTCCACATAAACACAAAATCTAGCAAACAATAACCATCTTTTGAATTTCGTAACATCAGTTGCAATATACTGCCCAAAAGTATTAGCAATACTAATAAAATCTCCTCATCCTAGCACTCTAATGGCAGCCCTGGCAGCCTAATCCAGATTGGATACTTGAAGCAATCTAACATTGGGTTGAAACTAGGAGACCATTTTATTAAGAATAGGCCATTTGGTCCAAGGAACTAGGGGCCTCCCAAAAGGATACTAGAGCTGTCTTCCATGTTAGAAAACGAAAATAGGAAGAAATTGTTCGACAGAGCTATCACCTCTACCTGACCCCTTACCTTCCATTTACGAATCACCCATCTTCTGACCACGTCAATATTAGGACGGTTCCCACAGAATCTCCCCACAAGGGAGCTCCTGAGCCAAGCAGTAGATCTGTCAATGACAGAGTCTGGAATGCAAATCTGTGACTCCTTAAGTGCAGCCTTTAAGAAAAGTGTCTTAGGCAGACTGATGCTCAAGGCCCCTGGCAAAAATCCTAACTCAGGCGACTTGACAGAGCCCTGAGCCTTGGTGTAGGGGTCGCTACCCTCGCAGCCCATGTTACCAGTAGGGCAAGCAGCCCCAGCTTGCAATCCTTCTGCACAAGCGGGCAAAAGAAAACCTCTATGGAGGCCATGGCTCTCAACACCATCAATGTCCTCCATTCTAGCACCTTGCAGAGCTATGGGATCCGCAATAGATACTTGGCTCTTCTTGGAACCAACAGAACCAACACTCTTGCAAGCTTCAAGCCAAAGATCCAGCAACTGCACATCCTCATCCTCTTTCAAAGGCCCACACCAGTCTTCTTCCTCCCCCGCACTGACAATATCTTGGGTCTTAGGCAGACTGTTGCTGTTCAAGGCCCTAGGCAAACCCAACTCTGGCGACTTGACAGAGCCCCAAGCCTACAAAGAAGATGGAGGACTCCCAACCCCCTGTGGAGAAACCACAGTAAGCACATCAAAGGGATTAAAGGAGCCCACCTTAGACTCTTGCCCTTCCACCTGAACAGGGGAGGGCACTCTCTCTCCCGAGCCACCCACTTTCTATAACCCGAGATAACAAGGAGACAAGCACTCCTTGGTGCAGGGCTCGCTTCCCTCACAGTCCAAGTTACCAGCAAGGCAAGCAGCCCCAACACGCACTCCTTCTGCACAGGTGGATAGAAGAAAACCTCTACGGAGGCCATGGCTCTCATCAATGTCCTCCTTTCTAGCCCTTAGCTGAGCTCTGGTATTAGCACACAATACATGGCTCTTCCTGGAACTGACTTCAAGCCAAAGATCCAACAACTGCACATCCTTGTCTTCATCCAAAGGCCCAAACTAGTCCTCTTCGTCCCTCGCACTGTCAAGATCATCAGCTCCATCCTCCAGGTTGCTCCCGTCTGCAGAAGTTTTCCCGCTCAAACCCTTGCACCTTCCTCCGCTCCTCTTCGTCATTTCAAATCCTTTTTTTATCAGTATATTTGTTATTATAATGGTATGTTATTTAATATTTATTTCTATATTTATGCTTATAATATATTTGTTATATATTATATATTTCATACTTATGTTTATATAATATATATTATATTTAATAATATATTATATTATAATTGATAATATTATATTTGAAATTATATTTATTATTTATAAATATGATAAAATATTTTATATTATTTAATATTATTTTATATTAATAATGTTATATATGTTTATTAAATATTGTATGATTATCATCCAGGCGACTTCTCCGTCTTTATCATGATGCTTAGATCTTTAATTTAAACAATGTATTAATCTTGGGACATGACAAGGGACGCATCCCCGAGTTACATAAATCATCATTGATTGTTTGAAAGTTGATAAGGCCCCTATACCCATTAGCAACCACACCTTGTGATTTGTTCCAATCACAGTCCTATAAGTTGATCACTGCTGAATGCATGAGCGATGAGATATTGCTGTTGATTGATTATTCACTATTTTATGGGTATCATGGTGTTATTGGTAGTTGGTTGTAATATTCCTTTCACATCAGCATTTTATTAATATTTAGATTGCAGGTATTTCAATAATTTATTGCTGTTATAAGAGTGTTTCTGCTGTGTGCATTCGCTGTAACATCATATCAGCATCATTATTTATTCAGATCTACTGCTTTATCTATGAAATTTTGATATTGGAGGGTTCCCAAATTTATACCAGCATTGTATATTGTTGGATCTGCTGCAATATCCATGTTATTTTGATTAATGAGGGTTTCCCAATTTAATTGCTGTTATTAATGTTGCTGTCCAACATTTGACAATTGGGGTTTGGCATCTATATTTGATATTCTACATTTATTTCAGTTTGTTCAAATCAGAAAATTCAATAGAAAATTGCATATTTCCTAAGATTTCCGGCTGTGGACATTATAACATTATGGGATATATGTTATTTTTATATTTGTTATTATTGTGCTATCATTAGCACATTGTTGTAAGTTGTTTCATGTAGGTTGTCGGGAGTTTGTTCCTAAATAATAGGGTTGGTTGTTTAATTATTTGGCTTATGTAATAAGCAATTCTACAATGTAATATTCGACAACTTGTTTAATAAAAATTAATACACTGCCGAAGAAATGAACACGGCTCCACTTCTACTCCCAATGCTAATCATATAGGAACATGACTGAACAAATGAACATATATGCATATGAGTGCTGCTGATGAACTCACGTTGAACATGGATATGCATATGAGTGCCGCTCATGAGATGAACTCACGTTGAACATGGATATGCAGATGAGTGCTGCTCATGAGATGAACTCACGTTGAACATGGATATGCAGATGACTCATGTTGAACACAAATAGATGAAAAATACGAACACGAGCACATGAAAGTTGCAAATGAAAACACAAACATGAATACAAGTGCTATAAATAAACTCATGACTCATTCATTTGCCACTGTCAAACACATTTAGACACATTTACCATTGTCAGACATGAACAAAAGGGGCACATGAAAAACTAAAACATTTTTAATGGTGGTTTTCAACAATTTTTAGGGTTTTTTAAGATACAACACAGACGACCATGTTGCTGAATCTAGATGTATCTAGTGCAGCAAAAACATTTGCCCTCATTTTGGGTATGGTTAGGCATAATACCCAAGCCATATCTAGGCCGTATCGTATCCTATCTATATTGGATACGAGGTATGCATACCAGAGGAGGGGGTGGCATATCCGGTAACGTTGTTTATATATCATATTCATATTTAATAAATTTTCATTATGATATTAAAATACTTATTGAATTATTATTTGATAATATTGAATGTTAAAATATTTTTATAAACATTTAGTATTAATATTTAAAATTAACATAGGAATGGTGAGCAGGAATGGCACTGGGTCTTTGGGTAGGAAAGGAGCTAGTTCAAGCGTGGAGATGGTTGTCATTCGAGATCAGGATAACGCTGAAAGTGAAGCGAAGGATGACAACTTTGATTCCTTAGACCAGGTGGAAGATATAAAGTTGATCAGTTTATGGCATGAGGCTCGTGTTAAGGTAGTTGAATCTTCTATGGATCTGCTTGCTCCAGCCTCTGGAAGGGGTTTTCCAAAACATTTAGCTTCTGTTGAGAGGGGTGGCCCTGGCAAGAGGTGCTTTGTGTTGTGGGGAGTTGTTTCCTTTGGTTTGCAAGTAGGGCTTCGATGTAGGTGCCGGCTCCCTCCCCTTTCTACTGTCGCCTGCTTGTGTGATGCATTCGTTCTAGAGGGGTAGGAGATGATCTATGTTGTTACAGATTCTTTACAAGTTGTGGCCATGGAGGTTGAGGTTGGACAAGATTTTTTAGGTGAGTCTGGGTAGTGCTTTTCCAAGCCTGCAAATATCTCTCCTCTAATATTGGTTTATGACTCAGATGATTTCCATCTGTTTGGTCCTAACAATAGTTGCAAGACTTGCCAAATTGAAAAACTCGCCAAGCCCGAAAAACTCGACTTGGCAAAAACTTGCAAACTTAAAAAATTGCTTAAATTTCATTAAAAATGCTTTTTTTTTGCAAAATTCAATGACAAGATGTATCCAATGAGTCCAAAAATGAGTACAAAAGTGTTTTCTATTAAATTTGATTGATTTGAATGCAAATTGAGTACAAAATCGCATCCTCATGCAGAATCTTGATGGCTGATTCTAAGTCTGAAACCCTGGAAAATTGGTTAAGTATGAAATCTGATGGATCCTCCAAAATCTAGAATCTGCATGTTAAATCCCATGGATCTGGAACCTATCTCAAACATCCTGACAGTATATTTCAAAATATTTAAAGTATAAGTTACTGACTTATACTTAAATATATTTTGCAATATACTAACCAAGCGTCTGGAAAACCCTGCCATAAAAAAAAATAGAAAAACCCTGGAAAAAAAAAACTTGGCGAGTAAGTACTGGAAAAATCCGCCATAAAAAAAAACCCGCGAGTTTTTCAAGACTCGCTGAGTTTTTGGCGAGTCTTGCAACTATGGTCCTAACCATGTTGTGGAGAGATCTTCCCATTGAATGGAAAATGTTTAATTGGCAAGTTTATGGGAACAAGACCAAATATTGATGTGTTCATAAGGTGGCCTAAAAGAAAGCGGAGACCAAAGGGCCAAGTGGAAATCTTTGCCATGTTGAAAGGATTTTTCCTGATTTCCTTTTCTAATCAAGAAGATTGTGCTGGAATTTTGATGGGAGGATTATAGTTCCTTGGGAAAGCTAGGCTTTCCTTGGGAAATTGGACGTAGGGTTTTGATCCAAGTAAAGAGAACATAAATTTTCTCCCCACTTGGGTGAGGCTGTCAGAGATTTCACTTGAGTTTTGGGAAGAATAAATTATGAGGGGGATTGCCAAGTCCATTGGGCACCTCATTGTCTTTGATCCAATCACAAAATCCAAGAAAAGGTTATTATATGCTCAATTTTGTTGTTTATGCTAGGGTGGATAGGGAGTTACCAATCTCAATCAAGCTTTCATCAAAATATGGGGACTAGATTCAAGCTAT
Source organism: Cunninghamia lanceolata (assembly GCA_027924645.1). Lineage (NCBI taxonomy): Eukaryota > Viridiplantae > Streptophyta > Pinopsida > Cupressales > Cupressaceae > Cunninghamia > Cunninghamia lanceolata. The sequence goes on along the minus strand of BSBN01001026.1, from coordinate 2,772,953 downwards.
TGCATATGAGAACTCCCCTAATTTTTGCAATTTCTACCTAAAACTTGGGCATATGATTATTTCCTATGTGAAAAGTAGAAAGGAACAAAAGATAGGCAATATTCAGGGTAACGAAGGTGATATCATCCTAATGAAGGTGCAAGAAGATCAGACACGAGTTGCTGGACATGTCAGTGCAAGATCAATTGAAAGAATTAGTTGTTGCTATTCACTCTGCTCAAGAACAACCTGATCAGAAGAAAGAATCAACCATGGTCCCTCAGATCAATTTCTTGTCTGATCAGGAGGTTATTTCAGACATTGAAAAGTTGTTCTCTGGGGCCTTGGAAGAAGTGTTCTCCCTCAAAGTTGAAGCAAGATGCTCTTATGGTATGGCAATAGATGGGAAGTATGAGGGGATAGAGAAGCAGTCTGCTTCTACCCCTTCTTTTGTGGAGCTAGTGGATTCTATTATGTAGTTCAATTCTAAGGTTCATGAGGTTCAACAATTGTCGAGTGTAGAGGTGACCAATAGCACTAAGGTGGAGCATATTTTATTGCCTACTGAAGCTCTTGCTATAGGAAGTGTGTTCACTGTAATAACCTCCCTAGTTTTTTTTTTTGAAATTTTCAACTTATATGAAAATGCAATCATGCAAAATCCTCAACACTTTCTGATCACCTAGATCCTGATGTGGGCAAGGTGAGAGCATACAGTGCGTTGGATCTACACAAACTATGTTGAACACACCAAGATATTGAGGAGGGGGGTGAATCAGTATCCAAACAAACTTCAAATCCTCTGGAATAGATTAGAACTTAAACATTACAGCATTAACATAAACATGAAAGATCAACACAATGCACATCAACACAACACCAGATATACGTGGAAAACCCCATAAGGGAAAAACCACGGTGAGGATTAACTCACAATATATGAAGCTCATTGCAATAAAATATTACAACATTGTTTTAGGGCCACAACCCAAGGAAGCTACAACTCCCTGCTGACTTTGTTTTAGGGCTACAACCCAAGGAAGCAACTCCCTGCTGACTTTGTTTTAGGGTCGCTCCTGAGGAAGCTACAACTCTCTGCAAACTTTGTTTTAGGGCTACAACTCAAGGAAGCAACAACTCCCTGAACTGAGAACAAACTCTAGAAAGATTACAGTATGATAGTCTGTGTACTACTTGAAAACTGACATTGAAGTTCACACCTTTGATGATTGCAATTGTGCATCTTCACTCCTCTTTTGATGATTGGATCAATTTAGGCATACTCTTCAATTCCCTCTTGTCACAAAAATGTCTTCAAGATGAATTATGACAGCCTTTATTGCTTCTGCTCTTTCTCCTGCAGTCGCATATCATAATGCATATCATATTCATATTTTGCTCTTTTCATTCTCATACCCTCATCTTCACAACCATACTTCACCTAGATCAACTAGGTTTACAATATATACATGACATTACATTGATTTCATTACAAGTCGGCCAATACAACAAGAATATTACATTTTACAAGTCGGCCAAAGATCACACGACATGAAACATGTAGAAGGTAATCTCTAACATGAACTATACGCTATTTCAGGAAGTCAAACATGCCTTGCGGACCCCAACACATGCTTAGCCCGGTCCTAAACATTCTTCAGAGCATCATCCTTCAAGGAACAACATTTGCATGCTTCACAAGTTTGAATTAGATCGCCTTTAAACAAGAAAACATGAAGCTTGTAGCACAATGGCCATTTCAACTTGGCGGTACTCATGAAAGATTGAACATTGCTTGCACTTCTCCTAGATGAGTCGGCAGGACCTATTCACCATCTCCAATCACTCCTTGAACTCCGCACAACAAGAACTTTGTGGCACTCATCACCAGCACACTCAAGATGATTTCAACAACAATTCTTCACAATCTGACTAGAAAACTTTGTGCGGTACTGGAAACTTCAAAGATATGCATGCCCTTCAAACCAAAAACACTATGAGACATGTAGAGTGTCCACACAAACTCATATGACTGATATGTATACTCTTCCACTAGCACAAGTACTCAAACATATATCCTAAAAACAATTAGGCATCCGGAACCATTTGTAGTACACTGTCATTTGAAAACTAAACTTGCGGACCTCCAAAACATTTGAAACTCATATGGATGCACTCATGCACTACTCTGAACATATCCTCAAAACTGCACAACCATATCTATCACTGCGGAGGAATGCGGAGCATTCCAAGTCCAACAATCCTTCATCATTAAATAATTCTGCCAGAGCACAGACCGAAACTCTGTCATTTAGAACTTTCACTATAGAGGAGCAAATGATCTGAAACTTTGGATTTAGCACCTTTATATCATACTGAACTTAACTTCTGAACCGCATGACCATATCTACAAATGCGGAGGAATGCAGAGCATTTTACCAACTAGTCTTCAAGGTAGCTTTCTGCAACAGAAACCTTCACTAACATCCGGAGGTCAGAACCTTCTTGTATCAACACATACTTTCTTAGGATCATTAGGAAGGAGCATACAACATGCTACAGGTGATCAACAACATCTTCTCAACCTCAACATGGCATCTAATTGCCATCTTAATATATCATCATGAAGTCATCTCTGCTGCCCACAAACATGCTCAATAGAACTTTACTTGACGTTAATCAAGGAATGACATCCAACCATGAACATCAGCAACCAACCATGAACTGAGTGCTGACTTCACAGTAAGTGTTGACATCAATGACAACACATATTGCCAACAAACTATCCAATGCAACAACTAGAGAGTATGCAATTAAAATGTTCACTACGACACACTAGGCGACCACACCATCCACAATCTGTGCTTATTCAATTAAGTAGTCGATGCAACACAAGTGATCACACTAGGCGGCAAGGCCAACCACATCTGCACTTATTCAGTGGAGTGTGATATGCAAACATAATGAGCACACGAGGCGGCAAATCCGACCTTAAAAATGCTTGTTCAGCGAATGTGTGCAATGCTAGCCACTGGCAGAATGACTAAAGCTTGATCATACCAAAATGGTCAATTACATGCAAACTTGTTCGATGCCAAATGGGCTTAATGGAATGCAACAGTAATTGGCAGTATACCATCTAGTTTTACAATCATGAAATGCATTATATGAGACCACTGGCGGTACTACCATCCAGGGTTTACAAACAACAAAGCATCATAACTTATGAAATGAAATTACAATGTTTAGGAAAGTTGCAATATCAATTCAAATCATAGATACAAGACTCGCTCAGACTCGGCAAGTCGCAAGCTGAGTGACCCTGGGCGAGTCTGGGAGACTCAGCAGTCGGGTACTTGCTAGACTCGCCGAGTCTAGGTAAGTCCTACTAGGAAGACTTGGACAAATCAATGAAAATTGGGGAAAACACTATAAAAAATGGAGAAAGTTTAAATGTAAAAGCGTGAAAGTCAAGCGTCTTTTGAAGGGTTTGGAGGATTTTTCAAGGCTATTTAAAAGCAATAAAATTATGAAAAATGACATGCGCCATGAAGGTCACTGTGGTCTCAAAGGCTTTAATTTGGTCTTGGTGGTGGGGGCTCCGCCCTTCAACCCCCAAGTCTAGGTGATTCATCTCTGTTCTCCACAAGCATGCTCAATATAACTTTACTTGACATTAATCAAGGCATGACATCCAACCATAAACATCAACAACCAACCATTAGCATTAGCAACCAACCATGAACTGAGTGCTGACTTCATTGTAATTGTTGACATTAATTGCAACACATATTGCCAACAAACTATCCAATGCAACAACTAGAGAGTATGCAATTAAAATGTTCACTACGACACACTAGGCGACCACGCCATCCACAATCTGCGCTTATTCAGTGAAGTGGTCGATGCAACACAAGTGATCACACTAGGCGGTAGGGCCAACCACATCTGCACTTATTCAGTGGAGTGTGATATGGAAACATAATGAGCACACAAGGCGGCAAATCCGACCTTATCAACGCTTGTTCAACGAATGTGTGCAATGCTAGCCACTGGCATAATGACTAAAGCTTGATCAGACCAAAATGGTTGATTACATGCAAGTTTGTTCGATACCAATTGGGCTTAATGGAATGCAACAGTAACTTGTGGTATACCGTCCAGTTTTACAATCATGAAATGCATTATATGAGACCATTGGCGGTACTACCTGTTGATGATGTTTTTTGGACAATACAACAATAGAATAAAATGTTGAGTATCTTATCCTCTCTTGATCAAAGCTTCCTGAATGTTGAATTATATGATCAAACAAGAACACTCCAAGGTTCCTTTGATGTCAGGTCTTGACTTGTACGTGGATAGACTCAGTGAATGAATGTGATCTTGCTGGTAATCACAAAGAGACTTACACAATTGTTCAACCACAACTCTTGTTTCACTTTCAAAGGAAGATTTCTTAGAATTTCCAAGTCTTATGACTTATGGCGAATGATATTACAATAACGTTCTTGATCTTAATGTCTAACAACTGCTAATAAAAAAGTGCAAAAGACATAAGGTTTAGAGAAACTATTCTAATCCTAAATGCAAGAAATGATTATTGATCAGGTGAAATCAACCAACTTTGTTTCACCAAATCAAACAACTACGCAAAGTTGATGCAATCTTCTAAGGTAATATAAGATGTTCAAATCACTTGCGTTCATGAAAATTCAACAAACACAAATAATTGAAATTAAGCTCACTTGGTTCAGTCTAACCATACACTGCAACTTGCAAGCCACAAATTACAAATGATATGAACATAAAGATCTCACCATGAAACAATAACAATTACTTCCATTCACTAACATAACACTTGAAAATAAAACTTATTCTAAACTTAATCTATGCTTGAGGGATTGGAAACCAAGCAACACTTGAAACAACAATATCACCAAATCAATGAGTCTTGTATTATCTCAAAGAGTTCTTGCAACAATTCTCCAAAGTCTCTAACTTACAAATGAGAGCAAATGAGGCATTTATATAGCCTTCAAAAATACATGAAAGGGCATCGATTGGCAAAACCAATGGTCTAGATTATGCCACATCGACAATTAGTTACAACAAATTGCTATTTTTAGTACATAAGAGAGGCAATGAAGGCACGCTTTTCAAGAAGATAAGAATCTATGAAGAATCTCCATGTGAGGCGCCCCTATTGCTGCTGCGAAGTGCAATGTACTTGGACACCACTTGCTTGACATCATCAACGGGTATACTTGGCACGTTCTTAATGGTTCCTTCTGCCTCAAGCACATCAATTGCATAAGCGCCAAGTGTTTTCTCCCAATCGGTCATTCGAGCCTTGTTGGCGCCAAGGTGGATAGCAAGTGAAAATATGTTAAGTCTCTCATCAAAAATATCATCTTCTTGAAAATAGAATGCTTTGACTTGTTCCTTCATGCTCTCAATGGTCATCTCTCCAAAAGGGTTACATATCTTCATCAACGAAGTATGTACACTATCTTGTATCCTTGTGATGATGCTTCTCACCCTTGACATATCCATTTCAACTCTATCAAGTAGCTGCCCTTTGTTGCGAAAACAAAAGTACCATGTGGAAAAGTCATATGTTGTTCCTTCTTCAATCACTTCAGTATGTATCAATTCATCCATTGAGGTTCCCATCAAACTCTTCAAATGTGGTGTGTATTGCTCTTTGATGACTCTGAACTCAGCACAAATTGTCAACAATGCAAGTACTCTCTCCCTGAGTTCATTGACCCTATCATATACTTGCATGATGTCTTCAAGATGCACATATGTTGCCTCTCTTGATCTCTCCATCCAATCTCTCAACCTATGAGATGATGATCTCAAGTCTTCAAGGTGCGCAACTGTCTCGGGAGGAAGAATGGATGGAGCCGTAGAAATTCTTTCCTGTTGATGGATGGGATGCATTACGTGTTGTATGTATTGCTCCAATGCTCGACACCTTTGCTCAGCCTTTATCCTTTCTTCTGTTTCTTGCCTTATTACAGCTCTAACATTAGTGACTGAATCTTGAAGCTCTTCCTCCACTTGCGCTCCAGTCAGAGGACCTAAATCAACTGTATTAATCTCATAATCCTCGGGTACAATGTCTTCTACATTCTTCTCAATTCTTGGGACAGCTTCATGAACCTTCCTCATACCAATTTCATCCCTCGTTATCTTGGAGAGAGTTGTCGCTTTCTTCTTTTGCTTTTCTTTGGATATATCTGTAAGCACCTCTTCAATTTGAATAGACTGATATTCTTCTACTTCGCAGCTCTCCTTGATCCTTTCTTGCAACCATTTCGGCAATGATGAAAGATCCTTTTGCCTTTGCACTTGCTTCTCTTGCATGGGCAATGCCTCCTCTTCAGCTTCTTCTTGATGCCTCTCAATTTCTTGATTATTAGTATTACCATCATCAATCACTTCAGTATCATGTGGACTTGAACGTACTTCTTCAAATGGAATATCCTGATCTTCATCTTCATCTTCATACAAGAGTATGTTATTGGTGCTTGGAGTATCTCCTTGCTGCTTAGATGAAGCAGTCTCAACACTTATCCTTTTCTTCTTTTGGCTTGACTCCCCTTGTGCACTCAAGTCGTTTCCTTTTCCTTGTTTGACTTGAGTCTTTTTCATTCTCTTTAGACCTATGTCCACTTTGCGAATCTCTATCAGATGCATTGTGTTGTACTTGTTCTTCAACTTCTCCCATCTTCTTGTATGTGAGCCTCTTTCCTTCATCTATTAATGCTTGCACTTGATCCTTCGCACGCTCCTTGGTGATAGCAATGATTGGCTCTATCAATTCCTTATCATAACCACTTTCTCTTTCCGCCCAATCAATTGTATATGGCAGATCTCTCACTTTGTTATATTCATCCTCCGAAAGAGTCTCATCATCCTTGAGCTGATCCGGTATCCTCAACACCTTGTAGCTCTTACCAAATCCCATTTCAGCCTTGAACATTTTTGCATTCTTATATCAACATCATCAAGTGCATTGGCCCAATGATCTTCGAGTTGCTCCACATGTTGATAGGTAGGATATGCTTGTTTGAGTGCTCCATGTGGATCAAAGTTTTCCCTCCTTGAATCATGAAGGTGCAGATGGTATGCTTGAATCTCAATCTCAGAATGTTCAGCTGCTTGCAGTGATGGACATGAATAATACTTCCCAAGTGTTGAGGGAATTGTAGTCCGGCCTTCTTCCTTGCTTTTTGCAACTTATGGAATTCTAGTAGTTGTCTTGACACCTCCAACATCACCATCCTATTGGTGGGATACCTTGGCAATCTATACGGATAGGATGTGAAACCTTGAATCCTTATGTAAGTGAACTTCTCATATTGAATATAATAACGTCCATACTCCTCAATGAAGGCCATAGCAACATTTGTCAATCTCTTTTGCAACTCTCCTCGCAATCTCCTTACCATGTACATGGCAAATGCATCATGAAACCTCTTGTAATGATTGATGTTCTTGAGATGAAGTTGTGTATAACATTGATGTGATAAGACTTGATTGGGCTTAGTGCCAACTTCCCCTTCGCAAGTCAATCCCTTGTAGACTACATTCCTTGCCAATATATAGACAAGATAAGAACTCATGTAGAAGGAATTAGTCTTAGTGAGATTGTCAAATTGTTCATCAAGGCAATGACTTATAACTTCGGCCCAATCAATCATCCTATTCTTTGTGAAAACATGATCAAAATATGTATACATCCATCCTTCAAAAGTTGATGATTGAGGTCTACCTATTATTCTATTCAAGAACATGATGAAGTAACTTATCTCTCGCTTGAAATCAGCTTTATGATACTTTGGATCCTCAGGATTATATATCTTTGTTGCCGGATCCACCATCCACTTCTTCCTTACCTCTTGCATATATTGCTTGGGCTTGGCTTCAAATGTCTTTTGTGCGGTTGTGGGATAAATGAACACTGTCCTTTGATTCGGGATGTTGAAGACCTCTTGAATGGCTTCTCTTTGCAAGTAGGCTAGAACAGTTCCATCCTTAGCTACAATTCGCCTTTCTCCACCATCATAGCGCTTAGCACATTCCAATACTAGCTCTGTGCATGGCAAGACAGGTGGGAAACAAGCTGCTTGGATAATTCCACTCTTGGCAATAGCTTTGATGTCCTCATTCCTTGTCGGTGCGAGCAAGAATTTCTTGATCTCCTCCAAGTTGGCATGTCCCATATTTGTATCTCCTATGTTCTTCCAATGTGTCTCGATCCTGGACTCGGGCAAGGTCGACTTAGCATCTATCTTGATTAAAACTTGACGCTCCCTTGCAGTCATACCTATTTACCTACAAGATAAACATACCTCCATTAGTGCCTTCAATGAACTTCATGATAAATCAGCCTTATAGAACTGATCTCTTGCATAATAAAGCCATGAAAACATGAAAATCAGGAAAATAAAGGTAGATTTATGAAATCTAGCAGCTGAAAACATACCTTTTTGACAATTTCAGAATAAAACCTAAGACAATCTGCTGTAGAAAACACAAATTTCTTGCTGGAAATGATAAAAATCAGAATCTAAATTGCAAGTCTGCTGAAACTTTGTGCTTCTCTTCACCCAAATTTGCTCCAAGAGAGAGTTTTGTGATTTGTGATGGTGCAAATGAGGTGAGCGCCTCATATATATAGGCTATTGCATTGATTAAAGTGCTGGTCGGCCAACTTCATGTCTTTTTTCTTATATTTTGAACTTTCAATTTTCAAAAACTCTTTCAATACTAGGCGCAAAAATAGGTCTCTAGAAGTGGGAATGTGCGCCTAACTCCTCAATGCAAACTTATGCTTTTAAACCTTCATTGATGCTTGATGATGTTCATTTTGACAAAACAAGGACCTTCATGATCAACTCCTGCTCTTTGCACTTGAGACGCATTTTTGGGATAGAAGAAGTGAGAAAATGCGCCTAGGTTCTTGGGCTATTTCTTGGCATTTCAATGTTTCAAATACTTGTTCAAACTCTCTAGGGATTCTCCATTACTAGGTGCACATTTGAGACTCTACAAGAGATGAAATGCGCCTAGGTAACTCAAGGTGATAGACATGTTCAACTAATGATTTCAATCTAGTGTATGGGTGCTTAGAAGACCTCTTACTTCAAGGTGATCAAATTTCAAGATCTCAAGTCTCTCTTCTAGCAAGGTGCACTTTAGTGATTTTCCGGGTGCAGATTTCTGCCTAGGTTCTTGGGAGGCTTCATACTTCCATCTTATCAATTCAAATGATTGCATTAGCTCAATGAGATGTCTGGGCACTTCAAACTTCTTCAAGACCCATGAAACTAAGCATACCTCTTCTTGGGTGCAAGCTGATGGCTTTACTGATGATAAAATGCGCCTTGATTTGAATTCAAGCCTAGTTTATCCTAGGCGCAAAATGATGACTCTACAAGTGAAAATGGGCGCCTAGGTTGGATGAATGAATTTTGGACTTGGGCGATTGAAGGTGTCTTGATAAATCTAACTCTTCAAGGCGCCACTTTGCTCTTGCAACTTCTAACATCTCTCTAGGTGCACATTTGTGGCTCAACAGGTAATAAAATGCGCCTAGCTCTCCTTGAAGCAATTTTGACTATGTTTAAACCTTCAAGATGTTTTCAAGCACCAACTTGTTATTGTTAACAATGACTCCATAAGTTCATATCCTAGGCGCACATTTTGACATGTACAGGAGTGAATTTACGCCTTGATTCTCTTGGTGATCTTCAAAACTTTCTAAGTAAAACACTTCATATTCATCCTTGGGCGCAATATGGGGTTTCTAAATGATGCCTTTTCCTCCAACAATCCCGAGCGCACTTTGGTGACTCTCCAGATGCAGATTTGCGCCTAGGATACTTAGTCCATTTTCTTGCAAAATTTTCAATGTTCAAGGCATTTCAAGGATCGAACTTCACTTTCATGCAGGGCACCTTGGTTTGGAGTGATTTAAGACTAGTCTTGATGAAGGCGCATTTTGCTTAGGTTATCATTATTCACCAAGTGTCAACTCATACTCTCAGTGGATGGAAAACTACAAGCTCTTCATGGTGGCTTAAAGAATACTCCCAAACTACATTTGCAAACCTATTGATTAGCTCCGAGATAACACAAGTGACTAACCCTAAAACAACTAACCTCTGAAGAAAACTGGGGGCCCCCATTTGCAATGGGGCAATGTGTGATTAGGTCACAACACTACCATCCAGGGTTTACAAAGAACAAAGCATTGTAACTAATGAAATGAAATTACAATGTTTAGGAAAGTTGCAATACCAATTCAAATCATAGATACAAGACTCGCCCAGACTCGGCGAGTCACAAGCCGAGCGACCTTGGGTGAATCTGGGAGACTCGGCAGTCGGGCGGTCGCTAGACTCGCCGAGTCTAGGTGAGTCCTACTAGGAAGACTTGGCCAAATCAATGAAAATTGGGGAAAAACACTATAAAAATGGAGAAAGTTTAAATGTAAAAGCGTGAAAGTCAAGCATCTTTTGAAGGGTTTGGAGGATTTTTCAAGGCTATTTAAAAGCAATAAAATTATGAAAAATGGCATGCGCCATGAAGGTCTCTGTGGTCTCAAAGGCTTTAATTTGGTCTTGGTGGCAAGGGCTCCGCCCCTCAACCCTGCCCCTTGACCCCACCCTATATCGCGACAGGGGTGTTGCTCCCAAACCCCCGCAAGGTGATGTTGGTGTGAGTGTCACTGAGACTATAATATCCCAAATGGGGATATTGTGAACAATTTTGGATTCACAAGCTATCAAATGAATTTTCTGAATTCTGCCCTAATTTTCTGCACTTTAGTTTTCTGCTCAATCCTTAACTTCTGCTCCAAAAATCAGACTTAAACAATTGCATATAATTTCCATAAAATATGCCAAATCACCATAATATCATTGCCAACAATATTTCCAATATTATATTTGAATTCCACCACATAATATGCAATTAAATCACTTCAAATGGCAATCATAAATGACTGAAATATAATTCAGACGTCTGCTACTAAAAAAATCAGAACTGAACAAGTCTTCAATTACATCCAAAAAGCATGGGCAACAAGACAAATAGCCCAGCTCAAATCTGCCCTAAACCCTAAGGTTGTACATATTAAAAATAATGCAAAATAATGATAGTAAAGTCCTCCAAAAATGATCTTCAAATCTGATCTGTAATTCTGCTCCAAAACAATGAAGTGCAAGTGAACTCCCGTCATGGAATCCTCCACAAGAAGAGCTAGGTTTTCATCCAACTCCTCCAAGATGCTTGAGGTTTTCATCCCAAGATCTTCAACAAATAAACTCCCAAAAGACAAATGAATGAATGATTGATTGATGCTTGAATGATGATTGAATTGCCACCAAAATAACTTATATTTATACAAGTTTCACTTTCTTTCCAATGCTGGCCGACCTAGCATTATTTATTAACTTTTTTCCTCTTTAAGGCCGACCTCATGGAGTTCTAGGTGCCCAACTCAGTAGGGCCGACCTAGACAGGGATTTTTTCCTTATTAAAAATTTGTCTTTCCTCTGTCAATTAGGCCGACTAGCCTCTAGATCCAATTCAATTTGAAGATATGGATTTTGTTTTCTTTATTTCTTCCAAGCCAACTCCCTCCAAGCGCCAAGGAAAACATATTATTATTTGTTTCTTCTTCCAAGGTCGTCCAAATCCATGAAGCATCAGATGAGATCCCACAAAGATAGTGCATACATGAGATTGCATTATTAATCTTATCCTTCTTTCGGCGTGAATGAAATCGTCCATCAAGGCAATCCGCCATGAGCAATCAATCTTGAGAGCAAAACAAGTGATAGGAGAACATGTGCCATGAAGGTCTCTGTGGTCTCAAAGGCTTTAATTTAGTCTCGGTGGCAAGGGCTCCGCCCCTCGACTCTGCCCCTCGACCCCCCTGTATCACGACAGGGGCGTTGCCCCCAGAGCTCCGTAAGGGGATGTTGGTGTGAGTGTCACTGAGACATAGGCAAATATCATGGCTGCATCATCATCCAGGACCTATCTTAGATGCCCACACAGGAGTTGCTGTTATATTGGGTAGAGTGATGCAACCTCCTTTGAGCCATAGACTTCTATTTTTTGTTTTGATATTTATTTTGAACTTTTGATGCCATGGATTTCATATTCCTTGAGTTTTGTATACATTTGGCAATATTTATATATTTAAATGTGTTATTTCCTTCAGCTAAAATTTGCGTTTATACTTATGTGATCGATGTATACTTGTGTATGTGATCAAAGTAGCTTCTATTTGATCAGTTTATTGTGTCTTTAAGGTTTATTTATTAGAGAGTGCATGAAACAAGTTTAAAATCCTTAAAAATCTCTAAATTTCATGGGTTTTTCAATTTGCTGAGTCTTTGGCGAGTTTGGGTGGCGAGTCTGGGTCCGGGTAAAAAATCAGCCTGCCGAGTCTTGGGCGAGTCCGAGTCTTGTAACACTGATTCAAATACTGATTTCAGATTGTAATACACTGCTGTAGCATAAAATCTTGAAGTAGAAGCTTCAATACACTCAAAACAACACAAGGAATCATACCAACTAAAGCTCTATCTCTGTAGTTGATGAAGAAAGCCCCAAACACACCATAGCATGCTGATAAATGATAAATCTCAGGATGGTACAGGTCTAAAAACTTAGTGCAGGAGAGAAGTGTTTATTGTCTTCTTGAGGCCTCCCTCAACATTCCTTACATGAACAACATGCCCAACACTTATACAAGCTGTGCAACTCACTTATAGCACTTCACATTTACACTTCAACTCTTTAAGACACTCTAGGCTGTAGCAATCCAAATCTTACTCAACCAACCTCAATACAGTAGCTTCTTAGGGATCTTATACATTTCCACATATCTAGAAACTCGAGTAAGAAGCTGGAATGCTCAGAATGGGAAGAAACATAACCTGTAGCCGTTACTCTAAACATTTGTCATCGCATAATGAAATCGCTGCATTATGCAGTTAATGGTAATGAAACTGCTGTATTATGTAGATGTCAAAAACACAACTGTTGCAGTGGTTTTGAAACTGCCCCTAAAAGATTGGCGGCTAAGCAACCACTGCCTACATCAATTGGCTGATTGCGCAATGGCTGCTTTCTTGAATTGACAGTCCTTCCAGGATCAACGAAACTCTAAATTTTTAGAAATCTACTTAGCTAAATTTCACATCTTAGCTGTCTAGATCATCTTAGACATGCCTCTGAACCTGTAGGCCCCCTGCACCATCTGTCCTCCAATTTTGGCTTAACTCAAATGGAAATGATCATTAGGAGGTGACTTACAAGTTACATTTTGTTCTTTTTGAAAATAGCGACTTCACGTATTTTGCTAACACTGCTTTTCCATCTGGTCCAGCCCAAAGCTATTTTAAATTTTGCTTTCTAAAAAAAGAGCATATACCAGTTTTCATAATTTTATTGCTTTTAATGAACCATCAATAGAACCTTCCAGTCACCCGACAATCAATTCACATCACTGAGAGCCAAATTGTTAAGAAAAAAATGAGAAAAATTGACAAAATTATGCAGCATCCAAATTCTCCTGTCAGACTTGCCAAGTCTGAGCAAGTCTCTATAGAGACTTGCCAAGTAACTTGTGCAATACGCACGAGTTTTGCGGCAGGCTTGTCTCATGAGTCATGCGTGAGTTACTCGTCTGCTACAGAAACTCGAGAAGATGCCAAATTTTTAAAGACTGACATAACAAAACACTATAAAATCAAATTATAGTTTATGTAAATGGTATCATTTATTAGTTTTGTTATTACCTTGATAAATAGGGATAGAAGAATAGAGGTGTTAACAGTTCAATAGGTAACTAGACCCCAGCTCCTCTCAAAATGGCTAAATTTAGTTTTCATGGAGACTCTAAGGGAAACCTGGCCTCTTCTAGTTGGTGTTTGTTATGATGACTCAGGGTCTGGATTTTCTGTTAGTATCATGACTTTGTGATCTTTGTTCTTTGATGAAAAAATTATCCATAAATTTTCAGCATAACATAATTATAAATTTATCTGCATGAATTGTCAAATTATGTGTGTACAGGCACACATTGTGGTATATATGTAATATTGTTAAATCTTTAGATGAGCTGGATCCAGGCCCAAGGAGTAGTAGATTGGATCCAGTAACACTAATCTACTTAATATAAGATTGATTGTTGATGATCTTCAGAGGACTACTAGGCCTCTAAGAGAGTTTATGACAAGATTTCCAGGAGAAAAAAATAAATTGAAGTAAACAAACAACTTAAGGAATTCACATTGATAACATACATATATTGTAGCCTTTGAGTTGTAGCCTCCATGGTCCCTAGTGTTATTTTTGAATATGGATTTGCAAAAAACTCATACTATCAAAGGCCATCTATTTTGTCATGGGTTTGCAGGTAGATTATATTTTTGATCATTAATGAATCTCAAAGTTGCATAGAGTTTTATGCAATTTTAAAAAGATAATTTTTATGACCTCACACTAGGCTAATAAAAACTAACGTTTGGTCACCTACAACCATTCCTGCAAAGAATAAGCAACTTGAAGATAAATCATCTGTGCCAGTTTACTGTAAATATTTAATATTTAGAATTTTTAAGATTTCTTTACTTGTATTGGTTCAATCTTTAAAGAGTTTTATGCTTAGTGAAGTATTAAACAAATAGCATTTCTTTCAGCATTTTATGCAAGTAACTCCATCATGTCTTTCTACAATAACTTAATGAATGAGAGTACATGAAATGTTTAGTTACCAATACAATGATAAAAACCACAAAAAATGAGTTTTTTAATTGGTAGTGTAACTAAATTGATCCTTAAGTACTTTTATTGTTCAAAATATTAGGACTTCTTTTCTACATTCACAGAAAATTCCTTTCATACGGTTTCTGATTAAGGGTTATATTTTAGAATATTACAGGGAAAGCTGGGATCAGCTAAAATAATAGTTAAGAGAACATGGAGTATTGACAAGAGAGGTGTTCTTTCTTAAAAATAAAGAGAAAAAAAATGGTTGTAACAAGGATTATATTATGACTATTATGATAACAACAAATACGGTGACTGAACCAAATCAAATTAACACCTTGAAATCATGAGCAAAAGCAAATACAGATTTTAATCAACAGTTTGCGAAAGGAAAGGATGCTTCCCATTTTACCTCATATGTGTGCAATATGCGTTCACAAGATAAACGCCTTGCCCATTTATCATGATCAGCCACATCATCTCTGAATTGAATTAAAGGAAGTGCATTAGGTGGTCCAACTTTCAATGTTTGATCCAAGGTAAAAACAAGGAATAGATACCAAACATATAACATGACTTGCCTATGGGTAAGGAACATGTAGCGTGCCCCACCAAGTGCTTCTATTTGGTGCACAAGTTTTCCTTTATAGCTGGGACTGGAGAAGTGAAAATGATCAACTGAAGGTCAGAACTAAAGAACAGACATTTTTAAGCCAGCCAAGTGCAAGCAGAAATACTTTCTAGTTTTCTGTTCTGCATAAAATAGAAAATTTTATCAAGGAATTTTTTAGAAAACACTTTGTCTTGGCACGAACTGCAACCATGTAAGAACCCTGTCTAGATCTGAACTGAAAATAACTCTGATGTCCTAAAATTTCTGATTTGTTTTCTGGAAGTTTCACTTAAGGTTTTTATGTTTTATTTTCACACTTTTGTCTGATAAGATTTGTAGATGGAAAGGTTACAATATGACAATCAAACAACATGTAATGATGACTGAAATTAACCAAAACAGCTCACATAGATACACAAAAACACAATAGAACATATCTGGATAAATGATTGGCCATCTTATTTGAATTGATGTTGGCTGATTACAAAAGATGAAGGTCTGATTTGTATATCAGACTTACATATGCTTGCATGAGTGATCAAATTATGAACCAAACCAACCTACAATGATATAACAATGATGCAATGTCAACCTCCAATGCTGGCCGCCTTAGAAATGCTCAATCCGGATGATGATATGAAACCAAAACCAAACTGTATGAACTGATTTGAAATCTGTATATGCTGATATGAAATCTGTAGCATAAACCCTCACAAAAACATGCTGGAAACTCTACCAAACCCTAGCCCAATGATGTCAAATTGAAGCGCTAACCTCCTATGCTGAAAATATGACAAACCCACTTCAAAACGAGACTAGAAATGTGCCAATCTGAGGTCTGATATGAAGTTACAGCGATATGATATGAATTTCAGATTGCAAGATATGTGATACCACCTCCAATGAAGCCACTAAAACATGAAATACCATCAACACAACATAGCCATGAAACCAAATAATGAAATCAGCCTCTAATTGCCTTCAAATCTAAATATTAAAGCCTCCAATATGTTTGATGTCTTCAAACCCTAGCTGAACCAATAAATTCCATTGAAACCCTAGCTGATTTGAAGCCTTTGTCTCCTCAAAAACCTGCAATATGCTCAATAATGGATCTTAAGTGAATCTATCTCTCATAGTGGGATGGGTTTTCGTCCAAACCACTCAAATCCAAGAGTTTTCGTGCTTAGATAATGTTGAAACTCAGTTACAGCCAAGAAAAAATCTCCAAATAATGAAAAAGCCAAATGATTCAACAGTGAAACTAGAACAGAAAACAAAAAAAAAAATTGGCGTAAAACCCTACAAGATAGGTGCATATTACATTCGAGGGGCAATGCCCCTAGTGCGCTCCCTGTCGCAATACGATCCCACCATCAAGCGCAAAGTAAATCATTTGAGACCACACAAACCTTCAAGGCATATGCCATTTTTCAAAACTTTATGGCTTTCAAGATAATGATGTAGTTTTGATTGTTCTCACTAAATTAGAATTGATTTGGGGCTTTTAAAAATAATTAAGTGTTTTTCTACAGGGACATCTGGCCGTCATCGAGATGGTTAGGGGACGTCATTGACATCCTCAGTCGTCTTGGGGATCTTGGGGATGTGGGGACGTCCCCTAAACATACCCGTGTTTTCGGGACGTGCAAAGGAGGAAAAAAATCTGAGATGGCTAGGGGACGTCCCCAATGCATCCCCGCATCCCCGAACATTTATGGTACAAGAACGTGACAAAAAATGCGAAGGATGCGTCCCCGGGTAACCCTATGGTTTTCTAAAGTTTAAAGTTAGAAAAACTATTGGGCTACCCCTAAAATAGTATGTTGTGTCCCATGACACTAGTACGTACTATTTTAGGACCAACCCTTTGTTCTTTACATAAACCCTCTTATGTAAAAGTAAATTTGTTTTTATTAAAAAACCCTATTCTTTTTTAACAATTAGCATTTTTAAGTATTATGTTTATTCCTAATCTCTACACACTAATTTTGACATAAATTAACAAAATCAAAATTTTCTCAATATTTTTACAAATATTGTAATTTGTACCATTTATTACTTTCCTAAATTTTTTGCCAACTTTTTCCTATTTTATATTCCATTTACACTTTTGCCTCACTGTGTCAATACCATGCAAACAGAATGCTACTATGGTTGTGACAAATTTGTTTCCTAACTAGATGGAAATTGCCACAAAATCAATAAGAAACCTATGATTATCTTGTAATATTATGTATATAATCCTAGAGTATAGTAAATAAATGTAATAATAATATTTTAATATAAAATATTTCTTTTGTAGAAGCTGAACAATCATCCCATAAATGAACTGAACAGCCATCCTAGAGATGAACTAAATGGTCATGTTTTGTTGTTAAATATGTACTTTTCAAACACATTTGGTAATGAATACAATTTTTGGGTTTGCACTTTCCATTTTCATTATCCAGTCCATTCTTGGCTTGACTTTGGTATTAGAGCACAAGCTTTTATTTTCATCCATTTTTTTGCAATAAATATTCATTCGTGTGTCTAGGGTTTGAGTGTTTAAAACTCGAGATTTCCCAGTTGTTCAAACCTTTGTTCTTTGTTCGCCATTATTGTTGTCTTCATTCACATTCTGCAAAACCCTTGCTCAATCCATCCACGTGTCTTTATTTCTCGGGCTATAGGAGATAGAGGTCGAGGGAAAGGAAGGCCACATCGCAAGTACCTGTGAGATAAGATCTAAAAATTTTTACAGCTTTAACCAAGGCATAAGCGTGTTTTTCCATTATAGAGTACTTCAACTCAGCTGCTTGCAATGATTTATTGAAAATGATACAGGCTGCTCATAAACCTCATCATTCTTTTGAAGCAAAACAACTGCAATTTTATAAAATGAAGCAAAAGAAAACAATTGTAGGGGTTTGGAATAATTTGGACTTATCAATCCTTGATGGCTTCCTTGATGTCTTTGAACGCTTCAATTGGCACTTCACTCCACGCAATTGGCTGCCCCTTCTTGAGCATCTTTGAAATGGTTCTATTCTTCTCGGCAAAATTAGGAATAAACCTTCTTACAAAATTGATTTGCTCGAAGACAGATTGTATACCTTTGACTGACTTGAGTTGTGGGATGAGATCAATGGCCTTGACTCGCTTTGGGTCTATTCTTACCCCATCTTTTGACACAATGTGTCCCAACAACTTTCCCTCTTCAACCCCAAAATGACATTTCTTGGGATTCAAATAAATCCTATACTCTAAGCACCTTTTGACAATCAATTCTAAGTGCTTGTAATGATCATTTCTGTCTTTTGAGAATGTGATCAAATCATCTTGATAAACAACCATAATTTCATCTATGAGGCTTGCAAAGGCAACATCCATTGCCCTTTGAAATGTAGAACCTGCATTCTTTAATCCAAATAGCATCCTCACATAAACATAAGTACCCCAAGGAGTTGTCAATGTTGTCTTATATTGTTCTAACTCCTTGACCAACACTTGGTTGTAACTTGAGAATCCATCCATCATGGACATTAGCTTTGATCCAATTACCTTTTGCAATAAGTGATCCATGCTAGGAAGAGGGTAATTATCCTTGAGAGATTTGATGTTCAAATTTCTAAAATCAACACACAACCTAATCTCCCCATTCTTCTTTCTCACTGGGACAAGGTTAGATAACCATTCAGAATGCATGATAGGTTTGATGATGCCTCCATCTCTCATTTTTGCCAACACTTTTTGCATCTTGGGAGCTATAGTGGGGTTAATTAGCCTTTGTTTTTGCCTAAAAGGTTTTGCATCAGGCTGCAGAGGGATGGTATGTTGAAACAAATCTTCCCTGTATGCTTTCAATTCATCATAGGACCATGCAAAACACTTTTTAAATTTTCTTAATAATACAACCAGCATTTGCTTCTCATGGGGTTTTAACTTCTTACCAATATATATATTTTTGGAGCATCCTCAGTCCCAAGGTTGACACCCTCAACACTGTCTTCTTCAACTGGTTTGCCTTTGCTTTTCCAACAATCAACATTGTCAAACATTCTCTCAAGTGCTACCAAACCTTTAGGAATTGTATTTGTCTTCAGCTGTACCACCTCATTTCCAAATAAGGTTTCCCTGCCATCTTCAACCTCTATCATGGGCTGCCAATCAATAAGTTGATTATCAAACTCATTTATGCAATGAAGAAAGCTATAAATTTGATTACTATCATGAAAAACTTGTCAATTGGAGATGTTCTCAGGAATTGTAGGCCTTGCAAGCACTTCAATAGCATAATAAATATAAGGAAAAGTTGACTGAGGATTAAATTTTGAAGCAACTACAGCCAAGGCATCCACGTTTTCATTTTCAACTCTTTCTACCCACTCAATGCCAATAGCATCAAACAATTCTATAGTGTCCCAAACTGCATTTTTGTAAGCTCTTAACTTGCTGTCCTTGGCTGCAAAAATACCTCTGACTTGTTGCACCACTAATTCTGAATCACCAAAAACCCTCAAACACTTGATTCCATGCTTATGAGCAACATTTAAACCTAACAACGACTCATGCTCAACTATGTTATTTGTGCATTGGAAATCAAGCTTGAATGAAAGACCAAACTGCTCTTTATCCGGTGAGATTAAAACTATGCCTGCACCTAAGCCATCCCTAGAACTTGCACCATCAAAATACAATGTCCACAAAGCATTTTCACCATGCATAGGGACAGCAATATGAGGTAGATCAGCACATACCTTAGGTTCATCTTCATCACAAAACCCCATAAACTGATCACTGTCAATATCAAAGAAGTTGGCCTCATCATAAGTTTTATAACGGTCTTCTATATTTTGATCATCCACCTTCTTCTCCTTGTATAGCTTCACTTCTACACCATGAACTGGAATGGTAGCATATGAGAGATCCATCTGTATACTTTCACCCATAGAAGCTGCCCACTTTCTAGATAACAACATACCCCACTCAGCATAGCAGTCCACAATGAATACATCCATCAAAAAAGAATTTGTCTGAATATGTAGCAAGTTGAACCTCAACGTCTTTGACAAGACCAATCACATTCACTTCTCTAAAATCCATAGCAAAACATTTACCAAAAGATTTGGATACCTTCAGCCCTAAGTCATTCATGATTTCAAGCGGCATGACATTGCTAGATGCTCCAAAATCTAGCATACAATTACGTAATGTTAGCATTTTAATTTGCCCCTTTTTGTCATGTCCCTATACTAATGAATTATAATTGAATCGATTATGTATTATTCATTCAAATTAAAGATATGAATGACATTAAAAACCATATTAAAAATCATAAATCGAATATGCTTACATTAAATAATATAGATTAAGTATATTTAATATTAAATTAAGTATTATATAAATCATATATATCTTAAATCAATATTATAAATTAATATAATTAAAATATATTATTAAATATAAATAACAAATATAATTATTAATATGAATATAAATATAAATATTAATAATTTAAATATTATTATAATATATATATATATATATATATATATATATATATATATTATATTATATAAGAATAAATATAAATTATAAATTATAACATATTACTAACTTCCACAATTCCTTTTTATCATTCCAAATCTGTTCTTAAATCAATAACTTTGGCAACCGTTAGGGAGACAAAAGTTAGTAATGGCAGATATTTAATGATTAGGCAGCAATTGTTAATAAATAGGCAGCATGAAAAGTAATACGATTCATGTGAAGATAGGATTTGTTTAAAAAGTGTATTGGCGGCACTTTAAACAATGCCATTTTCATAATCCATATAAGACCAAGTTTTATGGTAGTAAATAAAGTATGAAAACAACGATCACTATAATAGGACAAGCGATTATAATTAAAGATGAATGGAGTCTCTTGGGTACCGATTCCTTGAAAAGTGACAACCGTTCACAAGAGGCAGCCTTCCAAAGAATATATGTAGAGGATCGATGGAGTCCATGGAAGCAGTTTTTCATTTATTAGAATTTATTCAGTCATAAAAAGCATCCGATCTGCAATAATCTATTATAGGAATCAGCATAAATTATTGGACTAACTTAGCCAATAAAAGCAGTCATAAAACATATATGATATTTATCCAATAAAATCAAATTGGAGGCAGCGATCTGCCCCTATCATAGTGATAGAATAATAACAATATAGTTCCCATTGGAAGGAACAATCTTGCATAAGGAATTCTGAATATATAGCAACTTGGAAAGATAATCATCATCTTGTGCATCTCCAATCATTTAAGGAGAGAGAAACCTCATATTGGTATGATAATCCTAACTTACATATAGCTATCTATACTTAATATAATTATACGTAGTCTTGCCCATGATATACGAGGGATAATGCATGTCCTGCCACGTCATTAATCTTATCTATTGTCCTATGAGGATGGTTGAATAGTTAAGGGCTGGTTTATTAATAATTGATTCTCGCACGGTAGGTGACTCTCAAGTGGTGAAGTATGCCGAGCGAGCATGAAACCCTTGGGCCTATGGCAGTGGAGTATTGTTATCTAGTGCCTTAACAAATATATACCTATCGTCCGCTAGGATTGACGATTAGGTTAGATTAACGATCGGGCACGACGATCACCATTCCCGAAGTATATCATGAGGCAAAAGACGTATCAAAGTATAAGTATATTAAAGTATGTAGAAATGTAATTGAATATATGCTCTCCCAAATATTATTATGTTCCTGCTCATTATTATTGATTATGATCATAATAGTACTAACCCTAATGATTATGAAAGAATGTACGTATTTGCATATGTTGTTAAAATTTATGGTTGCAAGAATTGAATATATGCACGTAGAGGTAATATTACATTCATGTTCATTGTTCTTGATCATGATTTTAATGTATTGATTTCATTACGGAATTGATCTTTAATAGTACTAATGTCTCTTTCTAGTAGTTATTCTTGTGTGCATGTTAAGAAATCAAGGATAACCTAAAAGGGGACACAAAAACGGAACAGCGTGTACAGTAGAACTGTTCTTCGAATTAGGAGGGGAAGCTCCCTCAGACAAGAAATTTTAAAAGACAATATGAATAACCTATCTTTGTGTTTTCTCAGAGGTGCGAGCACAAGGCAATTCAAGCTCTTCTGCAATTCTATAAGAAGTTTTCCAAGTACTGCAAAAGAATAACTGTTCTTCGAATTAGGAGGGGAAGCTCCCTCAGACAAGAAATTTTAAAAGACAATACGAATAACCTATCTTTTTGTTTTCTCAGAGGCGCGAGCACAAGGCAATTCAAGCTCTTCTGCAATTCTATAAGAAGTTTTCCAAGTACTGCAAAAGAATAACTTAATCTAAAAACATACATTTGCTTCCTTCAATTAAATCCAGAGATTGAAGAAACAAATGAAGATAGGTGAGCTGATTTGAAAGGAAACACAAAGAAAAAGGAAGATAAAAGACGAATGTTTATGCATCAAATCACAAACATTCGCTTTCAACCTTGACAATACAAAGATTGCACAAAGTCACATCATACATCTATTCTCAAAGTAATAAATTACGCAACACAGTTGAACATAAAATGAGAGCAATAAAAGCTTCAACATTTACCGTTAAGCAATTAAGTGTAGAATACACTTATTTATACCCTAAAACAAAAGGTGCATGAAAGAGAAAAAAAGAGTTGAACTAATACTCTTCAAACTAGCCCTAATGCTGCACGCAAGCATGCGAGCTTATTAGCATTTAAAAATATAAAACAAGTCTCATGCAATTCAGTTAACTGAACTTGCATTTTATTAAAAAAAATAGTTCCACAAATACATGATTTGCATGACTTCCAAAATAGATCTAAAAATAAATATAACTTTGGAGACAAAGATGAAGATGGGCTAAACTGCAAAAGAAAATTTACAATATCTTCTACTGATGACTCACTTTCTAAGTGATGCAAAAAACTATCAAGATCTGGCAAAGATCCTTCCATGTGGTCTTCTGATTTGATGAGTGCCTCCAAGGATGAATCATCTTCAATTTGAAAAAGAAGATCTTGTTCTTGCCCCAACTGTGATATCTCTTTGATGTCTTGAATGAAGATGCCAACTCCTGATGACTAGAACTTTGTCTCTCTTGACATCAACTGAGACTCTTGAACTTTTATGCTTGTGGAATTTTCTATCTTTAAAACTAAAAAATCCTCACAAAGAATAAAATCTTTGTTGTCTTGCTCATTTTTTAGTGCATTTGATGTAGATTCTTCAAACCATCATTCGAATGATGAAAGGAACAAATTGGATTCACCATTGCTCTCTTCAGAACATCTGATTTCCTCCTTGCAATTTCTTTCTCGAGAGATGTGTTTTACTTCTTCCTCCTCAGAGAAAGTATGCAAGTCGTACATTTCTTCAGGTTCTATTAACGATCCTTCTTCATATTCGAAGAAATTATGTAAATTTTCAGCTTCCAATGAACATTCATGTTCCATATGCAAACACATGACATTTCTTGAAACAAAGTTAGGAAAATGATTCCTTCTAATATTTGATTTACACTGGGTAAATCCCTTCATAGAGCCGCCATCGGATTCGTCTAAGAGACATTTAGGATTATCCGAAAATCCTTGATTTTCATTTGATGCTTTTAATATCTGCATGAATCTTCTCATCTCAGGGTAATTTTCTCCATCATGTTGGTTTGTTGCATGGAACAAGCAATATGTGTATGCTGCAGAAGATGGTTCTACCACTTGCCTTGTTGGTGAAACAGGTTGATCACTAACATAATGGATGAAAGAATCTTGACTATGTGGAGGAAGTGGAACCTGTTGAAGAGGTGTGACGTTCAAAGGCACTAATGGCTTGATGGAATCTCTTTGTATCTTTCCCAAGGTGATCATGTGATCCTCTAATTCAACAACATACGCCTGAGCTTCTTGTAGTTTTGCAGTTTTTCTTTGCTTGAGATAGAAAGAGACTTCTTAAGATTGTGCATTTGTGAAACAACTTAGCAGAATTTCTGATGAAGCGTTCAGGGTGTTCACAACTTTGCCAATGAGACGGTTGAACCTAGCCACGAACTCTCACATCAGCTAACTTATGTCTTTCTTGATGTTTGAGAGTTGTGCAAACAAGACATGATTGTCTTCTACAGGCTTGAAACAGGCGAGAAATTTCTCGCTCATGGACTCCCAACTCGTGATCAAACTAGCAACAAGGTGGTTAAACCAATTAGTTGCAGTGCCTCGCAAGCTCTCCACAATTAAGCGAACTGCAACATCTTCATGTGCAATGCTGAGAATCCCACAGGCAGTGGTGCAGGCAGAAATGTGCTCATCAGGATGTTGTTGGCCATCACCATGAAACTTCAGAAATTTTTTCCTTGATCCTTCAGGAAGTTTATGGTTGCCGGTGAGAACTAGAGGACCAATAGTATTTCCCCATGACAAAGGAGGTGCACACCTTCGATTGCCATTGTTGTTGTTGTGGTTGTTGTTGCCTTCAACACCATTGTTATCAGCCATTGCTTCTCTTGATAGATCTGGTATGGCAGGATTCGTAGAGAATGAGCCTTCACCATTTGGAAAATCAAACGCTTGAAAGAATGGGCCAGCAAGTCCAGCTCTCCTTCTTTGCCTTGTGTAGACTTTGTAAGCCAAAATTGCTTAATCCCATGTAGGAGGAGGCAACACTGGTCTTCCTGCTGCAAGATCTGCCTTTCTTTCTTCTTCGTCAAGTATAGTAGCTGCAGATCTCCAATGTGTTGAATCCTTCCTTTCAATGAAGACGAATCTCCTTAGGCTGTCAACAATATCTTCTTTCTCCTGTTGAACTAAATTTAGATGTGGCTGCAAAACAGGGGCAACGGGACGCCAAATGGTCATGTATGTAAAATAGAACGTTAGCTCGAAGTAATTTTCTCGTGCCCCACGGTGGGCGCCAAAAACTGTTAGCGTTTTAATTCGCACCTTTTAGTGCAACACAAAACAAAACAGAAGCGTGCAGTAGAACTGTTCTTCAAATTAGGAGGGGAAGCTCCCTCAGACAAGAAATTTTAAAAGACAATACGAATAACCTATCTTTTTGTCTTCTCAGAGGCACGAGCACAAGGCAATTCAATCTCTTCTACAATCCCATAAGAAGTTTTTCAAGTACTGCAAAAGAATAACTTAATCTAAAAACATACATTTGCTTCCTTCAATTAAATCAAAAGATTGAAGAAAACAAATGAACATAGGCGAGCTGATTTGAAAGGAAACACAAAGAACAAAGGAAGATAAAAGACGAATGTTTATGCATCAAATCACAAACATTGGCTTTCAACCTCGACAATAGAAAGCTTGCACAAAGTCACAGCATACATCTATTCTCAAAGTAATAAATTACGCAACACAGTTGAACAATAAAATGAGAGCAATAAAAGCTTCAACATTTACCATTAAGCAATTGTGTAGAATACACTTATTTATACCCTAAAACAAAAGGTGCATGAAAGAGAAAAGAAGAGTTGAACTAATACTCTTCAACCTAACCCTAATGCTGCACGCAAGCATGCAAGCTTATTAACATTTAAAAATATAAAATAAGTCTCATGCAATTCAGTTAATTGAACTTGCATGTTATTAAAAAAAATAGTTCCACAAATACATGATTTGCATGACTTCCAAAATAGATCTAAAAATAAATATAACTTTGAAAAGCAAAATCAGTTCTCAAAATAGACTCTACTTTGGAAATCCCTCCTGCTGCCCAAAATAGCTTCTCCTGCAAACACCGAAAAAAGACTTAAGTCTGAGAATTGAGATTTTTCTCAAATTCATCAACCTTAGCCTCTTCTAGGATAATGATAGGATCCAAATGCACGGTCTTTATCTGCAGGATGGTGTTTACATCCTCCACTGTCTTCACGAGATCCACATACTCCTTTTCTGCCTTGTATGAGTGTTCTTTGTTGCTGTCCCGCACTATATGACACAAAATCAGATCCTTTTCTTCACTGCAAAACTCAGAAATTTTGGAAAAAGTGAATATTTTGCCCTTGGAAAGCGAAGTTTACGAGTTTCTTCTTCAAATTTGCCCTTAGAAATGGATGCAAAGGTCGATTTTAAGTGTTTTTAGGTGCTGGGAAAGCACAAAAACACTAAAAATGACACTTTTAGGTTAAGATTTTGCCCTAGAAGGTGGCTGGAACTACTCAAAAATGGAAAAAAAGTGACTGAAAAAGTCTGATTTTTGACATTTTGAACGCTGCCCTTGCACTTTGTGATGAATTTCCATCAAAAATCCCTTGAAACTTGACCTTTTGATGTTCATAAACAATAAAATTTGCTTTCTTTCAAGCTGGACCTGCACAAAAATGGAAGCTTTTCTCCAAAATAACTTCAAAATCCACTTCTCTATGGCTAGGAATGAACAAAAATACCTCCTCTACTGTAGCAATGCAAAACCAGCTCCAATCTCCAAAAATATGAGCCTCTATGGAAATAATGCCTTCACAAATGAAGTATTGCCCTTATAAGCTCTCCAATCTGCTTTTATTCTAAAAATAAGAGTGCTTTTATTTGCCCTAGGCATGCAAAAATCAATGGTGGAGTTGGAATGAAGTTACATCTTCTATTTATATGCAAAAAGCATGCAATACTTCAAGAGGTGCGTCCCTCCTCTTGCAAGGTCAGCCAAGCTTTAAATAGATTTTTGTTTTGGCATGAAACAAAGTTTAAAATGGCGCCAAAGGTGCATTTTCCCTTTGGCGGACGTGCTTCTTAGGCGGAGGAGTGCACCATTTGCAAATGCATCTCTCCTTTGAGACTTTTGCCTTTGAAACCTTTTATCCATGTGATCTTTCTTTGCATGGTAGAAACAGAACTTCTAAAGCGCGCCTCTTTCTTGCCTTAGATTTTTGTCCTTCACCGAATCTTCACTTTGGCGCAGGCGCGTGGATGAAGGTGCTCTTCCTTTTGGTGGAAGTGCACTTGGCTTGGTGCACTTGCTCTTTTTTGCAAAAGACTTCTTCTCGCCTTGGATCTATTTCACAAACTTGCCTTGATTTCTTTATGCCCTTGGCGTGGATGGAGGAGATGAAATGCGCTTTCTTCATTTGCAAAAGACTTTGTCTTTGAACTTTTATAATGTTTTGACGAAAGCACACTTGTCATGATGCGCTTCCTCCACATAAAATGCACTTTTCATCACACTTTTCTTCCTTGCTTGAAATTTGGCGCGTTTTACTCATGAGATGTGCACTTTTTCCCTTGTATTTTTCTTGATTGAATTCTCCACAATATTCCTCTAGGTGCGCCTAGGCTCAAGCGCGTGCACCATGAGCTAGGCGTGCTTTTGCTTTAGAAATTTTTTTGAATTTTTTGCTTCTGACGAAATTTTCACTTTCGACCTTGACTTGCTTTGCCTTCCATCCGTCTTGAAGACTTTTCTCCTTGGCGACTTTTCCTCTAAAAATGGTGCGGGCGCATGAGTCAAAGCGCTCTTCCTTCACTTGCAAAGACTTTATGTTTTGAAGAGTGATCTTGAACTTTTATAAGGGTTTGGTGGAAGCGCGCTTTCCATGGCACGCTTCCTCCACTTAAAGGGCGCCTTTTCCTCAAACACTTTTCTCCTTTGTAAACTTTCCTCTAAAAATGGCGTGGACGAAGGGATTGGAGTGCGCTTCCTCTTTTGACAAGATTGATACTTATGCCGGAAAAATGAATTTTAAATGTTTTGGCAGAGGCGCGCTTCCTTCTCCAGAGGTGCATTTTTCAACCTTTTTTGAAAACTTGCTTTATTCCTTTGAAAATTCTCAACTTTCTTTTTATGCATTTGAGTTTTGAAATTTTGGCAATTTTTTCCTAGGCACGCCTAGGCTTAGGCGCATGCGCCATGAGCTAGGCGCGCCAAAAATGCCTTAGAGAAATTTTTGAAAATTTGACTTTGGGCAAAAATTTCTACTTTCGTCTTGGGCTTGCTTGACCTTCCATATGTGCCTTTCGCAAATCTTTTGCAATGCTTAGGTCTTCGACTTGATGATTTTGACCTTCGCCTTTCGACAACCTTCCATAGCCTTAGCCATTTTCGGCCTTTTGAATCTTCAATTTGATCTCTCCTTCCTTCGGCGTACTTTGATATATCTTGAACCTGCAAGGTTAGAAGAAAAACGAAAAGGCAACACAATGCTTGAGAGTGGGTTTGATATCACTTTGGGATGATTGTATACATAGACGAAAATTTTTGTATGGGTACAACACGTAATAGCCAACCATTTATGATCAACGTGGTGTAAAAAAAATCCACACCCATCCGGTTATTAACCATAGATGAACCTAAGTAAACTTCCACAATTTCATCATCATTACAAGAAATAACAACGGGTTGTGTGGGTGCATTAGTAGTTGTGATAAATGAGACAGCCCTATCCCTATGCCCAGGGATCCTAAGAGCCTACCCTAAAGGTAATGAAATTCTGATTTGACTTAAAACTTTGGCCATGTCAAAGGGGTGATAAGGCGGTAAAGGAGTATCACAAAAGATTGTAACATCATTTGCATCAAGGATAAATGACATTAGTTGATTTGGAGATATATTCGTACCTTTCAACTCCTTACCCTTATCCTTGCTTTTTTGTAGTTCATTTGGTACTTGAGGCTGGCTTTCTTTGGCATCATTATTTGGCTTGTGAACATTAGTAATAGGTACATCAACTGGTTGTACCACATGCATTGGAGCCTTTTGTACATATTTTTTCTTTGTGGCTGCTGGTTGTTGGACTGTAGCTTTCTTCTTTTCCAACACTTTCGTCTGGACATCTCCATTCTTTACCTCGACATTCACTTTCTTCTTCTCGGGCATTTTCTTGAGAACAGTATCTCTTTCTTTTCAACATCCACTCTCTTTCTATCCTTTTGATTCTCATCTTTGTTTTCAGCTGGGTTCATAGCAGCTATAACTTGCACAGGCATGCGCCTATTTCTGAGTTGGTATTTGCCTTGGACTTGCATAATGGTTGCATCAGTCAAGGCTTTCATGTCTTCTTTGGATGGCTGGGATTGCTTATATTTTTCATGCATGAGGTCCCTTAAATGCTCAAAATCATGAGCGAGCAATTGATATTTCTTTGGGGCTGCACTAAAATCTGTTTGGAAAATATGATTATCATGATCATCATAATCAACATTCTCACCCATTTCCTCATAGCCCTCAGTGTCAAACTGATTTATCTCATTTTCTTCATAATATTCAGCTGCACCTTCCTCATTAGGGAATTCGTCTTCTCTACTCAATGAATAAGCCACTGCACAATTAGTTGGATCATGGGAAAGAAAGCAAGCCTGGCACCATGAAGCATTCTCTTGGAAGTTCACACGTTCTCTTCTCAAAGGGTTTGGAGTTTCTTTTTCATTTTGTTGTTCGAAACCTCCCTGCTTTGGAGTTGCTTGTCTTTCATTTTGTTGTGGCCTTTTAGAGCAATCCGTATTATAAGGCATATTGTGCAACCTCTGCCCTTCATTAAAATGTGTGGCAGCAACTTGAGGTGACAATCCTTTTTCATTTCTTGCCACTTTGTAAGACCAGTCCTTTGTAAGATACCCAACTAGTTCTACTAAAATTTTTCCTTAACTTAGATAAATTTACTTGTACTTAACTTATCAACTACTCAACAGCTTAATCATATATATCAAAGATAATAACTTGAATGAATCAATCTTGAAGCTAGGTACTTGTCTTATTACTTGATTCAATGCAAATGTCTTATTACAGAGATAATGCTTTCAATAGCATGAAGTTACAAACTTATTCAAATGGAAATACAAAAGAAGGCCTTGAAGCCTTGATGTTTACAATGTCTTCCTCACTTGATCAACTCAATTGAACTCAATGATGTCAACTGAATGTCAACACCTCAAAATACAACAAGGGAGCATCACCTTGTCAGTTGAGGGAGCATCACCCCAACACTTGAAACTCGTAGGCCTCAAGATTACAAGCATAAAGCTTTGCAGAGAGAAATTCGCCAAAAGATTAGATAACAAATGAATGAAAGAGCTCCTTCTTTTATAGGCCTTCCAAAGGCAATGAAGGCACGTTTTTCAATGCATAAAGAGGAACCAAGGCACGTTTCCCAAGAAGCATATCCAAGGGAATATTCCAACTGATGACTCATTCTAAGTTGGCAAACTTATCCAAAGACCTTGACACGAATCCCGAAGACATCCTGTCGACCAATGAGAGCTCAGGTAGTTACAACTACCTTATCTTCTGACTAGGCGCCAAGTGGGAGCAGTTAGAACATGGAATCGCACCCAATGTTGACCTAGGCGCCCAACTGAGGTAGCAGAGGCATGAATATGCGCCTAGAGGAAATGATGACTCCATACACCCTTGAACACTTAGCAAAGATCTTTTAGATTTTAGGCGCCATCTGAGCATTGGAAAGAGGAGGATTGACATTTAGCTTGCTTAGGCGCAGTTCTAGTGTTCTCTGACTTGGGCGCTAGATTTGGAGGTTCTGCAGAGGTTTTGGCACCCAGAGAAGGTTTTGTCATTTTTTCACAATCTTATGCAACAGATGAAACTTCTGAGAGTTGTGTTGATCCCTTTGGAGAGAGCGCCCATATCTAGAATAGTTAAAACCTTGTTCTTTAGTCGTTAGGTGCTTTTGTGGGTGGAAAAGGGTGTAGATTGGCGCCTTAAGAATGATGAGGTCTTCCCTTGCTAAAATCTCCATCTCAAGTAATATCTTAAGTCAAAACATTGCCTTCTACCAAGCACCTACCAGTTGGAATGGATTGAAAGCTCCTTAGGCACACTTTTGGGGACAAGTCCCTTAGGCGCAACAAGATGCCAGGGAAAGAGTGAAATGGCGCCTCATCTCCTTGAAGCAAGTTCTAACTTCATTCAGGCTTTTCAAGAGTTTCTAAGTCTTTTCCAAGTGCAACTTGATGACATCTCCAAAATCATTCTTCTAGGCACCACATGGCTTTCCAAGGAAAGGCGCAATTGTGAGCTTGGGATTGAAGAAAGATACGCCTCAATCTCTCATTACCAGACTTAGACAAAATTGATGACTTCTACTGGAAGGATGATCTCTTGAATCAAACTTGACCTTTTTATGATGCATTTACCCTCTTCAATTCTCAAATCTAGCTTAGGCACCATTCAAGGTTTGTTCAGTCAAGGTCAAACACCTAGGCGCCCTCAGAGGGTTATTTGAATCAGGAAATGGCGCCTTTGATACTTAGGCGCAAATTTGATGTGGAGGAGAACTTCACTGGAGGTCCAGCACCTTAGGCGCTCTTTGAGGGTTTGTTCAGACATTGACTAGCGCCCTAGGCGCAATTTTGGTTTAGGAGTGGCACCTTGACTCCTTGACACAAGTTTGGCGCCATAAAGTCTTTGGATAAGCTCTTCTACATGCTTGAGCGCCAATTCAGGGTCCTAGAACCATGATGTAGCACTTTGTTGCCTTAGGCGCCCATTCATGTTTGTGCATCTGGTGATTGGCGTCTAGAGTGAATATGCACTCATCTTAACTCATTTCACCAAAGCAACTTGATCTTGAAGACCAAACAACTCCTCCTACCAGAGCGCCTTGCCTCAAGTTGCAAGCTTTCAATACCCTAGGCGCTCATTAGAGTCAGTTTGGATAGAGAAGGGCGCCTAGTATCCATGTGGCCATATCCTCTGAAAATTTGCAATGTATAAATCATTTTGAAGATCAAAACATCTTTTCCTTCCAAGGCGCCCAAGTTGAAATGATTAAATAGCTTGATAGCTTGATGATTCTAGATTAGGCGCTCATTTGTGAAATTTGATATAGGATTAGCGCCTAGACTCCAAGAGTCAATTTCCTGTTTTCTTGGCTTCCAAACTTAGCCAAATTTGGGTTTCTGACTTGTTCCTGCAAAACAATAAAGTTAAGTTAGTCAAAAACCAGTTCATTCCCTCATTATTTAGAATTAGCCTCCGGGAATGAGGAATAGGCTAATTCATTCTTCACTTGATGATCAAGCCGGAAACGGGGACATGACATCCTTCATGACTCCCATGACTCTGTCTAATTTATCTTCAGTTGTCAAAGGCTTGTTCAAGGCTGCCCTTACATCTGTTCTCTTAATATGCTTCCTTGAAGCTCTCATATTCCTTTCAATGTTAGTGGTTGTAGCATAGGCTTCTCTTAGTGTTTGTGGACTCTTATCCCTCAAACAATAACCAATTTTAGAGTCAAATGCACTACAGTATGTAGCACCAAACACATTGATTCATTAGGCCTGAGATGAGGAGGTACTTTTCATTGTCATGATGAAGCCGTTGTTGAAATCAACAAATGTTTCATTAATTGCTTTCTTGATAGCTATGAGTTCATGGATGTCAAACTTAGGGTCAATCCTATCCCCATATTGCAACTAGAAAACTCTCATGAATTCATCCCAAGAATCAATACTATTATCTAGGAGTCCCTTACACCATTCCTTTACACTTTCTTCCAATGAATTATACAAACAATTTCATCATGACATCTTCATCTTCTATTTCATATTCATCAGTGATATTAATGAAATATCTAAGGTGCTCTTCACCTTTGACTACATTATTACCTTGGAATCTAGGTATTTTTCCTCTAAGCTCATTAAGAATAGGATTAAGAAAGTCAAGAATACCAAAG
This sequence comes from Cunninghamia lanceolata, assembly GCA_027924645.1. Classification (NCBI taxonomy): domain Eukaryota; kingdom Viridiplantae; phylum Streptophyta; class Pinopsida; order Cupressales; family Cupressaceae; genus Cunninghamia; species Cunninghamia lanceolata. The sequence goes on along the minus strand of BSBN01001026.1, from coordinate 2,739,886 downwards.
AAGTCAAGTTGCTTGTACCTTTCTGCTCCCAAAGGCTACCTGGGTGGAAGAAACCTTTGTTCTTGTCTTCTTGGTGCAGCTCTGGGATTTTGGACATTTCCATATTGTTGATTCATTTGATTTCAAGGTGACTGATTACGAACGTTTTGAACATATGCATTATTCACACCCTACTGTCACATTTGTTGGTACTGCTGTTGCTGATTTCTACCTTGGTGCTGTGCATTTTGAGTTACCTAGGCCTGCTCCAAATCAAGTAGAGCTTGTGCTTCTCTCTGCCTCTGTTTGATACAGTCAAGTAAGTCCAACTCATAATCAAGATTTCTTTCCCTCTCATCAGCATTATGAAGCCTAGGCTATTCGTCATCATTAGGAATGTTACCATGCTGATTTCTAATTGACCTAGTAGGTGAAGTAGGATGTTGGGTGGCTCGAAATGTCTCTCATTTTCATTTGCCATTCCAAATGTCCTCATATTTGCATCACGGGATCTATGTCTACTTCCTCTACCAATAATGTTCTCATTCCTTCTAACTTCATAATCATTCCTATCTGTTCTATTGTTCCTCAATGCATTATCAGCCAAGTCATTTGAAATATATTGGAAAGGATTTATTGCATCTAAGAATGCATCATTTCTGCCAGAGGTACCTACTTGTTTTCGGGTATCCAGCTGGTAAAACAGTATGATTTCTTGCTCTCCATCTATTTCTTTTATTTCTCGTGCGGCTAGAAGAATCATCAAATCCAGGTTGTTCCCGGTTCCTTCCTCTATTCATTGTAAATTCCTTTTTCTTCTAACTTGCAAACTGATTTCTGGGTTGTTCACAAAACAGAGTCGCCACTTCCCCTTTTGGAAGATACTTCACAAAGTTGCAAACTTTTAACCCAGAATCAATAAGATCCCCGACAACAGCGCCAATCTGTTACTTCCCAAAATAACTATCCCAAAACCTTAAAGCATTTCCTAATTTCTTAGGCCAAGGGTGTCATCAAAGAGATAAGAAATAAACTCATCTACAAGTTATGGGTGATTAAGCGGCAACTCATGGGAGTAGGTAAACTCCTATGCACTTCAAGCTCAACTAGACTTAAGAGGGTAATCCTAGAGGTATCCCCAAATGAGGGTTAAATATTATAAAAACACTCAAATTTATATCATTGCAACATACCCAAATGGTTGTTTTAATCCTTAATTCAGTCACTAAATTAAAACCAACTTGCTGCATTTTATGACCTCTGATTTTAAGTTGATAAAACACTCTTGCATAAATACAAGGTGCTGGTGTGCACTTGGGATTTGTAGAATATCATTTTGATAGGCTCACACATTATATTTCCCTGGATATGATGTAAAATCACACAAGGCATACAGGTCTAACTATTTCCACTTCACACTAGAATGATTTGTTTAATTTTTTTTTGAATGGTTTGGGTGACCAAACACTTCTTAGATTGGTGTCTATTCAATCGGTTACGGAGTATACAGATTATCAAAGGAGAGCAGCAATAAAAGAGTAGGTGGTTGCCTGTCTAGAATATCCAGATGCATAAAATTTGAAATCAGAAAATAAACGTTCTTATTTATCCATTCTTACAAAGTATTCATTCATATGTAACATGAAATGGCCATTACAATGCTTGTAATATATTATGGATTTGTCAAATCCTTCAAATCGTGACTACAATCACACCATAAAACATGGTAAAAGGAACCCTACAAAGATTCAGGAATTCCTTGAATGAACACATGCAACAATGGAGACATCTACAAGTGATATCAAAATCTGCAATAAATATACTTCCATATACTTCAATGACTATGCCTGAAGATCTACAACTATCAATTTTGACGAGCACACGATGATATTGAGAGGGGGCATGAATCAGTATCTACCAAACTTTTACTTTTCCAAAGTTAAACCAATCACAATAAATCACACATGTAAGATCTAGCAATTATGTACATAAAGAGAACACACGATTTTACGTGGAAACCCTTGCGGGAGAAAACCATGGAAAGATATTGCTTATATATATATATATATATATATCGATTCTTCTTCTGTAGGCACCAACCTACTTCTCTTACAATTCTTCTTTTGTGAGCACTAACCCACTGGAGACACCAATTCTCGCTTGTAGAATCTATAGGCACCAACCTGAGCACCAACTCAGTAAGAGACACAAATCTCTAGGCACCAACCTACGAATTCTTCAATGGATGATCTCGTTCTCTTTTACTCACAATTTGATTACTACTTCTGATTCTGTATGATGTAAGTCTTTCCTTTTTAAATCAGGTTCACACACATATACTTTCTTCCCTCACAATCTGATCACACACTTTCTTCCTCACAAATCTGATCCAAATCATGCACAACTCTGTTACACAAAACTGATCATAATCATGGCAACATCTTCGTGCAAATTTTGCTCATATCATCATACTCTAATCTCTTAGCAATCTGCTCTTAGTCTTCTCATATATTCTTCACATATATTTTCATTTATCATTCATACATGGCAGCATATATTCTTCAAAATACATCTGAATTGCTCGTCTTCTAAGTACTCCTGCTTCCCTTCTTTATAACTTCTTAAACAAGGCATGCTCTTATGAATGGATGTGTCTATTTCCAATAGGAGCATCTCTTCACTTTAATCATAGCACTTCAAAAATAATATTTATCTTCATAAAATAGATTGCTGCACACTCATATCTAATCGCTGCCTTCCATAATAAATAGTCTCTATCCTCGTGTATTTGGAATCGCACCTCTTTGTATATCTAAATTACACCTCTTATTATGTCTTGATCACACTCTTTTTAATTTATAAATTGCATCTGCTCAAGTTTTAAATAAAACCTTTGTCTTATATGTGTAGGGCGCTCCAAGTAATGAGGTCGGCTTCGATTTTTGCTTATTTGATCGCACTTCATACTAATTCTTGATCGCTCCTCTTTATATATCATAATCTCTCCTTTTAAATTTTTAATGATCACACTTCATACTTATACTTCATACATTTTGTCTTATATATGAAGCACTCCAAACATAGAGGTCGGCCATCTAATATATTACTTATTTTAAACTTTTAAACTACTTCATTTGAGCCGGCCTCCATTTAATTTGATTTCATATAATTCTGAGCGACTCTATCAAGGGAGTCAACCTTGATCAAGATTTCTTCTTTATATAATTTGATTTCATTTAAACTTCCTTTTATCTCTTCATTCTAACTTCCTTATGAGAGACGACTACTCCATAGGATGTGAGGGTCAGCTTTATCAAAGTCTTCTTAAAAAAATAATTCTGCCTTATGGGTAGAGTGCTGCCATACATTTGAAGTCGATCAACAAGAGTATAAAGAAGATATAATGAATGCTTCTCTCAAAGATGATTTAGTGGCCTTTGGCCTTAGATAATTTCTTTGAAATTAATGACAACTTTCCAACAATCTCTTCATCAAGAGATTCTTCCTTTGACATCAATGACAATATCTAGCAATCTCATCATATGTCATAACAATCTTGCCAATAGTCTCGTCCATACACTTTTGACATCAATGACAATGATCTTGCCTATGCGCCTTTGACATCAATGACAATGATCTTGCCTATGCGCCTTTGACATCAATGACAACATTTCCAACAAATATTTTGAAACCCTAACCGCTCTGCACATAAGTCGTCTAAAAAATGCCCAAAGATCAACCCCCTTTTACATCTTCTGAACTTGTATATATAGCAATCTCATGTCCACTGCTGCGTCTGAGTGGGAATCACCTACCTCATCTGCCTCAATAACTTCTACATTGAATCATACAGTTGTGCTCATGCGGGAAATTCCTACCCACCTACTTCTGTGCTTGAATCCTCATTTCGAATTAATGGTGTCTCAGACGCATGTCTGTCGCATTGAAGGCTCTCCTTTGTGACGAGCCATCAAATTAGGATTCTGATCGGCTGGTTCGGAAGTCTCTACTTGCTGCTGGGTCCCACTGCCACGCAACAACATGGCGCAACATTTAGGAGACGCCATGCCTATTTCTATTTAGAACATGCGCATTCACACCAAGTGTTTGCCTATCGCATGGTTATCAGCCTCAAATACATCAGGCACACAGCCACCCCGTGACCCGACACTTGGCATCATTTCGCTTCTTTAAAGAAAGTCAAGCATGTTGAGGTCTTGAGCTTGCGCCGTAATGACAAGTGGCAATGTCGTGGAGACTTCCTTTTCCTTGAAACACTTAAGAGTTGGGCTTGAAACTTAGGATATTCATGAAACATATACATAAAATATAACATTTAAGTATAAGTTGACATTTACCTTTTTACATTTACTTTCTTATACTTTAAGTTATATTAAATGTATATACTGTTAGAATGTTTGAGAGTGGTTTCGGACCCATAGGAGTTAAACTGCAAATTCTAGATTTTGGAGGATCTCAAAATTTTCAAACTCGGCCAAATTTTAGGGATTTCAAGGGCAGCACCAGACACAGAACAAGTTGAAAACACAGGGGGCAATGTTTAAATGACACTTTGACGGAATTTAAAGGACTTAGGTCATAAATAATGCAAGTTTGGGAGCGTTTTTTTCCGAGCACTAACAAATAGGGTGAATCCTTTTAATGTGTTGCCTAAGTGCAACAGACCACTCTACTCTCATGTGCTTTAATGTCCCTTTCATGTATCGACGAGTATATCAAAAGGGCAAGCATATTGAGAGGTTTGGTATATCGGTCTGGCGGTACATGGAAAAGGAAACATTTTGGAGTGATAAGGAAGCAATCCATCTCCCATTGATAGCAAAATGCATTCAATCACATCAAATGTTGTACCACTAACCAGGAAGGACACTTGGTTAGAATGGTCAAGGCAAGTTGAGAATAATTTCATCTTCAATGATTTATGGTTTGGCATTTGTGATGGAGACACACAACCGGCTGAACCAATAGCAAACACAAAAGATCAAATCTGGAAACATAGAAATTCTAAGGCATTGATTGTGACAAGGGCCCTCGATTGATGGATAGATGGAAAATTCATCAAATGGATGTGAAAATTGTTATTCTCAATGGTGATCTCAAAGAAACAGTTTACATGACTCAGCTAGAAGGTTTTGTTGTTGCAAGTCAAGAACACAAAGTGTGTAAGAACGTAAAATTGTTGTATGGTTTGAAACAAGCTCACCGAGCATCTCTTGAGCAAAACTTCAAGGGTTTTGAATTTGAAGATGCAACTCTCTTTGTCAAGACAATCAACAAAACAATTGTATACCTAGTTGCATATGTGGATGATCTATTCATAACAAGAAAAAATGAAAGGTACACTACAATAGTCAAAGAAAAACTAATGAAAGGTTTTGAAATGACAGATTTGGGTCATCTTCATTAGTATTTGGATATTGAAATGATTCAAAAATCCCAATATATTTTTATCACACAATAGAAGTATATTGGTGAAATTCTAAGCAAATTTGGAATGGTCGACTATAAACCACTTAGCACACCCATGGAACAAAATCTGAAACTAACATTAGATGATACTACAGAGTTTGAAGATGTAACTAAGTATAGGAAACTCATTGGAAGTCTAATCTATGTAACCACAACTAGGCCAAACATTTCTTTTGTTGTAGGTGTTCTATCTAGATTCATGCATCAATCAAGAGAAAGACACTAGGTAGTAGCAAAAAGGGTTCTTTGATATTTGAAGGGAACTCAAAATTTTGGGCTCAAATACTCCAAGGCAACAAATTTCAAACTAGTTGGATATTCAAATTCAGACTATGCAAGTGATTTGAAGATGGGAAATCTACTTCAGGTTTCTTGATGAATTTAGGATCAATAGTCATCACTTGGAAGTGAGAGAAGCGATCAATGCCAACTCTTTCTTCAACAGAAGCAGAATATATGGCAGCTTTAGAAGCAACCAGGGAAATATTGTGGCTCAAAAGGGTTCTTGAGGATTTGCAAGAAAAATAGGTTTCATCAACACCACTCATGATCAACAACACTTTTGCAATCAAGATGGCATGGAATCAAATTTTCCACAACTGAACCAAGCATATCAACACCAAATTCCATTTGATTTGGCATTACGTGAAAGATGGCAGTGCTAAATTGATCTACTGTCCAATTGCAGATCAACCAACTAATATCCTAACAAAAGCACTTGGAAGAGAGAAATCTGAAAAATTCAAGGCATGCTTGGTCTCACTATAACCCTTGCAGATTAAGGGAGGATGCAATATTATGTATATAAACCTAGGGTACAATAAATAAATGTAATAATTATATGTTATTACAAATATATTTCTTTTGTAGCATCTAAACAGTCATCCTGGAGATGAACTGAACAATCATCCTAGAAATGAACTAAATGGTCATGTTCTGTTGTTAAATATGTACTTTTCAAACACATTTGGTAATGAATACAATTTTTGGGTTTGCAATTCATTTCAATTCCATTTTCATTTGTATATTCAATCCATTCCTAGCCTGACATATGTATTGTGTCCTCTTGTGAATCAAGACACCCTTGGGTCTATTTGTCTTCAATTCACAATTCTTAGTGAAAACGAAGTGTGCACAAGGTTGTTTTCCCCAACCATTTTTTACAAGTACCTTTCAGCTTCTAGTATTTCACTTGAAGTTTGTTCTTTGGCTTAGTGATCATCAATATATGAGGAAAATAACATCCTCTGTAAGATACCCAACTAGTACTAACCGAAAACTTCACTATACTTAGCTAAATTACTTGCACTTAACTCTTCAACTACTTAGTCTACTTAACATCACATATGAAAAGATAACAAAGGCAACTTGCATGAATCAACTTGAAGTTGGGCACTTGTATTATTACTTGATTCAACTCAATGCAAATGTCTTATTACAATGATGATTGCCCACAATGGCATGATTATACAATCTTATTCAAATGATTACAAGGAAAGGCCTTGAAGCCTAGATGTATACAATGCTTTCAACTTCTTCACAACTAGCTCTATCTCATTGGTTGATGTAGATCACTTCAATTGAACCCAATGATGTCAACTGGATGTCAACACCTCACAATACAACAAGGGAGCATCACCTTGTCAGTTGAGGGAGCATCACCCCAACACTTGAAACTCGCAGGCCTCAAGATCACAAGCATAAAGCTTTGCAGAGAGAAAATTCGCCAAAAGATAAGATGTTCAAATGAGACAGCCTCTCTTTTTATAGTGCTCCTCAAGGCAATGAAGGCACGTTTCCCAATGCACAAGAGGAACCAAGGCATGTTTTCCAAGAAGCATATCCATGGAGAATATTCCATCTGACAACTCAATCTGAGGTGGCAACCTTACCCAATGAACTGGAACGGATCCCAATGTCATTCTGTCGACCAATGAGAGTCCAGGTGGTTACAACTACCTTTTCTTCTATCTAGGCGCCAAGTTGAGATGTCTAGGACATGAAAGTGCGCCTTGCTTGTTCTAGGCGCCAGTTGAGGAGGTTGCATTATGAGATTGCGCCTAACTTGGAAAAAGCTTTTCAATGTTGTCAATTTGATCTAGAAGAGTGCCTTGACACTCAACTCAGTCAATCTTCCTCAAGTGTTCATTGGAGTTGATCAAGGTGCTACTTGAGGTTAGGCGCTAGATGAGGCATGTAATGCCCAAGAAGTGCGCCTCACTTCTTATCCTACTCCGGAAGGTGTCTCTGACACTTGATCTATGCAATCTAACTCCTTTGATGTTGTCCGGAGAAATCTACATCTTGGGCGCATTCTCTACAATTTCCAAAGTGATCTTCAAGTCAAGGCGCCAAAAATGGAAGTGTTTCATCAAAATGTGCGCCTCACATAGACTTCAATCCTAGGCGCCAGAATTGAGGAGTTTTGACCAAACATGCGCCTAGGCTAGGAGTTTCCCTCTTCAACTTTGATTTTTCATCCAAGTGACTTTTCCTAACTTCAAAGTCTTCAATCTATCAATCATCCATGCTAGGTGCTCAAATGGAGGATTCTTGGCCCAATATGCGCCTAGGTATCAAGACATCATTACTTGACAACCCCAACTTTCTACTTGATCTCCTTGAGAATGAAGTTCACTTGAAGAAGTTCCTTACTCATTCGATGGTCCAAACAACCAATCTCAAATCAAGGCGACCATTTGAAGTGTTTGAACTTGGATTGGTGCCTCATGAAGGTTAGGCGCACTTTGGGGTTTGTGAGAACAAGAAAGTGTGCCTAGCTCAATTAGGCTCTTTCAGTGACACCAAACACATGTTTGGTGAATGATCAAGTACAAATGATGCTCAACTGGTTAATAGATGACTTCATCTTCTTGGTTCTTGCCTTCAAAATCCAAGGTGCTCATTTGGTGAGTTCAACATGAAATTTGCGCCTTAGGTAAATTATACCTTCTTCTAACTTTCATCATCACCTTAATACTTCCTGGGTGATCACTCAATGTTTCCTCTAGCAAGCGCCTTGATGAATGAGGTCAAAACAAGTTGATGTTCATGTTAGGCGCAATTTTGAAGTGGAACTGCAAGAATTAGCGCCTTGTATTAAACCTTCCAATCAGGTGCCAAAATTGATAGTTCTGGACTAAATATGCACCTTGCTCATGACTTCGAGGATTATGACTTGAAACTCCTTGATTGTACCCGCAAAACTGCACACAGAGTTAGTCAAAACCCAAATTCATTCCCTCATCATTAGAATTAGCCTCCGGGAATGAGGAATAGGCTAATCAATTCTTCACTTGATGATCAAGCCAGAAACGGGGACATGACAGTCTCCCCTTCCCGGGGTTGCTTGTCCTCAAGCAATTAAAGGTTAGGATGCTCTAGAATTTTTTTACCTTGCCAAGTAGCATCCTCCATTGGCAACCCTTTCCATTTCACCAAATATTCCCTTATGCTTCGGTTGCGCAATTTCTTTTCCCTCATATCCACTACACTCTCAGGTTCAAGTGCAAGCATTCTTTCTTCATCAAGTGGTGGTAGTTCATCAAATGAAACCACATGTTGTCCTAGTGCCTTTTTGAGACACGACACATGAAACACATTGTGTATGCGGCTTCCTACTCGCAAGTCAAGTTCATATGCCACTTCCCCTACTTTTCTCAACACCTTGTAGGGCCCGTAGAACCGGGGTTTCAATTTCTCTGCACCTGACTTCTTAAAAGTACTTTGCCTATATGGTTGAAGGCGCAGAAACAACATATCACCTACTTCAAATCTCCGTTCAACCTGGTGTTTGTCGGCATACAACTTTTGTTGGTTTTTAGCTCTTTGCAAATTGTCCTTAAGGACTCTGAAAATGTCTTGAGTATCCTTCATCAATTCACTTGCTCGGGGAGCTCTACTATCATCCAATGCCAGATCAACAAATGAAACTGCCTCATACCCATACAAAGCTCGAAAGGGAGTCATGCCAATTGACATGTGGAAAGTGGTGTTGTAGCAGTATTCACCCAGATGTAGCCACTTAATCCAAGCACGCTGATGATCAGATACATAGTTTCTCAAGCATCCCTCAAGCCATTTATTTACAATTTCAATCTGTCCATCGATTTGAGGATGATAACTAGTGCTTGGTGTAAAGTCGGTCCCAGCTAGTCAAAATAGCTCTCTCCAGAATACACTGATGAACCGGCTATCTCGATCACTGACTATGGTCTTAGGAAGGCCATGTAGTCTGAAGACTTCACGGAAGAATAACTCAGCTACTTCCGATACTGATGATTCAACTAGAATTGCAAAGAAGTGAGCATACTTTGTTAACTTGTCAACAACTACATAGATACAGTCTTTTCCATTCACCTTCGGAAGACCTGTGATGAAATCCATAGAGATACTCTCCCACTTTCGTTCTGGAATTGGCAGTGGTTGGAGTAATCCTGCTGGAAAAGTATGTTCTGACTTGTTCTGTTGACAAGTCAAACATTCCCTGACATATTGCAAAACATCTTCCTTCAAACCTTTCCAGGTGAATCTTTCTCGGATCTGTTTGTAGGTCTTGAAGTAGCCAGGGTGTCCTACAAGTGGAGTATCATGGTATGCCTTCAAAAGTTGCTGCTTTAGCTTGGATTCAGGAGTTAGATTCTATCTTTATAATAGATGATGTCGTCAACTACCTTGTACCTATCATCCTGAATGACTCCATCCATGATCTCACAAGCAAATTTTGACTTGGAGTACTCAACTAGAAGCTGAGACTTCCAATCAGCCGAAACTTCACTCAGGGCACAAATGGCAGGTTTTCTAGACAAAGCATCGGCCACCATATTCTTCTTGCCTTTCACATATTCAATGTCAAAATCATACGCCTGTATCTTAGTAACCCACTTCTGCTGTCTTTCATTCAGATCCTTCTGCCCTAGGAAGTATTTCAAACTGTTGTGATCAGTTCTGACCAAAAATTTAGATCCAACTAGATACTGCTGAAATTTAGCCAAAGCATACATGATTGCCAACATCTCTTTGTCATATGTTGAGTACAACCTTTCTGTGTCCTTCAGCTTCCTGCTCTCGAATGCAATGGGATGACAATCTTGCATCAATATTGCCCCAATGCCTTCTCCAGAAGCATCACATTCTAGGACAAAAGACTTAGTAAAATCTGGTAAAGCCAATACTGGTGTTGTACTCATAACTTCTTTCAATTTATCAAATGCAGCTTGGGCTTCCATTGTCCAAATGAAAGCACCTTTCTTTGTCAGATTTGTCAAGGGTGCAGCAAGCTGGGAGAATCCTTTAACAAATCTTCTGTAATAGCTGCAGAGGCCAAGGAAACCTCTTAGTTTAAATACATTCCTAGGAATTGGCCAATTGCGAATGGCTTCAATCTTTTCTTCTTGAACTTTCACACCATTAGCTCCGATCACATGACCCAGGTATAGAATCTCCTTCAAGCCGAAATCACACTTAGACATCTTTGCATATAAAGATTGATTCTCCATGACGTTCAAAACTTCATCTAAGTGTTGGAGATGTTCTTCCCATGTCTTGCTATAAATCAAGATGTCGAAGAAAACCAACAGGTACTTCCTCAATTGTTTGTTAAAAACATGATTCATGCAGGATTGGAAAGTAGCTGGTGCATTTGTCAACCCAAACGGCATCACCAAGAATTCATAGTGTCCGTAATGACATCTGATTGCTGTCTTTGGAATGTCTTCTTCACGAACATGAATTTGATGGTAACCAGATTGAAGATCTATCTTTGAGAAATAGATTGCTCCATGCAACTCATCTAGTAGTTCATCAATCCTAGGTATGGGATACCTATTCTTGATAGTCTTCTAGTTCAATGCTCGATAATCAATGCACATTCGCATTGTTCCATCCTTCTTCTTCACTAGTACCATAGATGATGCAAATAGACTTGATGATTGCCTAATGTGTCCCATCTCGATCAATTCTCTGATCGTCTTCTCAATTTCAATTTTGAAATGTCTTGGATGCCGATAGGGTGCAATGTTGACGGGTTTGGTCCCATCCTCCAATTCAATGACATGTTCAAAACCTCTATCAGGAGGTATGCCTGGGGGTATATCCTTAAACACCTTACGATGCTTATCCAACATTGCCTGGATATCTGCAGGATAAAGTTCTTCAGCAGAGAGAATCTGGTTGTCCTTGATGCAAACCTGTGCTGCCCACTCAATGTCATTATGCCGGATCAATGCTTCCATGCATTTAGCCGAGACAACTTTGGGGTTCCCATTAGACACTGACTTCAGTTTGATCTTTCTTCCCTCATGCATGAATTCCAATTCCATCTTCTGAAAATCCTGAACTATTCTCCCAAGTGAATGTAACCATTGTACTCCAAGCACCACATCTATATGCCCAAGCCCAACTACATAGAAATCATCCTGTAAAGTATAATCCCCCATTTGAATTTGCAGCTGGGTCACCTTTCTGGTACAACTCTTCAAAATCCATCAGCAACTGCTATTTGAAATCCTTCGAAGTCTTCAACTGTTAGACCCTGCCTTGCTACCAAACCTTCATCTATGAAGTTGTGAGTAGCACCACTGTCAATTAGACATGTGACTCTGACCCTTCACAACTCCTCTTATGCGGAAGGCATGATATTTAGGTACTCCTGAAATAGTTGCTAATGTTATTTTGTCAGTTGTTCCTTCCGAGACAACATTATGAGTTGGTTGTTCATGTACTTCCTTTTCATCCTGAGTTGACTCTTCTTCACTCAGTGACTCCTCTTCACTTCCATCATCGATACCACTTCAATCAAATGAGATTTACCTTTACCAAGGCACCTGTGTCCTGGTTCCCATGGTTGCTTACAAGAAAAGCAGAGTTTCTTCCTTCTCAATTCATCTCTTTCCGCTACAGATGTACCTTGAGTCATCCTTTGAGGAAATGAGGGTTTCCTTTGAGTGGAACTAACGCCTTTATAGAACTTCCTCTTAGGATGGTATGCGGGAGTAGTATCAAGATCAAGAGCAAAGTCAATTGCTTCCTTCAAGTTAGCCGGTCTTTGCACTTTCACCAATGGCTTGACTTGATTATTCAGTCCCTCGATGAATAGCATAGTGATTCTTCGGTCAGACATATCAGGTACCATCACTGCTATCTTCTGAAACTCATTTACATACTACACAACCCTTCCTTCTTGCTTGAGTTGAGCTAGTTCGCGATAGTACACTTTAGTGTCTTTTCTATCAAACCTTTGAATCAACTTGGATACAAACTCATCATAGGAATTGATCCTATCATGATGTTGAGAGACTAGGCCATGATGCCACCATTCATAAGCCAATCCTTCAAGGTGCATTGTAGCAAAGTGAATCGCCTTCTTTTCTATCAAAGGCTTAAGAGAAAGGTATGTATCCAGCTTGTTCACTCAAGCTCTAGCACTGATTTTACAACTTCCATCAAAGGTAGGAATAGGAACTCGATTAAAAGCTTCTTTATACTCCTTTGTATCATCATCCCTTCTAGGACGATAGCCTCTAGCTCTACCTCGCCTGTCCCTATCTTCCCTCTTCTGTCGGCAGTATTCATTGAAAGTCATCATTTCCCGAACATGATCTGGTAATCTGGCATAGAGATCTGCAAAGAGTGCTACTTCATCTTCAAAGTTATTCTGCTCTTCCTCACCAAATTCTTCATCAGCTTCATTGCCTTGTTTAGGTGGTGGTGGAAGGAAAGTAGGTCTTATAGGCCTATCAATTGTAGGAGTCCATGTGTGAACTCTTCTGCCTGTTGCACTAGCAGCATCATCATCAACATGTCTTTCTTGTCTCTTGTGTCTAGCTGCATTACCTTGCTGACCTTCAACTCCTTGATTCATGTTTTGAAGGGATTGTAGGACTTGTTGCAATATTTGAGTTGTTTGTTGTTTTCCATTAGCAATGTTCCTGAACATCTCCCTTGCTTCACGTTCATTATCACCAGGTGGACTTCTACTTCTTCTTTCACCCATGTCAGCCTGTCTAGCTGCAATTGCTCCTAAAAGAGTATCCTATTGTGGGTAAGGATGAGTCCACTGGAACTGCCTTCTTTGATCATGCGCAATGTATCTTCTTGTTCTATCACTTTGTTGATCACCTTCTTGCATTACCCAAAGGCTGGTAGGATCCAGGCTCTGATACCACTGTAAGATACCCAACTAGTACTAACCGAAAACTTCACTATACTTAGCTAAATTACTTGCACTTAACTCTTCAACTACTTAGTCTACTTAACATCACATATGAAAAGATAACAAAGGCAACTTGCATGAATCAACTTGAAGTTGGGCACTTGTATTATTACTTGATTCAACTCAATGCAAATGTCTTATTACAATGATGATTGCCCACAATGGCATGATTATACAATCTTATTCAAATGATTACAAGGAAAGACCTTGAAGCCTAGATGTATACAATGCTTTCAACTTCTTCACAACTAGCTGTATCTCATTGGTTGATGTAGATCATTTCAATTGAACCCAATGATGTCAACTGGATGTCAACACCTCACAATACAACAAGGGAGCATCACCTTGTCAGTTGAGGGAGCATCACCCCAACACTTGAAACTCGCAGGCCTCAAGATAACAAGCATAAAGATTTGCAGAGAGGAAATTCGCCAAAAGATAAGATTTTCAAATGAGACAGCCTCTCCTCCTTTTATAGTGCTCCTCAAGGCAATGAAGGCACATTTCCCAATGCACAAGAGGAACCAAGGCACGTTTTCCAAGAAGCATATCCATGGAGAATATTCCATCTGACAAATCAATCTGAGGTGGCAACCTTACCCAATGAACTGGAACGGATCCCAATGTCATTCTGTCGACCAATGAGAGTCCAGGTGGTTACAACTACCTTTTCTTCTGTCTAGGCGCCAAGTTGAGATGTCTGGGACATGAAAGTGCGCCCTGCTTGTTCTAGGCGCCTGTTGAGGAGGTTGCATCATGAGATTGCGCCTAACTTGGAAAAAGCTTTTCAATGTTGTCAATTTGATCTAGAAGAGTGCCTTGACGCTCAACTCAGTCAGTCTTCCTGAGGCGCTCATTGGAGTTGATCAAGGTGCTACTTGAGGTTAGGTGCTAGATGAGGCATGTAATGCCCAAGAAGTGCGCCTCACTTCTTATCCTACTCCGGAAGGTGTCTCTGACACTTGATCTATGCAATCTAACTCCTTTGATGTTGTCCAGAGAAATCTACATCTTGGGCGCATTCTCTAGAGTTTCCAAAGTGATCTTCAAGTCAAGGCGCCAAAAATGGAAGTGTTTCATCAAAATGTGCGCCTCACATAGACTTCAATCCTAGGCGCCAGAATTGAGGAGTTTTGACCAAACATGTGCCTAGGCTAGGAGTTTCCCTCTTCAACTTTGATTGTTCATCCAAGTGACTTCTCCTAACTTCAAAGTCTTCAATCTATCAATCATCCATGCTAGGCGCTCAAATGGAGGATTCTTGGCCCAATATGCGCCTAGGCATCAAGATATCATTACTTGACAATCCCAACTTTCTACTTGATCTCCTTGAGAATGAAGTTCACTTGAAGAAGTTCCTTACTCATTCGATGGTCCGAACTCCGAACAACCAATCTCAAATCAAGGCGCCCATTTGAAGTGTTTGAACTTGGATTGGCGCCTCATGAAGGTTAGGCGCACTTTGGGGTTTGTGAGAACAAGAAAGTGCACCTAGCTCAATTAGGCTCTTTCAATGACACCAAACACATGTTTGGTGAATGATCAAGTACAAATGATGCTCAAATAGTTAATAGATGACTTCATGTTCTTGGTTCTTTCCTTCAAAATCCAAGGCGCTCATTTGGTGAGTTCAACATGAAATTTGCGCCTTAGGTAAATTATACCTTCTAACTTTCATCATCACCTTAATACTTCCTGGGTGATCACTCAATGTTTCCTCTAGCAAGCGCCTTGATGAATGAGGTCAAAACAAGTTGATGTTCGTGTTAGGCGCAATTTTGAAGTGGAACTGCAAGAATTAGCGGCTTGTATTAAACCTTCCAATCAGGGGCCAAAATTGATAGTTCTGAACTAAATATGCGCCTTGCTCATGACTTAGAGGATTATGACTTGAAACTCCTTGATTGTACCTACAAAACTGCACACAGAGTTAGTCAAAACCCAAATTCATTCCCTCATCATTAGAATTAGCCTCCGGAAATGAGGAATAGGCTAATCCATTCTTCACTTGATGATCAAGCCGGAAACGGGGACATGACATCCTCCAGCTACAAGCTGTGCATGTGTTGTTTATTGTGCATCTTCCCCTATCTTTGGTAATTTGCAAACAAAGATTTTTATGGGCCAAAATAAACCCAACATTCAATTCCTATCACCAAGCTGTTATATAAGCAATCAAAATTGCTACCTTCATAGGTGTCACCAGCTACAGTACTTGGTTGATCAAATTATTTGACAATATTTTCTTGCTTTTACATTTAAGTCATGTTTTCACAGTTTATCAAATTATATGATGTTTTATTAGGACTTGTTGATGGTTGTTTTTCAACAAGTCAACAATTAGAGTAAAATACTGAGTATCTGACTCCCTCTTGAGCAAAGCCTCTCGGATGCTGAACTAGGTGATCAAACGAGATGACTCCAAGGTTCCTTCTGATGATTTCGGTAAGAGACAGCTTAGCGATTAAGTATGATTTTGCTGTTTACACACAAAGGGACTTACACAATTGTTCAAGTAACTTGTTGTTTCAAGGACTATGGAAGTGAATACTAGAGAGCCTAAGTACTGCAATTGATGGCGTATGATTTAGCAATGGATGTTCTTGGGTTCTAATCCTAACTGAATAAAAAAAAGGCACAAGATATAGGGTTTAGAAACACTAATCTAATCCTAAATGCAAGGACGTTTACTACTTGAAGTGAAATCGAACCAGATCCTGTTTCGCCAAGATGAAACAACTACACAAGATAGGTGCAATCTTCAAAGGTGTACAAGATGTTTAAATCAATTATGCTCATGAAAGATTCAACAAGCATAAAGATCAAATTGACGTTCAATTGTTCAGACTAACCATGCATTGCAATCCACAAGCCGTAGACTACAAATGGTATGAACTTATAGACTTCACCACAAAGCAATAAAGCAACCTTTCATTAACTAACATAAACTCAAAGAAAACTTATAACTTAACTTAATGTTCGTTTGAAAATTGAAACCATGCAACACTCGGAAACATAAATAGAATCACCGAAGCAATGAATCTTTTATAATCTCAGAGAGCTCTTACAACAATTTCAGAATTTTTCAACCTCTCAAATGAGAGCAATGAGAGCTCTTTTATAGACCTCAAAGGAAAGAAGGGTCAAGATCGATCGGCCGAATCAGCGGACCAGATCAAGCCACATCACAAGTAGTTGTAACAAACTATCCTTTATTAAATGAAGGAGGCTCACTTTATTAAATGAAAGAAGCTATGAAGGAGAGAACAAAGGCACGCTTTCCAAGAAGATAAGGAAGCCACATCATGTGCCCTCTATGTAGTAGTACTATGAGATACAATGAATCTAGACACAATTTGAACAATATCCTCCATTGGTACACTTGTCGCTGCATTAAGGGATCCTTCTGCTACTGCCACATCTAACTCATAGACGCCAAGTGTCTTCTCCCAGTCGTTTATCCAAGACTTATTTTCTCCAAGACGATATGCAAGTGTGAATATACTATCCAGCTGACCCTCATCAAGTCCATCATATTGAAAGTAGAATGCCTTAACTTGTTGCTTCATGTTTTCAATAGTAACATTTCCATAAGGATTACATATTGTTGTCAAAGCAGTGTATATATGATTCTCTGTTCTTAGAAGAACACTTCTTATTCTGGACATATCTACTTCAATTTTATCAACCAGTTGCCCCTTGTTGTGAAAGGAGAAATACCAAGTGATGAAGTCATGTGGAGTATCTCTATCAATCACCTTATCATGAATTAGATCCTCTAATGGAGCTTCCATTAAACTCTTGAGCTGTGGCATGTATTGCTCTTTGATCGGTTTGAACTCAGCACAATTTCTTAATAAAGCTTGAACTTGATCTTTGAGATTGATGACTCTATCATACACTTGCACAATTTCTTCAAGGTGAGTATATGTCTTCTCTTCTGTCTTTTCTATCCATCCTTTCATCATCTGAGATGAAGTTCTCATGTTTTCAACTTGGGATACTATTTCTTGTGGAAGAATAGACGGAGGGATTGGAGTAGCTTCCTTCTGTTGAATAGGCTACATGATTTGCTGAATGTAATGCTTCAATGTATTAAAATCTTGTTCAACCTTTAACCTTGCTTCTCTTTCTTGCTTCAACATGTTTCTTACATTATTCACTGACTCTTGTAGTTCCTCCTCTACCTGTTCCCTTGTGATTGGACCCATGCCAATAATAGTCATATTGTAATCCTCAGGTGCCATATTTTCTAACTCCTTGTCAATTCTAGGAACAGCTATATGTACCTCTCTATTTCCAGCAGAATCTTGAGTGATTTTGGAAAAGACTGTTGCTTTCTTCTTCTGATTACCCTTCTGTGCATTTACAAGCAATTCCTCAACTGGAGCAGGCTGATAAGTTTCTACAATTGTACTTTCTTCAATCCTTTGCCTCAACCAAGGTGGAAAAACGGAAAGATCTCGCTGTCCTTGAACTTGACTGTGTCTTTTCCTCTTTCTAGCTGGATTATTACTTTGATCATTTCCACTGTGTTGTGGTTGGCTATGTGTACTATACTGTCCTGGTTCTCCTTCATCCATCTTATTGTAAGTAAGAACTCGGCCTTCATCATTCATCTCTTGCAATAGTTGATTTATACATACTTGTGTCATGGCTAAGACCGGCTTTATCAATTCTTCTTCGGACACATCCTTTTTTGACCAATCAACTGTATAAGGCAAATCCTTTATCTTATCAAATTCATCTATCAACAAAGTATCATCTTCAGTGAACTGGTCTGGTATCCTGAATACTTTGGAAGCTCTAACTAAATCCCAGGTGAGTCGCGAACTTTGAAGTGTTCGGAGATCATCTTCATCTTGGGCACTGGCCCAGTGGTCTTCCAACTGCTTGACATGCTTAAACTCTCTGTTATATTTCCAGCAAACTTGGAAAGGATCAAAGTTAAGCCTCTTGGTGCCATGAGTTTGCAAATGATATGCCTGTAGCTCTATCTCAGAATATTCAGCGGCTGACAAGGATGGACATTCCAAATTTTGTCCAAGAAGAAGTGGAAACTGAATCCCTCCTTTCTTCTTCAACTTCTGCAACCTGATGAGTTCTAGGAGTTGCCTTGTAACCTCTAACATCACCATCCTGATGGTTGGATATCTTGGTAATCTGTATGGATATGATGTAAACCCTTGGATCCTTAGGTAAGTGTACCTTTCATGCTGAGTATACCAGTGTCCATATGCTGAAATGAACTCTCTCGCTGCATTAGACAACCTTTTATGAAATTCTCCCCTTAGTTTCTTCATTATGAACATAGCAAATGCATCATTGAATCTTGTATAATGATTTATACTCTTGAGGTGCAACTGAGGATAACACTGATGCGATATGTACTTGTTAGGCCCAATGCCAACTTCTCCTTTTTTGGTCAAACCTGAGTAGACTTCATTTCTTGCGAGAAGGTATACCACATAGGAACTCATATAACAAGTCTTGGTTTTAGCAAAATTGATGAACTGCTCATGTATACTCTGACTGATAAGTCCAGCCCAATCAATCATCTTCCCTTTGAGAACTGACTTGATGAAAGAGTACATCCAAGGCTGAAAGGTAGCAGATTGCGGCATCCCTGTCATTCTATTTAGAAACATAATCAAGTATCCAATTTCAGGATGAAAATCTGACTTGTGAAACTGTGGAGGATTATTCATATTGAACTTCATAGCTGGATTGGCCATCCATTCTCTCCTTATTTCCTGCAATTTTGTCTTTGAATCAACATCGTATTCCTGCTGACCTTGTTGTATCGAGATACTGATCATTCTTTCCCTAGTTGGAATGTTGAAAGTCTCTTCAACTGCCTCCTTTTGCAAATAGGCTAATATTGTTCCATCTTTGGCTGTAACTTGTCTTGTATCTACATTCATATTTCTTGACGCATTCAATGATCATCTTTGGACACGGCAAAGCTGGCGGAAAACAAGCAGCTTCAATGGCTCCACTCCTCATGATGGCTCGGGCAAGACTACCTCCGTTAGGTTCCTCAAGGACTGACTTGATATCTTCCAAGTTGCTGTTGCCCATATTCGTGTCCCCTACATTTGTCCACCTTGAGACGAGCTTTGACTCGGGAATTTTCCCCTTAGCATCCATCCGGATCTTCGCTTGTCGTTCCTTGGAAGTCATTGCCATAATCCTACAAACTCGACGCGAATAAGTAATTGCAAACACAATCTAGACTTCACTTCAACCATTTTAATGCATTAGATTTATGATTTCCTTTATAATTATGAAATATTGTTATCTAGACTCAAGGAATCTATGAAAATCCACTTATTCTTCTTAAGTTTTACCAATATTTGAACAATTTTAATGCATCTAATGAAGGAAAAAGAAGAAAATCAGATCAGAAAATATTCAGATCAAACTTACTTGATAGGCTGCTTTGAATTTGATACCTTGAAATTTGATCCTCCACTTGCTTGGATTTAATAAAATCAAATTTGTACTTTTATAAAACCTTCTTGTTGCTGCTCCTTGAAGACAAATCTGCTTTTGCGAAGTAATTCTGCTCTTTGAAATGATAAAAAAAATGAAAAGGAGATGAGGTATATATATATAATTTGCTTTAAAACTTTACCTCTTACCTAGGCCGACCTCCTTTATTATAGTGAAAAACATTTAATTTTGATTGATCTTCATTTAATAAAATGCCATTTCCACATTTTTCAAGGTAAAATCATTAAATGTTTGAACTTTCCTTTGATTGGCGCATTAGATGGGGTCTTGACGATCTCCTTGAAATTTTGATACCTTCTTCTTCAAGCGCATTGGATGAGGCATGGAAATCCTCTTGCCTTTTACATTTGATAACGTCTTCGAGGTCTTCTTCATATTCTTTGGATTCGTGTTTGACTTTCTCCTTGCATTTCGCATTGGATGAATAGATTGAAGCCTTCTTCTTTGAAATACCTTGATCTTTCTTCATAACCCTCTAGGCGCATTGGATCAAGGATTGAAATCCTCAAGCATTTCACTTTAAGACATCCTCAAAATCCTCATGTATGGCGCTTTGGATCAAGGTTTGAATTCCTCTTAGCATTTCGCATTGGATGAAGGATTGAAATCCTCTCAACATAGCTTTGGTTTGAACTCGTTCTTACTTGCAAGGGAGTGGCGCATTAGATGAAAGATTGAAATCCTCAAGTTCCTAGCGCATTAGATAGGTAGTTTGAAGTCTTCAAAACAAACTTCATTCTCCCTTATGTGTGGCGCACTAGATAGGTAGTTTGAAGTCTTCAAAACTTTGGTATATTAGATGGCCTTTTCCTTGAAGTGAATCATGCATGGTGTTGGCGCATTGGATGGGATAAAGAAGATCCTCTAGAAATACATCTCATTCTTCCTTATGTTGCGCTTTGGATAACCTTGAAGTAGGCGCATTGGATCACCTTGTTGGAAGCTTCAAAACTTAGGGGTATTCATGAAGTTGGCGCATTGGACAAGGCTTTAAAATCCTCTGAACTAAAACCTTGAAGGCTTGACCTTGGATGTCCACTTTCCTCCTTGTAGGGCGCATTGGATCAAGGATGGAGAATCCTCTGAATTTCGCTTTAGATAAGGATCCTTCAAACTTCACATTGAAACTACTTTGGCGCACTAGATCACTACGTTGGAATCTCTGGAGTTTCCCCTCATGAGGTCGCATAAGATAAGGCATTGGAGATCTTCTAGATTTCGCCTTGGATGCTTGACTGGATAGGCGCATTGGATAAGGGATTGAAATCCTCAAGTTTCTAGCGCATTAGATAGACTTTTTGAATCTTCTAGTCTCACATTGGTGAATTGGTTCTAATACTTGCGTTGAATGTTTGGGAGTCGTCCATTGGCGCATTAGATGAGGAATAAAAATCCTCTAGATTTTGGCACATCACTTGAACTTTTCAAATCCTCTCAAATTAGATCCTTCTCAAGCCAAAAACCTTAAAGACTTCTTCTTCTTTCTAGGTGGCGCACCAGTTAAACTTTTCAAATCCTCTAATCTCTTTTCAAAATTTTAGATTTCGGAGTCAATTCTTCTTCCTAGCGCATTGGTTGAGCTTTAGAAATCCTCTGACACTTATCATCTTTTAATTCGCTCCAAGATTCGCTCCAAGACTTGTCTTTTCATTTTCGCATTAGTTGAGTGTTTTAAATCCTCATCTTTTCCTTCAAAATGATACTTTTAGTTTGGGCGCAATAGATCATTGATTGAAATCCTCATGTTTCTTCGCATTAGATCAAGGTTGTAGATGGGCGCATTGGTTCATCAAGTGGAAATCATCGTCTTCAAGCGCCTTTTTCCTCGTGATTTTGCGCCAAGATTTTGTGCCACTTGGACATCCCGTCGCATTAGATCAGCTTTTTGAATCCTCTGGAAGCGTCAGGCGTTTTTCAGGATCGCGAGGGTAAAGGTATATTGAAAAATATTTAAAGTATAAGAAATTCAATCTCTCAACTTATATTGAATATAAGTTGAGAGATTGAGAGATTGAATATAAGTTGAGAGATTGAATTTCTTATACTTAAATATATTTTTCAATATACCTTTCAGGATGTTTGAGATAGGTCCCGAATCCACCGGATTTAAGATGCAAAATATAGAATTTGGAGAATTCACCAGATTTCAGACTTAGCCATTTTTTCAAGATTTTCAGGATTTCAGGCTCCAGGCTTAGTCTTTTCAGGGTCTCAAACATACTTCAGGATTAATCTCAATGTTCATCATCTAGATGGGATTTGATCACAATTCTTCATCACTGCAAGTCGATCTGCCTCTTAATCATGAACCAATGATCGTAGAAAGGGAAATCATTACCGGATCGGCAGAGGAAAATGAGTCACGTCATCATCAAAATCTCATTGAAAACTCATTGAAAGCACAAAGCTCAAAAAAAAGGGGGGTCCCTATTCCTAATGGGGTGATGTGTGATTTGGTCACAACAGGACTCAACTGCATAGTTTTGAGTCAATCTTTATCAATCCATATTTCATGAGTAGTGTGGTTAACAAGAACCCATCTCTCATGTTTTCTTGTTTTCCTCCTCTATTTCCTTAATGTTGATAAGTTACTTTCTCACCTCTATTTTCTCAATGTTGATAAGGGGATTATTTTTTTTCTTTTTCCAGACTTTTATGTATGTAATTTTCTCACCTTCCCTTACAACTCCTTTTGTGGATTCTTGCAGATCTTTCACTCTTTTAACTTTTTCACTGGTGGGTTCGGTGTAGCCTTCTTACTTTGGTTTTGAGTGTGATGTTTGAACTATAAATGCCTCTTTACCAGATTTACATGCTTGTAATGTGGGCAATTATTGTCATTGTAATTACAGCTATCACACCACAAACCCAACTTCTTTGATCCTTGATCTGGGTAACCTCTACTTAAATGTTTCATTGTGTACACTTACAGCACTTCACCCTTGGACATCCTCAGCTATCCTTCTCCACTGCCTCACAATTCACGATTCTAACTGGTCTGCTATTTTTATGTCTGTGAGACCTCCTACACTCATTAGTTTAATCAAAACGAGAACCAGTTTTTGAAATGTGAGTTGCAAAATAGTTATAATGTCCCTACCAAAATAATTTAGGACAAAATACTATAGAACAATACCTGTCAACAAGTATGTTTCCCTCTGGATGCTTGATTAGGTATGAAGTTGCGCCATAAGACTTTCTCGAATGATAACCACAGTGATAGACACCCTATACACAATAACACCAAAATTAAATTATCTCTAGAAAAATATGAATGTTTCGATTGATTTTTTAGCTTTGTTCATTGTATTGCTAAAAAAATTGCTGAGGGAGAGGAGGAATGAAAAGCAACTACTGAAAAATGCATTTACGATAAACACCAAATAGAATAAGTGACGAAACTAATATTCAAATTAATAAAGAGACCAGACAATTCTTACTGGGAGACTCTTCTCATCAATAGGAAGAGGCATGGTGAAATGCACATCTAAAATATCAGAGGGAGGCTTCTCAGTACGTATGGATGCCACTGGACAAGATAGCAAAGCCTGCAAAACATTAAGGCATTTCAAGGATACACTTACAGACCCATAAGCTTACATTTCAGACACTAAAAATTTATATGAAGCCCTTCCATCATAAATAGATACTTTTCGTATTTGCCAAAAAACATGATAAATCTGAATTCAAGGTTAACTTGATCTTGTTAAAGCTGTACAATGCTGGAAGTTGATCAGTATGCAAAAATTAAAGAGGTGATTAATAAGAAAATTTTCCATTAACTCCAGCAAATTTCATAACTAAAAATATGATATTTACCATGTATATGATCACACCAAATTATGGTGACAAATTTTTCATTTTGCATCAAATGTTAATTGAAGAAGCATCACTCCTTGCTCAGTGTTTTTGGACACGTAGTATTTGTCTCATGTACATGGTATACAGACGTATGCAAAGGTTTCACTTTTACCCTAATTTCATAACAAACTGATGAAAAGCTCTTAGACTGGCCTTAGAAGTTTCAGTTTCAATCCACATCTCACTCTAAAAATCATTAACCTCATGCTACTATGTGCTACTGCTAATTATAATTAACTTCTTCATTGACTTACATTCATGTGTTATTTTTAAGATGTTTTTAATTGTAAAACATTTTTTGATGTATGGTAAAATTACCTCCATTTAGAATGGACACACATGATACTTTAAACAAAATTTCCATTGTCACCGTTGTATTTTAAAGGATCAATATTAGTTGTTGGAGGTAAAAATGGTTCGTATCTGCACTCAACAGTGTAAGAGGTGTTAATTTACTGGAACATAGCTTGATCTAGGACACCGATGTATAAATAATCATAAAAGCTAACTAATAAAATATTCCAAGACCAAAATCCCCGTTTTTATTTGTAAAGAAAAAATGATAGGAGTAAAGCACATAATTTTCTAAGCATATTCTTGTATTCTGTGAAAATTCCTAATATTTTTTTTTGATTCATAAGAAGATTTTTATTGATTGTCAATCGAGCTTTTTACAATCAGTTTCGAGCATAGTCTCTGCTCTAACAGCCAGTTCGCTTATCTCCTCAATGCTCCTCAAAGACCACGTAGGGCCGACCAAGGAAAGGAGATTAAGTTCTCATCCCCAAAAAGAAGTTAGGGTTAGAGCAGAAAACTAAAGTGCAGAAATTTAGGGCAGAATTTAGAAAATTCATTTGAAAGCCCGTGAATCCAAAATTGTTCATAATATCCCCATTTGGGATATTATAGTGGTGTTAGAGCCTTGATCTTGCCAGCCTGTCGGGTTCATGTTGACATTTTGAAGTGGTAATCATCTAATGTGGGCACATGAATATTGAAGGCGGAGATTACATCACATATAGAAGAAGGTGACATTTTGTTGAAGAAGAGGACAACATGAGTGACCGAAGTCAAGAAGATCAAAGTACTAGAGAAATGATCAAGGACCTAGCAAGAGGGCAGCGAGATTTACTCCAGCTCTTGAACAGGCTTATGAGGCAAAACCTTGGAGGCAACAACAATAACTGAGGTGATAGAGGCAATCAACACAATGGACACAATGATGCAAGCACTTCCGAGAATCAAGGTGGTACTCCGGTACATACATCCCATTCATCCATGGCTAGACCTCTCATGCCTACATTTTTGGAACCACAAAGAAGAGAAGAAAATGAACCACAAGCAAGAGAAGAGATGTTTGAAGACTACCGAAGAGAATGGTTGGCATTGAGTGAAGAATGTCGAGAAGCTTTGCCTTGGACAGATTTCTATCAAGTAAAGTACCGGAATAGGACCGACCTTGAGAAGGGAGGAGCAACAACACAAACTCGAAGCCACAAAAGAAGTTGAGTAAGGTCAATATCACACCATTTGATAGCTCGAGGAAAATCACGGCACGGGCTTGGATACAAAAATTGGACAACTACTTCACATTGAGTCCTATGACCAAAAAGGATGCAATACAATTTGCTACACTCCACTTGGAAGGCAATGCTCTTGATTGGTGGTACAATGGCTTGGTAACTCAAGGTCACAATCTTATCACTACATACTTGGAGTTCTCATAGAGGTTGATTGATAGATTCGATGAAGCAAATCCGGAGCAATTCTTCAAGGAATTGGCACAACTCAAATAGAAAGAGTCATTGGCTGCATACATTTCAGAATTTCAGAAGCTTGCCGTGTTGGTGCCAAATGTCTTGAAGACACGGTTGACATTTCTCTTCACTGAGGGTCTTGAGGGGCCGATTTGTGGATGGGTTAGAGCATTAGACCCACCATCATTGAGGGAGGCGATCAAGAGGGCCCGAGGAATGAAGTTTTCAGTGCCATCCAAACCGAAGTTTCAAAGCAAGCCATTTCAGAAGGATCCAAAGAACTTTCCAAAGGATGGACCAAAAGCCCGCACTTGATTTTGAGACGAGGAATGAGATAGGAGGAAGAAGCTCTGCTTCACATGCAAAGAGCCATGGGAGCCCAGTCATAGATGTCAAGGGAAGGACAAAGCATACTACATTGAGGTTTTTTCCGATGGAGATGAGGAGGTTCCCGACACTAGCTCAGAGGGAGATAAGGAGGAGCGACAAATAGAGCATGATGATAAACAAGGTACTATTGTTTTTCTTTCGGGTGTTCCAAAGCATTATCCTTTTAGGATTAGAGGTGTTGTGAAAGGGCAAAGAATATCTTGCTTGGTTGATAGTGGGGCCATACGTAATTTCATTAATGAAGGCTTCATAGTTAAGAAGGGATTGCAAGTAGAGGAGTTTCAAGGGTTCAATATTCTATTGGTGGATGGTTTCAAAATGAGTTGCACAAAGAAGATTTCTCATTTGAGCATTCAATTGGATGACTATACTTTTGAGGATGAGTTCTTTGTTGTGGGCATTGGAGAGACCGAACTTGTCTTGGGAATTCAGTGGCTCAAATCACTTGGGAGGTATATACAGGACTTCAACAAAATGGAGCTTGAGTTCACATCGAATGGCAAGTAAATCATATTGAAGGCCATCAATAGCAGAACACCTATGAGTATGGCAGCCAAATGGATGAAGGTTCGATTCAGATTGGAGGCAAGAGATTTTCAGTTGGAGACCCCTTTTGGATCTGCACTTGTAGGAGGGCATGTGGCGAAGGATGAGGAAGAGATCGAGGAACTAGAGGACGGCTTGAGAAGGTATGACAGCAGGTCTGATTTTCTGATTCATGACAGCAGTCCTATTCTTTCATTTATAACAGCCACTTCACATAGTGAGGATGAGGTAGAAGAGTCACCCAAGGTTGGCACTTGTGATTTGGGTATGGAGCATAAGGAAGATATTGTAGATTCAAGCCCCAAGAAGTCTGAATTTGTTCATCATACATGGGAGAATGTTAAAAGAACTCAAGACTTGTGTGATGGTCGGATGCAATGAGCAAGAGAGAGGCAAAGATGTTGGCTGCCCAAGCAAGACAACAATTGCATGAGGTCAAGGAACGGTGTCATCAGCTAGATCAAGCAAGAAGGCAAAGGGAAGCACACCTTCGATCTCTATTTCTCCCGAGGGAAGAATGCATAGTGGTGGAACAAGCAAAGGAAGAGGCTCTTGAAGAAAGCAAGCAAGAACGATATGCAGATTGGGGCAGACAAGTGGAAAGGTATGGTTCAGAAATTTTTGATTTGCATCATGAGTTGCCTTTGTTTGAGAGCCCCTTGAAGGCTCAAGCCTTAGAGGATGTTGGAGTAGTGGAGTATACACTTAGTGGACCAGCCACTAGTATCATACCTTCACTCGAGGAAGAAGTTATAAGTGGATCAGCCTTTGATGATTCTTGGGGCATCCTGGGAGGAGCTGAAGAGTGGATTGTTGAGGTACTGACTTATCACATTGGTGATCCTTTGGCGAAGTTGGAGGCTGCATTGTTCCAAAGATTTGTGATGCATACCACAGAAACACTTGCATTTGATTGGCATGATGGAGAGTTGCAACAGATTGATGTGCCTAGGTATGAAAACATTGCTTTGATTTGTGATTTTGAGGCACTAATGGGTGTATTGAAGCTGGACTATGGCATTGGGCTTGGTGGTGAGCATGGTGGCATTGGTTTTCCAGCCTTAGTTCATGGAGATCTACTCCCTGCATGGTTTGACAATGGTTGTTCTACTTCTTGGTACATGGATTGCCTATTGCGTTCTTGGAGGACAGCCGTTGTTCGGGAGTTTGGAGAAGAGTTGGATCATCTTCTTATCATTGAAGAATGGCATAGGGATGATACTCTATCATCCTATGTCCTTGGAGACACTATTCACATCCACATAGGTCTGATTTTTAGTTGGGAGGTTGCTGTTCTGATCTACATCAGCAGCCTAGGAGGAGCTGATATGTATTGTCTTGCACCTATGATGAGAGTTTTGCACATCCATGGGAGATCTACAGGAGTTTGAGGATGGTTTTGTGTTGATAGCACTTTAAGATGCTTTCATCTCTCCATGTTTGCCGGATGTGATGATATGATGATTTGGGATCCAGGTGGTGGCATGTTTGGTACATCACTTCAGTGGGATTTTGATGAGTTGCTTCACAACTCGTGGAGCATTGATGATGATTTTATCAGTGGAGCAGCGGAAGCTTGGAGACTTGTGGCTGTGTTTCAGAGTTCATACTCTTCATCACTTGTTGACAGGCATGGCATTCTTCAAGGCTTCGAATTGGCATAGTGTTTGGTTTTCATCGGATTTAGCAATCATGGAGGTTGGAGCCTTTGGAGACACGGAGATTTGGGTACTTGTGGTTGAAAGCATTGCATTCTTTTGAGGATGGGGTCAAGTCGAGCTTGAGTGTGTATAGCTTCGGCTATCGGAGCTCACTTCTCATTGCATTCTTCACATTCTTCTTGGGAGGTTCAGCCATGAGCCCACTAAATATAACCATGACGTTTGAACGAGCAGCAAAAGAAAATCTAACACCATGCTGGAAGATACCCACACCAGAATGTTGCCTCTGTCCTACAGCCCCACACCTGATTCCCTAACGCATTGGACCTACCTAAATGTCCCTCAGCACCTTACTCTTCTCATAGAGCCTCCTTTGAGTATGCAAACTTGGATCTGGGATTTTAAATGTTGGATGACAATCGCACTCTGTAGTTGGTAAACCCGATCCCCCTGACACCATCCCAATCTCATTAACTCACCTGTTCTACTACAAAACAAAAATTCTCTCCATCTGCGGCTTGATTAGCAAGCCCATCCACCTCTCCATTTGCCTCTCTGTAGACATGATCCACAGTAATAAGGTTGAATTTCCTGTAGAACTCCAAAGCTTCCTCCAGCAACGTATTTAATTTCCAGTTAGACATTGTTCCTTTTCTCAATGCATTGATGATGATGCAAGAATCCCCCTCCACCATTAAATTATCTAGGTTAAGCTCCCAACATTTCCTGAGACCCGTTATAAGTGCCTATAGTTCAGCTTCATTGTTCGACCCCCAAACAAGAGGCTTGGCAATACTACATACAATCTCTCCTTTCCAATCTCTAATGATGCAACCAACTCCCGATATGTAATGTCCCTTTTAGGAACAATACTAATTTTACCGTAAATTAACAATTTCCAAGCAAACAAAGATTTAGAGAGTACCTTGGCTTGATTTAATTCCTGCAAACAAGTTAGAAAATACTTACAATAATATTTCATAATCAGGTTAACATGATTAGCAAACTCATAATGGCATTATTAATTCAACTCAATCTAACTATCTAGGAGACTCAACCATAAGAGAGTTGATGAATATGACTTCGATGGGGTGTCTTGGATCCTCTACCCTAGGCCCAAGAGAGGATATACCATCCCCCTTGGCCTCATGTGGCGCATGCCGTCCATCCATATGAGGTGGTCTACCTAATGAGGTATCGTTCCCGTTATCCACTCATCTTATCATTTCCTTTCCCTTTCTATATGATTGGTTCCTTTGAGTTTACATGTCTATGATAGGAGAATAAGATCACAAAAGAGTGCCCCAGAAGCCATCTCTTCTAAGCCCAAGGGCAGTACCCTTTGTACCCCCTTGGCCCCTTGGGATTATCCAATCCCTTTGGAGTGGCGTACTTAGAAGAGTGCCTTATCGTCATATCCTTCTTGCACCACATTTCCCCCATCATAACATTCATACAAGAATCCACATTAATGCATAATAAACTAATCAAACTCATAGTTGCAGACAATCATATCAAATGTGTTGTGAATATAATCTATATTTCATAGCAAGTTTCATAATACGTGTCTAATGATAATTTCGATTATATGCATTTGTCATTGCTTAACATATGGCATTTATTATAATAAACATAGGGTTAGATACATCATACCAGGAGATAATTCTTGCCTTTTCTATATATATCTTGCTTGCGGATCTGTATGTATGTTTTCTCTTGCTGCTACTATACATATACCAGAAATATGTATAATTCAATTCAGACTTTATTCACATAATCTTCCTTGAAATTGTCTCATACTTAGAAAATATATATTTATATATTTTGATTAAGTATACCCTGGTAAGGGACCAGGGACCCATATCAAAAACCAGGGCCAATGCCCTGCAAGAGAGTATTCAGAAGTCTGTGACATACGATTACAAAAAACAAGGGAGGCAAATTACAAGGCCAAACCCCAAACAAGCTTAAACAGAACCGATATCTATAGACTAGTAGACTTGCAGAAACCTTAGCATCGTTACCCGTAAGATCGACAATGTCTGCCTCGTCATCGCAAGCACAACGGAATTGTGCCTTGTCCTCATCATCAACCTAGACGTCCATCTTCGCCGCCACCCGTTCCACCAGCCTTCGTAGCCAAGTCTGCCCATCGTGAAGATCATGTATATGGTCTAGAATGAACTTCAGGCTCAGCTGAGAGTCCTTAGACAAATCCACATCCTCATGCACCAGGATAGATGACGCAGCCACAAAGGTCATCATAGCCACCGTGAGGGATTGGGCCGCACCAAACACATTCCAACAATCGTGGGTAGAATTAGGGTCGAGTAGAAAAGTGGACAGAGCATACCATTGTTCTCTTCAGCTTCCACCACCTTGGCCATATTAATAATTCTGCCAACCCAATTCCTGAGCAAAGGGTTTTTGATTTCTAAGTTGATAATATCAACAGTGTCTGCCAGCTCCTGTTTCTCGCGAAGCTTGGGCTTCCTCTTCTTGGTTGCCTTCCTCTGCTTCATAACTCCTCCCACCGTCACACTCTGTTTCTTCCTTGGGACCTGGCAACGCCTTGGAGTCGCCGAAGTAGCCTTAGAACACTCCGCACCCTCCCCGACCATCATAACATTGCCAATTCCAGCATCCATCTCTCCTAACCACTTGCAATGAGGAAGCAACTGAGAGATGCACTGAATCGAAAAGCTAAGCAAGGGAAAAGACATGACATATAATGAGGATCAAACACTTCACACGCACGAGCCTGCTCGAAGAGTGATACGATCTCCCAAAAATCTGACAAGCCAGCCAGAAAACCATTATGATAAAAACCTCGCGGAGAAAGAGGCATCTAGAAATGATGGCCAAGAATGATTGACGTGGCTAGGCCTACCACAAGCCACTGTGTCCGCCCATCCATGTGTAATGTCCCCTTTTTGCAAGTCAAAATTCTCCTTACTTGCTGTTGTAAACTGGACTCAATGTTCAGAGGTATCTCTCTTTTATGTGATCGATGATGCTCTAGATCACTGAAGATGGTGCGCAGTAGTAGAAGGCTATTGTTGTCCAATCTTTTATTATCTAATGATTCAGAGAGTCCCTAATGATACATTCCCACACCCGTTGGCTAGTCGTTGCTCCGTAAGTGATCAATCTCCTTTGTATGAGCTAAGTGTGATTCTCAATCTATCCTTAGCAGTTCCCCACCTTCGTATAATATTTGACAAGATGAGAGTCTTGGAAGGCTGCCGCTGTGTGATACCAATCCAATTGTATATGACTTTGGGTAGTGTATATATTTGGCTTGATGCTTCAGTGATAATATCCTTTCAATGCAAGGTTCAAGGATCCGCTAGTCTCCACGATCTGAGTATGAGCCTTATTTCGGCGTTCAATATCTTCCATGACTCCTAGCACTTTTATCTACTATCACCTTTGACTAAGCCTCATCTCAATGCTCTTCTAATGATATTCAATTCGATACCTCAATACTCAAACAATGAATACCCACTGTCTTCGAAGTCTCAAGATAATGTGAAATACTTGCCAACGCATTCTGTATAATATTGTCATCGAATTGATGGTATTGTTCCATGATGCCAATTCTACCTGTGATGATCATAGTTGATGTATGATATCCCCTTATGCATTTCTCGATTCATCTAAATATACCAGTGCTCACTTGAAGGGTTATGTCCCTCTATAGAGACGTCCTTTCCATGCTACGATTCTCTCTTAACTATTCGTTGTTATGTTTTCATTTGCCTTTGTCTTGACTTGATGCTTTGTGTCATTCGTTCTTCATATGGATATAGACTTATTCGCTGCTCCTTATAAATGACCATTGCCAATGATCATCGGAGGATGGTTGCATACTTACATGAGTATTTCATTTACTAGCAACGGTTTCTATTTTCCTTCAATACCAGCGTAGGTTTTCTTTTCTCATATTTCAGATTTCCTCATGCCATATCATTCGGATGAGTATAGTTGGTATTAGATATTCATGTTGCATTGACTCTAAACTATAACATTAAGATATAATATTGTCTTATAATATTTACATTGACAATATCTATATTTATATATATATTTATTATAAAATAACACAATTTCCTCTATTTAATTGGACTAGATGTCGTATTTTCCCGAGGGTAACTTACTGACTTTTATCATGTTGTTTAAATCTTTAATTTAAACAATGCCTTAATATCGGGACATGACACCATGCCACTCGGATCTGACTGGTTGTCTACTGTTCTAGCCCCTTATCGGGCGGATAGTTATATATATATATAATTCTAATTCCCAATTATATTTCTCTTGCTTCTGTGTCTTCCATTCAGATGTTATATATTTTTTCTTAGATCCCTCAAGACGTGTCTTCCTTTTGATATTTATATCCCCTTCCATAAGAAAAGGACATACCTCTTCATCGTTACCCTTTGAATGGCCGTAACCCTTCAAGGGGATCGCTCACTTCTTAGAATCGTTTCATATTCTAAAAGAAACATCTATGATTTCCTCTAAAGAGGAATCGCTGTTGTTTTGACTTCATACACTGCTCTTATGAATCACAGCTATTACTAACTGCTGCACTGCCTTTACTATTATCCCCCTTAATAATAACCGCAGCCTCTTAATCTTAATTTTATATTAATTTATTTAAACTTGTTTATATCCTTTATGGGATATATTTGCTGTCTTATATGAGATTACTTATATATATTTATTATATATTTAAATATTTATATTTTATATTATTATTATTTCTTATTTTATGTTTATATTTATATATTAAAATTATATATATTATATTTAATAGTATATTATATTATAATTATTATAATTACAATAATATTTGAATTGATAATATTTATATTGTATTTATATTTATTATTTATAAATACAATAAATATATATTATATTTTGTGGGTGGCAGGGTGGGAGACCTTCCACACAATCTGGTGTGGAAGGTCTGGGGCTCGACATGTCAGCAAGTCAGACACGGTGGCAAGCTAATATCTCACGTCCCTCGAACAGATTGATGGGATTCACAACCTTAATAAAACATCGTTTCAGTGGTAGAGTAATTAGTTTGATAGCCTTCGCCACCTCACTTCAACAGTGCAATGATGAGAAGGTAACTTGGCCTTCGACCAGCATTGCTATCTAGAAACTTCATCATTCGAAGGGACGAGAAGGGTTCAAAGGATAAATGCATTCTCACTATTCACAATAGCCATAGACGTAAAAGTTCATTCTTGTCTCTGTCCAATGGCGAGCAGAACAAGGTTCGTGATACGCATGGCGACAGAAGGGATGGTATGTTTGGGTGTAGACACCCCAATCCAGTTGGAAAGTGCAGTCAGGCAATTGGCTTTCAAGGGGATGATCACAGATCAAAGATTGAAACGAGTATTACACCTAAATGATGGTTTAACCCTAGTTGCAGTGAAGTGATCCTTGGCAGAGGTTTCGTTGAGGCAGGCGAATTCTATAGGATGGATACTTCTATTTCTTCCCGCTTTCTTGCAGCAATTCTGGACGCCGGATTCCCCAAAGAATTTGCAGAACAACTGGTTAGGAAGCTTTTCAAACCTAACCTAATTGTCGGTTTGAAGGATACTTTAAAAGCAGCCTCCCCGAAGATGGGAATCCCACGGCCAACCGATTTCCACCTTCTCCAAGACCCGAACGAGGTAGTTAGGTTTTTTCCCTTTCTGCTGGATTCGAAAGGCATGGCCCTTCTTGCCCACAGGAAGCAGGTGGATGTTGGGGTAAGATTTCTCAAAAAACTTTTGCAAATGGAGCCGTCTAATGGGAGATTCAAGTGGGTGCCGGAGTTTCGAGACTTTGCCTTTAACCTGGGTTTCATGTGATATGTTCCTACAGGTACTCTCTGGTTTGCTAAGTTGATGCAGTCTGTTGTGGTGTAAATATAGCAGTGATTATTAGCTGATAGGTAGTGGCGGTTGAGGTCATTCCTCTTTTTTGTCTGTAATAGGGGGTATGGGTTAAGCCCTGCATAGCTTTTTGGTGTTTTCTGCTAGACCCTGCATGGTCATATGGGACAGGTTTAGAGCAGCTGCATTTTTGTTATAAGCACCTCATATCAGACTGTTAGCCTATGAGGCATTTTCATATGTATTTCCGGCCTCCTTTTAATATATAATATACTTGATTATGAAGCAAAAAAATATATATATTATATTTTAATTATATAAAAATATTTATAAAATAATATTATTTAATATTATTATATATTAATAATATTATATATGTTTATTAAATATATTTGACGAAAGCAACTTCTCTGTCATGACGTTTAAATCTTTAATTTAAACAATGCTTTAATATCGAGACATCACAGGATACCTCAAGATTACCTCTAGATGCCCTGTCGAAGTTGAGTTTGTACCACCCCTCTGGAGGAGGATGCCAAACCACACTCCTTGAGTTTTGGGAGTCCATACCCCCTGGCCCTATTGCTTGAGAAATTTTCAGCCCATGCCAATGCTTCCTCATTAAAGCATCCCATTCTAAGAACTTCATATCCTTGAGGGTTTGCTCCCTGAGCTTGTTATTGACCACCTCCACGATCATTACTTCCACCTTGTTTAGAAAAGAAATCATCATCTCTTTGTCCTAGAAAACTCTCCGATTTCTTTCTTTCCAAAGCTCCCATATTAAAAATTGATGGACTAATAATCCAAAGGCAAGCATACAGTGCATTGTCTTTCAAAATTGGCCAAGATTTGAAAAGGCATAATAAATCATTAGGAAGAGCACTTATCCATCCTAATCTCGCACAAAGCCATCTCCAACACTCTTAAGAGAAGGGACATTCTAACAACAGATGATTTATTGATTCTTCATTCCTCTTACACAATGTACATCTAGAAGGCCTACAATAACCCATCATCTTAAACTTATCTGTTGTTAATATCTTCTTTTGCAGTGCTGCCCAAGTAAACACTCCAACTTTGGGCATACACATTTTATGCCAACATAGATTTGTGGGAATTTTTGTGAATGCATTCATTCTCTCGTTTTCCAGCAAGTTGTACCCCTCTCTAACAGTATAATTACCAGATTTAGCTCCAATCCAAACTATAACATCTTGCCCTTCTCTTAGACTCACTCTCCTATCCTTCAGAATGTTGTTCAACAACTCTACTTCCCTTGGTAGACCCAAATAATCAAAAGATTTCCATGACCAACAACAAATTCCATCCTTCCATTCTTCCATCACATAATCTCGGACCCTCCCTCCCCACCTCTGCTTGAGCGTTGCCTTGGCTATGTCCACTCTCAACAACTTATCCAAACTAACTAAACCTGACCAAGAATCTTCCCAAATCAGCGCTGTCCTACCATCATGAATGTCCCATGTTAGATAATCTATAATGACATGCCTACTATTCAGCATGAAATTCCATATCCTGGATCCCCTTGGCAAATTCGAGGTAGTTAAGATACTTGAATCCAAATCGCTGTCTAAATACTTCTCTTGTAGCAACTTTGCCCATTTAGAATGCTGCTCTTTATGCATCCTCCAAACCAACTTGGCCCCTAAAGCTTTGTTTTGAAAAATTTGATCTTTAATCCCACAACCTCTTGCAACTCTTGGTTGGCAAACTTTATCCCATGCTATTAAAGCAACTTTGCTTTTCTCATCATTCCCCTGCCAAAAGAATCTCCTCATGAGCTGATTCATCTTTTTACTAGCTTCTACTGCTAGCGGAAGACAAGACATCATGTAGATGGGTATGGCAGCTATTACTACCTTTATCATCGTGATTCTTCCTACCCATGACAACCACTGACCTTTCCAAGCAGCCATCCTTTTTGTCAATCTTTCTCTTAGGGGGTCCCATAACCTATTTGTCCTCACAGCCTTTGTTAAGGGCACACCTAGATAATGTCAAGGAAGTTGACCTTTTCACTCTGATAATCTCCTGCTCCTTTCTCACCTGAGTGAAGAAGAAATGAATTTTTGATTTCACCTTGCCTACTTCCTGCCCTAGTGCTTTCGAATACACTTGCAATATATCCTTGAAATCTTCTACTTCTTGTCTTGATGCTGCTCCGAATAACATTGTATCTATTGATGTGTTTTTTATACACATGCAAACTCAAAATAAAATACCAAGTATTCTATCCTCTCTTGAACAAAGTCTCTCAAAGGCTAAACAATGTGGTCCAGTGAGACAACTCCAAGGTTCCTGATTCGTATTTTGCAATGGATAGACTTAGTAGTTGATGTGATTTGCTGAAAACTCACAAAGGGACTTACGCTAAATATACCCCTTGCTCCACTCAAATATGTTACTTCCTTCTTATGAAATGGAACTCTAAAACCAACTATGAAAGAAAATGAAAAAGGATAAGGGTTGAGAAAGCTATTATAAGGACAATGAAATAATGAAACATGCTAGGATAGACAAATTCCTCACAAAACCAAACCCCGCTTCACCAAGAGAACCAACAATTACACGAAGTTGGTGCAATCTTCTAAGGCAATTCAAGGATTTTCATATTGTGAAACATTCATCCAAACACCCACCTTTGATGCAGCTTGAACAATCTTCACAATCGAACTAAAGCAAATGAGGTTCAAGCTAACTTTGCAAAGTGAGTTGCCTTCGACAATCCATGAAAAGTATGAACCAAGAAGGAATCCATCAAATATCATTGCATATATTCATTACATCAATGAACTTTCTAATCTAATTCTACTCTACTTGGAAACATCTCTCCATCACATCCAAGAAATTAGAAACCATGCTAACATCCCATAATCACACAAATCACCATGAGAACAACAATGAGCTTGTATTGATTTTGGAAGTGTTTTTACAACAATTTCATAAGTCTTTTCAATGACTTCAAAGAGTCTCCTCTACTCTACTCCTATTCTACTTCTATTATTGTGCGAGCTAACTTCTAAACTTACAAATGAGAGAAATGGGCCTTATATAGGCTCCCAAAATTACATGAATGACTAGGATTGATTTGCAAACCAATGGCCAAGATTGTGACAACAAGGCATAACGGCCCAAAAGAGAGGCAATGAAGGCACGCTTTCCAATGTGATAAGCATGAAATGGAATCTTTGGAGCATCTTCCACTTGGACGTCCTCTTTGGCCTCTTTGCTTGTTGTAGGTACATTGAACTTGGACAGATGATGGGGCCGACTATGATTGGACTAGTAACATGCACATGCCACCTCAGCATCTTGCAAACTGGTTTGATTTTCAACACATTCACACTGTTTGGAATATTTTCCCAAATTGCTGGATTTTTACCTATGGAACTTGGCATCTTTCGAACTTGAAAACTTGGGAAACTTAGAAGTTCATGTAATTGATGGATTGCTTGATGATTGACTCATTTCTCTTCTCATCATGTTCTTGTGCTTGTTCTTGTACAGGATTATATCTCTGAATGGTGCAAGAAGTAGACCTTGGGTGTGAATTGTTGGAGTAGACTTCATGATTGAAGTGGATGGCTCCAGAGCTTGAATGTGAAACTAGACTCTTGGACTCCTGGACGTGAGCTTCTGGATGATGAAGTGGTGTCGTGCAATGGACCTCCTCCGATGATGACCTTGGTGTTAGATTCCTCCATGTCTTGTTGACCTCGTGCAACACTTCTTCCATGCTCTGAATGTTTCCGGTGCAAGCTTTTGCCATTCTCCTTCCTTGAAGTGACCTCCATCCTTGGATGATGAAACTAGATGCCTTCTCTTCCTTGTTTGAGTTGAGGGGGCTTGCTACTGGAGCTCTTCGTCTGATGAAATCTTCCCTTGATTGCTTTCGACATTGGATCTTCCTTGAACAAGCACTTCTTGCCTCTAGTTATTGCAAAAGAGAAACAACTTTCAATTGCAAAGATGATAATCATCAACAATATTTCATCATAGATCTTCTCACATTTCACTTTCAGACACCTTGCAAAGGTCTTGGGTTAGATCTTACTTGTTTTACACAATGAAGAAGGTTTCGTTCTCATGTTTTAAAACTTGCCATTTATCCCCTTCTAGCCGACCTAGTAGTTTGACAAGGTTTGAGCGCCCTTCAAGCATGTTGAAGAAATTTCCTAAGCTAGAGCGCTTTTCACCAATGTTAGAGAAATTTCCTGAGGCTGAGCGCATATGAGACGTGTTAAAGAAATTTCTCCATGTTGGGCGCATTCCTTGAGTGTTGAAGAAATTTTCTCCAAGTAGTCATTTTTCAGTGCCTGAAATCAAGTATATTTCTTTAAACATTTTGAAATATACTTTCAGGATGTTTGAGATAGTTCTTGGATCCATGAGATTTAACATGCAGATTCTAGATTTTTGAGGATCCACCAGATTTCAGACTTAGTTAGTTTTCAAGATTTCAGGACATCAGACTTAGTCAATTTTCAGTATCTCAGGGACATGCTTAAGTATTCTCAATTGCACCTTGTTAAACTCACTTGATTCATTTCACGCTGCTCCGGAGAAGCTCATTCTTCATTTCATAGAAGAGACTAGGTCTGACAACACTTCCTAAGGATCCTACGAGCTCAAAATTGCAAAAAAAGGTGGGCCCCCATTTGCAATGGGGCGATGTATGATTAGGTCACAACAGTATCATCAGCAAAATGCTGATGTGAAATGTGTTTTGGTAAATTCTCAATATATTAATGAAAGAGGCAAAAGCCTTTATAAAGAATTACAATGTTGATGTTTCTAAAATATAAAAAACATATGTTTTTAAAATACACTAAAGCTAATGAAGCAATTAGAAACTATCTAATAATATTACATTATTGACCATTAATAAACTATCTAAAATATTATTTTAATACCCTCCCTTAATGGTCAATCTATCAACTACACCAAGATGCCCCCTAAATTTGACAACCTTATCCTGGCTGAGAGACTTGGTGAGGATATCTGTAGTCTGATCCTCAGTTGGAACATATTGCAACACCATTGATCCATCTTCGACAAGCTAGTGGATGAAATGACAACGAAGTTCAACATGCTTGGTCCTTTCATGGAAGACTAGATTTTTGGCAAGTCTCAGCACCCCTTGATTATCACAGTACAAGAGGGAAGGCCCTGGTTGAGACATTTGCATGTCAGAAAGCATCCTTCGAAGCCAAACTGCCTCACAAGTTGCTTAACAATTCCTCGATATTCAGCTCCAGTCGAGGAAAGAGCCACTTCCTGCTGCTTCTTGCCGGTCCATGTAATTGCCCCTGTGCCCAAACTGAAAACATACCCAGAAGTAGACTTTCTGTCATCAATAGAACCTGCCCAATTTGAGTCTATAGAACCAATCAACTTAGAATCTTTGCACCTGTGATACAGAATGCCAAAGTCGGAAGTGCCTTTCACATATCTCAGCACACGCTTCGCGACAACCCAATGTTCAGCTTTAGGGGTTGTCATGAAGCGAGAGATGTAGCTCACAGCAAAACTGAGGTCAGGTCTAGTAGCAGTGAGATAAATGAGGCTGCCCACTAGTTGCTTGAATGCTAATTCATTCTCCACAGGTGAATCTGATTTGGCTGATAACTTCAGCCCTTTCACCGTAGGTGTAGATGCAGGTTTGCAATCTGTTATCCGGAACTTGTCAAGCAGACTTCGAGCATACTTAGACTGAGAGATAAAGATGCTATCAGCAGTCTACCAAACCTCTACACCTAGGCAATAATGCAGAAGTCCCAAATCTATCATGTCAAATGATTGACTGAGATTATGTTTGATCCAATCAAATGTCCTGAGCTGCCAGTAATGATCAAGTCATCAACATAGACAACGAGCAAAAGAATATCATCACCACACTTTTTGACATACAAATTAGAATTAGGACTCCTCTAAAAACCATGATCAATTAGGTACTTATCAATTTTCATGTACCATGCCCGTGGACCCTGTTTAAGGCTTTCACAAATCTGCATACTTGGTGTTCTTTGCCAACAACCTTGAAGCTAGGAGGTTGCGTCATGTAGACTTCTTGTAAATCCCCATTGAGGAATGCACTCTTGACGTCCATTTGATGGACTTTCCATCCAAACTGGGCTGCAATAGCGAGGACAAGCCGAATGGTACTCATTTTGGCTATGGGAGCAAAAGTCTCCTCATAGTCAATGCCCTTTGTCTGTGAGAACCCTTTGGCTACTAATCGAGCCTTATACTTATCAAGAGTTCTGTCAGCCTTATACTTAACTTTATACACCCATTTGCAGCCAATGGGCTTCTTCCCTGGTAGAAGATCGGAGAGGACCTAAGTGTTATTCTTAAGAAGACTATGATGTTCAGCTTCCATAGCCTGTTGCCACTCAGGTATGCCTTTAGCCTCTAAATATGTTTGAGGCTCAGAGATGCTATGAAGGTTGGCCATAAGAGCAAAATTAACTGTATTCTGCTGCTTGCTCTTTTTCCGAACTGATCTACCCTCAATCAATTCATCATCATGAAGATCACCTATGGTCTGAGCCCACCATTTAGGCCAAAGAGTAGAAGTACCAACATCTGAAACAGGAGGAACAACTTCTGCTGGGGTGGCTGGAACAAAATCAGATGGATGACGATCTAGATTACCCTGAGGAGGGGCGGGTTGTGGAACATGAGGCGGAGGCCCCTCCACAACTGCACAATCCCTCCCATCAGGTGGAGCTAGGGGAAGGCGAATACCCAAATCAGAAGCCTTCAGAGACTGATCCTCAGGGCTCACAGTAGGAGAAGACAGATAAAATGGCCCAGTAGCTTCATCAACCACAACATCATGACTGAATATGAGACGATCTGTGTCTACATCAATCAGCCTATATGCCTTATGATTCTTACTGTAACCAGTGAACATGACTTTCTGACTCTTGGAATCCAACTTGGTGCGCTTGGCATCTGGAATCCACACATGAGCAGTAGAGCCAAAAACTTTCAGGTGGCTGACCTTAGGCTTGCATCCAAAACAAGCTTCTTCAAGAGTCATCTTCTTAATGGCATAGGTAGGAGACCGGTTCAGAAGATGAACTACAGTGTAGATTGCTTCAGCCCAGAACTTCTTAGGAACATTTCTATGCTCCAGCATAGAACAAGCCATTTCAGTAATGGTGTGATTCTGACGCTCAACGACACCATTTTGCTAAGGGGTGTAGGGTGTAGTAAGTTGGCACTTAATGCCATGTGCAACACATAAACTGGAGAAGTCAGAAGAACAAAACTCCCCCCCATTATCAGACCTAAGAGTGACTATCTGAGAGCCTGGCTCTTTCTCAACTAAGGCCTTCAACTGCTGAAATATACTGAACACCTCTGATTTATTTATAAGAAAATACACCAATATTTTTCTGCTGAAATCATAAACAAATAACAAAAAATACCTACACCCAGTAACTGAAGGAGTATTCATTGATCCACATACATCAGCATGAACCAATTGCAATACCTTGGATGCTCTCCATGAATCACCATCTGAGAATGGAGCCCGATGCTGCTTTCTAGCCTGACAAGCTTCGCATACTCCATGAATCTGAGTCTGAATCTCAGGTAGACCACCAACCAGATCATCTCTAGATAACTGAGAGAGATAACGCATGTTCAGGTGCCCATAACACTGATGCCAGAGTTTGCTGATGGAAGTACTCCTAGCTGCCATAGCGTGCTCTTGAGAATCACCTGAATCAACAAGTCTATACAGACCATGATCCTCAAGTCCCTGAACAACTATAGTGTGAGTCTCTCTATCAAAAATGTTGCATGTGTGCATGTTGAAAACAATATCTAGCTGAGGAGAGTGTCGCATAATCTGACTAACTGAGAGTAGATTCAGCTCCATGCCAGGTACAAAGTATACATCGAGAAATATTAAATTTCTCCCACCATATTGAATCTACACGTTGCCCTTTCTGACAACAGTATACTCTTCACCTCCTCCAAAGATAACAAAATCTCTGAATGGCGTGTACTCTGTGAACCAATCTTGACGATGAGTGAAATGCTGAGATGCACCTGAATCAATGTACCAGGCAGAGGATTTGACATGATCTGCTGGTCTCTTGGCCATAAAGGCATAGAAAGCAGACTCGTTCTGTTCAGTGTGCTCTGCAACATGGGCTTTCAATTTAGACTCTCCTTGCTTGGACTGTATAGAAGCCAAGCGTTTCCAACAATCTTTCATGTGGCCATACTTATGGCAATAGTTGCACTGAATGTTCTTCCTCTTGGAGCTGTCCTGGGATTGACCTTGGCTAGTTTGCTGAGAGGGCTGACCTTTGCCCTTATTCTTCTGAAAGGCCTTGGCAGTAAATGCCTACTTCGTGGAGGATGCACTAGCACTGATACCGAACTGTTGTTTCCAACGATCTTGCTGCAGAAGTTCATTGCAAAGCTCGAGAAACTTCAAGTCAACAGTAGTTGAGGTAATGTTGAGTGTCTCAATAAAGTGCTCATAAGACTTTGGTAGACTCTTTAGGTGATGACTACCATATCTTCCTCCATCTTCCAACCAATCGCCTCCAACTGATCACGGATGTCCTTGATTTTTGTCAAGTGCTCCTACAAAGTTGTCTTCTCATCCATCATGATGGAGAACATGTTCTTCAAAAAGAACGCACAGCTCTTGTCGGATGTTTCATGAAGGTCCTTCATATGATCCCAGATTTCTTTGGCTGTCTTGCCAGACGGCACCTGAGGCAGCTGGTCATCGGTGACTGACAATTTAATAAGCATCAGGGCTTACCGATTCTGCTCATCAAATTTGTCCTGATCTTTACCCACCATTGGAGGGCGTGTAGTTTTGCCAAGAACAATTTGGTCAAAGCACCAATACTCAAATATGGTCAACATACGTTGCTTCCAGGTGTTGTAGTTGTGGCTGTTGAATTTTTGACTACCTTCCAACATAATGTTGGACAACGAGGCCATCTTTCA
Organism: Cunninghamia lanceolata; assembly: GCA_027924645.1. Lineage (NCBI taxonomy): Eukaryota > Viridiplantae > Streptophyta > Pinopsida > Cupressales > Cupressaceae > Cunninghamia > Cunninghamia lanceolata. The sequence goes on along the minus strand of BSBN01001026.1, from coordinate 2,696,559 downwards.
CGCTTTCCGAGGCATGAAAAACGAGGTTGACTCAAGTAGATTTGACAACACAAAACCCGAGACAAGAAAACAGGCTCAAAAAGGATTTCAAGACACAAATCAAATATTTCTGCAAAACCCTAGGTCGTAGAAGTACCAAAAAGCAAAACAAACCATGGCCCAGCACTGAAAATCCAACATGGAAGGTTTAAAAATTGCGAGTCAACAGGGACAACGCAAATCTCACATGAAGTCGTCAACAAAACCCTGTTGTCAAACAAACCATGAACCACGAATGTTGGCCGAGTCTGAGGAAACCTTGATCACAGAGAGAAGAAAAACAAAGCGCTGATGAAAAGAGATCAAACAGTGACCAAACAAGTCTGAAACACAACCTCAAACCCTACAACGAAGGTCAAAAACGACAACCACAAAATCACGATTAGGAAACCTAGAGGAAAAACAACGCGATTTAGCAGAGAAAAAATGGCGCCCATAGAAAAAACGCGACCCTTCAAAAAAACGCGACCTCCAGAAGCAAATTTAAAGCGGCCAAAAATTGCGATCAAAAAAATCGCAATGAGAAGTCACCAGATGAAAAAAAAAAATCGCTCAGGAAACTCACGCAGAAGACAAACCGCGAGCTCAGAGCAGAGACCGAGATTGGTACGATGTTGTATGGAATTGTACGGTCGTGTACAGAGCACGTGAAAAAAAATTCGAAAAATTACATTTCCCGCTCTGATACCATGTTTTGGTAAGTTTTCAATATATTAATGAAAGAGGCAAAAGCCTTTATAAAGAATTACAATGTTGATGTTACTAAAATATAAAAAACAGATGTTTCTAAAATACGCTAAAGCTAATAAAGCAATTAGAAACTATCTAATAATATTACATTATTGACCATTAATAAACTATCTAAAATATTATTTTAATAAAATGGGCAGAAAATTGCTAGTGAATTGAAGCCCTTTTAATTTGTTTGAGACCGCTTTGTTGATCATTCTTCCTAATGCTTTTGCCATGATGATGAAGAGGAAGGGCGATAATGGGTCCCCTTGAAGTAAGCCCCTGGAGGCTTCAAAGAAGCCTTCAAGAGATCCGTTGACCAACACTAAATATCTTGGTCCCAAAATTAGCTTAAACATCCAATCTAACCACACACTGTCAAAGCCAAAGGCTTCCATCACTTTCAACAGAAATCTCCAATCCACCTTATCATACACTTTTCGAATGTCCAACTTGACCATCATCCTAGAAGTTTTAGTACTTTGTAGAGAATGCATTGCTTCTTGCGCAATAATGATCCCGTCTAAAATTGACATTCCCAGGACAAATCCTGTTTGCTCCTCCGAAATTACATCTGGTATAATCCTTTTTAACCTGTTGACCAAAGCTCTTGCCATAATCTTATAAAGAGTATTACAAAGAGAAATTGGTATAAAATCATCAAGTTGTTCAACCATGTCTTTTTTTGGAATGAGGACTAAAAAAGTGTTGCATACCTCTCTAAGTATCCTCCCAGAGGCCCTAGAGTCTTCCATAGCTTCAATCATTTCTTTACTGACTATATCCCAACATTTTTGGTAAACAATAGTTGGGTAGCCTTCTGGTCTCGGTGCCTTTTCTGGTGCCAGTTGATCAACTGCCATTCTAATTTCCATCTCCGTGAAAGGCTGATTAAGCATCCTATTTTGATCTGCTATCACCACTCGCAGGATACACTGCAAGGCTTCTCTTTGAGCAGCCAAATCTGAACCCTCTCTACTGTTAAGCAGATTCTCAAAGAAGTTGATTGTTGCCTCCCTAATCTGATCCGCATTTTCAATGAGTGAGCCATTGGATAATTTGTAATGTCCCCATTTTCGGATTCTCTTGCAATTCAGTCAGAGCTGACTTTCTGGGTTGGTGACAACATCATCAGAGGAGTATTTCGATGTCACCAGGGTGTTCAGGTGATCCAATGGAGTTGGTTGACACTCTCCAGAGAGATTTTGAGGCACTTGTCCGTACTTACTATTTATAGTAAGTGCTTGCATGTCGACAATCTTTTTGGGTTTTTCTGGGTTTGTTCTCTTTGGTCCTCGGAGAACACTGCTATTTTTAGTAAGTGTCAGTTTGGCGTTGGTTCGGTGACTCGACAGTCAGCTGTTGGCTCTTCCTGGCGTTGCATTGAGCTCAGAGTTATCAGATGGTTTGTGGGTCCAATTGGCACCCTCGGTATGGGCTCAGTTGCTTATGGTCGTTACTATTTTTAGTAAGTTCGGGTTCGGTGTCGGATTGGGATTTTGAGAGTGGGTTTGGATTCGTCTTGTCAAGACCTTTCCAACGAGCTATAGATCATTGGTTTCCAACATCATCTTGGCCTCATTGGACCTTGGTGCCTAGGCACGACAACTTAAGGTTGTTTTAATAGAGGGGACTTTAAGGGTGATGTTGAGAAAAGAATTAAAGATAATTATAATATTTTAAAATGTATTTTCCCTCTCATGTTTTATCCCATATACAAGAGGATTTTAGAGACTCCTAGTTGAAAAAGTATAAAAGGAGGAAAAGGCTCTTCATTTGATATGCTTGGATTATTATTTCTTCTCTCTTTTGAGATTTTCCCTTCGAGAGTTTCTGGACCTTGGCTCTAGGGATTGGTATTGTCTTGCTGAGATGAAAACCTCTGCAAGATTGGTTGTTCTTGGCTTCTGGGGACGAAAACCTCCATTAGCAAATATTGTATTGGCGTATGCATCCAGTATTCGCATATGTGCTTTCAGTGGAGTTGAATCAGTTGAGAGTTAGGGCTTTCTTGAATACATCTTTTGCAGTTTGATGAAGATTCATGTATGCAGATTGGAGAGATTGTTTGTGGCTGATTAGAACAGATTTTGTTGAGGGTTTATAGCTGTTAGTTTCCCTTATTGCTGGTCGTACCATTTCAGCCAGGCCGTACCTTTGTTCGGAGCTGCCAGTGTGAGTTTCTTGTCATATACATCATTCAACCTTGGTCGTTTAGCTCTATTTTGCTGGTGCAGACTGTTTGCAGCGATTATTTGGAGAGATTAGAGTGCATGCTGCTGTGTGTTTTCTCAGCCATGGCCGTACATGGACAGTGAGGGGACGTGGGTCTTGTGTAGGCTCCTTACTCTTTGTTGCAGCTTCATATTTGTTCTTGTTGAGGCATCTAGAGCCTTATTTATTGCTGATATCATTTATTTGATGAACTACTGTATTTCTTGGAGTTTGGGAGTGATTTCCACCATACTTAGTTGCTGGTCCGGCTACAACAACGACATGAAGTTGTAAATCCTGAGATGGGTATTCATCTATAATTCATCTTGAGGTATTTCTTGATTTGGGTTGTTTGTTTATGCAAATTCATTGTACTTTTTCTGGGTTTTCAGTAAATGCCATATATTGTATGCTCCGGCAGCACACATTTGTAGGAAAACTAAAACTCCTTCTGCATCTTCTCTCTAGTCTGAAAGAACACAATAAAAATTAATTAAAATAACACTTAAAACGATCAATAAAATATACAAACAGGTGCGGCACATTATAGTGGTATCAGAGCTAAAGATCTTGCCATCCTGTGAGGTCAGTTTCAGACATGCAGATGAAAATATGAGACATACAGCTTAGCTTTGCATGTGAGTGATCAACACTTGCATGAGTATTCAGAGTCATGGACAGGTTCAATGAAAAAAATTACCAAAGAAACTATACAATGCCGGTAGGAAACTTGGACACCTTCCGCAGTCAACGAGGGTTCTACGTAGCATTTTGGAGGAAATGGATGATGAAGATTGGGAAGGACTCAGAGAGGATCTGAGAATAATACGACAGCATTCTAATCAATTGAAACAAATGATGGCCAATTATCACCGCAGGAAACCTGATATTGATAGTAACAACAACAATGACAGAAAAAGGAACAGAAATCAGGGAGATGGGAACAACAAGGAATGTGAAATAGAAACTCCTACCACCTGTTTATTGCAGCCAAGTCATGATAAGAGCAAAGAAGATGAAGACCTGATAGCTGGGAAAAATGAGTCTAAGCCTTTGTATGATGAAAACAAGATCACTAATCAAGAGACATGCAAAGAGGAGCTTGCTGATTTTGAGGAGAATACAGCAGAAATGTGTGAAGTTGGGCCTCGCTTCGATGAAGATCTTGAAGTCACTACTTCTAAGAATGAATTAAAAATGATTGATAGATTGCTAGAAGGTGACTTTGCAAGCGAACCTGAAAGCATTGATGCTGAAAGTTTTAAGTCCTCAAAGGACATAGGTGAAAGGTATGCGGATAAAGATTTTAAATCAGCCATGGGTGACAAATTTGATGCTGCCATAACCTTTGACTAGGGTAATGAACGAAATGATTCATTTCCCTTGCAACTTGAAGAACCAAGTGACCTTTCAGAAAAGTTAGTTGATAGCACCCATGAGGATGCTTATCAAACAGGGAATGATGATATAGGTGTTCTTGATTTTGAAAACAAATCTGATTTCACATTGCATGTAGCTGATCCCGAGTAGAGACCTTGTGGTTTTGTTGATTTAGATTCATAGTTCACTGTTGAGGATGATAAGGAAGAGGTACAGGTGATTTGGGATAGCATTGGAGTCATTGACGATAGGTATGGAGGTTCTGATTTTAGTATTTATCATAACAGTAGTTCATTTCCTTTGCATGAATCCGATTGCAAGAATAAATTTGTGGCGACTGCTGATAACCCATTACTTGAGATGAGTGGTGATATGACATATGACAATCCACCTTTGGCGTTGGATGATAGAATTGTTTCCGGTTGTAGCATTGTACTTGGGAAAAATAACCAGGTGTGGGATCCAGGAGAAGATTCAGAACTTGAGACAGAGCGTGGCACTTAGCTTGGTTGTGAGGCAGGTTTACTTTGTGGGGAGTTCCCTAATGTTGACACTCAAGATTTGAGTGTTAAAAATGAATTATGTGATGCAGATTCAAGCTGTAGCAAGTCTGATTTTGCAAATCAGACCTTAGAAGAGGAGAACAAATCAGAAAATTTACTTCTTGATGATAGGTCCCAGGATAGCTCTTTGGTTGAGCACGCATCTACATTGGAGGCAGTAGTGTGCGATGATTATGTCCAATATGCAACTTCTATTATGTCATTGGAGCCATCCCGTGAGGTACATAACAACAATACCTTTGTTGAGGAAGTGTGCAGGACTGATAGCACACATGAGGAGGCTTACCAATCGGTGAGTGATGATGATTCAGTCTCTTTCCATAGTGCAGATTGCAAATCAACGGAGTTGTGTGGAGATGATTCGTCACAGGGATATCATCATTTGACTGGGCAATTGAAGGTTAATGACAACATGATTGCTATAGCTTTGGAACATTTTGATGTTGCTACACAATTGTTGGCAACCTATGGTTGGAGTACTCCTGAGATGGATGAACACGATGATAGAGGACTTTCCCTTGCTAAGTTTCAGGCACTTAGAGATGCAGTTGGGATAATGAAGAATAATTACCTACAGCTGTTATCAAATAGAGATCATCTTCTCAGGCTTGATGGTATTTATTATGATGCTCTAAGGGGAAAGGAAGAGGAGGTTGATGAACTCACCTATGAGCTTGAGGTCGCCGCGGACTCTTTGAAGAGTTCTCAAACAGCCCTTCAAGAGTCAAAGTTACGGATACATGAGCTTACCGTGGAGTTGGGCTCGACGCAATCTTCATCACCTATAGATACCATTCAGATATCTATGGCAGTGTGTGGTGATGAGCATACATCCACGGATGGTGGTAATGAGTATGTGGAGGATGTGGCTACATCCATTTCATTTACTGGTGCAGATGACACAGATGGGACGATTGTTTTGGATGAGTGTAGCAGGGAACAATATGTTGCACCAGGTGTTCCTGAGGTTAGTCCCATTTCAGGTGATGCAGAACAGATAAGTGATGGCTCTTGTGATGTTGTAGTGAATGTTCTAGAGAATTGTGTGACATATCACCACACTACTTCATCATTTTCACAGGAGATATGAAGGGCATCATCCAGTGGTGTGAGTGGTTCTCATGTTGATTTGTTTCCCTCGCCTGGAAGCAAATCAGAGTTTGCCTCCTATGCAACTGATTGTGATAGACAGCTTATTGAGCCGCAGCGAGGGAGAGATCAGCTGAAGGTTACTGAGCACAAGGTTGTTGAAACCTTAACTCGTATTGACAGTACCCACAAGTTTGTGGAGGGTCTCTTTTGGACGGCACAAATGGAGGAAATACATATGGGGGTAGTAGCGGGCACATCTATATCTAATTTGCGAACTATCCAACATGCCACGGAGTGGATTAAATCAGAATACCTCCAATTGCTTTCAGATCGGGACTTTGCTATTGGGCATGCAAAGAGGACTTGCAGAGTATCTACCCAATTAGCCATTCAAGATCAGAGACATGGGCCATCTTCTGATTCATGTGATGAGGAGTGTGTTCCTCATGACTATGACAGTCAACTATTGACGCAGGCAGGTACTTTTTACCTTGATTATATAGTGAGAAGTGCTCATCATTTCTCCTTTAGTCCACACACATATGACCTGATGATGCGCAAGTGTGGATTGGCTCAGAATTTCGACCATCCATTGTGGGATGAAGGGTTGCCATCTACAGAAGATGGAACAAGAGATTGCAAGTGGCTGACTCAAATACATTCAGAGGATCACTTGCAGGGTTAGAGATCAGAGTACCATCATGGTGATATGTATCAGACAGAGTTTGCAACTTCTTGGTCTCGAAGACTTCCTTTGGAGGCATGGCTTCAGAGAGGTTGTAGTATCAGTAGGCATGATGGCATGTTTAGTCTTTACAGCGGTGAGGGAGGAAAGCTTATTCATTCCCTCATGTCGAGAGGAGCAGTTTCACATCTTCCAACACCTTTGTTGGATAGACAGTACATCCATAGGAGCTTTGTAGGGGATGATAGGGGATGTTGTGGTTCAGACACTCAGAGATTTACTTACCCCTTCATGATTGTTGGATGTGAGGTTCTGATGTGTTGGGATCCAGGTGGTGACAAGTTTGGCACAACAGTTCGGTTGGATTCCGTCGTGTTGCTTCACCACTCTCTGCATGGTGAAGATTGTATCAAAGTTGCGCAGTGGAAGTCAATAGGTGATGTGTATGGCAGACTTCCATATTGGCTTTGGGACCCAGGGGTTCCTATGTCTGGCAGATTGTTCTATACTGGAATAGCTACTTACATTGATGCCGAGCATGGTTTTACCTCTACCCAGCAGATGCAGTGGAGATGCTGTTGGACATTCTTCAGAATGATTTGGGATCCTAGAGTTCAATCTAGGTATGCAGGTGCATATTGCTTCAGGACAAGCAATCTTTGGGAAGGGCGGACTGTAATGTCCCCATTTTCGGATTCTCTTGCAGTTCAGTTAGAGCTGACTTTCTGGGTTGGTGACAGCATCATCAGAGGAGTATTTCAATGTCACCAAGGTGTTCGGGTGATCCAGTGGAACTGGTTGACACTCTCTAGAGAGATTTTGGAGCACTTGTCCGTACTTACTATTTATAGTAAGTGCTTGCATGTCGACAATCTTTCTGGGTTTTTCTGAGTTTGTTCTCTTTGGTCCTCGGAGAACACTACTATTTTTAGTAAGTGTCAGTTTGGTGTTGTTTCGGTGACTCGACAGTCAGTTGTTGGCTCTTCCTGGCGTTGCATTGAGCTCAGAGTTATTAGATGGTTTGTGGGTCCAGTTGGCACCCTCGGTATCGGCTCAGTTGCTTATGGCTGTTACTATTTTAGTAAGTTCGGGTTCGGTGTTGGATCGGGATTTTGAGAATGGGTTTGGATTCGTCTTGTCAAGACCTTTCCAACGAGCTATAGATCATTGGTTTCCAACATCATCTTGGCCTCCATTTTAAAGTCCATAAATTAAACATTATTATTTAATATTGGACCTTGGTGCCTAGGCACGACAACTTAATGTTGTTTTAAAATAGGGGACTTTAAGGGTGATGTTGAGAAAAGAATTAAAGATAATTATAATATTTTAAAATGTATTTTCCCTCTCATGTTTTATCCCATATGCAAGAGGATTTTAGAGACTCCCAGTTGAAAAAGTATAAAAGGAGGAAAAGGCTCTTCATTTGATATGCTTGGATTATTATTTTTTCTCTCTTTTGAGATTTTCCCTTCGAGAGTTTCTGGAGCTTGGCTCTAGGGATTGGTATTGTCTTGTTGAGACGAAAACCTCTGCAAGATTGGTTGTTCTTGGCTTCTGGGGATGAAAACCTCCATTAGCAAATATTGTATTGGCGTATGCATCCAGTATTCGCATATGTGCTTTCAGTGGAGTTGAATTAGTTGAGAGTTAGAGCTTTCTTGAATACATCTTTTGCAGTTTGATGAAGATTCATGTATGCAGATTGGAGAGATTGTTTGTGGCTGATTAGAACAGATTTTGCTGAGGGTTTATAGCTGTTAGTTTCCCTTATTGCTGGCCGTACCATTTCAGCCAGGCCGTACCTTTGTTTGGAGCTGCCAGTGTGAGTTTCTTGTCATATACATCATTCAGCCTTGGTCGTTCATCTCTATTTTGCTGGTGCAGATTGTTTGCAGTGATTATTTGGAGAGATTAGAGTGCGTATGTTGGCAAGAGAAACTATATGGATTCATGAATGTTGGCATTGATGGCAACAAAGTTCATCCCACACATCCGCAGGACATGGTGTGTCTCTACCGGAAGTCAAAGTGAAGCATGTTGTGGTCCGATAAACAAGAACAGAGCATGTGGCGAGGTCCGACAGTCAGGTCCGGATCTCTCAGAGGAAGTATCTTGGTGAAGTGCGGATTTGGGGAAGTCAAGAGGACTACCTTGAGTGATAGATTCCAAGGATTTAGCCTCCGGTGATAGATGAAGAAAAAGATATGAATACTTGAGTATCGGGTTCCTGATTGGCAGTGTGACAGAGGAAGAACTGACTGGCAGAACATCAAACATTATACCAGATGTGTTACTGATGATGGTAAAGGTTATTAAGGCATAAGTTATGATTGGCCGACATGATTGATGACTTCTACAAGTATATCCTTGATCCGCATTACTTGGTATGCAAGGATTCAGCTGACAGATCAGAGTTTGTGGAAAATATTGACTATTTCGGGTGCCGACTAAGAAGGTGATGAAATCACTTGTGTGCATATATATACAAAATGGATTTAGTTGTGAGAGGTGTTGTGGTGTAAGGGAATGTGCGAAGAAAAGCAGTAGAGCCGAATAAAAGCAGAAAGGAAGATCCAGTATGTGAAAGGAGAGCAGCACAAAAGAAGAGGAAAGATAAAGTGCAGCAGATCAGTTTACTGAGCCTAACCGGAACTGAACTCCAGCATATGTTGATGCTCCTTATCAGTTCAAGTATTGTATTACACTCTTCATAAACTGTAGATAGTGTGTCTCTTGTAGGCAGTGTGTCTCTTGTGAGCAGTATGCTCGAGCAGTGAGCCCTAATTGGTAAGTGTCATTTTGTATTTCCATTCTTCTAACAGAGAATACAATCTTGGGTTAATCACCCCGTGGTTTTTTTTTTCCTTAACAGGGTTTCCACGTCAAAAATATTGTGTCATGTGTATTTCCATTTCATGGTTATGTTTGCTTATTTGAATTAATGTTGCATTGATTATTAAGTAAGTTCAGAAAGCATAAATAATTAGGATAACTGATTCACCCCCCCCCCCTCTCAATTATCAACAATTGGTATCAGAGCTAAGTTCCTCCTAACAGAGTGTAACAGCTTGAGGAAGATCTGGGAATTCAAATGGATGTATATGGTTTAAGGGAGCAACTCAAGACTGCCCTTGATGATCTTGAGCAGTCAAACTCTGAAGTCAATGAATTAAAGGAAAGACTCAAACAGGCTGATGATTTCATGAGAGAACTAAAAGACAAATTAAGTCTCTCTATGAAAAAAAGAAAGGAGTTACTTCAGCAATTGGCAAGTCAAGGTGAAGCCAATGACACAAATGAAGATCTGAAGGAGAAAACCAAGTTATGTGAAAAGTTATCAAAAGAAATCATTATGGTAAAACATGAAATGGAATCAGGAGTTATGAAGTTTACCCAAGAGGTTGAAGAGAAAAGAAAAATTGAAGATAATCCAAGACAATCTCTCAAGGAGAAATCAGAATATTGCCACAAGATGGATAGAATTATCAGACATCTTGAGTCTGATCTTGAAGATGCTAAAGATAATGAAGAAAAACTTGAGGATCAAATTGTCTCTCTCAAAAGGGATCTTCAAATAGCAAACGAATATAAAGAGAAATTCAAGATAAGTTCTGCTCAACTTGAAGTTCTTCTTGAAAGTCAAAATAGGGTAGATGACAAGTGTGGTTTGGGATATGAGAAAGGAGAAAACTCCGGATCCGGTCAGAAGAATTTTGGATCAGAAAATCTAAGGAACAGGTCTAGAAGACCTCTGGTAAGGCAGCCTAATGCTCAAAGATATCCATCCTTCAATGGATACTGCCACAACTGCAATAACTTTGGTCATAAAGCTAATCAGTGAAGAAAGAGAATGAATCAGACTAATACATCCTTCTCCGGACAGTGCTTCAATTGCAAAAGATATGGTCACAAATCTCATGAATGCAGAAATATGCAAATGAACAATTCATTCAATGGTAGATGCTTTGCATGCAATAGAATGGGTCATATGGCTAATCAATGCAAATCAAGAGGATATCAATCAAATATGCAAAGAAATGTTGTTTGCCAAATTTGCAATAGATCCGGTCATATAGCAAAATTCTGTAGAAGCAAGAATCAGGACAAAAGAGGTCCGGTATATTATAATCAGAATCAAGATAAGGGAAAACAAAAAGTGAATGCGGATGAAATTCAAAGTGAGATGAACAAGATTTGGGTGAAGAAAAGTATAGAGAATGTAGGGGATGGATCCGCACCAGACTCTAGTGCGGATATTCCTTCCGGAAATTAAAAAGTGAGCTCTGGCTCAGGGGGAGACACAAAGAAAACCTTGTTCCCCCAGCCAGTCAATTGGTGTCGAAACTGGCACAAGAAGAGTTGCGGATTAAAGGGTTCATAAGGGAAACATCCAAATAAACTATAGTTAAGATTTGGAAGATCTGCAAGATGTTTAAACATCAGGATTGATCCGGTTCTTCAAGTCATCCGAATAAGGCAAACCGGAATAACTTAGGTCGAGCATTTATTGCAACCTGACATTAGGGTTTGCGGAGCAATATAAGGGTTTTCTCATTAAGCATTTGTTCATTCTGCATTCAAAAAGAAAGAAAAAGTGAAGCTCTGCAACAAAATTCCTCAAGCTCATCAAAGATCATTTGCAAAAGTCAATTTATCCAGAAATCGATCCAGCTAACTCCGTGAAACCGAAAGGCACAAAAGGTATTCTCCATTATCAAATATCTCTCTATAAATCCTTGAATGATGGGTACTCCAAATATTGTAAAAATCTCTGATAGGCCTCGCCCCAAATTCAAGAAACATCCATACAAATCTTTGGAAGTAGATCCCCTAGGAGCATTTTCCAGTGTTCCGCATGGTGTGTTGCATACAGAAGACATTAGGGTTTACATACACGCGAATATTGAAGAATTTGAGGAATCAAAGTTAGTGGATATCTATCACAAACAGTTAATAGATGATTCTTTTGAGATTAAACCTCAGTATAAAGCCATCCGGGATAAGCATTTTGCACAGTGCATTCATTTCCCCTGTTTTGAAGAAGATGAATGGGTTCGGTATGTGTTGAGTAGAGTGCATGACAATTTCTTATGGTTGAATAAACCATTTAAGATCACCAAAGACGCAATTAGGGCAGTAACCGGTCTGCACTCATCCGGTGGAATACCTATTCTCAAGTCTGTCAAGAATCAGACAGTAAGTGATGCAACCGGATCAAAATTTGACAAGAGAGCTATGACAATTGAAGACATCACCGAACCGGATGTCAAATTTGCATCCATGATAATTGGTTACAAGATTTATCACTCCGGTAGGGAAAATTCAGTATCGGGAATTGCAGTTTACACAGCCTATCAAATGCTAAAAGAAAATGCTGACTATGATCTGTGTGAACTTCTTCTAAGCCAACTTTTGGAAAATCTGCAAAAGATTAAGAAGGATAAGAAGAATGTAATGTCCCCTTCTAGCAAGCCAAAATTTCTGCTACTTTGCAAACAATTTCAACTTGTAAAAGAGTACATTAGTATTCAATTCCTCTTTTCTATGTCAATAAAACATAAACTATAAGCTCTCTTATTATCATAGATCTATTATGTAAGTCTCATGTTACCATGGAAAAGATATACTTGGGCCTATTGTTAATCAAATCCTCCATCTTATGAGAGTGAATCCGTTAGAGTGCAATGCCAATGGTATAGGTCATTCTTCCTTCGAGGGGTGCTCTAGACCCAGGCCACTCTAGGACCTTCCTTTGACTGGGGGTTCTCTAAACCACTCAAGTCAAAAGACTACCTCTTGCTCCCTAAGGTACCATCTTGAGACAAGGGCTCGAAGGGGTGCTCTAGACCAATGAACCCGTACCTATCCTTGGTTGATTGCCCGCCCCTAATCTTCCCTACTCCTCATAGTGGCGAGTTGATTAACATTATTGCTTTCCTCTATTTTAGGAATTAATGTCTTTTATGTACTTATACTCTTTGTATTCATTTAACCTTTCCTTAGTTCATTATAATGAAAATGCACATAAACATTTCATACTCATTACATAATCTAACTAAACTGATTGCAATGTAAACAATTCATAATTTATAATGATTTCATGCTATCACAGTTAGCTATTGGTACTATTACATGATGCAATTCATATGTTCATGCTATCTTCATGATCTTATCAACATATACTTCTTCTCTATAACTTATATACTATTCCTTAACACCATATGGGGTCGATCAGGTGTAGCATGCTGTTGTTCATCATAGGCTATGTTTGTCTCCCATCCTTATTCAAGAACTACTTGGTGTATTCTTGAGGCTAAGGCATCCGAGAGGATTCTTGGTACTCTAGGTAGCCAAGACCAATACATCGACTATGAATGATATACTAGACATGTCACATTTCATTGATCTCATATGTGGTTAATGAATGGTATATAGATTACACAGTTAGTGAATATTACATATGACTGTACATGAATTATATTGCTCAGAACTGGCTGTAAATAAATGCAGTGTTATATTGAACATTAATACAAGCAAGGGAAACAATGTACTGTCATACCTGTGGTATTATATCAGTTCCTACTTAATAACCTTATCATTTATATCTTACAAGTTATAAATTGAACAAGTAAATATAAATTCTTACAAATCATAAATTGAATAAATAAATATAAATACTTACTTACCTGTTGTAGCTTTACCTGGGATTCCTTACCTATGCTGCCGTAATACAATTTTTATTGTATTGTTGTTGCCGTTTATATATTTTATAATATATAATTTCACACCCCTTTTACTGCTGATGTACATATCTCTATATATTAATTTATGATATATTTCTTACTTATGACTTAGAAATATATACTCTTTTTTATATTTTCTCCCAATGATGTTTTACTTCTATCTCACAACCTTTATTTATTTCCCTTTCAAGGGATATGTTCAAAGAGGCACGTCTCTTATTATGCTTGGTCGTAAAAGACATACGTACACTCTTATAATTTTTATTACTTTATATTAATTCCCTTTCGTGGTAAAACTAGTTCTAACCATACGTAACTCCCTTATCATAAGAGGATAGGTTAAAAGATTTTATTTATATTTATTTGTATTTATATTATATCATTATAATAAATGATATATTATTTATTTTATATTATTTATATTATATCATTTATATCATAATAAATGATATATGATTTATATTATATTATTTATATTTATATCACAATATAAGATAATATTAATAATATTTGTATTTATATTATTAGATATATTTATAATATATTATTTATTTATGTGATCCCTGGTGTCAACCAACTTAATCGCTGCACTTATAAATATCCTCCTTCGGCCTCCCCTTAATCTTTTTAAAGTACATTATTTATATAATATATATAGTATAAATAAATACATTTGTTATTAAGTATAAATAATATTTTTGTCGTATTAGACTTTTATCTTTATATGATTTTATTTTGAATTTGACCTTTTGTTTCACCACTTTGCCTTATTCCAAATTACTTTACTTTCCATTTTACTTTACTTTCTAACTTTAATGGGTAAGACTCTTCATAATATTTATTTTTCTATATAATAATATATCTTATTAATTATTCACATAAATATTATATTAAAATATTTATATTTATAATATATCTAGTTAATTAAATATATATATTTCATATATTTTATAATATTTAAATTATATTGAATTAATAATATTATTTATTAACTAATACATATTAATAATATATTTTAAATAAATATATTATATATTTAGTTTATATAAGGCTAACTTATTATTTAAATAAACGATTCAATTATAAATCATTATAGGGACATGACAAAGAACTCCTTCAAGTATGGTGGCTTGATACTCTGCCTATTCTTTTATTACATGAATGAGCTTCCCGGATCCAATCGCTGGGTATGGTAGAATGACAGACCGGTTGCCATCCAAATCAGAGACTATTTGCATGGGCTTGGGGATGCTAAAGCAAGAAATACAACCCTGTGGGGATATTTCAAGAATTTTCAGAACATGATGAAAGCAAGAGAGAGAATTCCCTAGTCTCTTGTTGAAAAATACAAAGACACAATATGCTTCATGGTAGAGACTGATCAGTGCCTAATGGAGGCAGTAGAACCAAGAACTGTATGGATCATGCCTATGGGATATGAAGTTGATGAACAAATTGTGGAGCTGCATGTTCAACACATGCTAAGTCAGCCAAAGGATCCAAAGGCAGAAAGGTTTGGAACCTTTGAAGAGCTAAGTGTAAAAGTTCATGTGGAACTCAGACAACCGGAAATAAAGAGGAAAGTGAGAAAAGAAGTTGAAGAAATTGCCAAAGGCTTAGGCATCTCAAAGGAGGCTCTTGATGCCAACAGAGAAAAGGTGGAAAGGGCAGAGAAAGAGGAGAAAAAGGCAGAAAAGGGAAGTAAGGAAAGTGCTCTGGTAGAATCTTCCACCCGGACAAGATCATCAAAGAGATTAGCACCTGTCACAGCCAAAAGCTCAAGAACATCAAAACCGGAAGTCCAGGCATCCGGAAAAGGAGAAAAGAGAACAAAGAAAAAGGCAACAAGGTCCTATGTTAGCCTAAAGGATGATGAAGAAACTGAATCAGATGAGGAGATAAAGAAACTCAAGAAGAAGAAGAAATCATCCGGTGAACACTCTACCAGTCAAGAAGAAGAAGAGAAGGAAGAGGAATTTGTTGAAAAACCCACTCTATCCTTAGATATTGTAGTGAAAGCAGTCACTGTGGATGGGAACCTGCAACCCTTAACAGAATTCTATGATGCATATAATGAAGCAGATAAAAAGATTCTGGAGGAAGCCACAGTTAAGTTTTTGAACACTTACAATAAAGCTTTTATTGAAATTATCTCTCTAATTCCCAAAAGCTTAGAGAAAAGGCTTGAAATGAGGAAGAACAATGCTCGAGCAAAAGATCTCGAGATCCGGGAACAGGTTGCCATTCAGCTCTTTCCTTCAATCACTCCGCAGCAAATGAATATGATCTTCAAAGATTGCAAGGATGAGTTCCGGAGCAAAGCCAGGATGAATCAGCTCATGCTTGGTGAAACCGACAAAGTGGCAAGAGAGACTGAAGAGATCCTCCGAAATGCTTTTAAAAAGTTCAACATTCCCATCATAGAGGACTCCGATGAAGGTAAAGACAAGGGCTCAAAATCCTCTACTCCGAAAGAGGTGGCTCATGAACAAACAAATATCTCTCCTCCGGTTTCCCCTACAGTCTCCGGATCTAAAGGAGAAGAAAGAATACAGGAGAAAGAACCAGAGGTAAAGGAAAAAGAAGGTGATAGTACCAAGGTTGCAGAAGGAGAGAAGACCTCAACAGAGAAGACCACAACTGCTAGTGGTAAGAATGTAGAAGGAGAGAAAGCTCCAAGAGATAGCTCTAAGAATGCAAAAGAAAAGAAAAACCTGTCTCCGGCAAGAGACACTGCAAAAACTGTCCAAAAATTCTTGAACAAAGAAACAATGGAGATTGATGAACCGGAGCTTCTACAAGGACCATTTAATTTTGATTCTCTTTCTCCGGTACAGACAATGAAGATAGCTTCATTTGCTAATGCAAAGGCTAAAGAAAAACTCCTAAAGTCTCACATGGAAGACTGTGAGTTGATAGAAGCTGCTTCCGGAGTGCTAGAAAAGATTATGCCATCGTTTCAGAAGGATCCCACAGCCTCCTCATCCGGTAATCTCAAAACTCTAGTCAATAGTGTTAGCACACATTTTGATTCCCTAGAGAAGTCAACAGAAGATAAGGTCCGGAAGGAATTTCTTGCAAAAAGATTATCAGAGGTACAAGGGTTGATAACTAATGATAGGAGAAATATGAATATTGGGATAAAGAGCTTAGAAAATGCTCTTAAAGATGGCGGAGAAATGTACAAATTTTGTTTATCATGGTCCAAAACAACAATGGAGATTGAAAAGAAAATGAAAGAACAAGAGGATAAACTGATAAAACTTTCTCAAAATTTTGATCCACTTACTACATCAATAATAAATCAAGAATGTCAAACGATTGCAGTTTTGAATGAAGTTAAGAAGCTTGAAAAAGAGAAGAAAAACAGAATCAATAGGTTGAGTGAGCTCAGAGGGATAATTGTTCCTAAGTTAGAGGCCATGCATGAGGCCATAAAAGAAGCTCAAATCACAGCCCGGACCAATGATCCAACAGATCTACAAAGGGCAGATGCGTTTGCATTCCTATTGAGCGGTCATATATCAATTTTGGACAGAATGAAGCAAAGTTGGGCTACAGAATTCATTCAATTGAAAACAACTTTTGCAGACATTCTTCAGTTTATGTGAGTATGTTATATGCGGCTAAGTATAGTTAAATTTTTGAAAATTTTGATGCGCGGTTCCCACTCTTTGCCATTGATGTCAAAGGGGGAGTGAAGAGCAATGAAAAATGAGGAATCCAACTAAGGGGGAGCTCCGAAAAATGTATATAAAAACAGAGCATCAGCCAAGGGGGAGCATAGTGTAAACACTTAGTCATTTTTCACAAGTGTTGCCATCAATGCCAAAGGGGGAGATTGTTGGCAAGAGACACTATATGGATTCATGAATGTTGTCATTGATGGCAACAAAGTTCATCCCACACATCCGCAAGACATGGTGTGTCTCTACCAGAAGTCAGAGTGAAGAATGTTGTGGTCCAGTAAACAAGAACAGAGCATGTGGCGAGGTCCGACAGTCAGGTCCGAATCTCTCAAAGGAAGTATCTTGGTGAAGTGCGGATTTGGGGAAGTCAAGAGGACTACCTTGAGTGATAGATTCCAAGGATTTAGCCTCCGGTGATAGATAAAGAAAAAGATATGAATACTTGAGTATCGGGTTCCTGATTGGCAGTGTGACAGAGAAAAAACTGATTGGCAGAACATCAGACATTATTCTGGATGTGTTACTGATGATGGTAAAGGTTATTAAGGCATAAGTTATGATTGGCCGACATGATTGATGACTTCTACAAGTATATCCTTGATCCGCATTACTTGGTATGCAAGGATTCAGCCGACAGATCAGAGTTTGTGGAAAATATTGACTATTCCGGGTGCCGACTAGAAAGGTGATGAAATCACTTGTGCGCATATATATACAAAATGGATTTAGTTGTGAGAGGTGTTGTGGTGTAAGGGAATGTGTGAAGAAAAGCAGTAGAGCCGAATAAAAGCAGAAAGGAAGATCTAGTATGTGAAAGGAGAGCAGCACAAAAGAAGAGGAAAGATGAAGTGCAGCAGATCAGTGTACTGAGCCTAACCGGAACTGAACTCCAGCATATGTTGATGCTCCTTATCAGTTCAAGTATTGTATTACACTCTTCATAAACTGTAGACAGTGTCTCTTGTAGGCAGTGTGCCTCTTGTGAGCAGTATGCTCGGGCAGTGAGCCCTAATTGGCAAGTGCCATTTTGTATTTCCATTCTTCTAACAGAGAATACAATCTTGGGTTAATCACCCCGTGGTTTTTTTTCCCCTTAACAGGGTTTCCACGTCAAAAATATTGTGTCATGTGTATTTCCATTTCATGGTTATGTTTGCTTATTTGAATTAATGTTGCATTGGTTATTAAGTAAGTTCAGAAAGCAGAAATAATTAGGATAACTGATTCACCCTCCCTCTCAGTTATCAATAGCGTACTGCTGTGTGTTTTCTCAGCCATGGCCGTACATGGACAGTGAGGGGACGTGGGTCTTGTGTAGGCTCCTTACTCTTTGTTGTAGCTTCATATTTGTTCTTGTTGAGGCGTCCAGGGCCTTATTTATTGCTGATATCATTTATTTGATGAACTACTATATTTCTTGGAGTTTGGGAGTGATTTCCACCATACTTAGTTGTTGGTTCGGCTACAGCAATGACATGAAGTTGTAAATCCTGAGATGGGTATTCATCTATAATTCATCTTGAGGTATTTCTTGATCTGGGTTGTTGTTTGTTTATGCAAATTCATTGTACTTTTTCTGGGTTTTCAGTATATGCCATATATTGTATGCTCCGGCAACACACATCTGCAGGAAAACTAAAACCCCTTCTGCATCTTCTCTCTAGTCTGAAAGAACACAATAAAAATTAATTAAAATAACACATAAAAAAGATCAATAAAATATACAAACAGGTGCGGCACATTACATAATTTGAGCTTAGAAATTCTATTGATGTTCCTTCTTGCTTTAACACTGTTATGGAAGAATTTCGAATTCTTATCTCCATCCTTGATCCATATTTCGCGTGATTTCTGCCTCCAAAAGGTTTCCTCCTTTGCCAAAACCTCTTCATAATCTCCCAACAGTTGTTTCTCCTTTAAAAATCTGCTCTCATCCATGCCTAGTGCTAACACTTCTCCATTCAGAACCTATATCTCCTCTTCTAAAAGCCTTTTCTGCTCAAAAATGTTTTTGAATTTCTCTACTCATAAATTTTGTTTGATCATTTTTAATTTTGAGACTAATTTAAACATCTTCGAGCCTTCGACTTGTACCTCCTTCCACCATTCTTCAATCTGATCTAAAAAGCCTGGGCGCTAAAACCACATGCTTTTGAATTTGAAGGGGCTTCTTACCGGCCTCTTATCGCCCACTATATCCAGTTGAATCGGGAAGTGATCTGAACCTGACGAAGGTAAGATAAAACTTTCCAAACCAAATGCAAAGAGACCCATATCTCCTTTCCAAAGAAATATATCCAATTTCTCCAAAATATTGTTGAAGCCTAACCTCCTATTCGTCCAACTGTAGGAACCATTGCTTAAATTTAAATTCATCAATTGACACCTTTCCACCCAATTTTCAAAATCTACCTGTGATTGAAGTTTTCTCACACCTCCACCTTTCTTTTCGCTGCTATGAAGAATGGCATTGAAGTCCCCTCCTAAAATATGGAACTCATTTGGCCAAGAGAGTTAAAAAAGTTCTATCTCAGCCCAAGTTTCCCTTTTACTGATGCATGCTACTGGACCATAAACATTGGTTAACAGAAATTGTAAATTTGAGGTGAGGCTTCTTACTTTGCAACTCAACCAAAATCTACCTTCCGCGATCTTCTCCACTAAAATAGATTGCGGTCTCCACAGAGTTGCTAGACCTCCAAAGGTTCCTACTGCGTTGGTCCATTCGCCCTGCCAGAATTTGAATCTTTTTCTCAAATGCTCGCCTTTAGCAGTTGTTAACTTTGTTTCTTGGATAAGAAAAATGTCTGCTTGGGACATCTCTAGGTGGCGTTTTACCACCCTTTGTTTGTTAGGTGTGTTTAAGCCCCTAACATTCCACGAAAGGAGCCTCATTGCCCCTTGGGAAGGGTGTTTCCCTTCACTAATCTCAGAAGTCTAGTGATTTTGACTTGGCCCTCAGCATCCCCATCCATGCTCCTCTTTTCTTGATGTGATTTTTTGCTTGTTTTCTTCCTCTCCCCGCAATCTAGAGTCTCTTTGGTGGAAGGTTTTTGCGAGATCCCAAGTTTTTTCTGAATGTCAAAATCCTTTGGAGTCTTTGAACCCTTCAAATTCTTCGGCTCACTTGCAAACTCTACCTTCTCAAGGTCCCCACTCTCCAAAACCTCATCTAAAGTTGCTAAATCTTGACCCCACTCTTGTATCTCATTATCTTCATCTTGACTGGTAGGGATGCCAAACAAATAATCTGTTGCAATCTCCAATGCAATAGCGTTGACATTTACATTGTTCCTGTCCTGACCCTCCTTAAGTGAGTTTACCAAAGAATCTCTGCTTTTCAACAAGACTGCTCCTGCATCAAAAATCTCTCTACCATCCTCTAGAGATCCTACTTCTCCCCCTGTGAGTTCCTTTACATCATCTGTCTTTGAACCCACGCCCTCCTGGGAAACCTTCTTGAAGCCCGAGCTTGCTGCACCCTCCAATCCAACTTCATGCTGCTCAATAATTCCAGTATCCCTGAATAACCTACCTCCAGATCTCGAAATCTCCAACCTCTGCTTTCCATCACTTTTATCGTTGTTCCCCTTCCCTTCCAGGGATCCTTGATCTCCTAAAAACTCGGATAAACACTCTTTCCGCATATTAATCTGCTCTTTTTCAACAGAGTTTTTCTCTCCTACAACTTTATCCTCCTTGGGAGCACCTCCTTTAACGCCCCTCAAGTCATCCTGCCCTCCGCTCCCTATAACCTGTCAGACATCTGACGGTTTTACTTTTTCTATTTCTACCTTTTGCGTCCATCTGCCGAATTCTGAGATGAGCTCCAGCTCTACCCAGCAACCACCCTGTAAATTAACTTCCATGCAAATCCTTGCTTCTGTCTGGGATTCTCCAATCTCCCAATTTTTATCTACTTTGATAAAGACTCCAAGTTCATTTCCAATTTGCCTGAACAAATCTGAACTCCACAATTCCGTTGGGAGGTCGATCAGACGAATCCACATCGGGGTTTTCCCCATTTTCTGAGTATGGAGATTGAAATTAGGTTCCCATTCTTTAATGAAGAAACCTGCCTCGTTCATAATAACAGGTCCATAATTCACGATTTCCGCTTTCTGATCCATCGAGCTGCATTCCACTACAAAGAAGCCATTAGCCAGCGCTCTGACTTTGATCCCTCTGCCCCAGAAATTCTCCCACCAGCCAATGATCTGCCTATTCGAGGCTCCCTCTCCTGCCCACTTTGTAAAAAAAGCTCTTTATTCCAATCAAGCCTTGCATGGGTTAAGGGTTTTGAGAGGGATAACAATTGCTTTACTGTTAGGTAATTTCATGGGAGCTGACCTCCTTCGCTGCCTTTCCTCATACCCTGTTTTCATTTTCTCAAACCTCCTAAACCTATCTTGGTAACTATTACCTTGGTTTATGAAAAAACCCTGTCTAGGGATCTCCTAACGCCTCTACCCGCTCTCTTTGCGCTGGCCTAAAGGAATGGCGTTCACACCAGTGGCCAGTCCCGGAGTTTCAAACCCATTCGCCCTCTAATATCCTCAGCCTCTCAAACTGTAACCCCCAAAATCAACTGCAAAGCTCTTCCTTAAACCAAAACTGCTACCTGCACCTCTCTCCATCTCAGCTCCAAACACCTACAAAATCCCGTCAAGGAGAGGTCTAATCCCTTCCCAATCTCCACGCGACCAACTCCTCTGCCACCTGCACTAACAGCTCCCTAAACTCCCCTCGCACAATGTCCCCATCCGAATAAAACACGCGGCTAGGGCACAGAAGCCCTATCCCACAATGCACCAGCAAAGCTCATCATTTTTTTGTGAAAATTCCTAATATTACAAGGCTAAAAGATTTGCCATTTATTAAAAACTATTTCATTCCTTAGTTATAGGTGTTCGTGGAACAAAAAATCTTTAAGGTGGATAACTTAAATGAAATAGAAGATGAAACACATTTCCTTTTAATGGTATCCAGTACAACTACACACATTTGCACTCATGGCATATAGGCAGGAATAAAAAATTCTAAAACTGAAGATTTATAGAAACAATCTTTTAAACATGTAAACACACTTTAATAGATCTTACAGGTCCTACAGATCATTTTGACCTAAAGTACATTAAAGATATCTTACCTTATCTCATCTTACTATACTAAGAATCTATTTGAAGCTTAACAAACCTGCAGAGCAGCAGTTCTTTCTTTAGCAGAGGTTGGTTGTTTGTATACCGCTGACTGCCCGTCACTCCTTTCAAAAATTTCCTACATTAGGTGTAATTATTTCAAATTATCACATATTTCTACACAAAATGAAAATTATATAACATTGATCGAAACAGAAGATGAAACACATTAACTGTTACAATGCCTAGAGTATAAGGATATCAAACACCGCTACACAGATATCTGCAAGTCAAAAGCTAATACACGACCAAGACAATCAAGCTAAGCTCAGAAAAATTAATTTAAAACTGGGCATCAATAGAGACAATCTTTGCAAGAAGTATATATACACTTCAAGAGATCCAACAGACCAATTTGTGCCTAAGGAACATCACAAGTCACGTCATCCCATCTTCTTCAATGTATTAATTAATTAATATATTGTAGTAAGGAAATCTCTTAAACAAAGCATATATTTCTAGAAGTTCAGAAATTTCTAGGGAAATTTTTTCAATATAGAATTGTAATTTAATTTGTTAAATGTTCAGGAAAAGTATAAAAATATTTACACAATCTTGCTTTTGAGCAAAAGTTTGCAGTGTGTTGCTGTGTATGAGTTTTCTAGAATCAACTGCCTAACTTATATTTTCTAGTTTCGTGCCTCTCTGCAGGACCCATCACAGGGATAGAGTTTAAAGCAACCCACCACCTAGGATAAGTTTAAACCATTGATGATGGGTTCTGCACAAAGACCCAAAATGTCGGGCACTTAAAAACCTTTGAAATAGTTTGTCCTTCAATTTTATAATTTACCAGCAATATTATCAAATATTGCACTGTATCTTCAGTTGGAAAAGCATTACATTAATAAATTTTATAATACTCTTTAAACACTTTCAGGTCTAAATCACTTTGGAAATCAATTTAATAGCTGTAATTTGCAAATGGGTGGCGAGCTAAACAGGCTTAATTGTGGGGAAAAATTTACAGCTATCAATCCAGTCAAGCATGGTACTGGGTATCCGGCCATGACCGCCATTGAAGTGGCCCATTCAAGCTCATGGGAGATCAGTCATAGAAGAAAAGAAATAACTCAGTAGGTGGTTGAAGGAATAACTTGAATATTAAATATAAAAAAAAATCTACAAATGTTACTAGTGCTTCAAATCCAATTGCTTGAAAAAGGAATTTGAATTGTTCTGGTACGATTTGCTCATTTATTTAAACCTAATTGATGTTTAATATCTCCTTTTCCTTTTTCTTTTCTAAAAATTTAATATAGAAGATGAAAAAGAACTTACAGGGGCCATCCACCTGCAGACATCACAGTCGATGCACTCGTGATCTGAAAAGAATTAATGAACATTTTATTACAAGTGAGGGGAAAATTGCTGCTGTAATTATTGTTATTATTATTTTGAAGTAAGAATTTGAGAAATGAGAAGACTTACTGACATAAAATTCTCCGTCTACGTTTTGAGGGCGTCTGCTTAATGTAGAGTGACGAGGGGCGTTAGTTAATGAGCAGGTGATGGAAGATAAATGAGGCCTTCCTTTAATGGTGGAGGTGCTGCTGTTGAAATGTTGCTGAAACTGAGCACCTTTACTCGCAAACAGGGGTTTATAATTGAGGGTGACACAGACATTTAGTGCCGCCATTTCCAAACCTCTCAGACACTTGAGGCTGCCACAAACTTCGCAACTTGTGTTAGTATGGTGTAATAGCAGAGGAGAAACTCTAAATTATTATTCATGGATTCAAAATGGACTTCCAAAGAAGAGGCCAACATTCAGTCCTAGCTGGCTTTCTCTGAGGCTGGCAATAAAATGAAATGAAAGATTTTAATAATGGCCACCAGATCGGGCACTGTAGTTTAATATTACTTGACAGTAGGGTTGTCTTATTAGTGTTCTGAAATTTCTAATCTCTTTTCTAATATTTTGAGAGTTTAATTAAAAAAAAATTGTTTAGCTCCATCTTTTCACATGGTTGGGTTGTTCTCTTTTAGGGTATATTCTTATTTGATATAGATGTTATAAAAGGTTGCACACTTTATGATATAGTCTACCATCTCCTTGTTACAAAATAGGTATATGTTCATTTCTCTCTTTTTAGTTCCTGCCTTTGGCAGGATTACTTATGCATCCCTTGGATGCAATTATTTCAATTTATTTAGCCAATAGGCATGCAGCAACAAAAAATCTAAGTAAAATAGTATAGTTGAAAGTTAATTTTTTTATTTTATGATTTAATAAATGTAATTTATCTGATCTACTATTGGTCAAATGGGTGAATAGTAATGGTGAAAAATAATTTTTTTAATTTTTTAATTATATTAAAATTCAGCATTGAAAATTTAAGTTTTTCTTTTTAATATGTCTTTAAGTACCAAGTTGGCAACTTGGCACTGTAACAGATCAATCTACATTGAACGCCATTCCACGCAAATGTTATTTTCTGCAACAAATTTGTTGATGTTGTCTGTAAACAAGAGCTTCTCCGCCATCTCGCGCTCCGCAGAAAATTTTCCCTGCAACGACTCGAACACACAGAGAAGTAGTGAAATGCGATCTCAAGTCCACCGCGCAAGTCGTACTCTGCAAGTGTTATAATTTTGGGGTGGACGGAACAAGCAAATTTCAGAGCTTTCAAGATAGCCGTTTCAGGTAACTCGGAGAGGCTAAGCATGAAATTCAATGCTAAGCTCGCTCAGGCTAGTGGTCAAACTATAGATAGTCGACCTAACATCAATGGAGTTCCTCAATCTCTTCGACCTTCTGGAGGTCTAGTGCTCTCCTTTCGATTTCCTTCTTGAAATTGATTTTACAACTAAAATATCTTGATATTTACCATTTACTCACTGCAATTCAAGTCATTCATGGTTTGAAGCTGACATGATTTCTTGGAAGGTTAGCTGTAAACCCTAGTCATTGGACTGGGTAATTCTGGCTGTGTTCTACTTCTCATCTCCAGTTGGCAAAGTTCTCCAGATAAGAAGATAGTTGCAACAAGTTTGAATTTGAGCAGATGCTCAATTCTGTAGATGTCCAAGAAGCAAAGGCGAGACTATCGAGCTCTTACTATTTGCAAGGCTGGGGTGATTCCTTCTGCAATTTATGCTCTAGCTTGAAGTTGGGTAATTCATGGTTTAGGCTGTTCTTCTAACGTTTCATGCAATCCCCATGATCCAATAGGGTTGACTCAGGTGGGGAATTCTTGATTGCAAAGCTCCAATTCCCCAAAACTAGTAATAAGTGTGAGTTAGCATTTCAGTCTTGAGCCTTTCCAATTCAAAAACTTAAAAAGGAAAATGAAATCTCCTAATGGGAAGGTTCTATTTGGTTACTCCTCTGTTTTTGCTAGTATGCCTAGATATTCAGTTAAATTTTATATCTAGGTATCCACTGAAGGCTGAAACACGGGCACTTCTTACTCTGAAATCTGACACAGGAGGTCTCGGGAACTGGGGAAAAGAACAGAACAGCCCAGGTTCTCCATGTCTCTAGTCGGGGGTCACATGTGACCAGAATAAGACCAAGGTTATTAGCTTGGATCTCTCACATAGGAACCTCTCTGGCTTCATTCCAAATGACATTCAGTCCTTGTACCATCTGAAAAGCCTCAATCTCAGCAACAACCAGTTTGCCGGTGCCTTTGCAGCAGCGGTCTTCGGCCTACGCAAGATTAGGGCTCTGGACATCAACCACAATGGCTTTTCAGGTGAATTTCCCACAGGCATTTCGGCTCTGGAATTCCTGGGGAGTTTCAATGCTTACAGCAACAATTTCACAGGTTCCTTGCCAACTGACTTTGTCGGACTTCCTCGTCTCAGGCGCCTGAATTTGGCCGGAAGTTACTTTAGTGGATCCATCCCAGCAGAGTATGGCTCCATGGGTAGTCTCATATATCTGAATTTAACCGGCAATAATCTTAGTGGACCCATTCCTCCAGAGCTTGGAAAGTTGCAAAAGCTCAGGCGCTTGGAAATTGGTTACAATTCTTATTCTGGTGGAATTCCAGTTGAGCTTGCAAATGTGACCAAGCTGGAATATTTAGACATTGCATCCTCTGGCCTCTCAGGTACAATCCCAACGGAGCTAAGCAATCTCCAAAAGCTTCGCACGCTGTTTGTGTTCAGAAACAATCTTATAGGACCCATTCCTCGTGAGTTGGGAGAGCTTATCAATTTGCAGTTGCTTGATTTGTCACAAAACATGATCACAGGCTCCATTCCCAGGTCCTTTGCAGGCCTCAAAAACTTGAAGTTGATGAACCTCATGATCAACAAAACGAGCGGGAGGATACCCAGGTAAGGAAACACAGAGTATCAATATTGAAAACAGAGAGTTAACATTTCTTTTGAAATTGGAAAATAGCAAAATAATTTTCCCATTTGCAATTTTCTTCTAGTTACTAGTATCAACTGCATAGTGTGTTTAGTTTATAATGTTCTTTTTGGTTCCCTACCATACTCCTCATCTGGTAAAGGATTAAAGCCACTACTCTAAAACTTGTACTCCACTCCAGTAGGAACACTAAAAGTTTTGCCAATCCTCAAATATTTTCCATTTAAAAAAATAAAATTCCAATCCTCTACCCTAACATAGACACTAAAAGATGCCTCAATTGAGAAGCAATCTTTCAGGCGAGAAAACCCACATCTATTTTTTTTTAATTGTTTCAAGCACTATAAAGCAGAGAATACACGTAAAACAGAGTTAGCCAACGTCCATGCATAATAGACAACTTAATGAAATGTGAGTAGAAATGAAAGGAAAAAATTATATACCAGTGTCAATTTTGTGTGTAGACTTGTGGGTAGAAAAAGCTGATTTCTTCCTCCTCCGTGGCCATAACGTCTGTAGTTGATTTTTTCATTAAATATTTCTGTTCTTTCATTCTCTTCCACAATTTAGAACAGCCTTACTTGACACCTCAATGGATTCTTCTTCACCACTGAATAGCTGTCACTTAAATAGAATCAATGCTTTATAGTGTTTACACACTTGCATATATAGAATTGGATAACAGACTTTGAGGAAACATGTCTGTGATTAGTTTATAATGATTAAAATTGTGGGTGCTAGATTTGAATACCTTTGCAATTGGTAAGACTGCAAATTTATCATTTTCATGATGGATTCGCTGTCACCCTTCATTGCTGCCAACATTGCTGAAGGAAACAGTAAAATTATTTTGATAAAAACCTGTGTTTGGTGGATAAGTTTTAAGCTCAACCAGATCTCCTTCAGTCAAATCTAGGGAACCCTCGGAGCATGCCTCAAGTCTTCAACAAACTTAGCTCCCAGTTGCAAAAGATATTTAGGTTCCACTAAAAGTTGAAGCAGGGTACAGCCTCAGTTTCATTTATGTTAAATTATCATGCACTGAGCCAAAACACTTATAATCTAGCCAGTTCAGGTTCAACGTGAAAAGAATTGACCAGAGCATGGGCAAGAGTCACAGATTTACATGCAAATGTAAGACAATTGTGCAGATAATTCATTTGCTGCACAAAAAGTTTGAAACAGAGTATAAGCCACAGTAAGCAAGCTAATATTAGTGTCTGAATTTAAAAAATCCAATAGCTATAAAAGAGTTTAATTACACATATTTTAGGCACAATTATATAAGCATTTACAGTAGAAAAACTGATACATGAAATCTAACAATATAACAACCATGTGTTTAGTACAAAATGTACTTGTGTTTACTTTTGGACTGTTGTAAGTTAACAATTATGTTGGATGAAACTTTCTGTATAACTATTAACTGTTATAACTAAAACTAAAGATAATAAAATTATAAAGGTCATTTGTTATAGGTTAGGGCTCATCTACATCAATTTGATTGTTAAGAATTGTAAACATATTGTCACATCTTAATAAGGTCATACCAACTAATTTTATTTGAAGAAAATAAAAGTCCCATCATCATAATGAGGAATAATTACTTAATTAAGATACAATAATTTTCTTAATTTATTTTACATGTTTGTTCCAACATTGCAGGTTCAACCTCGTGACCTTCAATACTGACTCCAGCATTCCCTTGCAGGGCAATTGCAGACCTTCCAAATCTTGAAACACTTATGATCCTGAACAACTCCTTCAATGGAGACCTTCCCAAGCAGCTGGGCAGGAATCAAAGGCTGAGATCAGTAGATCTCTCTGGCAACCATTTCACAGGGACAATACCTCTTAATCTATGTAGAGGTGGTAAGCTGGTAAAGTTAATTCTTTTCTCCAACAGATTGACAGGGCAAATACCTTCTAGTCTATCTCTCTACTCAACTCTTCAGCGCCTTCGCCTTCACAAAAATAATCTCACTGGCCAAATCCCCACAGGCATTGGCTTCTTGTCCAATTTGAACTACATTGATCTTTCTCACAATGATCTAGAAGGGCCTATTCCTCCAGATTTCAATAACTCCACAAGATTGGAATTCTTTGATGTTTCCTTCAACAGTTGTCTATGTGGGCCTATTCCTTCACAAGGTTTCTTCAAGCACATAGATTTCATACCAACTACTTTCTGTTCTTTGATTGAAAATTTCTGTGTACAAAACACATGGCACAAACCATATATATGATAACAGCTATCCATGCATTTAACAATCTATAAAAGGCAAGGCAACTTAGTGAAATGTGAGTAGAAATGAAATGGAAAAAATTATATACCATTGTCAATTTTGTGTGCAGACTTGTGGGTAGAAAAGTTGGTTTCTTCCTGTTGTGTGGCCATAATGTCTGCAGTTGATTTTTCCATTAAATATTTCTGCTCTTTCATTCTCTTCCACAATTTAGAACAGCCTTACTTGACACCTTAATGGATTCTTCTCCACCATTGAATAGATGTCACTTAAATAGAATCAATGCTTTATAGTGTTTACACACTTGCATATATAGAATTGGATTTCGCAAAAACCGGAGAGAGAAATGAATATTTTTTAAAGATGTGTCATCATATATACAACTACCACCACCACTAAGATCATGCAAAACCTGTGTTGCACAATCATTTAACCAACCTGCTGTAAAAGTTGTCAAAGTTGCTCTCACCTGTAGCTTTTTATCTGATATTTGTTTCTAGCTACCATTACATATCAGGCCTTGATGTTCATAGTTGTAGTAGAAATGCTTATAATTGAAGTATTATAAGCTGTTTTAACAACTTTATTTGAGAACTTATCAAATTGCATTCCTTATAATTTACTTGTTTGATGCACAATGACATGTACAACTTAAAAAGATTGAATATACTATGGCGTGCACGACTAAAGTTGACATTAAATATGGATTGTTTGCTTTTAAATTAACAAAACTTTGCTACATATCAAACAATAAAACATCCCACCCTTGGCATGCACTTAGCTTCATAATGCAAAGTGTAGTGTGTGAGTGCCTTGTTTATAAAAGCATATACTAATGGGCTCAAATTAGTCTTACTTCCTTTTTGACGATATACTACAACAACATTCAACACATAGAGGCAGGAACATGACGCATTGTGTCTCTTGTTTAGGTATTGTAATCCTTAATCGAGCCATCAACCTTTTTGCCTTCCACTTGATTTATGTTTTTGTGTAGACCTTTTCACCATGGTCACATGTAGGGTTAAACTCTTCCATATAGTATGTTTTTCTCCACCCAATTCGCTTTTTTACATGGTTGTTTTGAATTTTTCTTACATATTTTTTTATTTCCTCATTAGTGTTTGTACACTTTCACATGTTAATGTCTCGCTTACTTATTCACTTGTCATTTTGTTCCATCCACATGTTCTTCCTTCTACTTAACTCTTCCTCTATCATCATTCTAGACCATTAATGAATCTCCATACTTCATATTTCTTTCAAATAACTTAACATCCAAAAAGCAACCGATTAATATGAAAGACATGAAGTTGACAATTAAAGTTGTGATTGCCACCTCTAAAAAATCCATTCATTCCAAGGCCTAAATCTAAAGGGAAATGCAAAGGAAAGGAAAGGACTAATTAGACAAAAGGATAGAAAAGCTATGAAATATAAATATTAAAAAATGAACATAAAGAAAATCCCTTGTCATTTAAAAGGAAAACATTAAAGGGCATGGCCTATAGACCAATCTACAACCACTAAGTGTTTGCCAATTAGAGGTTGTCAATTCGAAACCTATGCCCCTAGAGGTCTTCCTCACTCTAGCTAGACATAACCAAGAAGATGTAGGTTTATATTGGATGCTAAACAAAATAAAAAAGCCTAGCAAGTTGAGATATTATTGGATGAAGCATGAAAGTGATATTCACCAAAGT
Source organism: Cunninghamia lanceolata (assembly GCA_027924645.1). NCBI lineage: Eukaryota > Viridiplantae > Streptophyta > Pinopsida > Cupressales > Cupressaceae > Cunninghamia > Cunninghamia lanceolata. The sequence continues at coordinate 2,665,945 of BSBN01001026.1, read as the reverse complement.
GGAACTCCTAGCTTAGGCGGAGATAATGAAAGATTGTAACCAATTTTTCTATTCATAAAAAATGAAATTTAGACTAGTAAGTGTTAGGAAAGGTGTCTCAACCTTTCATCTTAATGTTGAGAACACTAAAATGTAATTTATGCGCTATAAAGGTAATGCTTGGCTTTGAAAATTATTGAAATAAGCTTTAACCAACTAAAGCAGGTTATTGTGATGTGGAGCTCTTTGAGATCTTAATTTTTTTTAAAGGGCTCAATTGGCTTTCCAAATCAAAAAATTGTGGCCTCCAAAAGTTAGCCCCCCCACATCAAAAATGTAAGAGCATTTATGATGCATAAGAGAGCTATAAGAGGGAGTTACACATGTTGACCAAGAGCATTCACCAACCTATGGCATGTCATTATGACTACCATTAAACATCTTTGAAGGGTTTAAATAAGACAAATTATAGCACCCAAGGTTGGAGAATAACTATGACATGTTATGACATATGCTTATGATAGGTGTAATGAATACACTATATTTAGCAAGAGGACTCTTCTTGAGATTTGGGTGCCACTTTTGGGTGGTATTAGCTCATGATTTTGTGACTCCTCTTTGGAGCTTTTTATGTATTAGTTTCTTTATTTATTAGGTGCTTGGGATATAGTTTGCATAGTATATTTTGTAGGTATTATTATGATATTAGTATTACTCTAGATCTGAGCATTGGTGTTGTCTCATGTGAAGGCTTTTTACCTAGGTATTATTGTAACCAATATTGTTACTAATTAATACATTGGTTCAAAGTTTAGAGGCTTAGTTTTTTTCAAAAGAGTTTTCCCAAGATACATCATTGTGTTATGGTGAATAATTTTATTATATCATTTATTTACTGCAAATTATTATAGATCTTGTTCATCTCTTCTCTCATATTAGTGTAGAAAACATTTCCATACCTTATCTTCCTTTCATTTGGTATTAGTGTTTAGGGTGTAAAAAGGGGGTTTTAGTTTCAAGGGCAAATCCTCCTTTCACAACAAACATTCAAGGACAGATCAACCGAGTTGAATCTCTACTAAGTGAGAGCATTCACCTAACAAGTTGGGCTATCACTTGGAACGATGCGGAAACTCAGATGTTATCAATCAATATCTTAATTTAATGCTCAAGTACTCTTAAACCCCTAATTATGCAAAATGGTAAGCAAATTGATGAATTACGACAAATCCTTGAAGACTAAGGTAGTAGACAAAGATTAATAACTGACTATTTTCTAAAGTTTAGGATGCAGAACAGTTGGGGACACTACCACTAGCGCCCTTGTCTAAGGTACTATTTTCTCTGCGAAATCCTGATCTCCTTCCGACACTGATATTTAATGTATTCTGCATTTTTGCCCAGGAAGATGCAGAGGACACATCCACTAGCGCCCTAGTCCAATGCTAGATGTTTCCCAGGATATCAGAAGCTCTTTAGATGCTAATTATCACTGTCTAGATTGTTTCTATGTTTGCAGCTTCGGAGGACACTGCTACTAGCACCCGTGTCTAAGCAGTCCTTTTCTTCAGGGATTCAAAATCTATACTCTATCTTACTATTCTGTGCAACTCCACTCCATCCAGATGGGAAAGTTGTAACCTACAATCACAAGGAGAGTGGTTGGGGCTTGTGGTGTTTAGAGGCTTGCCTCAGTCAAGCCCCTGAGAGACATTCAAGTCTTCCAAACACTGTTGTCAAATAAAGAGTGTGTATCCCTATAGGATAGAGGCAAAATCCAAATGATAAATAATTCAAACACAAATAATGTCACCTTAGAAGTGTAGATCTCACATAAATGAAGGCTCTTCAATTACATGAGAAGATGAAGCTAAACATGCAATCACAAACACAATAACAATGGTCTGCTCTACAACAATGAATATTTTGAATGCTCTACAATCATAAGTTTGCCAAAAGTTCACAATCATCTTCTGGTTTGCAAATGAAAACCTACACATGCTTACATATGCAACTACAAACATTCCCACTAAGAATTTCATAAATCAAACTTGAGATGTTGGCATAAGACCTAAGTAATGGTCATAAAACTAACATTTAAATTTAGGGCTGACCCAAAATAGGGCAGGACTAGGGTGCCACCACCCAAGTCCACCCTCCTAATTTTGGTCAGGGGTCATCAAAATGGCACCCCCTAGGTCCTATTTGCCACAAGACTTCAGGGTTTTCTCATGGGGATTCAAAATTAACATGCAAGATGCTTATAATGCATTCTAAGGACCTGAGAGCTAAACCTTTAGAGGGAAAATCCCCCAAGGGGACATTTTCTGATATAACAATTAGAACCTATCAACTTAGATCCTAGGTGGTAGGAACAAGGTTTTTTGTACTAATCTTAATTTGAGTGGGAACCTGCGTAGAGAAAATCTTTGTTTCAAGAAAGATATCAAGCATGTCTAGATTGAATATGCATGAAAAAAATTAGTGGAAGTATTTTTGAGTTGTGGAAGGTCAAAATGGAGGATTTTCTCATAGATCAAGATCTATGGACTATAGTATCCAAATCCAAACTAGCTACAATGTCACTAGATGATTGGGCAGTGTTGGATAGAAAGGTGAGAAGCCTTATCTGGCTTTGCTTGATAGATTTTGTGATATTGAATGTTTGTGAAGAATCAACCACAAAAATCCTCTAGAAAAAGTTGGGGAACCTACACCAAGCTAGATCTTTGGTTAATAAGTTTTTGTATGGAAGAAGTTGTACACTTTGAGGATGGGTGATGGTATTTATGTTATTGAGAACCTAAATATGTGTAACCCAATTAGAACTATTAGGAAAGGTGTATCAACCTTGCTTCTAATGTTAAGATTACAAAAAATGTGATTTTTAGACTATAGAATAGAAAAACTCAATTTCTGGGCTATAGATGTCATTTTTTGCCAAAATAAATATTTTGCATTGTTTAGTATTGATTCTCGGATGCTTTGCATGTAGATCTCTTTGAGCTCTACAATTTTTTAAAAAGGAGCCCAAATGGCCTCCCAGATCAAAAGTTATGGCCTCCAGAAATTGAGTCTCCCACATTGGAATGTAGTAAAATATTGATGACACAAAATAGTTGTAAGAGGGAGTTACACTTGTTTACCAACTTATGATGCATGTCATGACACATCATAAGGCATATTTGAATTGAGATAATAGCGCCAAAATAGCAACCAAGTTGGTGAGTGGATTATGACGAACTTATGGCAGGTGGAAGGAATATGTTATTTTTAGCCTATGGACTCATCTTGGGATTTGGAGGTGGGATCTCTAACTAGGGATTTGAGAGCCACATTTTGGGTGGTTTTAGATTATGGTTTCATAATTACTATTTAATGGTTTCATGCATTGTGTCTCCTATTTATTGGGTGCTTGAGATGGAGGTTTTGATAGTGAGTTTTGTAGGTATTGTCACACTCTTAGAATTACTCCAAATCTCTGGCTAGTGATACTCCTGCAAACACTTAGACTCTACAAGTGTATTGTGACCTTTTTTACTAAATAATACATTGATTTGCTTTGGAATGTGGGGTTTTTCTCCTGAAAGGGTTATCCCTACATAAATCACTGCATTATCTAGTATATTACTTTTGTGTTTATTTCCTTGTAACTATACGATTTATTTAGTTTTTGCACATACCTCCTCTCATAGATTAGTGTAGCAAGTGTATTTCACACCTCTACTTGCTTTCATTTGATATCAAATATTGATCACTTTGATTCTAGGTGTTAGGGATAAGGGTTTTTTGTACTAATCTTGGAATGGGTGGGAGCTTGAGGAGAAAAAGATCTCATTACAAGAAAATAGCATGCACGTCAGGGATAGAGATGAAGAAGTTCTTGGGACAAACTTTGAGATTTAGAAGCACAAGGTGGAGGATATGCTCATGGATAGAGAACCATGGGTTTTGGCATCTAGATCCAAACCCATCGCAATCAAATAGGAAGACTATGACATATTGGACTAAACAGATAAGGGTCTCATGAGACTCTATTTGGTCGATTCAATGTTATTGAATGTGCACGAAGAGACTACCACAATGAACCTTTTGAAGAATTTGGGTGAGATTTATTAGGCAAAATCCCTAGTAAACTAGTTCTTTTTGAGACAGAAGATGTATACCCTTAGGATAGAGGATGGTGGTTCTGTGGCCAAACATCTAAATGCTTTCAATATGATTATGACCTAGTTGCACTTTGTTCGAGTGAAGATGGAGGAGGAGGATTAGTGTATGACTTTGATATGTTTTTTTACGAGATTCATGGACCACCTCGTTATGGATATTAGGAGCACTACTACCAAGTTGAAAATGGATGAGGTGGTGGCATCACTACTTTATAAAGAGATGTGAAGAAAGACTTTTGAATCTGCTAAGAAGGCCCTAACTGTTCATGGAAGATAGAAGAGGGAGGCAAAAGGAAGGAGAAGAAGAAAGATAAGTCAAGATCCAAATTTTGCGGGAGATCTAAATCTCTTGGCAAGACCAAGACAAAATGTTAAAACTATAGCAAGACTGTCCATTTCAAAAGAGACTGCAAGGAGGAGAAAAAGAATCTAGAAGAGTGATCCTAATGATGAGTCTAAAAATTCCTCCCAAGATGATGGTGATGCCTTTGTTATGGCCTTGGCTACACATACATTAGATTGTGCATGGTTGATAGACCCTAGTGCCTCTTTCCACATGACCTCACATCAAGGTTGGTTCTAAAAATATGAAGAATGTGATGGTGGAAAGGTGTACTCTAGAGATGACTCTCATCTAAAGATTGTTGAATGTGGAAAAGTCTTGATTTAATCCCATGATGGATGACTAAAGTGGATCCATGGTGTACTGCATATCCCTGGTTTGACATGGAACCTACTTTTTGTAAGTAAACTTACTGATTCGGGTGTGCAGGTTATTTTCTCAAGTGGAGGGTGCAAGATGGTGAGAGTGGATATGGTGCTTGCTAAGGGTTTCCACATAGGCACTCTATTTCAGTTGGATGCATGCACAGTTTAGTGCAACCACTCTTATGTTTCTGTTGTCACTTGGATTTGCACCCTATGTTGAAGCTCATTTGCTGTAACAATCTAATGAAACATGGGAATGATCTCAAGGTGTGGGAGCTTGCAAATGAGATCAAACCTCCAGAGAAAGCTAGTTCCTCTTTATGAATAGAAGATTCAAATAAAATTATAGACTAAACCTAATCTAACAATGCTGGGAAAAGGGAAGAAGGAGAAAACTAAAAGGGAAAAGGTGATACACCAAGTTTAATATGAAGAACACTGACAAAGCTAAGATGCATAGAGTAATTTCACATAGCTAATAAACTCACACAAATCCTAACAAAGGTAAAGGATAAGAATAGGATTCCAAGGAAATAAACATTCACAAGCAATAACCAGTTCCAGATTACATAATGCTAAAATAGCATGAAAAGGAAAAATAACCAGTATTGTATTGATTAAAAGGCATGATTACAACAAGCTAGGGTTCTGTTTGGAGGAAGAAAATAAGTCTCTACATCCAACCCTTATTACATTGATTTTTTAGATATATATAGCATTTCACTACATTGATAACACATTGACCCAAGTCACCCACTCTATAATAAATTCATCCATAGGCTTGTCAGAAGATATTCTTATAAGGGAATGCCCACTTACATTTGTCTTGCAAAACATAAATGCAGAAAAGACCCTGATCTAATCTGCAACAATAAATATGAAAAGATTTGGAGGATGAAGTCATTGTGGAAAATATCTGCATTAAATACCAACACCTGACTCATCCACCTGTAGCAATTAAAACACCCAACAACGACTTCCAGCTGGGAAATTGATTTGATCCCATCACATTTTGAACAGTGGAAAGAGTAGGGAGGGAAAAACAGTCAGATCCTAACCAATCGGGCTTTTACCAATCAAAGTTCCACCAAGAAATCGACAACTAAAAGGGTGAAGAAGAAAGCCCCGATCTCCAAAGTCTAAAAGGAACAACAGGAAACCATCGAGTTTCAGAGATCGGGCCTTCACCATGCATTGTTTATTTGGAAAAGAGAACCGCTCGATCCTTAATCCTGAAATACTTAAAAGAATGTGAAGCTTTGACAGACTTTGGTGATTGGACCTTCTACCTACTACTTGCAAATAGGGAAGAGGAAGAGCGCAACTCCAACCCTTGAGATCCGAAAGACTTAGACGTTTTATGAAGCTTTGGCAAACTTTGGAGATCGAACCTTTTGCTTGCCACCTACAAATAGGAAAGGGGAAGAGGAAACCACCTGATCACTGACGTCTGAAACACTTAGAAAAATTTGAGTTCGACGGACTTTGGTGATCGGACCTTCCGCCTGCCACCTATAAACATGAAAGAGGAAGAGGAAACCTCCCAATCACTAACATCTGAAACACTTAGATGTTTTGCAAATTACAAGGCAGAGATTTCAAAGCTAACATAAATGGCATGATGGAAGAGAGAATCCCAAAACTCTGAAGCTCTAAAAAGGCAGAAAATACAAGGCAAAAACTAGAAAACTTTGGACTTAGTTTTTTTCGTGGGCTTCTTCCTTGCACATCAAAAGGAAAACACTTAGAATTCTCAAGGATTTTTTGGGGGAAATTCCTTCCATTTAAGGTGTCTCAAATTGGATATTTTTTTATGGAAGAAGTGCAGCATTTCAAGTAGACCATTTTAGATCTAGAGGGCTAAAATTGGTCAACATTTCCTATAGTGAAGAGATCTACATCCACTTCTGACGGTCGTGCCTTTTGGCTACCCTAGGGGGTGCATGCTTTGAAGACTAAGATACCAACTAGGAAGATAATGTTATGGCACTAGAGGATAGGCCACATAGGTGAGAAGGGTCTAAGGGCCCTAAAAAATAAAAACCTTGTTCAGGGGTTAAATGATTGTATTCTTGAATTTTATTTTTTTGAGCATTATGTATATTGAAAACAAATCGTGTTAGTTTTACTCTAGTTCTCATAAATATTCTGGGATGTTGGACTCCTATCCATTATGATATATTTGGTCTTGTTAGTGTTCCTTCAATTTCTAAATATGTATATTTTGTGTTTTTTTTAATGATTATAGTTGAAGGACATGGGTATATTTACTTAGAAGTAACTCTAAAGTCTTTAGTCATTTTAAAGAGTTTAAGGCTCTTGTAGAGAATCAGACTGGTAGGAAGATTCATATTTTGAGGACCGATCATGGTAGTGAGTTTTGCTCAGTAGATTTTGACTAATTTTGTAAGGATCATGGAATAGAGAGACTTAAGACAACTCTGTACAGCCCTCAATAGAATGGATTTGCATAAAGAATAAGATATTGATAGAGAGGGCTAGGAATATGCTTAGTGGATTTGGCTTGGAATATAAGTTTTGGGTAGAAGCAATTATCATGGTTTGTTGCCTAGTTAATAGGTCTCATGCATCAGCTCTTGTTGAGAAGACACCTATGGAGGTGTGGTCAAGCAAAAGCCTTCATTAAGACATCTTTGAGTCTTTGGTTGTGAGGCATATGCACATATGCCTAGGGATAAATGGTTAAAGTTGGAGAACAAGGCTATAAAATGCATCTTCATTGGCTATGGCAGTGGTGTGAAATCTTGGGATCCTGTGGCCAATAAATTTTTGTATAGAAAAAGTGTTATCTTTAGAGAAGTTAAACCTTCTTCCATAGTATTACAACTAAAGAAGGATGAAAAGGAAGATGTGGTTCAACTACCGCCAAAAACCAAGAAGGTTGAACTAGAAGCCCATGAAGAACTTGAAGAAGAGGAGAGCTCAAATAATTTAAAGAGTTCTAAAGAATAGATAGAACCTCCACCTTATTCATTGAGGAGGTCCACTTAGAACAATAACCAAACAAGTATACTCCTCCTTTTTGGAGATGTATTTTTTCTTTGATTACTAACACTGATGAGCCTAGGACTATGAAGGAGGAAATGGGTGTGGATGATGCAAAGTCCTAGAAAGTGACCATGGATGAGGAGATGGTTGCATTGAAGTAAAATGGTCCATGGGACTTAGTACCTTTGCTTGATGGATGGAAACCCATTAGATACAAATGGATGTTCATAAGAAAGGTCAATTTAGATGGCAATGTTGAGAAGTACAAGGTGAGATTGGTTGTGAAGGGATATTCCCATGTTGAGGGAATTGATTATGGGAAGATTTTCTCTCTAGTTGCTAAGATGGAATCTATTTGATTCTTATTATCTATTGCAACAAATGTTGGTCTCTACGTTGAGTAGATGGATGTGAAGACTACATTTCTTCATGGTGATTTGGAGGAATAAATTTACATGATACAACTAGAGTACTACATTGAAAGAGGTAAAGAAATTTTGGTTTGTAAGTTGAAGAAATCTGTATATGATCTTAAACAATCATGTGGGATGTGGTACCAAAAGTTTGATTATTTTGTGTTGGGATTGGGGTTTCTGGGCTCCAAATCAAATCATTGCATCTATTATAAGATGGAAAACTATCATTTCCTTGTTTTCATATTATATGTTGATGATATATTTTTCAGTAACAACAAGGATATGATTTATGAATTGAATTCTCAACTTTTAGCATAGTTTGAGATGAAATACTTAGGGGCTATTAGGGTCATCTTGGGTATGACGATAAAAAGAGAGAGAAAATATAAAAGTTTGGTTGGGTTTGACCAAGTATGTGAATTTAATGTTGACAATATTCAACATGACAACTTTCAAACCATTGTGTGTTCCTATTTCAGTGGGGACCAAGTTATCAATAGAGCAGTGTCTAAAATCTCTTAGTGAGATGGAGGATATGGTCTGAGTACCTTATTCTAGTGCCATTGGGAGTTTAATGTATGCTATGGTTTGTATTAGACCAGACATCACCCAAGCTATGGGATTCTTGAATAGATTCATGGCTAATCTTGGATGATTACATTAGGATGTAATGAAGAGGGTCTTTAGGTTTTTATGGGGTATCTCCAACTACTCTATTTGTTATCATGGTAATTCTAAAGGGGACCAATAGCTAGTGATTATTCATGGATTTGTGGATTTGGATTGGGTTGGGGATGTTGATAGTAGGAGATCCACCAATGAATATGTTTTCACTATGGCTGGGGGTGCAATTAGTTGGCTGAGTAAGTGACAAACTGTGGTTGCTTTTTCCACTACAAAAGTAAAGTACATGGTAGCTAATCATGCTTGTAAGGAATACATTTGGCTTAAATGTCTGTGTTCAAAAGTGGGGCTCACTCTAGGAGCTATTATGGTTCTATGTGATAGTCAAAGTGTCATGTGTCTAATAAAGAACCTAACATTTCATGTGAGGACAAAACATATTAATATCCAATACCATTTTATTTGTGGCATGGTAGAGGATGGGAGGGTGATGTTGGGGAAAGTTGACACTTTGTAGAATGTTATAGATGCATTAACCAAACCAGTGAGCACATAAAAGTTTAGGTGGTGTTATGAGTCTATGGGCCTCTTAGCCCCAAGAAATTAGTTCATAGTGTTGGTGCTCCCTTTACTCTTGCAAGGTGTTCAACCTGTGGGAGAATGTTAAGAAAGGTGTCTCAACCTTCCTCTTGATGTTAAGATTACAAAAATATGGTTTTCATACCATAGAATAGAAAAAACCTTATTTTATAGAGGTCATTTTTGACCAAAATAAATATTCTAGGTTGTTCAACATTAGTATCTTGAATTTCGATGTGTAGATCTCTTTGAGCTCTATAATTAAAAAATGGGTCCAAATGGTCTTCCGAATAAAAGTTATGGCCTCTGGAAGTTGGGCCTCCCACATTCAAAATGTAAAAATATTTATAACACATAAAAGCATTGTAATAGGGAGTTACACTTGTTAACCAACTTATGATGCATGCTATGGCACCTCATAAGGCATCTTTTAATGGAGATAATGGAACATCAAAGTTGGTAAGTGGATTATGACAAGCTTATGGCAGGTTGAAGGAATATGTCATTTTTAGCCCGTGGACTAATCTAGAGATTTGGGTATTGTTTCTATCTAGGGATTTGGGCACACATTTTGGATGGTTTTAGCTCATGGTTTCCTAATTACTATTTGGTGGTTTCATGTATTTAATCTACTATTTACTAGTAAAATCACCTAAAGGTGCTATCAAATGGCCAATAAGCATGTAAATAAATAGTCATATTGGCCAAGTACTACACATTTATGTTTTTTGAAAGTTATTTCATGTAGTGTTTGGATGATAGGACTATTTATATATGTGCCTATTAGCCACCTTTAGGTGCTTTTACTAGTTTATTAGTAGTGAAATTGATATGAATTTAAGTCATGGCCGATGTTTGTTGTTTGGGGGTCTAGAAATGTCTCGAATCTTGAATGGGTAGTTAAAGTTCAATTGACTTCAATGAGTATAATATGTAATATGTAAACTAATTTATTTTTTAATACAAACAATTTTTATTTGGAAGGGGTTGAATTGGCCCCCTTCCTAAGGTTGTGAGGAATGGCCATTGGCTGTGACCATTACTTAAACTTTGTCTATGTTTGTTCTTTTTGAGTTTTTATATTGTTTTTTATTGCATAAAGTTTGGCATCTTTCATTTTTAGTTTTTAGTTTTTTAATTTCATCTCTGTTTGTATTCGTTCTTTGGTATTTTTAATATTATTTTTATTGCACAAAATTTGGCATCTTTTTTTAGTTTTTTTTAATTACATCATGTTTAATGACATGAATTTTAAATGGCGCATTGTAATTATCACGTATCACAATATTCCTTAACCACAATGCAATATATTAACATTGTCATAATTAGTGTTGTATTATTAGTAAGTTATAATTTAAATATGTTTACTTCTAGTGTTTCACTTTGGAATCTATTTATTGTTTGTGTGGAGCACAACTTTGGCATTCAATTTAATTTGATATATTTACTATTTGTGTGAAGTATGGGTTTGAACTTTGGTATTGACTTACATTTGTTTGATATTATATGTTTAAAATTGAATTCACTTTGTCACTCTAATCTGATATACTTATTGTTTGTGTGAAGCGTGGGTTTGAAGTTTGGCATCGACTTATATTTGTTTCATTTTGTATGTTTAAAATTAAATTCACTTTGTCACTCTAATTTATAAACTTTTTATTTGTGTGAAGCATAGGTTTGAACTTTGGCATTAACTTATATGTGTTTCAATTTGTATGTTTAAAATTGAAATCACTTTGTTTGCATTTATTGTTTGTATGATGTGTTTGTTTGTGCTATGATATTTACTTTGTGTGTTTAAATTTTGACATCCATTGATTTCTTGTTGAAGTGTCTTTGAACTTTGTTTGTTTAGTGTGTTTCACTTTGGCATCCACTAATTATTTGTTTGAACTTTGGCATCCACTATTTTTATTTGAACTTTGGAGTTCACTTTGTTTAGTGTGTACACTTTGGCATCCACTTTTTGTTTGTGTGAAGTGTGTGTTTGAACTTTGACATCCCTTTATTATTTGAGTGATCTTTTGGCATTCACTTTGTGTGTGTGAAATGTGTGTGAAATGTGTATGAAATAACTTTCACATTCAGTTTGTATGTGTGAGTGAACTAACTTTCACATTCACTAGGATTTGAGCCACTTATCAGTGTTTGTGTTGGCATCCACTTTTCTTATGTGAAGTGTATGTTTGAACTTTGACATCCCCTTAATTTGTTTGAGTTAATTATAGATTCTTTTTTTGTGTGAAATGTGAGTGAACTACCTTTGTCATTCACTTATTTGATCTATTTACTATTTGTGTGTTTAGGTAAGTTTGAAATTTTCTATTCACTTGGTGCAAATTAAAAATTGGCACGTTGAATTATGTTTAATTTTTTTTGTGTGTGAAGTTTGTCTTTGAACTTTAGAATTCACTTTTTGTGTGTGTGAGTGTTTGAACTAGCTTTGGCATTCACTTTGTATGAAGTGTGTTTGAATTTTACCTTTCACTTATATTTCACCCTCTTATTTCATGTGTGTGTGTGAAATTTTGCATTCATTGGGTAAATAGTGTACTAGCTTTGGCATTCATTGCATGCTTGAACTTTGGTATTTGAACTTTAGTGTTTAGCTTAAAAATATATATGAAGTGTGTGTTTTTGAACAAACTGTATGTGAAATGATTGAACTAAGTTTGTGTGAAGAGTGTGTTTTAACTTTGACATTCACTTTGTGTGAAGAGTGTGTTTTAACTTTGACATTCACTTTGTGTGAAGAGTGTACTACCATTGGAAATCACTTTATATACATATTTGAACTTTATCATTTACTTTGTATATGTATGAAGTGTGTGTTTGAACAAACTATGTGTGAAGTGATTGAACTAACTTTGTGTGAAGAGTGTGTTTTAAATTTAGCATTCACTTTGTGTGTGTTTGTAATTTGGCATATTTGAACTCAAGCATTTCCTTCATGTGTGATTGAACTAACTTTGTGCATGAATCATGTTTGAACTTTAGCATGTGTTCACTTTCTCTGTGTGAATTGTGTGTTTGAAATTTAATTTTAGCATTCACTTTGTGTGGTGTGTGTGTGGTTACACTTTACCATGTTTTATAAATTTAACACTCACTTTATGTGTGTGTTTGTACTTTGGCATGTTTGAACTTAAGTGTTCATGTATGTTTGTACTACCTTTGTGTGAATGAATTATGTTTGAACATTGTCATATTCACTGTTTTTTATGTAAATTGTGTGTATATGTGTGGGAAAGTTAATTTAGGACTTCAATTTGTGTGGTGTGTGTGTATGTGTGTTTAAAAATTAATTTTAGTATTCACTTTGTGTGGTATGTGTGTTTGAACTAACTTTACATTTGTTGTGTGTGTGTGTGAGATTGAAAGAATTTTGACATTTATTTTTTTTGTTCTATGAATTAACTTTATCCATCACGTTTTGTGGTGTGTATGAACAAACTTTGATGTTTACTTTGTGTGGAATGCAATTGAAAGATTTGACATTCTTTTTTTCATGTGTACAAATGAACCTTGGCTATCATTTTGTGTGGAGTGTACGAATGAATTTCAATGTTCATTTTTTGTAGAATATGCTTGAAAGAACTAAAATCCTTAATTTGTGTGTGTGCACAAATGGACTTTGGCTATAATTTTATGTGGTGTATGAATGAACTTTGATTTTCAATTTGTGTGGAATGTATGTACAAATAAACTTTAATTATGTCCATTGTGTGTCTTTGTGTGTTTGAATGAACTTTAACTTTCATTGTGTGTGTGTGTTTGAAATAACTTTGGCATTCATAGTGTGCACACATATGTGTGAATAAACTTTGGCATTCATTGTGTGCATGTTTGAAAATTAACTCTGGCATTCACTTCATGTGAAGTATGTGCGTGTGTGTTTGAAAGTTAACCTTGTCATTTACTTTGTGTGAAGTGTGTGCTTGTGTATTTGAATTAACTTTGACATTCATTTTTTGGTGTATGAATGTACTTCAACAATCATTTTGTGTGGAGTGTATGTGTGTGTGTAAATAAACTTTGGCATTTATTGTGTGCATGTTTAAAAATTAACTTTGGCATTCATTTCATGTGAAGTGTGTGCATGTGTGTTTGAAAGTTAACTTTGTCATTCAGTTTGTGTGAAGTGTGTACCTATGTATTTGAATTAACTTTAAAATTTATTTTTTTGTGTATGAATGTACTTCAATAATCATTTTTTGTGAAGTGTACATGTAAAAAAAATACTTTCAAACTTTATGGATGTTCACTTTGTGCATGTGTGTATTTGAATGAACTTTAGATTTCAATGTGCGTGTGCATGGGGGGAGGTGAAGGGAGGTTGAAAGTTAACTTTGGCAGTCATCATGCATGCGCATGTGTGCTTGAATAAACTTTGGCATTCACTTTGTGTGTGCATGTGTGGGTGGGTTTGAAAGTTAGCTTTGGTATTCATTGTGTGTAAGAATGAACTTTGGCATTCACTTTGTGTGTGTGTGTGTGAATGAACTTTTGCATTTACTTTTTGTGTGTACAAAAATACTTTGAAGTTTACTTTGTGTGTGTGTGTGTGTGTGTGTTTGATATAGCTATTAGGAAAGGTGTCTCAATCTTGCAACTACCAAAGGTTACTATTCTTCCCAATTTTGGTTTTTTTGAATACCCTTTATCTTGAAGAATGGTTTAGAACTTTTAAAGTTTCCAAAAGGGGCTAAAAATGTTAGGGCTTACTATTTTTAGTAAATCTACATTTGAGCATGGATGGACCTAAATTTTTTTCAAAAGGTGTGGAACTGCTAAATAAACATCCTGGGTGATTTTCAACTCGAGATCATGCTTGGATTACAAGATATTAAAGTTTTCATTTTTTAAACTCCCATAAAAGTTTCAAACTCAGGTTTGAGGCACTTAGAGGTCCCTAAGTGCCCTAAAATTTGTCATAATCAATGAAGTGGGTTATAGATTGATATCTCTCTTCATGAGTTTTCCAACACATCAAATGGTTCATCAATCAAACGCCCAGATCAAAAGTTATGGCCTCTGGAAGTTGGGCCTCACGTTTTGGGAAATGTGAAAACGTGTTAGACACTTAAAAGATATGTAAAGGGGAGAGTTAAACATGGTGTATGATTTGACACATCACAAGTCATATTTGATTGGAGATAATTTGGGCACCACTTTTGGGTGGTTTTGGCTCATGGTTTTGTAATTACCATTGACGATTTACTGTATTGTACTCCTATATATCAAGATCTTGAATGGAGGTTGTGTGAGTCTTATAGATGTTGAGTTGCTTCTGAATCTCTGGTTAGTTATACTCCTATGAAAGCTTGCTCTGCAAGTATATTGTAATCTTCTTGATTCCTGAATAATATATTGGGCGGCTTTTGGAATGGGCTTTTTCTTCTGAAAGGGTTTCCCCACATAATTACTGTGTTGTGGTATATTGCTATTTGTGTAAATATTTCTGTATAATTTTTGTAACTATTGTAAATATCTGAAGAGTTTTGCATATCCCTCCTCTCAAGATTAGTGTAGGAAGTTATTCCGCTACCTTAGCTTCCTTGCAAGTGGTATTAGAGCTTGATCACCTTTGGTTTTAGTTGTGAGTTGTTGGGTTTTTTGAACTAATCCAGTTTTGAGTGGGAGCTTGTGTAGAAAATACTTTGTGATCTTCTTACATGAATTTTGATATGGCGAGCATATCAAGGAGAATAGAAGTAAAAAAATTTGTTGGTAACAATTTTGAGATGTGGAAGATGAAGATGGAGGATTTGTTAATTGATCGAGATCTATGGGATGCTATTGATGAGAATGTTTTAAGGCCCATAGATGATACTTTGGCTACTGGATATGATGTTATGGACCATAAAGCTAAGGGTCTAATCAGATTATGTCTAGCAGACTTTGTTTTAATCAACGTCCATGAATAGCCCTCTATAAAAAAACTATGGAAGAAACTTGGTGAGATATATCAAACCAAATCTTTAGTGAACAAGATTTTCTTGAGGAAGAAATTGTATTCCTTGAGAATGGAAGAGGGCGGATGAATTACAGACCACCTAGAAGCATCCAATATGTTGATGGCTTAGTTGGAATTAGTTGGTGTAAAAATGGATGAGGAGGAGAGATGCCATATCCTGCTTTGTTCTTTACCTGATTCATGGGATTCTCTTGTTATGGCGATTAAGAGTACTTCTATTGTCTTGAAAGTTAAAGATATTGTGGGTTCTTTACTTTTTGAAGAAATGAGGAGGAGGGTATCCATCAATGCCAAAAAATCCCTAAGTGTTCATGGAAGACCTAAAGAAAAAGGCAAGAAGAGCAAGAAGCGTGACAAATCCAAGTCCAAGGGGAGATCCAAGTCTCCTAGAAAGTCCAAAGTTAATTGTTGGAATTGCGGTAAGTTTGGACACTTCCGTAAGGAGCGTAAATAAGAAAAGAAGAAGAAAAAGAAGAAATTTGATTATGATTCTGAGTCCGAGAAGGAAGATGGTGATGCGTTCATTGCAGTTTTGGCCACTCGTGTAGGTAATGATGCATGGTTAATTGACTCAGGTGCATCTTTCCATATGACCCCTAATAGAGATTGTTTTTCTAAATATGAAGAATTCGATGGAGGTAAGGTGTACTTGGGTGATGATTCTCATTTAAATATTGTTGGTTGTGGTAAAGTTAAAATCAAATTTCCTAATGGTAAAATAAAAAGGATTAATGGTGTGTTGCATATCCCTGAATTAGCATGAAATTTATTATCTATGAGCAAACTAACATATGCAGGTGTGCAAGTAGTCTTTTTTGATATAGTATGCAAGATGGTAAGAGGTGCTATGGTGATTACTAGTGGTATTAGATTTTGCACATTGTATAATCTTGATGCATGCACTGTTGAGTGCAATAGTACTTTTGTGAAAAGAAAATCTGTGACTACTTCATTGGAAAAGGAGAGGGTTTCATTTTTAGTGGATGGTCATGGCTTCTAGGTACCTAAGGGTGCTCTTTCTTTCGAATCAAAATTGCCTACATAGAAGACTATGTTATGGCACCAGAGATTAGGCCACATAGGAGAAAAGGGTCTAATGACCTTGAAAAATTAAAACCTTTTGAAGGGTTGACTAATTGTAATCTTGATTTTGATTTTTATGAGCATTGCATTTATGGTAAACAAAAATGCTCACTTTTACTCAAGTTCTAATAAATCTTGTGGTCTATTGGATCTTATTCATTTTGACATGTTTGGTCTTTTAGATGTTCCTTCCATTACGAAATCCACATATTATGTTTCATTTATTGATAATTATAGAAAAAGGACATGGGCATATTTTCTAAAGAGTAAATGTAAAGTTTTTAGTCGATTTAAAGAATTTAAAGCAATGGTTGAGTTGCAGATTGGAAAGAAAATAAAATGTTTGAGGATTGAAAATGGCGGTGAATTCTGCTCTAATGATTTTGATAGATTATGTAAAGATTGTGGTATTCAGAGACAAAAGACAACTCTGTATTCTCCACAATAGAATGAAGTTACAGAAAGAATGAACATGACCCTGGTGGAGAAGGCTAGGAGTATGCTTAGTGGTGCTGGTCTAGAACAAAGGTTTTGAGCTAAAACTATTGTCACTACTTGCTACATGATTAACAGGTTTCCTACATCAACTCTTGTTGATAAAATACCTATGGAGGCATGGCCAAGGCACAAGCCTTTACTGAGACATCCTAGAGTTTTTGGTTGTGAGGCATGCATACATGTGCCAAAGGAGAAGCAAACAAAGCTGGAGAACAAGGCTGTGAAATATATCTTTATTGGGTACAATTATGGTGTAAAAAGATACAAGCTTTGGGACCCTATTGCACAGAAGGTAATAAATAGTAGAAGTGTTATTTTTAGAGAAACTAAGCCTTCTTCTGTTACATTGCAGCTAAAACAAAGTGAATAGAAAGATGTGATTCAACTCCCTGCTACACCTAAGAAAGTCAAATCAAGGCCCCTAAATAGACAAGAAGTTGAGGAGAGATCATCTAGCTTTGAATCTTTAGAAGAGGAGAAAGAACCTCCAACTTAGTTTGTTCGAAGGTCTACAAGGCATAGACAACCACCTACAAGGTATTCACCTAATGATTGGAGATGTATTTTTTCTTTGAATACTAACATAGATGAACCTAGATCTATAGAAAAGGCATTAGTATGAATGATGCAAAGTCCTGGAAGATTACTATGGATGAAGAAATGGCAACTTTAAAAAAGAATGATACATGAGACCTGGTAGCATTGCTTGAAGGATAAAAACTAGTTGGTTGGAAATGTGTGTTCAACAAAAAGATTGGTTCAAATGGAGGTACTGAGAAGTGTTGGCAAGAGACACTATATGGATTCATGGTTGTTGTCATTGATGGCAACAAAGGTCATCCCACATATCCGCAAGTCATAATGTGTCTCTACCGGAAGACAGAATAAAGATTGTTGTGGTCCGGTGAACAAGAACAGAGCATGTGGCAAGGTCCGACAGATTGATCCGGATCTCTCAGAGGAAGTGTCTTGGTGCAGTGCAGATTTGGGGAAGTCAAGAGGACTACCTTGAGTGGTATATTCCAAGGATTTAGCCTCCGGTGATGGACAAGGAAAAAGATATGAATAGTTGAGTACCGGATTCCTGAGAGACAGTGAAAACAGAGGAAGAACTGACTGACAGAGTATCAGACTACTTTCCGGATGTGTTACTATTGATGATAGAGGTTGTGAAGGCATGAATCATGTTTGGCCGACATGATTAATGATATCTACAAGTATATGCTTGATCCGCATTGCTTGGTGAGGAAGGATTCAGCCGACAGAACAAGAGTTTGTAAGAAACTAGACTGTTCCGGATGCCGACTAGAAAGGTGATGAAATTACTTGTGCAGATATATATAGAGGATGGATTTAGTTGTGAAGTGGGTAATGGTGTGAAGATATATGCGAATAAGTCTAGAACAGAGCAGAAGTAGCAAAAAGGATCCGGTATGTGAAAGATAGCAGAACAAAGAACAGAGGAAAGATGAAGTGCAGCAGATCAGTGTACTGAGCCTAACCGGAACTGAACTCCAGCATATGCAGATGCTTCCAATCAGTTCAAGACTGTGATTCTTATCACTTTGTAGACAGTGTGTCTTCTTGTAGGCAGTGGGCCTCTTGTGAGCAGTGTGCTCGGGCAGTGAGCCCTAATTGGCAAGTGCCATTTTTTTTGTAATCTCCTATTCTTCTAACAGAGAATAATTTTGGGTTAATCACCCCGTGGTTTTCTCCCTTAACAGGGTTTCCACGTCAAAAATACTGTGTTATGTGTTTCTTATTTCATGGTGATGTTTTTGTGTTTGATTCAATGCTGCATCAATTAATAAGAAAGTTCAATAAGGGAAATAATTAGGATAACTGATTCACCCCCCCTCTCAGTTATCAACAATTGGTATCAGAGCTAAGTTCCTCCTAATAGAGCCTAACAGCTTGAGGAAGATCTGGGAGTTCAAATGGATGCATATGGTTTAAGGGAGCAACTCAAGACTGCTCTTGAGGATCTTGAACAGTCAAATTCTGAAGTCAGTGAATTAAAGGAAAGACTCAAACAGGCTGATGAATTCATGAGAGAATTAAAAGACAAATTAAGTCTCTCTATGAAAAAGAGAAAGGAGCTGCTCCAACAGTTGGCAAGACAAAGTGAAGAAAGCAATATAAATGAAGAATTGACTGAGCAAACCAAGTTATGTGAAAAGTTATCAAAAGAAGTCATTATGTTAAGACATGAAATGGAATCAGGAACTATAAAGTTTACTCAAGAGATTGAAGAAAAAAGAAAGGCTGAAGACAATCTAAGACAATCTCTTAAAGAAAAATCAGAAGAATGCCACCAGATGGACAGGATTATCAGACATCTTGAATCTGATCTTGAAGATGCCAAAGATAATGAAGAAAAACTTGAGGATCAAATTGCCTCTCTCAAAAGAGACCTTCAAACAGCAAATGAATATAAAGAGAAATTCAAGATAAGTTCTGCTCAACTTGAAGTTCTTCTTGGAAGTCAAAAGAGGACAGATGACAAGTATGGTTTGGGATATGAGAAAGGAGAAAGCTCCGGATCCGGTCAGAAGAATCTTGGATCAGAAAATCCAAGGAGCTGGCCTAGAAGACCTCCGGTAAGACAGCCAAATGTTCAAAGATATCCATCCTTCAATGGATACTGCCACAGCTGCAACCACTTTGGTCACAAAGCTAATCAGTGCAGAATGAGAATGAATCAGATTAATTCATCCTTCTCCGGACAATGCTTCAACTGCAAAAGGTATGGACACAAATCCCATGAATGCAGAATTATGCAAGTAAACAAATCATTCAAAGGTAGATGCTTTACATGCAATAGAGTAGGTCATATGGCTAATCAATGCAGATCAAGAGGATATCAGTCAAATATGCAAAGAAATGTTATTTGCCAAATCTGCAATAGGTCCGGTCATAATGCTAAACTCTGCAGAAACAAGTATCAGGACAAAAGAGGTCCGGTGTATAATCAGAATCAAGACAAGGGTAAACAAAAGATGAATGCGGATGAAGTTAGGAATCAGATGAGCAAGATTTGGGTGAAGAAAAGTTTAGAGAATGTAGAGGTTGGATCCGCACCAGACTCTGGTGCTGATATTTCTTCCGGAAATTAAAAAGTGAGCTCAGGCTCAGGGGGAGACTCAAAGAAAATCCTGTTCCCCCAGCCAAACAAGTGGTGCCGGATGTGGCACAAGATGCGGATTAAAGGGTTTGTAGATATGAGTCTTGAGATGCTTCAGTCAAGTTTTCAGAGGTCCGCTTGGAGTTATGAAGAAGCTGTGATCGATCAAATAAGACCTGTTCAGGGAGATGCTCCGGTATGACAAAGGATTACAAAAAGGTCCGGAGAGATCCGGAAGTGCACTATCTTGTTCTGCGGATTGGACAGAGTATTTGGGATGTTCTTGTAATATGTTACCTCGATTTATTCATGATTGAAAGATCCGGATGATATTCACAGATCAGGACTAATCCGGGATACTCCAAGCTATCCAGACAAGGCAAACCGGAATAATGTAGGTGAAGCATTTATTGCAGACAGATATTAGGGTTCGCGGAGCAATATAAGGGATTTCTCAAAAGTCATTTGCTCATTCTGCACTCAAGAAGAAGCGAATAGTGGAGCTCTGCAACAAGATTCATCAAGCACACCAAGGATCTCCTGCCGAAGTCATTGCATAAAGAAATCAATCTAATCACTCCGTGCAAATCGAAGGCGCATAAGGTATTCTCCGTTTTTCATTACCTCACTGCAAATCTTTGAAGAATGGCTACTCCAAATATAGTTAAGATCTCTGATAGACCTCGCCCCTCATTCAAGAAACATCCTTACAAATCATTGGAGGTAGATCCACTAGGAGCCTTCTCTAGTGTTGGTTGTGAAGGGTTGCTCTCAAGTTGAGGGTGTTGATTACGATGAGATATTTTCTCCTATTGCAAAATGACATCCATTGGATTCTTGCTTTCTATTGCTACTTCTTATGATCTAGAGGTTGAGAAAATAGATGTAAAAATGACATTCCTTCATGGTTATTTGGAGGATATTTATATGACATAGCTAGAGCACTATGTAGTGAAAGGTAAAAGTAATTTGGTTTGTAAGTTGAAGAAATCTTTGTATGGCCTCAAACAAACTCCTAGGATGTGGTACCACAAATTTGATACATATGTGTTGAGTTTGGGATTTGAGTGTTCTAAATCTGATCACTATGTTTATTATAAATATGATGGTGATCATTTCTTGTTTATTGCATTATATGTTGATGATATGTTATTTATTAGTAAAGGGAAAGGAATGAGTTTAGAACTAAAGTCTCAACTTGAAACTAAATTTGAAATGAAACATCTTGGTGCAACTAAACACATTCTTGGGATGGAAATAAGAAGAGATGGAGTGAATAGAAAACTATGGCTTGGCTAGAGTAAGTATGTCGATTCAGTTCTATAGAGGTTTGACATGCATGATTGTAGACCATTATGTGTACTTTTTATAATTAGAATGAAGTTATCTACTCCACAATGTCCAACATCCCCATCAGAGATGGAAGACATGAGAAGAGTGTCTTACCAAAGTGCAGTCAGAAGTTTGATGTATGTTATGGTCTATACTAGACTAGACATTGCCCAAGCAGTGGGAGTTATTTCTAGATAGATGTCTAATCCTAGTAAAGTTCATTGGGATGTAGTTAAAAAAGTCCTCAAATATTTATGAGGTACCTCAGAATATTCCTTGTGTTATCATGGTAATTTGATAGGAGACATGCATTCCATTGATATTCATGGTTATGTGGATTCATATTGGGTAGGTGATGTTGATAGAAGATGATCCACCAATGCTTATGTGTTTACTTTATTTGGTGGTACAATTAGTTGGATGAGTAAGTGATAGGTTATGGTTGTTTTGTCCACAACTGAAGATGAGTATATGGAAGCTACTCATGCTTGTAAAGAAGCCATTTTGCTTAAGAGACTATGTTCAAATATTGAAATAAAACAAGGTGCAGTGATAGTTTATTGTGATAGTCGAAGTTCGATCTGCCTAACTAAGAAACTGGCATTTCATGTCAGGACCAAGCACATTGATGTACAATATCATTTTGTTAGAGATATGGTCAAGGATAGCAGGGTGAAGCTAGTTAAGTTAGAGACTTTGATTAATTTTGCAAATTCATTAACTAAGCCTATGAGCACAAAGAAGTTCAGATGGTGTTCAAAGTCTATGGGCCTCTCAGTCCCTAGCAATTAAATCATGGTGTTGATACTACCTTTACTCTTGCAAGGTGTTCAACAAGTGGGAGAATGTTAGGAAAGGTGTCTCAACCTTGCAACTACAAAAGGTT
Source organism: Cunninghamia lanceolata (assembly GCA_027924645.1). Lineage (NCBI taxonomy): Eukaryota > Viridiplantae > Streptophyta > Pinopsida > Cupressales > Cupressaceae > Cunninghamia > Cunninghamia lanceolata. The sequence goes on along the minus strand of BSBN01001026.1, from coordinate 2,643,561 downwards.
ACTATTTCTCCCAATTTTGATCTTTTCGAATACCATTTATCTTGAAGAATAGTTTAAAACTTTTAAAGTTTCCAAAAGGGGTTAAAAATGTCAGAGCGTACTATTTTTAGCAAGTGTATATTTGAGCACGGATGGACTTGAAATTTTCCCAAAAGGTGCAGAACTGCTAAATAAACATCCTGGATAAGTTTTGACTCAAGATTGTGCATGGATTGCAAGATATTAAAGTTTCCATTTTTGAAACTCCCAGAAAAGTTTTGAACTTAGGTTTGAGGCACTAAGAGGTCAATAAATGCCCCAAAAGTTGTTGTATGATGCAGAAGCATCGGGAAGCATTTAGAACAATTGAGACAGTTAACAGTGAAGTTGCAGAGTATCGAGAGAGTGACCTTGGAGAATACTGCATTTGAATATCAGAGGCTACGAAGCTGGACTTAGCATCTAGACATAGTCATCTACAACATATCCAAAATTCATATCATTTGGGTTTGATTCTGGAGAGATATCGCTATCATAAGATTACCTATTTTTACCTGTTTTCATAGAGAAGAGCTGACAGTGTTCAGTGAAGTCTAATCAGCTTGTAGAGCAAATACGTAACTTGCAGAGCCTAAAGGAACATTATTCAATGAAGTATAGGACCTGGCCGACCTTCATGGAGATCCACATGAAGTTTTATGTACCAGCGGAGCAATACCTTATGTTTAGGTTTGACCTATCCATGTACACATATTTCATACTAGCCATTGCAATTAGGCTGACTTGATAATGATTTGAAGGTTTGCAGAGGATAGAAATGAAGGATAATGATTTGTTACAAAGTAGCAAGGAGGAAATAATCAAGTATATGAAGACATGAAGCAAATTCATAAGTGTTTTGATTTGAAGAAGAAGCAGAAGTGAAGTAGAGAACACAGTAGAAAATAGAGGAAGTTGTAGAGCAGAGGATTGATAAGCAGACAAATGAAATCATGAAAAAATCTTGTTATACGAATCTTTTGTAACCCTGGGCTATGGCCTAGCATCTGTAAAATCCTGAGTGGCATGTGTAATGTGTTTTGTGATCATAATATAAGAAGAATGAGCTTTGAAGGCTGGGTTTTTCCCTATTAGGGTTTTCCTAGGATATATCTTGTGTCATGAGTGTATGAATGACTCTTTCTTTTTATTGTTAGCTATTTACTTCCGTTGCATCTTTGATTAATCATGTTGTTAGTTGTTTAAGGCTGCAAGGTTGGATAGTCCCTCATCGAACCCTCCTACCTTGACTGCATCAAGTGGTATTAGAGCTGGTTGCGAATCTGCTGGGTTGATTGCGAATCTATTGGGAAGGAAGAAAGTGTTGAAAGAAGTGTGAAACCCTAGAAGTAATAATTGTCAATGCTGAAGAAGATCAAGGCAAGAAAGATTCAAGTAAAATTTTCAAATTAAGTTGTTCATTTGATTTGTTTCAATGGGGATAATTAGAAAAAGGATGAAAGAAAATGAAACCCTAATATGCGAAAAGGATATTTTGGAAGAAGAATTGTGTGAAATCAAAAGGTATAATTTAGAATTGTAGGAAAGGATAAGAGAACTAGGAGAAGACAGATATGATGCTCTTGAAGAAGAACTAAAAAATGTAAAAAGGAGGAATAAAGATTTAGAGGTAGAGCTAAAATTGTTTAAGGATATTGAAAAGAGATTTGAAGATTTTGAAGAAGGATTTAATTTATTTGGAAAGGTAGAAAAGAGGAACAAAGATCTAGAAGAAAGTTTGGAAGAGTCGAATAAGGAAAATAATTTGCAAAAGAAAGAAATATTAGGGTTGAAAGAATAGGTTAATCAGTTAGAGTAGTCACTAGTAGAATGTAGAAAAGAGAATGAAAGTCTGAGATCTAAACCTAAACTTTGTAATGTTTCTTGTGATACTAATGATTTGTGTGATGATGCAGAAGTTTCTTTAGATAGTGAGATTGAAGATGTTATTGTAATTGAACCTGTAGTTGTTGGTGATGGTATTGGATTCAAAATCATGTAGATAATGGGATATGAAGGAAAAGGATTGGGAAAGCATCAGCAAAGAATTACAGAACCTATTGAACTAGTAATAAGATCAAGAAGTGAAGGCTTTGGATGACAGAGGTAAGGATGTTATTGCAAATTCAAACAAATCAAATCAGGGAAGAAGAGGTATGTATTGTTCACATTGTAACAGACATGGACATGAAAAGGAATTGTGTTTGGATCTATACCCTTGTAATTTTTGTGGATTGAGAAATCATTCTAAAAAGATGTGTTGGAATAGATTGAGGAGGAGAAAACCTATGATAGATTGTATGCAGATGGATTATGGATGGATTAATAGAGAAAAATGGAAACACGTTACCTGTATGTTTAGAAGGTTGTATAGATGGAAGTATTCATGTGTTGGAGATAAAATAGGATATGGATTAGGTTGCAGAGAAAGAAGAGTAATTCAAACTACAGAGGGAGAGATGACAGTAGTCATAATTCTTATCACAGTGCAGGATACATAAGAGATGAAAGAGGATTTGCTAGAAGAGGAACATGTTTTCAAGTTTGGAGGAGAAAAGAATCAAGAAGTGAATGTCATCAAGAACCTATTACTAGAAAAGCTAATGAAGGAGAAGTAGTAAATAATTTAGAGATAGTTTGTGTAGAGGAAGAAGAAGAAGAACAACCTATTGACTCAATAATTTAGAGATAGTTTGTGTTGATATAGAAATAGTTTATGCAAAAGAAGAAGAACCTATCGACTCAATAAGTTTGATAGAGAAACCAGAAGAAGGTGAAGCATTGATCTTAAGGAGATTTGTGTTATAGAACTGAGAAAATAGTGCAAGAGAAAGTTTGTGTGGATAAGTGTGAAGCATAGTAGAGAAAGGAAATTCATGTTGCAGAGAAAGAAGAAATGACAAGATATTCTACCGGAGGAGAAAGTTTGTGTACCGGAGTGAAGTAAATATGGATAAGGAAATAGAGATAAGTATAGGAACAGTATATACAGAGAAGAAACTATAAGATTTTGTATCTAGAACAGAGATCAAAAAGTGTTGCAGAGAAATTCAGGAGTGTATTGACTATATCAAAAGGAGTAGCATGATTATTCTAGAGGATGCAAATATGTATTGATCGACTCTTGATTGGTTGTAGACATTAATCTTGAGGTAGCTTGTGGAGAAGACTTGCTCAGACTACTGACCATTGAGGCAATGCAAGGCTTGTAGGTAGAATGCCAAACTTAGAAGAACTTGAGGCAGTTTTATAGGGTGGACTTGAACAGACTATCGACCTTGAGGTAGTTGCAAGTACCTAAAAATAGACTGCCGAACCTATCCTAAGGGATCACATTGAATTTAACATAATATAGACCAAAGTGAAGAGGCTCACTTTTCAAATAACCCCTAGAGTTTGATGTAGGAGTATTCGGAAGCATTCAAAACAATTGAGACAGTTAACAGTGAAGTTGTAGAGTATCAAGAGAGCGACCCTGGAGAATACCGCATTTTATCGCATTTGAGTATTAGAGGTTGTGGAGTTGGACTTAGCATCTAAACATAGTCATATACAACATATCCAAAATTTAGATCATTTGGGTTCGATTTCAGAGAGATATCACTATCAGAAGATTACTTGTTTTCACAAAGCAGAGCTGATAGTGTTCAATGAAGTCTAATCAGCTTGCGGAGAAAATACATAACTTGTGGAGCCTAAAGGAACTTTATTCAATGAAGTATAGGACCTGGCCAACCTTCATGGAGATTTGCATGAAGTTTTATGTACCAACAGAGCAATAACTTATGTTTAGGTCCGACCTATCCATGTACACACGTTTCATACTAGCCATTGCAATTAGGCCGACTTGATAATGATTTGAAGGCTTACAGTGGATATAAATGAAGGATAATGATTTGTTACAAAGCAGCAAGGATGAAATAATCAAGTATACAAAGACATGAAGCAAATTCATAAGTATTTTGATTCGAAGAAGAAGCAGATGTGAAGCAGAGAATAGAGCAGAAAACAAAGGAAGTTGCAGAGTAGAGGATTGATAAGCAGATGAATGAAATCATGGAAAAATCTTGTTATATGAATCTTTTGTAACCCTAGGTTGCGGCCTAGCATCTATAAAAGCCTGAGTGGCATGTGTAATGTGTTTTGTGATCATAATATAAGAAGAATGAGCTTTGAAGGCTAGGGTTTTCCTTGTTAGGGTTTTCCCAGGATATATCTATTGTCATGAGTGTATGAATGACTCTTTCTTTCTATTGTTAGCTATTTACTTCCATTGCATCTTTGATTAATCATGTTGTTAGTTGTTTAAGGATGCAAGGTTGGACAGTCCCTCACCGGACCCTCCTACCTTGATTGCATCATTGTAACTGATGAAGTGGTTTATAGATTGATGTCTCTTCATGATATTTCTAATGCATCAAATAGTTCGACAATCAGATATCCAGATCAAAAGTTATGACCTTCAAAAGTTGGGCTTCATGTTTTGTAAAATGTGAAAACGTGGTGGACACTTAAAAGAGCTATAAAGGGGAGCGTTACATGTGTTGGTGTGTGATTTGGCACATCACAAGGCATATTTGATTGGAGATAATTTGGGTGCCACTTTTGGGTGGTTTTGGCTCATAATTTTGTAATTACCATTGACAAATTACTATATTGTATCTCCTATATATTAGGATCTTGAGATGGAGGTTGTGTGTGAGTCTTATAGATGTTGAGTTGCATCTGGATCTCTGATTGGTTATACTCTTCTGAAAGCTTGCTCTGCAAGTATATTGCAATCTTCTTTATTCTTAAACAATATATTGGTCGGCTTTTGGAGTGTGGGGTTTTATCTCGAAAGTGTTTGAACCCCATGTAATTACTGTGTTGTGGTATATTGCTATTTGTGTTTATTTCTATATAATTTTTGTAACTATTATAAAGATCTAAAGAGTTCCGCATATCCCTCCTCTCAAAATTCTAATAGGAAGTTGTTCCTCTACCTTATCTTCCTTATAATAACCTTGGCTTTCACTCTATGTGTGAATGAACTTTATCTTTCACTCTATGTGTGCACAAAATTCTTTGACATTCACTTTGTGTGAGGTGTATTTGAATGAACTTTACCTTTTATTCATGTGTGTGTTTTGATGGGTTTGAAATTTATCTTTGGCATTCACTGTGTGTGCACATGTGTGTGTGAATGAACTTTAGATTTCATTGTGTGTGTGTGTGGGTTTGAAAGTTAGTTTCAACATTCATTGTGTGAATGTGTGTATTAACACGAACTTTGGCATTCACTCTGTGTGCATGTGCATGTGTGTGTGAATGAGCTTTGGCACTCACTCTGTGTGTATTTAAAAGACTAAAGCTCACTATGTATGAAGTGTATGTGTGTGTGCTTGATTGAACTTTGGCTTTCATTGTTTGTGTGTGTGGGTAGGTTTGAAAGTTAGCTTTAGAATTCATTGTGTGTACACATGTGTAGGTGAATGAGCTTTATCATTCACTATGTGTATGCATGCATGCATGTGCGTGTGAAAGAATGAACTTTGGAATTCACTATGCCTATGTACACAAAAATACTTTAATGTTCACTTTGTGGGAAGTGTATGTACAAAAATAGGTGGGCAGGTTGACAGTTAACTTTGACATTTATTATGTGTGTGCATGTGTTCTTGAATAAACTTTCACATTCATGGTGTGTGTGTGTCTGTGTGTGTGTGTTTGAATGAACATTGGATTTCATTGTGTGTATATGGGGATGGGTTTGAAAGTTAGCTTTGACATTCATTGTGTGTGCACATGTGAATGAACGTTTGTATTCACTCTGTGTTCACATGCATGTATGTGTGTGAAAAAACTTTTGTATTCACTTTGTGTGTGTACAAAAATACTTTGACATTCACTTTGTGTGAAGTGTGTGTGTGTGAGTGTGTGTTTGAATGAATTTTGGCTTTCTATGTGTGTGGGTGGGTTTGAAAGCTAGCTTTGGCATTCACTATGTGTGCACACATGTGTATGAATGAACTTTAGCATTCACTTTGTGTGTGCACACTGATGAGTCTTGAAATTGTCATAGTTTCCTTGTTTAAGTTTTATATTTCTTAAAGACATTTCCTTAGACATTGTCAGACTTTATGTTCACCTTTAAGTTTGAAAGCACTTGAGAATGGTAAATGATTTGATAATGAATGATTGTGTGTTAATGATTGTTTTCATAATATAATAACAATTTATGTTAGTTATGGTAGTTTATGATGTGAAAATACTGTAGGATGAAACTCACCTTTATGAAACAAGGAAGCAGTCAACCACAACAAAGGTCGTCTGTGATCCCAAAGTTAAAGGAGTAGTCACCTACAGCTAAGGATGCTAGCATCCATAGCCAAAGGAGAAAGTACCCAAATTTAAAGGAGTTGGTTTGGCCATAAACTATTCCACTCACCAACAATTTTCATCAATAGCAATAAAGACATCTACGAAAAATAAGAAGGATTTATAGCATCATCAAGTCATAGTTAATAATTACATGATTATGCTTTGGTTTGCATGTTCCTATCTACTTTTGTCTTCTTTATGATGGATAGACAGAGTCATAGTAGTACTATTCTATTTGAACAATATTTGTATAAATTAGTTTCCTACTTCTACTTTGATTAGAATAGGAATAAGTCCACTTCCTATGTTTGTGGGAAGAGTTGACATGTGTGGTTAAAGGTTGTTTAGAGTCCAAATTAATTAGGGGATTTAGATCATGTCTATATATGTGATAGATTCTATATGTGATGGGGATCTATAAGAACTTATGTTATCAACATTTGTATTTTTTTCAGAAATCAATCAAATTAATCAGATTTAGTCAATGCAAAGATTATCTAGTTAAGATTTGATTTGGATTCTGTGAGGTTACTGCCACCCAAGCAAGGGCCACTTGAGGTAATTGTAGTTCTCTATTAATTTAGGTTGTTAACAGTTTATCAATTCTCATGACTTGTTAAATTAGATTGTTATTAATTGTGATCACTGATTTGATTTAAGATTGTTATCAATTATAATCATTTGTTCATAAACAACTACCTTGCATAGTTGGAATAACATTTACTTACATCTTAACAAAATTACCTCTAGCTTCTACTTGTGGCAATCACTATTGATTAAATCTCATAAGATAGAATTCCTTTTCAGTCAATCTTTGTATGCACAACCTCTAGGATAAGCTCAGAAATCCTCAATTGTACAAACAATATAGGTGCCATCCAAGAAGAATATGATTCCCTAGTTTGACATAATTAAATGTAACACATTATAGCCATTAGATTGCTTGATAAAAGATATTTTGGTCCATTGAGTTGAATACATGCCCCTTCTGCATCAATTTATTGGTCAATAATGGAGTTAGACATTTTTGGTGCCATTGCCGAGGATGGTGCTAAGGTTTAGAATTTATAAGTTTTCAATATGTTTATGTCTCTTTCTTAGTATATGGGATTACATTTCTTTCAGCAATTAGGACTATCAGACATCCAATCCAATTTCAAACTATCTACTAACATTGTGCAGAGAAGAAGCTATTAGCTCAAGGAACCATTGTATGTAGTGGCAGAGAGACACTGTAGGGAGATTTCTCCCATCAATTAAGAATCACAAAGAGATAAAAGAAGAGAAAGGTGAAGATGAAACATCCCTCACACTGAGCGACGTTGCAAACTTGGAATATATCACCACTTGGCATCCCAACATAATGGCAGACAAAGCATTAGAGAATCTTGTTGAACCAGTTACATTTGCTTTTCCTATCATAGACCAAGAACGAGAAGCTACATTGAAGAACATACCCTCTTCGGCTCTACCCAACTTCCATGGTTTGATCATCGATGATCCTGATACATTCATGTTTGAATTTGATGTCCTTTACCAAAGCTACGACTACAATACCAATGCATACTGATTAAAAATCTTTTCGACCACACTCAAGGATGTTGCTTTGTGGTGGTTCATGGGGCTAGGCAGAAATACAGTAGCAAACTAAGACACCATGAAAGAGAAGTTTCTATAGAAATACCAGGACTATTGTCATGGAAGGGACATGAAGGGAGATGACATCTTCAAAATGTCACAAAAAGAAGATAAACCCCTTAAAGATTATATTGAGAGGTTCCAATTATGCCTCAAAAAGTCACACTAGAACTAGCTCTCTCTAGAATCACTCAAATTAGTATTCCTGCGAGGTGTGAATGAAGATTGCATGAATGTATTAAACCTGATTGGAGTAGGGGACATCTCTCAATTGAACTTTAATGAAAATTGTCAAATCTGTAGGAACTACTCATGCTCAACCATGAAGAAAACTAGAGGCTCCATAGCTCTGACCTCCACAAAGACATCTACAGGTGTCTCTTGGGTGGAGCTCAGTAATCTTCTATCGAATATTGTTGGTTGACAGATTTGTCACCTAACTCTATATTCTCTTGCCCGGACAGATGACAAATGTAACAATAGTTGAACCTACTGTAATGGTATTTTACAAAGGCTCTCTGCTTCTTTTACAAGGTGCAACTACCTTCGATTGGTATTCTATGAATGGAAAAATTGGTATTGCTTTTAACCATAAAGCAAGGTAAAGGCAATGCTTTTAACCAAAAAGCAAGAAAGGTAGAGTACATCCAAATAATTAGAAGCTCAAAGACTTCCACTAGGCTAACATTTATAAATCAATAAAACAAATACCATATACCACACAATCACCACCATGAACCATATATCAAAAGATAAATAATTCCTAGCAGTGAGTAAGAATTAAAGATATCCAACCACTTCAATACACAAATATCATCAACATCAGTAGCAACACATTCAACATAGGAAGAATATGAATTCAAATAACCATAACACAAAGTTTATGATCATCCAAAACTCCACTACATTGATTTCTATTTCATGTATATAAGGCAATTTAATAGAAAGCCAAAATTGATCTATCACCAACACACATTTTGCCAAAAGATCCGTACATTGACCAACTAATTAAATTTATAGCTAAGTCGCACCATAACCATCTTTAAACCCTAACGGCTTCTTGAAGACAATCGATTAAAAGAAGTTTAAACAATAATTTAAAGGGCCCTCTAGAGCAAATAGTTTTTGAGCAAATATTGAAATATAACTAAAGCATAAGAAAGAAATTCAATTGAGGATTGCCACATCCTCCTCTCTAGTATCAACTTTATACATTGTTTCCTTTTCCTTCACTTGTTCATCTTCATTCCCCATGTCGCTTTGTGCCGTTTGAGATGCCTGTGCCTACAGTTTCGCCTTGTATGTCCTGTATTTATTGATCATAGGTGACAAAGACATCCTAGATGGAGTCCCGATCATACTAATTTGACATTTCCTTTAGCTCACTGCTCTATCTGCATCAACCACCTTTTGATGGACATCATCAAATCCACTTCTAACAGTTTTGATATAGGCAGCCATCTTTGCAAGTTTGCCAAGTGATTCCCCTGTTATAGTGTCGTTTATCACTTCCTCAGTTAGCAATTTCTTGAAATTCTATTTGATTTTCTTAATATCTAATAGATTTTCATCATCATCCCCATTAGCTTCAATTTCTATAATAGCAAAATTTGTTTTGATCCTCATCATTTCTAAAAAATAACTTGCAATTACTTTTCTCATCTCGTCCTCAACAGATATTATGAGACATAACTTCCATTCAACTACATCAGCCCATACATGTGTATTCAATTCCCTAGGATCGTTCAAGACTTTCTCAGCCACTAGGATATTGACATCTATATTGGCCATCTCTTGTATCTCTTTAGCTACTAAAGATAGGCTGTTATGATCACTCCTTGCCGTTTGGAATTCTACTATTAAAGCCTCCCTCTTTCCAGAAATAGAATCAAATAATTTAACAACCTCCTCAATGAACAAAAGACCATCAAACATGACTTTTTCTACCCATTGGTCCATGGCATTACTCAAAGATAAGGATCTTTTTATTTGTTGTAATAGATTTGGATTAGGGGAACTCATACTCATATTAGAAGGGGCTTCAATTGAGGGTGTTGTTATCTTAACAATTGACTGAACAAATAATGATAGGGAACTTACTTGTGCTTGCAACTTAGAGTTCTCCTCTTCCTGTCTCTTGACCCTTTTTGATAGCTTACTGACTGAATATTCAACATGATAGATATCACCTTCTGTAGTAGAAGGTCCCAAGTCTACTTTGCTCATTCTAAAGTCAACTTTGGTCACTTCATCTTCGTTCTTATTCCCCACTGGATCTGCAATTTCCAAAAATTGATTCCCTGAGCCAGGATCAGTCACCATTCTCAACATCCTCCAGGCACCTTTAGGCTTAGGAGTGTCCTGTAGTAACTTGGCCACATTATCTATACAGGTATCCACCATTGGTGTATACCTTTTCTTCTTCTCAACCGCTTTCTTTAACTAGGTGGGAGACAAGGAGGGGATATTAGCAGCATTGACAATACTCATTGTACCATTCATACGCATAGGTGGATAATTGTGCTTTGGAGGTTCATTTAGATTGGGGAATTCAGAGTACTCAACAAAGACTGTAGCACACTATCTTCTCCTAATTAAGTAAAAATGAATGAATCACTATCACTTACGAGGTTATTGATAAATAGCACATGGTCTGCTTTTGATGGGGAAGCAACCAATCTGGTGTTGCTCTTCACTGGTTGACTATCTTGTTCACATGCCATCTTTAGTTTACTAACCTCTTCAGGGGGCCAATCACCATCTCGATTCAATTGTGATCTAACTCTCTGGAGAGTTGGATCCAAACTAGATGATCTTCACTGAGAGTGTGTAGTCTGGGATCTATTTTGACGTTAAGAGGCTGATTCTTTAGGCGCTGTTGATCCAACATGTTCTTTCATCTTTCCTTTCAACCATCTCTCCATTCTTCTTATCACTTGGAAAGAACAAAAATTCACATCAGTAATCTCCTTTTTAGACCACTTCACAGGAGGTAGAGGCTGTAGTGAAGCATCACGATAGCCTTCATCTATAATATTAGAGTTGTCGTCAACCATGTCAGGAACCTAAATATGCAACTCAAAAGCATGAATCTGGTAAATGGTCAATCTCATCCAACTCCTCTGCACTTCCCACTCATCCAAACAATCCTCCTAGAAGTCCTCAAGGTGGGGTTTGTGTAGATATGAACCTCCATGCATGTTTTCTTTCACATAATTTTTACTATTAAAGGCTACACGAGCCGACAAACTATGGAGACTGAACTTAGGCAGCAATTTATCCACTTCTAACACTATCATTACTTTTACAAGAATAAAATGAAAGAGTCACAGGAAAAGAGTAACCTTTTTTTTTCATAGCATGGTACCTTGTATTTGCAGCTGCCATTTGACAACATACCTCCAGAGACACGAGGTAATCTGACAGGTACTGTGGCAATTTCAACAGGGCATTTTCATAACCCCCAATTCTCAAGTAAGAGAAGTGATCAAACTGGACATAAAAACTTCCAAAATTCATAACCAATGCGACTGCTTTAGTAGAAAACCTTTGTTCTAGTGAGTCGTTAATTTTCTTAGCCAACCACATGGAAAAGGCATCATTCACTCTCAAGAAATATTTCATACCTTCATTCCTTTGTTATTGAGAAAAAATCTGATACACAAGCATACTGGCGGTGGGAGTTCCTTGAATCCTTAATCCAGGCCAAGCAACCTCTCTATGAGCTAACACATAAACTAGCTGTGAACACATGTAAAACTTTACATCTCATAGGAAATTTATCAGCAGTTCATGCATACTTTTGCTAATTATTCTTGCCCAATCGATATGATGGTCTCCACAAATTAGTAAAATAAGTCTACACATCCAAAAGGTGAAAGTATCTAATTGTGAGCTCCCAACTACGCGGTTTAATAGAGTTATCATGTCTAAAATCTCCTCTTTGAAATGACTCCTCTTTAGATTGACATGGAGTCGTGATTTACCCTTTTTCTCAACTTCCAACCAGGTTTTGGCAATGCAATTCTGGCACCAGTCCTTCCTTTCATTATAGTACGTCCATGCAAAAGACATAGAGACATTGACATTTTCTTCATACTCATCCAAATTCAAGGCTAGGGCAACCAATTCAGAATCAATTTTAGCAACAATAGAGCAATCTACGGCTCTGATTTCTTGAGACTCCTGAAAGAAATTATTGGCATAAGATACTACCAATTTAGGACAATGCACTGCAAGTGGAAAGCCCCCAGCTCTATCTAGTCCATTGCTAACAATTTTGTCTGCCAGGGTAGTTCAGCCTTCAGATTGCATCCTCTTCCAGAAATCCTCAAAGTCAACATGACCCAATTTCGTATCCCTCACACCGGATAAACCATTCTCCACAATAGGAACCATAGGGCCCCCTTGAAATTTGAACTTCATCTTCACCAATTTGAGAAACTAGACGACTAGAAACTCTAAAGCGTTCACAGACAAGGTAGGAAAATGTAGTGCACTTACAGGAGATTCTCTATGAAGATACAAGAAAATGGAAAATTTCTACCACCAGAGAGAAATGTTGTGTTTTTATAGCAGAGGAAAGCAAGAAATAAGATAGAAATGACCAATCATGCTAACCTGTAAGTATGGAATTCCGTTGATATTTTGCACGTAGTGGATTAGTTGTTCTTCATTTTGTAACACATTCCCTTAGCAAAATGATAAAACTTCAAGTGAGGAAGGCAACTTAATGAAATTTCATGTCACTTCTCATAAAAACGTTCATAAAGAACATTAAATTATGGTAGTGAATCAAGCCTTGAAAACCATAAACATCTGCCTTGAGTTTCCCTCTGAAAAATGTGCCAATGTATTCGCACGTACTATAAATTAAATGTAAAATGACAAGTGTCGTTTTATTGTACCACACACCAGCTCAGAAAAAGGTGCCACATGAATAGTAAGAACTTGAATTTGGCAAATCGGGGACTTTTGGAACCTTTGAACCATAACATTGAGAGTTTAGAAGTTCAAAGAACTTCTGACCTCCCAACAACATAGAACCTTCATAACACAAATGACTAAGATCGACGCCAAGGAGGACTTTAGACTCTGAACTAAAAGACAAGTTAGGAAGTCAGGTGGTTCATGAACTCTTGAACCCATTGAATTTGGTTAAAAAACACAAGGGATTTTCGACAACTCATGAAATGACTAAGTAAAGCTCTGTTGGCATTTCAATTCGCACCTCTGGTATGCAATTTGGAAATGGACAGCTATGCACAGATAAACTGCTCTCCTATTGGAAGGGGGAGTTCCCTTTCTTGCTGATGTTCGCTGAAAAGATAACTTGAATGAAACTTTGCCTATCTTCTTTTTGATTCTCAGCTATGAGCAGAAGGTTATAAAACTCTAAATGCTGCAGAAGAGGTTTTTTCCTTTTTATAAAACTTCTACTACAACTAGCATAGACTAATGACGCTTTCAACCTCCTGAGTAAATTTAGAGCAAAGGAAGTTGAAAGTGAATGAGGAATGATTGTTAACACAAAAACTTAAGCAATTTTCTTCCAGATTAACATCACAAGACTAAAAGTACTTTAATGATGAAAGCTGAAAATGAAAGCTGCAGAAGATACACATCTGACGACGATAACTTAATGAATCGATATAGAATATCAAAGCAAAGTAGGCGTGAGACCTCTATTCAATATCACAAAGTTTAATACAACTCCAGGACAGCAATATTGTAGCAAAAGGTAGGCATACAGTAAGCAATCAAACACCGAAGAACAATGAACATAAAGTGAACAAACACCTGGAATAACAATGTTTGCAGGCTAGAATAGGCACAACAAATTTGCTATCACAAAAGTCATTACCAACAATGGGCAAGGATGCCCTCATTTATACTAAAATCAAAGGAGTAGGGAACCCTAAAATCTCCTTGATTAACCCTAACTTGCCAACTCGCAAGCTTTATTACTATTCTAAGACAAAGATACAATAAACAAAGAAGATTCCAACTATCACAAGGTGATTTCTTTCTAATAATAGAATGGATGAGCTTAGGATGAAAGCACATGCTTTAAAACAAAAAGCATATGTTTTAAAGCTGCTTTATTTTGAAATGCATCCTCATCAATATTCTAGCTTTTTGGTGATGTTATCCGTTGATATTCTGGGAAACAATATCTTCTAAAAAGCAAGTGACCGCATCTCTGCCAAATACACTGATACTCTCTAGAACGATATTCTGATTCTCTAACATTTCTTCACCATTGGCAACCATCTGAAGAAATTCATGAACTTCACCTGTAGCCTCGTCAAATTTCACTGTCATTGCGGCAAGACGACTCATCTTGTTGGCATTGATATCATCATTAAAGTTATTGCAGACGAGAGTCTGGAACTTTGCTTGCACTTCCCCGAGATCATATAGGGTACCATCTTCTTTCTCATATGAACACGGGATCTGAGAGATAAACGATCTGACGAACTTGAGGATGTTGACTACCTTTTCTTTCCATTCTGTCAACTCTGAAATCATACTGTCATAAGTTTTTACTATGAAAAGATATTGCACTCTCCAAGTAGAAACTCTCTTCTTATCTTCAGCTGAATCAATAGTATCAAGTGCAATCTTCAAGTCGGAGATAATGATCTTGAATACTAGTCTATTTTTTGCCATGATCTGCTGCGACCCCTATATGCCTTGACATAAATCATGAGCATTGTACTTCAACTGATAAAGCTCTGCAAGTACAAGTCTCCCTTTGGTCACAAATTCTTCTACCCAACTGTCCATGTGCCTCCCATAGAGGACCAATTTACTGAAATGCCGCTGATCGGCTAGTGATCCAAGATTTGGTGGAAGAGGCAAATCGGCCTGTGAAGTGCCATGGAAAAGGTTGGAAATGTATTGCTGCAGCTGTTGAACTTCAACTTTGAGAGCTGCCTTGTCTTCTCCATCTCTCAACACCCTTTCCTTCAAGCTATCCGATGCAACCTCGAAGAGATTGATGTCTATATGACGAGTAATTCTGCCAAGGTTAGCTTTGACAACTGTGAAGTCATCAACCTCAACATCATTAGCACTTCTATTTTCTGGGGGCGTTGCAGTCTCAAAAATTATTTCTCCATCTGCATTCTTCTCAATGCAAATCTACTTCTTCAGCTGCTTGTCTGGTGTGTCTTGATAGATGCTTTTTAGCTCTGTTAAATCCAGCTGATATGAGGGCTTTCTTCTCTTCCTTCCTAGAATGTTTTCAAGCTAGGATGAGCCATCCTCTCTTGGAAACTCAGTTCTTGCCTCATCAGCTCTTGATGAATTAATGCTTGCATCAAAGTTACAAACTGGTGAATCTGGCTCTGAATCTATGTGAATAGGAGAAGGAATCAGTGAAGAAGGTGGAGATACATGATCTGAAGGTAACACTTCAACATGCGGCGCTATTTCAACAGGAGCTTCTGGTTCAACTGGTGGATGTTCCTGTCAGACATGAGCTAGAGACTCATCCTTTTTCCTCTTTAACTTTGCCATTTTTGTTCCCTCTAGGAGAACACTCATAGCTTTTACTCTTTGTTTTGGCTTGGAAGTGGAAGGTTCTGATGGTTGCACAACTGTCGGCTCTGCTAATGGAATATCATCCTTCTGCTTAGTCTTCAAGAATATCAAACTGTTTTTAACCACTCAACTTGTTCTCTCCTTAATGGAAGTACTCTCTTTTACTGACCAATTAATTGGCGGCAACGGTTGTTGCTCAATTTGGTCTCTGAAATACGTGGGAAGTAGAACTGCACCACTCTCTGTCAAACCTTCTATGTCTTCTGATAGGATATTAGATATTTGCTGAAGAGTGAACCTGCTATAACTGCGTCCTCGCACTTCATACTCATCAGCACAATTAGCTTAGAAGTCTTCAACTGCAAACTTGTGCGTACAATTCTGACCAAGATGTGATGCATAAACACCACATGGATCATATGAAGATCTCCTATCGAAAAACTTAAGACCATATTTGGATGATTCATTATCGATTGCCTTGGCATCTGCTCCAGATCTACATCTGTAAATACTCATCCCAAGTGGAAAATTGAAGGCAGTCTTGCATCTGCTACGCAAAAATGTATGCACTTCATAAGCTTGCCTCAAAAATTCTATAAATGTTATTTCGTCTGTAGGATATCGCGGCAACATGGCTGGCTCTCCTGAGAAGCCATATACTCTGATGTAGGAAAAAGTAGGAAATTGGATAAACCAATCAGCCCATTCTGCCATTGCTATTCTAGCCTCTACAAAAAACTGTATATGCAACTCGTTGTCCATGTCTCGCATTGCATGCATCAAGAATGCATCATTCACTTGCCTGTAATGTTGTTCAGCTTGAGAGATCTCTAACTGCAGGAAATGATGATACACATGCTGAGTACCCAGAGTTCCAACAACATTCAAACCTCTAAATTGACCCTGAAAAGCCATCAAATACACAAGGTATGATATCATGTGGAATTCGTGAGCCCTTTGAAAATCAATTATTTGTTGGTGGAGACTATCACTGATTAGTGCCGAGCAATCATAGAATTCCGTTCCGTCAACAATCTGGGACATGATGTAAAACATCCAAGGCTAAAATTTGTTTGTATCTGCTTGACCCATGATACGACTTAGTAGAGTAATCATTATTACATGCTCCTCCTTGAATTCTCTACGTCCAACGTTCTTTGGCATAATATTCTGCTTTTCTTTCAACCACCTTTGACCAATTTTTTTTCTATATTTTTCCTTATCATTGTTCCAAACCCTCTTGCATTCTTCAAATGAAACAATTAAGTTCTCTCTCAAAATAGGTATTGTAAAACACTTTTCAATGTCGTTTGGACTCAAGCTGCAGAGCACACGTCCATCACTTAACTAAATTTCTCTTGTGACCGAGTTGTAATGCATCACGCAAGCAATCACAAACTCGATACTTTGCATGGTGATAGGAAAGGATGCCGCTGCAAGCAAACCAGAGTGTCCAAGATTCTTGATAGCATTATTTCCTACATCCTCCAAGGAGTGTAAATTGATTACTGGAAGTACTTTATGCAAGTTTGTTTCACAAGTTTTCAGGTAATCATGAACTAATACTATTTTGTGCCTGATTTGTGTTGGAGAGTATTGCATATTGGAAGATTTGAAAATCGACTGTGAACACGCCTATGTTGGAAAAAATATTGGACATATGGCTGAAAATTATTTGCTGATTTTTAGAAAAAGCAGAGTGTGAGCTAAAAAAGCTGGCACATGGGTTTTGTAGATAATTCTGTTTCTAAGCAACCCAGATTGTCGGATTTTGAAAAAGCAGAGATTTTCTCAAAAAAGCAGGGAAAAAAGCAATTTCCCAAAAAAAAGCACAACTCCCAATCTTCAAGAGGATGATAATCTGGTGGACCCATCTCGACGAAAACTGAAAAAGCTCTGGTCAAATTTTTGAAAAATGATCTCCTTGAAACAAGGACCCTGAAAAAGCAAGCCTCTCTTCTTCCTCAACCTGAATCTATGAAGAACACTGAAAAAGCACCTGGTTTGGGTCTTCGAATCTTCGTTGAAAGAAAAATAAAATCTTTCCTCTGGATGCAACCTGTAAAAGATAATGAAATAAAGAAGCCCAAAGCTTGTCTTTATAAATCTTTTGGTTGAAAAAGTAGCTTTATTTGTGTGAGAAGAAAACTTCTCCCTTATCCATGAAGAAAGCATCTTTTAAAGCATAAATCCAAGTGGGTGTCTTCGAATAGAAAGAATCCCTATTTTGTAGGATCCTATGGCTTCATGTGCAAGATGACAAAAAATATCTTCTTTGATGATGTCATCAAACACGTGAGTTGAAAAAAGTGCTAACAAAATTTTCTTCATTTTCGGCACTTCAACACTCGTTTTGACTTAAATATGGCCTATCTCTGACTTTGACAAGGTGGCAAAATGTTGTCATGAACTGAAAAAGCTAATTGATCCTGACATTTTGGAGATTGATCAACTGAGATTCCATCCCCTGCCTCCGTTCGACGATCTGACATCGTTTGACCAAGTTTGACCTTCCAGAAACTGCCAACAGGCGAAGATTGGTAACAAGGCATGTCAAAAAACACTAAAAACATGAAAATATTCTAACACTACTCAAGTTGGGCACCCCAAGCCTCCTGGGGCGCCTGGTTTCCCAACACTTAGCCATTTTTTTAGTTTTTCCAACTTTTTCAATTTCTTGGTTTGCGTGCGTGTTCCAGTGGCACAGGACCCCTATTTGGCTGTCGATTTCTATCAACTGGGATGAAAATGAGTCTGATGATCTGGCAAATATGCAAGCCTAATGAAAACTAAGTTGATTGTACCTTCTGTTTACCTCGAAAAATGTGCCAAACTGATCAACACTGAACCGGACCGGGCTGACGGAAGGAGATTCATGTTTTTTGAGAAAAACATCAAAAATAATCTAAGTCTGGAGAGTTTGGGTGCCTCAAGCCTCCTGGGGTGCCTGGTTTGTCAACACTTAGAAAATTTTTCAAAAATTTTCAATTTTGTACCTTTTCTCAATTTCTGTGCCCACGGCTCTTGTTTGATCTTTGATTTCGGTCGTTTTGACAACTGTCAAGGCGGGATGGAGGGTGATCTGAGCATTCTAAACATATCTATGATGAAATCCTAGCTTTGACTAACTTTTGACCAAGTTTGACCAACCGAAAAAGAGCTGACGGAAGCATTTTTGACGTTTCTCGAAAAATGTGAAAAAAACTAACACAAGAGAAGATGGGTGCCCCAAGCCTCCTGGGGTGCCTAATTTCACCAGACTTAGCCAAATTTATGATTTTCCAACTTTTCAATTCACCTTGGATCCATCTTGCATCGTTTTGCGTGCATCATCGAGTCAACGGCTGTTTGTCAGTTTTGCATCGTTGAAACAACATTGGAAACTCATCGAAGAATTCTGGCAGGTGAACTTTTCTGTGTTGATGACTTTCAAGCTCATGCTTCACCTTGTGAAAAAGCAAAAATGACCTAGTAGAGGAAACTTGGTTGTTTGAAGATTCCATCTGAACCGTGCCGATCATGGAGCAAAATTGACCAATGAGAATCGAGCGTGACACCTGATTTGGAGATTCTATTTTTAGAAAGTTTTGCCAACATCCATATCTCAAGAAACCCAGAAAATTGAACTCGACATCTATTTTTAGAAATTTTGCTTTTTTGACTTTTTGACAAAAAATTTTCTAGACTTGTTTCAAAATGCCTTAATGAAGTAAAAAATTTGGTTGGGTACAACAAGCTCAACTTGGGAAGAAAGAAAAAGGAAGTGGCAAGCAAAGAGTGGAAAATTTCTCCAAGGCACGAGTGCTATCGTAAAATTTCAAACATAGGGTAACAAATATGAAGGAAGACATTATTAGTCATCTGGTGACCCATTTGGACACCCTACATGTGAAGAAGAAGCAAGAGGAGGCAGATGCAACTTTGGCAGAATACTGTCCACATTGCTGGTAAAAGAAGGTCAATTGCAAATGCAAACAAATTGCTAGCATTTCTAAAGAGAAGCATGGGAGACCTGATTTTTGCACCTTGGAAGATGAGGAAGGCTAGGTATTTTACATCACACAATGCAATCCTTAGCAACAAAGATAAGGTATGCCTCAAGACCATTGTCTTATAATACTTAATTTCCAGGATCTAGTTCAAATATTCCTAATTGGTATAACACACCCTAGAATACCATGCCAAACCAACCTTGGTCAAACATACCACCATCCAATTGGACCCCATAGTAGGGGATATGGCCACAACAACCATATTAATCTCCAAATTACAATCAACAGTGGTAATCATCCCAAAACCCATAGCCACAATAATGGCGAGGAAACCAACCATGGAAAAACTTAAATTTAATCTACTCACAGGCACATCAAGCCTTATCACAGTAGTCAACCATTATACCAAACCTAGTTTCACCTACCCCTGCAAGCCAAGAGCAACTCAACTTCCTACTCAACCTGCACCAAATCCTAATAACAAGCTTGTTTAATAGGCCTAAACTAACGAACCCATCCAATACCTGACCTATGCGGTCGATGTTAGTGATGTTCACTTACATTCATGGAAGATGCTTTCTAGATCAACCTCTCCACTTATTATGAAACTTTTTGATGAAGAACCATCCATCAATGCTAACAACCAACTGAATAACCAGAGTGAGCACCCTGAACAAGTTCAACCACATATAGAAATTACAACCAGAGAATTGCCATTCCTAGAAAGATTGAACACACAAAAATCTCAACTTGAACCTAAATTTGACTTCCTTGGTCAGTTAAAGAATGTTTGTGTCAAAATTTCCCTGATCCAAGCTATAAAATATGTGCTAATCTACACCAAAACTATGAGGGAACTGTATCTTAAGAAACTTGGAGAAAATGAAAAGATCCCTAGTCTGTCCATGTCATAGGACAACTTGCTGACATTATGTTGGGCAACTTAGTTGTCCCAAAATATGTAGACCCTAGTAGCCTTGTGGTAGATGTGCATATCACTGGCACCCTCATTAAAAACACTCTGATTGATTTAGGTGCAACAATAAATGTTATGACAAGAGAAATAATGAAAAATCTTCAACTAATGGACTTAAGGCCTACACCAATAGTCTATCATTGGCAGATAGGTCAACAGTCAAACTAGAAGGGATCATTGAAGATTTAGTCATTACACTTGACTCATGGGAATACCCTGCAGATTTCATGGTCCTATAACCCAAGGCTAACCTAGGTGGATATCCACTCATCGTAGGACAACCATGGTTGGCAACAATAGATACCTTCATAGGTTGCAGGTTTGGGAATATAATCATTTCCAATGGAAATGTAACCAAGAAATTGGTCCTCTATCCATCGACACAACCTTTTTCTGATTTGGAATAGCCCATCTGGATGGACCCAGAGGATAAAGACCAATATTCTCTGCAGAAACTCATGACCATCGAAAGCAGTCCATTGACAAATATTCAGGATGAGGATGAAGTTCTCTTTAATATTATACAAAACACTTATGGGATGGATCTGCAACAAGACCAATGTTTAATATGCTTAACCTACCTGTTGCATAATATTTTACCTACACACAATACAATAGCTTATGATTCTACTACCTGTATGTCCCATCATTTAGTTCCACACAGTTGTAGCCTCAATCTATCAGGTTTAGATGTGGTCTCTATCATGACATCTACAACACCAATTGAAATATCACCTGGTAGAATACTTAATGTCAATAACTAGTTGACAACATCTCAACAATCTGAACTGCTCACCATGCTATAGACTCATAAAAGAGCATTTTCCTAGGATTACCATGACATGAAAGGCATAAACCCTAATCTCTACATGCATATAATATATATGAATGAAGGATGAAGACCAGTTAGGCAACCCCAATGAAGAATGAACCCTGATGTCCAAGACATAGTGAAAAATGAATTACAAAAACATTTGGATGCAGGATTCATATACCCTATATCAGATAGCCAGTGGGTCTCTCCATTAGTCATAGTACCCAAGAAAGGGGTGTTGGTATGTGGTGATTGATCATGCAAATATTGTACACTCATCATGTATCCTCGCCAAGTAGGGGTTCGGGGGCGCAGGCCCTGAATTTTTTTTTTCGTCTTTTTTGCCTGTTCGGAGTCAATTGTTAATTTTTGTTAACTGACAAAAGAAAAACAACATTGTAAAACCCTAATTATAGAAGCTTCCAAAAGGCTTGTTATAAGCGGCTGGGATGTATGTTGCAGGTGGGATTTTGATATTGTATTGTAGTATTTGTAGTGGTATTGATTTGTAAGGATTGTTGGTTGTAATCGGTTTGATTTACTGGATAATAATATTGGACTCTATTGGTGGATGTAACCCGGGTTTGGGTGAACCACATTAAAACTTGTCTCTTGGTATTATTATTTCCATGTATTTTCATTCCTCTGTTTAATCTTTATTTGCATTTAATTGATATCTTCTACGGCTAACCCTAACAAGTGGTATCAGAGTGGGTTGTGTTTGATTATTGTCTACAGGAAGGTCTCACGGTTGAGTGGGAGTCTCACGGTTGAGTGGAAGCAATGGTGGACGAGGGTAAATTGAAGGTAGATAAATTCAATTGGTAGAACTATCAATTATGGAAGATGCAAATGGAGGATTATCTCTATTAGAAGGATTTATGGAGGCCATTGGAAGGAATAGCCAAGAAACTGGCAGCAATGATTAATGAGGATTAGAATCTTCTAGACAGAAAGGCACTAGGAACCATTTAGTTGTGCCTAGCACCATCTATGGTGTTCAATATAATAGAAGCGATGACAACAAGTGAACTGATGAAAGCTTTGGTTAAATTGTATGAAAAACCCTCAGCCTCAAATAAGGTATTTCTCATGAAGCATTTGTTTAATTTGAAAATGATTGAAGGTGGATCTGTGACAAATCATTTAAATGAGTTTAATATGATTACCAGTCAGTTAACTTCTGTAAAAGTGAAATTTGATGAAGAGGTGAGGGCTCTCTTGGTTTTATGTTCTTTTCCAGAAAGCTGGAATATCTTGGTAATGGCTGTAAGTAACCCTGTCTCTGGTTCAAACACTTTAAAATTTTATGATGTTGTTAGTGTTATCCTTAGCGAGGAAATGTGATGGAAAAGCTTAGGAGGGTCCACATCAGGTAGTGTTTTGAATGCAGAAAGCAGGGGCAGATCAAAGGAGAGAGGAAAAGGTTCTGGATGTCATGGGAAGTCATGAGGAAAATCAAAGGACAAAAGGTCCCAATCTAGAGGACAAAAGGATTGCTGGTATTGTGGGAAACCAGGTCATCTGAAGAAAGATTGTTGGTCTCAGAAGAATAAAGAAGGAGACAAACAAGAAGGCAATAAGGAGGTAAATGTGGTAAGTAATAAATCTGAAGATGATGCCTTGATTCTTTCCCTAGATAATGCTGCTGATTCATGGGTTTTAGATTCAGGGGCCTCATTTCATGCTACGCCCCATAGACGTTATTTTCTTGATTATATCCAAGGGAATTTTGGGCCGGTTTATTTGGGAGATAACGAACCCTGTCAGATTGTTGGAAAGGAAAGAATCAAGATTAAGTTGCAGAATGGGAATCATTGGCTACTACAAGAGGTAAGACATGTTCTAAGGCCAAGTAGGAATTTAATTTCAGTAGGGCAACTAGCTGATGAAGGTTGCATTGTTACATTTACTGATAAAAATTGGAAGGTTTCAAGAGGTGCCTTAATAGTAGCAAAAGGTGTGAAAGTAGGCACCTTATATCTTTGTATATGTCATACTGTTCCTTCTACTTTAGCTATTGCAGAGGAAAAACAAACAGGTTTAGGAATAGTTGCTGTAGGTTCTGAGACAACAATGTGGCATAACAGACTTGGGCATATGAGTGAAAAAGGTATGAAGGTACTTCATTCTAAGAAAGTTTTACCAGGTCTAAAATGTATTAATATGAATTTTTGTGAAAGTTGTGTGTATGGCAAACAAAAGAGAGTTAGTTTTCTCAAGGATGGGAAGCAAAAGAAAGATGAAAAGTTGGAGCTTGTGCATACAGATGTATGGGGACCAGCTCAGGTATCTTCTCTCAGTGGCTCTCGGTATTATGTTACATTCAATTATTTCTCGCTTATTTGGGTATTAGTATCTTCTTTTGCAATTTCTTATGGGTTTCTATAGTTTTATTTATTTTATTTTTTCATGTGTAGGTTGTTTGCGTGCATTTGTCTTCACTTCACACATTCTTAACCTTCACTTCTCACCTATGTTTGAGTCTATACATATCTGAGGTCTTCCATAGTGGTGTTTGTTTTTGTGTATACCCTTGTATGTACTTATAGTTGCTTTTGTTCTCTCTGTTTATCATATTATTTTATACTACTATGATGCGTATTTATATAGCATTTGTATGACTTATAAATATATATACTTTAGTTCTCTTTTATTTTCTTTTTTGTTATACTTATGATATGTGTTTACATATCATTTTGTGACATGTTCCTGACACTTATTTATATATTATTTACATATATTTATTCTTCACTTTTAGGATATGCTTCTTTTATTTATATTTCATCATTGATTTGATATTCTATTAATAGGTTTTTATTAACATATATTTACATATCATTTTGATATCACTTTATTTTTATCTCGGGGTTGGCTAGTTTTGTTTTGCATCTTTGGGATCATTTGGGCATATAGTTAGACATAGGGTTGTGTCTTGATTAGTTGCATCGGCTCTCTCCTCTTCTTTACAATTTTTTGGTTCTTGTTTTAGTGCAATTTTAGGCTTGACCCATTTATTTGGTTATCTCTCAAGTTATTGCATTTGTCAGTTTTATTTTTTCTTTTGTTTCCACTTAGTTGTCAACGTTTGTGTTTTTACCTATTTTTATATAGCATTTATATGGCATATAAATATACATATTTGTATTTTTTCAGTTTTCACTCCATTATTTTTATCTTACATAGCATTGTTATAGCATTTAACCTTTATGTTACCTGATATTCTGTGATTATGTATTTAAATATCATTTTTTTGATTTATTAGTGACTTGCATGTATATTTTATATTTTTCTATATGTCATTCACATGATTTGCCTTACTTATATGTCATCCATTTGGTTTACTTATTTTATGTATTTATTTATTTATCATTAGTTTGATATATATATATATATATATATATATATATATATATATAGACTTGTATATATATTTCATTTATATTTATCTATATTTCATTTACATGTTATGCTTCACTTATATAACATCTTTTAGTTTTCTCTTTTATCAATATATATTTTCCACTTAAAAACTATTAGCATTTCCAGGTCTTTACCAGTCATCTCATTGTTTTGTAGCTTTTAATATTTTCAATTTCTTCTTTTGCACACCTCACCAACCCAAACCCCCCTGCTCTTCCTTTTAAAGGGTAAGTTTGCAATCCAACTCATAATCATCCTCTTTCTGATGATGGATCACTAAGTGTGATCTGAAACGTTGAAGCAAAAACATACACAGTTTAATCCAGAAGCACTATCACAATTATTTCATGGATTGTGGAAAACTCATGCCAACTTTAACAATACTTAACCACTTGACCCCTAAATGACTCTAAGACATAAAAATGGTCTTTTCTAGACCTTATTACATCAAAAATATGATTACACACATGGAAAAAGACATTTGAACCCAATTACATTGCATTTGCCAAAATTGACTACAAGAGACTAGGTGCTCCTGCACCATACACCCTGCCAAAAGAAATTCAAGTCCCTTGAAGACTTTGCTACACCATTCCTTTGCTTGAACCTTCTTGTCCTCTTGTTCTCCCTATTCTCTTGCACCTGGTAATCCCTTCCACTGGGTCAGGTATTGGAAAATTGCACCAATAATGATCTTGAATCTACTCACAACTTGCCATTGCTTCTCCTTTGCAAACTACCCTTTGACCTTCTTCTTGCCAAGAACTGATGGTGTACTTACCTTTGTACCTACAAACAAATGTTTAACTTTTTTCCATTGGACTTTCTTCTTCATCACTTTTGCTGCATGCTTGAACTCACTTACTTGCCTTGACCAAACATCCACTTTCACTTCACTTTCTATCTTCACATCTACTTTAAGATCCTCTGCTCTTGAAACCTTTGTGCAATCAGACTTATAGACCTCTGTCATGGCAGAATGACTGCCTTTCAACCTCTTGTCCAATCAGTGGACATACTACCTCTTCCACTATGACCTCTCTAGGCCATTCTTACCTTTCCTCTGGCAACTCACTCTCACTTACCTCACCTTTCCCACTCATCAGGGCCTCTACCCCAAGGATCTCTATCTCATCTGATCCACAAACCTTTGCACTATCAGGTTCACATACTTCTTATCCCATCAATGGACAAAGCATCATCTCTTGCACACTCTCATCATGCTTTACTGACTTATCTTGCTCCTTTACAAGGAGTTCTTCTTTGGTCTCTTCTACCTCGACTTTCATCAGCATCATCTCTTCCTCTTTCCTTTCTACCATTGCATCATTCTACAACATTGTTGTCTTGACATCTTCAAGCCTTGAAGTGGCTTCACCCTCTATCCCCCCTTCATCCTCTACTTGAAGAAATTATTTCTTACCACACATAATTACCCTTGCTACTTTATTCTGTCCTTCGTCATTTTCCATCAATGGAGTCAATGTAAATGAAACCCCATCCTTCTCAATCTGATATGTATTCTGTCTTCCATCATATAGGGCATACATCTCATATTGCCATGGTATCCTTAACAACAAATGACATACACTCATACATACCACATCACATAGAAGCCTATCTCTATAGCCACCAATATGAAATTCTACAAATGCTTGCTCCTTCACCAAAAGAGAATGCTTACCATTCAACCAAGAAACATAATAGGGATTCTCATGAGGTAACCTTTCCAAATTTAACTTGTCTACCATTTCTTGTGATACCATGTTACCCAAACTACCTGAATCTACCATTACCTTACATACCTTGCCTTTACACTTGCATCTGGTCTTGAAAATTGCCTTCCTCTATAGCATCTCCTTCTCTTCAATCAATTCTTTGATTCCCTTTGCCATGTCCTTTCAACTTCCCACTGTCTTCTTCTTCAACCTTTTAACTCTTCACCTTCAAAGATCTAATCCCTATGCTCTGATACCAATTTGATGCAATAGAGGGGTGTCAAACATTCAACAAACTCAATTCAATGTGAATCATACAACTTTCAAAATACCAAGTCTCAATCTTCACACTTTTCACATTTCACTCAGGCCTAGTCTAGTAGGTCTGTTGAACCTATTTTTGGGATTTTTCTCATAAACTTTTAAAAACACTTCAAAAACCAAATAGAGATTTAGATACCCATTATCAAGTTACATAACATATTTCAAACTCAACATAGACTTCTTTGGACCATGTGCCTCAAAACTAAGGTTTTCTGCCTACGATTAGGCCTATTTAGGCTACCTTTACAAAGAAAGTACCCTCAAAAACCTTAATTAACCCAAAAACTCAGTAAACAGTCCTTAGATAGGTTTCCAAACCTCCAAACCCACACTCATACTCAAGTGCCATGACCATTTGGATAGCAAACTAAGAAACCCTCACTTTTAGACTAAGAACCAAGGTTTTATTGGAAATCCATGTTCCAGGCCTCCACCACATTGGCCAAATCTTCAGACACCTTCAAATACACCTGCACATTCTCACAAAACCATCAGATGAACAATTCTATAAACAATTTTCCAAAACCCCTCTTTGGTTCCTCTTTTCCACATGAAAACACTCTTAAAAATCCTATAGCATCACACTAAAACCACACAAACTGATCTTCTCTACCTTGCAGACCATGAGAGCATTTAAAATATCATTTGAAGAGTCATTCCACCTAGTTACAGTTCATGACAAAGGGTGGAATGACTTAGGACATCATATAACACCAATCAAACCCTTATTCTGCCCTTACACAGGTTGTCTCAAAGAATTACAGATATCTCCCTCTAAACTCAATAAAAACCTTTCAAACTTGATTCAAAAGAAATTTAATACAAGCCTCTAACACATCAAAAGGATTTCAAGCCATGACAATACCGTGCAGGGCCGTGGTATAGTCTGAAACAAAGAAAATGTAGAGAAAAACATGGTAACAATAGAAAAACAAAGTAAATGTTATTATTTCTTCATCAAAATTTTTACAACCACCTCCTATGTCTTCATTTGAAGTCTTATTAGATCATCTACCAACTGTCTTCCAACTGATTCAACCAACATTTGGAAGATATGACCATTGGTTTTCTTCAAAATGAACAAAAAGTGTAGTTTGCATAAGCAACATTGTGACAACTTTAACAATACTTAACCACTTGACCCCTAAATGACTCTAAGACATAAAAATGGTCTTTTCTAGACCTTATTACATCAAAAATATGATTCCACACATGGAAAAAGACATTTGAACCCAATTACATTACATTTGCCAAAATTGGCTACAAGAGACTAGGTGCTCCTGCACCACTATAATTAGATTAAAATAACCCCTAAAGATCAGGACAAGACAACCTTTACCTATCCTTGTGGTACCTATGCCTATTAAGTCCTACCATTCAGACTATGTAACACCCCAACAACCTTTCAAAGGGTTGTTTTGAGCATCTTTTCTGATTTTGCTCATGATTGTATGGAAGTATATATGGATGATTTCGCCACCTATGGAGATTCCTATGAAGAGGCATTAGCAAACCTTGAGGAAGTCTTGCAAATATGTTAGGATCACAATCTCTCTATTAGTCATGAAAAATGTTTCATGATGATGGAGGAGGGAGTGGTTCTTGGAAATTATGTGTCAAGGAGAGGACTTTAGGTAGACCCCAATAAAATTAAAATAATCTCAACCCTACTTGTGCAACAAAAACAAAAAGAAGTAAGGAGCTTTCTTGGCCATGTAGGATATTATAGGGGGTTTATTAAACATTTTAGTAAAATAGCAGCACCCCTATTTGTCTTTCTTTCTAGAAATATTGAATTTGATTAGACACCTACCTACCAAGAAGCCTTTGAGGCTCTTAAAAACTCTTTAACAATGACACCTGTCTTGAGAGGACCCAATTGGATAGTTCCTTTTCACATTCATATTGATGCCTTTGAATTTTCCATACGTTTTATGTTAGGACAAAAAGAACGGAAGTTTGAGTATGCCATCTACTATATAAGCAAAAATCTACAAGTTATTGAACTCAATTAAACTGTCACAGAAAAAGAAATATTAGCCGCCATTTATGCCATTAATAAGTTTAGACACTATATCATTGGTTATCAAGTTTTTGTTCATACCGACCATGTAGCAATCAAATATCTAATGAACAAACCTGTGGTTAGTGGACATCTTGTTAGATGGTAGATCTTGTTGTAGGAATTCAACATCACTATTGTGGACAAGCCTAGTAAGGTAAATGTAGTTTCTAGTTTTCTCTCCAGGCTCATCATTAATGCAAAAGATCCAGTCGTGGATGACTCTTTTCTCGACGAACACTTATTTGCATTAACGGTGCATACACCTTGGTATGCAGACATAGCCAATTATCTGCAGGAAAGACACCTGCACACCTTTCACTAAGAGAAAGGTACCATTTGGTTGAACTCAACTTTCCTTACTCATGGGTGGTCAGCTATCTCTTTTACACAGGACCTGACAATGTCATGCACATGTGTATCTATGAAGATGAAGTCTATGATATCCTTAAATCTTGCCATGATGAGCTTTGTGGAGGGCATTTTGCAACCAAGAGAACACCACTCAAGATCTTTAAACACTAAATATTATTGACCAACACTACACAAGGATGCAATGTAGTACAAAAGGAGATGTGATCACTGTCAGTGAATGGGTAGACCTACAAGAAGTGATGAGATGCCCTAGCAACCACAATTGGTAATGACACCCTTTAACAAATGGGGCATTGACTTTATTGGGCCCATAGATCCTCCTTTTAACAACAAGAAATACATAATGGTTTGTACTGATTACTTGATTGAATGGGTTGAAGTTAAAGTTTTACAATTTTCCAAAGACAACAAGG
The DNA here is from genome assembly GCA_027924645.1 of Cunninghamia lanceolata. NCBI lineage: Eukaryota > Viridiplantae > Streptophyta > Pinopsida > Cupressales > Cupressaceae > Cunninghamia > Cunninghamia lanceolata. Next base: position 2,613,897 of record BSBN01001026.1, on the reverse strand, counting down.
TAGCCACATTTTTATATGAGGAGATATTCACAAGGTATGGAGTGCCCAGAGAGATAGTCATTGATTAGGGACCATAGTTCACATAAGAGCTGATTGCTAATATGATTAAGGAGTATGAAATTAGGCACAAGAAATCTAGTCCCTATTTCACCCATAGTCAAATGACCAGGTTGAAGTCACCAATAGAAAAATTGAAGCAATATTTACAAAGGCAGTAGCATTGCACAAAAAAGGTTAGGAACCAGATTACCTAAAGTAGTCTAGGCATATAGGACAACATGGAAAACAACAACAAGGTTTACAACCTATGAATTGGTATATGGTAAGAACGCCATCCTTCTTACCAAATTTGAGTATGAAACACTGAGAACAATAGTGCAACTGGGAATGGATCTCTCTATATATCAAAAAGATAGACTTCACCAGCTTAATGATTTAGATGAGTTAAGAATGGAAGCAATCCACCATATTGAAATTGTACAAAAAAGAGTAAAATGGCATGACCAATACATTAAGACCAAAGAATTTCACACAGGTGACTGAGCACTACTATATGACTCCAGATATAAGGACCATAAAGGAAAATTATAGACAAGATGGTTGGGTGCTTATGAGATAAAAGAATTTTAACCAAATGGTGTTGTACAACTAACAACAATTGATCCAGTTAGATTTTGACTGATGGTAAATGTTTATTGTTTGAAACTCTACAAGCAACCATTAGATAAAGAGAGCTTCCTACAAAAACTCATACAAGAATTGGGACCCATGCCTCACCAAGATTCAGTACAAGATTCAACATGCATTATATCACTCGAAGAAGTCAATAGTTCACACACTACCACATTAGTAGACGAGACCACAAGCTCAACTGTTGTCATCCCACATGTATGATTTCCTTTCCACCAATAAAATAGTTAAAAAATAGAAAAAAGATGGACACATTGCATGCACACATAGCCACCACACCCGTAACCACTACCAGAGGGACCTATACCAACTGCATCCACAACCACTCTTTCAGGGACATGTGGCAACTGCCTCCAATGCCACTGCTTGACAAACCTATAGCAACTGCACCCATAACCACTACCTAAGGGACCTAAAGCACTTTCATTGTAGCCACTACCTAAGGGACTTGTACAGACTGCCCTTATAACCACTACTTTAGGGGACCAAATGTACATATACCTATAACCGCTCTCATTGGGACCAGTACCACCTCCACATAATTCACCTCACCTACCACCTACTTTATCACTTCCTATAGCCATTCTTGCATGGCCTGTGCCATCCGTACATGTAGCCATACACTATTTATCTACCAACACTTAGACAACCAGTCATATATGTGCATGATGTTGTTCCTTCTTCCATCATTGTACTCTTTCATGCCACACATCTACATTCATGCTCCTTTCCATGAATAAGGCTTGCTTCCAGTCAAATCAAGTCAATTGCTACTGGATCACTTTTTGAGATCCTTCACTTCAGCTGCTATACCAACATCTTTGCACACACCACCTTTCTTCTCTACGCCACTACTCCTGATATTTATTTATAACTCCATTAATTTAACATAATTTTTATTTTATTTTATTGCAATTATAAATACACCCTCATTCAATATCTATTATTATCATTTCAAAAGTGTCTTTCGCACAGGCTTCCCATACCTCCTAGTTGACCTATCATTTGCACACAAATGAACCCTTTAGTTGGGCCCGGATTAATCCTTGATTTCATATGTGGCAAATATGTCAATCTAGTGAATGTACCAGTTAACCCATGTTTAAGCCTTATTTTCATCATGTATGGCAACTGGTTAAGTTGCATGCAGAAAGGCTTACGTTCAACATTGGCAACTGGTAGAAGAAACAAGAGGGAAGCAATAGGTTGTAGGGTAATATCAGTAGTGACTAAAAGAAAATAGCAGTGAAGGTAGAAAAGAAATTTTTGAGAAACCTCCAATCAAGAAGGTGTTGCATTATCATACAATAGGTGGAGATCTAGTTCGAAGCGAATCGGCCAACTGTACAATATTATTGAATGATCATGATTGTCTGCCTATATTCCAGCAAGATGGATGGCTGGATTATTTTCTCAAATTGGATGAATATAAGGAGTCCATGACACAATAGTTTGTGCGGATATTGCACAACAATGAGGCAGTGATTAGAGGGTTGAGGGTAGACGGTTCAGAGGCACCAATTACAGAGGTAATTGGGTTACCTGCAATTGGCAAAGAATTTCTAGTATGTGCTAGTGCTATCACAACTCGAAACGAGTTCATGCAACCCAAAGAGGAATTATATTCATCATCTCAAGGTACCAAACATCTTTTTCTACCTTGGTTATGGGCTTCTATTGATGTCTATATTATTAGATACTTGACTTGTGATGGGAGGCAATCATTATTGTATATAGTGCATTTTAAATTGCTCAGTCACCTCTGATATAATAGATTAGTAAATCCTAAATTATTTGTTTAATATACTAAAGAGAATGTCTACTGAATACAAGAGGAAGGGAAACTAGTTTGCTTTGTCCCATCATTGTTTAATAGTTTTACTAGTAAAAATAAGTCTACATGCTCAATTTCTAGACCTCCCTTGGGAAATTTTTCTTGAACTCAACCATATAGATGATAGACCTGATGTCGGCCCTCATGGAAGACCCTTGAGGTCCAGACCAATTAGGGAGGATAGGGAACATGAAGGAAATGAACCACCTGAGGAAGGAGAGGAAACACTTGCAACCTCTTCCCAACAAAGGTCCTCACCTACCTGCAATCGTGATGAGAAAAATGATATGCATGAGCTTGTAGTCCCACATACTAATAACCCAGTGGTGGAACCTGCAATTTCCCCCATTTTTGAAAATATATCTTCACCCAAGTATAAACACCCTTTTCAGAGAATTTAGCCTCTTCGACCCATAGCCATTCAGAACAACATGAAATGTGAGATACACAACCCACAACTTCTAAGACCCCTATTGTATAAAACCCCCCCTTCCACTTCTAAAACTAACAAGAAGAGGAGGGTTCCTTCATCCTCCTCTAAGGCTAAAAAGAAGCAAAAAGTACCCTTGCAACCACCAAGGCATTCATATCGCCTAAAGAGCAAGGGGGTCATGGGAGGTAAACCTCCTCCTAAGTAGAAGAAGGTGGTTTTTGTGGAAACTGATACAAATTCAAAAAAGGAAAATCTATTTTTTGACTGGAACAGTTAAACAAGGCATAATTCATGTCTATGGAAACACATATAGAGTTAGAAGAGGAAGATTTGTTTACAACCAAGAAATAGTCCAAACCTCCTAGAGGTACAAAGGATCAAGAAATACTAGTTTCCTCTACTAAGTCTAAAGAAGAACTATTGTTGGAAGCAGAAGGAAAAGATGATGAGCTGCAAGCAACTCTTAAAATAATTGAGTAATTAGAAAAGAAACTACAAAGATATCAACACAAGGAACTTGGGTTAGACAAAAGAGTTAAGGAATTAGAGAGACAACTGCAAAGTTATCAATAGAAGGAGACAGAACTAGACTAGCTAGCTCAAATGGCCATTATGGAAATAAACAAGAAGGGTCCAGAGCCTGATCAACAAAGTATTCCTTAGGAAGAAGCAACACAACCAACCCTAGTAACCTTTGGTTTGAGATTATGGGAAAAGATGGAAGAAATAGCTAAATTGCAATATGAAATGAGAAAGAATCATGATAAGGAGATTGTGGAAAATAATGAGATAAAAAGACTAAAATTTAAAACTGACCGAATGGCTGACATGACTGTGCAACTTATGAGGTGTAGACCTCTTGTAAGGGTTTATGCCCTATTTTTATAAGAACAATATCTAAGTTTTTAGTTCAGCTAGTTGTATAGTGATCTCCCTATTTCTTTTTTTACACCCGAGCTATTTTTGATAGCATATTAGTGAGTTACTCCAAAACTACAAAATTAGTTGTGTGAATTGTTGCAAGTATGGGCCTAACCGTTGTTGTCATTGATGTCAACATACTCCTGTTGCATTAATGATAAGGATTGGATGAGCTGTGTGCTAAGGATATTGAGAAAATTAGTCTCAATTAGGAACAGTGAAGAATAATGATGACAGTAAGGTAAAAGTCCAAGATAGGCTAAGGATCAGAGGATGCAGTTTAAAGGGTTTGTAGATATGTGTCTTAAGGTGGTCCAGTAGAGATTTTATAGGTCCGCATGAAGATATGAAGAAGTTGTGGTCACTCAAGTAAAACCAGTTCTGGTAGGTGTTCAGAGGTGACAGAGTGTTATAGAAAGGTCCGGTGAGATCTAGAAATGCATTTTCCTATTCTGCAAATTTGAGGGAGTGTTGGGGAAGTCCTTATGATGTGTCAACTCAATTGGTTCATGGTTTGAAGGTTTGCAAGCATCTATTCCTTTGTGACAGTAATGACAGACTGTGTTCTTGAGGTTCTGGATGAAGGAGAGATGGATTTTAGTAAGCAGACGAAGTGCGGATGTTCTTGATGATTCAGGCAAGTTTGTGGAGGTCTTTTGGATCATTTCCAGTTCGTGTTGGTGGCCCGCATTGGAGTTGGAGCTCGCAATTGAAGAATAACTTTTGGATGATGGTGTTCTTCCTGAGACTGGTCGACTAGATGAGTTACACATCTTGCGGATGTTCTTGTGGATGTTTTCTGACTTAGATGATTGTTCCTAAGTTGATGCCTTGTATAAATAAGGGATTGCGAAGTCATTTCAAAGGTGTCCTTGTTGAGATGAGGGTGTGGTAGTGAGGAGGAGAGCGAAAGGCAGAGAAGAAGTATTAGGCTTACATGGAACTGATTCAAGCATGATGAAGATGCTATTTTCCAGTTCAAGTAGGTGATACTTATTTTTGTGTAGACACTGTGTCTCTTATAGGTAGTGAGCCTCTTGTGAGCAGTGTGCTCAGGCAGTGAGCCCTAATTGGCATGTGCCATTTTATTCTTTCTATTCTTGTAATAGAGAATACAATCTTGGGTTAATCACCCTGTGGTTTTTCCCTTAACCGTGTTTTCCACGTTAAAATCTTGGTGTCTCATGTGTTGATGTGTTTCTGCTCTTGATTTGTTGTATTGTGCTTTCATGATTGATGTACTGTTATGCTGCTAAATAACAATGTGGAGTTAAGTGTTTAAATTGGAAGAAAGTTTTGTACAACTGATTCACCCCCCCTCTCAGTTGTCTGCCCTAAATCTAACATGAATTTTACTTACATGAGTTGGCTATTCCATATAATACTACTTGGATCCCTTAATCTTTGTTGGGGATGTGCAGTTGAAGGAATTGGCATCATTCATATAGAATGAGCATCACAGGGGGATCCTATGGAAACAATATCGTGAGAGGGAGAAATTAATTCCCCTTAAAATAAGGGCAGAGGCCAATGATCTTAATCAAGCAGTAGTGGAGTGGATTAATTTGATCCAACAACCTGGGGTAGAGGAGAAGATTATTGAATGCAGAACAACAGATTACAAGAAATTCAAAGAATTAGCTACTAACACTAGTAAAGAGGCATTGAAATTTTCAAGGGATAGGTGGAATGAGTTGACACTAGAATTGAGAAGGAAAGAGCCCCACTCTATTTTTAATCTCTTGGCATCAATCACCAGGGCACATAGATATATTAAGTCATCCATTGAGCATGGAATCAATTAGCTTCCCTTAGTGTTCTAGCCTCCTCTCCTCCTGTATCCAATTCTACATTGGCAAGGTCAGAAAGCATCACAAGAAGCATCAGAGTAGGCTAGGTGGGAGCGACTAGTTGAGCAGAAGGGATTTTATCTTAAACAGGGGAAAGGAGTTGTAGAACCAATGGATTATAGGATAACTATACTCTAGTAGAATCAGGGGCCCTGAGTTGCTTGAGGACAAGCAACATGCTAGGTTGGGGGTGTGATGAGTCTTGAAATTGTCATAGTTTCCTTGTTTAAGTTTTATATTTCTTGAAGACATTTCCTTGGACATTGTCAGACTTTATGTTCACCTTTAAGTTTGAAAGCACTTGAGAATAGTATATGATATGATAATGAATGATTGTGTGTGTTAATGATTGTTTTTACAATATAATAGCAATTTATGTTAGTTATGGTAGTTTATGATGTGAAAATATTGTAGGATGAAACTAACCTTTATGCAACAAGGAAGCAATCACCCATAGCAGAGGTTGTTTGTGAACCCACAACCAAAGGAGAAAGTACTAGAATTTAAAGGAGTTGGTTTAGCAATAAACTATTCCACCCACCAACTATTTTCATCAACAATAGTAAAGACATCCACAAAAAATAAGAAGGATTTATAGCATCAACAGGTCATGGTTAATACTTACATGATTATGCTCTAGTCTACGTGTTCCTATCTACTTTTGTCTTCTTTATGCTGGATAGGCAAAATCATAGTAGTACTGTGCTATTTGAACAATCTTTGTATAAATTAGTTTCCTACTTCTGTTTTGATTAGAATAGGAATAAGTCGTCTTCCTATGTTTGTGGGAAGAGTTGACATGTGTGGTTAAAGGTTGTTTAGAGTCCAAATTAATTAGGAGATTTAGATCATGTCTATATATGTGATAGATTATGTATGTGATGGGGGACTAGAAGAACTATTGTTATCAACATTTGTATTTTTTTTAGAAATCAATAAAGTTAACTAGATTCGCGTAGATTATCTAGTTAAGATTTGATTTGGATTCTATGAGGTTATAGTCACCCAAGAAAGGGCCACTTGAGGTAACTATAGTTTTATGTTAATTTAGGTTGTTAATGTTTTATCAATTGTCGTGACTTGTTAAATTAGATTGTTATTAATTGTGATCACTGATTTGATTTAAGATTGTTATCAATTATAATCATTTGTTCATAAACAACAACCTTGCATAGTTGAAATTACATTTAATTACAACTTAACAAAATTACTTATAGCTTCTACCCATAGAAATCACTTTTGATTAAAGCTCATAAGATAGAATTCATTTTCAGTCAATATTTCTATGCATAACCTCTAGGATAAGCTCATAAATCCTCAATTGTATAGACATTACAAGTGTCATCCAAGAAGAATATGATAACCTGGTTTGACATAATTAAACGTAACACATTACAACCATTATATTGCTTGATAAATGATTTGTTAGTTCATTGTGCTAAATGCATGCACCTTCTACATCAATTTATTGGTCAATAATAGAATTAGACACACACATGCATGTGTGAATTAATTTTGGCATTCATTGTGTGTTTGTGTCTATGTATAAAAACACTCTGATGTTCAGTTTGTGTGAAGTGTATGTACAAAAATACTTTCAAACTTCAATAATTTTCACTTTGTGTGTACATGTATGTGTTTTTCAATGGACTTTAGCTTTCAATATATGTGTACTTGGATTTGAAAGTTATCTTTGTCATTCACTATGTGTGTGCAAATGAACTTTGGCATTGACTTTGTTTTTGCACACATGCATGTGTGAATTAAGTTTGGTATTCGTTGCGTGTTTGTGTCTATGTACAAAAATGCTTTGATGTTCACTTTGTGTGAAGTGTATGTACAAAAACACTTTCAAACCTCAATAATATTCACTTTGTGTCTACACGTATGTGTGTTTGAATGAACTTTGGCTTTCATTGTGTGTGTGAGTTTGAAAGTTAACTTTTGCATTCATTGTGTGTGTGAAAGAAGTTTGGCATTCACTCTGTGTTCATGCACATGTGTGTGTGTGTGTGTGTGTGAATGAACTTTAGAATTCAATAAATGCGTGTGCAAAAATAATTTAATGTTCATTTTATGTGAAGTATATGTACAAAAATATTTTCAAACTTCAACGATGCTCACTTTGTGTGTTTGAATGAACTTTGGCTTTCAATGTGTGTGTGTGTGGCTTTAAAAGTTAACTTTGGCATTCACTGTGTGTGTGTGTGTGTGTGTGTGTGTGTGTGTTTGAACTTTGTCTAAAGTGCATGTGTGTGTGTGTTTGGAAGTTCTATGACATTCATTTTTTCATTTTTTTGGTATGAATGTACTTCAACTATCACTTTATGTGGAGTGTGTTTTTGTATGTTTAAAATCTCATTTTGTGTGGAGTGTGTTTTTGTATGTAAAAAAATAGTTTGACATTCACTTTGTGTGAAGTGTGTTTGTGTATGTATAAAAATACTTTGACGGAGTGCATGTACATGAACTAACTTTGGTATTCACTTTGTGTCGTGTGTCTGTGTGTGTTTGGTTGAACTTTGACATTCTTGTGTGTGTGTGTGTGTGTTTGAGTGAAATTTAACATTCTTGTGTGTGCATGTGTGTTTGAGTGAATTTTTACATTCTTGTGTGTGTGTTTGAAAGAACTTTAAAATTCACTTTCTATGGAGTGTGTCATTGTATGAATGAACCTTGACATTCACTTTGTGTCATGTGTCTATGTGTTTGAGTGAAATTTGACATTCTTGTGTGTGTATGTATGGAGTGTGTCTATGTACAAATAAACTTTAACATTCACTTTGCATCATGTATCTATGTGAGCGAGTGAACTTTGACATTATTTTATGTGTGTGTGCATGCATGCATACATGTGTGTAAGATCAATAGGACTAAGAAAAAGAAGAACATATTACATGAACCAAAAAACAAAGAACAAATACCTTACCCACTCACACTCACGGGAAACAACTCACAAACAATATCACAATGTTAATATTTATGAGTGAAATAGTGTCGACTTGAAGAAAACGAGTCCCTTTACTATCCATGATTTCATTATCCCGCTATAATACTTGTATAGCTTAATAGAGTCTATGTTCCAAAATACAATTTAGCTAATCAAATGGCATAAATATTTGAAGGGATAAAGCTTTAGTAAGGAATTAAAAATATTACACAATAGTATTTAGTTATATGATATTAAGGGCTATTTTAAAATATTAATTAAAAGCAAATTTTTCTTTATAAATTGTTTAATATTTAAGTAGATCCAACAGTAAAAATCTAAAAATTTTAACCAATTATTGTCACATTTTGTTTCAACAACTCCCCTAGAATTTTCCCCCAAAATTACAAATTTACATAACTTAATCTTAATCTTGGCATGACTTATATATCTAATGATGGATTTGGGGTTGTAGGATCCAAAAATAAAACTAGCTAGGAGAGCGTGGACATCTATTGATGTTGGAACATAAATATATGTGATTAACAAAGATGAAATTGCAAAGTGGACTCTCCGTTATGTTCTTATCCCAATTGGAGACAATACCTAAGCCACCACCTATTTCTATTTTAGAAAAGGCCACCCAATAGCAATTCTAATAAATAACTACATTTTGACATGAATCCACCATCTAGATCTCTCTATCTCTTGATTTTATGTTGCTAAGTTTGTTTCAAGTAGAGATTTATCGGGATATCCAAGAACAAATCTTCTTGTAGACACCTAAAAAAATACCAAGTCTTAATTCACTGAATAATCCTAATTATCCCAATTATCAGAACCTCATTCCATCATTTATCCTAATTATTCTAGAATTGTCCCCAAGTCCTAATTCATTTTTCCCAAGTCTTAGTCCCCTTACCTCACAGGATTTAATTGATTTATTAATTAGATCATTCCTTTTTCCTCACATAACTACCTAAAAAGTGAATAAAAGAACTAGAAAATTCTTTTATTCTCCACTACATATCTCATAACTATCTCCCACAAATTCAAAAATCAATTGAAAATTTTCTTTTATTCTCCACCTCCATCCTTCAACCACTTAACCAACTTAATCTAGACTGTAAATCTATTAGCTAATCTCCATAATCGATCATCCAACCTACAGTCCTATAAATAGACCCTTTAGGTTCTATTTTTCAAGAACCATCCCTCGAAGCAATGTCATGCTATCGGTTCATGAGCAATCACATTCTATCAACATTTAAGCACAACTACCATTTGGTACAATAGGAGATTGTCTTGGGTAAATTAGTATTGTATTCACTTATTGTTGATTTCCTTGCTCTAACAAAGGTGCATAGTGAATATGGAATAAGGTTTTACATTTTAGTTTGAATCTTGTTTTAATTTCATATTTTATTGTTCACATTTCTAGCACGCTTGGTGCGACCTCCTATCCCTTTTAATCTTTGTCTTGCGAATGTATTTGTTTGATTTTTGTAGGTCTCCATGGAATTTCTAGAAACATTTTGGGGGTCCACTTTCACAGGTAGCCTCCTCATCTAAAACAGAGCTCACTCTTGCATTTGAAGTAGCTAATAGACAAAAATTGACATAAAATACTCTATATTTCAATAATGAAAAAAATTTCAATTTTTTTTAGGGCTTTACCCTTGTATGGTCATACAACCATATCATATGTCCTCTATCATACTCTATTTCATATTTTTGAGCATTGATCTAGTTTGTAGTACTCTTCGGAACCCTAGTTATTGGCTTTGTCCTTCAGTATAATCTTTTGTTCATTGGATAAATGTGTGTCTTTGTTATTTGTACACCATTCTCCACTAGTCATACATTTGAATCATTGCATAATATTTTTTTTTGTAGGTCTGAAGCTTGTTTGTAGGGTTGATTATTGTCTAGTGGTCCCCTGTGAGGTCCTCTATAACTGTTGCCTATTAGTTTTCATTTTTCTAATTGTCCATGTATGAATTCTTTTAACAATGGTTAATTATTAACATTAACCTTGGTATTAGCGATTGTTAGTTTAAATTATCACTAGCTTAAAGTTTCATGTTTATTGCTAATCTTTTCATTGGATATTAATGTTAAGGTTTCCATCGACCTTTGCTAGCATCCAATAGTAACTAAGTAGTTACTATGATTTAGACTGCAACAATTGTTGTCTTAGCATTTCACAGTGATGTAAGCTATAGTAATTGTCACTTACACATTAACTAAGGTATAAATTGTGACATTTATATTTTTAGGCTGTCACATTTAAGTTTAAACCACTACTGTCACCTTAACATTTGGGCCTTTTTTGAATGCTTAGCACTAACTGCTAGAATTAAACCTCAAGTTGTGGTAAATAGTAACCATTAGCATCTTAATTGTCGACGGTTTAACATTTGATGTATTTGATAACATTCATTGTTAACATTTCACCTTAGTAGTTATTGTTATCTTAAGTCTTAACCTAAGTTTTAACCCTAACATTTAACACAAAACATTAGGAAGATGATCGCCAAAGGATAGCAATGCCTTGTGACCACTTTGGAAGAAACTGCTAGCAATTTTTAGATCACTTGAGTAGACTCTTTAACCTTCGAAGGTCCTAAAATAGCTCTTTTTTCAATTAGGTATAATTTTTTTCCACATTATCAAATTTTTGCATTCTTATAGGCATTGGAAAGTTGGCTCAAAGCACTATGTTGTGGTGAAGATTATTTTTCTAGATTCTATCCATATTTTAGGTATATCTATTTGAATTCATCCTTTCTTTGTAAACTTCAAATGAGCATAACTTTCACATACAAATCAAAATTTAGTGATTTTTTTTATATTGCATAGAAAATCATAACGAAAGCTGTGGTGACATTAACTTTTCTACGTGATACCTTTGTTGTTGATTTTTGTAGGATTTTAAATTTCATGATAACGTATCTTTCTTGCAACAAAATGTTTGTCAAAGACTCAAACTCTTGAAACTACTAACCTATTTGTGCATCTACATTTGTTGAAGATCAAATTCTAAATACTAGTTTAGTTGCACAACTTTTTGCTTAATCATAAATGAACAAGTGTTTTCTATGTTTGTAAGGGATTTTAAGTGCATATGCTCTTCCCTCACACTAAAAGGTGATTTTGAGAATCAAAAGTGGTTTCAAGTTCTTTTGTGTTATCCCAAGAGTCCATGTTGTATATGCTTTTGCTTTGAGTTGTAAAGCAATCTTATGAATTAGAAACACTTGGAACAATGTAGTATTTAGATGATGCTAATTTGTAAGATTGGTTTATTTAAAATAAGTGGAACAATTATTTAAGACATATTTTAATTACTTAAACTATGGTATTTAGATGATGCTTTGAAAATACATGTTTTTCTTATAAAATTTGAATAGATATGGTTTATATTGTGATGATTATTTTATATGCACTCATGAGAATGTATAGTTTAAATATCAGTTTTGAATGATGGATGGTTGTGAAATCTAACCTATGCCTAGTAACATTATTTGAAATAATTGATAGATGAATGAAATGATTATGATTTGATTGTTTCATCTTATGATGTTAATTCTTGTGAAATGATTATCAATTTGATATATCTATTTATATGAGTTTATACTTTTTTGGGACTAACTACCTTGTCGATGAATGAGATGGATGCAGGATATGTCTTGTACCCCTCCTAATCAAGGAGGGAGAGCATCATCAGGGAGAGTACTACAAATTGAGTTGAATAACAAATTCATACCATGCTTCCGAGAACATCCACACAGGTCACTAGGACTAGATGATCTTTTGGTGATGTTAACCTTGTTGATTAATTCATTGCTTTCCATTCATGTTTTAGATGTGCAATGTCGATTACATTTTTATTGACATATTTAATTACAAAAGTTCTACATTATCATCTTTTATAGTGTGTTTTTGTCATCATAGTCACTGTGGATTGTCATATGTTTTAACATGTTGGTATACTATTGTTTTATTTTGACATATGATGTCAAAGTCGTCAACCTTCTTGTCTTTGTTTTGGTGATAAGAGTTTAGTTTTCCTATCATAGTTAAATGGGAAATAGCCTCATTTATACATGTTCTTGTGATTATTAAAAAAATGCTTTTGTTTAATCACCATGTAATGAAGCATGGGAAGTTAATGTGAGCTTAAGTGGTAGAGGTAGTGGATATCAATGTAGTCGCCACCATTGCAAGTTCATTCAAGGCATATTTTTGAGTCTGCAATGAACTGAAGAGTGGATTTTAACTCAAATGGAAGAGTTGGAAAGCAAGGAGGAAAATTAGGTCGAGTTGGTTGCCCAAAAATTTGGCAAATGCATGGGTTTTGGAAAACAAAGAACACAAAATGGAATTGAAAGGGGAAGAACACAAGGAGGAGAAGGAAAAAATAGTGTGGAAGGTAGAGAAAGGGTGAAGAGTGGAGAATGTTGAGTTGAGTAACAAAATCTAGGTATGCATTCTATTTTAAGTTATTTTTCTGTACCCAACTAAGGTTGTGTGTGTCTGGTATTGATTGCTAGTATGTGTTTTCACAATGCAAAATGCTAGGGTATTAATAAACCCTCTTCTATCTGTGTATTCGATGCTTAGTTGTGAATAAATATGGGTGGCTTGGATTAGAGTGTTTTGATCCATATATATGGTAGTTGTGAATGAATTCTTTTTCTCTAAAAGCAACTAAATTACTATGCCAAAATAAAACCTTATTTCATTGCTAACTAGATGTATTAAGGAGCAATAGAGAATGCTCTATTTTTAACTTGAGAGGTAACTATGTAAGGTTCAGTTTTGTGAGTTTGGAAAGGTAGATTCTTTGTTTAAACTTGGCTGAATGGTTGCTTGAGCAATTGATTCCTGATAAATGTTATATAAATTTATACAGGTATATGTATATTATGAATATTCTTATAAATAAATGTGTATAAACTTGTGATTTTAGTGAATGAATGTGTGGGCCAAATTTGTATAGGTTGTTGGGTTCTAAACAACACAAACACATATAAAACATGCGTATAAAATTGTGGTTTTTGCAAATGAAGTGTAGGACAAATTTATATAGGCCATTAGGTTTTAAATAACATAAATTTAACACTCCAGTTTGAGATAAAACTAAGTTTAATTGTCTTGCACTCTATGTCGACTCCTTTACTGGGTAACTATGTATCTATTTTATGAATAAAGCATTCAGATTTGTCAAAACTTGGAGTCTTGGTGTAAGAAAGACTTAAGTTTTTTGTTTAAAAACAAAGATAGATTTAATTTCAAATCTCATATTGAAATGTGGTGAGATAGTGAGCAACCATGATCTCTAGAAGGGAAAATTTTTAGTCCTTTATTGGTCTCCAAAAGGTCACAAACGACAAGTTTGAGGTGATTATTAAATTTAGTATATTTATGTTAATGTCTAGTAATCTTTGGTTATGTAGACCTCTAGAACAATATGTAAGGAATGATTTTAAAATGGGGTTATAAACATATAGGTATATATATGCAAAGTAATGAGTATGGATGATTTAAATGTGTATAAATAAAGTTATCACATTTTATTGGTATGTCACAGTCATAATATACCCTGCTTTGATATAGTTTGGAGTAGGGAGACATTGTTATTGTATAAACTAATTATTGGTAGAGGACTATGTGCTTATTGGTATGGAGAGATTTTCTTTCTTAGATTTTAACCTATCTAGAATGTTAAAGATCTACTCAGGAAAATAATTAAGTTTACTTTTTAAGCTTTAGCTTACATGTTAAGATAATGTAAAGACATTTGCATTACACTAAAGGCATATGGAAGTTGTATATTTACCATCACTTGGACTATGAACGAATGATGATAGAAGAGTAGTTCCTTTGATTGTACTAGATTCATCTAAAACTTAGAAAAACTCAATTAGATAAAGGTTGTGGGTAAACTAGTTTACTTAAGAGTTACCCTGCTATCCTGTAGCATCAATGACACTAAGATTTAATAATTTTCTTGAAGGATTTTAGTTGAATATGTAGTTGAGTTAAACTAGTTAGTTGTTTGGAATGTGGAATCTAGACTTGACTGTGTGATTCATTTTTAGTTTGTTCAAATCTGTATACCATTATACTTTGTATGGGCTCATACTAGTATGAAATTATAGAGAAAATATATTATTTTTCAAATAGGAAAAATAGTTTATTACCATGCATATGGGAGTTAATCACTCAGGTTTAAGACTCTAGTACATGGATGTTTTCTTATATGTGAATTTAAAATAAATAAAGTTTGTCTAATGGCTGTAGCATTATTGGTTAAATTTTTGTGTTTCAATTTGTCAGTGGTTAAGTTTGTGATAGCATGATGTTGTATTGTTAAACTATCTATTTTAAGAAAATGATTGAGTCTTTCTATCACCCGCTTGACTAGAACTCAGAGTAGGTTAGAGGAACTTAACCATCTATCCAAGTCAGTGATAGGAAGGTTGAATCACATAGAGCTGAGTTATTTAAATGACTTGAGCATTATTAGTTTTCTGTTGTGTATTTTGTGAACAAGTTGTCTTTTGATGTCAAGACTAAGATAGAAGTGTGTGAATAGTGACCCACATCTCCACATAGGAATGTGATTTTATTTTAGAAATCTTTGGCCAATGTGATGCAAATGATGCTTGCATTGTCAATTCATAGTGTTTGATAGGTTGTATGCTATTGATAACTGAGAGGGGGCAGGGGTGAATCAGTTATCTTAATTATTTCAGCTTTCTAATCTTCCTTTGTAATTAATGCAGCATCAAATCAAATAAGCAAACATAACCATGAAATGAAAATAACATCAATACACATGACACAATGATTTTGACGTGGAAAACCCTGTTAAGGGAAAAACCATGGGGTGACTAACCCAAGATTGTATTCTCTGTTAAAAGAATAAGATGATACAAAATGACACTTGCCAATTAGGGCTCACTGCCCAAGCACACTGCTCACAAGAGGCTCACTGCCTACAATAGTTTATACAAGGAAATTAGATACTTGAATTAATGAGAAGCATCCACACATGCTGAGATTCAGTTCTGGTTAGGCTCAATACACTGATCTACTACACTTCATTCTGCCTCTTCTTTGGTGCTGCTGTCCTATCACATACCAGACCTATATTACTACTGTTATTCTACTCCTCTACTTTTCTTCACACTCCACAACACACAACACATGACTTCATATCCAAATCCATCTGGTATATATATCCGCACAAATGATTTCAACACTTTTCTAGTCAGCATCCGGAATAGTCAATATTTTCTCAAACTCTGATTTGTTAGCTGAATCCTTACTTGTCAAGCGATGCGTATCAAGGAGAGGCTTATAGAAGTAATCAATCATGTCAGCCAATCATGAATGATACCTCAAGAAACTTGATCATCATCAATATCTCATCTGGATTTAGGTCTGATGTTCTACTGGTCAGTTCTTCCTCTGTCTACTCTGCCAAACAGGAACCCAACACTCAAGTGCTCATGTCTCTTCACTCTTTCATCACCAGAGGCTCAATCCCTAGAATCTATTAGTTAAGGTACTCCTCTTGACTTCCC
Source organism: Cunninghamia lanceolata (assembly GCA_027924645.1). Taxonomy (NCBI): domain Eukaryota; kingdom Viridiplantae; phylum Streptophyta; class Pinopsida; order Cupressales; family Cupressaceae; genus Cunninghamia; species Cunninghamia lanceolata. The sequence continues at coordinate 2,597,642 of BSBN01001026.1, read as the reverse complement.
CAAATCCACACTTTACTGAGATACTTCCTCTGAGAGATCCAAACCTGATTATCGGACCTTGCCACATGCTCTGTTCTTGTTTACCGAACCACAACATTCTTCAACCTGACTTCCGGTGTAGACCTACCATGCCTTGCGGATGGGTGGAATGAGCTTTGTTGCCATCAATGACAACATTCATGAAGCCATATAGTGTCTCTTGCCAACAATCTCCCCCTTTGGCATTGATGGCAACACTTAGTGAAAAATGATTAAGTGTCACACTATACTCCCCCTTGGCTAATGCTCTGTTCTTATGTACATTTTTCAGAGCTCCCCCTTAGCTGGATTCCTGATTTTTCACTATTCCTCACTCTCCCTTTGACATTAATGGAAAAGGGTGGGGTCCGCACATCAAAAATTGCAAAACTCAATCTCTACTTAATCACATAAGTATATTATCTGGTTATACTTTACATATACTTTAGTATATCTGCAAAAGTGTTCTTCAATTGTACAACTTCTTTCACCTAACTTAGCTTCATCCTGTCTAAAATTGAGATGTGACCACTTAACAAGAATGCAAAAGCTTTTGCCCTCTTTAGATCTGTCGGATCACTGGTCCAGGCTATGGTTTGAGCATCATTTAGGGCTTCATGCATGGCCTCTAACTTAGGGATAATTATCCCTCTAAGTTTTCTCAACCTACTTATTCTATTTTTCTTTTCCTTCTCAAGCTTCTTAATTTCATTTAGGATTGCAATAGTCTGACATTCTTGATTTATTATGGAAGTGGTAAGAGGATCAAAATTCTGAGATAGTCCTGTTAGTTTATCCTCCTCTTCTTTCATTTTCTTCTCAATCTCCACTGTTACTTTGGACCATGATAGACAAAATTTATACATTTCCTCGCCATCTTTAAAAGCATTTTCTAAGCTCTTTATCCCTATATCCATATTTCTCCTATCATTGGTTATTAGTCCTTGTACTTCAGAGAATCTCTTTTCCAAAAACTCCTTCCGGACTTTATCTTCTACTAACTTTTCTAAGGAATCAAAATGTGTGCTAACACTATTAACTAGAGATTTGAGATTATCGGATGAAGAGGCTAAGGGATCCTTTTGAAAAGATGGCATGATCTTCTCTAGTACACCGGTTGCAATTTCTATGAGCTTGCAGTCCTCCATGCGAGACTTCAGAAGTTTTTCTTTTGCCTTTGCTGAAGTAAAGGATGCTAGCTTCATGGTTTGAACCGGGGAGAGGGAGTCAAAATTGAACAGTCCTTGAAGAAGTTCTGGTTCATCAAATTCCATAATCTCCTTGGTTAAGAATTCCTCAATTGCTTTTGCTATGTCTCTTGCCGGTGACAGGGTTTTTACTCCTTCTGCAACCTTACCACTGTCATCTGCGGCTTTCTCTGTTGGAGTTTTCTCTCCTTCTGCAGCCTTGCTACTGTCATCTTCTTTTTCCTTCTCCTCTGCTTCTTGACTGATCTTCTCTTCTGCTCTTTCTTCTTCTTTGGATTTGGAGTCTACAGGGGAGACCAGAGGAGTGATATTTGCTTGTTCATGAACCTCCTCTTCCAGAGTAGAGGAATCTAAGTTCTTATCTTTTTCTTCACCTGTCTCCTTTACCTCTTCTGCCCCTGTCTCAGTTGATTCTTCTTCAACATCTGTAGCCGAGGGATCATCACACAAGTCCTCTATAACAGGAAGATTGAATCTTTTAAAAGCATTCTGGAGGATCTCTTCTGTTTCTTTAGCCACTTTGTCTGTTTCTCCAAGCATAAGCTGGTTCATCCTAGCCTTGCTCCGGAACTCATCTTTGGATTCTTTGAAGATCATGCTCATTTTCTTTGGAGTGATGGAGGGATAAAGTTGAATAGCTATTTGCTCTCGGATCTCTAGATCCTTGGCCTTTGCATTTTCCTTTCTCATTTCCCGTTGCTTCTCTGAACTTTTGGGAATTAGAGAGATGATTTCAATAAATGCTTTATTGTATATGTTCAAATACTTGACTGTGGCTTCCTCTAGAATCTTTCTATTTGCATCATTATATGCATCATAGAATTCTGTTATTGGTTGCAGGTTCCCATCCATAGTAACTGCTTTAACTACATCATCAATAGATAAAGTAGGTTTCTCAACAAATTCTTCTGTTACTTCTTCAGTAGAAGGTTCACCGGATGTTTCCCTTTTCTTCTTCATTTTCTTTACTTCCTCATCTGATTTTGTCTCTTCTTCATCCTTTTGGCTTGTGTAAGACCTTGTTGCCTTTTTCTTGGTTCTCTTTTCTCCTTTACCGGATGATTTTGCTTCTGATTTTGATGCCTTTGAGCTCTTAGCAGTGGCAGATGCAGAGCTCTTAGAGGATCTGGTCTGGGAGGGGGCTTCTATCAGAGTACTTTCTTTTTTTGCCTTTTCCTTTTCTTTTTCTGCCCTTTCCATCTTTTTTTTGTTGGCATCAAGTGCCTCTTTTGAAATGCCATAACTTTTGGCAATATTCTCAACTTCTTTTCTCACTTTTCTCTTCATTTTCGGTTGTCGTAGTTCCACATGGATCTTCACACTTAACTCTTCAAAGGTTCCAAACCTTTCTGCCTTAGGATCCTTTGGCTGACTTAGCATGTGTTGAACATGTAACTCTACAATTTTCTCATCAACTTCATACTTCATTGGCATGATCCACACTGTTCTTGGTTCCACTGCCTCCATAAGGCACTGATCAGTTTCTACCATGAAGCAAATTGTATCCTTACACTTTTCAACTAGAGCTTGGGGGATTCTCTCTCTTGCTTGCATCATACTCTAAAAGTTCTTGAAATAGCCCCAGAGTGCTATATTCTGTGCCTTAGCGTCACCAAGTCCATGCAAATAATCCCTGATTTGTATGGCAACCGGTCTATCATTTTGCCATATCTAGCCACTAGATCTGGGTAGCTCATTCATATAATAAAAGAACAAACAAAGTATCAAGCCACCGTATTTGAAGGAGTTCTTCTTGTCTTTCTTTATCTTTTGCAAATTTTTCAGAAGTTGGTTCACAAGGAGCTCACAGAGATCATAATCAACATTCTTTCTTAACATTTCATAGGCAGTATATACAGCAGTTCCAGATACTGAATTCTCCCTACTGGAGTGATATATCTTATAGCCAATTATCATTGATGCAAACTTGATATTCAGATCTGTTATATCATCAATTGTCATAGCTCTTTTATCAAATTTTGATCTGGTAGCCTCACTCATAATTTCGTTTTTGACAGATTTGAGAGTAGGCATCCCTCCGGTTGAGTGTAATCCAGCTACTGCCCTAATGGCATCCTTGGTGATCTTAAATGGCATGTTCAACCACATGAAGTTGTCGTGCATTCTGCTCAAGACATACCGGACCCATTCATCTTCAGTAAAACAGGGGAAATGGATGCATTGTACAAAATGCTTGTCTCGGATGGCCTTGTACTGAGGTTTGAGTTCAAAGGAATCATCTAACAACTGTTTGTGGTAAATATCCATCATCTTCAATTCCCCAAATTCTTCAATGCTCGCATGAATATATGCCCTAACATCTTCTACATGTAAAACCCCATGCAGAATACTGGAGAATGCTCCTAAGGGATCCACTTCTAAGGATTTGTAGGGATGCTTTTTAAATTTAGGGCGTGGCCTATCAGAAATCTTTACAACATTTGGTGTGGCCATATTACAAAGGATTCAGAAATAGATTTCAAGAACAGAAAATACCTCTTACGCCTTTAGGGTTCACGGGATGAGCTAAAAAGATTGCCGATTGACTTGAATTCTACAGTTGATCCTTGAGAGAGATGAAGCAAACTTGTTTGCAGAGCTCTTTTCCTCTTCTTCTTGAGTGTAAATGTGCAAATGATGAGTGAATGAACCCTTTTATTTCTAGAAAAAAAACCTAATTCTGCACTGCAATAAATGCGCAACGTAAGTCATTCTGGTTACCTTGTTCTTCTTATTCTAAGATAGATCATTTTCGGATCACTGAGATACACTTAGAGTTATTCTTGTGAAGAGTGACAATCTATCTTCATTTCCCTAATCATTTGATCTATCCGCAGATCAAGATTCCATAATTTTGAATCAAGCCAGATCTAACTGGGAGAATCTTGTTTTTACCAGATGATTGTTGAACTGGATCAATCTTGCCAGATTAGACTCTTCAAATCTTCTTGCAGATCTTCCAAAAGTTGACCAAGCCTTCTTATGATGTTTCTCTGAGAACCCTTTAATCCACAACCTTTCATGTGCCAAATTCAGCCACAATTGACTGGCTGGGGGAATTTGTTTTTCGTAGTGACTCCCCCTAAGCTAGAGCTCATCTGTTCAATTTCTGGAAGGATTATCTGCACCAGATTCTGGTGCAGATCCATCCCCAACATTCTCTATGCTTCTCTTCACCCAAATCTTATTCATATCCCTTTGAATTTCATCCGCATTCACTTTTCCTTTTCCTTTGTCTTGGTTATGATTAAGCTATTCTGAACCCCTTTTGTCTTGATTCCTACTTCTACAGAATTTGGCAATATGACCAGATCTATTGCAATTATAGCAAACAACATTTCTTTGCATGTTTGACTGATATCCACTTGATCTACATTGATTAGCCATATGTCCAACTCTATTGCATGCAAAGCATCTACCATTGAATGAGTTGTTCATTTGCATTTTTCTACACTCATGGGATTTGTGACCGTACCTTTTGCAATTGAAGCACTGTCCGGAAAAGGATGTATTAGTCTAATTCATTCTTCTTCTACACTAATTTGGTTTGTGACCAAAGTTATTACAGTTGTGGTAGTATCCATTGAAAGATGGATATCTTTGAGCATTTGGTTGCCTTACCAGAGGTCTTCTAGGCCTGTTTCTTAGATTTTCTGATCTGGAGTTCTTCTGACCAGATCCGGAGCTTTCACCTTTTTCATACCCCAAGCCTTGCTTGTCATCTACCCTCTTTTGGCTTTGAAGAAGAACTTCAAGTTGAGCAGAGCTTATCTTGAATTTCTCTTTGTATTCATTTGTTGTTTGAAGATCCCTTTTAAGAGTGTCAATTTGATTCTCAAGTTGTTCTTCATTCTCTCTAGCTTCTTCAAGATCAGATTCTAGATGCCTGATTATTCTATCCATTTTGTGGCAATCTTCTGACTCCTCCTTAAGAGATTGTCTTAGATCATCTTCAATTTTTCTTTTCTCTTTAATTTCTTGGGTGAATTTCATAACTCCTGATTCCATTTCATGTCTTACCATAATGACCTCTTTTGATAACTTTTCACATAATTTGGTTTTCTCCTTCAAATCTTCATTTGTATCATTTGCTTCACTTTGACTTGCTAATTGCTGAAGTAGTTCCTTTCTCTTTTTCATTAAGATACTCAGTTTCTCTTTTAGCTCATTTATGAAATCATCAACCTGTTTGAGTCTATCCTTCAAGTTGTTGACTTTGGAGTGAGATTGCTCAAGATCATCTAGGGCAAACTGAAGTTGTTCCCTCATACCATACACATCCATTGAAGTTCCCAGATCTTCCTCAAGCTATTAGGCTCTGTTAGGAGGAACTTGGCTCTGATACCAATTGTTGATAACTAAGAGGTGGGGTGAATCAATTATCTTAATTATTTCAGCTTTCTGATCTTCCTTTGTAATTAATGCAGCATCAAATCAAATAAGCAAACATAACCATGAAATGAAAATAACATCAATACACATGACATAATGATTTTGACGTGGAAAACCCTGTTAAGGGAAAAACCATGGGGTGACTAACCCAAGATTGTTTTCTCTATTAAAAGAATAAGATGATACAAAATGGCACTTGCCAATTAGGGCTCACTGCTCGAGCACACTGCTCACAAGAGGCTCACTGCCTACAATAGTTTATACAAGAAAACTAGATACTTGAATTGATGAGAAGCATCCACACATGCTGAGATTTAGTTCTGGTTAGGCTCAATACACTGATCTACTACACTTCATTCTGCCTCTTCTTTGGTGCTGCTATCCTGTCACATATCGGACCTGTATTATTGCTATTATTCTGCTCTTCTACTTTTCTTTACACTCCACAACACACAACACACAACTTCATATCCAAATCCATCTAGTATATATATCCGCACAAATGATTTCAACACTTTTCTAGTCAGCATCCGGAATAGTCAATATTTTCTCAAACTCTAATCTGTTGGCTGAATCCTTACTTGTCAAGCGATGCGTATCAAGGAGAGGCTTATAGAAGTCATCAATCATGTCGGCCAATCATGAATGATACCTTAAGAAACTTTATCACTATCAATATCTCACCTAGATTTAGGTCTGATGTTCTACTGGTCAGTTCTTCCTCTGTCTACTCTGCCAAACAGGAACCCAACACTCAAGTGATCATGTCTCTTCAATATTTCATCACCGGAGGCTCAATCCATAGAATCTATTAGTCAAGGTACTCCTCTTGACTTCCCCAAATCTGCACTTTACTGAGATACTTCCTTTGAGAGATCCGAACCTGACTGTCGGACCTTGCCACATGCTCTGTTCTTGTTTATCGGACCACAACATTCTTCAACCTGACTTCCGGTATAGACCTACCATGCCCTGTGGATGGGTGGAATGAGCTTTGTTGCCATCAATGACAATATTCATGAAGCCATATAGTGTCTCTTGCCAACAGTATGCCAGTCAGATTGTCATACTTAGCTAGATAATTTTTTGGAGCTGTATGGCAGATTGAATGTAGCAAAGTTAGTGCACTACACTGAATTCTCAGATGGCATGGTATAAATGTATATTCCTTTATCTACTACCCTCATGAAGGGTGATGTGGTCAAGTCCAAGGGGTTTTATCAAACTACCTAGTCATGCAACCAATAACACACAATGGAAGCACAAGTTCATTCACAGATCTAAAAATATTTTATTAACATCAAACATCAACATTTACAAATTCAATTCCTTTCCAAAGCTTCAAAATTAAGCATTTCACTACAATATTTAATCGATTATGTGCTTACAACACCAAATCGCCTTCCAACAAATATAGAGATCGCCACAATCTACTATCGCCCCACCTCTATTCTATGAGGAAAAACTACTAACACCCTCTGTGTTGAGTAGAACAACCACACCTTAAACAAGAACAACAATCACCTTTTATTCTTTCTAGTGGAAGTTAAATAGTTATGGAACTGAACAAATAGGTATTCATATAACCACTTGACATTTCAAATCTTCCCAATGGATTAATGATGATACTATTCGATTATTATAATAAATTCCTTTTGATAAAATCTTGTATTTATGAGTCTATGAGCAATTTATCTCTTCACGAACCATTTATGTCTTCCTCGGTGCCTTGACACACCATATAGGAATGTTGTCGGCAAAAGTAAACTTTGCCAACATAAGATTTCACTGATATAAGCTTATCGATAAATTATTTATTTTGCAAACTAGGGAGTTTGCTGATACAATACTCCTAATCCATCAAGTTTCTTTATCAGTGATTTTTCAATTTTGGGAACTTAGACATTCCTTGATACACTTTGTTGGTAAAAATGGCCTTTCACAAACTTAAGTTGTGCTGACACACACTTTATCAACAAATTAGGCATTTCGCAAACTAAAAGGTTTTCTGGTATAAATACTTTAGTCATCCATCCCCTTTATCAGCAAAACTTGCCTTTCCTGAACCCTTGTTGGCATATCGACAACTTTTCAAAATCATGAACTAGCTGAGACTTATACTTTTATTCTATTAGCAAAATGTCTTATCAACGAACCTAAGGGTTCACAAACAGGTAGTTTTGCTGATGGAGTTCTCAAACTTAAAATTTTTTTGATAACAAAGAAAACACTCTTCCAAATGCTCTTCAGAGGTTTAATTGGTAATCCATAAAATTGGTGAACTACCGGCTCGACGAACTGAATGATTCACAAATTGAAACTTTGCCAACCAAAGGCTTCCCTTGGGCAAATTTGGAGAATGTAAACTTGTCTTGAAGGTTTGTCAGTGAATGTTCTCATCGACGAATTGGGCTGTCGATAAACTAGAGGATTGGTGAACTGAACAGTTTACGAACTGGGAAATTCTCTGACTGGCTCTAACTTAGCCAATTTTTAGCCAAACTTGACCAAATTGTAACTGGAGATACCCAATTGGCTCTTCTATATGATGATGCTCTTAACTTGTCCAAATAAATTTGAATCTTCTCTTGAAACACAAAATTGACTCTACAAAGAAAACATAAACCAAAAACCAACTTAGAAAATAAAATAAATTTTTAGTGACACAAGCTTGCTAGTGAACCCGAATGCTCTTGCATCAGACACATAGGGTAAGTGAAATGTTCCATGAGTTGGAAAAATCATGAACATTTAAAAATGCCTGGGATGGTGATCCCATGCTTGTTCTTTATCCAAACCTCCTTTTTATCTACTTGACCTCTCCTCTGCATCACTTGCTGAAATACTTCAACTCCACTTACACTTCCTGGGCTAGACCTCTCATGAGAAAATTTCAAGTGTCCAAACTATGACTTGTGTCATTTCCTCTCCAAACCACCACTTCCTTGCTCAATATTCACATTCTTCACACTGTTTACGACTACTTTCTGCTATTGTTGCACAAAACCAACACCACTACCTTTATTTTCAACTACAGTCCCCTTCATGGGAACCTTCATTGAATGACTCTCAATCTCTCTTGTCACCTTATGCAACTATTTGTTATAATTACAACAAAATATTGAACTGCTCTCTTTCACTTGTGGTGTCTTCTCTTTTATTGAACTTAGCACATACTTCTGCCCATCTTTCACAATAGTATACAAATTCCTTTAACCATCATAGATCGCTTCTCTATCAAAATGCCAAGGTCTACCCAACAATACATGACAGACATTCATTGACATAACATCACAAAAGACTTCATTCATGTATGACCCAATCTAAAAACTAACCATGCATTGGTCTTTCACCACTAATTCATGTTCTTTTTGCAACTAGGTAACTTTATAAGGACTAGGATGTTTCCTCTTTTTCAAACCTAGCTTTTCTACCATTTCCCTTGAGACTAGGTTATTAGTACTACCACTATCTACAATTACTTTGCAACACTTACCTCTAGACTTGCATATAGTTTTGAAAAGACTTCTCCTCTGAGATGCTTCATCCTTCTTCACTTATGGTGTTATCAACACTCTCTTGAACATAAGAGACTCTCATTCTTTAGGCTCTTCCAATTTCAATGATGCCACACTCTCTTCATCTTCTTATACTATGTTATTTCTGGCCACACATTTCTTATTCTTCTCCTGATGTGATTGTGGACACTCATAAGCTCTATGTCTAGTCTCATCACATTGAAAATACTTTCCAAGGAACCCCTTGCTACTACTACCACATCCTCCTATAGAATATTCTCTTCCTCTTGCTCCTTTAATTGATTCCTTATTCCATTTTGCATCTGTTTCTTCTTCCTGAACTTGTTTGCCTTTGCCACTGCTTCCTTGTCCTCTCCCAGCTGAGAATTTTCCTCTTCCTCTTGCATTACTTTGTTGTCTTCTTTCTATCTTTTCTTCTTCTTTCAAAGCATATTGATATGCCTTTTCTAGTGTAGAAATCTTCAACATACTCATCTCATCTTGTATATTAAATCTAAGCCCATTGATGTATCTGGCTACTTTCTCTTTGTCCATTTGATGATGCTTAGATCTAATTACCATTTTATAAAACTCTTCAGTATAGTCCTTTATGCTCATATCTTTCTTATTCAAATTCTAAAGTTTTCTAAACATCTCCAACTCATAATCTCCAAGAATAAATTTGGCTTTCAATTGAATAACCATTTGATTCCACCAGGTTATTCTCATGTCTCCATTAGCCAACTCCCTCCACCATAAGGCAACATGTCTTTTGAGTTTTGTTTGTGCCAATCTCACCCTCTGAGGGTCATGAATATTTTCATATTCAAAATATTCTTCTAATTCTCCTATCCAATCTATCAATTCTTCGGGATTCAATGTTCTAGAAAAATTAGAAATTTCTATTTTTTTACTGTTATCACGTGAAATTGTACCCTACTTGAAGCTTGTTCAAGCATTCCAATGACACAACGGGACTATGCTCAAGGTGTGGAACCTTGTAGATGAGATTAGACCTCCAAAGAAGGTTGGTTCCTCATTCTGAACTTAAGATTCAGAGAAATCAACTAAACCTATTCTAATAATCACCAGGGAAAAGGGAGAGAAGGAATACAGAAAGGGAAAGATGACACACCAAGATTTAGGATGTTTGAATGCAACTGACATAACATAGTAATGATCTCAAATACTAAAGGGAAATCACACAAACTCATTGAGGTTCAAACATAGATTAAGGCAAAGAGATGAATGTATGAAAGGGACTGTTTTATTCACAATACATAGCTTACATCTATCAAATAGACATAGTGCAAGAATAATAAGAGAGGCAAAATTTAGTTTATATTGATCATAGAGGCTAAATAGCCATTACAAAAGAAGAAGAATTCATTACAAGAATGAAATAGACACAAAATGATAGACTCTCCTTCATTGTTGAACTGGTACAAAGACATGAGAGGCTCAACAAAATAGCATAGTCCATCAAATTCACCTAATTCTGGAGAAAACCATAAGGCCCGAGCCTGCAAGGAACTTTATACCTCTAGAAATGACCTAGTGCAGCCAACCAACCTAAAATACATCTTTTACATATGCATTAATAGCTTTTACAAATCATTGTAGTAGTCATGGACATGGAAAGAGAAGTCAACAAGGAAAACTATCGCCCATACTGCAATAACTTCATTCCTACGTCCTTGGAGCATGCCCACATGGCTCTGCCCATGAAATCTGCTGAAATAGGGGGTGTCTGCCCATGCCATGGGTATAAAAGATTTAATGCAAAAGAGGCTATAGAGGCATAGGGAGGTGAGAAATCCATTTGTACAAGTAATTAGGCTCTAAAGAAGCATTAATGGTGACCAGGAGGGTCACTAAGTAGTCCTGTCGCATTTTGAACAGTAGAAAAGAGCACGGAAGGCAAAAAGGTCAGGCCTCAACAGATTGGGCTTCCTCTGATTAACATTCTACTGATCAGGTCTTGGAAAGGTGAAAGACTAAACCTCAGCCTCCAAATTCTGAAAGAAGGGAAACCGTCGGGCTTCAGAGGTCGAGCCTTCACTGTGCATCATTCTTTAGAAAGAAGAAACACTTGACCCCTGCCTCCACAATACTTAATTGATTTGAGAATACGGTGAAGATTGAGCCCCAGGCCCTTTGCCTTCCATCTTCTACAAGAAAAGGAAGAAGATGAAACTCTCGACTGCTAGTTTCTAAAAGACTTAGAAATATTTTGTAGCATGACGGACTTTGGACTTCGGACCTTCCACCTTCTACCTTCCAATAGAAAAGAAAAAGGTAGAGCAAACCCCTGACCTCTGGTAATAGAATAACTTAGTTGAAAGAGTTTGGTGGAGTTTAGACTTTGGGCCTTTCGCCTTCCAACTATCAAAAAGAAGAAAGAAGAAGGAGCCCCTACCTGCTGAAGTCTGAAACACTTAAAACATTGAAAATGACAAACTTCGGACCTTCAGCCTTCGGCCTTCTACCTTCTAAAAAAGAGAAGGAAGAACATACCCCTGAAGTCTAGCACCTGCAACACTTAGGTGAAACACAAGAGACCAAGGCAGAGTTTAGGGGTGACAGACATGGCATGATGAAGAGAAGAAGCCTAAACTTCAAAACTCCAAAAGGCTTAAAACACAAGGAAAACTTAGAATTTTTGGGACTTCGTCATTTTGGGGGGTTTTTCCTTGCATTTCAAAAGGTGAAAACACTGAGATTTATAAATTTTTGGGCTATTTGGCTAGAAGACAAAATAGGACAACATTTTGGCGACTATGCAGGGGTGTTTGCCTACTAAACATTGGGATCCATAGGCTTTATACTATCCATTGGGCATAGAGTCAAAAGGAAAACTCAGAAACAAGAACAGGTTTGGCCAGACCAACAAAACTAAATAATGCCTCTAGAAAACAAGACAAAGCAAAACAAACAAGGCAAACATCCTCCTAATGAGGGTGTTGCCTGTGCAAGGGCACTTATTGAAAGGAAACCTATATAAAACAAACCTAACCTAAACCTAAACTAACAACAAGGAAATGACTTCAAACAAAGCCATTAACTAGTTTTTGAAAGTAACTGCCCTTTCTTAATAATTTACAGTGCTTTACATGCTTATGGGAAGTTAGCAGGAGATGGGGAAGGAGTTGACATATAACAAATTGATGAAGTATTTCCCCAAGAATAGGAACCAACTCATTTACCCACCCAAGCTGATTGGGAATGCATTTTCCTAGAAGTTGATAAATGGGTTGATTGAGTCCTTCTTGATGCTCAACCTCATGCTTTGAAGTAAGCATGACAGGTAGGGACTCTTTCACATATGTCTCCAGCTAGGCTAAATGCCTTATAGGACATCCCTTTGAGATGACATGCAAATCAACAGAGTTGATCTCATGCCTATGCTCTAATTCTTCATCATTCTACTATTGGTCTGAATACTCTGGCTCTTGCGGCTTGACTATAAATATGGCTACCTCTACCTCATGAATAAGATGCTCATGATTTTCTAAATTAGGCTCAGAAAATGATCCCTGCACATGCTCAATGGAGAAATCTTCTGCACCAAGAAGTTGATATCCCTATTGGATAATCAAAAACAAATCTTTAATTTATTCTTGTCCATGTTCAATCCCCACATCATTATCTTCTACAAAGAATGGGAGCTTCTCAAATAGGTCTGCATCACCAACCTCTGCATATTTTAGTATAGGGTTTCTCTCACTCTTTTCTTCATGAGTTGGAACATCACTACCACAATTGACCTCACATTCTAGCAACTCATCATGGCCCTCATCATTCAGTTGCAACTCTACTACATTATATTTGAGCTACCTCTACAATTGGACCTTTTCACCATGCTTTCTCTATATTTAGGTTTCACTCATTTTGTTCAAAGCATGGGAAAACTCCCCAAATGAACCAAAGTCAATGGGACTCAATCATGCACCAGGATCAACACTAAACTTGTGCTTGATGCACTACTTCTCTATCAAATTTGGTTTAACTTCTTGTAACAAGTTTGAACCTTCAAATTTAATGGTGCATGAGGGTTCAAAAATAGCGAGCTGCTTCACATCAACCTCAAACACTTCTTTTATTGGCTCATAGAACCTAGTATCTCACCAAAAAATTGGTATGTCCTTACAAAGTGAGCTAGTGCATGAGGGTTTATTATCAACATGTGGCTCCTCCTTAGTTGCATGTATCTCCTTCCTCAGCTCATCCCTCTAATTAGCCCTATAAACAACAGGTCCACCTTTGAAAAGTGAAATAGTATCATGGCAAGAGGATTAACATGGAATAGGGACTGAAAAGGCCTCTTGAGAGGGTTGTTCTTGAGGAATGATAGGTTGAATTTGTGCAGAAACAGGGTCCTGTGAAGGTTGAGGGCCTCTGAAACTTGGGATTTTGAAATTGGAAAGTGGCTTTGGAGACTCAAAGGGGTTCCCTTGTTTGAAGCTTGGGATCTTGAATCTGGGGGTTATTTCTGTTACAGGCTAAACTCGGGTAGAAGGGAGAGGTTGTCTAAAACTTGGGATGGAGGGGACTGATTGGGCTTCCAACCCCTTCTGGGCAAGCAATTTCCTTAATCGTTCTTCTTTAGCTACAATCTCCAAAGCCAGTCTTTCCTAATAAGCTCTTTCCTCTGCCTCCATCTGTTGTTGTTGAAGATGAGCCTGAAAAGCAAGCTCATCTTGCTATTGGTTATACTCCATCACTCCCTAAACCCTATCCAACCTCCTTTCAAGGTCCATTACTATGTCCATGAAACTCATATTGTCAAAATCATAGTCCACTTGAGGTGGGTTAGGAGGGTAATCATATTGATTAGGGATATAGTGGTTTTCTTGGGGTTGAAAATATGTATGATTAGGCTACCAAGAAGACTGAGCAGGGGTGGGAGGGAGGCAAGCATCATGAGGATGTTGATATTCTGTTGTTGCAGGGTTGTATGGCATAAAACTAGGGGTATTTTGGGTTTGATATTGTTGGTACGGGGGCCAATAACTTGCATGCTAGATAGGAGGAGGGGAGTTGCCATAACTCCCATAATAGTTTGACATTTTAAAGCATTGAAAAGTAGAGATGTATCAAAATATTCTTAAAAATAAGGGTAAGAGGCCTGCCTTTAGAGAAATAAACTCATACCAGAGAGAGTCTCCAGGTGATTTGGGATGCTCTTGAAAGCAATTTAGACCAAGAATACCACCAAAATCATGATCCTTGAGGTTCTTTAAGCACTTGAACTAGCTACACTAGTAGATTTGTTCAGCAGATTCACCATGGTGTTGAAGAAGACTACCTTAAATGGCAATATACACTAAAGAACACACCAAATTATTCAATGGATGATAATGCCCATCAAACTTATCCCACTGGGCATGCCAGAAACTGTTATCACGTGAAATTGCACCTTTCTTAAATCCCATTCAAGCATTCCAATGACACAATGGGAATGATCTCAAGGTGTGGGACCATGCAGATGAGATCAGACATCTAGAGAAGGTTGGTTCCTCATTTTGAACTTAAGGTTTAGAGAAATCAACTAAACCTATCCTAATAATCACTAGGGAAAAGGGAGAGAAGGAATACAAAAAGGGAAAGGTGATACACCAAGATTTAGGGTGTTTAAATGCAACTGACATAACACAGTAATGATCTCGAATGCTGAAGGAAAATCACATAGACTCATGGAGGTTCAAATAGAGGTTAAGGCAGAGAGATGCAAGTATGAAAGGGATCATTTTATCCATAATATATAGCTTACATCTATTAAACATAGTGCAAGAAGAATGAGAGAGGTAAAATTTAGTTTATATTGATCATAGAGGATAAATAGCCCTTACAAAAGAAGAAGAATTCATTATAGGCATGAAATAGACACAAAATCATAGACTCTCCTTCATTGTTGAACTGGTACAGAGACACGAGAGGCTCAACAAAACAACGCAGTCCATCAAATCTACCCAATTCTAGAAAAAACCACAAGGCCTAAACCTGCAAGGAACTTTCTGCCTTTGGAAATGACCTAGTGTAGCCAACCAACCTAAAATACATCTTTAACATATGCATATATAGCTTTTACAAATTGTTGTAGTAGTCATGGACATGGAAAGAGAAGTCAACAAGGAAAACTATCACCCATACTGCAATAACTTCATTCCCATGTCCTTGGAGTGTGCCCACATGGCTCAGCCCATGAAATCTGTTGAAACAAGGGGTGTTAACTCATGTTGTAGGCACAAAAGATTTAATGCAAAAGAGGCTATAGTGGCATGGGGAGGCAAGAAATCCATTTCTACAAGTAATCAGGATTTGAAGAAGCATTAATGGCGACTAGGAGGATCATTGAGCAGTCTCATCATGTTTTGAACAATAGAAAAGAGCCTGGAAGGAAAAAAGGTTGGGTCCCGACGGATCAAGCTTCCTCTAACCGGCCTTCAACTGATCAGGTCTTAGAAAGGTGAAAAAGGAAACCCTGGCCTCTCAAGTCTGAAAGAAGGGAAACCACTAGGGTTCAGAGGTCAGGCCTTCACCATGCATTGTTCTTTGGAAAGAAGAAATGCTCGACCCTCGCCTCCACAATACTTAGTTTATTTGAGAGTTCGATGGAGATCGGGCCCAGGACACTCTGCCTTCTATCTTCTACAAGAAAAGGAAGAAGATGAAACTCCCGACTATCACTTTCCAAAAGACTTAGAAATATTTGTTGGATTCTGTGAGAAGTGAGAATCGAGCCACGATCTGATGTCAGTCGTAGATTACATACACTCTAGTCGACAGATGATCGAAGATCAACATAGAAGAATGGAGAGAGAATCAAAAAAGAGAGAAAAACATAGACAATGCAAGAGAATTTGAGAATACTCTCGATACTCTCATAGAGCTTTCACTGAAATGATATTTGAACTAGTGAAAGAGAGAGTAGAGAGTTGTATATATAGCAAAATTAGGGCATATACATCTAAGAGGTGCATTAACTCCTACTACCCATAAAAGGTGGGAGGTTTTACCTACTTGGTAAATGACGAAACATGTGGCATAACCTCCTCAAGTGAAGATACAAAGGAGGTGGCACATAAAGCCAAAAGAATGTGAGAACTCTAACTACCCAATAACCTACCCACGTAAGGATAGAATAGTGGTTATGAGAGGTGGCACAAAAAGCCAAAAAAGGATGTGTAACTCAACTACCCATGTGTGGGAGAGAGTTACACATGTAGTTGATGTATTTCACCACATGTCCTCATATTAAGCACATATAATAAACCTAAGCAAGCTTAATAATGTGTAGGAAAAAGAAATATCCCTAAGAAAAATAAAAAACCTACACTAAAACCCCCCCTTAAGCGTAGCTTAGGTGGGTGAAAAGATATGGGTCCCAACAAGTGAAGCTTGGTGAGGTACCCATGTACAAAGAAAAATCTCTCACAAATGAAGAAAAGGAGAAAACCCAGTGGGAAAAAAACTCCTCCCTAAAAGAGAGAAAAGAAAACACCCCCTAGAGTAGAGAGAGTGAAGCGAAGGACTAAGAAGCCCCTCCAGAAGTAGACATTGGCCGCACCCCTAGCAAATCTTGCAGATGAAGGAACTTGCTCTCAATGAAGGGTTTGGTGAAGATGTCTGGGATCTGCTCCAATGTCTGAATGTACTTGAGATCGATGATGTTTCCATGAATCAACTCCCGAATGTAGTGCATATGTATCTCAATGTGTTTGGTCTGCTGGTGATGGACTAGATTCCTTGAGATCTAGATTGCACTCTAATTATCACAAAAGATGACTGTGGGCTTTCTGAATGAAATACCAAACTTAGTGAGAATATTCTGAAGCCAGATGGCCTCAGTGGTGGCATTAATTGCCCCTCAATACTTAGCCTCTATAGATGAAAGAGCAATTGAAGACTGCTTCTTGCTTGACCAACAAACTAGACTGAAACCAAGTGAGAAGCAATACCTTGAGGTAGACTTGTGATCCTGAGAATCACCTACCCAATCTGAATTTGTGTATCCCACTAAGTCAAATTCCATGCCCGCTGCATAGTGAATCCCATAGCTGTGAGTTCCCTGAATATAGTGGAGAATCTACTTAGCTGCTTTCCAATGCAACTCATGTGGCTCCTGCATAAACTGAGATACCATGCCCACGACATATGAAATGTCAGGCCTCATGTGAGTTAAATAGATGAAACTCCCAACAAGCTATCGGTATAAAGTGCCATCAACCAAGGGTGAAGAATACTTAGCCTCAAGTTTGACCCTGAACAAAAATGGAGTCAGTGCAGGCTTACAGTCAGCCGTGCAAAATCTGGAGAGCATGTCAAGTGCATACTTGGGTTGTGCCATGAAGATACCTAAAGATGACTGAGTGATCTCAATCCCTAAGAAGTAGTACAATAGACCCAAGTCTGACATCATAAATTGATCATGTAGAGCAATTTTTACTGCTTTGATAGTGGATGAGTGACTCCCTATGATTAACAAGTCATTGACATAGAGAACCAGAAATGTCAAAGTATCATCCTATTGTAGAATGTAGACATTCAGATCAGAATGGCATCGAGTGAACCCAACTGATAGAAGGAAGGAGTCCATCTTGGCATACCAAGCCTGAGGAGCCTGTTTAAGGCCATAGAGAGACTTTCGAAGATGACAAACCAATGAAGGATCCTGAACAAACCCCTATCACTACTCCATGTATATTTCCTCCTGAAGGTCACCATGAAGAAAATTACTCTTCACACCCATCTAATGAACTTCCCAATGATGGGTTGCAACTATAGCAAGTACAAGTCGGATGGAATTCATTTTGGCTATTGGTGCAAAATTCTCAGAGTAATCAATCCCAGGCACTTGGGAGAATCCTTTAGCGACCAAGTGAGCCTTATACTTGTCAATCGACCCATCTGCTGCAAATTTTGTCTGATAGACCCACTTGCATCAAACAAGTTTTCTTCCCTTAGGAAGAGGGACTAAATCTGATGTATGATTCCTTTCCAGGGAACTGATCTCTTCTTTCATTGTTGCATCCCACTTGGGGACACCAGAAGCTTCCTGAAAAGTCTTTGGATCAGAAGTTGAAGCAACGAAGAGATGTGGAGCTTGCTAAAATTGTGACCTTGTTCTTCTTGTATCTAAAGGATCACCAACCCAATCATCTACTGACTGCAAAGTTTGATGAGCCCAAAGAGGCCTTGTGGCAGGAGAATTTGGAGGAGAATAATCAACCTCTGAATGATGACTTGGAGAAGAGGGTGGATCCCCATCATCACTGTCACCATTTGAAGTGGAGGAAGAAGACTCCTCATGTGGATAAGGAGGATTAAAATCTTGTGAAGAATTGTCATCATGTTGCAATGTCTCCAATGTGATGGTGGATGGAGAAGTGGTAGGAGAAGAACTAGAAGATTCCTCCTCAAAACGAACACTCCTCTCAAATAACAGCTCATGAGTTGGAGGGTAGAGAATCCTGTAGCCCTTGACACCGTCTGGGCACCCAACAAATATGCAAGGCTTGCTCTACGGATCCATAGCCTTATGTTTCTTTGCTGGAATATGGGCCCATGCAGGAGAGCCAAACACTCGAAAGTGCTTAATTGTGGGTTTTCAACTAGTGCAAGCTTGAAAATGAGTTATCCCCTTCACAACTTTGTGAGGAATGTGGTTCAGGATGTAACACACACAGTTGATGGCATCTGCCCAGTACTGAGGTGCCATAGACCTAGAGTGAATCATACAATTGGCCATCTCTTTCAAGGACTTGTTCTTGCGTTCTGTGACACCATTCTATTGTGGACTGTAGGGAACTGTGTGCTGAAGATCAATGCCCTCAGAGGCACAAAACGACTCAAACCTATGGTTGAAATATTCTCCCCCATAATCTATACGCAGAACCTAGATGGCCTTCCCAGACTGTTTCTTTGCAAAATCTTTGAAGTCCAGAAAAGATTCAAAGACCTCAGACTTCTGTTTGAGAAAATATACCCAAGTATATCTAGAAAGATCATCAATGAATGTCAGAACATATTGAGCTCTGCTGAAAGATGGATGTGGAAATGGTCCTACCAAGTCACTATGTACCAACTCCAGAAGCTATGTGGCCCTCCATGCTCTACCTTTGTCATACTTCTCCTCTGGATGCCTACCAAGAATGCATCCCTAGCAAACTCCATCAGAAAATTGAATTGAAGACAACCTTGAAACCATGTCTTTTTGACTGAGCTGTTGCAAGTGGCGGTAATTCAAGTGGCCAAACCGTTGATGCCACAAATGACTCACCTCATCTGAATGAGTGAGTAAAATGGTCAAAGGAGACTTAGGAACAAAGTGAGAAAACTGATATAGTTTGGACTGATGATCTACTTTTCCCACAACAACTGTAGACCCATCATGCAACTCACTTATTACCACATTATCCGGTGTGAACTCAACCTGCTTGCCAGAGCTAGTGTGAGTGATCTGATAAATAGATAAGATATTAGTTGACAAAGATGGAATACAGAAAACATCCTGAAATGTTCCTTTGCCCACGTCAATAGACCCTCTCCCATGCACTTCAACAGGAGTGTCATCACCCATGAGTATGGCAGGAATAGAACATGGCTCTAAGGAGGCAAACTTATCTTGAGAAGAAGCCATGTGGTGCGAAGCACCTGAGTCAATGATCCAGGTATTAGGTTGTGAAGCAACTGCAACTAGGGCCTTGCCCTTTCCTTTCCCCTTACTCTTTTCTATGTCCTTTGAAGACCCTTCTAATGAACTCTATTTGACTGAATCAGGCACCTTGATATTGTTCTTTTCTAGAAGATGTGAAAGGTGGTCGATTTGTTTCTTTAAACATTTATGTTCATCATGGCTAGGCCTCTTACAATAAGAGCACTTGACCTTCTCCTTCTTAGGTTGGTCACCTTTTGATGAAGAGGTCTGATTATCTACTTTTGAAGTAGCATATTTCTGATCTTTATTCTTCTCTCCTTGGTTCTTTTGTTTCTTATCTTGCTCATTAGACCCTTTCTATTCTTTTGTGCCCTGATTAACAATAAAGGCATGTGACTTAGAGGGTTTAATTGTACCCATTAAAACCAATTTGTCCTACTCCCTAGTGAGTTCTGCAGCAAACTCATCTAAAGAAGACATTTTATATGTGGAACCTAGGGCACATTTTGTAGCATAGAATGTAGAAACAAATATAGAGTAGTTAGGACCAAGCTTTGAAAGAATACTCAAGACCAGTTGCTTATCATCCTTCTTGATTCCACACTATTCCAATTGCAATCTAACATCTTTGAACTTTGTGAAGAAGTCTTGTATTGTGCCAAAATTAGGACTCAAACCTATGAGTTCATTCTCCAATTGATGACCTCTTAACTCATCCTACTTACCAAAGAGTTTTTCCAATGTGGTCCACACATCATTTGGTGTAGTGCAAGATTCAATGTCAAAAAGAAGGTCAAGAGAGACTGACATACACAGAGTACCAAAGGCTTCATCACATTTATTAAACCATTTTGTCTTTTCTACAGCATCTTGAGGTTCTGTCTCAAGTCCCATTGTTACACGATGATATCCATGTCTTTTCAGATATATTACCATCCTAGATTTCTATTCAAAATAATTATATGGAGTTATAGATGCATCCATGAGAGCAGAAAAGAATATTGCAAATAAGAAGGAAAAGTGCAAAGAAAGAAGACACATGAGACACCCCCCCTTTCCACTAGTCTCAAAAATCACCCCCCAGATATTACAATGTTGGCACTTTATGATTAGTGCTTTCACAAGGCTTTTCCAGATTACAAGGATTTTAAGGCTCTTAGTAGCCAAAATTGCAATATTTGATAAATAAAAATCTAAAAAAATAACCTTGTAGCTATTTTTTACTCTCCAATATTTTTCTAACACTTTTGTTTTTGAAAAATGGATTACAAAAGTGAAAGATATGACTTATTGAAGATAAAAAATGCAACAGATTCAACCTGCAATATTTGATTGAAAAAGGCATAAATTTTTACTCAAACCTTTGTGGATGGAAAGTTCTCGATTCCAAATTTCCATCAAGTAGTCGTTTGCAAAAATCTAACACCCGAGGAAAAAGTTATGCAATTTTGAAAAAAAGTGCAAAATCTGCCCGTGAAAAATGACACTCCATTTTCTGATTTGATTTCTGCAAACTTTATCAACTTTTTGCAAAATGTAATGACTACTCAAAAGGGTTTTCGATGCTGGAAATAAAACCCAGAAATATTTTTTCTTGAAAACAAGTGGAAACTAGATTTTTGAAGCCAAAATGAAAATGGCTCCAGTAAAAAATTCAAGTTTTTAACTCTGATTTTTTTACTGTATCCTCCAATCTTTGATTTTGGTGAAATAAAAGTCAATTTTGACTTTCTCAAACCTTTTGGACTCTCTAGAAATGCTAAAAAAGGCTCCAATATTACCAAAAAGCTGCAAATCACCCAGATCTCACAGGAATAGAAATATGTAAACCAGATTAAATATATGCTTATTTCCTCTTAAACTATTTTGATTCTCCAGATCATTCGAAGATGCAAGAGAAGAGCATACTATGTTTTTGAGAAAAATATTAGCTCTTTATTAGTCTCAATTCTCTCAAATATCAATATTACAAAGAAATGAACTAAACCAAACAAATAGGCTCTGATACCATGTTAGATTCTGTGAGAAGCGAGAACCAACCTAGGATCTGATGTCAGTCATAGATCACATACACTCCAGTCGACAGATGATCAAAGATCAAAATAGAAGAATGGAGAGAGAATCTAAAAAGAGAGAAAAATAGAGAAAATGTAAGAGAATTTGAGAATACTCTCAATACTCTCACAGAGCTTTCACCGAACTGATATTTGAACTAGTGAAAGGGAGAGTAGAGAGCTATATATATAGCAAAATTAGGGCATATACATCCAAGAGGTGCATTAACTTCTACTACCCATAAAAGGTGGAAGGTTTTACCTACTTGGTAAATGAAGAAACAAGTGGCATAACCTCCTCAAGTGAAGACAGAAAGGAGGTGGTGCATAAAGCTAAAATAATGTGAGAACTCTAACTACCCCATAACCTACTCAGGTAAGGACATAATAGTGGTTATGAGAGGTGGCACAAAAAGCCAAAAAGGGATGTGTAACTTAACTACCCATGTGTGGGAGAGAGTTACACATGTAGCTGATGTATTTCACCACATGTCCTCATATTAACCACATATAATAAACCTAAGCAAGCTTAATAATGTGTAGGAAAAAGAAATATCCCTAAGGAAAATAAAAAACCTACACTAACAATAGTTTGTAGCTTGGCAGACTATAGACCTTCCACCTTCCAATAGAAAAGAAGAAGGAAGAGCGGATCCCTGACCTCCAGTAACAAAATAACTTAGTTGAAAGAGTTTGGCAGAGTTCAAACTTCGGGCCTTCTACCTTCCAACTACCAAAAACAAGAAAGAAGAAGAAGCCCCTGCCTGTCGAAGTTTGAAACACTTCGAACATTGAAAACAATGGACTTCGGGCCTTCCACCTTTTGTTGGCTTTTGAAAAAGAGAAGGAGGAAGACAAACCTTCTAACCCCCGGCACTTGCAATACTTAGAACATTATACTTGTTGGGCTTCAATGAATGAACCTTCGGCCTTCAGCCTTTCACCTTGCAAAAAAGAGAAGGAAGAACAAACCCCTGAAGTTTGGCGCTCACAACACTTAGTTGAAACACAAGTGACCAAGGCAAAGTTTGGGGTGATAGACATGGCATGATGAAGAGGAGAAGCCCAAACTCTAAAACTCTAAAAAGGTTGAAAACACAAGGAAAACTTAGAATTTTTGGGACTTAGTCATTTTGGGGTGTTTTTCCTTGCATTTCAAAAGGTGAAAACACTAAGATTTATAGATTTTTGGGCTATTTGGCCAGAAGGCAAAATAGGACAACAGTTACCTCCTCCAATTCTGGCAAGTGCTTTGAAGAACCATTCTTCTCCAACATCTACTAGCTGTTCATTTTCTCATTCTCATTCATCCTCTACAATTTCATCCTCGTCATCAGCATGATCTTCTGCACAATCTAGGTTTCCTCTCAATTTAGCCACTAAAATTTTCAACTCATTCCTTATTTCAACACGAAATTGTTCTAAAATTTCCTCCATTCTAGGAACTCTTCTTCTTGGGGGCATCTTCTCAAAATACAACCTCTAATCACAATTCTAACATCTCCTTCAACCCTCTATAATTGTAGGACTCCTCTTCACACTTGCAAATACCTTCTCAATCCCTCTAAGACAATACTTCAAATTCTCCATAGCATATCTCCTCCCAAAAAGAAATCCTTGCTTTGATACCACTTGATGCAGTCAAGACTAGGGGGTTTTATCAAACTACCCAGTCATGCAGCCAATAACACATAATAGAAGCACAAATTCATTAACATATCTAAAAATATTATTAACATCAAACATTAGCATTTATAAATTCATTGGCCTTCCAAAGACTTAGCATTAAGCATTTCATTGCAATATTCAATCAATTATGTGCTTACAACACCAAATCTCCTTCTAACAAATACAAAGATCGCCCCAATCTACTATTGCTCTACCTCTGTTCTACAAGGAACAACTACTAACACCCTCTGTGTTGAGCGGAACAACCACACCTTAAACAAGAATGGCAATCACTTTTTATTCTTTCTAGTGGAATTTAAACAATTATGGAACTGAACAAACAGGTATTCAAATAACCACTTGACGTTTCAAATCTTCACAATGGATTAATGATGATACTATTTGATTATTATAATAAACACCTTTTGATAAAATCTTGTATTTGTGAGTCTACAGGCAATTTATCTCTTCACAAACCATTTTTGTCTTCTTTGGTGCCCTAACACACCATATAGGAACATGGTCGGTAAAAGTGAAACTTTGCCAACATAAGATTTCATTGATATAAGCTTATCAACAAATTATTTGTTTTACAAACTAGGGAGTTTGCCGATACAATACTCCTAATTCATCAAGTTCCTTTATCGGTGATTTTTCAAGTTCAGGAACTTAGACATTACCCGATACACTTTGTCAGTAAAAATGGCCCTTCACAAACTTAAGTTGTGCTGACACATGCTTTATTGGAAAATTAAGCATTTTGCAAACTAAAAGGTTTACTGGTATAAAGCCTTTAGTCATCCATCCCCTTTATCGGCAAAACTTGCCTTTCCCAAACCCTTGTCGGCGTATCGACAACTTTTGAAAATCACAAACTAGCTGAGACTTATATTTTTCTTCTATTAGTGAAATGTCTTATCGAAAAACCTAAGGGTTCACAAACTAGTAGTTTTGCTGACAGGGTTCTCAAACTTCAAATATTTTTGATAACAAAGAAAATACTCTTCAAAATTCTCTTCATAGGTTCAATCGGCAATCCATACAATTGACAAACTACTGGCTCGATGAACTGAATGGTTCACGAACTTGAAACTTTGCCGACTAAAGGCTTCCCTTGGGAAAATTTGGAGAATGCGAATTTGTCTTGAAGGTTTGTTAGTGAAAGTTCCCATCAACGAACTAGGCTATCAGAAAACTAGAGGATCGACGAATTGAACATTTCACGAACTGGGAAATTCTCTGACTAGCTCTAACTTAGCCAATTTTCAGCCAAATTTCACCAAATTGGAATTGTAGATACCCAATTGGCTCTTCTACATGATGATGCTCTTAACTTGGACAAATAAATTTGAATCTTCTCTTTAAACACAAAACTGACTTTGCAAAGTAAACATAAACTAAAAACCAACTTAGAAAATAAAATATATTTTTGGCAACACATGATTTCCAGTGAGCTTGGATGCTCCTACATCAAAGGGTATGGCCACTTCTAGTTGGAAGGTGTGCAGGGATTGTCGATCTGTAGATGGAGGAAAATCAACCAGATGATGTTGTCCCTCCACGTAGCTGAGAAGAACATTGAAGGCTTGATCACAGAGACACATTTGTTCATATATGATTATGTTTTGGAAAATTGTAAATTGTATGGTTATTTGAAAACTAGTTTAGTGACAATATCATTGTAGATGTGATTAAAATATTTAATTGCATTATGAAATTGATGTACAAAAATTTGGTTAAGTTGTAATCAAATTATTCTTTTCTACTTCAATTAATAGATGAAATATCTTATTTTGCTAATTCTATAATACTAGTCTTGAGTACTATTAGATTCAACTGTAATCTCTTGTAATATTTGGTTTGGTAAATGATGTTTTTGATAAAAGTGGTCAAACAAGTTTTGAAGGGGCCCCCGAAACCCTTTACAAAAGGAAGCAAACAAGAACTGAATGCTAACCAACAACCAAATGAAAGCTACCTGAAAAACATAAGCAAAAAAACATAGCAAAAAAGAACACAGACCAAGCTAAACTAATTCATATTCTTCAGGGTCTCAATTGCCTCTATTTCTTTTTCATAAAAGGTCTCATGCATTTTGGCAAGGTCAATTAGATCATTCTTTTCAGCTTCAAACTGCTTCCTCTTGCTCCCCCTAGTGCGGGTAGAGGGACCACCCGAATCCTCAGTAACCACCTATTTACCAGTGCCTTTAGTATACTCTTCTTTATCCTATATACCCAAGCCTTCAACATTGAAAATATCCTCAACTCTGAACTCTTTAAACTGCTCTTTCTTCAATTCTTTCAGCTTCTCACTCAACATCTTCATACCGTTGAGACTATTCTAAATAGTTTATTTACTGATGTGCATCATTTTTTCAAGATTGTTATTCACCTCCATGAGTTTCTCATCCAGATACTGAATTCTGGTACTGAATTCTTCCCTCATCCTACCTAGTTCCCTTTCTATCTCCTCTATTTTTGGGATAGCTTCCCAGTTTTTGAAGATCAAAGTGTCCTGCTCCACAGAAATGTTATTCCCTCTCCTCAAGCTTTCCTGTATCAACAATAATTTAATAGTGATCCTATTGATCTCAAGGAAAAACCATTTAGTCATCTTGTGCTGGGAGTTAACAACATTCTTCACCAAATCAAAAACTTCCTCAATCTGGTCTCTGTGACTAGCTTGGCCTAAAATATTGTCAAAATTAGGAGGAAGGTTGGATGAAGGATCTTGGATATCAGGAAACTTCAGGCCCACTCTAGGTTCAGGAATATGAATTGTTTTGCCTTGAGTTTCTAACCCACTTTTAGCTCCCTTCTCACACAGCCTTCCCCATTTCCCTTATTTCTGGGAAGTCCCCTATTTCTGGGGGATGTTAACATTACCAGGAGTCTCCCACTCTTCGTCGCTATCTTTCTCTAAGATTTTCTTTCCCTTCTTCGCAAGAGTAGGGATTTTCCTCTTCACATGTATAGCTCTCTTACCAGACACCTCTTTTATGGAGGAATTAGAGTTATCACCGGTGTTGGATCCATCAGACCAAAAAATGTTTACTTCCCTTTTCTGAGTATTCTTCCTCTTCTTAGAAGATTCCTCCTCACTATCATCCTCTTCTTCCAGTTTCCACTCTTCGTCATCCAATTGGGAATCATCCTCACTCAAGCTTGACTCCACATACCCCTTCTTTTTACCAGCATTATCAGCAAAATGAGGCTTTCATGCAAGATAGGCAGCTTAGGGTTTCTGTTATTTTCTTTAATGCCATACTCCAAAGAGGAAAGCAAGTAGCAAGGGATAGAAACAAACATACCATGGAAGAAATGATTAAGCAGATTGAAGTGGTAACTTTAAATAGCAATGTACCTTCTATCCAGAGTAATGTATCTCATGATCACTTCAGCCATCTCCACCCAAATAGGTTTGATAGAGAGACGATTATACCCTCCCGACTACATCTTCACTAACTTATCCCTTTCGTTTCCTTTAAAGAAGTTGTTAAGGGATTCTTCACTATACTTCCTCTTGTGGAAGAACTTCTTCCCTCTAGTTGAAAGACTAGAAATACAAGCAATAAGGTCTTCAGTGATGGCAAGCTCCCAGCCATACGTAGAGACCCTTTTATTTCTATAGCTCTTCACAAACAACGTAGTAGCATTAGGGTCCGCACCATGAAGTTTCTCCGTATAGGTAGTTAACCCCCCTTCCTCCAGAATTTTCCATACCTTCTATTTCTGACGGGTCCCTTTGTAGGATGATGGCTCGATTATGTTCCTATCTCCTCCCATACTGAAACCCTGATCTCTGTAAAATTCACTATCAATGCAGAGTAGAACAAACACAAGAATGCACTGAAGCCTATACTGGAGAGCCTTGTCGTTATCTCTACCCATAATCCATGTGGACAGACCTTTCTGGATGGGAGTAGCCTTCGAACCCTTTGAGTTCATGATGGTCTCCTTATTAAATTTTGATCTTCATACCATTCTTTCCATCATTGAAAATACATTCCTTTGCCTTGCTCAGGATTTTTTCAATTTCCTCCCATATGCTCTTTGATTGGCTATTAACCCCTAGGTTGGAAAACATATCTACCACCTTGTTGCCTTCATGAAAAATATGAGATATGTGGATGGCTTCAAAGGTTCCCATAATCATAATAGCATCTTCGATTAAGGTTGCTATAGACCAACTAGGTTTGGAGATCTTCTTGAGGCATTTTATGATGTTATTTGAATCACCCTCCACCCAAACTTTTCTATAACCCTTAGCTTGAGCCAGGGCTATAGTGTGGTAGGCCGCCATAGCTTCGGCATAGTGGTTAGTCTGGGTACCAAGTTTGGTAAATGATGTTATGTTAGCTTATAATTGGTATTACTTGGAACTAGATTAAGTTGATTATCTTAATCTATAAAAATATTGGAGTTTTTAGATGAAATTTTTGGATATGAACATTTTTTCCTTACACCTGTTGGTTTTTCTTCTGAATCAGCATTAGGGTTTACCACTTCTAATGCATAGGCAGATTCAGCCAACTGAATACAGGAGGTTGCGTGAGCTCCTCCCCTTCACTTCTGGTTCTGCCACACCAAGGGGGGTGTCCCTATTTGATAAAAGTATAACCTTGACTAGCTCAATGACAGAAGGATTTAACTTGACGGCAACAGGCAGAATACTCTCATGTATGGACCAAGATTTGTGTAACAAATCACAAGGTTGGCAACATTCTTGGACATAATGTCTGGTTAGGTATGAGAGCATGCAAAGGTTCCTAATCCTAATCCTACAACTAACAGGTGGAAGTGATGAGATGGGTTGAAATGGTGTTTGGAGTTATGGGACTTTCCTAGACCCATTGAACAGACAAATTCCCAAACCAGTGCCTTATCTGGGCAGCAGAGTCATATCTAAGACTGTAAATGTCTCCCCATGACAACATAAATTCATATCCAGAGGACCTGAGAATAATGCTACTGCTTGACAGCAACATGTCCAAGAAAGAGTATCATTAATGATCATGCTTAACAGATCCTATGATGCAATCTATTTCCCTTTGTATCTGATCAAAAGCCTATTTAACCACTCCTTGAGCAGACGCAATAAATCAGACACACAGTATGCATACATTGAAAAACTTGGAAGTCCTTGACAACCTTGTTTGAAAGGAAAACAAATGACATACAAGAGACAATCAGAAACAATACACACACAAGTGTTTTTCATTTAAAATCAATCTGCATAGAAGGTCATCGCAGAGAAAATCATCATTTACAATCCAAGATAGATTAGTACACCAGACTAAGGACCGAGTCTGTAGCAAAAAATGCCTTTCAAAATGTGAACACCTTATGTTCAGAGTCAGAGCCGAAAGCCCAAAAAACCTCCAACCTTTCAAAGTAACACAACCAGACCATTATATATAGAACCGTGTACATTCAGTAATTAATTACATGGCCAGAAGTCAAAAATTTTCCAGATACATTCCTTCCATTTGAAAATGGCCTTCACAGATTAAATGCGACAGACAGGGGGGATCTCGAGCCCAGCACCACCGTTGGAGAAATCGCTATGCCATAAAATGGGTACCTGACTGCTTGACCGTTTGCTCACATCTCTGCACTGTCACCATTGATGGCTCAGCCACCCACAACCACCAAGAAAACCATCGCTACGTTCAAATGGGGAGTTCCCGCCAAAATGCATTTTCTGAGGGTTCAAATTATGTAGGAGAATTAGTCCCACATGCAAGGTGCGAAGACAACTTTAGCATTTTAAAAACATGGCCACCCACATACTAAGTGTCGAGCGCTTTTGCCACGTTCGACACACGCCTCTCAGCCCAAAGCCCATCGCCCAGACCTATACCATCGGCCCGCTCCAAAAAACTCCTTCCGATCTCAACGGTCTCGCCGATGGAAAACAAAACACACCCTCCGTCACCGTGACTTTCTCCATCGGAGCATCAAAAAATCCTTTGGCCGACCTCATGTGTTACACCGATGAAGCCCATCATAATCCCTTGTCGGCCAGAGAAAGACCATCATGCCAACACATTCCATCCTTGCCGACACAGCCAGTCACACCGACCACCACACCATACTCAAGTCTTCGGCAAGACACACGCCATCAGCACAACAAAAAAGACGCTCGCCGATACGTCAAGTCATACCGACGCACCAACGAGCCACACTCTACTCCTTTATCGGCCAAACACTCTCCATCGGCAGACCACAAAGCATTGCCCCCGATAGCCAAGGTCACTCCGATGACCGAACTCCTCACACCCATCGGCCAGACACACATCGTCGGAGCAACATGAAATTCCCTCGCCGATGCCATGAATCCTCCCGATGGCACACCACCTTCCACATCGGCCAGAGAAGACCCATCGACTAAGCACAAATCTCCCTCGCCGACACACATTGTCATACCGATGAACACAACGCCCAAATCCCCATCGGCCAGAAAAATGATATCGGCAGAGGTCAAGACCCCTTTGTCGATAGCAAAAGT
The DNA here is from genome assembly GCA_027924645.1 of Cunninghamia lanceolata. Classification (NCBI taxonomy): domain Eukaryota; kingdom Viridiplantae; phylum Streptophyta; class Pinopsida; order Cupressales; family Cupressaceae; genus Cunninghamia; species Cunninghamia lanceolata. Next base: position 2,567,611 of record BSBN01001026.1, on the reverse strand, counting down.
CTCACCGACGGTCCACTCCATACTCCCCTGTTGGTGTGACCCGCATCTATCGGCGCCACAAAAAATTGCTTGGCCGACAATACTACTCTCGCTGATAGATATCCATCAGCCAAACAAATGCCATCGGCCCAACATGAAACTCCTTCGCCGATAGCACAAAGTCTTGGCGATGGAAGAAGATATGACTGCTACCATCATGATCGCCAAGACAAATACAAACTCATGCCGATGGAGAAAGCATGAAGACCACCTCCTCAAGAACTATAATACAGATGCTGAAAAACATTGAGGGGCCCCAAAACTTAAATTTTTTTGGATATTTTGGGATGGTGCCTGCATGAAAATTGCTCAGAAACTGTCAGTGAATCCAGGCACCAACAGTGGCTCTGATTGGGGACGTGCAGGTGCGAGACTACAGCGAGAACCCCAGATCTCTGGGATGCAGACCAGTGCCTTATCCATTGGGCAACAGAGTCATGAAGTTACCATGATCTACATCACCAATCAAACTTGATGGCCTAAGGCCACCAAGAAAAGGAAAACTAATATTTCCCCTTGTCAAACACCTTGTTCTCATCTGCATACACTGGGTCAAGCCTGAGAATACTACCATGATCTGACCACAAACAAACCTGGTCATCTGCACATTCAACCTTCTAATTTATTTTGTCACTGTCAACCCTATGCAAACAACCATCAGCATCAGGCAGCAAATGGATGCAGAATGTATCAAGCAATGGATGCAGAATGTATCAAGCAATGCATACTCAAATGGAATATAACACATGTTATCATTTGTATCAGCATTATGCATTGCAAAATGATCTCCTAGCTGGACTGAAAACTAAAAATATTCAAAGTCCACCATGCAGCTAGGAAAATCAGAGCTCATTTCATATGCTGGCCTCTCAAAAGAAAAGCTTTCAAATTCACAATTGTGCACATCATGTACACAACCAATAGCAGCACCAAACTGGAAAAGATCAGGCTCTGGCATCTTTTTCAAATCAGGCACATTTTTACAGTCACTTACCTGATGTATGTTGTTTCCTCTTTCATTAGGATGAGAAATAGAATCCAAGTCAAAAACAATGTCTAGATCCTCACCATACTCAGACAGATCCTCATCATCACATGTGTCATAAATGGGTGACCCAGGTGCATCAGTTTCATCATAGTATGCCATTGGTTCATGGGCAACAGAGCACGCATTTTCATCACCAATGGATTCACTCTGTGGAGGAGTATCAGCCTGTGTGTCATAAGCAAAACAACCATCAAATGAAAAACAATCATGCTCTGCACTAGCACTTATTTCAATTTCTGACTGCTCTTCATGATCTCCATGTGTTTGAAAGGTAGGCAATGGGTCACACATGGGACTGTTTTTCTGTTTGCTTATACCTTCTCTATCTTGAGTACAATACTCACAATTGTCTCCACAGGTCCATTCCAAAAGTTTCTCATTACTGTCCACAACCTCGTTATTGTTTTCATGGTCATATGCCTCATCATTGCAATGGGAATCCTCACTAGTCCTTTCACTGGCATCCTCAACTGGTGAACAATCCAGTTGAGCAGTATTGTTAGCATTATGCTCAAATACAGTAGTCTCAACCTCTATGCTTTCATTTTCATTTTTATCTGCACATGATGCCTTAATTATTTGGTCATTTGCAGCTTCACAACTATTTTTCACACCAAGGCCAGGGGACAAGGATTTCAGCAGGTGCACATTTGTGATTTTTTCTATTTTTTCTACGAACTTGTATGCCATCTGCATACTTGTCACCTTGAAATCCCTCAGTAATGCACTAGAGCCCTCCTCAAAAGCCTCAAAGAATATGCCAACACAGGTTGAAGTGTCAGGTCTGAAGACTTCTGGGATCTGTGAAAAGGCTACTGCAAACCTATGACTGAAATCAACACATGGCTCTTCATCTTGTTTTCTGATTTTCATCAATTCTGCAACAAGATCAGCAGGTTCTTTTGCAAATTCTTTTTTGAAAAAGTCAGTAAGCTCATCCCAACAGGCAAAGGATCTCTTTGGAAAGCTCAAATACCAGTCTTTTGCTTTTGCATCAAAGGACCTAACAAAAAACCTCATCCACATATCCTCATCTCTAAATGAATGTTTTCCCATAAAACTGTGAAAATTTTGGATATGTGTATTCCCATCACATACACTGTGACCACTAAATCTAGGCATCTGACAGTATATCCTAGCAGGCATAGTTTCTACTTTATAATCCACCCATGACAAATGCAATTGGTCATACAAAGGATCAAAAGGGGTGGCAGGAGGTTTAGCTTTCTGACTGGCAAACACAACAGTGTTATTGTTTTTTAACTGGGCCTACTCAGCCTCTAAGAATATCAACCTATTTCTTATCTCTTCTATTCTTTTATCCAACATTTCACCGCTGAGTATGGGATAATTCATACTTGGATTCATAAAAATTTTACTCTTAGACATCCTTTGTCTGCCTAAGACCTAAGGCTTCCCCTGGCATCTAACTTATGCAGTAAAATAGCAAATATAAAGGGGAAGGAACAAGGTACCTTTTCTCATATAGATGCTGAAGTCTAAACAACACATTTTTGTCACAACACACATCAACTTTTCATGTGCATTTAGATCTTTTGCAGAGTCGCCACCTCTCCAGAGAGGACAAAATTTACAGCAGCTAAAAGCTCATCAAATATGTTTCTGAGTTCATTCCACCAGCAGAGCAAAACTTCACCAGAGACTGCAGGATATCACTTCACATCAACGTCCCCAGCAGAGTCGCCATTTTGTTGGTTTTTCTTCTGAATCAGCATTAGGGTTTGCCACTTCTAATGCACAGGCAGATTCAGCCAACTGAATACAGGAGGTTGCGTGAGCTCCTCCCCTTCACTTCTGGTTCTGCCGCACCAAGGGGGGTGTCCCTATTTGATAAAAGTATAACCTTGACTAGCTCAATGACAGAAGGATTTAACTTGACGGCAACAGGCAGAATACTCTCATGTATGGACCAAGATTTGTGTAACAAATCACAAGGTTAGCAACATTCTTGGACATAATGTCTAGTTAGGTATGAGAGCATGCAGAGGTTCCTAATCCTAATCCTACAACTAACAGGTGGAAGTGATGAGATGGGTTGAAATGGTGTTTGGAGTTATGGGACTTTCCTAGACCCATTGAATAGACAAATTCCCAAACCAGTGCCTTATCTGGGCAGCAGAGTCATATCTAAGACTGTAAATGTCTCCCCATGACAACATAAATTCATATCCAGAGGACCTGAGAATAATGCTACTGCCTGACAGCAACATGTCCAAGAAAGAGTATCATTAATGATCATGCTTAACAGATCCTATGATGCAATCTATTTCCCTTTGTATCTGATCAAAAGCCTATTTAACCACTCCTTGAGTAGACGCAATAAATCAGACACACAGTATGCATACACTGAAAAACTTGGAAGTCCTTGACAACCTTGTTTGAGAGGAAAACAAATGACATACAGGAGACAATCAGAAACAATACACACACAGGTGTTTTTCATTTAAAATCAATCTGCATAGAAGGTCATCACAGAGAAAATCATCATTTACAATCCAAGATAGATTAGTACACCAGACTAAGGACCGAGTCTGTAGCAAAAAATGCCTTTCAAAATGTGAACACCTTATGTTCAGAGTCAAAGCCGAAAGCCCAAAAAACCTCCAACCTTTCAAAGTAACACAGCCAGACCATTATATATAGAACCGTGTACATTCAGTAATTAATTACATGGCCAGAAGTCAAAAATTTGCCAGATACATTCCTTCCATTTGAAAATGGCCTTCACAGATTAAATGCGACAGACAGGGGGGATCTCGAGCCCAGTGCCACCATTGGAGAAATCACTATGCCATAAAATGGGTACCTGACTGCTTGACTGTTTGCTCACATCTCTGCACTGTCACCATTGATGGCTCAACCACCCACAACCACCAAGAAAACCATCGCTGCGTTCAAATGGGGAGTTCCCGCCAAAATGCATTTTCTGAGGGTTCAAATTATGTAGGAGAATTAGTCCCACATGCAAGGTGCGAAGACAACTTTTGCATTTTAAAAACATGGCCACCCACATACTAAGTGTTGAGCGCTTTTGCCACGCTCGACACACGCCTCTTAGCCCAAAGCCCATCGCCCAGACCTATACCATCGGCCTGCTCCAAAAAACTCCTTCCGATCTCAACGGTCTCGCCGATGGCAAACAAAACACACCCTCCGTCGCCGTGACTCCCTCCATCGGAGCATCAAAAAATCCTCTGGCTGACCTCATGTGTTACACTGATGAAGCCCATCACAATCCCTTGTCGGCCAGAGAAAGACCATCGGGCCAACACATTCCATCCCTGCTGACACAGCCAGTCACACCGACCACCACACCATACTCAAGTCTTCGGCGAGACACACGCCATCGGCACAACAAAAAAGACGCTTGCCGATATGTCGAGTCATATTGACGCACCAGCGAGCCACACTCTGCTCCTCTATCGGCCAAACACTCTCCATCGGCAGACCACAAAGCACTGCCCCCGATAGCCAAGGTCACTCTGATGACCGAACTCCTTGCACCCATCGGCCAGACACACATTGTCGGAGCAACATGAAATTCCCTCGCCGATGCCATGAATCCTCCCGATGGCACACCACCTTCCACATCGGCCAGAGAAGACCCATCGGCTAAGTATAAATCTCCCTCGCCGACACACATTGTCATACCGATGAACACAACGCCCAAATCCCCATCGGCTAGAAAAACGATATCGGCAGAGGTCAAGACCCCTCTGCCGATAGCAAAAGTCTCACCGACAGTCCACTCCATACTCCCCTGTCGGTGTGACCCGCGCCTATCGGCGCCACAAAAAACTGCTTGGCCGACAATACTACTCTCGCCGATAGATATCCATCAGCCAAACAAATGCCATCGGCCCAACATGAAACTCCTTCGCCGATAGCACAAAGTCTTGGCGATGGAAGAAGATATGACTGCTACCATCATGATCGCCAAGACAAATACAAACTCATGCCGATGGAGAAAACATGAAGACCACCTCCTCAAGAACTATAATACAGATGCTGAAAAACATTGAGGGGCCCCAAAACTTAAAATTTTTTGGATATTTTGGGATGGTGCCTGCATGAAAATTGCTCAGAAACTGTCAGTGAATCCAGGCACCAACAACACCTTAGGGGATGAACTAAACCATGTGTTTTGGCAAGGTATACAAAAGGGGGAGTGAGATCTATACCTCAAAAATGGAGCTATCATTTTGGGCCCACGTCGAGGTTGCAACACTCGATAAAGTGAGCAATCATATGCCTTAGACAACACACTAGTTCACAGATGTTGGCCTCACATACCTTATGTGCCCCTGGTCACCTGTAATAAACTAGATTAAGAACCTTTCAGTCATATTTTTTATGGTGCACAAGTAAGGAGTTAGCCTTGGGAAGTTACTCATGCCATGTTTCTGAGTCTATTGAGACAGAGCTCACTGTGGGCAAGGCCTTGGCCTCCACACTAAGGGGTGTATAGGTGGTACATAACCTTGCATTCCCTATATATCTACAACTTAGTAGCTAGTACATTTGTGGGCGCACATAAACTAATACATGCAATGCTCTTAGGTCTTACATATAATGTTCATAGGTCATACATGTGCTCTTAGTGTAGACACCCAAATTTGTCCCAAAATTGTTCATGTCTAGCAACACCTTGTTAAAACATTATCCTAGACATCATGTAGCATTTTGTCCTAAATCCCTCTCTTAACCCCACTTATCCCATTAAGCCAATTAATTAAATAAAATTTATTTATTTAATTAAAATCCCATTTAATCCCATCCTAATCCCACTATCCAATTAATTAAATAAATTTTATTTATTTAATTAATTTCCACATCATATCCCAATCATATATTAATCCCACTATCTAATTAATTAAATAAATTTTATTTATTTAATTAATTTACACATCATATCTTATCCCATCCTATTCATCTATCCAATTAATTTTTTTTTTTTAAATTTTTAAAATGCGCCTGGTAAACTTTTTAACATGATCGACAATGTTGGTGCGACACGCCCTCCGGCTCCATGTGAATGCTTTTGCCCGGAGCAATGAACCGGTGAGGCCACAACATGGGGGACCTCATCCCCTAGCAAGAACACTTCAAACCTGTGAGCTCTTTGGCCCAGCGAAGGCGTAAAGCCTTGCGAGCTCATTGGCCCAGCGGGGTTTGAACTCTGGTGGCCACCACTACAACCGAGCGACTTAACCACCGAACCACGCCATCATCAGCATTCATCTATCTAATTAATTAAATAAATCTTATTTATTTAATTAATATCCAAATCATCACAACTAATTCAAATATTTTATTTGAATTAAGTCCTCATCTTTCATCACATTCCAACACTTGTCTAGTTAATCATGTGTTGTATTACAACTTTCATTCAAATCTTTCACATACACAACTAATGGGACCTAATTTTAGTATTTATCTACACAAGCACACCTAAGCCTTATCTTCCCTTGCCACATGTCAGTTGACTACAATTTCTTAATGTGCAAGGAAACCTAACTTAATCCTATCCATCCATTTCATCTAAAACCCTAATTGATCCTAGCCATCCATTTGAATCAAGCCTTTCCTATAAAGAAAGCCTCTCTTGAGCCATTAGAGGAGAATTTTCATGATTCTTCTTCATGCAACCTCACTCTGTTGAATTTTCATCTCAAGTCCTTATCCATCATCTTCAATCCATCTAGCTTGCATCTATCAACCATCAACGATCCATCATCTATCTCCTTATCAATGTTATGCTGCGGAATCGAGCAATCAACACAACAAAAGCGATCAATCAATCAAGCTCATCTTGCATCTTCGAGGTATTGAATTATTTGGGTTTAGGTTATGCATTTCAATTGTTTGATCATTTCCATTTATAAATCCAAATTTTTTGATATACACTTAGGTTTTATCTAATTCTCGTATATCTTACAAGGATAAAAGCACAAAGTAGTGTCACACTTTGAGCTAATAGACTAATTTCGATAGAGTGGGTTTAGGTCGAGTAGTATTCGGCCAAGTAGGATTTGATCAAAATCGACTCGGCACCGACGTGGCGTATATTTGGCGCCGATGTGGCTGCATTTATTCGGTTGAGTGGTATTCGGCCGAGTACCATTCGATCGAATCCATCAACCATAAAAAAGTAAAAAATAAAGCTGTGTCGGTCATTTGTTGCATTTTCGGTCGAGTGGGTTGCGAGTGGATGCGATTCTACTGAATACCTGGAACCTACAAAGCCCGCGTAAGACTCTTTTTGTTCTCATAACTGTACATGTTGCGTTCTAAGTTTACGACTTTTTTGCTCTGTTCTGCGCTACGTTTATTTCAGTTATTATCATGGTTGCATTTGTTTATTTTGTAAATTTGAATGATATTTGCATGTTAGGGTTTTTATTGTTTTTGTGAAGCACCATTGTCTATGTGCTTGTGAACAGATTTTTCTGTTTTAATTAAATTTATTTAAAACCCTAGTCAGGCCATGATGATGGCACATTTTTTCACAGTAAAATAGTAAACACTGATAGACATCTAATTTCCATAGTCCATAATTAGGGCAGAGTAAAACACAATTTATATTTGAATGGAATATTTTTTTAAAACCCTAGCCGGGCCATGATTAGGGCGGAGTTTTCTTCACGTTAGAACCTTGTTTTTCCTTTCAACATTTTAATGTGCTCTGCATTCAAGTTGAGTTTTAGAATATAGAACTCCATTCTTATATTTCTTAGGATCCACAATAATTTATTGACTCCAACTCTGGAATAGAGAACATGTTTTAATTTACCTATTAGTCCACTTCAGGTCAATGAGTGAATCGATTATGAATCAAGATCATACCAGTTGATCTCAATATATATATATATAACAAAGCTGCTTACAATTTATGGGTATTCAGTAGATCATTTAGGACTAATTTTAGTCCAAGTAATAAAGATTCAATTTTCTTCACTGTTCACTGTAAGTACACACCTGTTCTGGCCATGGGGGCTGTGTTGGACATGTCAATGCAAACCATTGGGCATAGTTCTTGTTTTTCTAGACTGTGAGAAGTAATCTTATATTTACTCTGTTGAAACTTTTATGATGTACCGTTTGATCATGTCTGTAATGGATTGTGAGGGCTTTAAGGCAAAAATTTGTTTGAAGTGTTTGGTATTTTCCAATCCATCCTTATTCAATATTAATGACTTATTTTATTTTATTTTGTTCACTAATATGATATGATGAAACATTTTCAATAAAACAATATTATTGACTCCTTCAACTCTGGAATAGAGAATATGTTTTAATTTACCTATTAGTCCACTTTAGGTCAATGAGTGAATCGATTATGAATCGAGATCATACCAGTTGATCTCAATATATATATATATATATATATATAACAAAGCTGCTTACAATTTATGGGTATTCAGTAGATAATTTAGGACTAATTTTAGTCCAAGTAATAAAGATTCAATTTTCTTCACTATTCACTGTAAGTACACACCTGTTCTAGCCATGGGGCCTGTGTTGGACATGTCAATGCAAACCATAGAGAGATTAGAGGGATTTTAGGCCTGCTTATAACCTACAGTAATTTCCTTCTCTCTACATATGTTGACATTCTCACCATGCAATGAGATGGTGGCAAATGATAAATCCATCTATATTTTTCTTGCAATAGATGCAACCCAATTTTGTGACAAAAACATTACCCATAGGGAAATGAACTATAATGGTTCCCATTAGAATGGCTTCGCATGGATATGTAGCCAATTGATTGAAGCTCAACACTATTGATAATGCCAATAACATGTACATCTCTTGAAACTATTGCAAACAATTTCCCATAAGATTTAGAGATCTTGAGGCATAATTCATTTACAATTTTAAGACACATTTAACATTACTAGAAGCACCATAGTGAAACATGCAATAGTGTACTAGTCATCCACTAGTTAGAAAAGAAGTAAAGAAAGGGTCTATGTTTATTTGAACCTCCACAAATGATGTGCTTAGGTAATCTCAATGTTTTCTTGTGCATTTACATTAACTAGCCCGGTCACTAGAATAACTATTCGATTCAGGAATCCTAGGCAATGTAACTTCAGCGTGAATGTTAAAAGAAACTTACAGCATTTATTTGCAACGCGTCATGGACATTGTCAAAATTTCTTTTCTAACTAGAAAGAAATTGCAATACAGATGTTAGAATGGACCCAATGGAACCTCAGCCATTGAAAATGCAATCCTGCGTGTTTTGTAAGTTTGCGTAGATTTCTAAACTTCCATGACCTATGATTCAAGGATCTCTTACCGAACATCCTTTGACTTTGAGAAAACTATTAATGATTAAATTTTTGTTTTGATCTCAAATAATTTACTTAGATGCCAGTCTATCTATCCATTCATTTCACATAAGAATGATAAATAATAACTTTATTTTAAATTAATTTGTTCTTGACTTCAACCTTTATTAAATATTTTTATACTATTTTTGAACTACGTAAACAAATTTCATTATTTAACTTGCTAATAATAATAGGACTAATGATTTTAAAGAGTTGACCTTTCAATTGCTTAAATGTAAGATGAGTCATTTGAGTCACTTTAGCTTAGTCTTTTTATAGTTTTTCCTACACGGAATTGGAAGAATTGATTGCAATTCCTAACCAATTGGGGATAAATTTTCTTGCAGTGAGGGAATGGTCAAGTACACTAATGCTCTAATTTTATGTTTAGGAATCCTAAACAACTCAATTAGTGGAAATTCTATCATTATTTGATGTAGAGGATACATTATATCAATCAGGACATGTAAGTAGGAAATAGAGTAGAGGATACATTATATCAATCAGGACATGTAAGTAGGAAATAGACTTGATTTAGATATTATGATAGAGTGTGCATCTAGTACATATTGCAACACTTGATTTTTTTCCCTAATTTCCTTTTGTTTGCATAAGGAGTTCATATTTACTCATACCCATTTTCTCTTGTTGAACTTATTTCTTCACTCATAGACATTTGTATTTGCACTATTATGTTTTGAAGGATCAACATTAGTTGAAGGGACTTGTTCTTTCTTAGAATTTCCACATGTATCTTTTACATTAAATGATTTTTTGATTAAGGGTTCTTTTATTTTCTTGAGTCTTTATTTGTGCAATATTTATTTCAACCTCTACATTAGCTTTATTTTTTCCTTTATCATCATTAGGATTACAAGTATATGATTTAACAACAACCTTTGAGTTGGGAGAAATGCCTATTTGCCTATTTCTAAAATAATAGTCACTTCAAACTTGTACAACCATGACTTGTGCTAAAGACTACATAATATCTTTAGATAAAGGTCATGCCCTTTTGCATCTCTATTTCATGAGACAACCATGACTTGTGCTAAAGCCTACATAATATCTTTAGATAAAGGTCATGCCCTTTTGCATCTCTATTTCATGAGATCCTTGAGATGGAGATTGTCATGTCTAGGTATTCTATATTGGTCATAATAACTGATATGATCATAATCATTGATTTCTTTATTAGAAAAACAAAAATCATATTCACTTTGGTCAAACTTTTCAACATAATCACATGTATATGCCTCCTCATAATTTTTAGGTTCATACTCTTATTCATAAAGTTCTTAATCCCTTGCTTCTTCCTTCTCTAAAATTATTGTGGCTATTGCACATTTAGTGGAGTCATGTAGCATATGAAAAAGCTCACACTAATTCACCTCTTTTTACATATTGATATCATCCTTTCTCAATGTGTTAGGAGTATCTCTTTCATGTACTCAATGATTTCATTTTCTTTGTGCTAATTATTTTCCACGTGGAATAGGTTTCTTAGACCAATCATGTAGTGCATATTCTTACCCAACTTGGATATTAGAGATCTAGGTGTAGTGTATCTTCTTACTCACCTTGGATATATGAAAGATCTAGGTGTAGTATGTCTCCAAGATTCACCTTTAGATATTGGAGATATAAGGTGGATAACCACGCCATGGAAGCCTTAGACTACCATTGTAATCCTTCCTTTTGGAATCATATATGATTCATCATGTGTTAATAAAACCATGACCAAGTGTGTTTCTTCATTTCCACTTGAGTGATTGTATTTTGTGTATGCTATTCATAGCTCATTCCCATAGTCAAGAGGGGTGGGCCTTGGGGTTCAACATGTTGAGTGGCAAACTCACCATTGTTGGTTTATGGAATGGAGTCATGACGATTAATTGTGGAGATTGAGGATCTCATTAGAGCTACAGAGGTCTCACTTACAACTTGGAAGAATTTTGCAGCTTTCATTTATTAATTTTTATATTTTTTTATTGAGAAAAGTTGTAAAATGGTAATTATTGTTCTTACGGAATTGGGGGTCTATATGTCCTACATGAATTATTTGGTTGTGCATATGAATGAAAGGCATCAATCAGTAAAATCTGTGAAGACCAAGGTATATATCTGTAGTCCTGCAACAATGGCATATTTGAGTCGATTCTTGTAGGGTTTTATCAGAATGCATTCCAATATGTGCTTTTTGATGTATTGAATATCATGGTGAGTCTTCGAGCAATAATGTTATATTGGACAAGTTGCTCAATGCTTAGATTAATGATGAATTCTACAACTATTTTCCATGTAAACAGCCTTGTTTAAAGAATGTAAATAGTTAGCCAAGATGGGAAACCATATGTAACTATAAGGGTAAAATGGTGAACAATCAAATGAATTAAACATGACCCAAACATCAACAGAATAGTGAAACAAGAAGGATTCAATAAAAGAAGCAATGAACAAACACAGTGCAAACCTCTCCCGTTTCGAAACTTCTGTTGTTCGCCTATCACAAATCGTCCTTTTGCAGATGAGATGAGTCCTCAGAGAGTGCAATCTTTTAGAAGTTTATAGGAAGTCAATGGTGAATGGCTATGGTGATATGCAATGAAGATGAGCTCTAATGCAAGTATGTGATCTCAAGCTTGTAGATGACAAAAAGGGTGCCAAAGGCGCGCTGGTGATATTTCTGCAGAGTAACGATGTCAAAAGCCTGGATGATTAGAATGGAGGGATGAAGCTTCATTTATAGACTTGGAAGAATGGGAATCAACGGTTGAGAGGAGATATGAAGATCAACAGCTGAGGATGGTTGAGGAATGTGCAACCAGTGGAAATGTGACAAGTGTCCCAGCTCCATCATGAAAGGGGGGATGTGACAAAACTGATTGGAGAGTTAACTCCATTGACTGGTCTGTTAACAGACTTGATTGATCAGTTAGAAGAATAAATCATGGAACTGACTGAATTGATTGAGGATTTGACTCAATTGACAGGTTAGTTAACACTTTTGATTGATTAGTTAACTAACCTCTGATTTGAGAAGAAATAGGCCATGTGGGTGAGGGAAAATAAGGTAATTAAATATTAAATATATTTAATTACATGTGCAACCTGATGAGGTGGACAAGGTGAGGTGGAAAAGATGAGGTGTAAAGGTGATGTGGATTTTTAGAATTTAGAACTTAGGATAGAGGAATTTGGATTAATTAAATAATTTATGATTATTTAATCATGTAGGACATTTAGAAGAATTTTAATTAAATAAATAGAATTTATTTAATTATGGAACAATGAATCGATTAAATAAATTTAGAATATTTATTTAATTGATAGAAGAATGGAATAAATATTTAGAATATTTATTTAGGATGATTCGTGTCATTTTTAGGCGTATACATTTTGCCCCTCTTTGATGCAATGCAGTTTACAGCGTTGCTTCAAAGAAATCGATAGTTTGAATGATGATACATGCCCCAGTTTGCCCCTGGTACAGGTTCAATGACGATAGGATGCCCCCTTGGGAGATTGGACGGGAAAAGGGTGAAAGAAACGAAGACGGACAATCTCACGAAGACGAAGGGGTTAGGATAGGTTGGAGGAAAAGGGATGCGGTCAGGGATGCGGGAAGAAAATGGGAAGAAAAACGGGCACGGGAAGTAGTCACAGTCATCACCTAGCCAGAATGAGGGTTTGGAGGCTATAAATAGGAGCTGGGTCCACAAGAATAGTCATTTGTACACTTGTTTACTCTGGATTGGATTGAGAGAGCCTAGAGCAACTTGGAACAGCATGGCGGCCAGAGTAGCAGACATTCCACGCGAGGAGCACCGATTTGAGCGAGTCCGTCAATTCGGGCAGCCAGCAGAGGCAGGACCCCCAGTATGTGTTTCAAAAAAATTCTCCTAGGGTCGATTTAGGATGTCATAAATGCACTTAGAAAATAGGTCAAATGCATGCGCTGAAACGCCGAACGGCGCATATGTCCCGCGAAGCGGCGCTTTTGTCATTGCGCGGCGCATATGCCGGTTTCGGCGGCGTATACATGAAAACTGCGCATCTGTGCAATGTAGCTGCGCTTATGCAATTTGGCGGTGCATGTGTATTTAAGCCGCGCATATGTGGAAAGTAGTGGCGCATCTGTTACTGCCACACATATGCTGATTTAAGTGGCGCATTCATAATATGGTAGCGTATATGCCGAATGTTGCGGTGCATCTGCTGGATCTGCGCATATGTGTACTGTGGTGGCGCATTTGTGTGAGGCGGCGCATATGCTGATTTTAGCGGCACATATACCAAAAAATGGCGCTTTTACCACCTGTAGTGGCGCATTTGCTGTGGATAGCAAAGGACTTAGCCAAATTGACTTGATTAGCGTCCTGTTTGACGTGGTAATCGATGAGCTATCTCCGAGATTGCATAAATCTAGTCAAGAGATGTAGAGTGCTGTTTTGATCAATTTGAAATGCTAAGTTTAGTTGATATAGTTCAGTAGGTATGTTGAGTATGGTATATGTCGCTTGAGACTGATGCTTTGCCTTGCTTGCTTGCAGGAGGAGATTCGGGACACACTGCAGTCGAGGGAGACGTTTCCCATGCCCTTGTTGCAGAGATATATGCTGACAGAGACTGATAGAGTGGCGCTTGGTGCCATGGGTTTGGATTACGTATGCTTCATGCCTGAGGTGCGGGCGAACCATGGACTACTGACAGCTGCCATGGAGAGATTCCACAGTGAGGACGGGACCTTCCACTTTCCGACGGGAGAGATGACGGTGACCTTGGAGGATGTCTACTAGATATTGCACTTGCCTGTGGTAGGCGAGTTAGTAGAGTATGATGCACAGCGGGACGTGGGACTCGCTGAGTGCCAGCGGGTGTTTGATGATCCCGAGCTAGCTGGACAGGTTATCCCGTGGCAGGATAAATACGACTACTATGACTACTTCCCTGGGATTGTGGCTGGACTGATCGGGGGCGTTGTATGCCCGAACAGGAGATCGCATGGGTTCCCCATTGGATGGGGCAGGATCATGGAGCGGATGCTGACTGAGGGCACCCGATATGCGTGGGGAGTCTGCGTACTGGCCCACTTATACCACAACATGCATCAAGTGGTGTACCACCGCAGCACGAGTCTATCAGCTGGGGTGTTGCTGTTATAGTTCTGGCTGTGGGAGCACATAGTGGTGACTAGGCTGATATGTGTCTTCGCGAGGTAGCGAGGAGAGCCATACAGTTATGGCTATGCAGGAGTGATTTCCCAGCACAGGCTGGGGAAGCTAGAATACTGGAGACACACCTTGGACGGAGTGGATGTGGTCGTCTGGCGACCATATCTGGATTGTGAGCCGTGGGACGACGAGGGAGACGAGCTGCCATACTGCTTTCAGACCAGGTGGCTGATAGGCCGGACACGGCACATCTTGGAGAGACAGATGGTGGGCAGGGTGCTGAGACAGTTTGGGCAGAGATAGGGTATGCCACAGGGGCAGGCTATGTACGCGGATGCATGTAGAGAGGGTCTGATGGGGGCTGATGGCTTCGTATGAGGAGGCTCTGGCAGAGTTCCAGCAAATGCCATATGTGGCATGGGACATGAGGAGAGAGATAGCAGATGCGGGGGTGACACAGGAGTACGAGGATTGGATTACTACACATCCTTTCCCAAGATATTCAGGACCCAGCATGCTGGTGCCTCGTATTGACGAGGCGGACTCAGAGGAGGAGGGAGAGGCTGGCCCAGGGCGGAGGGGAGGTAGAGGAGGACGAGGACGACGGGGTGGTAGGGCCGGAGAGAGGCCAAGACAGCGGAGGAGGATAGTTCAGGTGGAGCAGGCAATGCCAGGGCAGGTAGAGGCACAGCAACAGATACCTCAGCAGGCACAGATGCCACCACCCCAGCAGGTACCACAGCAGCAGGTGCCCCAACCACAAGGGCCAAGACAGGCAGAGGTAGCACAGGGGCCAGTACAAGGAGAGGCTCATGAGAGGACTATAGCCGGCCTGAGGGGACAGGTGCGAGAGCTGCAGGCACAGTTGAGGAGGGTAGAGAGGAGGCAAGGGACAGACGCAGCGGTGATCACTGGGTTGATTCGCGAAAGAGACATGGCCGATGCATGGGTACGGATTATCCGTGTAGAGCGGGAGACTACTGTGGCCGCTATGGGGACAGATGCAGCGAGTTCATTTTTGGTTGGGCAGGTGCAGCAGGCATAGGCACAGGTTGGCCAGTTGCAGACGCAGTTGGCATAGGCACAGACAGATCTAGCCAGAGCACAGTCCCAGGTGCAGTATTACCGAGGGTTATACCATGGTGCCGTGGCATCAAGCCAGAGAGCAGGGAGTTTCAGGAGTCAGTCTGGGGCGACTCATAGAGCAGGTCCATCACAGTCAGGGGCTTCCGTGATGGGTCCCCAGCAGTCAGGAGCTGGCAATGGTGGCCCACAACAGCAGGGATAGACACAGACCGGATTTTGTACATTTTTGGGACATGTATCACCATCCATTTGGATATATATTGTATATGACACTTTTATTCTAGAGATAGATGACGATTTTGTACATTTGGACCTCCGTTGTATGATAGTATATATGATGATGCAGCTTTGTGTATTTATTGCATGTGCTATGCGATGAAGATTTACTTCTATTGTATGATGTGATGTATGTGCATAGTTAGATGGTCTATCTGATGCTATATGAGATGCTTTATGATATGCTGCTATATGATGTCTATGTGATTTAATGTTTTCAAATGAATGCAAAATGTAATATGATTTCTATGTTAGAGACAACTATGTTATGGGGCGTCTATAAGATCTAATGCAAATGTATGCATATGTGTTATGATTTCTATGTGATGATGCAACTGTGTTATGGGACGTCTATAAGATCTAATGCAAATGTATGTAATATGTGTTATTTTTTCTATGTGATGGTGCAACTGTGTTATGGGACGTCTATATGATCTAATGTAAATGTATGCATATGTGATATGAGTTTGATGTGATTATCTGTGCTTTAAGATGTGATGTGATGCAAATGTATTGGTGACATAATGCATTGGATGGTGTATTCTACGAACCTAAGCATGTGCATGACTAGTCCTATGAATGATATGATATGCTCCTATATGCTTTGTTTTTGTGAAGTCCAAATGTACTCTATCGACACAAGACTGACATGATAGATAGATAGAAGAACGGTTGTGATAAGATGACTTAGAAACTTTACTTGATATCGTTACTCTGCATAGTTTGGATAATGAGGATTGCATGGATGTGTATGTGGATATAGGATGGATGCTTTGCTTTTAGAGTGCTTTATTTCATCATTGGGCATATTTTTGTGGTACATTTTCTTAAATGTTGTAAGTGAATACAAGCATCGAGGTATAATTGAACCGAGATGACCTGAGTATCGCTTACATGGATTGTGATTTAGCAAGCTAATACAAGCATCTAGTCAAAATTGAATCTAGATGACCGGAGTACTTCCTGCATTTCAACAAGCAAGGATTGCCCCCGTTCATGTTAGACCTTTGATGTCCTTGATGATCTTTTGCCGATCATGTCCTTAGACAAGGCTTCACATTACTAAAGTTTAATCCACAAATAGCAAACAAAGAAAATAATCATGCCCCCATCATAGCAGCTCTAGCTTCTGGCATCCTTGAGTAGCGTAGAAAGACATGATAACAAAAATCTAGACTCTGTAACTTAACCATGGTTCCAATCCACAAAACATTCTTGCATTTAGATGTGAGTTTTTTTGCCATAATTTAGATAAAATCAGTTAGAAGACCTTGGGTATTTGGTTTGCATGGGATAGGTTAAGATGCTCATTGTCAAGATTTCTGCTTGAGGCGCGGGTTCTGCTTGCATTTGTTTGCGTGGTGAGAAGATGGCACAATCCTTATTGGGGAGACGGACCTTAAGGGATTGACCTAGTGCCTCGGGGGCTCATTGCTAAATGGCCTTGCCTATGTGACGATGCAGAGGCAACGTAGTTCGGGGTAAACCCTAATGGACCATGGATGGACTAGAAGAAAGATGACAAGAGTGAAGAAAAGAAAAGGGGATGAATGGGACCACAGAAGAAATGGGAGCCTCGGGGGCACATTAGAATAATGGCCTTGCCTACGTGACGGCGCAGAGGCAACGTAATTCATGGACTTGACCAGGGCACTGACAAGAGACCCTATGCTAGGCTCACATTGAGGAGATGGTATGGGACAAAACCTTGGTTGACAAGGCCACAAGGAAAGTATCAAGCCATGATAGGTAACTGTCAAGTGTTTATTGTGGGGTAGATATGGGTCGAATGGAAAATGAGCGAAGGAAGAATGTACTCAAGGTGATTGGATTCTCAAAGATGGAGAAGGTGGTTTATCACAAGTAACGCTTGTTTACCAGGTTGTCATCACTTGCTTTTATTTGCACGAGAAGCTAGAGAGTAACATGACGCCTGTTTGCCAGGTTTTCATCACGATACCTATCCAAGGCACCTGTTTGCCAGGTTTTCACCAAAGGACGATTTTTTTGTATGCTTTCTATTTTTTCCAATTTTTTGGTATTTTCTCTTTTCAATTTTTTTGATTTTTGATCTTATTATGCCCCCTTGCACTGGGGTTCCCCTAGGTATAGAACCGACGAAGGTGCATGCTGTTGATTGGATCATCTAACAACTCACCCTCTGAAGTGGCCAACTGATATGCCCCCGATCCGTATGCAGCTACAATCACATAGGGTCCAAGCCAGTTAGGCTCGAACTTACCTTTCTTTTCTCTGTCCTGCTGATTGCGAGGGTTCTCTTTTAGAACTAGGTCCCCAACCTTGAAGCACCTTGGTCGAACCTTGTGGTTGTAGCTTCTTGACATCAATCTGTTGATAGGCTTTGAGATGGTCAAAAGCTTTCTGGCGCCTTTCCTCTAGCAGCTCTAGTTCTTGTAGCCTGGAGACTCTGTATTCTTCATCTGATACGAGACCTTTCAACGACACCCTGAGGGATGGGAGTTCGACCTCAATGGGAAGGATGGCTTCAGAACCATAGACAAGGGCGTAGGGTGTAGCACCTGTGGGAGTGCGTATACTAGTTCTATAGGCCCACAGAGCGGGATTGAGTTGGACGTGCCAATCGCGACTAGCTTCATTGACAGTTTTCTTTAGGATTTTTAGAATGGTTTTATTCGATGCCTCAGCTTGGCCGTTACCTTGGGGGTAGTAGGGAGTGGAGAAATAATGTTGGATTTTGAAACGCTCACAAAGTTCCTGGACATCCTAATTTTTGAATGGTCTCCCATTATCCGTTATGATGGATGAAGGGATGCCATATCGGCAGATAATGTAATTCAGAATGAACGAGGAAATTTGCTTTCCTGTGACGGTGGTTAGGGGAATGGCTTCGATCCACTTGGTGAAGTACTTAGTGGCGGTTATGATAAATTTATGGCCGTTGGAAGAAGGTGGATGAATCTTTCCCACAAGGTCAAGTCCCCACTGGCAGAAGGGCCAGGGTGTCGTTAGAGGTCTCAACTCCTGAGCAAGTGCATGAATCAGGTTCCCGTGTATTTGGCACTGTTTGCACTTTTTGACGAACTGATATGAATCCATTTCCATATTGGGCTAGTAATAACCCAAACGCATGAGTTTTTTAGCTAAGGAAGGACCACTGGAGTGTGTTCCGCAGATCCCTTCGTGTATGTCTCGCAAGGCCGTTATGGATTCTTCTTGTTCTAGACAACGGAGTAAAGTACCATCCAGACCACGTCGGTAAAGGGTATTAGCTATGATGGTGTAACGGGAGGCTTGTCAGATGAAAGTTCATTTTTGGTTGGAAGAGAGGTCCGGTGGAAGAATATTGTCCTTGAGGTAAGTGTAGGTCTTACCGTACCAAGGTGAATCAGATCCTACTAGGAGGCAAATGGAATGGGTTTCAAGGAGATCATAAGCCGGTTGCCGAATGGTTTCTACTAAGAACTCATACCATGACTCGTACTCAGGTATTTCAAGAAGAGAGGCTATGGTAGCCATTGCATCTGCTGCTTTGTTCTCGATCCTGGGTATTTGTTCAAAGGAGATGGTCCCAAAGTGTTCTTTGAGGTCGTCGACCATCCATTTGTATGGGATGAGCTTCTCATCTTTGGTTTGATATTCATCATTGACCTGATTTATGATAAGCTGAGAATCACCGTAGACACATAGTGCTTGGATTTTCCACTCAGTGGCCATCTTGAGACCAATTACCAAGGCTTCATATTCTGCTATATTGTTAGTGCATGGAAATAACAACCTGTAGGACTTTGGAATTGTGTCGCCTTGGGCAGTGATAAACAGGATACCTGCCCCCGATCCATGGTTGGTGTAAGACCCGTCGGAGTAGAGTTTCCAAGGAGATGTTGACAGAGTGAATAAAGACTCATCGGGAAACTCAAACTGCATTGGTGAAGTGTCCTGTAATGGTGCCTCGGCCAGTTGGTCAGCTATGATTTGCCCTTTGATGGCTTTTCTGTCCACATATTCTATATCATATTCACTAAGAAGCATAACCCACTTTGCTAATCGACCTGTGAGAGCTGCTTTGCTGAGAAGATACTTTAGTGGGTCGATTTTGGCAATGAGTTTGATAGGATGTGCCAACATGTAGTGTCAGAGTTTTTGTGAAGCAAAAACTACCGCAAGGCATGATCGTTCTACCTGTGAGTATTGTAACTCGTAGCCCACTAAGGTTCGACTGATGTAGTATACAGCGCTTTCCTTGTTCTCATAGTCTTGCTGTGCTAGGAGAGCCCCAAAAGCAGTAGGTGTAGCAGATATGTAGAGAATCAAAGGTTTTCCTTGGATCAGAGGCATGAGTATAGGAGGGTTCATAAGGTACTCCTTTAGCTTGTTGAATGCCTCTTCGCACCGCTCATCCCATTTAAATGGAATATTCTTATGTAGGAGGTGGCTGAAAGGTTGGCACTTGTCTGCCAACTGTGAGATGAACCTGCGGATGGCCTGTAGCTTGCCTTGTAAGGATCTCAACTGTGTGAGAGTCTTGGGTGGTGGCATGTCCATTATTGCTTTGACCTTGGCCGGGTCGACCTCTATCCCGTTTGCTGACACGATGAAGCCTAGCAGCTTGCCCGATGTTACCCCAAACACACACTTCTTCGGGTTCAGTTTGACTTGGAATTGATCCAACCGTTGAAAGACTTTTTCTAATATGTCCAGGTGTGAGTCCCGTGTGAGAGATTTTGCCAAGATATCGTCAACATAATCCTCCATGGTCACATGCATCATGTCATGGAATATAGTTGTCATGGCCCGCTGATATGTAGCACCTGCGTTTTTCAGCCCAAAAGGCATGACATTCCAGCAAAAGGTACCCCATGGGCAAGTGAAAGCTGTTTTGTGTTGATCCTCTGGTGCTATTTTGATTTGGTTATACCCTGAGAATCCATCCATGAGTGATAGCATTATATGCCCTGCAGTAAGGTCGATTATGATGTCGATGTTTGGTAACGGAAAGTCATCCTTGCGGCATGCTTTGTTTAATTCTCTAAAATCGTTGCATAGTCGAACCCTACCATCTGGTTTAGACACTGGCACAATATTAGATATCCATTCAGGGTAATCTATGGCTCTGATGAACCCCACATCTAGCAATTTCTTGATTTCTTCCTTGACCAAAAGGGTGATATGAGGATGCATTTTTCTCAGTTTCTGCTTTACGGGCTTCACCCCTGGATCCAATGGCAAATGATGCAGAATCAGGTTAGGGTCTAAACCTGGCATGTCAGCATATGACCAAGCAAAGCTGCCTCTCTTCTTCTTAAAGAATGGTACAAACCTGGTTTTCTCAGGTGGTGTGAGAGATTTTGCAAAGTGGATAATCTTGGGCTGCTCTTCGGTTCTAATATTTATTGGTTCTGTTGGCTCCACCACAATCTGTGACTGCTCCTGGTACATATCACTAGGGAGGGTGTCAAGCATTCCATCGTCAGGTGCCATAGTTGGGTTTTCACCTTCGAATACGTCCTTTCTTTTTACTGTTTTATGATCTGACACTGCCGCACGGTAGTTTTCACCATCAGATCCATTTTTGATTTTAATATTTTTGCGACTAGAAGGCTTGGCACCCTCCCCGAAGTAAGCCATGGTATTGAGTTTGATAGCAAAACCAGCTTTATGATCTCCTTTTGGTAAGTGATCCCTAAGTTCCATATAGTCAATGTAAGCATCGTCGTTCTGGAACATATCTAATTGGGGGGTTCCTTGCAGATCCTAGTCAATAAGCTCAGGGTGTAAGAGGGGAAGGGCGTCGAATGAGAGATCTGATTCATTAATGGTGTGAATGGAGATGTTATGAGCATTGGTGGGGGTAGTGTTCTGGTTGGTACTTTCCTCCAAGTTGCTTATCGCAATGGAATCAAAACTTTCCTCGAAAGCCATAATCTCAGGGAGGGGCAAATCAGACTCCAGTGGTCTGTCCCGTTGCGTCTGTCCCTCATGGTAGGGGCTGAGAGTTTGGATGGTGTCAATCTCCTTGTCATCGTAGGAGTGCTCTGTTAGCTCGTCCCACTCATACTCATTTGACTCATCTGAATCTGTGTCACTATCCAATTGGAGTGTTTGAATTGTCTCCACTAGGCAGGCATTTTCTTTGGCTTTACCTTTACCTTTGTACCCTAGGCCAATTGTGTTTCTAGCTGAAGAGGATGAAGAAGGTTGGATAGGTTCAACGATTCCTTCTTTTCTAAGGCCTATGGGGCCTTGTCCTTCATACCCCATCCTGTGCAAAATGGTTTCACCCCGTCCATAGAGTTCTGAAGGGAGTCTAGGCGGCTCTTGGGGTGTGTTTTCTTCTTCGGCATAAAGCCACTGCAGGAGATCTCGCTCCTCTGTCTCATCAGATAAGGTCCCCCATTTTACAAAGGGATTTGCGGGAGTTATAGGAGGAGCAGATGGCTTTGGAAAATGCCTAGGTTGATGCTTGGGTTTGCCAAAGGAGTGAGGAGACAAAGGCATGGTGGCAAGGTTGAAGCTGTGCTCAATGGAGTACTCCCCCACGCCATTTTCTTTTATGGTAAGTTTCAGGGGTTTGGGCCTCGAGGAGGAAGCTTCAGTGGTATGGTCTTGTTGCGGAGTAGGGGAAATGTAGGCTCTGTTGTTGGGAATGACACATTCAGATTTTGCTTGGAAAGAATTGCAGTGTTGGTAGGGGTCGGGGTCGCCTTGTATGGTGACCTGCTTGCCATCGTGCGGGAACTTAATACATTGATGATAGGTGGAGGGGACAGCCTTCATGGCGTGGATCCATGGTCTCCCTAGTAGAATATTGTAAGCAAGCTCCCGATCAAGGACTTGGCACACCACATCTGTGATTACCGGTCCCACTTGAATGGGTAGGACAACCGTGCCCTTTGTGGTTCTTTCCTCCTCGTCATAGGCTTTGATAGTAATTTTCTATCTTGGATCAACTGCCTATTCGGAGAACCCCAGTGCAAGGACTAGCTTCAACGTGCAAATATTTAGACTGGCGCCCCCATCAATGAGAACCCTCTTGATGCGGTGCTTGTGCACAAATGTGACAATGTGTAGAGGGGTGTTGTGGGGTTAAGATATGGAAAGGTCATCTTGCTCCGTAAATGAGATGGAAGTGGAGGATGTCAGATTGCCTACCATGGTCTGAAACTTTTCTTGGGCTAGGTTAGTGGGGACAGTAGTTTCCACTAAGGCTTTCTCAAGAATCTCCTTATGAGAAGGAGATAGACGCAAGAGCTCCAATATAGAAATGTGAGCCGGAGTTTTTTGCAACTGGTCGATGACATTGTATGGGCGGGAGTTGGACGGAGATGGTGATGACCTTGGAGGGGTGGTATTGATCGTGACTTTACCACTGTGGGTAATTATACTACAACCAGTTCTGTTAGGTCCTGGTTGTTGGTTGGGGGAGATGACATTGACTTGCGGAATATGCTCAGAAATGCAGTTAATGGTGTACTCGAATGGAACGCTTGCATAGTTAGCATTACTCGACCCGCTGTTCTGGTTTGGCCTGTTGCGATTGTTGTCATTATTGTTATTGCCATTGGAGTTGTTGCTGTTGTGGCCATTGTTGCGATTGTTGTTATACGGCCGGTTGTGGTTCAGAAGAGGGTCCGGGTAGGCCACATGAGATTCATTGGAGGTATGCTGTTGTGTCCCTCCCTGATTCTGATCCAGTATATCCTGTATGACATTCTTGAGGCAGATGCAATTGTTAGTCGTGTGCCCCCTTCCTCGATGATACTCACAATAGTCTGTGTCCTTCCAATAGGGAGGTTTGACAATAGGCTCATAGTCACTTGTTGGTGGTAGAGAAATTTCATTGTTAGCCAACAACTTCCTGAGGGCAGACTCTTGAGATTCCCCCAACAGCGTGAATTTTCTCCTTGGATTTGAATTGAACCAAGGTCTAGGTTCCTGAGGGGGTGGCTTGTTGAGTGCACTGGTATTTGCTTCTCCCTTAAGAGTGAATATGGGTTGTTGCTTAGGGGCTGCCGCCTTGGCGTCCACTACTCCATCGTTGACCACATTCTTGTTCTTGGTCCAAAACTTTGATTTATCTGTTGTGTAATTGGAAGGAGGTGTGTCCTTGTAGAGCTTGAGAGTTCCTTTAGTGATCATAGCTTTTTCAATGAAGAGGCCCATTTCAATGACTTTGGCGAACGAGGTAGGGCATTGTATCTGAATCTGATAGCTAAGATCAGTGTTTAGATTGTGGACAAACATTTCTAATAGTTGCTTCTCAGGCATATCGTAAGAACACTTACTAGCTAGCTGTCTCCATCGTTGTAGGAAGGCGGCGAATGACTCACCACTCTTCTGCTTGGTGTTGCATAGATCTAGCATAGATACCTCGTGTTCTATGTTGTAAGAGAAGTGCGTTATAAATTTATTGACAAGTTCATCAAAAGTTTTGATTCCTGGTGGGAGATGCGAGAACCACTCCATAGCTTGACCACCTAAAGATCGTGGGAATAGTCTCATTAAGTAGGTCTCGTTGTGAGCTACTTCTAAACATGCTGCAGTGAATTCCCTGATATGATCTCTAGGGTCCCCCTTCCCTTTATATTTGTCAAATTTCAGAACTCTGAACTGATAGGGGAATGGTTTCATGATCAAATTTCTGTCAAAGGGGTACGGTGCTATATCTTCCAAAGAGTAGTTCTTAGAACTTGTACCGGTCTTAAGGTTGGATATCTCGAGCTTTAGACTTTCGATTTGTTGTCTCACGTCTGCCATAGGAGTAGTTGGATCTACGGGTTGCTTTCCTCTCTCATTTGTATGGGGGACCGTGTCATTTGTGCCTCTCTCATGCGCATGTGGGACTGTGTCATTTGTGCCCCTCTCATGATCATTGTCTGCATTTTCCATGATGGAGCTAATGTCAAAGTCTGCGGGGAGTTTGATTCCGAGACTAGCAAGATGATGGAAATACTTATGGGGGTCTTCAAGGATCATCTTCTCTACGACGCGTTAAAATTTTCTATCTTGCATGTGTGCCACTAATTCTTCATGAGAAATCTCTTTTTCACCATCACGTGGTGGGAGAAGGTGATCAGATGAGTCGGCCATTTCAATTTTCTTGTTGTACTGGGATCGAGTAAGAACCATGCAAGGTGGGATGGGATGAAGTGGACCAGGATTAGAAATTTTGGCGAGGTGCCGACCGAGACTATTATGAATGGGATACCTAGGATAAGACTTGGACAAAGGATTCTCTCACTCAATGACTTCAAGTAAGACGGTTGACACAAGACTCTAGCCACTAGCAAGGGTAGTCGATACCAGTCTTACTGTGTAGGGCTTAGTCGTTCAACAAGACTACTAGCAAAGGTACTATGACCTACTAGGCTTACGTGAATTCACTAATGAAACGAAAAAGGACTTATGCCGAATCGATATGGGATAGGCTGACTTTGGGACAAGAGTGATGTGGACCGAAAGTGAGGGAGATAATGGACGAAAGAGAAAGAGTTGGGTGAAACAGATGGAGATTGACTGCAAGGTTGACTCTGATCTCAGAAAGTGAA
The DNA here is from genome assembly GCA_027924645.1 of Cunninghamia lanceolata. Taxonomy (NCBI): domain Eukaryota; kingdom Viridiplantae; phylum Streptophyta; class Pinopsida; order Cupressales; family Cupressaceae; genus Cunninghamia; species Cunninghamia lanceolata. Next base: position 2,542,098 of record BSBN01001026.1, on the reverse strand, counting down.
ACTAGGCTGAAATGGGTGCTCTGATCAGGTGAAAATATCTCCTCAAAAATAGGGCAAGTGCTCACTGTCGCATATGCGCAGAAATAGATGCGCAGCATAAATGGACAAATGCGCAGCAAGTCGTAGTAAATGCGCTAGTCTGGTGAATTATATATGCACAGCAACAGTGCATATATGCGCAGCAAAAAAGGTATATGCGCAGCAAGTCGTTACAAAAGCGCAGCAAGTCTCTGTAAATGCGCAACAGAAATGTGTAAATGCGCAGCTCTGAATTTTTTTGCAAAATTTTTAGTTTTTCTTCTGTTTTTGGTATTTTTTGGCTAGAAAAGGTCTTCTTGATATGATATTATGAATTTAATAGCAAGAAAACATAGCAAGCACAAAGAATATTTTGTAGTTTTTCATTGTTTTTGTAAATTTTTTGACTCTATTTTGGACAAAAGCAAGCACAAAATCCTAGGCGAGAAATGGATTATAAGGGATTTGGGCCACTAAAACAAGAGGTATTTAATTCGGGCAACCGTTCAAGTGGTTACACGTGCGGCGGTGCTACTCTCCGTTATGGAGTCTCCCAGCCTCACAAGGTTGCGCCTGAGAGGGTTTTGGGGGAGGTTGGCCGTCGGTGTAACATAACAGCACTTGTTGCAGGAAGTTTTCACCTCAAGCACAATTTATTTTAAGTGGCTTGGTAGGGCTTGGCGTTAGCCTGTTACCACTCAGGGTCGTTCCCACTTGGACAAGCGTGCATCCAAGGACAGGCCCCTCCTAAAGGTTAAACAGATAGAATGACAAGTCTGGCACTCTGATCACCCAGAAGAGGGGAGAGCATAAGCCTATTGTCATTCGCAAGCACATAATACACTGATTAATCCACCCTAGTTAAAAGTGAAAAACTAAATGGGCTAATCTACTCAAACAGAACTTTGAAGTGATTCAACAATATAGCAGTGGTTCAGTTTTAAATCCCAGAAAGCAGTGGTGAGTTCAATTTTTAAACCGCGTAGCATGAGATTGTTAACTTTGAAATTCAGGTCTCACAATATAGCAATGGTTCATTTTAACTTCAGAAAGCAGTAGTGAGTTCAATTTTTAAACCGCGTAGCACGAGATTGTTAACTTTGAAATTCAAGTCTCACGATATAGCAATGGTTCATTTTAACTTCAAGATCATTGATGAGTTCAATTTTAACCTTTAGATAGCAATAACTTGGAAGGTGTTTGCAATGCAAGCAAGAAAGAATCCCGTTACTTCCTCCCTAATTAGAACTAGATGAAGATTTGAATGAACATTAATTTTTACTTTCCCTTTGAAAATGAAATGTGAACTAATTAGATGCAACTACATGGAACTAAACCTGCACCTATCCTGCAAAAACGCTCCAGCAAACACCTGCGGAAAGGTTAGCGTTAGCAACTTCCCCTAGAAAAGTACTAAAACCTCAGCCTGTTACAAATGCGCAGCTTCAGTGATCAGATGCGCAGAAATAATCAACAGAAGTGCAGCATTAATAAATGCGCCGCAATATTGCACGCATGCGCCGTTAAAAGGAATGAATGCGCAGTATTAATGTATGCGCAGTAACAGTCTTCAAAAGCGCAGCAAAAATGCACAGATGCGCAGAAACAACAAAAGCGTAGTAACAGTGTGCAGAAGCGCAGCAAAAATACACAGATGCGCAGAAACAACAAAAATGCCGTAACAGTCTTTATATGCGCAGCAGAAATACACAGATGCGCAGAAACAACAAAAGTGCCGTAACAGTCTTTATATGCGCCATGGAAATGAACAGATGTGCCGAAGTAATCTGTGCGTGACTCTGCGTGACCTGTACGGAACCTGCCTTTAAAAAAGCTCAGAAACGGTAAAATAAAGGGGCAAACGGCCCCACGGTGGGCGCCAAAAATGTAAGGGTAAAATGGTGATCAATCAAATGAATTAAACATGACCCAAACATCAACAGAATAGTGAAACAAGAAGGATTCAATAAATGAAGCAATGAACAAACACAGTGCAAACCTCTCCTGTTTCGAAACTTCTATTGTTCACCTATCACAAATCGTCCTTTTGCAGATGAGATGAGCCCTCAGAGAGTGCAATCTTTTAGAAGTTTATAGGAAGTGAACGGTGAATGGCTATGGTGATGTGCAATGAAGATGAGCTCCAATGCAAGTATGTGATCTCAAGCTTGTAGATGACAAAAAGGGTGCCAAAGGTGTGCTGGTGATATTTCTGCAGAGTAACGATGTCAAAAGCCTGGATGATTAGAATGGAGGGATGAAGCTTCATTTATAGACTTGGAAGAATGGGAATCAACGGTTGAGAGGAGATATGAAGATCAACGGCTGAGGATGGTTGAGGAATGTGCAACCAGTGGAAATGTGACAAGTGTCCCAGCTCCATCATGAAAGGGGGGATGTGACAAAACTGATTGGAGAGTTAACTCCATTGACTGGTCTGTTAACAGACTTGATTGATCAGTTAGAAGAATAAATCGTGGAACTGACTGAATTGATTGAGGATTTGACTCAATTGACAGGTTAGTTAACACTTTTGATTGATTAGTTAACTAACCTCTAATTTGAGAAGAAATAGGCCATGTGGGTGAGGGAAAATAAGGTAATTAAATATTAAATATATTTAATTACATGTGCAACCTGATGAGGTGGACAAGGTGAGGTGGAAAAGATGAGGTGTAAAGGTGATGTGGATTTTTAGAATTTAGAACTTAGGATAGAGGAATTTGGATTAATTAAATAATTTATGATTATTTAATCATGTAGGACATTTAGAAGAATTTTAATTAAATAAATAGAATTTATTTAATTATGGAATAGTGAATCGATTAAATAAATTTAGAATATTTATTTAATTGATAGAAGAATGGAATAAATATTTAGAATATTTATTTAGGATGATTCGTGTCATTTTTAGGCGTATACAGTAACAACTAGATCTCTCTATATATAGGCCTTGTTTAATTTTTTTTGCCTTGCTCTACTGTTGTTGAATCTTATCTATGCATGAAGAATAGTGAAGTCTTCTGCCTCGATTGAAAGTACCATTATTTTTTACATCCAGATGTGAACTTTTGCAGATCTGTGATGGTCAGTAATTTCCTAGAGCTCTTCATGTTGGCTGTAATAGTTAGTGTTTTCATGGATGATACTAATAGCCCTATTCAATACATGCTAATAGCTGTATATATTCCTATTTGAAAATGCATCGAAATGTCCATAAACAAAAGAACCTTTAAATAACTGTCAGGGATACTGACGAATGACTATATAAGAAATTCTTTATTTAAATGAATGAGATGCCCAGTTTGGTATTTAGTTTCTATTTGTATCAACAACTCTTATACTTTGCTTAATATCCCTTTGAGAGCTTCTATGTTTGTCCTTTCTACTTTCTAGGTCTTGCGAGACATTTTCAATTTTATCAAATTTGCCACTTATTTATGTTTTGTGCTTCATATCTGAACTTTCACCTTGGGTTGCCATAAGCTGCCGCTTTCATGAAGCAATATTATCTTGCATGCTTCCAGTATTTATCAACTAGTATATACTTATGAAAAGTTGAATCTTGTAAATTGTCTAAGCTTATCTTTGAATCCTTTTCCTTTGCATGCAAATCTAAACTTTGTGTTTATTTAGATGATCTACATGTTGCATTTTTATATTTTTGTATGCTTAAAAGAAAAATACTTGTACATATTTAATTTTTTTGTTTTAATTAAATGCAGATCTCTTTACATAGTTTTATCTAGAGATATGGTTGATGATTAGGGATCTCATCATTCCACGCAGTCTCAGCGCGAAGCTGAGGCTAGGAATAATTTTTACAATGACAACATTTCTAGATTAGATAATGCTTTGAAATGTTTGGATCAAACTATACAGAACCCCCAAAATTTGGCTAATAGAGATAGATTAGTTAATATTCGGTGTGAGATTAGACATATGATTGAGACAATAAAATCATACAATCCATATGATGATATTAGCACTGAGGAGTTTTATAGGTCCCTTGCTAGGACTGTTATTGGCACTGAGAATATCAAAACTATTTCTAATAGAGTTTCATTACATAATGTGCATACTATGTTCCCTTTTTATACTGGGAAAGACAAAGTTAGAGGTTATACTGTTACCAAGTGTACAGATCCACTAGTTGGTCCATTTATATATCCTAGATTTTTGGCAGCCAATCATAGATGGCCTCATAATGACGAGTTGCCACTATATTTTTGCAAACAATTATATGCTAAGTTTCATTTAGGATTATCTGTGGATTACACATCTATGCCTGCACATGCTGGACAGGGCAAGGGGAGGTTTGCTGATAAACCTCAATTTAGATGTCCAGATTTGCCACCGCCTCAAAATAAGAGGGCATTAGTTGGTCCAAACCTTTTGGTTCTTCCAAAACGTTTGGAATTAGCAGCAGCAAGAGATGCAACAATCGCACCGACTAGATCCAGGCTTTTTGACAGGATGACCACCATTGCTACTCAAGTTGATCAGATGTCATTTGATCATGTAGGGAGATACTACATCCATGGATTGGCCTTCCTCCCACTGAGGCTACATCTGTGAATTATGACCCCTACATTCGTGCCGATCTACCATCCCCATCAGATGTGACCCATATGAGTGACACCATTGTACGTAATGTTGCTTCAGCTTCCATTCTTGATTTACTATCAGCATACCAGTTTATCAGTGATGAGTATGGTATTCCTTTGCATGTTGTATCGACTCATATTAGATGACATACTAGTAGATAGTCAGATCAAGGCGAGGCAGCTTCAGAGGACCAGAATATTCCAGATTAGCCTACAGCCCCCACACAGCATCAGGGTGCACCTAATGTACATGGTACATATAGCACACTTCTTTTTGGCACTGATCCTTTACCTTCAGATATAGGTGTTCCTAATTTTACCATTCATTCATCTGAGATTAGTGGGATTGGTAGAGTGCTCCAGGATGTACAGGTACTTGAATAATTTCTATATTTTGCATTCTACAAATTCACATGTGTATATATTAAATAAAATTGACTTAAAAGTAGCTCTCACTATTCATTGAAATCTTGTATTTAAAAATTTATAGCAACAAGGGGATAATTTGTCGCGCTTCAGAGATCTAGAGCATGTAGAGGATCCCGTGCACGATACATTTGAGGTACATTTATAATATATATATAAATTACATGATAAATTCGCACATGTTGAAAGTATAAAACTTTAAGATGATTTTACATATATATACACATGTACATTAAATTAAATTATGTACTTCCTTGTGCAGGGAGGTGCATCAGGTCATGGATCAGCTTCCGAAGAGAGATCGAGGCATGGATCCACACATGGATCAGGATTCAGAGAGAGATCGAGATGTAGATCCACACATGGATCAACAAATTGATCTAGATCTTATTATGTTTGACATTTGACATTATGGTTTGACATTTTATATTATGGTTTGACATTTGCCTTTGTGGTTTGACATTGGACATTATGGTTTGACATTTTATATGATGGTTTGAACATTATATACTCTAATTAGAAATCACTACACTAGGATTTGAATAAATAATAAATTGGTTTCATGAGCAAATCATAAATGATTCTTGTTTAATCCTTGCATGCCAAGAAATACATTAGATTTAAATAAATAATTGGAAAAGATAAAATTATTGTTCTAAAAGTAGTTAACAAATCTCTTTCTTAATAATTGTTATGTGCTTTGTGATTTCAATTCATGTCTTTTGCAAATTTGGTTCATGTTTGTGGCTCATAGCTAGCCTTGTAAGACATTCATTGTATTCTTGATCATAGGGATTAAATATCACTAGAAATAGGAATTTGTAATATCTAAAATGATAAAAAATATAAAATGGATGATATATGCTTCCAAATTAGAGCAGACATTCATTTATTTATTTGTAATATAATAGAGGCCAATGTTTTATAATAGATATTACAAATAGGAATTTTTTTAATATGGTAAATGCACTATATTTTAATGTTTTATAAACAAATTTTGGATGTAGATTAAACCCTAAAATGTTAATATGAAACCATAAAACGTCAAATTGAAAGGTCCTAATATATAAATTTGAAACTCTAATACATGAATTTTAAAACCCTAAAAAATCTGTTTGAAACACTATTTACATCTATTTTGAAACCCTAAAATGTGGATGTCAAACCACGATAACATTTTAATTGTGTATTCTTAAGTATGAGAATAGATTTATGATTATCTTTAAGTAGGGCTTGAAATTATGGTTTTGGGAGCTTTCTAGAAAGAGATATTTTATAAAAGATAAGAAATTAATAGAACACATAGTGATATACATAGTTTTGGTATACATAGTGATATACCTCTTTATCCCTTCACCCCATTAATATAGATCTATTCTCGATATACTTGTGACCTTCTATGTTAGGCATATGCATGTGTTTTCTATGGATTTGCATATGCATGTGTTTTCTATGGATTTTTTGTTTCATCGTGTCTTATCTTTTATATCCTTCATTAAGTTGGTTAGTGCCTACCCTCTTATGTTATAGATACAAGTGATAGTTACGCATACTTTCCATAAGGATTTTGTTGATGAGTCAATTCCCTTAATATTGTTCCCATTATATTGGTGTTGAGTGCCAACTCTAGAAGAATGGAGTAGTAGCTCTAAGAGCCAACATACTTGTTTTTCACCATTTTAAAAACTCATATTTCTATTCTTGAACTGCACATTATCAAATTCATAGAAAAATAAAATGATCAACAAGAAGTGCTAGGTAGTGATTAGCCATTGTCATTTCTAATAGTGATCAACAATTAGTAGCAATGTGGTTCTTACTCTACCAATCCATACATTACAACTCCTTTTTTGTTTGATGCACTAGGAAGTTACTCCATTTGTGCAACTATTACTCCCATCTTTAGATCTTCAAAGTGATCAACTAATGAACAATTGATATGGGTTAGGCTCACTGATAAGTTCTAAGAATAAGGTTGTCTCAAGGGAATCCTTCTAATTGGGGATTGGTCATTGCACTAGTTTACACCTAATATGGAGAATAAGGACCCCGATAATCCATTCCCTCTATAGTGACACATCAATTGGGTGTGGTATTTTGGCAATCAAATTATTGAAACATTGATAATAGTTTTAGACATTCCATAGGAATTTCTTAGATAGTCTTTAGTGTAGCTATATTTTGATGTGCAAATTCAAGATAATTGAATTCTTGAAGGAACAAATTTCTAACTTCTACTACATCCTTCATACCAATAGGATCAAATTTTAGGTACCACTCTTTCACATATCCTCCAAATATTATTACAAACAATCAAATCTAGTGCATTGGGTAAGTAACATTGTGGCTCTCCATATGATTTCACATGCTTGCCAAAGGTGCATTACATTCTCATATTTATTAAAAGTGTGCACATCGAGCTATGTGGGATCACAAATAATAATAAGGGTGGGTTATTTATGTTCACTTGCTTCCAAGTTACCCTCTAGTGGATTTTCCCTTACAATATTTGTTCCCTTCTAGCTATGTCTAGTATTCTTGTTTTCTTGGACTTTTTTATTGTACATATATTTTCATAGTTGGGTTGGGAATGGAAATTTTAGGGTCTATTTTTACTTTTTAACTTTCTAGAACATGAGTTATTTTTGTATTCAATGAGTTTATCTCTTGTTTGAAAGTTACATGACTAGTTTGGTATACTGGTTTTCTAGTGAGATATAAATTGGAACTTAATCCCATGTTACTAATTAGAGTAGATGTATGCATGTACTTGGCCTTGTAATGTACTTATTTGTAATATCTATTAAAGTGCATTTACCATATTACAAATTCCTATTTTTCATTTTTTACATGTCTAAATTATATCTAAAATGATAATAAGTACATGATAACAATTGAATCATGTGCAATGTACTACTCCAAAAGAAAGAAAATGTGAAGCAAAGGCCAACTCCATGCCATCCATAACAAACTCAATAAAATTTCATTGACTTGTATAGACACAATTACATTGAATTTGGATATTTAGATAAAAGAAATATCTATCTAAGTATAACAATATATATATCACTAACATTAATTTATTAAAGACTAAAATTAAAGGTTAGATGATTTCCTTGCTTGAGTTATGTATGAATTAAATAATAAGTTAGAAAAGCTAATATTTCATTAATAGATGTTTTCTAAGTAAAATGCATGAATAAAAAAAGAGTAAATTTAATTTATTATCACTCAAAAATTATTACTTCTAAAATATTATTAACTAAGATTTATTTGTACTTGATTAAATTTGTGAAGTAAAAGTGAAATTATACTTGGATTAAAATGAAAGAGAATTTTAGTAAGATGCTAAATTACACAAGTTTGAAGATTGAACTATCCTTTAGCTAATTGTACAAGCTATTTAACTAAATTGGTCTTGAGATTGGCATTCCCTACCCTCAAGAACTAAGCTTAACTAAATTGGTCTTGAGATTGAATGGAATTATTTGAATTCAACATAAAATAAATTGTTATAGAAAATATATACATGTACAAAAATAGCTTAAAGTTCTTGGTACATATAATCTGGATCCTCTCTATCTTTTATTATCTCTAAAATCCTTTCATGATCTTCAATAGGCAACCTCCACCTTTGTTTGACATGTCCTTTTTTTGGTAAAGTTTCAAGATTTATTTGTGTTGCTATAACTAAGTGACTATAATGCAAAACCTTTTGACTTGGCATATAATCAATAAATATAATACCATTTGTATCTATCTTTGTTTGTTGATAGTATGTGCCTTCAACAACCACTGATCTAGTTGGATACTCTTGTCCATCACCATCTGTCATTGATTCTGACAATTTGTATTTAGGTTGCGTACATCTTAGTAGATAGTAATCTACACCTTTTGTATTGTCAGGATCTGCAAGAACAACAAAAATATCTCCTGTACACACCATGTAGTATAAGTTAAAATTTAATCTAAAAATTTAAAAAATTATAAATCAAATGTACAAGTTAAAATTCAATTTAAAAAATTTACTTGTAACAACTAAATCTGATACACATTCATAATCAGCTAAATACAAAGGATTATAGACATCTACAATTTCATTATCTTCAAAAGGGTTCGACGTGGCCACTAATTGTTTTATTTCCAATTTGAAATATACCCATCTCTAATATTCTCACATTGTAGAGTATTTGCATTGTTCTCAATGCAATCAACACAAAAACATGATTTTTCTCTCACTTGAATTACAGGAGGCCTGCTATGTCCTATTGTCATGATTTGATGCAAACTTCTAATACCACTAATTGTTTGACAATTAGTAAGAGTTGATCGATCAATATCTGTTTAAATTTTAATCATCCAATTAAAAAGTGTATAAAATTGAAAATTCAATTCATGTATACACATTGAAATTCAAAACAAAATATTTATGTACCTTTAACTTCCCAAAAAAGCGTGTGTTGTATATTGAGTCACGGATGACAAAATGACTTTTGCACCATTCAACAATTTCATTTGCATTCCTTATGGCATTACCTGCAAGTTCATGTTGGTGAAATGTCAGGTTAAGCTTAGTTTTCTAGTTGAAAGGAAAAGACAATCTCAAAAAATATAATTAATTTTTTTTTAAAATCTAACAAGAGAAATATTGAAAATCTACAACATTGGATATATATCAAAACCATTAAATTGCATAATGGCTTAAGCTTCCACTTCTGAACACATGCAATATATTGAGATCTACACTTTTTTCCTAACAGGTTTAAATTTATTTAAAATATATTTAAGAATTTAAATTCGTATTCCATATTGTATTGCCTACAAGTTCATGTTGTCGAAGTGCACGTTTCACACATGCTCCAGCTCCATCATGCTCTCCTTTTCCATGTCCACTCTCATAGAAATTTCACAAAAAATGAATGTTTCGTTTAATATGTTGTTGGTTTAACCAATTAAAATCTTTTGCAGACTTAAATTATCCTGTGAAGTTATAAACAATTTCAAATTTAAAAGTAAAATTAAAAAAAAACTATATACATCGAGGTACAACATATTTAAGTAATTGAATAATTCAAGTCTACAAGTTAATTACACAAATAAATATAATATTATTTTAAAAAATAATTAAATCAACACTTACCAGCACATCCATCAGACCATATCTAATGTTGTGAAGCATCTATTTGACGTCGTCTTAGGTCTTCAAAAAATATTGCAAAACAATGGGCTACATAGCTTCTATCATGACCTGTATCATCATTGATATAAAAGTGCACCTCTTTGATGATAATTCGTTCATCTTTGCTACTTTGTACACCATACACATGTTCTTCAACATGCCTATAACAAACTTGTACAAATATTGCAACTTGCTCTGAATGATAATATTGACTTTGAATCTCACTTTGAGGACTAAATGTATAGTTCTCAGAGAAATCAACAATAGACAGAATACAACCTGGTGGAAAGTAATTATTTGAGTCACGAAATTGCTTAGCTTGCCATCTAGCACCATGATAATGTTCAATATGTGGATATATGATATTGCAAAATTTTTTCATAAACTCATTGCTTGACAATTCACTCTCTTTGAGAATAATTTTTCTACTCTCAACTCCTGACTTTGTTGAGTACTTCTCATATTCAAATCTCTTCCACATAACTTGCATCGAATGATCAATATTGTCAACCTGTACAAGATTCTTCAAATTTTCACAATCATTACATATATTTTTTATACACTACACTTTGAATTCATCTAAATCTTCTGATTTTTCACATAGAAGAGTTTTCACAAATTGTGTTGTACTTCCACGGATGACTATATTTGGATTAATTATTGCCATAGCTTTTTTATATGACTGTAGGTGTAGATGAAATTCAACATGATTTAGACAACAACAAGTCTCACGTACCTTATTTATACGTACAAAACTTGGTAGTAGACTCTCAAACATCCTTTGACAAATCTTCACATCTAAAAATTCTTGCTTGAATGCTTCAAAAAGTTCACTTTGTGTTGTATCTATAAAATGTTTAGGATGTGAAATTTTTGTACCATCTTCATCTTTTATCTGTATAGTGTCCCTTCTATTGGAAGAAACATGAGAGTGGCTGGTCCAATATTCAATCACCTGTTCCTTTACATCTTCTGAGATTCTATCTTTTCGGGGAACCCTGCAAATATTTACCCAATTTTTCTCAACATTTCCATCCAACCTATTTCTCCTTGCAATATATCTTTGAACAGTTCTCCTAGAAACATTGAGTAATTAGAAAATTGCTCGAATTTGTCTTCTATGTGATAATTTCCTACTAGAAATTATAGTCATTAATGCTCTACGTGCAGCACTTAAATCAATAGCTTGACTCTTGCTTTCAATAGAATTCAATACTTCTTGTAGGTTTTCAACTATTGTTTGCTTTAATGAACCTGATGACTTTTTCTTATTATCAACCCCTAACAACTCCAAAATAAGGGTCATCTCTTTCTTCCTAAATAACTTTGCAAATAACTGTGCTCTTCCAATTATAGACTTATTTTCAAAAAATTCGTCTCATATTTTTTTAGAGTGTAATTTTACTGTGCTTTCAGGTACCATATCTTCAGATGAAATATTTTTGAAAAGAGAATCCTCATCCATCTCCATCAGATTTTCCATACCAAGAAAAAAATTTCTATCACCACCTTCAATTTGTTCTTGTACCTGTACTCCTTGGTCATCAACAATTTCCATGGGTTTTTCTTGAGTAGATGTTCCTTCATCGACATTTTTAGTATCTCTTCTTCGATCATACAACTTTTTTCTTGTCTTTTTATTGCCCATCACAAATTGATCAAATTTGAATTCACCTGCATGCAAAAATAACACATGTACAAACACTTTAACCTCTATTTTTTGAAGATCTAGGTCTACATTTAATATATCAATGGTTTTAATCAATTACTTGTTTTAGAGCATGGTACCTGAGAATACAACTCTGCCCCTGTTGAAATCAGTGGTTATTTTTTCTCCAAATTTTTATAATTTCATAATTTAAAAAAACCACCAAAGAGTTAAAAAAGCCAAAAAAGGCATTAAAAAAACACTTTCAGATCATTGTGTTTTTGAATATGAATTTGCCCTTGTTCAAATTAGTGGTTTTTTTTTTCCAAATTTTTATAATTTATTCATTTAAAAAAGTTAAAAAAAAAACTAAAAAAACTAAAAAAGGCATTAAACAAATGCTTTCACATCATTGTGTTTTTCAAGATGACTCTTTCCTTTGAAATCCTTTTTTTAAAATTTTATTGTAATTCATTAATTAAAAAATAATAAAAAAGCCACAAATTTTTTCAAAAAAAAAAAAAAAGATTAGACCGAACTGGATTCTGCCGAATACCATTAGATCGAATCCCATTCGGTCGAATACGTCTATGTGGCATCCTACTAGACAGCAAAGTCACCATTTTCTCATACTTTCTAAAACTTCCAACTTTTGCTCAATATTTTTACAATCAAAATTAATTTAAAAAAAAAAAGAAAAATACCCTTTTGTAGAGCTCGGAGTGCTAAATGTGGAAATATATATATTTTTATATTTTGAGTAATTTTACGATATAAATATTTGAAAATAATGCAAGCAGGTTGTTCAAGTTCAAAAAGAGGCTAATTTGAAACTAACAAAAAAATAGTAAAACATCATTTTGAAATTTGACAAATATATCATGCCCTAGAGGAGACAATCCTCTTCAAAAGGGTATAATTTGTTTTTTGAAAATGAAAAAAAAAAAAACAATAGTTAACGTTAACTGAAAACTATCAAAATCGAGTAAGTTTGACTTTAAAATGTTATTACGAGAAAAATATAGATCAAATTTTTTTTTCCCCCATGCCCTAGATAATGAAGTCACCTATTTGGGGAAAAAAAATCAGGGGAAAATTCATTTTTTTTCTATTTGTTTATCGACGTGAACTGAACGTCATTTTTTCTTCAAATTTTTAGCATTTCAAAATCTGCTCTTAAATTGATAAAAAAAAATCAAAACAATTTTTTAAAAAATCTAAAAAATTAGACTAATAAACTTCAACAAGAGATCTACATTTTCTTAGTTTACATCATTTTAAAATTCAAAACATAGAGACCACTTTTATGTCATCGAAGTTGAGATATTTTTTTGATGTTGGCCGATTCCTTTATAAAGTGTGACACAAGTTTGTGCTTTTACCCACAAGTGTTCCTAGGTATTACATGTAGAGTTAGCCACTAGGAGGTGGCGTAGTTATGAACACTCCCCCTCAATGGTAACTCCTCGAGGGCAAGCATTATAATAGAGACACTACATAGAGGTTTTGTTTTGTGGCTATTGGGATTTAATCCCAAATCTCCATGATTATAAAATATCTACCACCTAATAATTAGACTAATAGAATTGGAGAGCAATTTCATTTTTAAAAACTTTTTTTCTTTAATTTTCTTGAATGAAGTGCCCATAAACTTCAATGTTCTTTGTTTTCTGATAATACCCTAAGAAATATTGATTCCTTTGCAACTACTTTTGTACTTGACCTTTGTAGATTAAAAAACCATAGAAGGTTGAATTTTAAGTACTACTCCATCCATGTGATAGTTCCTTCATCATATTTTGAAGACATAGCTTGAGTGTTAGGATTAAAGTGCCATCAACCTTGTAACTTTGATTAATTAATTACTCCCAATATTGTACTTGTTAATACAATCATAAGGGATGAGGAATCCACCGAAATGGTAATTAATTTTTATTACTATGGTAATTAATTATTTACTGGAAACAATAATTAATTATTTATTGGCAACTATTTATCAGGTTACATTTACTGGTCAAAGCATCTTGGTAATAGTAAATGAGGTGAGTTGGGGAATCTATGCGTCCATCTTTGGGAGAGCTATTTTTGGAGTGTTATGACAATTGTCATAAGTTGTAAGAGCATCTATGATAGCTTACAATTGTCATAAGGTGTAAGGGAATCTATGACAACATATGACGACAATTAGTATCCTGTAAGTGACTATTCTTCTTTCTAGGCACCCATATTGGGAAGATGCCTATGATAGATGTAAGAGAATCTATAAGAGGACTATTTTGAGCATGCAGGTGATACTCCCAAGATGGGGGCATTTGGTTTTTGTGGCTTCTTCACGAAGCTTGTAATTTCTATAAAATGAAGCTTTGGAGGAGTGCAAAGTAATGGGTTTGTTTCAAGGTACACAAAGGATGTCAGATTGTATGCAAGATTGAAGGAAATCTATGTATTGTAGTCTTTTTTGAAGATAATAGAAAATTTCCCTCTTTTCTTGGTGGAGGTTTTTACCCGAAAGGGTTTTCTCCACATAAATCTGAGTGTTATGTGTATGGCTCTTGAGTATTCTGTTTTCTTTGATGCTTGGTTTATCTCCACTTGATATTCTACAATTTATATTTCAGATTTGCAAGTTATTTCATATTTTCATAGTGTAGTGGTTTCCTTCATTTCTAACACTGAGGTGAATTTCCTATCAATAGGATAACAAGCATAGTAAGTATTTTAATAAGCAAATATATTTTTATTATTGGTGTATGAATAAGAAAGACCGAAACTAATTAAACTTTTAATATACTTTTAGTGTTCTTTTTGTCATTTTTCTAATGGTCCATAAAATAATGTAAATTTAGATGTAATACCTACTTCATAGGTAACAACATGCCTAAAAATAGGAAGGTAAATCAAAAGTTCTTACTAATTGCTTATACAAAGTAGAATTGGTCTTTTCACATGGTGGTTTGGGATCTAATTGATTCCTATTTAGATACTTTTTTAAGAAAATTAAGTGTGTATCTAACTTGAGATATCATAAAAGAGTGATGATCCTAAAATATAAACATTCCAAAAAAGAGAAAACCCTAGTAAACTTTAAGAAATAACCAATCATCCTACTAAACATATATAGTCAAATAATTGTAAACAAATTCTCTTAGTATGGATGTTGAATACATAAAACTATTGTAGACACCTAAAAAATACTAGGTCCTAATTATCGTAATTATCCAAATTATCAAGTCCTAATTCCATAAATTTTCCTAATCATTCCATCATTTTTCCTATGTCCTAAATCATTTTCCCTAAGTCCTAGTCCCCTTCCCACATATAATTTAATCAAACTATTAATTAAATCCCCCTTTTAAATCACTTAACTACCTAAAAATGAATCAAACAATTAGAAATTTCTTTTATTCTCCACCATATATCTCATAACTATCTCATCCAAAAAATAATTGAAAAATCCTTTTAATCCTACATCATTCATCTTCCAATTACCCAACCAATTGAATTTGAGTTGTCGATCTCTTAGTCGATCTCCACCATCTATTATCCAACCTGAAAGCCTATAAATGGACCTTATGTGAGCCATTTTTCAAGGGTAATCCTTCATACCAATGTCATGTCACTGTGAGCAAACACATTTCATCAATTTGAGCATAACTACCATTTGGTACAACAAGAATCAAATTTGGGTAACTTTGTTGTTTATTCATTACTTTATTCAATTTCTTTGCTCTAATGGAGTTGTATTGGCTAGTATGGAATAAGGTTTTATCTTTTGGTTTAAATCTTGTTTTAATTTCATATTCTGTTGTTCACATTTCTAGCATGCCTCGTGGGACCCCCTGTCCCTTTTAATCTTCATCTTGTAAGTGTTTTTGTTTCATTTTTGTAGGTTTCCATGGGATTTCTAGAAAAATATTGGGGGCCCACTTTCACAGGAGGCTTCCTAGGCCAAAATAGAGGTCACCGTTGCGTTCGAAGTGGCCAACAGATGAAAATTGACATAAAATACTCCATATCTTAGATCATCACTTTTTCCATCGATTTGCAAGTTCAACACTATGAAATATCCATTAGTTAAAGCTTTTATTTAGGGGTCACTAACCTAACCATTCTTGGTTAACTGTCGACCCTAATGGTTTTGGCTTTGGCCTGATATCCATTTTGTTGGGAATTAAGGTGTCTCAACCTTGGTAATTCCTTGTATTATTTTCATTATATTTATTTATTTATTGCCTATTGTGTAATTAGGATGCAAATCCTATGTTGTCATCTTGTGGGAGTTGGCACGGTGATGTGTCATCCTACATGGAAGATGACCACATGTAAATTTGTCCTCATATGAGGAGATAGGCATCCCACTTAGTGGTAGGAATATTTTTCCATGTGTCGGCATCTTAGATAATGTGTAAGGGAATACTGACCGAAACGGTCATGACATATTCGTATGATAGTTCTATGACATGTAAGAGTCAGAAATAGAAGAATCTATGATAGGTGAGGACGTGTGTCGAGAAGCATCTTGGGAGAAGGCATCTTTGGGCGTGCCAAGGTGAGTTATGACATGTAAGAAAATATGCTATTTATAGTCTGTGTATGACAAATTCTCTTACAGTTGCAAGTTATGACAGCTATGATAGATTCTATGATGGTTGTAAGAGTCGTAAGAGCGTCTGTCATTGCCCATCTTGGGAATAGGTGACCTCTTTGGGATGGGGTGACTTGAAAAGTGTCAGGAACATCCTACAGTGTTGGACAAGTGTCCATAGGCATGGGTTTTGGGCCATGAGGCCATGTTGGACTCCCATCTCAAGATGGAGCCATTTTTGCCTTGTATATTCTATATAAACAGGTGCTTTGGAGAGGGGATGTATTATGTGATTGACAGGTACTGTTATGCTGCCGGTTTGTCTCCAGATACGAGTGCTGAAGACTCCTGAGATCTTGCATTGCAAGTGTATTATAAACCATTTCAGTTTTGATAATACATTGTGCAGTTTTTGGAGTGTGGGGTTTTTTCACCCGATAAGGGTTTTCCCCATGTATATCTTGTGTCTCTCTCTTCTGTCTCATTTCTGTGTGTATGTGTATTGCTGCAATATCTCCATTGTTGTTGTTAACATTCTGTAATTGTAAAGGATAAATTGAATTTGCACTCTTCTCTCCTCTTTAGATTAGTGTAGGAAGCAATTTCCACACACCTAGCTTTCTTTCAGTTGGTATCAGAGTCTGGCTAGTTTTGGTTCTAGCTGCTAGGTAGGGGTTTTTTGAGCTAATCTTAGGTTGAGTGGGAGTTTGTGTAGAGTATTCTATATCTTGTTGTAGGAAGGAGATGGCAACCACATCTAGAAGAGTAGAGGTGGAGAAGTTCAATGGCACAAATTTTGAGTTGTGGAAACTCAAGATGGAAGATCTACTTATTGATTGTGACCTATGGGAAACCATTGATGGAACAAAACCTACGACAATGTCACAAGCTGATTGGGACCTCAGAGATTGGAAGGCTAAGGGTCTCATAAGACTCTATCTAGTTGACTCTATCTTATTGAATGTCCATAAGGAGAAGACTATGAAAGATCTTTGGAAGAAGCTGGGATTTGTTTATCAAGCCAAGTCCTTAGTGAACAAGCTTTTTCTAAAAAAGAAGTTGTTTTCTCTGAAGATAGAAGATGGAGGATCTATTGCAGACCACATGAATGCTTTCAACATGTTTGTTGCACAGTTGACATCTGTGGATGTGAAAATGGAGGAGGAGGATTGATGTATGACCCTGCTTTGTTCTTTGCCAGATTCGTGGGATCATCTTGTCATGGCTATCAGAAGCACTACCACCACCTTCAAGATGGATGATGTAGTATCTTTGTTGTTATCTAAAGAAGTGTGGAGAAAGACAACCGAGTTGGCCAAATATGCTCTTGCAGTTCATGGAAGATCCAAAGAGAAAGGGAAGAAGAAGGACAAGAAAGGTGAAAAGGGTAGATCCAAATCTCCTAGAAAGTCCAAGGCTCTCTATTGGAACTATGGGAAAATAGGGCATTTCTAAAAGGAATACAAAGAGGAAAAGAAGAAGAAGAAGAACACCCCTGATTCAGATTCTGACAAGTCACAAGATGATGGTGATGCCTTCATCACATCCTTGACCACCCATGCATCTGATGATGTGTGGTTGATTGATTCTGGTGCATCCTTCCACATGACCTCACATCGAAGTTGGTTCACAAAATATGAAGAGTTCGATAGTGGAAGAGTGTACCTGGGTGATGATTCTCATCTAGAGATTGTTGGTCATGGAAGAGTCTCAATTTGATTCCCTAATGGATGAGTGAAGGGGATCACTAGGGTTATGCACATCCCAGGCTTGGCATGGAACCTACTTTCTGTAAGTATGTTGAATGATGCAGGCGTGCAGGTTGTCTTTTCGAAGGATAGATGCAAGACGGCTAGAGGATCTATGGTGCTTGCTAAGGGTACTCAGAGAGGTACTCTATTTCAGCTAGAGGTATGAACTACACACTAAAATAGTTCTTTTGACTTGAAGAAATGAGCTACAGTCGCTTCATCCCCACCATCTGAATGAGTAGTGAAGAAATCTATTGTAACTAGTTTTTATGGCAATGCACATGCTTTGGAAGTTAAACTTCCTGTTGAAAAGACTATGTTATGGCATTTGAGATATGGCCACATTGGTGAGAAGGGTCTTCAAACCCTGAAAAATAAAAACCTCATTGAGGGGTTAAATGATTGTAATCTTGAGTTCGACTTTTGCGATATTCATTCTGATGTGTTTGGTCTTGTTAATGCTCCTTCAATTTCCAAATCTGTATATTTTGTATCTTTCATAGATGATTACAGTAGGACATGGGTTTATTTTATCAGAAGCAAGGCTGAAGTCTTTAGTCAGCTTAAAGAGTTTAAAGCCTTTGCTGAAAATCAGACTAGTAAAAAGATTAAGTGTTTGAGAACTGACAACGGTGGTGAGTTTTGTTCGGCAGAGTTTGATAAGTTCTGTAACGAGCAAGGGATTAAAAGACATAAGACAACTCCATACACCCCATAACAAAATAGAGTTACAGAGAGGATGAATAGGACACTGATGGAGAAGGATAGGAGTATGCTTAGTGGAGCAAGCCTTGAACAAAAGTTTTGGGCTGAAGCTGTAGCCACTGCTTGCTACCTGGTAAATAGGTCTCCTAAATCAGCTCTTGTTGGTAAGACACCTATGGAGGTGTGGTCTAGTAAGAAGCCTTCAGTTAGACATGTTCATGTTTTTGGTTGTGAGGCATATGCATGTGCCTAGGGAGAAATGGTCTAAATTAGAGAACAAGGCTGTTAAGTGTATTTTCATTCGCTATGGTGTCGGTGTGAAAGGATACAAGTTTTGGGATCTGGTGGCTGAAAAAGTGTTGTATAGAAGAAGTGTCATCTTCAAAGAGCTAACACCTTCTTTCGTTGTTCTACAACCAGAACAGATAGAAAAGAAAGAAGATGTGGTTCAGTTTCCTTCTACCCCTGAGAAGACTGAACCGACAGACCCTATGAGACCTGATGATGAGGAGAGCTCTAGTAGTTCTGAAAGCTCAGAAGAAGAAGAAGCAAAACCTCAACCTCAGCCATTGAGGAGGTCTACACAAACAAGAAAGCAACCTGATATGTTTGGTTATTCATTACTTGATTCTAGTTGTGCTTTTTCTTTACTTACTAACACTGATGAGCCTAGAACTGTGAAAGAGGCTATGGGCATGAAAGATGTAGGTTCCTAGAAGGAAGCCATGGAAGATGAGATGGCTTCTTTGGAGAAGAATAAAACATGGGACTTGGTGACTTTGCCCAAAGGATGGAAACCCATTGGATGCAAATGGGTGTTCAAGAAGAAATTTGGTGCAGATGGTAGTGTTGAAAAGTACAAGGCTAGATTGGTTGCAAAGGGGTACTCACAAGTGGAGGGAATTGATTATGGTGAAATTTTCTCTCCCATTGCAAAGCTGACATCCATTTAGTTCTTATTATCTCTTGTAGCTATTTATGACTTAGAGGTGGAGTAGATGCATGTGAAGACAACTTTCCTTCATGGTGATTTGGAGGAAGAGATTTACATGTCACAACCAGAGCATTACATATAGAAAGGTAAAGAAAATTTGGTTTGCAAGTTGAAGAAGTCTTTGTACTGTTTAAAGCAATCTCCTAGGATGTGATATATGAAATTTGATGCCTTTGTGTTGTCCATTGGATTTCTGAGATCAAAATCTGATCATTGTGTGTATTACAAGTTTGACAATAATCGCATTCTCATTATTGCATTGTATGTTGACGATATGCTGTTGATTGGGAATGGTAAGAATATGATTTTTGATTTGAAGTATCAGTTGTTAGTACAGTTTGAGATGAAAAATCTAGGGGCAGCTAGGTGCATTCTGGGAATGGAAATCAGAAGAGACAGAGCTAACATAAAACTTTGGTTAAGCCAGAGTAAGTATGTGAAGACCGTGTTGGATAGGTTCAACATGGCAGATTGTAGACCATTGTGTGTTCCTGTTTCATTGGGGACATAGTTATCTGTTAATGATTGTCCAAAATCTCCTAGTGAGGTAGAGGACATGAGCACAGTACCTTATGCTAGTGTTGTTGGCAATTTAATGTATGCTATGGTCTGTAGAAGACCAGACATTGCCCAAGCAGTGGGAGTCCTTAGCTGATTTATTGCTAATCCTGGACGAGTACATTGGGATGCAATTAAGTGAGTGTTTAGTTATTTGAGGGGTACTTTCAAGTATTCCATATGCTATCATGGTAATTCTATAGGACCTCTGCATTCAGTTTGTATTCGTGGATTTGTGGATTCTAATTAGGTAGGTGACATTGACAGCAGGAGATTCTCCAGTACCTATGTCTTCACTATGTTTGGTGGTGCAATTAGTTGAATGAGTAAGCGAAAACCTATGGTTGCTTTGTCCATAATAGAAGCTAAGTATATGGTAGAAAATCATGCTTACAAGGAAGCCATTTGGCTTAAGAGATTGTGTTCAGATATTGGTGTTGATGCATGACAGATTACGATTTGTTGTGACAGTCAGAGTGCGATTTGCCTAGGAAAGAATCCAACTTTCCATGCCAAAACAAAGCATATTGATGTACAGTTTCAGTTCATGTGAGACATGGTAGAGGATGGAAAGGTGAATTTGGAGAAGGTAGATACTTTGAAGAATGTTGCAGATGCATTGATGAAACCAGTGGGCACAGAGAAGTTTAGATGGTGTTCAGAGTCTATGGGCCTCTCGACATATAGCAGTTAAATCCTGTTATTTTTATTGGCTCTTACAAGGTGTTTGACAAGTGGGAGAATGTTGGGAATTAAGGTTTCTCAACCTTGGTAATTCCTTGTATTATTTTCATTGTATTTATTTATTTATTGCCTATTGTGTAATTAGGATGCAAATCTTATGTTGTCATCTTGTGGGAGTTGGCACGGTGATGTGTCATCCTACATGGAAGATGATCACATGTAAATTTGTTCTCACATGAGATAGGCATCCCACTTAGTGGTAGGAATATTTTGCCATGTGTCAGCATCTTGGATAGTGTGTAAGGGAATATTGACCGAAACGGTCATGACAGATTCCTATGATAGTTCTATGACATGTAAGAGTCAGAAATAGAAGAATCTATGATAGGTGAGGTCATGTGTCGAGAAACATCTTGGGAGAAGGCATCTTTGGGCTTCCCAAAGTGGGTTATAACATGTTGTAAGAGAATATGCTATTTATAGTCTATGTATGATAGATTCTCTTACAGATGTAAGTTATGACAGCTATGATAGATTCTATGACGGTTGTAAGAGTTGTAAGAGCATCTGTCATTGCCCATCTTGGGAATAGGTGACCTCTTTGGGATTGGGTGACTTGAAAAGTGTCAGGAACATCCTACAGTGATGGACAAGTGTCCATAGGCATGGGTTTTGGGCCATGAGGCCATGTTGGACGCCCATCTCAAGATGGAGCCATTTTTGCCTTGTATATTCTATATAAACAGGTGCTTTGGAGAGGGGATGTATTATGTGATTGACAAGTACTGTTATGCTACCAATTTGTCTCTAGATACAAGTGCTGAAGACTCCTGAGAGCTTGCATTGCAAGTGTATTATAAACCATTTCAGTTTTGATAATACATTGTGCAGTTTTTAGAGTGTGGGGTTTTTTCACCCAATAAGGGTTTTCCCCATGTATATCTTGTGTCTCTCTCTTCTGTCTCATTTCTGTGTGTATGTGTATCGCTGCAATATCTCCATTGTTGTTGTTAACATTCTGTAATTGTAAAGGATAAAATGAATTTGCACTTTTCTCTCCTCTTTAGATTAGTGTAGGAAGCGATTTCTGCACACCTAGCTTCCTTTCACATTTGCATAATGGTTTATTGTTTTAAGGGTAAGTGCAAGAAGATGGGGGGCCAAAAAGGGGTCTTAAGTGGCCACTTTTTTTCTGAAATCAGGAAATACTGGCCTTGGATGAGAAATTGAGCATAGTTACACTCAAAATTTAGAGATGCAACCAAAACAATGTTCGTAGTGCTCCGAGTCTACTTTCTAAACTACTATTTTGTTTTGAAAATGGCATAGATTAAGGGGTTCAAAAGAGGGAGCCACAGAAATTGGTGTTGTTTCTGTCAAAAAAACATAACATAGCATGTTTTGTGGCTCCCTCAAAAGGTCAACTTTTTTTTGGTATTTTTAAAATCGCTTCGGTGAGAAATTAGCTAATAGCATGTAGTTTATGCCCGATTTTTTTGATAATTTTTTGATGAATATTTGATTTTTTACTAATTTTTAAAGTGGACACATCCTAAAAAACAGAATTTTGGCCGTGCTACCCCTATAAATTTTGAAAACTAATTGAAAATCATTTTTTTATTTTTTTAATATTTGTAGAATGGAGTCTAGTTTCTAAATATGTAATTTTTTTGAAATTTGAATGAATAGTTATTTTACAATGAAAAAAAGACCAAACAGTGGTTTTTGCATAAAAACGGACACACAAACAAAAGAAATTAAAGATGAAAGGCTTAACATTATTAAAATGTGAAAAAAATCACATTGTCAAATAGCTAAGAGAAAGCCTAACATTACCCATTATTTCGATTTGTTCAACCTTGAAACACGTGCAAATCTGAGGGTTAGCACGAACGAAATTATGTGAAATTTTGAAGAATACAGAAAAACACGTGTGTGACTGTTCATAAGGCACTCCAAGCCTTTGGGTTGGAAATCCAAAGCAAATCCCAAGCCCAAGGCTTGGGATTCCCAAAGCAAGAAATAACGCGCTCGCGTTATTTCTTGCCTTACATTTTTTCCCGCAAGTCTGTCTTTTGCCATGTTTGACATAACGCGAGCGCGTTATAACGCGCTCGCGTTATGTCCCACTCAAATTTTTTTACATTCAAGGCTATTCATCATGAGGGTTAAGGCATAAAGGATACAGTTGAAAGGTTTACGGATAAGGGATTAGCGTTTAAGGTATAGTATCGAGCCCGTTGAGGGTCTAGGAATAGGGATAGCGTTTAAGGTTTAGGGATGAGGGATGACAGATTACGGTTGAGGGTCGAGGGATCAAAGTTAAGGGTTGAGGGATTAGGGTTTGACATTAAGGGTTGAGGGTTGAGGTTCAAGGGTCAAGGGTTTAGGGATAGGGTTTAGGGTCGAGGGATTAGGGTTAAAGTAGAGTGTGGAGGGTGTAAGGATTAGGGATAGGGTTGGAGGGTTTAGGGATAAGGGATTAGGGTTTAAGGTATAGTATCAAGTCTGTTGAGAGTTTAGGAATAGGGATAGCATTTAGGGATTAGGGATGAGGGATTATAGTTGAGGGATGATGGATTAGGGTTGAGGGTTGAGGGATTAGGGTTTAGGGATAAGGTTTAGGGTTGAGGGTTTAGGATTAGGGTTTAGGGTTGACAGATTAGCATTTAATGTTGAGGTTAGGGTTAGAGTGTTGAGGGTAGAGGGATTAGGGATAGGGTTTAGGGTTTAAGGTTTAAGGATTGAGGGTTGAGGCTTTAGGGATGAGGGTTTAAGGCTTAAGATATAGTGTCAAGTGTTGAGGGTGTAGGGATAGGGTTTAAGTTTTAAGGGTTAAGGGTTGAGGGATATGGATTAGGGTTTAAGGTATAGTGTTGAGGGTCGAGGGATCAGAGTTAAGGGTTGAGGGATTAGGGTTTGACGTTGAGGGTTGAGGGTTGAGGTTCGAGGGTCAAGGGTTTAGGGATAGGGTTGAGGGTCAAGGAATTAGGGTTAAAGTAGAGTGTGGAGGGTATAAGGATTAGGGATAGGGTTGGAGGGTTTAGGGATAAGGGATTAGGGTTTAAGGTATAGTATCGATTCTGTTGAGGGTGTAGGAATAGGGATAGCATTTAGGGTTTAGGGATGAAGGATTAGAGTTGGGGGATGACAGATTAGGGTTGAGGGTTGAGGGATTAGGGTTTAGGGATAAGGTTTAGGGTTGAGGGATGAGGGATTAGGGTTTAAGGTATAGTGTTGAAGGTTTAGGGATAGGGTTTAGGGTTGAGGGATTAGGATTTGACGTTGAGGGTTGAGGGTTTAGGGTTTAGGGTTAGGGTTGAGAGATTAGGGATCAGAGTTAAGGGTTGAGGGAATAGGGTTTAACGTCGAGGGTTGAGGGTTGAGGTTCGAGGGTCAAGGGTTTAGGGATAGGGTTGAGGTTGAAGGGATTAGGGTTAAAGTAGAGTGTGGAGGGTGTAAGGATTAGGGATAGGGTTGGAGGGTTTAGGGATAAGGGATTAGAGTTTAAGGTATAGTATCGAGTCTATTGAGGGTTTAGGAATAGGGATAGCATTTAGGGTTTAGGGATGAGGGATTAGAGTTGAGGGATGAGGGATTAGGGTTGAGGGTTGATGGTTTAGGGATAGGGTTTAGGTTTGAGGGATTAGGGTTTAGGGTTGATGAATTAGGGTTTAATGTTGAGAGTTGAGGGTTGAGGGTTGAGGTTGAGGGATAGGGTTAATGGTCAAGGGATTAGGGTTAAATAAGAGTGTCGATGGTAGAGGGATTAGGGTTTAAGGTATAGTATCGAGCCTGTTGAGGGTCTAGGAATAGGGATAGCGTTTAGGGTTTAGGAATGAGGGATTAGAGTTGAGGGATGACGGATGACAGATTAGGGTTGAGGGTTGAGGGATTAGGGTTTAGGGACAAGGTTTAGGGTTAGGGTTTAAGGTATAGTGTTGAGGGTTTAGGGATAGGGTTTAGGGTTGAGGGATTAGAGTGAAGGGTTGAGGGATTAGAATTTGGCGTTGAGGGTTTAGGGTTTAGGATTAGGGTTGAAGGTTGAGGGATTAGAGTTAAGGGTTGAGGGATTAGGGTTTGATGTTGAGGGTTGAGGGTTGAGGTTCGAGGGTCAAGGGTTTAGGGATAGGGTTGAGGGTCGAGGAATTAGGGTTAAAGTAGAGTGTGGAGGGATGACGGATGATAGATTAGGGTTGAGGGTTGAGGGATTAGGGTTTGATGTTGAGGGTTGAGGGTTTAGGGTTAGGGTTGAGAGATGAGGGATCAGAGTTAAGGGTTGAGGGATTAGGGTTTGACGTCGAGGGCTGAGGTTCGAGGGTCAAGGGTTTAGGGATAGGGTTGAGGTTGAAGGGATTAGGGTTTAGGGACAAGGTTTAGGGTTAGGGTTGAGGGATTAGGGTTTAAGGTATAGTGTTGAGGGTTTAGGGATAGGGTTTAGGGTGGAGGGATTAGAGTGAAGGGTTGAGGGATTAGAATTTGGCCAAGTAACGGCATAATGTTGAGTAGTTTGTGTACGTGTCATTACCATTTGTAACCAAACTGAATGTCTGAAAGGTTTGTAACCGATTGGCAGGGTGGTTATAGGTGATTCACCTTCCACCGTGTGTAACTGTCAATTAAGAGTCTTTATATTATTGGTCTCTGTTCATGTAGAGGGGAGTGAACGAACAGAGAGAGAAATTGTATTTTATTCTGAAGCAGAAGGAATAAAGAAATTCTGTGTTTTCTGGTCAAACTACAGTGATACCGATTGGATTCATTCCACTAGTGGATTTCTTTGAAATCAGTGGAATGACCTCCATGTAGTTAGATTTATTTCTGTTATGTAGTTTTAGTGTTTCTGTGTGTTCTGTTCGGTTACAATGTGCAGAGAAGGAATTAGCACTTTATGTGTATACAATGAATGTTTGTGAGGACAGTTCGTATCTTCCATTTGAATATCATTGTTGTATGTGAAGTTTTTAGAATAAGCATTCTGAACGATGGAAGAAATGACCGGTGGAAACAGTAAGGAGGACCGGAAGAATAAGTCGAGCAATGTATGGAGAAGTCATCGGATTGACTATGTCTATCGGGTAGACAAAGGTGCATTGAACCGATAACATTAATCTTGCCGATCGTGTTTGTGTCGAGGTGACAAATGGTAATGTCTTACCGAAGATGAAGCATTATGTTGAGTTATCGGTAAGAGTTGTATTGTCGGAAGATGGGCGAAGAGTCCCACCGATGGTCTTAGTCACATCGACAAAGGTAAAGCGGAGGATGTGCATCGGCGTAAAGTTTGATATCAGACGACGAGGATTAAGTTACGCCGATAGTCTAAGTCAGACCGACGAAAGAGAAGCGAAGTATATCGGTGTGAGTAATGCCATCGGCATAAGAAAGTTGGTTTGGACCGATGGTAGGATCTCTCACCGATCGGGGTGAGATTCAAGAAGTCTTGCCGATGGTAAGTCTATCGGCGTAACCGATAGCATCGGCAGGAGACTTAAAGAGTTCCCCGACAGTTATGTTCTCTCCGATCGGGAAGACGACCTGAAAGTGCGGCCGATGTAACATATGTCGGCATGAGTTACCTCATCGGCCGATGAGAGAAAGGTGGTTGCCGATAGCCATTGTCTTGCCGATAGGCAAGAATAGGTACATTTCGGTGTGACATTTAAATTGTCTTGCCGATATACACTGTAAAGGTTATTTTGTGGACTTTCAAGGATTTTTTCACCTGTGTTAATGTTCAACTTGTTTCGCTCTGCATCAAGGGATTAGGGTTTGACGTCGAGGGCTGAGGTTTGAGGGTCAAGGGTTTAGGGATAGGGTTGAGGTTGAAGGGATTAGGGTTTAGGGACAAGGTTGAGGTTGAGGGATTAGGATTTGACATTGAGGGTTGAGGGTTTAGGGATAAGGTTGAGGGATTAGGATTTGACATTGAGGGTTGAGGGTCAAGGGATCAGAGTTGAGGGTTTAGGGTTTAGAGATCTATAGCAGGACAAAATGCGAGCGTGTTATAATGCGCTCGCGTTATAACGCGCTCGTGTTTTGTATTTCTACTGAAACGGTAAAAAAGTGGTTACCCCCATGATCCAGGCCCACATGCTCTATTTTCTTACTGATTCTGCGCGTGCTCCGACAAAAAAGAAGTGCTTTCATGCTATTGGGAAGTTCACATGCACATTTGACACATTGTACCACCTTTGCATGATCTTTCCACCACCTTTTCTGCTTTGCCAACTTGAGAAGGAGGAAATAACATAGTTTTCAAACCAAATTTGATATATATCTATACAAGTTTCAATTTTTGTAGTATTGCAATGTTAATTTTGATTCAATTTTAAGAATTTAACATTGAAAAGGAAGCAAGTGGTGAAAAACTCAAATTGTTGAGGAGTTTGATGCAAGAAGATAAAAACACTACATAATTGGGTACTCTCTCCATTCAAATCTTCATTTTTTAGGTATGTCAAGTCTTTACATGCATGTTCTTTACATTTTCCTTATTTCGGATTGAATTACTTTATCATGCATTATCATACATGTTTAAAATAGACACATTTCCAATCAAGAAAGCAACCTACAATCTCACATGATGCCATGTATATTTTCTACACTTGGGCTCTTTAATAATTATGTGTAATAAACAAACCTTAGTTCATACCATGATGTCAAACTATACAAGAATAAATCCTTACAACATAAAAAAAATACAATCCCACTATTATCATGTATTCATTTCTTAGGAACTAATATTGGTCTCTTTATCATGCTACAGACAAATTCTTCGTCATGCCGAGGAAACGATCAAGAATTAAACCAACACAGGAAGAGATAGAAGCTAAGAATGCAAAGAAAGCAATGGCTATGAGGAAACTTTGTGAGAAGAGGAAATTGGACCCGATAAATGAAGACATACCAATTGAAGAGGAACCACAACCATCACAAAGAGATATGGTATTGGCGGCACAAAGAGAACGAATGCAAAAACTTCGTGGTACGAGAGATTTAAATACCATAGTTGGAGACACATCCTTTATCGCAAGACAACATGTAGGGACACCATCTACCACATCTCAAGTTGAGAGTACATCATCACTCACATGTGATGAAGGAGGTACACCATCGTTCCCACCTCAACCTCAAGGTATGTCATCTATTCCATCTTCGATCGAAGGTATGCCATCTAACCCATCTCATTTAAATATTGATGAAATTCCTAATGTTGAGATGAATTTACCTAACTTGACACCACCTAGAATTTTGCATAGAAAGCCAAAGTATTTGATTGATATTGATGAGAATATTTTGCAGCCAATGGAAGGTAAGATTCCAAAATGCACTTGTAGAAGATATGCTAATAAGATTTGGAGATTGTTCTTTGAAAAGTTAAATGAGACTGCAAGATGTCAACTATTCGTTGAAATGATGCGAAGTATAAAGTATAGGTCTATCATGAAGATTCTTGGGTTGAGAACATCAGAGGCTTCAAGTGAAAAATCTATTGTCAAGAATCTAATGAGTGCGTATGAGAGTGTGGGTAACACCTCACGCACAAAAGATAGTAATACAACACGGCGTGTGATTACATCGACTATAGTAAGTAGTCAAACGAGGAAAGCTCGTCTTATTAGAAAGACAAGTCAAAAATTGAGAATTAATAGGAAAACTTTATCAAGAGCCGTTGGAAGACGCCAAAGAATTGAGGACACTAATGCCAATGAATTATGGGCGTTCTCAGGGAGACTACCACGAAAAGATAAACCAATTGTTGAAGCATTGAGGTCACTAATTGAAGACTTTTGGAAGAATTACACAAGGGTATCTCCGAATCAAAGGGATGTGGTAAGAAGGAGAATTGGTAGTCAGAACCGCGAGCCACATCCAAAGCATTTTTTGGATGAGACTCAAACACAGTTTTATGGTAAATTTCTAGAGAAGTATCCTCAAATTAAAATTTGTCAAAGATATTTTGAAATGCTAAAACCTTTCTATGTTAAGATAAATCACACACGCACTACTTGTTGTTGTAGATTACATATTGAATTTTCTAACTATTTTGATGCTTATAGGTCTATATGTTTAGATATGCATACTAACAATGATTTGCAGGGTTGTGCCATATGTGCCCCACCAACATCTTCAAGAGACTTCATATCAAGAATTTTATGTGAAAGAGAGGAAGGTCAAATATTCTACAAGAAATTATGCTTGGATGGCACATGTCATCGTTGCGGTGGCTTGCAACATTTGCCAATATGTGAACATATGGAAATAACACATGCGGTTGGAAATGAACTAGTAGAGTTTGGCAAGTATAAAACAGTGGCATACAATACAAAAGATGGTAAAGAAGCAAAGAGGTGTGAATTAGTTATTGAAAAGATTCCAGTGTATCAGTTTATGCCTATATTTCGTGACAGCATAGTGTATGAGTATGCAAGACATGCCCATAGAGCTCGATGGTTGGACTTGCAATTCAAGTTATGCAAGGACACATTTCCAGTTGGTAGCATTGTTTCAGTCGTCGACTTTGCAGAGAACTACAGTCTACAGCCACAGCGTGAGGTGCAATCACAATATTACAACTCCACACAGGTTTCTATATTTGTGCACATCGCATTCATTCATGCGAATGATAGTACAGAGGATGACAGAAAGATCATAAGGGAGTATCATTTCTATATTAGTGATGATCGCATGCATTCTACGGAGTTCGTGCAAGGTTGCTTTCAGGTGTTCTATAATGATTTGGCTAGAAGGGGCATATCGTTCAGTCAGCATATCATATGATCGGATAATTGTGCATCACAATTCAAGAACTCGCAGAATTTCTATTGGCTGAGTAGGAGGCATAATTTTACAAGTATTCAACATATGTGGAACTTTTGTGAGGTCGGGCATGGAAAGGGGGAGCATGATGGTGCAGGAGCATGTATCAAAAGAGCCATAGCACGAGAAGAGTTAAAGTATAAAGACAATGCAAAGTTGACAGATGCAAAATCGATTGTCGAGTGGTGTAATGCTTCCATGGGTCTAGGTAATGAAGGTAAGTCTTTAGTTCGTAGATTTTTTTGGTTGATAGATGATACTAACATTGCACCATATGAGGATTGTTGTACACTGACAGGATCAAATGAGATGCACTCTTTCAGAAGTTCAATTGTAGGTTCATGGAGTATCCATACACGAAAGATGTCATGCTTTTGTTCTTCCTGTACAATTCAAGTCTGGGATGAGTGCGAGTCAAAGGAGTGGGTTGACGAATGGCAGTTAAGTTATCTTAGCCCACTTGACACGTATCGACCCCCGACGGCACTGGAACTAACACAGATGGAATCGTTAGTTGACTTTGACCACATATCAGATTTAGTTCAACCAGGTAATATAGGGCACATATATGCATCTAATTTCATCTAGTTCAACCAGGTAATGTCATCTTACTTTGTAGTGTTTTTGTAATGTTGAC
Source organism: Cunninghamia lanceolata (assembly GCA_027924645.1). Classification (NCBI taxonomy): domain Eukaryota; kingdom Viridiplantae; phylum Streptophyta; class Pinopsida; order Cupressales; family Cupressaceae; genus Cunninghamia; species Cunninghamia lanceolata. The sequence goes on along the minus strand of BSBN01001026.1, from coordinate 2,511,483 downwards.
TAATTTCATCTAATTTGCTACACATATCAATGTAGGACACGTATATGCAGTTATTGCAGATGAAGATAATGAAGAGGGAACAGATTATTACTTATGTCGTTGTGTTGAGGCCAAAAAGAAATTGGAGGCCCCTGTTACAGATGGAGAAAACATCGAATACCCTACAGGATCAGTGGTTATTACTGGAACATGGCTTAGAAGGTACCCACATAAGAGTGTTAATATTTGGCTATTTCAGGACTTTGACATGCATCGAAAGATTCTTCATTACTCGAACCTTGTCGTGGCATCTAATGTTCATTTGATAAAGTATCGGGGTAGACCTTTGAACAAAATATTGTGGAAGGTGCGTGAGTTTGACCATGAAGCAATACTTGACACAATAAAGAGTAGAGCAGATCCAGATGGTTCATTGGATTAATTTGTAAGTATTCACATTGATTTTGTAAAGTTATGTTACATTGAGTTGTAAGTATGCACATTAATTTGTAAGGTTTGTCTTTTTTTATTTCCTCCTGCATTTTTACACATATGTACACATTTTTACATCATCATGTTATGCATTTTTGGTGTCCTGCTCCTGATGCGACCAAACTCATAACTCACCCTACTAGACACCATTTGATGATCTCTCCAACACTCTGGATCCAGGGCGCCCAATCATGATGATGACCTATATACCATTCTCCCAAGGCACTCATAATGAATGAATGATAAGGAGTGCCTTGACCTCTATAATCAAGGTGATTTTAAGTCACTTTGAGTCATTTGGGGTCAGTTTGAGTCTTTGAGTCATGTTGCAAAAAAGTGTCAATGTTGTCAAGTTGCACAAAGCAACCTTTGCATTTTTGGTGTCTTGCTCGTGATGTGACCAAACTGACTGTTCCAACGCATTCAGATGGGTACATTTATGCTAGGCATGGTCCTATTTTTCACCTAAACATGTCGAAACAGTCTGAGCTACATTGTACCAACGATATCCCTGAAGAGTCCAAAGTGCAAAAAGGTAGCAATCTTTGACGAGATGTTACTCAAAAATTGTGTCACTTAGAAATATTTTGTCTGAGGCAATGGGATCATGTAGAGTGCCTCTACAATAACCTCTCTCGGTTTTTTATAGCTCTGAGGCATTTGCCCGTGGTGAAAGGGTTTCTGTTGCCCCAAAAATTGTCAGAAGGAGGCAGTGTAAAGTTGCAAAGGGGTGTAACTTTCGTCCTGCTCCTGATGCGACCAAACTGACTGTTCCAACGCGTCTGAATGGGTACATTTATGCTAGGCATGGTCCTATTTCTCACCCAAACATGTCGAAACAGTCGGAGCTACATTGTACCGACGATATCCCTGAAGAGTCCAAAGTGCAAAAAGGCAGCAATCTTTGACAAGATGTTACTCGAAAATCATGTCACTTACAAACATTCTGTCTGAGGCAACGGGATCACGTAGAGTGCCTCTACAATAACCTCTCTCAGTTTTTTATAGCTCTGAGGCATTTGCCCGTGGTGAAAGGTTTTCTGTTGCCCCAAAAATCGTCAGAAGGAGGCAGTGTAAAGTTGCAAAGGGGTGTAACTTTCGTCCTGCTCCTAATGCGACCAAACTGACTGTTCAAACGCGTCTGAATGGGTACATTTATGCTAGGCATGGTCCTATTTCTCACCCAAACATGTCGAAACAGTCGGAGCTACATTGTACCGACGATATCCCTGAAGAGTCCAAAGTGCAAAAAGGCAGCAATCTTTGACGAGATGTTACTCAAAAATCGTGTCACTTAGAAACATTCCATCTGAGGCAACAGGATCATGTAGAGTGCCTCTACAATAACCTCTCTCGGTTTTTTATAGCTCTTAGGCATTTGCCCGTGGTGAAAGGTTTTCTGTTGCCCCAAAAATCGTCAGAAGGAGGCAGTGTAAAGTTGCAAAGGGGTGTAACTTTCGTCCTGCTCCTGATGCAACCAAACTGACTATTCCAACGCGTCTGAATGGGTACATTTATGCTAGGCATGGTCCTATTTCTCACCCAAACATGTCGAAACAGTCGGAGCTACATTGTACCGACGATATCCCTGAAGAGTCCAAAGTGCAAAAAGGCAGCAATCTTTGACGAGATGTTACTCAAAAATCATGTCACTTAGAAACATTCCGTCTGAGGCAACGGGATCACGTAGAGTGCCTCTACTATAACCTCTCTCGGTTTTTTATAGCTCTTAGGCATTTGCCCGTGGTGAAAGGTTTTCTGTTGCCCCAAAAATCGTCAGAAGGAGGCAGTGTAAAGTTGCAAAGGGGTGTAACTTTCATCCTGCTCCTGATTCGACCAAACTGACTGTTCCAACGCATCCGAATGGGTACATTTATGCTAGGCATGGTCCTATTTCTCACCCAAACATGTCGAAACAGTCGGAGCTACATTGTACTGACGATATCCTTGAAGAGTCCAAAGTGCAAAAAGGCAGCAATCTTTGACGAGATGTTACTCGAAAACCGTGTCACTTAGAAACATTCTGTCTGAGGCAACGGGATCACGTAGAGTGCCTCTACAATAACCTCTCTCAATTTTTTATAGCTCTGAGGTATTTGCCCGTGGTGAAAGGTTTTCTGCTGCCCCAAAAATCGTCAGAAGGAGGCAGTGTATTAAGTCAGGATGAAAGCCTATTCACTCTAGGCGCCTATTTTTGACCAAATCACACATGCGCCTTGAACAACTCTGTCTTAAAGGTGCTTTTCTCTAATCTCTGTAACTCTCCAAATCCACTAAGGCGCAAATTTTACCTCTTGGGCTCAAGATATAGGTTCTTCATCCAAGGCGCCAGAATGGTCCAAAGGTGCATTTCACCTCTAACCTCACCTCTGACCTTACTTGGAGGCGCTAAACCTCATCTCATTGCTCTCCTCCATTACAAGCGCTCACTTACCTCAATCTTGGGCGCATACCAACATCCCAACATCCAAATCACCTAGGCGCTCAAAACCTTCAAGACTCAAGGTGCATTTTATGATCAAACAAGGTATCTCCTGAACAAGGCGCTCATAGTCTCATCAGGGCGTTAATCATCATCATGAGTACTCATATTGTTCTAGGCGCACAATTATCTCTGGAATGCTCAAGGCGCACATACCCTTCTCTAGGCTAGTTTACACTTATTCAAGGTGCTCATTCCAAACTTACATGAACTCCTCATTACAAGACGCACAAACTAGATGATCCTAGGGCATAAGGGCGCTCATAGGAGTTGTTATGTGTCATTTTGGCCAAGGTTTTCTGGAGCAGTGAAGACATTAGGAAGGGGATGATCGTTTGGATAGTTTTGAATGCTTTATTTCTCCTTGTTTAAACTAGGCGCTCACTGAGGATTGGAGCAGCCTTTGCACCCTCACATCACGTTAATCGACGTTTCAGAGGCAATCATAGTATAGGAAGATTTGCGCCTTGAAGAAGAGAGTTATCTGGTGAGTGCTTAGGAGTTCTGGTGCCTAGGGGAAAGGTCTAGGTAGAGCGCCTTCAGACTTTGACAGTGAAGTGCCTTAAGGAGTTGGATGATGTTTTTGCCTAGAGTGGAGATGATGTTTTTAGCGCCTTAAGGATGATGATGGAGCGCCTTGGAGTCAGGTTAGTCTGGAGCACCTTAAGAAGGTAAAGCACTTCAAATGTAAACACAAGTGTTTTGAGCGCCCTAATGAGAAGTTGTCTTGGCACCATAAGTTGTTCAAACGAAGATATGCGCCTTGGATAGTTGCAAAGACCTAATTTAGTGCCCAAGGTTGGAAGACTCTTTGTGAGTGCCCAGTGTTTGAAAGCTCTTTGTGTTTGGTGCATTAAAATGAATTTGGCACCTAAATAGTATTGAAACACTCAACTGAGCGCCTAAAGCCCATGAGAGAAGTGATATGCGCCTTGATAGGAATATCATGGAAGATGAGTTTACTGAATGGCGCCTTGAATGACTTGGTTGATTAAGTGTTTTAGCGCCTAGATATGGGATGAATCATTGAGCGCATTTGGTTGAGATGATGTCAGCACCTTTGAGATTATAACACCTTGGAGTCAAGTTCGAAGGAGCACCTTGAGAAGGTAAAACACTTCAAATGTTTTCAAGGAATTGGAGAAGTCACTTAGTGCCTAGAAGGAATTCCAGAGCAAGAGGGTTGGAGCGCCTTGAGCTTCAAGTCAGATATGCGCCTAGACCTCTACCCTTTAGCAAGTTGAAGCCCTTTGAGCCTTGACAACGTGAGAATGCCTTATAGTGAATATGCGCCTTGGGCAAGGTTGAATACAAAGTTGAGGAGTATATCATAATGAGTAAGTGCACTGTAGGGTTAGATGATAAAGACTAGTGCCTTGAGTGTCTTGGTCAAAATTTTGACGTGAGAAGTCTTGCAAGATCAAACCCTAGAGTGCGCCTTAGAGAGAACCTATTGATCCTTTGCTTTGACAAGATTTGGGCACCAGAATGATCCTTAATAAATGGAATGTATCTACACCAATTTTGCGCCTTTAGGGAAGTGATGGTGGCCAGAATGATCCTTAATCTCATGTTTGTGTGCCTAGGTCTAGAAGCAAGATTTGAGCGCCTTAGGATAGGGTTTTTTGCACCTTGTCTTGGAGAGTGAATTTGCGCCTTGGATGATGTTGAAGCGCCTTGGGATGAAATGCGCCCAAACTTATAGAGGGCCTTCAGTGAGGGAGTTGAAGAGAGTGCTTAGAGGAAGGATAGCCTTAAGATCAAACTAAGTACTTAGAAACCTAAGATTAGTGCCTTATTTGAAGTTATACACCTATTCTGGCGCCAGAGAGTGAGTTTGAGTGTGAAGAAGTGAATGTCTGCGCCTTGAAGGGGATACAAAGGGAAGATGATGCACCTTGATGGGTTGATGATGGAAATTTGCATTTTGGAGCTAAATGTGTGCCTTGAATCTAAATGATATTTGAGTGCTTAGAGGTAAATAGGGGCGCCTTTGAGAATTCTTTGTGCTTTAAGGAATGGATTGTGGCGCTTTGGACTAAGGTAAGTCCTAAGCACTTCCAATGATTTTAAGGAGCGCCTTGAAGGAGATAGTGCATAGAGGTACAATGAATCTTCTGGAGAACATGGATAGACAACTAAGTCTCCAACTTGAGTCTTCTAAGTGAATTGGATAATGAAGAGAGTCTAGTCATTTTGGGCGCTAGTATCAGGATGAATCATCCAAAATGGGTGCCTAGAACTAGAAGGCGCCAATGCATGAGTTCAAGGATCCTCCATTGGAGCGCCTAGCCCAGATGGCTATAGATTGAAAGTTTTAAAGCTAAGTGATGTCTCTTACGTGAATTCCTAGCCCAGGTGCATGTGTTGGGAAAAACTCTTTGGCTCTGGCGCCTAGAATTGGGAGCTTTGTAAGATGCACCAATTGATGAAACATTTCTATTTTGCGCCTAGAATAGAACTCTCTCACATAGTTGAAATTGACTTGATAGAAGGAGATAAGTCTTAAGGACTAGTTTGGCGCCTCACTTGCCTATCTCACCTTTGAAATGCGCTTTGGTTGATGATCATCATTGATGGAGCCTAGTGAAATGTAAAGCTATTTGCATCTCCAGAGGATCAAAATTGGATTAGGAGATCATCCTTGCAGTTGAGATTGACAGAGAAGTGTTAAAGGAATCACTTCAAATGGGCGCCTAAGCTAGTTGAGGCGCATATCAATTCCACTGTAACTCCAGACTGACGCTTAGGATCCAGTCATCTCCTAAGGCGCAGTTCCATTCACCCATGACCTCGCTTGGCATCTAAAACTTGGAAACTCCTTTGGAAAGCTCCTGTTGCGCCTAGAAGATGAGTTTGGGATATCAACTTGCAAAAGGCTTAGAAACTCTTCAAAGATGTTAGGCACAATCCCATGGCACTGGAGCTCAGTTTTGGCGCCTTCAAGGAATAGCACATGAAGGAACTTGGGAGGTCAGGTGCTTGTAAAAGGGAACACCTTGGAACATCTTCCAGGGGTTGAAGTAGTAAGAAAACATCAAGTGAGTCTAGGCGCACTCCCTTGTGTGAACAGTTTAGCTCTGGCGCCTAGCCACAGAGTGAGCCAGAAGAAGTAGTTTGGACATTAGAAGATAGGCGCTCATTCTACAATGAAGCATTCCACCTTCCTAATCAACAAAGACTTGCAAGAATTGACAAAGGAAGCTAAGGCGCACCTTCTACTTGTTTCCACCTCCAGAATGCGCCTAACCTTGAAAGGGGGTTCAAAGATGTTTGTTAGACCTTTTCACTCAAGGCACTCACCTTAGGCGCACTTTCTAAGTCCTTGTCACCTCAAGGAAACACCTAGTTTGGAAGGCGCTTGCCCTGTTCTCCACTCCTTTCAATTGGCGCCTAGAACACAGAATGCATGAAAGGAGCGCCTAGACTCCAGAGGGCTTATTTGGGCGCCTAGCATTTAAAACACTTTCATAATGATGATGTTTTGGTGCCTACTCTTGGAAACAATCCAGAGCATCCATAAACTCTAATTGGCACCTAATGTTGACAAGGCGCAACTTCAGGAGGAGGTCACCTCAACTTGGCGCCCAAGTCAGAAAAACCTGTAAATCCTTCAAATATGTGCCTACCTTGTGAGGTGATGAGTTGAACATTCCAAATCTTCAAATGTTGCTCAAATAAGGAAGACATTGTAACATCAAGGCTTCAAGGCCTGTCCTTGTATTTCCATTGAATGAGTTGTACTTCATGCTATTGAAAGCATTTTCCATGTAATAAGACATTGCAAGTTGATTGAATCAAGTAACAAGACAAGTACCCAACTCTAATGTTGTTTCATTCAAATAGTTATCTTGATGTATATCTTTATGTTATTGAAGTAGTTGATGAATTGTTAGCAAGTAAAAGTGTTTAAGTAAGGAAAATTTTTCGTAGAACTAGTTGGGTATCTTACACTTACACCATGCCTATCCATCAAACATCACAATGCAATCAAAATCCTAACAACATGCCCATGATCCAAGATCAAGTGCAATCATGCAAAGATATTATCAATCACAAGCCTATTAAGAATGAACTAGAGTCTTCTAGTACCATACTTTTCCATCAAACACCATCATGTAATCCATGGCCTATCAAGCCTATCAAAGAAAATGCAAACATCCTATGTAATACAATCAGACTTTAAATATTTGAAGTAGCCATCTACAAATATCCATTCAAAAGTGGATTTATAATGCAAGTATGGACGCCATCAATAAAAAAGATTTGTATTAACCAAATATCCATATACGCATACATCAATATCTGTCGATATAAGTATAACATATATACAAAATAGCCATATAGGCTTACAAGAATGCCATATAGGCATACAATGTCAACTATGTACAATACAAAATATATGTCCACAAATGCCATATAGGCATACAACAGAGGAACACAATAAAAAGTCATTCCCCTCTAGCTGGTGAAGAGAATAAATCACGAGCAGCCTTTGATCTTCTAGGGGATGGAGACATGCATGTGGGTGGTCTACTACGAACCCGAGGGCTACTCCTCCTATTTAGTTCTTCCTGCACCTTTACCTGTTACAAAAAAAAGTATAGATATTAATATATAGAAATTACATGTTATAAAAAAATGAAACATTTAACAAAATAATCACTTACCGCTAACATATAATCTGTCTGCTCGCTTGCCTCAGTAGCAGGAAAAGGCCCTGGTGATGTCATGTCCTATAGAAACCATCCAGATAGAAATTAAACTTCAAATCAATAATCTTTTGATTTTTCAAAAATAGACAACTATAACAATGAATGTAAATTGAAATTTACTAATCTGCCTCATACCCCTGTCAATGCCATAGAGCTATGAATCGCAGAGGCCACACCCTGCTCCATTGCCCTATGAACATGGGGAGGTGTATCCGCAGCCTGCATCATCTGAAAATAAAACAACATTATTCAATTACGAAAACTATAATAGTGATGCAAATCATGGCTCCTAACATACACACACGCTCATCTAAACATGGAAGTACACACAATAAAACACACAAATCACATACAAAAATTTAGTAAGTACAATTCATTCATTAAACTATTTATTTTATTACCTCCGTAAAGCTTTGAAGTCCACCACCGCTGGCAGGTGTTGCCATGAAATCTACAGTGTTAACCTATTCAACATCCAAAATCAGAAATTAGAATACCATTCATATAACGATGCTATTCACATGTAATATTTATAATTGTTTACTAGTTACATACCTCGACAGTAGATGATCTAGTGAAAAATGTAGGTGGAGAACCACTGAAAACTGCATCGACGCTATGACCCTGAAATTTCATTAAAATCATCAATTTAAATTAGTTAATCTTGTATTTCAAAAATAAAATTTAATAAATTAAATTCAATAAACTTGCTAATATTTACCTGAGTATCAAGGCCGAAAGTCTCACTCAGGAGGGTATCTGTCATCATCATCTGCTCAGCTGCAGATGTAGCCTGTGCACCTGCGTCCTGACTGTCCATGGGGTCATAACCACAGGCTGACCCGCAAGCCTGGCAAGTATGCGGTGGGACCCTACTCCTCGCACTATCTCCCAACCCACTCTGTGTTGCAGGATCGGCATGCTCTATGATGCTCTGGGTCAAGGCACTAATCGACCTTAGTGTATCGACCTCAACACTCTCCTTCACAATGGAAGGGATAGAAACATGCTCGTGGGCTGGTCTGCTGATTACTCGTCTCACTACCCGCTGTGGGTCAAGACGTGCCCCTGGTCTATCCTGTGCTGAGCCCCCACCTCTACCCTGGAAGTCCCGCATATCAAAATAGTTTGTCACTTTATTGAGGACAAACTCGGAGTAGAGTTTCCTCAAAAAGTATTGCGGGACCTCATTGTTATTGCATGGAGGATGGTCAAAAACCATCCACCACCTCTGCCCGAAATTGTCCCTTATCGCTTGGTTGTTGCACCAATGGATAGGGAACCTCTTGCATGTAATGGGTGGAGGTTGATTTGTTTGTGGGTTTGTGAAAATTGAACACAAGTCTACTTTTGTAATTTGTAATTTTTTGACATCTTGGTATGATAATTTATCTGCATAGTAATCTCTAAACTCTCTCTTTTTATCGGTCCAACTAGTTATTTGCTTGCTAATTGAATTTACATTTGTTAACATAGACTCAAGAGATTCGGCAAGCGTGGACCTATGCAAGGTTGAAGTGGAAGGATCTTTCAACCTTGCAATTATATCTTCAATTTGTTTTTTGTTGTTTTCAATTTGCCCTATTATATTATCTTGTGTTCCAGGGGCATGTCGAGGAATGAATGGAGGAGGTTGTTGTTCTGCAGGTATTTCCTCCTCAGGATTTTGTGGATTTTGAGGAGGAGGAGGAGGAGGAGGAGGTGCATTAACATTTCCTGACAATTAACGAAATATACATTAAAAATCAACAAAAACCTACCTATATAGAAAGAAATTCAAAGAAAAAAACAAAGATAACTCACCTCTTTGGCGTGCTCGACGTCGCGGCGGCATTTTAGCAATGAATTGACAAGATTTTTGAGTTGATTGGCGTTTTGCAGAACGCGAGCGCGTTTTTGAGGGTTTGGAGGCCACGGGCAGAGGAGAAAATGGGAGAAATGAAATTGAGTTGCTTTTTTTTTTAATTTATAGAAGCATATAACGCGAGCGCGTTATAACGCGCTCGCGTTATGCCTTTATTTTTTTTCAAATTATTTTGGCCACTTTTTGGCCCCCCATCTTTTTGCACTTACCCTTAAGTTACTTTTGTTTAATGGCCTATTAAAATTCTTTGTTAAGGTTTTGTTAGTAGTTTAAACTTTATTGTTAACTAACTATCACATGATCTCAATCTGTGGCAGTCATTAGTAATTATGGTTTAAATTTCAAAGTCATAGCATTTTGAAAACTAAGCGATGATAGTAAATGTTAACCTTAACTTTGATCTCATCATTGTTTTGGTATAACTTTGTTTGTTGTGCTATAACAATTTGGATGTAAAGTAGCCATCAGCATTAATGTTTGTGATTAAGGTCTTGACAATTTGCTTAATCATTGCCCCAGTTGGTTGATGAAATTGTCATTCTTAATATTTATTATGACGGTTAAATGTCAGCTATTCAGATAATTGTTTGTTCAAACAATTAATACATCTTGTAACATGTGACTAACAATAAGCTTAACTATTAGCGTGGTCACATTAAATAAACTACCAACAATCAACATTAAACACAAACTGCCAAGCACAAAAATAACCACCTGAACAACCGCGCATGTGACCAATAAGGGTCTAACCACAAACTGTTAACCAAACCTCCTCAAAGGACCCCTTCACCTTTTGAAGCCGAAATAGCTTTTTTTCAATTAGTTGTAATTTTTTGCCAGATTATCAGATTTTTGTGTTATTACAAGCGTTGGAAAGATGGATTAGAGAACTACTTTATGGTGAAAGTATTTTTCCATATTCTATCCAATTTTGAGTTATACATTCTATTGTCACTAGGATTTGCACCATGTGTTGGAGGGGTTTAGGGCTCCAACAATCCAGTGAAACATTGAGATGATTTCCAAGTGTGGGACCCTGCAAGGAAATAAAATTTCTAGAGAGAGGTTGGTTCCTTCACTAAATGGGAGATTCAACTATTACTAAGAATAAACCTAATCTATCCACCGTTGATGAAAAGGGGAAGAAGGATGAAACTAGAAATTAAAAGAGGTGATACACTAGGTTTGAATGTAGAACACTCACAAAACTAAAATGTACAAAATGACCAGATATAACTGATGAACTTACACAGATATAGAAGATTATAACAGAGGTAAAGAGCATAACAAGGTTGAGAGGAAATAAAAATTCATAGGCTAACCCATCCTAAATTACATAGAGATAAAACAACATGAAGAGGTAAAAACAACCAACATGTATTAATTAGAATGACACAGTTATAACAAAGGAGGGTTCTATTTGGAGTAAAAAAATGTCTCTGTATCCAACCCTCATTACATCTTTTTTACATTATATATATATAGCATTTCATTACATTGAACTAAGTCATTCATCGTCATAAATTCACCCCATGGGCCTGTCAAAAAATATCCTTGCCAGAAGGAATGTCTGTCTGCAAGAACTAATTGCAAAAAATCTCTTGGATCTTGAAGTAGTAGGGAGATATTTGTTGCTTTGAATGCAGGAAGCTAATTCATCACTTGCAATAATAAATGCAAAATATCTAGAAATGGAGTAGCTGAAAGATTTGATTCTACATTAATGGCTGCTGAAGATATTCAAATATGTTTTCTTGCCAAAATCACCCTATACAGAGATTTTACAATAGCTTAAATATTCAAATTCAAATATTTAAAACCTATAACACATTAAAAACTCTGTTCCTATTTATTTCTGACTTTTCTTGAAACTCTAGCCTAAATTTTGCTTTATCGGCAAAATTTGCATTTTATGAACCATTCTATCTTTACCTTTTGCATATTTTCATCTTCATTCAACAACTTTTCAATTTTTTGAACTATGGCTTTTTTCTCCCATTTTTTCCCTTATCGGCAAAAATCCATTTTTCCAAACTATTCGCACTTTGTCTTTTTCATCTCTATTTTGCCTCTTTATCAGCAAAATCCTATTTTTTGAACTTCAGCTTTTGGTCTTTCTTTTACCTTTGTTGGCAAAAGTTCACTTTGCTGAACTTGACCACTTTCACCTTCCTCTTTCTCCTTTATCAGCAAATCACCCTATCGACGAACTAAATAAATTTTAAACTTTTGAAAAAGTCATGCCATTGGGAAATCGCTGATAAAGGCAATCTTTTGCAAACTCTTTGCCTTAGACAATTTTTTAAGAAACCTGCACACCTGACCCCTTTGTCAGAAAATTGCCGAATTAGTGAACTTCTAAAATTTCAAACTTTTGGGAAAGTTTGTGAAGCATGAGAATTGTTGATAAAGGGGAACATGCCTTCTTGCCTTAGTCAAATTTTGAGTTTTCTTCCCTTTGTTGGTGAATTGGCTAGTCAGCAAACTAAACGGTTTGTGAACTTGAAGTTTTGTTGGCAAAGGCCAAAATGGGACCAAAAAACTAAGGCAAAGACTTAGAAATTTCTGGGTTTTTCTAGGTTTTTTTGCAAGGATTCTCGACAGGAATTTTTAGGGATTCTTCAAGGCTTTACACTAAAAATTGAGGGATATCAGACACTTTTAAGGTATTTCAACAATATTTTCAAGTTGGGCTATTTGACTCCAGGAAGGGGAAAATAGATCAACATTTTGGTGACCTCTCAGGGATGTTTGCCTGGTAAACAAATGGACCAGTGGCCTTAAGCATCCATTAGGCATGGAGTTAAAAAAGGGACTACAGAAGGTTAAAACAACTGAAACCCTGCCTTCAAAACAACACCAAAAAAGGGAAATGGGGCTTGCATTCTCCTAATGAGAGTGCAGGTTATGCAACAACACTTATTGAAGGGAAAACTAAAGCAGAAACAAAACTAAAACAATATATACAAAATCTCAGACCAACCTTAGAGGTAAGGTTTGAGATGGATCCCATTGACTGAGATTGATAAAACTTCATCATCCATCTTTGAAAGAATGAAAGCATTAGCTCACTTGCAGCTGATGATGATATATGGCCCACTCCAAAGTGTATCAAACTTAGTGTGGCCTTTAGGTTTGGCTTTGTCAGCATCCCATTTGAGAACAAGATCACCCTCCTTGAAATTCTAAACCTTGGCCTTCTTGTAAAAATACCTCTTGGTTTATTTTTGATGTTCTTCCAAGGTAGCCATGGATGACTATCTATGTTCTTCTAGTTTAGTCAATTCAACCATTCTTACAAACCTAGCATCTTCTCCTTCCAGTTCTAATTGTTGAGCCAATTCTGATGTAGGAAGCTCCAAAGATATAGGCAATCTAGCCTCTTTTCCATACATGAACAAAAGGAGAATTACCAATAGCTATTTTGTAAGTGATCCTATCAAGCCAACGAGCTAACTTGATCTAATTGTGCCATTGCCTTAGGTTTGTCTTCATGGTCCTCTTTAGAATTCTGATTAGGTTCTTGTTGGTTGATTCAACCAACCCATTACCTTGTTAGATTTAGGACAAACAACTGAGAGGGGGGGTGAATTAGTTGTCCAAAACTTTCTTCCAATTAATTACTTAAATCCTTCTCTTATAATTCAGCAACATAATAATAAATCAATCATGGAAATATAATGCAACAATTCAAGAGCAGAAACACATTAACACATAAGACACCAATATTTTAACGTGGAAAACCCGGTTAAGGGAAAAACCATGGGGTGACTAACCCAAGATTGTATTCTCTATTAAAAGAATAAGAAGAACAAATGGCACATGCCAATTAGGGCTCACTGCCCAAGCACATTATTCACAAGAGGCCCACTACCTACAAGAGACACACTGTCTACAGAATAATAAATATTACATACTTGAACTAAAGAATAGCATCTTCCCATGCTTGAGTCAGTTCCATTTAAGCCCAATACTTCTGCTCTGCCTTTGACTTCTCTGCTTTCTACCACACACTCATCTCTGCCAAGATGCTTTTGAAATGACCTCACAACTCCTTATTTATACAAGACATCGACTTAGGGATAATCATCCAAGTCGACATACATTACAGAGCAAATACAACATGACTAATTACAAAAAAAGACTTCACGCGGATCAACACGCTGTCGGCCACATAGATCTGGGACTTCAATCTTCTTTTAGGAACATGCCATGCTTCACAGAACATCTTCAAGATCATCTGCAGGATGTGTAACTCATCCGGTTGGCTAGACTTAGGAAGAACATCATCATCCGAAAGTACTTCTTTAATTACGAGCTCAATCTTCAATGTAGACCACCAACATGAATTGGACACAATCTAAAGACTTCCACAAGCTTGCCTGAATCACCAAGAACATCCACACTACTTCTACTTATTGAAATCATCCTCTCCTTCATCTGAAACCTCAAGAACATAGTTTTTCATCACTGTCATATTGGAGTAGATGCTTGTGAACCTCTAGACCACGAACCAATTGAGTTGTTAATTCACATTGACTTCCTAAACATTCCACAAATCCTCAGAACAAGATATTGCATTTCTTGATCTCACCAGACCTATCTGTGTCACTCTATCACCTCTGAACATCTGCCAGAACCAGTTTTACTCAAGTGGCCATAACTTCTTCAAATCTTCATGCGGACCTCTCAAATCTTTATTGGATCAACTTAAGACACAAATCTACAAACCCTTTGATCTGCATCATTTGATCTTCATTTTAGCTGGTATCTTTACCTTACTATCTTCACTGTTCTTCTCTGTTCCTGATAGGACTAATTTTCTCAATATCCTTAGCATACAACTCATTCAATCCTTATCATTAATGCAACATGAGTATGTTGACATCAATGACAATACTGGTTAGGCCCATACTTGCAACATTCTCCCCCTTTGTCATTGATGGCAACATATGATGTGAAAAACTATTTTAACCAACAAGCCAAGAACTTTTCCTCATTGACATAAGTCCCCCTATCAACAACAACCATCCAAATGTTTTCTCTTCCTTTACTGCTCCCCCTTTGATCAGCAACCACTTGTTTTTCACAAGTCTTCTCTCCCCCTTTGACATCAATGGCAAAGGGCACATACTTGCACCACTTTATAATCATATTAGCTGCTCCCCCTGAGTAGCAGCTTCCCATCATCAATTTGGACCACTAGATATGACTGTGAGTTCCACTGAATTGATGCACATCAGTGCACCTTAATTCAGAACCGGAGGGGTAATAACCCCTAACTTCTCCCTGAGATACTCAAAAGAGTCCTTAGGTAGAGGTTTAGTTAAAATATCTGCAATCTGATCCTTGGAAGGCACAAACTCCAATCTAACTTCATTCTTGTTCACTTGCTCTCTCAAAAAGTGAAACTTGATGGATATATGTTTTGTCTTTGAATGCAACATCAGATTTTTTGATATATTTATTGCACTTGAATTATCACAGAAGATTGTGATAGGTTCCTCATACTCCACTGTAATGTCTCTTAGCATTTGCTTCATCCACAAAACTTGAGTGTAACTACCTGCTACTATAATATATTATGCTTTTGCAGTGGACAGAGATATTGCCTCTTGTTTCTTGCTTAGCCAAGAAACCAATCTCTTCCCCAAAAAGAATGCTCCACCACTGGTACTCTTCCGGTCATCCACATCTCCTGCCCAATCCGCATTTGTATATGCATGAAGAGAGAAATCATGATCTCTAGGATACCACAAACCATACTCAACTATGCCTTTTAGATATCTAAAAATCCTCTTGATTTCTATGACATGAGATTCTCTAGGATCAGCTTGGAATCTAGCGACAAGACCAACAACATTCATAATGTTAGGTCTAGTTTGAGTGAGATACAATAATCCTCCAATCATTGACCTGTACTTTTTCTAATCAGCCTTAGGAGAGTCATCATCTTTGCTTAATTTACATCCGATTGCCATGGGAGTACTCATTGGTTTTGAGTCTTCCATCCCAAATTTCTTCAACAATTCTTTCACATATTTGGTCTGAGAAATGAAGATTCCTTTCTTTGTTTGAATGATTTGTAGACCCAAGAAGAAATTCATTTCCCCAAACATGGACATCTCAAATTCACTTTTCATTTGATTTGCAAAAGTTTTGCACATACTATCTCTTCCTCCAAAAATGATATCATCAACAAACACTTCAACAATCAAGATATTTTCATGATCAATTTTGAAGTACAAGTTACTATCAGCAGTACCTTTGTTGAAACCAATCTTCAAAAGATGCTTATCCAGTCTTTCATACCAAGATCTTGGGGCTTGTTTGAGTCCATACAATGCTTTCTTCAACTTGCAGACCATATCACCATGATCAGACAATTAAAATCCATCCGGTTGCTCAATGTATACTTCTTCCAAGTCACCATTCAAGAAGGTAGACTTGACATCCATCTGATATACTTTGAAGTCCTTGAAGGCCGCAAAGGCAAGAAATAATCTGACTACTTCAATTCTTTCCACCGGAGCAAAAGTTTCTTCAAAATCAACTCCTTCTACTTGAGAGTAACCCTTGCAGACCAATTTGGCTTTGTTTCTAACTACTTCACCATCTTCATTCAGTTTGTTCTGGAAGACCCATTTGGTCCCAATCACATTCTTATTTCTAGGTCTAGGAACAAGATCCCAAGTGTGATTTTTTTCAATTTGCATCAGCTCTTCCTCCATTGCTTTAGTCCATCTTTCATCGTTGCATGCTTCATTCACTGTCGTTGGTTCAATCTTTAAAATCAGACAATACTCTTCTGAGTCGTGAGAAATCTTTCTTCTTGTTTGAACACCTTTGCTTTTATCACCTATGATCTGGTCTTTAGAGTGATTCAGTCTTACATACCTGGGAATTTTGGGACTTTCTTGCACAGGTTCATTCAAACTTATCTCTTCTTCCTGATTCACTGGATCAGTCTGGATCTGAATTTCAGAAGGGGCTTGGACTCCTTGGACCAAAACATCATTCTAATAATCTTCATCATATTCATAAAACCTTGAGGGTTTTTCAATACCTTCATCAACTTTCACATTTGTACTTAATGTAATATTTCTCAATCTTTTGTTATAACACCGGTATGCTTTGCTTTGAGTAGAATAACCCAAGAATATTCCTTTATCACTTCTAGCATCAAATTTTCCTAGATCTTCATCTCTTTTAATGTAACATTTGCTACCAAAGACTCTGAAATACTTCACAGTGGGAGTGATGCCAAACCAGAGTTCATAAGGAGTCTTACCAGTATTGTTTTTGATTTGTACTCAATTAAGAGTATAGACTGCAGTGCTTACAACTTCTCTCCAGTAGATCTGAGGAATATTTGCTTCCATCATCATGGTTCTAGATGCTTCTTGGATGGTCTGGTTCTTTCTCTCCACTACTCCATTCTGCTGTGGAGTCTTTGGAGCAGACAACTATCTTTTATCCCATGTTTCACACAAAATTCTACGAAATCACCAGATGTGAATTCTTCACCTCTATCAGACCTCAGACATTTTATGTTCAATCCAGTTTCATTCTCTACCATAGCCTTGAATATTTTGAATTTCTCAAGAGCCTCTGATTTCTCTTTCAAAAAAGTCACCCACATCATTCGGGAGTGGTCATCAATTAATCACCTTGCACATTCCTGATTCTTGCCTGACCACATAGGTTAGCATGAACTAAGTCCAATAATTTGGTAGAAGACTGTTCCTTACTTTTGAATGTGACTTTGCTTTGCTTACCCAACTGACATTCTTTGCACAAACTATTAGTAGGTTTCTCCAGTCTTGGAAGATCTCTTACAACATGAGTGTTGCTTATCTTGATGATATTATTAAAATTCACATGACACATTCTCCTATGCCACAACCAACTCTGATTAATTTGAACAAATAAACAACTTTTACCAGTACTAACCAAGTGGAAGATATTACCTTTTGTTTGAGTACCGGATGCAATCTCTGTTTCAGAACTTTCAAAGATCTTGCATTTTCCATTTTTGAATCAGAGATCATAGCCTTTGTCCACCAACTGTCCAACACTAAGAAGATTGTGCTTCATACCTTCAACATACAGTACATTATTGGTTTTGTTCTTTCCATCAAAAGAAATGGTTCCTCTACCTCTGATTCTGCCAGCAGAATTATCACCAAATTTTATCACTCCTTCATATCTTTCCAAATCTATGAACTTATTTTTGTCACCTGTCATATGGTGGGAGCATCCACTGTCAATGACCCAATCATCCTTTTCTCCAACTTGGGCAGCCAGAGCTCTTTCTACCATTTTATGATTGACAGATTCAGAAGGCATTGGATCTTCTTCCTTGATGGCAATAAACACCCAGTCACTTCTGGATTTGTTTCTTGTCTCTGATTCATCATCTGTTACTCCTTCATCATCATCATCTTCATAAACATAGTAACATTTCTTTTGGAATCTTGATCTGTTAGGATTTGGTCTTGAAAATCTTTCCCTACACCTTGAGGCAAAATGAGCAATCTTATTGCAGTTAAAACATTTAAAAGGTAATTTCCCTTCATACTTACTGGATCCTCTTGGTAGTCTTTTTGTAATAAGGGCTTCAACTTGAGCAGCTTCTGCTTCATCTTCTTCCAGATCTTTTCTTTCTTTTTCATACCATGATAGTTTCTTTGAAGAGTTCTCTCCCAGATCAAACTTTTGTTTCCCTTTTACAAAGGCACTAGCTTTGAATGTAGATTCAGTCTTGGGGGGGCATCTCCAAACTCGGACAATTCAAATGCAGCTAATTTACCAACCAATTGATCTCTTGTGATATTTGAAAAGGATCTAAATTCTTCAATAGTAGCAACCTTATACTTGTAATAATCAGGAAGGGATCTAAGAACTTTGGCAACAATCTCATCTTCATCCAAGATTCCACCAGCACATCTAATGCCACAAACAAGCTCATTTACTCTTGGCACAAATGTAGTGATATTTTCATCTTCTCTCATCTTTAGGTTTTCAAATTTTCCTTTCAGACTCTGTAGCTTGGCACATTTGACATACTTGTCTCCTTCATGCAGAAGTTCCAATTTTTCCCAAATTTCGTATGTCATTTTTAGGTCAATAACATTTGTCAGCTCTGAATCAGATAAGGCACTTAGTAGAGCTTCTTTAGCCCGAAGATTGTTTTCAGCATCTCTGATTTCATCTATGGTTCTCAGACCATTCTGAGGAGGAACATACTTCTTTGAATTTATGATCCAATATTGCATTCCCATACATTGCAAGTGACATTCCATGCGGCTTTTCCAAAGAGTGTAATTGGTTCCATCAAACCTCAGACTATCCTTCTTGTAAGACATCCTGGATCTCCTCAAGTGGTTAAGCTCTTTTAGAGGAACTTAGCTCTGATACCAATTGTTAGATTTAGGATAGACAACTAAGAGGGGGGTGAATCAATTATCCAAAACTTTCTTCCAATTAATTACTTAAATCCTTCTCTTATAATTCAGCAACATAATAATAAATCAATCATGGAAACATAATGCAACAATTCAAGAGCAGAAACACATTAGCACATAAGACACCAAAATTTTAACGTGGAAAACTTGGTTAAGGGAAAAAGAATGGGGTTACTAACCCAAGATTGTATTCCCTGTTAAAAGAATAAGAAGAACAAATGACACATGCCAATTAGGGCTCACTGCCTAAGCACACTGCTCACAAGAGGCCCACTGCCTATAGGAGACACACTATCTACAGAATAATAAATATTACATACTTGAACTGAAGAATAACATCTTCACCATGCTTGAGTCAGTTCCGTTTAAGCCCAATGCTTCTACTCTACCCTTCGCTTCTCTACTTTCTACCACACACTCATCTCCGCCAAGATGCTTTTGAAATGACCTCACAACTCCTTATTTATACAATACATCGACTTAGGGATAATCATCCAAGTCAGCATACATTATAGAGCAAATACAACATGACTAATTACAAAAAGAGAATTCATGCGGATCAACACGCTATTGGCCACACAGATCTGGGACTTCAATCTTCTTTTAGGAACATGCCATGCTTCACAGAACATCTTCAAGATCATCTACAGGATGTGTAACTCATCCAGTCGGCCAGACTTAGGAAGAACATCATCATCCAGAAGTACTTCTTCAATTACAAGCTCAATCTTCAATGCAGACCACCAACATGAACTGGACACAATTCAAAGACTTCCACAAGCTTGTCTGAATCACCAAGAACATCCACACTACTTCTGCTTACTGAAATCATCCTCTCCTTCATCCGGAACCTCAAGAACACAATTTGTCATCACTGTCATATTGGAGTAGATGCTTGTGGACCTCTAGACCATGAACCAATTGATTTATCAATTCACATTGACTTCCTAAACATTCCACCAAATCCGCAGAATAAGATATTGCATTTTTAGATCTCATTGGACCTATCTGTGTCACTCTGTCACCTCTGAACATCTGCCAGACCCAGTTTTAATCAAGTGGCCATAACTTCTTCAAATCTTCATGCGGACCTCTCAAATATTTATTGGATCAACTTAAGACACAAATCTACAAACCCTTTGATCTTCATCTTAGCTGGTATCTTTACCTTACTATCTTCACTGTTCTTCTCTGTTCCTAATAGGACTAATTTTCTCAATATCCTCAACATACAACTCATCCAATCCTTATCATTAATGCAATAGGAGTATGTTGACATCAATGTAAAAACTGGTTAGGCCCATACTTGCAACATACCTTGGGGGTAGTAGTTGGATGAAGTCTTCAAGAATACATTACACCTTAGAGCCCAGTCAACAATTCTAAAATGAGTGAAAACTTTTACATTATCAGAAATAATGGTGTGAGGAGCTCCAAACCTTCTCATGATTTCTTCCAAGAAATCCATGACTGCTAACTCAGTGGCCTCTTTGAGTGGGACTGCTTCAACCCAATTGGTGAAGTAGTCTGTTGCAGTTAAAACCCACTTGTGACCAACAATGAAGGTAGGGTTTATCATGCCAATGAATGAGAGGAACCTCCTACAACAATATAATGAAAATGCACGAAATAATAGAAATAGCAGAAACACAGAAGGAATTTATTGATCGCAGGCCACTTCAAGGGGGCAACCTCCTTTGAGCAAGCTCAATACAATAAATTTGTGGATGCCTTCATTGGTCTCAACACGTACTTATATACTAAGTCTAATCTGAACAACTATTACTTCCCATGAATGTGGGATAATACAATATACTCACAGAATGACTTACAAAGCATATGCGTCCAAAAGTAACATACTAACAAAGTAAAGAGAAGGGTTAAACATGGGTTCCTAACATCCCCTCCCTCTTAGAAAAGCTTTGTACTCAAAGCATAAGATGTGGAAATTGTTTCTAAATCTGAAGGAGTGGTTCCCATGTAGCATCCTCTGGTTGCATTCTATGCCATTGAATTAATACCTCAATGATGGATTGGGAGTGAAGATGACAAATGTGCCTGTCGAGGATTGCCTCCGGCTCCAAGATGATGGATCCTTCGTTATCCAGTTCTGGTAAAATAGTTTGTGCTCTGATGTTGGTGCCAAGAACTTTCTTTAGATAAGAGACATGAAATACTGGATGAACATGGGAAGAAGGAGGAAGCTCCAATTTATAAGCAACTGACACAATCTACTGAAGAACCTTATACGGCCCATAGAACTTTGGAGCTAGCTTATGATGGCCTTTGAGTTTCAGGGTTGATTGCTTGTATGGATGCAGATGAAGAAAAACCATATCACCTACTTGAAAAGTTCACTCAAAATGATGCTGATTAGCTTGTTGTTTCATTCAATTTCTTGTCATGTGAAGATTGTCATGCAAGATGTGAAGAATCTGATCCCGGGTTCAGAGAACCATGTTGACTGCCTGAGCTGGTGAACTACTGGGGGTGTATGGAAGGAGCACTAGTGGTGCCTGACAATAGACTGCTTCATATGGAGTCATTTTAGATGCAATGTGGTAGGAGGTATTGTACCACCATTCAGTGAGAGGAAGCCACTTTGCCCACTGATGCTGTTGTTCTAAGATGAAACAATGAAGATAAGTTTCCAAACATTTGTTGATAATTTCAGTCTGACCATCTATTTGTGGGTGATACTTAGAACTCATCTTCAGTTTGGTGTCAGTGTGTTGAAATAATTTTGTCCAAAAATGACTGGTGAAAGTTGCATCATGATCTGAGACAATGGAAGAAGGGATGCCATAAAGACAGAAGATCTGGTCCATAAAAATTGGTGTGACTGAGGAGGCAGTATAGGGATGGTTGAGGGCACAAAAATGACTATATTTGGAGAGGTGATCAACCACAACCAAGATCACTGTCTTCCCTCCAGATTTAGGGAGCCCTTCAATGAAATCCATAGAAATATCTATCCAAATCCATGTAGGGATGGACAAGGGTTCGAGCAATCTAGGAAGGAGTGTCATTTCACCCTTGTTGCATTGGCAGGTATCACATGCAACCACCATTTGTTGAATTGACCTTTTCATTTCCTTCCAAAAGAAGTTACGTCATGCCCGCTCATAAGTTTTGAGAAACCTAGAGTGCCCTACCGATGGAGAAGCATGGAGTTCATAGAAGACAGCCTACTGAAGATTTGTGCTCTGGGGAAGCACCAGATGACCCTTGTATCGCAGAGAAACACCATCCCAAGAGTAATGTGGTACAACAGAAGGGTTATTGGCCAACTGTTGAATAATTTGAGATAATGAAGAGTCATTGACATATCCTTGCTAGACAGATTCCAACCAATTTGGAACAGGCATAGAAATAGCTGAAAGAGAAGCTTAATCATCAAATGTGTGAGAAAGAGCATCTGCCACAATATTGTCCTTACCCTTCTTGTAAGTGATCTCATAGTCATAACCAATGAGTTTGCTGACCCATTTCTGTTGTGCTGGGGAGGAGACCCGTTGTTCCAGGAAATATTTTAGACTCTAGTGATTAGTCTTGATGCAAAAATGATTCCCTAGTAGGTATGGCTGCCACTTCTGTACTACATGCAAAATAACCATTGTAGACACCCAAATTTGTCCTAAAATTATTCATGTCTAACAACACTTTGTCAAAAACATCACTTAGACACCATGTAGCATTTTATCCTAAACCCACTGTTAATCCCATTTATCCATTAGCCAATTAATTAAATAAATTTTATTTATTTAATTAAAATCCCATCTTAATCATGTCCTAATCCCACTTAGCCAATTAATTAATTAAATTTTATTTATTTAATTAATTTCACATGTATAATTCCATTTATCCTATCCTCATCCTAATTAATTAAATAAATTTTATTTATTTAATTAATTTCCACATCATATCTTATCCCATCCTATTCATCTTTCCAATTAATTAAATAAATCTTATTTATTTAATTAATTTCCAACTCATATCCCAACTAATTCAAATATTTTATTTGAATTAAATCCTCACCTTTCACTACATTTCGACACTTGTCCATCTCTCCATTCAATCATGTGTTGTGGTACAACTTTCATTCAAATCCTTCACATGCACAACTAATGGGACCTAATTTTAGTATCTTTTAATCTTAACCATTCACATAGCCTCTAAATCTCCACCGTTGATTGATTTTGGCTGAGCTCTATATAAACACCCCCTCATTCCATATGAGAATCATCCAGAATTCATATAATGTCTACATTATCATCTTGAACATATTGAGCATTTGAGAATCCAATTGAGCTTTTATCATCCATCATGGTAGCTTTCAGCTTCATAATTGTTCATTGTTGAAGAAGCAATCCACATCATAAACAAGGAATCACACGATCTAGGTGATGTTATGCTTGAATTGCATTAATCTTTGATTTCATTTAGATTAGATTCTTTGATGATAGTAGGGTTAGGTTTTCATGGCTATGTCTGATCTTATCAACCTAATTTTTTACCTATCACAACCATCATTTCCTTCTCATATGTAGAGAATACTAAATTCTTGCCAGAAAGGGCTTTGCTGGTGAACGCAATGGGATGTTCATATTGAAGGAGAACAACACCAAATCCATTGCCGCAAGCATCACTTTCAATAGTGAAGGTCTTGGAAAAATCTGGCATAGCTAGAATAGGTGTAGTACACATAGCTTGTTTCTATTTTTCAAATGCACACTAAGAAGCATGTGTCCAGGTAAAAGCATCCTTTTTTAACATAGCTATTAATGGAGCTGCAATCTTCCCGTAACCCTTGACAAACTTATGATAGGAGCCAGTCAACCCCAAAAAACCATGGAGGCTCTTGAGCATCTGAGGATGTGGCCAATTTTTCATGGTGTCTATTTTTGTACAATCCACTCAAACCCCTTGGGCTGAAACAATATGCTCGGGATACTCCACTTCCTCCTGGCCAAAAACACATTTAGACTATTTTGCATAGAGATGATGATCAGAGAGAAGTTGTAGTACGAGATCCAGATGTTGGAGATGCTCAGCCCATGTTTTACTATAGATGAGGATATCATTGGAGAAGACCAAAATGAATTTCCGCAGGTAGGGTCAGAATATTTTATTCATCAATGCTTGGAATGTTGAAGGAGCATTAGTGAGGCCAAAGGGTATGACCAAAAACTCATAGTGGCCATCATGTGTGTGGAAAGTCGTTTTAGGGATATCATCCTCATGAACTCGAATTTGGTCATACCCAGAACAGAGATCCAACTTGGAGAAAAAATGAGCGCCATGAAGCTCATCAACAATAGGAATCAGAAACTTATCCTTGATTGTGATGTGATTAAGTGCTCGGAAGTCAATGCAGATGTGCCATGACCCATCTTTTTTTTGGACAAGAACTGGTGAAGAAAAGGAACTAGTACTAGGGCAAATAATACCTTGCTTCAATAAGTCTCGAACGAGCATCTCAATCTCTGTCTTTTGGTGAAATAGGTAGTGGTAGGGCTTGATGTTGGGAGGAACACTTCTAGGAAGGAGCAGAATATGGTGGTCCTTTGGTCATGAAGGTGGCAATCCCATTGGTTTGGCAAAGACACATGCATACCTATCCAAAATTTGTTGTAGATCAAAAGGAGCAGTGGAGACCGCTAATGGTTGCATCTGCATGGAATGGAGCCGAGTGATGACACCATGTGAATTCTTCTTAAGAAGTTTTTCTATGCAATGTGAAATTATGATGTTGAGAGACTTCAGTTGTAAGCCCTTCAATGTGTGTTTTTGCCCATTGTCTGAAAACTACATCCAAAGTTCAGCAAAATCCCATAAGATGGGTCTAAGTGTACGTAACTATTGGGTGCCCAAAACCACATCACATCTACCTAAGGGCAAGGCAAACATGTCAAAGCACAGGTTATAATCTTCAATCAAGATATGCACATTGCAATACTTCCCTTTGCAAGGTAATGTGCCCCCATTGGCAATCATGACTTCAAAATTGGAGCAAGGATGGACAAAACAATCAGCCTGTTTGACGATCCGAGAGTCAATGAAGTAATGAGTGCTACCCGAATCAATAAGTATTGTAAGAGGGAGCTTCTTGAAGTAACCCTTGACCTACATGGTTTGTGGGGTGGTGACTCCTACTAAAGCATGGAGAGAGATCTCTGGGTAGTCTTCTTGAGAAGTAGGGTCAACAAGCGGCTGCTGAGTTTCGACCTGATCATCTACTATATCCTGAGCATCTACATAAACTTCAGTTTTAGGTGAAGAATCCACATCCAAGAGATAGAGCTTTTGCTCAACACATCTATGTCCTAGAGTGAATTTCTCATCACAATTATAGCAAAGCCCTTTTTTCCCTACATGCCTGCGTCTCTACTTCAGTCAAATGCTTGATAGGAGCTGTTCTAGGAGTTGGTGTTATTTGAGGTCTTTGGAAAACCATATTTCTAAATGGAACAAAATTGGATTTGGATCGTTGTTGAACTGTGATCTTGTCCTCCGCCAACTTCGCTAACCCTAGGGCTTCCATCATTGTGCTGGGATGGAACATTTTAACCTCAGATCGGATTGCATCCTTCAGACCACTGACAAAACAACTCCTAAAGAATTCATCAGACAATCCTTCTGTGTGATTGGCTAGTTTTTCAAATTCTGTCTGATATTCTCTCACAGTACTTGTTTGGCGAAGTTTAGTGAGTGCTCCTGTGAAGTCATCAAAAGCACTAGAGCCAAATCGTTGCAAAATGGGTTTGCAAAAATTTGTCCATTTTGGCTCTTCATGAGCCTTGATGTACCAACAGAAGCATTGAAGGGCTTCATGTTCCAAATGAAAGGATGCAAGTGGGACTTTGTTGACTTCAAAAGTATTATACAGACTGAAATATTGTTCTTCTCGGTATATCCATCTAGTCGGATCATCACCATTGAAGCGAGGAAAATCAAGCTTCGGCCCACGAAAATTGCTAGAAGAAGAGAACCCAATGTCGACAGAAGACTCTGGCTGCCGTCGATTGTTCATGGCTGAATGCTAAAGATTGAGGCCAAGAATTTTTTCATCCAGATCTTGGAGTTTGGTCTTGAGGGCTGCAAGTTCATCCTCCATGTTTTTTACTCGTGTGGGTGACAACCATAACCAAGAGATTTTTATTTTTTTTGGCAATGGGTAGAAAAACAAAAATGGAGACTTTTTAAGTAAAGGAAAATTTGGATTTGGGAAAAACTCTGATAGGTAATTGGGGTTTGACTAGGTTTTGGACATTTTCCGAGGGAAAGGGAAATAGAAAATGGGGATTTTAGAAGTGGGGTGAAGGAATGGGAAAATTTGTCCAAGAGGGACAAAGGAGCAGAAAGATGAAATGAACACTGTGGTAAAATTTGAAGGCTATTGGGTGCGAATCGAAGAAGTTATGGCAAACCCTAAAAATAATTAAATGTGGGATTTCTGGCTTTGATAAGTGGAATTTGGCATAGGGTCCTTAAGGAAGGAAATATGTAGAATGAAATTTTAGGGGTTCCAGTGAATTTTGAGAGGAAACGAAGCTAAAGCTTGGAAGATATGGTGAAAAATGATTTTTTTTCTTTTCTAGAAACGATCTGCTAACTACTCTGGATGGATTCAATCTGTGATTTACCAACTGTTAATAGATATGGGCCCCAAGTATGTTTGGCTTCCTAAAGGTTCAGGGGAATCACTCGGCCACGAATGTTGTCTAACAGCTTGTGTATTGGGGAAGTACCCCTCACTCCACGGCTTAGGTAAAACTGATAACAACTTTGCCACAAACAACAGCTCTTGGTTTACCTCACGGATGGGAACTAGTCAATTAGGTAGGGGCCGTTGCCCTTTTCATTGGTAGGTCCTCTCAATGGGCCAGCTACTTCAGGGATCTTGTGGTACTCCTCGCAATGAGTTTTAGGGCTATATGCCCAAGCACTTCCCACATTTAAGTGGATAGGAATATTCCCTGATCCAAACTTGCAATTGAAATGAACAATACAGATGCAAAAAAGAAAGAACTACTGCAATAATCACAAGGCCTGGATGCCACTGTGGAAAAAAATTCGGTAGAAATTCCACCCAACGAGCCCAAGAAAGTGCTTTGATACCAGATGAGAGGAACCTCCTACAACAATATAATGAAAATGCACGAAATAACAGAAATAGCAGAAACACAGAAGGAATTTATTGATCACAGGCCACTTCGAGGGGACAACCTCTTTTGAGCAAGCTTAATACAATAAATTCATGGATGTCTTCATTGGCCTCAACATGTACTTATATACTAAGTCTAATCTAAACAACTATTACTTCCCATGAATGTGGGATAATACAATATACTCACGGGACGACTTACAAAGCATATGCGTCCAAAAGTAGCATACTAACAAAGTAAAGAGAAGGGTTAAACACAGGTTCCTAACAATGAAATCTAATCCCCACTATGAGAAGGGTTGATCCACTTGAATAGGATGGAGTAGGAGGGCTGTCGATCTTTTCTTTCCAACAAAGAGATCACACTCTTTGCATTTTCTTACCCATACATGGGCATCATTGAATAATGTGGGCCAAAAGTAACCTACCCTCACTATTTTCATTGCAGTAGATCTAGCAAAGAAGTGATCTCTAGCTGGGCCAACATGAAACTCACTGAGTAATCTATCAATTTGATCTTCTTCTATGCACCTCAGTAAGACTCCATCTAGGTCTCTCTTGAAGAGAACACCATCCACCAAAGTGTGATGGATAGACTGCAGCCTAAAGTGTATTCTTTTAGTTTTGTCCAATCCATAGGGATACTCACCAGTGGATAGGAACTTCACCAAATATTTTGTCCAAGAACTCACAACTGTTGATTTAGATGTAGGTTCTACTTCATTCAAATGTTAGGATGAACTCACTTCATCTTCAGTAGCCTGAGCTAGCTGTTCACATAGTCCTCTGCCTCTAATCAGCTTAGTGGATTTGATGATCACATCATATTCTAGGATCTTAGTGATCCAGCTGGCCCTCTTTTCACTAATTTAAATTCCCATTATATAATCTCTCACACTAGGATGAGAAACTAAAACTTTGATATGATTACATATATATGAATTTTTTTAATTCTCTTACAATGGAAAATACCTATTTATCCATGGGACTATACTTGACCTCATAATCTTTCAAGGTCTAACTGAAGAAGGCCAAGGGCTGTTCAATTCCTTGTTCATTTTGTTGCATCAGAACAACAACAACGTTGCTCTTTCCTCCATGCGCATAAAGAACAAAGTCCTCATAATTTGGGTTCACGAGATTAGGAGCCTGGGCAATCTCTTCTTTGATCTTCTCAAAACCATCTTTCCCTTCCTTAGTCCATCTGAAAACATCTTTCTTAAGCATAAGGGTTAGAGTTTTTACCAAGCCAACATAGTTAGGAATAAACTTCCTGACAAAACTAATCTGCCCCAGAAATGATTGTAAAACTTTTTTGTTAGCAGGTAGAGGAAGAGAAAGAAAAGCTGATGTTCTCTTAGGATCTATGGAGATCCCATCCTTAGACACTAGATGTCCCAGAAGCTTACCCTGAGCAACAACAAAAATACATTTTTTAGGGTTTAAAGACTATTGGGATAAGGTGCCATTAACCTTGTAAATCCCAATATTGTATTTATTCCATTTATTATATGTAATTTGTAATTATCCATGAGGAGATGTACTAGTTTCACTGGCAGGGGTAATATCAGAGTTACCGGCGATAGTTACGGAGTGACTTTTACTATTGGCAAATGTAAAAACTCAAAGTAAATGAGGGTAGGCATACTCCCTTGAGGAATCTACTATTTTTGGCATGTATGACAATTGTCATAATATTTGGTAAGTGAATCTATGACACCTACAAGTTGTCATAAGACTCTGAGATTCTATGATGCATATGACAAATATGTTAGTTGTATATTTGCTATATTTAGCCCAAGGTTCCTATCTTGGAAAGATACTCTTTTGTGGAGTCTATGACGGTTATGACATGTCATAAGATGCTATAAGAGGCCGGATTTAGTCTTGGCCCCCCAACCTTTGCATGGCTATTTTTGGACAAGTGTAAGATGCTTGTAAGATGGTAATTAATGTTTACAGGTTGGAGAATCTTAGGATAGAGAAGGTG
The DNA here is from genome assembly GCA_027924645.1 of Cunninghamia lanceolata. Taxonomy (NCBI): domain Eukaryota; kingdom Viridiplantae; phylum Streptophyta; class Pinopsida; order Cupressales; family Cupressaceae; genus Cunninghamia; species Cunninghamia lanceolata. The sequence goes on along the minus strand of BSBN01001026.1, from coordinate 2,482,327 downwards.
AACGCCTAGGAGGAGTTGGAAAACATTTCTATAAGTATTTTCCATGCATTTGTTGCTGCAATACAGATTTTAGGTACTCAGGTGCTGCCGGAATGCTGTCGGATTGAAGACTTGTGGAGAGAGTTGTGTAGTTGATGTATTGTACAATCTTGTTGAGATTAATACAAACTTGTGCCTCTTTCCTAGTGGAGTTTTTTACCTGCAAGGGTTTTCTCCACATAAACACTGTATCATTGTGTTGATTTCTTCATGTTTAGCATTTTTTGTGTTGTGGGTTTTATGTTTTGTTATAATCTCCATTGTTAATGCACACTTAAGATTGTTGAAGTTTATCTTGAATCCGATTTCCATTGAAGTAGTGTTGCTTTCATTTCTAACATTTGGTATTAGAGCCTAGCTAGCTTTGACTCTTGGGTGGTAGTGTGGAAGCTGTAGCTGCAGTGGGAGATTTGGTTGTGTTTGTTTTGCAGATCTTGTGTTGTTATTATGGTTGCATCCATCGTTGCATCAACCTCTTGATTGGACATTGAGAAGTTCAATGGAATGGGGTATGAGTTGTGGAAGCTAAAAATGGAAGATTTGTTGGAAGAGAGAAACCAATGGTTGGATGTTCAAAAAGAGAAGAAACCTAATGATGTCTCTCAAGATGAGTGGGATAGACTAGATAAGAAGGCATGGGAACCATTTGGTTATGTATTTCAGACTCTGTCCTGTTGAATATCGCAAAGGAGGAGACTGCACACAAGTTGTGGAATTGGTTGGGTGAGATCTATCAAGCCAAGAGTATGGTAAATAAACTTTATTTAAAAAGAAAATTATTTTCCATGAAAATGTGAGAAGGTGAATCTATTGCAGAGCATTTAAATTCTTTTAATTTGTTTTTGAGTTAGCTTGATTCAGTAGATGTTGAGGTTAGTGAGGAAGATAAATGTATCTTATTTCTTTGTTCTTTACTTGAGTCTTGGGAGAATGTTATTCTTGCTATCACTGCTAACTTTGCGGATCCGAAGTTGGATGCTCTTGTTTCAGTGCTACTATCATAGGAATTGAGGAAGAAGAGTTCAGATAGTTGAGGGGATGCTCTCAGTGTCAGGGGAAGGTCTAAGGAAAGAAGACCAAAAGGAGATTAGAAAGGGGCTAAGGACAAGTCCAAGGGCTAGTCTAAGACTCCTGGTAAAAAGAACAGAGTTAAGTGTTAGAACTGCGGTAAAAGGGGACATGTGAAGAAGGAGTGCAGAAACCCCAAGAAATAGCGGGAGAGTGCTTCGGATAAGTCCTCGAATGCAGGTGAAGATGTTTTACTTTCTACATGTAATGTTGTTTCTAATGATCACTGGTTGGTTGACTCAGGATGCTCATTTCATATGACCCTACATAAGGAATGGTTCTCCACATATGAAGAATATGATGGAGGTAGTATCTACCTTAGTGACAACTCTTCATATCCGATTGTAAGGAAAGGAAAGGTATTGTTGTGTTTTAGTGATGGGAGGATTAAAACCCTCCGTGGTATTTTGCATGTTCCTAGATTAGCTAGAAATCTGATTTCAGTTTCAAAGTTGAATGATTTGGGAATGCATGTGACATTTGACAAGCATGGTTGCAGATTGGTGAGAGGGAACTTGGTGGTAGCGAAAGGGAAGAGATACGGGAACTTGTTTAAGCTTGAAGCCACTACTATTTGTAATGCATCTTATGTTTCTAAGGCTTCTGAAAACACTTGTATGTTGTGGCACCACAGATTGGGCCACACAAGTAATAATGTATTAAAAACTATTAAGAATAAAGAATTGTTGGATGGTTTCTCTTATTCTGATGAGCACTTTGATTTCTGTGAGCATTGTGTGTTTGGTAAACAAAATAGAAAATCATTTCCTTCAGGAAGCAATAGAGAAAAAGAGAAGTTAGAAATTATTCATATGGATGTGTTTGGACCTGTGGATAATGAATATATTGAAAAATCTCGTTATTTTGTCACCTTCATTGATGATGTATCTAGATTTACATGGATTTATTTTATGAAACATAAATCTAAACTTTTCACTAAGTTTAAGGAATTCAAAGTCTTAGTAGAGAACCAATCAAGTTTAAAGATAAAAATATTAAGGTCTAACAATGGAGGGGAATATTGCTCTAAGGAATTTAATGAGTTTTGTAAGCATGTAGGTATAATCTGACAAAAGACAACTCCGTATACACCACAACAAAATGGTGTTACAGAAAGGATGAACCGAACAATTATGGAAAGAGCCAAAAGTATGCTTAGTGATGCATAGTTGGATAAATGCTTTTGGACAGAGGCTGTGTGTACTGCTTGCTACTTGATAAACAAATCTCCTTATAAGGCTCTTGATTTGACACCTTACGAAGTGTGCACAAGTAAGAAACCTTTTGTTTCACATTTAAGGGTTTTTGGCTATGAGGCTTTTGTTCATGTGCCTAAGGAAAAGTGATCTAAGTTGGATCCAAAGGCTGAAAAGTATACATTCATTGGATATGGTGATAATGTCAAAGGTTATAAGCTTTGGAATCCACTAACTCGTAAGATTATCTTTTCTAGAGATGTTATTTTTAGGGAACTTAGAGCTATTTCTGAACCTAAGCAGCCAAAAGAAAAAGATGAAAAGGTAAAGAGAGTGCACTTTGAGTTAGAGTGGCAAGATGCATCTCAGGAAGAATAAAATGATGGATTGGGGGGTGGAGAAGAAGAATATTCAAGTACTTCTGATGAAGATGATTTTATTGTTAGAGAAGAAGTTGGTGTAGATGATCATGTAGAAGAACGAGTAGAGTCTCTTACTCCACCCTTGAGGAGATCCACAAGACAATAGAATCTAGTTGACAGGTATCGCCCACCAGATTTTTGTTGTGTATATGCTTTATTGAGTACTAGTGATGAACTTAGATCCTATAGGGAAGCTATTTCTGCAGATGATAATGAGTCTCAGTAGTTAGAGATGCAGGAGAAGATGATGGCTTTAGACTCTTGTAACACCTAGGATCTTGTTTGTTTGCCCAAAGGAAGAAAGGCCATAGGATGTAAGTGGGTCTTCAAGAAGAAGTTTGGAGCAGATGGGTCATTGGAAAAGTACCAGGCTAGACTGGTAGCCAAGGGCTACTCCCAGATAGAGGGAGTTGATTTTGGTGAGATATTCTCTCCTGTTCCTAAATTGACTTCTATTAGATTTCTCTTATCCATTGTTGTAGCTTATGATTGGAAGATTGAGCAAATGGATGTTAAGATTGCGTTCTTGCATGGAGATCTTGAAGAAGAAATTTATATGCAATAGCCTACAGGGTTTGAGGTAAAAGGAAAAGAACATTGGGTTTGCAGGTTAAAGAGGTCTCTTTATGGTCTGAAACAGTCCCCTAGAATGTGGTATCAAAAGTTTGACTCATTTATTTTGAAATTGGGTTTTGTTTGAAGCGAGGAGGATCACTATGTTTACATTCATTGTGTTGATGATTCTATACTGGTTATTGCTTTGTATGTTGATGATATGTTGTTTTCTAGCAATACTAAGGGTATGATCAGTGAGCTTAAAGTCCAACTTTTAGGTGCATTTGAGATGAAGGATCTTGGTGCTGCAAGGTATATTTTGGGAATGGAGATCAGGAGGGACAGAGTTAACAAAAAGCTTTAGTTGTCACAAAGTAAGTATGTGAACACTATTTTGCAGAGGTTTAGTTTGTAGGACTGTAACGCCGTTAGAGTTCCTTTACCTATTGGTACTAAGCTTTCATTAGATATGTGTCCAAAGACTGAGGATGATCTTGAGGATATGTCTAATGTGCCATATGCTAGTGATGTAGGGAGTTTGATGTATGTAATGTTTTGCACTAGACCAGATATTGCCCAAGCAGTGGGAGTTTTGAACAAATGTATGTCTAATCCTGGTAGACAACATTAGAACTATGCGAAGAAAATGTTTAAATATCTTGCATGTACTCCTGATCATTGTTTGGTTTATTTTGGTACTGATAGTGCTGATAAATCTTTGGACATACAGGGTTTTGTTGATGCAGATTGGGTAGGTGACTTAGATAGTCGAAGGTCCACTAGTGGCTATGTGTTTACTTTGTTTGGAGGTGCAGTGAGTTGGATGAGTAAGAGCCAGCCCACAGTTGCTTGTCCACCATAGAAGTAGAGTATATGACTGCTACTCATGTCTCTAAGGAGGTAGTTTGGTTGAGGAGACTGTGTACAAGTATTGGTTTTGATTGCAGGATCATTTAGATTAGTTGTGATAGCCAGAGTGCTATCTGTTTGGCCAAGAATCCCATGTATCATGCTCAGACTAAGCATGTTGATGTTTAGTATCAATTTGTTCGAGAGTTGGTTGCAAATGGAGAGATTAAGTTGAAGAAAATAGACACTCAGGAGAATGTTGCAGATTCATTGACCAAGCCTGTGAGCACAGAGAAGTTTGTATGGTGCAGAGAGGTCATGGGCCTTGTTTCTAGTGCTTGATTATTTTTCATTTGATTTCCTATGGGTTGATTTACAAGGTATAATGTCAAGTGGGGGAATGTTGGGATAAGGTGCCATTAACCTTGTAAATCCCAATATTGTATTTGTTCCATTTATTATATGTAATTTGTAATTATCCATGAGGAGATGTACTAGTTTCATTGGCAGGGGTAATTTTGAAGTTACTGGCAGTAGTTACGGAGTGACTTTTACTGTTGGAAAATGTAAAAAATTAAAGTAAATGAGGGTAGACATGCTCCCTTGAGGAATCTACTATTTTTGGCATGTATGACAATTGTCATAATGTTTGGTAAGTGAATCTATGACAGCTGCAAGTTGTCATAAGATTCTAAGATTCTATGACGCATATGATGAATATATTAGTTGTATATTTGCTATATTTAGCCCAAGGTTCCTAGCTTGGAAGGATACTCTTTTATGGAATCTATGATAGTTATGATGTGTTATAAGATGCTGTAAGATACTAGATTTAGTCTTGGGCCCCCAACCTTTGCATGGCTATTTTTGGACAAGTGTAAGATGCTTGTAAGCTGGTAATTAATGTTTACAGGTTGGAGAATCTCAGGAGAGAGAAGGTGAACTCCTAGGAGGAGTTGGAAAACATTTCTATAAATATATGCCATGCATTTGTTGCTGTAATACAGATTTTAGGTACTCAGGTGTTGTTGGAATGCTATCGAATTGAAGACTTGTGGAGAGAGTTGTGTAGTTGATGTATTGTACAATCTTGTTGAGATTAATACAAACTTGTGCCTCTTTCCTGGTAGAGTTTTTTACCCACAAGGGTCTTCTCCACGTAAACACTGTGTCATTGTGCTAAGTTCTTCATGTTTGGCATTTTTTGTGTAGTGAGTTTTATGTTTTGTTACAATCTCCATTGTTAATGCACACTTATGATTGCTGAAATTTATCTTGAATTAGATTTCCATTGAAGTAGTGTTGCTTTCATTTCTAAAAAAGACACCCCAAACTCTCTGCATCTTTGGAAAACTTTCTCCAGACGCTCCATATGATTTTCTCCTCTCTTGGAGAAGACTCTAATATCATCCAGATAAATTAGGATGAACTTGTTTATAAACCTTTGAAGGCAATGTCCATTGCCTTTTGAAATGTGGCACCAGCATTAGAAAGGTCAAATGGCATTTTTGCATATGCCATGGTTCCTCATTTAGTTGTAAATGCTATTTTAAATCTATCCTCCTCTTTGAAAAAGATTTGGTTATAACCAAAAAATCCATCAAGTAGTGAAAACCTCTTTACCCCTACAATGGTTTGCAAAATTTGATCCATAGAGGGCAAAGGGTAGTGATCCTTCAAGGAAGTATGATTCAGGTCCCAAAAGTCTAGGCTGAGCCTTATATCACTATTTTTCTTCTTCACAGATACTAGTTTAGCAACCCAAGTGGAGTACTTAATGGGAAAAATAATTCTTGCCTGGATGAGCTTTACAAGCTCCTTCCTCATAAGCAACTCAATTTTAGGGTTTATGGGTCACTACTTTTGGCAGACAAGCTTGGCATTTGGATCTAGATCAATGGAATGTTGGGCAACATCTAGATTAGAACCTTTTAGGTCTTCATAACTCCATACCAAAACATGACCATATTTCTGAGGAAGGTGTATAAAATCTTTCTATTTAGTGTCACCACATACCTTTCCCAGTAGTAACTCTTTGTATTGGGCAACAACGATTTTCTATTAATTCTCCTTTTTTAACGCCGTGTTCTTCCTCTCACCCTTGAACTCATCATTAGGGCTGAAAACAGCCTCAAGAGTGACTAAAACCTTGGGTAGCTTGTTGGTTTTCCACTGAATGATTTGATCACCATAACTGTCTTGCAACTTGGGTTGCGCCATGGAAGAGAACTCACCTTCATTTTGAATGAAGCTCGCAATCTGCTCATTGCTATCAAAAATTTGCCAATGTATATCATTGTCAGGAACAAAAGGCTTGACTATTATCTTAACATGTTGATCATGACCCTGGAACAAATTTGTAGGTGGAGAGAATTGAGCACCAACTATGGCCAATTGGTCTACCTCAACATTCAATTTCCTTGGGATTACCTGTAGGTTGAGAGCATCAAAACTCTCAAAAATGTCCCATACTCTATGTCTGTAAGCTCCTAGAAGCTGATTTTTAGTTGCACATTTTTCTCTGACTTGGTTGACCACCAACTTAGTGTCTCCAAAAATCTCCAAATGCTTTATGTTCTTCTTCTCAGCAAGTAGAAAACCATGAACCAATGCCTCATACTCTGCTACATTGTTGGCATAAGAAAAATGCAGGCTATGAGCAAAATGCAATTTCTTGCCAGTCAGAGAGACTAGTAAAACCCCTGCACCAACTCCATTTCTACTCTTTGCACCATCAAAGAATATTTTCCATGGGCCATTAGAGTCATTATCTGGTCTAAGTATAGAAGAGACTGAAGAATTTCCCTCATGGATCATATAGGTGCCCAAGTCAGTTGCCTCAGTGGTGTCATAAGGATCAAAATCACAATGATCCCTTGCCCACTCATCAAGAAAAAGATTAGGGGTTGGAAGAAGTGAAGATGTTGTCTCAAGAGGCTCTAAATCATGCACTCCCTCACCCTGGATCATAACATGAGGGTTCACTAGGATGTGGTCATAGTTCTCCACGCAATAGTTTGAAATTGGTTCAGCCTTGATGGTGAACCTCATACCATATCTGCTTCTCAACAGCATATGAGACCAGTTAGAAGAAAGGTAGCCACCTACCTTGGCTGTGAAGTCCCTTGACAAGAAAATGGCAAAGAAAGGAGGAAGATCAATGACTGAAATGTCTTTACTGAAAGTCAAGTTTGGATAGGCATGTAGAGTCAAGTCCAATCCCTTGATCACTCCCACAGTGTTTACAAAAGTGCCATCCAACTGTAATGGGTGCTGCCACAATAATGGGTTACACTTTCTGGGACATCCTGATTTTTGCTGAAATCACATATTTTTAGAAAATATAATGATTTAAGCCTTGAAAGGTTCCATTTAAAAGATTTTAATTGAAAAGGGTTTGATCAAACCCTCTTAGATTCAAACCCCCTTGGATAGAACCCCGCTAGTTTTAAACCATACCTATAATTGCTGATAAAAAACCACTTTTGATTTACCTTTTGGGGGATCAAATGAATTCATTTAAAATTTATGTTTTGTAAGTATGTAGTCCTTATTATAAGCTTCCCAAAAAGTATAATTTTAAATATATTTAATTTGATTATTATATTTATTTTTTATTTCTTGTGAATGTAGGTTTTTCAATGAACATCAAGGTCTTTGTTTCACACACGAAAAAATAGGAAAATAGAGAAAAAGAATTCTAAAAAATACATGTCCTCTAGGTATTGATGTCCTTAATCCAACAAAAAAAGTTGAATTCTGATACATACGAAAAAGTTGTGTTGGACAGAATACGCCTATGTCTAAATTATAATTGGTTTGAATTCAAAACTTAATTAAAAAAAATATTCAACAAAACATTATGAAACCAAATGCATCCTCTAGATATTGGTGTTACCAATCTAAATTCAAAAGAATAAGAATTTTATCCTTTGTAGAAAAAAAGTTATGTGCGACAGAATACACATCACTTTAAAAAATGTTGTTTACAATTAAAAACTAGTTATCAAAGGAGACACAATTTTTTTTACAATTTAACTCTAATTTAAAAAATATATATATTTAGAATCTACAAAAAAAATCTCACAAATCACTAGTTCGCATCATCTTCAATATACTAATGGATTAGCAGCTGTAGGTGTTAGAAAGTGAAGATTTAGTTTAAAATGTTGATTTCAATGTCAAGTTTGGCCAAAAAGTGTAACCCATTATTGTGGGATGACCCTAATACTCCTGATGAAACAGGGGTATACTTGATGCCTAATGCATCTATTGTCTTCTTGGGCATGACTAAAACACTAGCCCCTAAGTCAATCATACAATTATGGACTAGAAACTTGCCAATGATTAGAGACAAGTAGAAAGGGGATGGTTTCTTTGTTGAACTCACTTGCTCTTCCCTTGCGTGTACAAGACTAACTAGGCCCTTTTCTTTCTGCTTTGCTGATGAGTTAGTTGCTGCTGATTCAGCTGATGGGAATTACCTTAAGGCTTCTCGTATTAAAGAACTTTGAGATGGGATTGATATTACTTCCCACATCGAGACATTTATATTTGTTTTCTTCATCTATTCCACAATATTTAGGGGAACGATTGCTGCTTTGTGCCTTGAGGGAATCCATGTTCCCTTCTTTGATTGATCTGTATCTTGTTTAGGCACTTTTGGGCTTGATGGAATTTATTTTGCAGTAGCAAGTCTACTGCTTTGAATTGGATTTGTAGCACTGGCCACTTTTGCCTTTGAAATAGGCTCTTTTTGTAACACAGTAGGCATGGGACTATTCTCCAATTGCCTCTTTTTTGACCTTATGTTGTTTGCAATAGGCATAACAACATTGTCCATAGGTTGATTGACAACATGAAAGTCCTCAGGAGTCCATAACATCATATTGGCATCAGAAGTAACCTCATATGATACCTTCAGGTTGCTATTTGCTGCTTCTACCAATGATGCTTGCTGGGTATGAAAGTTTTGTACCATTAAAGCTCTTTCTTGTGCTCCAAAAGCACAAGTGGATTGATTTTAAGGTTGGTTGCAAGGATGGCACCAATCTACCTCTTGGGCTAGATTGTTTTGAGTAGGGACTAGGGCACTAATTGGATTAACAGTTAGAATCTATTGAATAGGTCTAACTATTTGCAGAGGTTGAGCATGGTTAGGGTTTTTATACCTATTAGGCTGGTAACCTTGATTCCAGTTTTGATTTTTGTTGGAATTGTATCCCTAGTTCTAATTTAGATTAGAAGACTGCCCTTGGTTATAGTTTTGATGAGGTTTGGGGGTAGTTTGAATAGCTATGTTATTCACTTTCTTGGTTAAATTGGCTATTAGGGTTTTAAGATCATTCTCCTTTTGAGAAAGAGAAGAAGTGGAAGCTTTAGGCTTTGGGATAGGAACAATAATGGGTTGCTAAGATGGTGAAGGTAGCTCTAGAAAAAGGGGTACAGGTGGTTTGGGAGCAATTTTCCCAAATTGTATTAAACAATTTTCAGCTTTCAAAGTTGTTTCATAAGCATCGAGTAGGGTTTCAACACCTATAGATTGCACCATTACAACAATATCAGAATTTAAATCTTTAAAGAAATACAAAAAGCACCTTGTGGAGATGGCATGAGGAAAGCTGGAATTCTCTCCCAGGTTCTCTAAAATCTAAAATTGAAATCTGCCAACATCTCACTCGGAGCTCTCTTGATTGTTGTTAACTGTTATAGCAGTGAAACATTATCTGCCCTCTCTCCAAACTACTTGTAGAGAGATTCTCCCAGCTTGTCCCAATCATGTATTGAAGCAGGGGCTAACCTGAACCATTAAAGAGCTCTCCCTTTGAACGATGAGACCATGAGATGAACAACATCTTCATGTTGAATGTGATGAACTGAACACATGTTGGATATATCTTTGATGTGCTCAGCAGGGATTGTAGAACCATCACTTGTAAAGGGTGAAATACTCTTTAGGGCTGCGATAGGTCTATCATTGTATGTAGCCAAAAGCTAAAGACTACCTCCATTAAAGGTTACAAAAGGTATATTTCTTTCCATACTAGGGATGTTTAAATTTAATCTAGGTATGTGCAACCCTATTCTTGTATATTGAAACCTAATAGGAGGGGGTGTAGATTGAGCTCTTGAGTGAGATAGAACAGGACTGCTATTCCTTCTTGTAGGAGACCTAGATAACATAGACCTTCTCCTTGAAGCAACAATAGGCAATTGAATGAACTGATAATCACCTCTTGATGAAGCTCTTGTTTGCACAGTCATAAAAGGTTGAACTAGTTAAAAACTAGGGGCTTGTAGAGTCGCCAGGGGCATGTAATGTCTGCCAAAGCGTAGAATATTGAGAATAACACCAAATTCTTAGATTCTTGATTTAGATGTTCACAGTCCCCCCAAGCATGCCAAAAACTATTGTCACTAGGATTTGCACCATGTGTTGGAGGGTTTTAGGGCTCCAACAATCCAATGAAACATTCAGATGATTTCCAGGTGTGGGACCTGATGGAACCCTATAAAATTTCTCCCTTGGTTCTAACATTTTGCCCATTTTTGTGCCATCATTTTGAAAGGTCTCTGGCCTAAGATTTTACTTGATAAAAACATTCTAAATAGTACCCCTTAAAACCTAAACCCTAGTGTTGTTTCAAATACAGGTGGAGAAGATTACTTTTGTTATAATTTTAGGTTGACCGCTAATAGCTTGTGATGGGTTCTTTAAGTTGCTAGGTTAGTATCTTAAGGCACGTTGTTGACCGCCCCCTTGCATTCCATCCACCTTTTGCCAGTATTCATTTTATTCCAGTATGCCAAGGTTTTAATTTTTGACCCCTTGATGAGTCTCATGGCCCTTTTCTCCCTAGTAGATGAAGGTTGTTTTAAAAGGTTTCTATGATCGGGTCCTATTTTACAGGTGGCATATTATCAACAGTTTCTGCCATTTTGTAGGAAATAAAATATCAATAAAATGAACACCCACAGAACAACAGAAGAATGCCACATGGCATTCTCTTTGCATTGAGCTTCATCGATGGTAAGGGGTGGGTCCTTGACAAACGAAGTGGCAAGTTCTCATGCGTTCTGCTATTCCACTGATTCTCAATGGTGGTCCCTTGTAGCTCTTGCAGAAGTGCAGGAAGGTGTTGCATGTCCATTTTAACAAGTGCCTAAATGATATTCATTGATTCATGTTACGTGGATGGTTCTTTATGGGCTAAGGGGTGTTTTGGGGATTTGCTCCATTTTACATGGTAGATATAACAGTTTCTACCATTTTGCAGAGGTCCATCTCCCACCAGATCTTTTCGCTGTGGAAACGTGGAGAGCTACTTTGCTGGCACTATTTGAATTTTTTTTAGAGTCATGGCTCTGGTGGCAGTCTAGGTGGCATGCTATTATTAGCCTGTGCTTGTTTGGCACTAATGACTGGTTTTCTTCCCCTTGTTGACTATGTTGATGTTGTTGATTTCAGCCATCTACCATGATGATTGATGGCTCACATTTGAATATTTGAAGAATGATATGGTGGCGCATGATGAGGGATGAACCAGTGCGGCATTAATCTCTCAAGCATGTGCCTGGTCTCCATTGCTTCCACTATGGAGGAATTAACTAATTGAAAGATTAGCATGATGCAAAATTAACCCTTGGGGATCTGTGCTTATACCAGAGGTGACCTTTCATTTGCTTCGTGACGAGTTTTGATAGGATGATTAAGTAAAAAAGGAATTAAGTAATGAAATTGAGACAACTGATCTAGTGGCTTGAATGCAGGAATTGATGTTTTCAGTTATGTGAGATGATGAAATGCTATCTGTTTTCCCATTTCTAGCAATTATCAAAAGATTTCCATTTATGGCTAGTATGCTATGGAAATGACTAGAATTAATTGATTAGGGACGTATCAGAATGTGTGAAATCTATCAAATTTTCTATAAATAGGTACTTCTGATGCTACTCCATATACCATTTGTTCATGTAGACAGTATGGATACCCATTGGTTTTGTGTGCTCTTTTTGCTCCCATATTCTGTAGGATTTTCTTCTCTATACTCATGGTTAGTAATATGTCCTTACAGAATTAAGAGATTAGAAGATTTTCATCTATAGAATGAGGGGAATTGGAAAGATTCTGAGGTAGTAGCAACATCTATTGAGCTCTTGTCAGCTTTTCTCTTTCCTATTTTTTCATCCGGATGTGGGCTTTAATATTTAGTCTCCATACTCCAGTAGTTTCTACTTCCTGTGAGTTGGCAGATTAAATTATTACACAAAGAGGCGTCATTGTTCTCTCTACCCCTCCCTTACATCTACTTTTCCTAATAGAGCAACAATTTCAGATGTAGGAGTGTTGCCCCTCTGGATGAAATATGTGGAGATAGAAGAGAGTTTTGTTGTTGTTGCTACTGCACTCCTAGCTGGATAAATGGTGTAACCATGTCTAGCCTTGTGTGATTTCTTCTAGTTTCTATCTGGTTGGTAACCTCTCAATTAGAAATGAAGAGTGACACCATTGCAAGGAACACTGGACAAAATGAGAGGGACTCCAGTTTATGGGGTTTTCTTCTGATATTGTTCCTTGCAACTAATCTCACTCTTGAGCATGTGGTTGGGATAGGTAGAGCAGTGAATGCTTTTATTGAACAATTAGATGGCACTTGAAGAGCATCTAAGCTCTAACAGCATTTGACAAGCTGTCAACCATCATTAATAGCCTGACCCAATCTCCCACTAAAGTGAGGAAGCATACATATCAAAAAAAATCTTTGCATGATGGAGGTATTATGTTACAAAGGCATCTCTTGTCAGTTAAGAGACTGTTACATCTGCATCCTGTTACAACTTCATTTGTCAGTTGAAAAAGTGACATCTTTTGTCTTTAAGCCCGAAGCTTGTCTGCTCCCTTGTTCTATAAAAGGGAATTTAGGGCTTATTGATAGTCATTGGTTTGAGGTCATACTCTCCAGACACGGTCTGAAGTATAGGATCAATCTAATTTTGGAGGAGTTTTGTGTAGCTAATACATGAAAGTAAAATTAGTTTTTCCCAGTTTAGGTGTTTTTGAGTTCATACTTTGATATATTTGTAGAACTATTTGTAATTTAGTATTAGTTCATTATACAGAATGTTGTTGAGTTTCAAATTATATTGTCTCCTACTCATGTATACTTTACTACATTTATGAATACAATTTGGTTAAGGATCAATTTATTCATCATCATAGTCTTCACTGTGTATGCATACTTTTCTTATGACATTTACTCAAGTAGTAAAATAATTGTTGTAAGAGGATATTGAATATAGTATTTGTTTACAAGGATAAATAAGTAGAGTTAATCTTGAAACTGGTGAAATACTATAATGTAATGCATTATTTTATTGTCACAGTGAACTAAGTGCTCACTAATTATAGTAGAGTTTTTCATTTATATCTATTTTTGACTCTGTAACACAAGAATTAGGCACTGATCCTACAAAAGTGTTATTTGATGCAACCCCCTGATCATCGTCATTTGAATATCAACAAAATTTTCATTTTAGTTGTAGGTTATAGATATTAGTTTACCCTCATGTTCTTCTGCAAAGAATTATGTTAAAGCTTGAGAATCTAGTCTATTACTTTATTACATCAGTAATTCTTTAAGCAATTTAGAAAGAACATATTTGTTTAGAACAATATTTCAAGAAAGTATCAAGAAATCCATTCATCTAATATTGTTAGGGTACACCCGCCCAGGTCTTGTAGAGCCTAAAGTGTAGAGGAAAAGGAATGAAAACCCATTTCTTGTTTGTTGGCCAATCCCTCAAGGTAATCCCATTATTAGAATTGGCTATTTTATAGGTTACTCTTTTGAGACTAGGTTGGGAATTTAAAACAACCAACAGATTGGTGACTCTACTGGGGACTTCTCTTTTCCCTCTAGAGGAGTAGTATTGTGTCTTACCTTGAGTCATAGATCAATTGTTACATTCCTTGCAAAGGGTGGCGACTCTATTATTTTCCTTAGAAGCATACTATATAAGAGACTTGTATGTTTAAAGATGTTTAATGTGACTCTGCTATGGAAGAAGACTCAGAACAAAAGATGTTTTTAAAGAGCATTATGCTTTCAAAGTTTAGTCCTCTGTGAAAAGAGGTGGCGAATCTATAAGGAAGAATCTGGTAAAATATGAAGGATATTTCAGCATTCTTGAGTTCCAAGTCAAAGCAAGATTTACATCAGCAATAACAATTTCCCAGGTATTTTACAAAGTTTGAAGGAATTTTCAAAATTACAGTAAATGCAAAATGGATAAAAGAAAAAGTTTACATGTGCATAAGTGAATCATGTTATCTATGTATGTGTCTATGTAAGGATTCAGTTATAGAAAATGTGTACTATGTAGCCACATTTGTGTTATCAGGGGGGTTTGTCATGGAAAGGTATAGAGCTATAAATTTTAGTAATATTTATGGTTTTCCAAACTACGTCCCTCTTGAAATCAGAGATCAAATACCAAAGTTCAGTGGTAGTATGTCTGAATCAGCTAGCAACCATCTACAAGATTTTTGTGACCTAATGGGAGATTATGAGTTAGATTTTGAAGATGTGCTCATGAAATTATTTATTGAGTCCTTAAAAAGTGATGCTAGAGATTGGTTTACATATTTACCAACTCATTACATTTCTTCATGGAAAGAGTTAAAGGTATCTTTTATGGAACAATTTGGTGAAAGGGTCAATGTTAGCCTATTAATTAAAACATTTATTCATGCTGAAAAGGATGAAGAAGAATTAGTTCCATCTTTAACCTAAGATTTGCCAAAATAATAAGGGATATCCTTGAAAATACTAGACCAAATGATGCCATGTGTTTGGTTATATATCTAGGTGCATTTAATGACGAAGATAGTTATCTTTTGAGAGATAGAGGTCCCAATACTATGAGGCAAGCATATTCTATAGCTATGGATATTGAGAATAATATGAGGGCTATGAAGACAAGAGAATGTGAATCCACAACCATAAATTTTGTTGTGAAAAATGAGTCCCAATAGTATTGTTGTTTTCCATGAAGGCAAAGATCAGGATATTTTAAATAAACCCTCATTTAATCAGTCAAGCAAAGAGGCTCAACATTGGAGTAATGAAGGGGAGGTGTTGCTTATGAAAAATATATTGAAAATCAAAGTCTACATAAATCCATTACTTATGTTGAACCCCTTAGTCAGAAGGAATGGAGGTGTCCAAGTTCCCAACCTAATGAGGTAGTTCATAAAATAGGTAATATTCAGACATATGGGGAATATAGGCAAACAATAAATGAAGAATTAGATCTTATCATTGCAATAGATGAATTTGTTAGTTTTAACAGTTATATAAATGATGAAGAGAATTCTCAGTCTCATGAATGTTTGATGAAATCAAAGGTGGATTGTCCTATTTGTGAGCAAGTATATATGCTTTTAGATAATGAAGTTTTACTGCCTGATAAGTCTTCTAGTTATGAGCCTGAATATGAGGTTGAAATAGATGCTACCAGTAACATTGAAAATGATGATCATTTGTCTGAGTGTTCTTCTCAGGGTTATGATAACTTTGAGTTTGATGATGAAATGGGCTATTAGGATAATGAAGTTGAGAAATGTATGGAAATAATGAATATAAGGGATAATCCACTTTATGATAAGCCTTTAGATTTGCCAGAGGTAAGAAATGTTGAACCTTATTGGTGTAGAGATAATCTAATTTTTGCAGAAAATCCACAAGATACACAAATAGAAGAATTAGAAGAAGGATCCTTAGAAATTAACAAATACATGGGTAAGTTTGGGGATCTTTTATCATATAAAGATGAGGGTCTGTTAGAAGAAAAGGGACATGAGCCAAAGTTAACTCAAAATGAAGGAGTATTTGAAGACATGACTTCTTTGGTAACAGAGCAGAATTTAGATGACTATTCTATTAGCACACTTCAATCCTTTACTTTTGAGTAGGTTAATTTATCAGACACAATGTTAAAATGTAGCTTCAAGGTGTCAGAGCATCATGTTAAAGAGATTCAAGAAGATGTTGAGTATGAGTGTTTCAGGTTTGATACTGAATCAACAAATAAAGAAAATGCTACCAATGCAAGCTACCCAGTGGAATATGAATGTTTTCATTTTCCTAATCTATTTGATAAGTTTGAAGAAGACCAGCAAATAAATCATGATAATTATTTTAGCTGGTTGGATATGATAGAATCATATGTTGGCCCCATGCTTAATGAAAATATATTTCAGTCATCATTTGATTACAGTGATCAAAGGAGCATAGGGTACTTTGAAGACAATGGACTTAACTCTCCTATAAGCTATCTAAACATTCATGTTGCAAACAAGATGGATTTTTATGAAGGTTTCAAACATGGCTTAATGAAGTCATTAGAAAACAAGATATTTGATAGAGGCAGATCTTGTTTATTCCTTTTATGATAGCCTGGGGCTATCATATGGTCACTTTTCTGTTATTTTTTCCTCTATATTGTGGTCTGCTTCTCTAGAGTTTTTAGTGATCTCGCTTTGTTCAGGTTAAACAAATGTCCCCAACTAGAGCCACTGATGGAACCGTATAAATTTTCTCCCTTGGTTCTAGCATTTTGCCTATTTTTGTGCCATCTTCTGAAAGGTCTCTAGCCTAGGGTTTTACTTGATAAAGGCATTCTAAACAGTACCCCTTAAAACCTAAACCTTAGTGTTGTTTCAAATATAGGCAGAGAAGATTACTTTTGTTATAATTTTAGGTTGACCGTTGATAGCCTGTGACGGGTACTTTAAGTTGCTAGGTTAGTATCTTAAGACACATTGTTGACTGACCCCTTGCATTTTGTCCACCTTCTCTTGCCAGTATTAATTTTATTTCAGTATGCCAAGGTTTTAATTTTTGACCCCTTGATGAATCTTGTGGTCCCCTTCTCCCTAGTAGATGAAGGTTGTTTTAAAAGGTTTTTATGACTAGGTCCTATTTTACAGGTGGCATATTTTTATTAGTTTCCGCCATTCCATAGGAAATAAAATATCAATAAAATGAATACCTGCAGAACAACGGAAGAAAGCCACGTGGCGTTCTCTTTGCATCGAGCTCTTTCCACGTGGTATGCTTGTTATAGAAGCTTTGGTTATGGATAAGTTCACACATAATCTGCCAGTTGGGTCCTTGATGGACAAGGTGGCAAGTTCTCATGCATTCCGCTATTTTGCTGATCCTGAATGGTGGGCCCTTACAACTCTTGTAGAAGTGGGGGAAGGTGTCGCTTGTTCATTTTAACGAGTGCTTGAATGATATTCACCAATCCATGTTATGTGGCTAGTTCTTTATGGGCCGAGGGGTGTTTTGGGGATTCACTCCATTTTACATGGTAGATCTAAAAGTTTCTGCCATTTCGTAGAGATCCATCTCCCGCCAGATCTTTTCATTGTAAAAATGTAGAGAGTCGCTTTGCTGGCACTATTTGAATTTTCTTTCAGAGTCATGGCTCTGGTGGCAGTCTAGGTGGCATGCTATTATTAGCCCATGCTTGTTTGGCATTGATGACTAGTTTTCTTCCCCTTGTTGACTATGTTGACGCCGTTGATTTCAGCCATCTACCACGGTGATCGACATCTCACATTTGAAAATTTGAAGAATGACGTGGTGGCACATGACAAGGGATAAACTAGTGCATAATTAATCTCTCAAGTGTGTGCCTAGTCTCCATCACTGCCACTACAGGGAATTAACTAACTGAAAGATTATCATGATGCAAAATCAACCCTTGGGGATCTGTGCTTATACCAGAGGTGACCTTTCATTTTTTTTGTGATGAGTTTTGATAGGATGATTAAGTCAAAAAGGAATTAAGTACTAAAACTGAGACAAATGATTTGGTGGCTTGAATGCAAGAATTTATGTTTTCAGTTATGTGAGATGATGAAATGCTATCTGTTTGCCCATTTTTGGCAATTATCAAAAGATTTCCATTTATGGCTAGTATGTTGTGGTAATGACTAGAATTAATTGATCAAGGACATATCAGAATGTGTGAAATCCATCAAATTTTCTATAAATAGGTACTTATGATGCTACTCCATATACCATTTGTTTGTACATATAGTATGGATACCCATTGGTTTTGTGTGCTCTTTTTACTCCCTTGTTCTGTAGGATTTTATTTTCTGTACTCATGGTTAGCAATTTGTCCTTACAGAATTAAGAGATTAGAAGATTTTCATCTATAGAATGGGGGGAATTGGAAAGATTCTGGGGTAGTAGTAGCATCCATTGAGCTCTTGTGAGCTTTTCTCTTTCTTGTTTTTTCATTTGGATGTGGGCTTTAAGATTTAGTCTCCATACTCCAGTAGTTTCTACTTCCTGTGAGTTGGCAAATTAAATTCTTAGGCAGAGAGGCATCATTATTCTCTCTACCCCTCCCTTACATCTACTTTTCCTAATAGAGCAACAATTTCAGATGTAAGAGTGTTGTCCCTCCGGATGAAATATGTGGAGGCAGAAGAGAGTTTTGTTGCTATTGCTAATACACTTTTGGTTGGATAAATGGTGTATCCATGTTTAGCCTTGTGTGATTTCTTTTGGTTTCTATCTAGTTGAGTTGGTTGGTAACCTCTCAATTAGAAATGAAGAGTCACACCATTACAAGGAACACTGGACAAAATGAGAGGGACTCTAGTTTATGGGGTTTCTTCTGATATTGTTCCTTGCAACTATTTTCACTCTTGGGCGTGTGGTTGGGATAGGCAGAGCAGTGAATGCTCTTATTGAACAATTAGATGGAACTTGAAGAGCATCCAAGCTCTAACATCATTTGGTAAGCTGTCAACCATCAACAATAGCCTGACCCAGTCTCTCGCCAAAGTGAGGAAGCATACAGATCAAAACAAATATCTCAGCATGATGGAGGTATTTTGTTACAAAGGCATCTCTTGTCAGTTAAGAGATGATTACATTTGCATCGTGTTACAACTTCATTTGTCAATTGAAAAAGTGACATCTTTTGTCTTTAAGCCTCAAGCTCATATGTTCCCTTGTTCTATAAAAGGGAATTTAGGGCTTATTGATAGTCATTGGTTTGAGGTCATACTCTCCAGACATAGTCTGAAGTATATGACCAATCTAATTTTGGAGGAGTTTTGTGTAACTACTACGTGAAAGTAGAATTAGTTTTTCCCAGTTTAGTTGTTTTTGAGTTCATACTTTGATTAATTTGCAGAACTATTTGTAATTTAGTATTAGTTCATTATACAGAATGTTGTTGAGTTTTAGATTATACTGTCTCCTACTCATGTATACTTTACTACATTTATGAATACAATTTGGTTAAGGATCAATTTATTCATCATCACAGCCTTCCCTATGTATGTATATTTTTCTTATGGCATTTACTCAAGTAGTAAAATAATTGCTATAAGAGGATATTGAATATAGTATTTGTTTAAAAGGATAACTAAGTAGAGTTAATCTTGAAACTAGTGAAATATTATAATGTAATGCATTATTTTATTGTCACAGTGAACTAAGTGCTCACTAATTATAGTAGGGTTTTCATTTATATCTATTTTTAACTGTATAACACAGGAATTAGGCACTGATCCTATAGAAGTGTTATTTTATGCAACCCCCTGATCATCCTCATTTGAATATCAAAAAATATTTTGTTTCGGTTGTAGGTTATAGACATTAGTTTACCCTCATGTTCTTCTGCAAAGAATTATGTTAAAGCTTGAGAATCTAGCCCATTACTTTACTATATCAGTAATTCTTTAAGAAATTTAGAAAGAGCATATTTGTTTAGAATAGTATTTCAAGAAAGTAGCAAGAAATCCATTCATCTAATACTGTTAGAGTACACCCACCTAGGTATTGTAGAGCCTAAAGTGAAGAGGAAAAGGATTGAAAACCCATTTCCTATTCGTTGGCCAATCCCTCAAGGCAATCCCATTATTAGAATTAGCTATTTATAGGTTGCTCTTTTGAGATCAGGTTGGGAATTTAAAACAACCAATAGGACCCTGCAAGGAAATCAAATCTCCAGAGAGCTAGTTCCTTCACTGAATGGGAGATTCAGCTATTGTTAAGACTAAACCTAATCAATCCATCGTTGAGGAAAAGAGGAAGAAGGATGAAACTAGAAATTAAAAGAGGTGATACACCAGATTTAAATGTAGAACAATCACATTACTAAAATGCATAAAATGGCTAGATACAACTGATAAACTTACACAGATCTAGCAGATTCTAACAAAGGTAAAGAGTAGAACATGGTTGAGAGGAAATAAACATTCATAAGCAAACCAGTCCTAAATTACACAGAGCTAAAATGACATGAAGAGGTAAAAACAACTAGGGTGTATTAATCAGAAAGGCACAGTTACAACAGAGGAGGGTTTTGTTTGGAGTACAAAAATTTCTCTGTATCCAACCCTCATTACATCTTTTTGACATGTATATATAGCATTTTGTTACATTGACCTAAGTCATTCATCATCATAAATTCACCCCATGGGCCTGCTAGAAAATATCCCTGCTAGAAGGAATGTCTGTTTGCAACAATTAATTACTGAAAATCTCTTGGATCTTGAAGTATCTTGGAGCTATTTGTTGCTTTGAATGCAGGTAGTTGATTCATCACCTGCAACAATAAATGCAAAATATCTAGAAATAGAGTAGCTGAAAGATTTGATTCTGCATTAATGGCTATTGAAGATATTCAAATACATTTTCTTGCCAAAATCACCTTATACAGAGCTTTTACAATAGTTTAAATATTCAAATTCAAATATTTAAAGCCTACAACACATTAAAAACTCTTTTCCTATTGATTTCTAACTTTTCTTAAAACTTTGGCCTAAATTTTGCCTTATCGGCAAAATCTACCTTTTATGAACCATTCTGTCTTTGCCTTCTGTATATTTTCATCTTCAGTTGAGAACTTTTCAATTTTCTGAACTATAGCTTTTTTCCTCCCATTTTTGCCCTTATCAGCAAAAATCCATTTTTCTGAACTATTCTCACTTTATCTTTTTCATCTCTATTTTGCCTCTTTATTGGCAAAATCCCATTTTGCTGAACTTCGCCTTTTGGTCTTGCTTTTACCTTTGTCGGCAAAAGTTCACTTTGTTGAACTTGACCGCTTTCACCTTCCTCTTTCTCATTTATTGGAAAATCACTCTATCGGTGAACTAAAGAAATTTTGAACTTTTGAAAAGTTTGTGCCATTGGGAAATTGTTGATAAAGGCAATATTTTACTCTCTTTGCCTTAGACAATGTTTTAGAAAACCCACACACTTGACCTCTTTGTCGGCAAATCGCCACATCGACGAACTTGTGAAATTTCAAACTTTTGAGAAAGTTCACAAAACATGAGAATTGTTGATAAAGGGGAACATGCCTTCTTGCCTTAGTCAAAATTTGAGTTTTCTTCCCTTTGTTGGTGAATTGGCCAGTCGGTGAACTGATCAGTTCGTGAACCCAAAGTTTAGTCGACAAAGGCAAAAAAGGGGCCAAAAAATTAAGGCAAGGACTTAGAAATTTTTGAGTTTTTCTGAGTTTTTTGCAAGGATTCCCCACATGAATTTTCATGGATTTCTACAAGGATTTACACTAAAAACTAAGGGATATCGAACACTTTTAAGGGATTTCAACAATATTTTCAAGCTAGGCTATTTGACTCTGGGAAGGGGAAAATAGATCAACACTTTCCTAAAATCATCCTTTCTTTACAAACTTCAAACAAGCATAACTTTCACGTATGAAATTTAAATTCAATGATTTTTTTAAATTGCATAGAAAATTGTAAGAAATGCTATGGTGACATCAATTTCTCTATGTACTGATATTTTTTCAATTTTTTGTAGGATTTCAAATCTTATGCTAACACATTTTCTCTGTAGTTAAACGCTTGTCAACGACTCAAAATCCTAAAACCAATAACCTATTTATGTAGCTCCATTTTTTAAAGACTAAATTCTAAATACTAGTTTAGTTGCACATCTTTTTGCGTAATTAGAAATGAACAAGCGTTTGCTGTGTCTATGAGAGCTTCTAAGTGTGTATGCTCTTCCCTCGCACTGAAAGGTGATCGTGAGAATCATGAACACTTTTAAATTCTTTATTTTGTATTATCCCAAGAGCCCAAGTTACGTATGCTCTTCCTTCGTGCTACATAGCAATCTTAGGAATCAGAAACACTTGGATTTCCTTCCTTTTAGTAGGGATGCCTAAGGATTTCATCACCTTAGGGGATGACCTGAATCAGGTGTTCTAGCAGGGTATACAAAGGGGGGAGAGAAAAAGTTGTACTCAAAAGTGTAGCTATCATTTTGGGCCCACGTTGAGGTTATGGCACTTAGAAAAGTGAGAAATCACATGCCTTAGACAACACACTAGTTTACATATTTTAGCCTCACATACCAAGCATATAATGAGGACATACCTTGGTTTCTTGTAATGGCCTACATTAAGAACCTTTCAACCATCTTTTTTTGTGGTGCACTAATAAACAGTTAGCCCCAGGAAGTTACTCACATCATGCTTCTAAGTTTGTTGAGATAGAGATCACTATGGGCAAGGCCTTGGCCTCAATGGCAAGGGATGTATATGTGGTACACGACCTTTCTTTCCCTATCTATCTACAACTTAGTAGATAATACATTTATGGGCCCATGGAAACTAATACACCCACTTGAATAAATAGGTTGTTAATCTGTTTGATGTGATTTCATGTGTTAAACCAGTGAATGTCCTTACATCCATCACTTAAACCAAAGTGTTTGTTATGTTTGATGAGTCCTCTTGAAAATAGTCCTTGAACCAAAATTTGAGTCCAAACCTTATTAGTTACAAATAGTCAAATCAAAACAACCCACTTTGAAGAGACCACAATTGAATCCCCTTGCAAAAAGGTTGAAATCATTTCAAGTCCATTTTTCCAAGCCATAGTTACATACCTCATCTTGTGTGGAATCCATTTTCCTAATCATAAGTCTCATACCAAACTCACCAAATCTAAATTTGCATCCTAGCTCACAATTGCATCCAAATACATCATCATCCTTCATCATCTTCACCATGGACCCTTGGTTTGAAATTTTCGTTATGTAAGATAGAGCCCCTATGCCTACTACCTTGTGTGAAACTCATGCGAAACCCAAAATCACAATCAAAGCAAGCCCTCAGACTATGCATCCATTAGATGAAATATTTTATCCAAATCCAATAAAAAACCCCTTTGCTGATGATGATGATGATGATGATAGTCTTGTAGATCAAGATGAATATCCAAATGACAATAGCTTTGATGATGAAATTATTGCACACAAACTTGCTATAAACTTTCATCCCTCACCCATGAACATGCAAGAGTCTTCCAATCAAGAACCAGTTAGCACTAGTGTAATGTCCCTTTTTTAGCGCATGGTTTTTTTAGCTCATTAGGATTGTTCCTAGTCTCTTGGGGGCTATCCGGCATGTTTGGGAGAACTCCAATGTTCATGGAGTGGTCGTGGTGCAGTCTATAGATGGGAATGGACTAATTTTGCCTTGGCATTGAGCTCAGTTGATGTTTAGGTTCATAGTGATGCTTTTTGATGTTTGTTCGGGCTCACAAATTGCTCTCCAAGATTCTTGGAGGAGTTGTCTATTTTTGGAAAGTCACTCGAAAGGCATTGTTTCGCATCCCAAACCTTATAGAGCATAATGGTTCAATTTATTTGGCATTTGGGTGAAGTTTGGGATTTTCCGCAAAAAGGTGTTATTTAATGAGCTATTTAATTATTATTTTCACCTAAGCTCCTAGGGGTGAAAATAATTAAAAAGTACCTAAGTGTTATAGCTCATTGGAAAGGTTTTTAAGTGTTCTAAATGATAGACTCTTAAAAAGGGGGTCTCACACTTGATATACTATTATTATTTCAAAAAGGTCTTTTGGAGAGGAGAAATATCAAGAGTTAAAAGGAAAATAATAATATATTCCTCTCAAAATGTTATAAAATGGGAATGAGAGCTCATTTGAAGGGTTATGCTTTTGGAATTGATTTTGTTTTGCAGATGGATTGAACCTGTGAGTTCTTGATGTAGAGGTAGGAGAACCAAAACTATCCTCAATAACATTAAAAAATCAACAAACTAATCCAATTGCTTTGGTCAGGTTGAAGAGAACATTAATACATATTTTTCCTCCAATTTTCATGAAGATCCAATGGTAGGAGAGAAAGTTATGACTCTTTTCCCAAAACTACAAACCCTAGGCAGTGTTCAGACCTGCCCTCACCAAAATTGCAATATCTCTCACAAAACTTAATACAATTATACCAAACTAAAATAATTGTAAACTAGA
This sequence comes from Cunninghamia lanceolata, assembly GCA_027924645.1. NCBI lineage: Eukaryota > Viridiplantae > Streptophyta > Pinopsida > Cupressales > Cupressaceae > Cunninghamia > Cunninghamia lanceolata. Next base: position 2,457,848 of record BSBN01001026.1, on the reverse strand, counting down.
AACACATATCTTTCCATCCATCTATTATATGCATTAATGTGAGGCCGTACCAGGTCATACCATACATATTTTCAGACTGTATTTTCAGAAAATTAAACTTTGCAGACCTACCCTCAATAAAAATGCCATAACTTATTCAAATATTAATGAAATTTGATGAAACAAAAAGAAATGGAAAGTAAAATCAATACTCTTTCCAACCATTTATTTATTTCTCCTTTATATGTCTGTAAAGAACCATACTAAACGCTGCAATGGGATTGTTGTAGGGAAAATCAGAAAATTACAGTCCATAAAACACTCATATCTTTCACAATACTAAATAAAAATGCATGGGACAAGAAGAAAATGGAAGGTGGTTGAAGGATATAACATTTTCAATCCATTAGACATCCATTCAATTCCATACAAGGCTGTACAATAGCAAAAGACAACAAATTTCTGAAGGAAAATACAGGAAAACATTATTTTTTCTCATTCCATGCTCAAATCTTCAACCACCCATGAATTTTTCATGGTTACAAGGCCTTTTAAAGGCATTAAAACATGTCTCTTTAGTTCATAACTGATTTGGAGTGAACCAAGAGCCAAATGACTCTTCACCTTCCAACTTTGCATCATTTTTCTAATTTTACATTGACAACCTTTACATGGTTTGCAATATTTTGCATTTTTGAAACTCCTAATGACCTAAACATATAAAAATGACTTGATAAACCTCATTACATTGTGGAAGAATACAAATTTAATCAAACTCAAAGATTTGTCTAGGGCAATATTAATTTGCCAAGGTGCTCCTGCACCATACAACCAACCAACAAAATTTCTAAGTCCCTTGGAAATGTATCTGCAACAAAAGTCTTTTTCCTCTGTCTTTATTTTCAATCTTCTCAGCTACAATCTTCCAATCTATAGAAATGGTGACAAACCAACCAACAAAACAAACTACCATCTTCACAGAGCATCCTCAGGCTCCTTCTACTCCCATCAGTGGAGTACTCTTTAGGCTGCAACCTCAAGTGCTTCTTCAGATGTCCACCCTACACGCTGCTTCACAACCAACCAAACCATTCATCTCACCCAACAACAGATCCTGGTGATGCATCTACCACTCTCTCCTCGGTGGTTTCTCTATGCACCCTTCTCCAGCCAAATCTCTATTGGAGAATGGTCATGACAGACCTCATCTTGTCTACCAACACACACAACCTCAGAAAACATCCTTCTTGCAGCTAGATGGAACAAGCACCTGCAACCAAACAACTGAGCAACACAAAATCTAAAAGCTGTAGATTGCCTCCCTCGGTGATCTATCTACACAATCAAGATCTTCTCGCTCTTCACCTGCCTTCTTAATGACAGAAAAAAAAAATACACACCACCCAAATCTTTCGCCAGCTCTGATACCAATATGGTGTAGAGGTAGGAGAACCAAAACTATCCTCAATAACATTAAAAAATCAAAGAAATAATCCAATTGCTTTGGTCAGGTTGAAGAGAACATTAATACATATTTTTCCTCCAATTTTTATGAAGATCCAATGGTAGGAGAGAAAGTTATAACTCTTTTCTTAAAACTACAAACCCTAGGCAGCGTTCAGACTTGCCCTCACCCAAATTGCAATATCTCTCACAAAACTTAATGAAATTATACCAAACCAAAATAATTGTAAACTAGAAACACATATCTTTCCATCCATCTATTATATGCATCAATGTGAGGCCGTACCAGGTCGTACCATACATATTTTTAGAAAATTAAACTCTGCAGACCTACCCTCAATAAAAATGCCATAACTTATTCAAATCTTAATGAAATTTGATGAAACAAAAAGAAATGGAAAGTAGAATTAATACTATTTCCAAAAATATATGGCTTGCTCCTTTATATGTCCGTAAAGAACCATACCAAACACTGCAATGGGACTGTTGCAGGGAAAATCAGAAAATTACAGTCCATAAAACACTCATATCTTTCACAAAACTAAATAAAAATGCATGGGACAAGAAGCAAATGGAAGGTGGTTGAAGGATATAAAATTTTCAATCTATTGGACATCCATTCAATTCCATACAGGGCTGTACAATAGCAAAAGATAACAAATTTCTGAAGGAAAATACATGAAAACATTATTTTTTCTCATTCCATGCTCAAATCTTCAACCACCCACGAATTTTTCATGGTTACAAGGCCTTTTAAAGGCATTAAAACATGTATTTTCAGTTCATAACTGATTTGGAGTGAACCAAGAGCCAAATGACTCTTCACTTCCAACTTTGCATCTTTTTTCCAATTTTACATTGACAACCTTTACATGGTTTGCAATATTTTGCATTTTTGAAACTCCTAATGACCTAAACACATAAAAATGACTTGATAAACCTCATTACAATGTGGAAGCATACAAATTTAATCAAACTCAAAGATTTTTCCAGGGCAATATTAATTTGCCAAGGTGCTCCTGCACCAATTCTTCCATAATCTCTTGAGGACGAAAACCCTCTTGCAGATTGGGTGTGGTTTCATACAAGAATCACCATTGTGTTGAAGACAGATTTTGGAGCAAGCTCATATAGAGTTTTCCATTGAGCTTTCAAAAGTTTTGTGCTACTGGGATTTTGTGTTGATTCGTTGGTGATATACTAATATTGTGGTTTGATTCTTGATTGATTTCCAATGAAACCTTGTAGTTTTCTTGTAGTTTGGTTATTACCTCTTGCTGGCCGTACTATGGCATGAGGATTTGTGGATTGTATGAAGGGATTGATGTGCAATTTTAGTTGTTGATATTAGAATCTTATTTGCAAAGTATAGATGATTGTTTTTGGGCAAATTAAAGAGAGAGATTTACTGTGTAAATTTTATCCTATGTTGGTCGTACTTCCCTGGCCGTACGATTGCATGAGGACCTTTATTTATGAAATGAATGTTGTTTGTAGGGATAATGATTGGAGACAACTGCCAAGGGAAATAGATAAATTTACACCTTAAATTATTGTGATTTGATGAAGATATGTAGCATTATGTACCAACCATACCAGCTTCAGGGAGATATTAATATCTGAATAGTATATGAAAAAAATTGTTTCTAATGTGTTTGGTTTATGATGATGATGCTTGTATTTAGATCTCTATACAAATTTATAAACCTTTCGTAGATATAATTAGACCATATCATTCCATACAGTCAAGGTCTGTACATGTTGAGTCTTGTGTGATTGTTAGTGGTATTTGATGTTGAGAAGTTATGGAAGTCTTAGTTACCAATTAGCTGAACTAAAAAGATGATTTTGGTGATTAGTTTAATCTCTTTGGTGATGTCTTATTTCTGTTAAATGCAGTTAGACCAGTTCGTACAACTGTGTCTTGCATGGGTAATTTTGAGGCATGAAGGAAAATTGGGGTATTGGTATGATATGATGAAGTTTATTGTTGATATAATGACTGCAGTGCTTGGAACAACCACAATAGTGCCTTGAAGTCTTGAATCAAATGTTTCTCTTTCATATTCTTCACATTTGAAACATTCATGATGGATCCTGAGACTCTAATGTATGTTTAATTCATGTCATCTTTAGCTTTGCTCTCTAATTGATTTCATTTGTGACACTTAGTATAAAGCAGGGAATTGGGTTGAGTTTGCAAGTTACAAATAGCATTGTAATCTTTGTTTTAAACACATGTTGTAACCCCTGGATGGTTTACCACCAGTGTGGAGGAAATATATATTTTTTATCTTTCTTTATTCAAATCACCCACTGAATAAGTGGAGTATCCCCATTGCATAAGTGGATACCTGCTAAAAAGCAGATGCCTTCTTATAGTAGATGAATGTATTTAGTTTCCTTTGCACAACTTTGATTTGTAAGACAAAGAATTGTATGCTCTCACCTCGCCCATCCTAGGAACTTGGTGATCAGAAAGTGTGGAGGTATTCTATTTGGTTGCATTATTGTGCTAACCCTACTATGATAGATTGTATAATTTTGAAAAACAATTTGGGGTAGCTTGTTACAACTAGCCATTATGCCTATCCTAAGAACATATACATTAGTCATCCTTATGCTATCTTTGACAAGGGAAGCACTACTCTAGATCAAGGTCCTTATACTCAATCCATATTTTTAACCTCAATCTCATGTGAGCATTTTGTATCCCCCACATATTATGCATATCCTTTATCTTCACAATCTTTCAATTCCAACTCATCCCATAAATCCAACCATCAATCAATCCAAAACTCTAACCCACAATTGAAACCCACCACATCCAAATCATCCTTTTCAGATTTCCTCCAAGGACTTCTAGTAGAGGAACAATATCAAACTAGAGAGCATAAAGCCAATAAGTGTACTTCTCCCAAGCCTAATAGTATCATGCCTAGTACTCAAATACTATCATGCAATCAAAGCTAACAACATGCCCATCTATGATCAAGTTCCTACTAAACATGAACAAGAGACTCCTAGTATCATGCCTATCCATAAAACACTAGAATGTAATCCAATGCCCACTAAGCCTATCTAAGAGCCTCTTATCCCAATCTCAAGTCAAAATCCACTATGTAACTATGTCGTTGACCATCCAAAGCATATCATCATTATATAAGAACCACTAATCTTATCATCCAACCTATTAGAGCAATGTTAAGAACAAAATACAAATCATGTCGAATCATGTCCTTAGCCAAATTAAGATCAAAGCATCCCAATCCATCCTATACATAATCAATATCACATTACCCATGTTAATCCTCTCTATGATCAAGATCCTATCCATGATCAAGAAATCCAAAATAATCCTATGTAATATCCAACTAGTCCTATACATTATTCCACAACATCCACCTCCCATGATGAGACAATTGGTCCCCATGAACACATATATAATCAAGTAAAATACTTTGATCATATCACACATAATCCCAATGAGCATAGTGACAATAAAAATCTTAATCATCTCAAGCATGAGGACAAACAAGTTACAATGGGTCACATTGAGTATTCAAATAATCAAGGAACAACAAACATAAACAATGATCAAGGTACAACAAGTGTACACAATGAGCAAGCACATGAATCTTATTAAATCAGATTTTCCACATTCATCAAGTCAAACTTATTCACAAGGAGACAATAACAAGTTCTAGTTGTTCTTGGAAACACACCAATGGGCTAGAATCATGTTTCAAAAACACCAAATATCCCATTGCAAACAAGATATGTAAAAGCATGGATTAAAAAGGAAAAGGATTGTGTCTTCATGAACAAGGAATCCTAGAGCCTATCCCAATCCACATCAATCATGATCAAGGCATCAAAAATCACTTGTCTAAACAATCTAATGATGTTAGTATACTTAAACAATCATTGAGGCAATTGCATCCAATGAGATCATCAAGATAGGGACCATTCATATCCCCTATAACAAGCCTACTACTAGCAATCCTTCCACTTCCACTATCCGTATGGTATCAAAATTTTTCCTCCACATACTCAACCCCTTAATTGGGACTAAAAAAATCATAAAGCATACAAAGCAAAAGCTCTAAATCAAACATCAAAAGTGAATGAATTAAAAAATCAAGGAAAGCATATAAGAGCAATATAGGTCCCAAAGCAAAATGGACCAATCAAATCAAGCAAAGCAACATATCCAAATCCAAAAATCACTCAAAACATGGAGCCACATTGAAAGATGCACCTCACATATAATAGGTGCCCATTGCCTCCTAGATTGTATAAGAATGTTGGTCCTAATCGCCATCCTAAACCCACATCCAAACTTCATAATCTAAAATCCACATTCCATAATCCACCATCTCAAGTATGGTGAGTCAAAAATCTGCCAACCCAATCTAAATTACCACCTTATCCATCTAAACCCAATAACCTCAATAACCTCTAACATCCCCCAACCAAATCCAAAACCTCTACATCCAAAATCTACCACATTGTGGTAGCAACGCTTCACCTTAAGGGCTATGATGGTACCCTATCAGAATGTAAACATTCAGATAAGACCAAACCAATTATCAATGAGGATCACACCAACATCAAACGATTGCACAAAGGTTCTTTAATCCTAACAAAGTAGTTACTTCAAGTAGGTCACTATTGGGATGTTATGAAAAGCACATCTACATAAAATAGACAGTGACTTGTGAAGACCCTTTGAATATCAAGCTACTAGTGAGATCAAAGGAAATAAATTAAAATAGTAAAGAGAAATCATTTGTCCAATGGTGAAAATTATTTCATGGTGCCTTGGATAAGTACCATGATGAACTCATTCACATACATCATGCATAAATCAATTGTCTATGTACCTTACACTTGGCGGCAAGTTGTCTCATCTATCCCATCCTATCTCCCTCATATCATCCTAATCCATCATATTCGCATCTCCTTTCTATTATTCCCCTTCATCAACTTGATAATGGGCTTTGATCTTGATAAGGATTGAGGCATGATTATGATACTTGCTTTGATAAACTCTTGACATAGAAAATCCTTCTACAATCAAATCTCCCAACCATCTTGTTACACTTGTGCCATATGCTATATTGCTTTAGTATAGCATTATGAATGTAATTTCTAGAGTAGGGGCATGTTTTCCTATGTGACATAGTCCTTGGAGAACACATCTTGCACCCTTCCATCCATCTACCATCCATCTTCCCTTCCATTCACTATCAACAATCTCTTAAGCCCATCATCCTAAATCAACCTATCTTCCATCCTTCTTTTAGACTTGGTGCTCCCTTGCCACTATTTATCATACAAAGACAATTATCCCATCCAAAGAAATTTAATTCAATCATCTAAAAGCAATCCAACACAATCATCCCAAGAAATCCAATACAAACATCTCAAGCAATCCTATAACAGTTAATCCACCAAAAGCAATCCTAATCCACACAAATCTTGCCAAACAATTTATCCTATCATCCTAAAGCATAAATCAGTTTTCTTCCCAACCTTGTTGCAAATCCTAATCAACTTAAATCAATCAATCATCATCATCATTGGAATATATCATTCCCAATCCTCATGTTTTCTCAAGATATATTGTTCCCACACCAACAACACTATTCTCGCATTGTTCTTAGGATATATTGTTCCCACATCAACAATACTATCATCATCATCATTAATCAATCATCAATTTTTAGCTTGACTAGGGGCAACATCATGTTTGTCTTTGTATTATTTAGTGCATGCTTGATTTCATTTCTTGTGTGTGTTATCATTTTGTCTTGCACTTGCATTGGTTCTCACAACATACCTGCCACAACGAAATCATGGTTTTGTATCATGGTTTCATTAGCATATGCTTGCTTGTGACCTTAAATCCTTTCTACATGAGACACATCATCACCATGGTCTTTATATCATGGTGCATAACATCAAGTGTTACATCAAACATTAGGTTGCTCACATCGACTAGCATGACTATCCTTTCTTCCCTCATTGCATCCCATCCCTATCCTCACCTTTTCTTTCTATCCATTTCAAGAGCATACCCATGTCCTTCCACCCCACCTATCCTCTTGAGGGGGCATCATCTCATCCTTCTTTTTATAAACCCCATCCTTTTCATCCTTCCTCATCCTGACAATCTATATTTTATTTTTCTTTGAAATGACATTGTTTCTCTCAATCACAACATTGTCTCAAAGAGGGGTAAAATGTAGACACTTGAAAAATACCAGGTCCTAATTATCCTAATTATCTCAATTATCAAGTCTTCATTCCATAAAATTTCCTAATCATTCCATCATTTTCCCTAAGTCCTAGTCCCCTTCACATATATGATTTAATTAAATTATTAATTAAATCCTCCTTTTTAGCTCACTTAACTACTTAAAAATGAATAAAGGAATTAGAAATTTCTTCTATTCTCCACCACATATCTCATAACTATCTCCCATAAATACAAAAAAAATTGAAAAATCATCCCACATCGTTCATCTTCCAACTACTCAACCAACTAAATTTGAGTCATCGATCTCTTAGCCGATCTCCACCATCGATCATCCAACCTTAAATCCTATAAATGGACCTTATGTGAGCCATTTTTCAAGGGTAATCCTTTAGAGCAACGTCATGTTGTCGCTGTGAGCAACCACATTTCATTAATTTGAGCATAACTACCATTTAGTACAACATAAATTGAATTTGGATAACTTTGTTGTTTATTCATTGCTTTATCTAGTTTATTTACTCTAACAAAGGTGCATGGCTAGTATGGAATAAGGTTTTCAAATTTTAGTTTGAATCTTGTTTTAATTTCATATTTTTCTATTCACAACTATTACCATCATCTATTGTTCGCCATGAAATGGTTATTGAATCTCTCAATGGATCGTTTATTGAATATATATTGACTATTAAATTCATTTTGTATTGTGTCAAATGGTAGGAATATATATCTGGCCTTTCATCCTTTTCAACATTGGTATTTATCCTTAAGATTTTGACCTATGAGAAAAGTTGACTATCAATGTGCTTGAAATAACTCTTGTTTAAATCCTTTCATCCTATGCATATATGACTATTATAAATTCATTTGTATGCTATAGTTTACATAAGGGCATAGGCATTTGTTCTAAAAACTGAGAAATATATACCTTCCTTTAAGATCTTTGCAATATACTAGAACATAATCCTTTGATCCTCTACATTGTTGTATTGTTTAAGCTTCCATTTCTCTTATATGATAAACTCTAAAATCTAGTCTTTAATTCACTAGAAAACTAGAATGATTAATATATAAGAGAGGAAAAACTTGTATAAAGAACACCCTTGATAGTTTTATTGTTCTTTGTATATACATATATACCCAATAGAACTATTTCATATTTCCTATTTATATGTTTATGGTTAGTTGCCTAAATCATAGTTCTCTTGGGTTTACATAAACTTTGCATTTAATACGCTTGACACCTAATTTCCTCCAAGATCTAATAAATGAGAATATACACAACAACTAAAATGGATTGTAGTATTTCAAATGGTACTGTTAGATTGTTAATTTTGCTAGCATCCTCCTCGTTATTCTTTTCCATGGAGGTTTTCTATTTGTTGTACCCAACCAAATTTTGTGCTTCATTAAGGCATTTTGAAACAAGTCTAGAAAATTTTTCGTTAAAAAGTCAAAAAAGCAAAATTTCTAAAAATAGAAATTTCTATTTTTAGAAATTTCTAAAAATAGACGTCGAGTTAGGTTTTCTGGGTTTCTTGAGATATGGATGTTGGTAAAACTTTCTAAAAATAAAAAGTTTCTAAAAATAGAATCTCCAAATCAGGTGTCGCGCTTAATTCTCATTGGTCGATTTTGCTCCACGATCGGCGCGGTTCAGACGGAATCTTCAAATGACCAAGTTTTCTCTATTGGGTCATTTTTGCTTTTTCACAAGGTGAAGCATGAGCTTGAAAGTCATCAATACAGAAAAGTTCACTTGCCAAAACTCTTCGACAAGTTTCCAACGCTGTTTCAACGACGCAAATTTGACAAACGGCCGTCGACTCAAGGATGCACGCAAAACGATGCAAGATGGATCCAAGGTGAATGGAAAAGTTAGAAAATCACAAAAATGGCTAAGTCTGGTGAAACTGGGCACCCCAGTAGGCTTGGGGTGCCCATCCTCTCCTGTGTTAGTTTTTTTTCACGTTTTTCAAGAAACGTCAAAAATGCTTCCGTCAGCTCCTTTCCGGTTGGTCAAACTTGGTCAAACTTGGTCAAAAGTCAGTCAAACCTAGGATTTCATCATAGATATGTTTAGAGTACTCAGATCACCCTCCGTACCACCTCAACAGTCACCAAAACGACTGAAATCAAAGATCGAATAGGAGCCGTCGGCACGGAAATTGAGAAAAGGTACAAAATTGAAAATTTTTGAAAATTTTTCTAAGTGTTGAGAAACCAGGTGCCCCTAGAGGCTTGGGGTGCCCAAACTCTCCAGTGTTAGATTATTTTTGATGTTTTTCTCAAAAAACATGAATCTCCTTCCATCAGCCTGCTCTGATTCAGTATTGATTAGTTTGGCACGTTTTTCGAGGCAAATGGAAGGTACAATCAGCTCAGTTTTCATCAGGCTTGCATATTTGCCAGATCATCAGACTCATTTTCATCCTAGTTGATAGAAATCGATAGCCAAACAGGGGTCCTGTGCCACCGGAACGCGCACGTAAACCAAGAAATTGAAAAAGTTGGAAAAACTAAAAAAATGGCTAAGTCTGGTGAAACTGGGCGCCCCAGGAGGCTTGGGGTGGCCAACTTGAGCAGTGTTAGAATATTTTCATGTTTTCAGTGTTTTCCAACATGCCTTGTTACCAATCTTCATCCGTTGGCAGTTTCCGGAAGGTCAAACTTGGTCAAACGATGTCAGATCGTCAAACGGAGACAGGGGATGGAATCTCAGTTGATCAATCTCCAAAATGTCAGGATCAGTTAGCTTTTTCAGTTCATGATGACATTTTTCCACCTTGTCAAAGTCGGAGACAGGCCATATTTGAGTCAAAATGAGTGTTGAAGTGTCGAAAATGAAGAAAATTTTGTTAACACTTCTTCCAATTCGCGCATTCGATGACATCATCAAAGAAGATATTTTTGTCATCTTGCACATGAAGCCATAGGCTCCTACAAAATAGGGATTCTTCCTATTCGAAGACATCCACTTGGATTTATGCTTTAAAAGTTGCTTTCTTCATGGATGAGGATGAAGTTTTCTTCTCACACAAGTAAAGTTGCTTTTTTCGACCAAAAGATTTATAAAGACAAGCTTTGGGCTTCTTTATTTCATTTTCTTTTGCAGGTTGCATCCAGAGGAAAGATTTTATTTTTCTTTCAATGAAGATTCGAAGACCCAAACCAGGTGCTTTTTCAGTTTTCTTCATAGATTCGGGTTGAGGAAGAAGAGAGGCTTGCTTTTTCAGGGTCCTTGTTTCAAGGAGATCATTTTTTAGAAATCCGACCAGAGCTTTTTCAGTTTTCGTCGAGATGGGTCCATCCAGATTATCATCCTCTTGAAGATTGGGAGTTGTGCTTTTTTTCAGGAAACTACTTTTTTCCTTCTTTTTCGAGAAAATCTCCACTTTTTCAAAATCTGACGATCTGGGTTGCTTCAAAATAGAATTGCCTACAAAACCCATGTGCCAGCTTTTTTTCGCTCAGAATCAGCTTTTTTAAAAGAAATCAGCAAAAGAATATCAACGGATGACATCACCAAGAAGCAAGAATGTTGATGAGGATGCATTTCAAAAGAAAGTAGCTTTAAAACATATGCTTTTTGTTTTAAAGCATGTACTTTCATCCTAAGCTCATCCATCCTATATTTAGAAAGAAATCACTTTGTGATAGTTGGAATCTTCTTTGCTTTAAAGCATTTATTTATTGTATCTTTGTCTTAGAATAGTAATAAAGCTTGCGAGTTGGCAAGTTAGGGTTAATCAAGGAGATTTTAGGGTTCCCTACTCCTTTGATTTTAGTATAAATAAGGGCATCCTTGCCCATTGTTTGTAATGACTTTTGTGATAGCAAATTTGCTATGCCTATTCTAGCCTGCAAACATTGTTATTCCAGGTGTTTGTTCACTTTGTGTTTATTGTTCTCTGGTGTTTGATCACTTACTATATGCCTACCTTTTGCTGCAGTATTGCTGTCCTAGAGTTGTATTAAACTTTGTGATATTGAATAGAAGTCTCATGCCTACTTTGCTCTGATATTCTATATCAATTCATCAAGTTTTTGTTGTCAGATGTGTAGCTTCTGTAGCTTTCATTTTCAGCTTTCATCATTAAAGTACTTTTAGTCTTGTGGTGTAAATCTAGAGGAAAACTGCTTAAGTTTTTGTGTTAACAATCATTCCTCATTCACTTTCAACTTCCTTTGCTCCGAATTTAATCAGGAGGTTGAAAGCATCATTAGTCTATGCTAGTTGTAGTAGAAGTTTTATTAAAAAAGGAAAAAACCTCTCCTGCAACGTTTAGAGTTTTATAACCTTGTGCTCGCAGCTGAGAATCAAAAAGAAGATAGGCGAAGTTTCATTCAAGTTATCTTTTCAGCGAACATCAACAAGAAAGGGAACTCCCCCTTCCAATAGGAGAGCAGTTTATCTGTGCATAGCTGTCCATTTCCAAATCGCATTCCAGAGGTGCGAATTGAAACGCCAACAGTTTTCTAGCTCCCACTGTGGGGCACGAGGCATAAAACTTCAAGCAAGCTAGGCTTATGACACGGTAATGACTCTCTGGCGTCCTTCTGCTCCAGTTCAACAACCAAATCTTACACCACCTTTTATTCAACCAAATCTTGTATGAGTGGAAGGAGAGCAAATGAACATCATTAGCAGCCTTAGAAGTTCATATTTGCGCAAAAGGAAAGTCCTGATCAGTGGAGAAATGCGGCCGCTATCCTTGACGAAGAAGAACACAAATCAGATCTTGCAGCAGGAAGACCAGTACTACCACCTCCTGCATGGCAATAGATAATCCTGGCTCACAGGGTTTATTCAAGAAAGGGAAAAGGTGGTGCTACGGATCCTTTCTTTCAAGATCTTGATTCTGTAAAAGTTGGAGAAGCATCCAACATAGCTCGAGAAATTCAGATAGTTCATGAAGTCAAGCAGGAAGAATTACAAGAAGAACCAATAATCCAGCCTAGAGCAATGGGTGATGTAAATAACAACAATCACAATGACCTGAATCAAAGGTGACCGCCACCATTGCCTTGGGGTAATAACATTGGACCTTTGGCCCTACAAGCAAATTATGATTTACCAAAGGGGTCAAGGAAGCACTTTCCTCGGTTCCATGGCGATGGAACTCAACATCCTGATGAACACATCTCTGCATTCACAACAGCTTGTGTTGTTTTGCATGTATCACATGAAGATGTTGCCGTGCGTCTCTTCATTGAGACTCTTGCGGGAAATGCTACCGATTGGTTCAATCATCTGGAACCAGGAATCATTACAAGTTGGGCAACTATGAGCGAGAAATTCTTGGCAAGGTTCAAGCCTGCCGAAGATGGTCATAGATTGTTTGCCCAACTCTCAAATTCAAAGATGGAAAACAATGAACCAATGAGGGAGTTTGTGGCAAGGTTTAATCGCCTAGTTACACGTCTTTCTCATACTCTTAATCCATCTCTGCAAATTCTGTTGAGCAGTTTCATTAACGCTCTTCCTTCTGAGATAGCCTTCTTTTTGAGATTGGCTAATGAAACAGAATTATCCAATGCACAAGAAAATGCCATCAAGTTAGAGGATGACATGATTACCTTTGGCAAGATGAAAACGGATTCAATCAGGCCTCTAGTTCAGAGTTCTGCAGATCCACTGCTACATAAGGTAGCAAATGAAGTGACTATCATGAAGAGACAATTGCCTACTCAGGGGCAACCCGCGCAACAACCGTATCAGTCATCGCAACAACAATACCAACCACAGCAACAATATCAACCTCAGCAACCATATCAACCTAAGAGGAACAATTTTCAGCCTTTCAATAACTATAGGCCTAGGTTGCCAGCACCACCACCAAGGCAAGCAGTTGATGCTACTCAAAACACAGTGTTTTGTTCCTTTCATGAGACTGATGCACATACTGGAGCCACGTGTCCTAAAAATTTAAGGATGAATCAAATCATGGGATATGCTGATGTTGCACCTATTTCAAACATTGTTCCTTCCCCAAGTGTGAATGTTGTCTTACCACAAACGAACAACTTCGATGGCGACTCTACCACGGGATACTTCCAGAATGAACCTGTTATAATAAAGGAAGAACAAGATGATTTTCATCAATATTCTCTTGCAATGAATCATGAAAATCTTTCAACTCCTGTGTTTACACGTACTCAACATTTTAAAGCACAGAAGGAAGGAGAGGATAGACAAAGACCAAAAGAAAAGGAGAAGGAAGTGGCTTCCACTTCCAATGCTCAGCCATCACGTGAAAGTGTTCAAACTACTCAAAATTCATCTTCAACAAATTTTGATATAGTAGATTCCATGATGAAGACAAAGGTGCAGATTTCTCAGCTAGAGTATCTTCAAGAACATCCAGATCAACTGGATAGAATAGTCAAGTATATCAAGAAAGATACTGTCGTGTAGCCCACATTGCTAGAATCTTCTGTTCCAATAGGAGAGAAGCCAAAGCCCTTCTATATTTCTCTGTATATAGGAGGTTATAAACTGAGCAATTGTATCATTGATTCAGGAGCCTCAGACAACGTCATGCCTTTGCAGGTAATGAACGCTTTGGGACTCTCATGCACCAAAACACATGACAAGTGTTATTCGCTTGAGTCTAAATCAGTGCCATTGGTTGGACAATTGAAGGATGCTCAAGTTCGATTAGCGGCTTGCCCAGAGAAGAAAATAATGATGACTATCTTGGTAGCTGACATTCCAGCCAGCTATGGGATGCTACTAAGTAGAAGTTTCTGCAAAGATCTTGGAGGAGAAATACAATTGGATTGGTCATCTGTGACCATTCCTTTAAAGAAAGGTAATTTAAAATTGGAACCAGAAACCAAGTCACGGTTCACGGTGGTGAAATCTCAGGATCCTCAAGCACAAGTGCTATATCAAGAAATAGGTCCTGGTACATATGTTATGTTGTTTGAAATAACTGAAGAAAATCAGGAGGTTGTCCATGCGGTTGACAAATCAGAGGAAGAATCTGAAGAAATGTACAACTTACAAACCTTCTTTGATGAAGAAGTGCGACAATCTTCTCAAGAACGCAACAATGATGAATTAGATTTGTTTTTCTCGTCTTTTGAAGGCTGGGTTGAAGAACCTGTGTTAGATATATCCAAGGGAGAGACCAAGAAAGTTTTGCAAACAGAGCAAGAGCATGATCTTCTTTTTGAAGATGATTTCTTCCTGGAAGAATTTTTCAGAACTGGAGATCATATGGAAGTTCCATTTTCAGATCTAAATTATTTTCAACATCAGTGGGAAAGTGATTCTTCAATGGAAGATATTGGAGACTCTCTTTTACAATATAGCCCATCTTCACCTACATCTCAAGAATCTTTCATACATACTAGTGAAGAGGACGATGTTGAATCCATCTATGAACCTATACAAGAAAAAGACTTTACTGATAGTATGCACCCGGTGTGGAATACAACATATGAAGAGGTTGATGGAGAAGAGTTCATGGAATATTCAGTTTTGGTCACTAAAGAGGATGATATTGAAAAATCAGAGATTATTGACAAATGTCTTGTGAGATACGCCATGTGTGAGATTGATCAAGAAGAAGAAGAGGAAACATATGATTCAGATGAAGCTGTCTTTGATTCTACTCCTTTTACAGAGCAAGAAAGATACATGAATGCTGAAGAAGAAGTGATGATGGATATCCGCATTGAAGAAGAGTACTCTGCAGAGGATGACGAGATTCCAGGGGATGAATGGGAAAGTGAGCTATCAGGTGAAGATGTTCAAGAGTTTAAGCATTCAGATCTTGACAATTCATCAGATTTTGGAGAGTGGATGGACGAAAACACAACCGATGAAGAAGCCCCTATAGCACTTGAAAAATGGGCAACGACAGTTGTAGATCCTATAAGCCAAGAATTAGTGATGAGAGTCGTGTATGAGCAGCTTGCACCTTTTCCAGAAGATGATGCATTGACCGAATACAAAGTTGTGTGTGTACAAGATATAAATGAAACTCATATTCAATATGTGGTGATGACCATTCCAACAGATGTACTTTGGCCACAAGACTTTCTTGTATATCTTCAGAAAGAAGTTCTGTATCTTCACCTATTGCAGAGGTTGCTTGCATTGGAGGAAGATGCTCCACCTGATCCCTGGCATATCGATCAGTTTCTCAGGAACTTCTCATGGCCTGAACGTGAATACCCTCCTGAACCATGGCTCTTTGAGAGGATGTTGCAGAAAAAGAAAAGTTTTGAGCTACCAAGACAATCTTCACAGCTAAAGAGAGATGGTTCTTACTTTTTTGAGTCGAATGACGGTTTCATGTGACAGTCCTAATCTCTTCTCATCCTCGCTCAGGAGAAAGAGCGTGTGAAACACTTTTTGTTCTTGTAATGTGTTTCCCCTTTCTGTGATGTGACTGTTATGTCACAATGTTTTTCCCCTTTCCGTAATGTGACAATTGTGTTCCTTGTGTTCTGCGAAGTTCCAACTTCCTAGGTGATTTTTAGGAAGCCTAGTTTTAGGTGATGTAGGAAGGTGTCTTGTTCTAGGTGACTAGGAATGTAACCCGACTCTATTGCCCAATGGATAAGGCACTGGTCCAACTTGCAAAAGTCTAGAGATTCTTGGTTCTCCTATGCTGTAAGTATCCGCCATGGTCCCCAGATAGAGCCAATTGTTGTACCCAACCAAATTTTGTGCTTCATTAAGGCATTTTGAAACAAGTCTAGAAAATTTTTCGTCAAAAAGTCAAAAAAGCAAAATTTCTAAAAATAGACGTCGAGTTAGGTTTTCTGGGTTTCTTGAGATATGGATGTTGGTAAAACTTTCTAAAAATAGAAAGTTTCTAAAAATAGAATCTCTAAATCAGGTGTTGCGCTCGATTCTCATTGGTCGATTTTGCTCCACGATCGGCGCGGTTCAGACGGAATCTTCAAACGACCAAGTTTTCTCTACTGGGTCATTTTTGCTTTTTCACAAGGTGAAGCATGAGCTTGAAAGTCATCAATACAGAAAATTTCACCGGCCAAAACTCTTCGACAAGTTTCCAATGCTGTTTCAACGACGCAAAATCAACAAACGGCCGTCGACTCGACGATGCAGGCAAAACGATGCAAGATGGATCCAAGGTGAATGGAAAAGTTGGAAAATCACAAAAATGGCTAAGTCTGGTGAAACTAGGCACCCCAGGAGGCTTGGGGCGCCCATCCTCTGCTGTGTTAGTTTTTTTTTCACGTTTTTTGAGAAACGTAAAAAATGCTTCCTTCAGCTCCTTTCCGGTTGGTCAAACTTGGTCCAAAGTTAGTCAAAGCCAGGATTTCATCACAGATATGTTCAGACTACTCAGATCACCCTCCGTCCCACCTCGACAGTCACCAAAACGACCGAAATCAAAGATCGAACAGGAGCCATCGGCACGGAAATCAAGAAAAGGTACAAAATTGAAAATTTTTCTAAGTGTTGAGAAACCAGGCGCCCCTGGAGGCTTGGGGTGCCCAAACTCTCCAGTGTTAGATTATTTTTGATATTTTTCTCAAAAAACGTGAATCTCCTTCCGTCAGCCCGCTCCGGTTCAGTATTGATCAGTTTGGCACATTTTTTGAGGCAAACAGAAGGTACAATCAGCTTAGTTTTCATCAGGCTTGCATATTTGCCAGATCATCAGACTCATTTTCATCCCATTTGATAGAAATCGACAGCCAAATAGGGGTCCTGTGCCACCGGAACGTGCACGCAAACCAAGAAATTGGAAAAGTTGGAAAAACTAAAAAAATGGCTAAGTCTGGTGAAGCTGGGCGCCCCAGGAGGCTTGGGGTGGCCAACTTGAGTAGTGTTAGAATATTTTCATGTTTTCAGTGTTTTCCAACATGCCTTGTTACCAATCTTCACCCATTGGCAGTTTCTGGAAGGTCAAACTTGGTCAAACGATGTCAGATCATCAAACGGAGACAGGGGATGGAATCTCAGTTGATCAATCTCCAAAATGTCAGGATCAGTTAGCTTTTTTAGTTCATGATGACATTTTTCCACCTTGTCGAAGTCGGAGACAGGCCATATTTGAGTCAAAATGAGTGTTGAAGTGTCAAAAATGAAGAAAATTTTGTTAACACTTCTTCCAATTCGCACATTCGATGACATCATCAAAGAAGATATTTTTGTTATCTTGCACATGAAGCCACAGGCTCCTACAAAATAGGGATTCTTCCTATTCGAAGACATCCACTTGGATTTATGCTTTAAAAGTTGTTTTCTTCATGGATGAGGATGAAGTTTTCTTCTCACACAAGTAAAGCTGCTTTTTTCGACCAAAAGATTTATAAAGACAAGCTTTGGGCTTCTTTATTTCATTTTCTTTTGCAAGTCGCATCCAGAGGAAAGATTTTATTTTTCTTTCAACGAAGATTTGAAGACCCAAACCAGGTGCTTTTTTAGTTTTCTTCATAGATTCGGGTTGAGGAAGAAGAGAGGCTTACTTTTTCAGGGTCCTTGTTTCAAGGAGATCATTTTTTAGAAATCCGACCAGAGCTTTTTTAGTTTTCGTCGAGATGGGTCCATCCAGATTATCATCCTCTTGAAGATTGGGAGTTGTGCTTTTTTTTGAGAAACTGCTTTTTCCTACTTTTTCGAGAAAATCTTCGCTTTTTCAAAATCTGACGATCTGGGTTGCTTCAAAATAGAATTGCCTACAAAACCCATGTGCCAGCTTTTTTCGCTCAGAATCAACTTTTTTAGAAGAAATCAGCAAAAGAATATCAACAGATGACATCACCAAAAAGCAAGAATGTTGATGAGGATGCATTTCAAAAGAAAGTAGCTTTAAAACATATGCTTTTTATTTTAAAGCATGTGCTTTCATCCTAAGCTCATCCATCCTATATTTAGAAAGAAATCACTTTGTGATAGTTGGAATCTTCTTTGCTTTAAAGCAGATTTCTTTAAAGCATTTGTTTATTGTATCTTTGTCTTAGAATAGTAATAAAGCTTGCGAGTTGGCAAGTTAGGGTTAATCAAGGAGATTTTAGGGTTCCCTACTCCTTTGATTTTAGTATAAATAAGGGCATCCTTGCCCATTGTTTGTAATGACTTTTGTGATAGCAAATTTGTTGTGCCTATTCTAGCATGCAAACATTGTTATTCCAGGTGTTTGTTCACTTTGTGTTCATTGTTCTCCGGTGTTTGATCGCTTACTGTATGCTTACCTTTTGCTGTAGTATTGCTGTCCTGGAGTTGTATTAAACTTTGTGATATTGAATAGAAGTCTCATGCCTACTTTGCTTTGATATTCTATATCGATTCATCAAGTTTTCGTCGTCAGATGTGTAGCTTCTGTAGCTTTCATTTTCAGCTTTCATCATTAAAGTACTTTTAGTCTTGTGGTGTAAATCTAGAGGAAAACTACTTAAGTTTTTGTGTTAACAATCATTCCTCGTTCACTTTCAACTTCCTTTGCTTTGAATTTACTCAGGAGGTTGAAAGCGTCATTAGTCTATGCTAGTTGTAGTAGAAGTTTTATTGAAAAAGGAAAAAACCTCTTCTACAGTGTTTAGAGTTTTATAACCTTGTGCTCGCAGCTGAGAATCAAAAAGAAGATAGGCAAAGTTTCATTCAAGTTATCTTTTCAGCGAACATCAGCAAGAAAGGGAACTCCCCCTTCCAATAGGAGAGCAGTTTATCTGTGCATAGCTATCCATTTCCAAATCGCATTCCAGAGGTGCGAATTGAAATGCCAACACTATCCAAAGAAGGATTCTACGTGAACATGGTGCCTCTATTGGAATATTACATCAATGCCAAGTAATAATGTCATAGTAAATAAATAAATATTATTAAGTATTAGATGGGTAGTTGTTTAGGTAGTTAGGTTGGTTAAAGAATGTAATGGATTTTATCAAGCCATGATATCATTGTAATGAAAATGATCAAACAATACAACTATATGGAATATTATATAGCTTCTATCATGGTGTAGTATTTCATTTTTATGTGTCATACCATTTTAATATATCTTATGTGAGCATTGTTTTTATTTTCTTGGCACAATAGGGTCTAGAATTGATCAAGACTATTAGATATATCATAGACCCAAATGCACTAAAAATGGACTCAAGACATTGACATATCTAATCATGAGGCGAAAGATATATAACCAAGCATACTTACTAAAATCCCAAGAATTGGGCATAATAAATATGTCACAGTTAGTCATTTGTACATTTCACTTGAAGGGATGGAGCTAAGTAAGGCAAATGCACATCTCTTTATTTACAAACTAAATTATGAATATCACATAGTTGGGATCTTGTTATTGGGTGTAGGCAATATTTTCCTCTTTTATCAAGGAAGTAGATTTTCTATGATTTTGTTGATGACTGGAAATTAAGTAACCAAATTACCAAATACTAACTAAAGATTTGGTTACCAGATTACCCAAAATTAACTTTACAAGCTTCTTTAAATACTTCTATATTTATTGGATAAATTCTTTCATTTAAATCAGGCTAACATTTCTATCTTTTCCTAACATACTTACCCAAATGTCTATTCTCATATTTTTTTAGAGTATTTGTCCAAAATGTGTTATCTCCAATCAATCTTTGTGGTAAATACTATTTTTAGTTTAAGATTAATAACTATAACTAGTAGGAGCTTAGTGTTCAAAACTAGCCACCATCATAGCATTCTCTATACACTAGACTACAAGAAAATAACTATTTAGGAGCAATGTAATTGTATTTCACCCTTCTCTTTGTTCACTAAAAGATGCTAACTCAGAGCATATGCATTATAAGTGGCTCTCGTGTATCTAACTAAAGCTTAATATATCAATATTCAATAAGAAGTTTGGCCAGATCAAAAACTTCACATATAGGGTGTCGAAGCTTCCAATGAAAGTTCCTGCACCATGGACATGTGGAGGCCTTGCCATGATATATGTTTATACTTTTCTCTTGCACATAGGCTGGAAACCTCATGCCAAGCTAAGCATATCAATTCACACACTACACTTCACTTCTCAAACTTGAAATGCATTACACTATCATGTGGTGGTTGCTTGTGGCAAATAATTTAATCTTACATGCTAGCTCAGCAAGGCCAACTTTAGATTCTACACACTAGGTTTATGAGAGCCACAACCTATCACTTACAACTACAACACTCACATCATCATTTTTTATACTAGCCTCATGATATTAACTCATCTTATAAACATGTATGCAAGATGTATACTTTGCAAGTAATGTATGTGGTAGACTTGGGGCTTGGTGTTCAAAATAAAACCTAGCAAGTTGAGATCATTTCACTTGCTTCATTATGGGAAGATGCATCGATTACAACAACTAATCATTGTTCTATGACCTATTGTGATATGCCACCCATGTCTCCCTATTAAATTTAGAGTTCGTCCTTGAGAATGTTGTGCAAGGAAGCATAATGGCCTATGCCATGATCACAAAGACTTGTATAATGTTTCAAGGAGTATGCGCCACACAAACTCCTTATTTCTACACCTAGAATGACTTCCTACTGGCTCCCTACAACCCCAATATATAAAATATGCCTACACCAAGATATACTAGTGCAAGCCCTCGATACTACTACTAGGTGTTAATCTTCATCTACCACTCTTACATATCATACTACTTAACACTTGACTTGCATCATAGGGAGTTATTGCATCCACCCTTATATAATTTCCATGCATGAATCTTTGATATTTAATTATTTTTAAATTATGTCTATATGATTTATCTATTTATTGCGTTATTGGATTCTCTATGATTAATACAACAAGTTGACATGAGTTGTGCAAGAATTTTGGGTTCAATATCAAGGAAGTAACTAGGTCGTTCACCTTGTTAACACTCCAATGCCACTACAAAATGGTTGTTCCTTTAAATTTGTATTACAAAAAAACATTCTATGCATTTATTACTACACCACACTTCCCCTCTCTCATTGAGTAGGATGAGTGTTATTACCTAAGCAATCATTCAAATGATGCACCACATTTAAAACAAAATTGAGCCAAATCTATAACTTGTGCAAGAGATGAAAAGTTGAGCCATGTTCACTTGTCCACCATTCATGATACCTATATAAATGATTAGGATAGCCAATTGTCTGTAATACCATTTTAAAGAATTAGGATTTAGACAACTAACCATTAACATATAAGTAAGAAACAAAAATGAGAAACAACTAGAGGTTAACACAATTCACATTATTTACATGGGGAAAATCTTTTGGAAAAAAACACTATAATGTTAGGATAGTGTGATATTTAATTGCAATTCTAATATATTATTTTTTATGCATCTCCAACAACCTTGGAATGAGTGATTCTAGAATGTATGTGACATTTGACAAGTCTGGTTGCAAGTTGGTGAGAGGAAGTTTGGTGGTGGCTAAAGGATCTCATGTTGGGACTTTATTTAGGTTGAATGCCTCCACATGTTTTAACTCTACTAATGTAACTAGAAAATATGAAAAATACATTTATTTTGTGGCACCAACATTTGGGTCACATTGGTGAAAAGGGTCTTAAAACCTTGACTAATAAAAATATGGTTGATGATTTCTCTTATTTTGATGAGTATTTTGATTTTGATGAGCATTGTGTGTTTGATAAATAGAATAGATCATCTTTTCCTTTTGGAAGTTATAAGGCAAAGAGATTATTATAAATCATTCATTAAATTGTGTTTGGTCTAGTGAATGTGGCTTTTATGTAAAAACCTCGTTATTATGTTGCATTCATTCATGATGTGTCTAGATGCACCTAGATTTATTTTATGCATTCTAAATATAATTTTTTCACTAAGTTTGAGGAATTTAAAGCCTTGGTTGAAAAGTGTGTTGAGATCTAAGTGTGTTGAGATCTAACAATGGTGGTGGATATTGTTCCAAGGAATTTGACAAGTTTTATAAACATGTCATATTGTTCAGCAAAAGACAACCCTGTACACACCACCACAAAATGGGGTTGCAAAAAGGATGAATCAAACTTTAATTGAAAGTGCCAAAAGCATGTTGAGTGGTTTGTGCAGAGGTTGTAAGTATTGCTTATTACTTGATTAATATATCTCCTTAGTTGGCTCTTGTTGATAAAATTCCTTATAATGTGTGGATGGGTAAGAAGCCTTTTGTTCCACATTTAAGGGTGGTTGTGAGGCTTTTCTTCATGTGCCTAAAGAAAAATGATCTGAACTATATCCAAAAGAATAGAAATGCATCTATTTTTGGTTATGGTGAGAATGTAAAAGGTTATAAGCTTTGGAATCCACTAACCCAGAATATGATCTTCTCTAGAGATGTGATTTTCTAGGTGTTTCGAGAATTTTTAGGTCCTAAACAACCAAAGTAAAAAGAAGGAAAGAAAATAGTGCATTTTGAGGATAAGGTTAAAAAGTAGGAATATGCACTTATGGAAGAACAAAATGATGGATTAGAGGATGGAGAGGAAGAAGAGGGTTCTGATGAGAGTTCTAAGTAGGATGAGTAGGATGTACATGTAGAAGAATAGGTAGAGCTTTCTCTAGTATTAAGAAGATCCACAAGACAACAAAATCTAGTTGATAGGTTTAGCCCACCATATTTCCATCGTGTATTCACTTTGTTATGTATTGACTATGCACTAAGATCTTTTATGGAGGCTCACTCTTTAGAGGATAGTGAGTCTTGGATGTAGGTCATGAAGAAGGAGATGATGGTTTAAGAATTGGTATTGAATGCTCTATACTATGCAAGATTTGTCTATGGAGGTATCCACCCAAGATCTAGGAGCTTCAATGAAAGCACAAGAGAGACCCAACATGAAAGAATAATCCTATTCTATCACAAGATGCAAATACACAATATGTACTCCAATATAAAATCACAATGAGAAGCCCTTGGTTATATAGGCCAAGGTGAAACATAAGACAACATAAGATTATTAGAAGTGCCTTAATATTATGACTTGAGACACAAAGGGATAACTATCCTTAGTGTACCCTAAGTATGCCCTAAGTAAACTTAACTAGACAAGTGTGAATAGGACCTAATGTGGAACCAGTTAGGGAAATAACCTTGTTCACACCAACAGATAGCCCTAGATAGTTATGACACCTAGGATCTTGTGAGTTTATTCAAGGGAAGAAATCTCATTGGTCAAAAGTGGGTGTATAAGAATAAAATCAAAGTAGATGGCTAGTTAGACTAGTACAAGGCTAGATTGGTGGCCAAGGGATACTCCTAGAGAGAAGGAGTTGATTTTGGTAAAATTTTCTCTCCTATTGCTAAGTTATCTTATATTAGATTCCTATTATTTATTGTTGTAGCTTGTGATTTTTAGATAGAGAAAATGGATGTTAAAACTACTTTCTTGAATGGGGATCTTAAGGAGGAGATTTATAAGGGATAACTTGATGGTTTTGTTGTGAAAGGAAAAGAAAATTTGGTTTGTAGGATGGAACAATCAATATATGGTTAGAAATAGTCACCCAAGATGTGGTATTAGAAGTTTGATGCCTTTGCATTGAATTTGGGTTTTGTTAGGAGTGAGGAGGATCATTGTGTTTATGTTAAATTATTGATGATCATATTCTAATCATGATCTTGTATGTGGATGACATGTTGTTTATTGGTAACAACAAGGTGATGATTAGGTAGCTTAAAAATCAACTTTCTATCACATTTGATATGAAGGATTTGGGGGATACAAAATACATTCTTGATATGGAGATCAATAGGGATTGGGTACACATAAAGATTTGGTTAATTTAGAGTAAGTATGTTGTTACTTTTTATAATGGTTTATTATGTATTATTGCAAACCTATGAGTATTCCATTTCCCATTGGCACTAAGCATTCATTAGATATATGTGTCCCAGATTGGATGATGATTTTGAGAGTATGCCTAATATGCCTTATGCTAGTGTTATTGGTACCTTGATGTATGTAGTGGTTTACACTAGACTAAATATTGCCCAAGAAATGGGAGTTTTAAGTAGGTTTATGTCTAACCTTGGTAAGGAGAATTAGACTAATGTTAAGAGGGTTTTTAGATATTTACAATGAACTATTAATTACTTTTGTGTCATCATGGTACTAGTGATATGGATAAAATATTGGACATATAGGGTTTTGTGGATGCAAATTGGGTAGGTGACTTGGATAGTCAAAGGTCCACTTGTGGCTATGTGTTCTCTTTATTTGGTAGTGTAGTGAGTTGGATGAGTAAGAGGTAGCCCACAATTTCTTTTTCCACTAGTCAAAGCAAAGCATATGGTTACTACACATGCCTTTAAGGAGGTAGTATGGTTATAGAGACTATGTGTAGGTATTGGTTTTGATTGTAGGGTGGTTAGAATCAGTTGTGATAGTTAGAGTGCTATTTGTTTGGCCAAGAATCCCATGTATCATGCTCATACTAAGCATGTTGATGTTTAATATCACTTTGTGCATGAGATAGTAGAGAATGGTAAGGTCTTGTTGCAAAAGGTTGAAACTCAAGATAATGTTGTAGATTCTCCATAAAGCCAGTGAGCATGAAAAAGTTCTCTTGGTGCAAGAAGACCTAGGGCCTTGGATGCTATAATTGATTTATTTTTTTGTTCCTTTGGATGTTATTTTAATGTATAATATCAAGTGGGAGAATGTTAGAATAGTGCAGTAGTTAGCTGCAATCCTAATGTTTTATTTTTTATGCATCTCCAACAACTTTGGAATGGGTACTTGAACACCTATGTTTACGAGAGATATTATTTTATTATTATTCTCATTGTTGGCTTGGAATATTAGTTGTAATGACATTTATGAAGGAGGTGGAGTTGGAAATAGTAGTTACAAAGCTATTTTTAGCATATTCCTCAACTTGGACACTAGAATTGAGTAATGGAGCATCTTGAATGTTGTTGTTGTTAGATTTCTAAAATCATCTGTAGTATTTCTTCTATAAAGAGGATTGATTCAAAAAGAAACCAGAATGAGAGGTAATATTGCAATCAATACTTGCATGTGCATTAAATTATTCACAAAGGAATAATACATAGATATACAAACACATTTGTCAAGAATAAACAAATCAAAAAGGTAGATAAAACAATCTTATCCTATGTGATAAGATTGACAACTAATAAAGGAAAATTCTTTCCTAATTAACTCCCTAATTAACCTATGCTAATGTGTAAATATAATTTTACACCAACACCCCCCATATGTGCAACTTAGGGAGATTACACACAAGATGCTCTTCATGCCATGAAGAGATGGATGCCAAATCTGCAAACAAAAGAACAACAAAGTACTGCTCTGCCACACAATGAATGCCTTGAATCACTTTCACATAAGCACATGAATAAAAAATTCCATCTAATGTCCATCTAGTTTACTAATGAATCACTAATCATGCTTATATATGCAACTACAAACATTCCCACTAAGAATTTAGTAATTCAAACTTACCGTGTCGGCATACGACCTAAATAATGGTCATAAACTGACACTTTGAAATTGGTCTTGACCTAAAATAGGGTAGGACTAGGGTGCGGGTGCCCAAGTCCTCCCCCCTATTTCAGGAAGGATTCATGTTAAGTACATCCCTTGAGTCCTATTTGCCATGAAACTTCAGGGTTTTCTCATCGGGAGTCATCAAAATCATGCAAGATGCTCTAAATGCATTCTAAAGGACCCAGGAGCTAAACCTTAAGAGGAAAATGCCCCCAAGGTTACTTTTTCTGACATAATATTTAGCCCCCACTTTAATGTATGTATAAATACAATACACTCATTAAAGTACGATCAATAGACACAGTAAACATACCAAGCACGAAGAAGACAACATTGAAGACAGTAACAGGCATGCAAAACACAGAGAAGACAGTTACAGTCATGCAAAACATGGAGAAGATAGTATTGAAGACATACAAAACACAGTGAAGACAGTGATGATTTTATTTTTCTTTTTCTTTTTCATTTTCATATATATGAAATGTAGATGCAAGTACAAGGAAAGTAAACACAACACCCATAATGCAGGAGGGACTCATTGCCATCGGTCTTTAAACTGCATATGGGGCAATAGACATGTAATACAAATCAAGCACACCATACAAATCCCAAAGCATAGGAGGGACTCATTGCCACCAGTCTTTAAACTATGTTGGGGAACAAACATGCAATACACACACACACTTGGAAGACACGAAGAAAACACGGCAGACAAGCAATGGAGTGTTCCTATTTCTAGGTTCATCACCATCTTAGGCACATTACAGGCACACACCGACAATTGGGCTTTGCCACAACAATCACCGAAGACATACTTAAGGGTTGAGTTAGTCACATAACCACTCCCCACCTCCGTAAAGGACTTTTTGAAAATGACAAGATGTGCACTCTCCTCAAGAAATACACAATCCCCGCCTCTGCGGAGGGCTTAAGATAAAAAGGATATATGCAATATCCCACCTCCAGAGAGGGATTAAATGATTGCAATAGATTTCAAACAAATCTCAGAGTGTAGGAGGGACTCATCGCCACTAATCTTTAAGATTGCACCTGAGAGCAAGCACACTTTACTAGCATCTAGAACAGATAGCTTACCTTATGTATGCCCCCACCTTAAGGTGGTTGATATCAGGTACCAATATCAAGCATGCTAAGGTAGGAAGAAAACACACAAGGGAAAATGAGCTCTTGCAAAGCCCATGCCCCCTGGAGGTGACATGTACTTTACGATTGCCAAATGTTTCCACAAACACATTCCTGCAAGAAAAGTGTTAGTGTCCATATAATCATGATAAACAACAATGCATATGATCAATCACATAAAGAATCAAGGAAATCAAGATAGACAAAGTGTACGGAGTAGCAGTATTGTTATGTTTTGTAAGTGCAATAAGACACCATCAAGATCACACAAAGTGATTCTACTAGCCAAGCATTGGATAATATATATGAACCCCATCGTCATGTATGGAATTGGTCCATTTTTTGATTACTCGCTAAAGGGACACTAGGTCCGCATCAGTATAATATGTTTTTCATCATTCGCCCACTAGATAGAACCACTAGAGGAAGGGAAACAATGAATCAAGAGAGGAGAAACAAGTGCCTTAGGGACAGCCACGTAGGAGGGTGCCCCCAAGTCACCAACTGCAACACTATGTCCTTAAGACACAACACACAACAATAGAAATAGAGAAGAAGCAATATGGAAGAATAATGATACAAATAGAAGGTCACAACAGAGGCGGTCTCCCAGTATCCTTGACCTTACAAGAGTATCAAGGGTCATCCTAGGAGGCCTAAACAACACATAACACATCATGGGGGAAGCACAACACAAAGGGGATAAAGGGTTAGAAATACTTACCCGATTCATCCCAATGTTAAGAACATATATTTCTAGAAGGCCACCCTTGAGAGCAACTATAATAGGTGCTACAACGAGTGTGGCTTCAGTAGGGAGAAATACACTTATTCACTATCCTCTTAGGAGGTGGAAGAAGTCATTTGTTTTGACTGATCTTGACATCCATCCGTAAGAGATTTAATGCGAGAGACCTTTCCTCATCCACTAATGTTGCATCTTTTGAAAAGAGAGCATAAGAATGAAGAGAAGGTATGGTGTGGTGAGAATAGTTGTTAGTGATTGTATCTCTAGTAGTTTTCAAAGAATATGCAATCAAGTTTTCGCATCCTTAGTGATATTTAAGGGGCCTAAACATTCAACCAAAGGAAGGGGATCAAGGGTCTTTGCTTCCTTAGAGATGTTCAAAGTACTTGGATATTCAACTAAAGGAGGAACATTGATAGTATGATCCATAGAGGTTTCATGGACGATGACAAGAAGAGAGTTTTTATTATTGTTAGTTGAAAGCTCACTACCCATGGAATGTTCTTGGTTGGAGAGGCTTCTTTATTCACCAATGTTTCATCTTGGCCAGAGAGAACATTGTAATAAAGAGGTGGTCGGATCTCTTCATTCACTAATGATTCTTCTTGGTTAGAGAGAGAATTGGAATTAAGAGATGGTGGTATAATGTTAAGAGATGTGTTAATGAAATCATCCTCTTGCATCAAAGTGTCGACATAAGGAGGAACAACTTTGGGAGAGGGATCATAAGGTAAACCTAAGTTATCATCACATGTAGGAGGCATAGTGGAATGTTCAATAGAGATGAAGTCATCTAAGGTTTCATCTAACATATTGAAGTCATCACTACTAAATGTATTTTTGGCTATAAATTTGGTGAGATCATCTAATATAGTAGGATATATTCCCATGAGACTTGTGAAACTATCAAAATAAAAAATATAGCAAAGGATTTCATATGTGGAACACATAGAAGTATCAACACCATATATGCATGCTATTTGTTTTAGGACTTGAGAATATTCATGAGTAAATTTTGAAAAATTATTGATGTTTATGATGTGTGCAAACAAATCTTCCAAAGATGAATAACAAGAAATATCCATGATGCTAACTTAAAAGAGCTCAAAGGTACGTTAGATGCAAGATTAGTTCAAATTTTAAACACTTGTTTGAGGGATAAAGGAGGTTCTAAAGGACACACACAAGATCCACAACAAACCAAAGGGTAAATAGTGAAGTAATGCAATCACAACAAGGTAAATTTGCAAGTTTTCTCAAAGAAGGTGTATTCAAGTTTTTATGTTGAGAGAATGTAAGATAATGCAAGATTTAAAAAAGATGATTAGATGATGTCAAATTTTCTTTCAAGCGTAAGCAAGATCAGATTTGAATGATTTTTGATATGGATGCAAAAAGTAAATGCAAAACTATATGCAAAAGTGGCCTAAAATGCTTGATTTTTTTACTTTTTTCAATGCAAATAAGTGAAAGAAAAGGTGTTATAAGGAAACTGATGAAGTGCATAAAGTAATATGTCTGATATCAGTCCAATAAATCAATAATATCCTTCACAACACACTTTTGATGCAAACCTAGAGTGATGACAAGTCAAAACCTAGTGAAAATACACTAAAATATGCAAATTTTTACAAATTTTCAATGCAAAGACCCAATAAGAAGGTCGTTGTAAAGTATTTTAGGATGTGTAGTAGATTATAATAGTAATATTAGTCACCTAAAACCATAAAATCCATCACAACATGCTTGGAGTGCAAATCTAAGTCAAACCCTAGGGAAAATATAGGCAAAATATATAATTTTTCACCAAATTTCAATGCAAAGACCCAATAAAAAGGGTGTTGTAAAGACTTTGAGGAGGGGTAGAAGATAATAACCCTGATAGTAGCCAATTAGTGCAGAAAAATCCTTTACAACATGCCTAGGATGCAAATCTAGAGAGACGATAAGGCCAAAATCTAGTGAAAAAGCAAGGTTTTCAAACCCTAGGCATGAAATTTTGCAAGAAAACCACTATGATGAAACACTAAAGTTAGAAATCAGTCCTAATGAGTGACTTAAAAGGGTAGTAAAATCTGAACCAAGATTTTGACTACAAACCCTAGCTAATGTAAAACTAGGTTATATGGAAAAATGCACAATTTCAAGCAATTTTCAACAATTTAAACATGAAAATGCAATCTAAATGAATGATGAATGAAAAATTTCTGTATTTTAAATCAGATCTGATGATAATGACATAAATTTATTGAAATTAAATGCCAACTAACTCAGATTATTTGAAAATGCAAGCTAAAAATGCTAATTTTTTCAAAGTTTTCTAAATTTTTAATTTTTTTTGTAATTTTTTGAATGCAATAAGATGAATAATCAAAGGAATGAATGGAATGAATGTAAATATGAAGTACAACACTCATCAAGGTGCCAAATTCAAAAGAACATGGGTTCACCAAAATGTTTAGTGTGAAAAATGTTTAGGGTTGATTTTGATAGTTGTTTGAAGAGGGTTTATGTTGATCCTCCTTTCACCACTAAACATTCAAGGACATTCAATCAAGTAGAAAGTCTACTATAGATCTCCTGTCACTTAGAACATAGGGGAATATTGGAATTTTGTGATTTAATTGTTCAATTAACCCCAATTATGCTCAAAACCCTAATTACATGAATTCGTGAACAAACAAACAAATTACAAAAAATGATCGCAAACAGAGATATCAAATGACAATCAAATGCGTACCAGATTTTGAAGTTCAAAAAATAGAAAAGTCAGGGACTAATGAGCAGGTGCCCTAATCCAGTGCCAAAGTTTTTGTCAAGATTTGGGAACTTGTCTACAACCTATTCCTGTTGTTCTAGAGATTTTTCTGTTGTGGGATCTAGAGGACTAATGATTGAGAGCCCGAGTCCAGTTCCCTATTTTCTTCTCTAATCTATAATTTTGACAGTCTGCACTACTCTCTTGCAACTCCACTTCATTTGCTTTTGCAACATGTAACCTGAAATCAGAGAAAAGTGGGTTGGGGATTGTGGTGTTTAGAGGCTTGCCTCAGTCAAGCCTCAGAGAGACATTCAAGTCTTCTAAACACCATTGTCAAATAAAAGTGCGTATCCCTGTGGGATAGAGGCAAAATCCAAATGATAAATGATAGAAAACACAATTGATATCACCTTGTAGTGAAGATCTCATGGAAGGAAGATGCTCTTCATGCCAGGAGGAGATGGATGCCAAATCTACAAATACAAACACAAGAACAACAAAGTACTGCTCTGCCACACAATGAATGCCTTGAATCACTTTCACATAAGCTCATGAATAAAAAATGCCATCTAATGTCCATCTAGTTCACAAATAAATCACTAATCATGCTTATATATGCAACTACAAACATTCCCACTAAGAATTTCATAATTCGAACTTACCGTGTCAGCATAGGACTTAAATAATGGTCATAAACCAACACTTTGAAATTGGTCCTGACCTAAAATAGGGTAGGACTAGGGCGCAGGCACCCAAATCCTCCCCCTATTTCAGGTAGGATTCATGTTAAGTACATCCTTTGAGTCCTATTTACCATGAAACTTTAGGGTTTTCTCATCGAGAGTCATCAAAATCATTCAAGATGCTCTAAATGCATTCTAAAGGACCCGAGAGCTAAACCTTAAGAGGAAAAAGGCCCCAAGGTTACTTTTTCTAACATAACAAGAACCTATATATTAAAAATCTTCTTCAACTCCTTCCCTAATGGCCTTATATGCATATAAAATACATTTATAAATATATCTCTTATGCTCTACAAGTGCCTCCACATATACAACAATCTATATGTAATATATTCTCGATGTAATATATACTTTAAATATGATTGCCTATATTTAAGGAAACTTAAGAGGGTTGGTGTATAGGTCACAACCTTTCACCTTATAGCCTTTTGGTTATCAATTTAATTAATTGATTAATTATAAAGCTAAACTTTATAAATCACCCCATTTTATATTATAAGGATAAACCTTATAAGTTAGAGTCTTATAAAAGTTGTTTAGGAGTACTTACATTAAATTCAATCCCCTTATAAATATTATGCTTTAACAATGCATCTTCATAGACCTCTTTCACAAAATAGAGGGTTAAAGTTTTTACAGTGCTTTTATCTATTCAACTTGCATGTTAGACATAGTAATTATGCATTTCATTTAGCATTAGATACAATCATTCATTCCATCATTGCATAACATATGCATGTACTCCTTATGTGTATTTCCCTTATTTGGGAAAGATGCTTACTATTGTTGGTGTACAATAACTAGTTTCTTCATGGATTCTTTTGTAGGATAGGTGCACACACAAAAATGAAGACCACGACTAAATTAAAGCATGGGATTTTGTTGCAAGTATGAGGTTATCCAGTGTTGTCATTGATGTCAACATACTCATATTGCATTGACAAGAAGGATTTGATGAGCTGTGTGCTGAGGATATTGAGAAAATTAGTCTCAGTCAGGAACAGTGAAGAACAGTGATGAGAAGAAGGTAAATGTACTGTATAGGATGAGAACCGGAGGATGCGGATTAAAGGGTTAGTAGATATGAGTCCTGAGATGCTACAGTTAAGATTTCAGAGGTCCGCATGAAGATCTGAAGGAGTTGTGGCTGCCGGTATAGAACTGGGTCCGGCAAGTATCCGGAGGTGACAGAGGATCACAAAAAGGTCCGGTGAGGTCCGGAATTGTATTATCCCAATCTGCGGATTGGAAAGAGTGTTTGGGATGTCCTTGTGATGTATCATCCTGATTTGTGTATGATTTGGAGGTCCGGAAGTACCTCTTGGATTATGACAGTGGCGACAGACTGTGTTCTTAAAGTTCCGGATGAGGAAGACAAGAGATCCCAGTAAGCAGAGGAAGTGCGGATGTATCCGGACATTCAGACAGGCTTGTGAAGGTTCTTGGATCTTGTTTAGGTTGTGTTGTTGATCCGCATTGATGGTAGAGCCCGGAATTGAAGTTATTCTTCCGGATGAAGTTCTTGCTCTGTGTAGCCGACCGGATGAGTTGTTCATCCTGCGAATGTTCTTGTGATGGCCGACCGGATGTGTTATTCATCTTGCGGATACTCCTATGGTTGTTTGCCGACTTAGATGTTTGTTCCTAAGTCGATGTCTTGTATAAATAACGGTTTGTGAGTTCATTTCAGTGTGTGGAGAGAGGATGAGTATGGTATAGTGAAGAAATGTGCGAAAGGCAGAGCAGAGATTGTTGGGCTTAATTGGAACTGATCCGGACATGGTAGAGATGTCATTCTCCAGTTCAAGACTGTGATTTTCATCACTTTGTAGACAGTGTGTCTCCTTGTAGGCAGTGGGCCTCTTTGTGAGCAGTGTGCTCGGGCAGTGAGCCCTTATTGGCATGTGCCATTCATTTTTCTTTATTCTTCTAATAGAGAATAATTCTTGGGTTAATCACCCCGTGGTTTTTCCCTTAACCGGGTTTTCCACGTCAAAATCTTGGTGTTCAATGTGTTGATGCTTATCTGCTCTTGTGTTTATGTATTATGCTTCCATGGATGATTATTTGATATGCTCCTAACTAACAACAGTGAGTTAAGTGTTTGAATGAGAAGAAGTTTTATACAACTGATTCACCCCCCCCTCTCAGTTGTATGCCCTAGATCCAACAATTGGTATCAGAGCCAAGTTCCTCTGACAAGAGCTTAACCGCTTGAGGAGATCCAGGATGTCGTCATACAAGAAGGATAGTCTGAAGTTCGATGGAACCAACTTCACTCTCTGGAAAGGTCGCATGAAGTGTCACTTGGAATGCATGGGAAAAGCATACCTGGGTATGATTTCAAAACCATATGCACCTCCACAAGGTGGTCCGACAACTCTGAATGAAATCACAGAAGCTGAAAACAATCTACGGACCAAGGAAGCTCTTCTAAGCGCATTGAATGACTCAGATCTCTCGAATGTCATTGATCTACCCACTGCATATGAGATCCTAACTAAACTGGAACTTCTGTATGAAGGAGATGAGTTTGTCAAAAGTGCAAGGTTGCAAAGTCTGAAAGGGAAATTTGAAAGATTGAAAATGAGAGATGATGAAAACATCACTACCTTTATGCCAAGAGTAAATGAGCTGGTATGTGGAATCAGAAATGCTGGTGGAACTTTAGATGAAAATGAGATTGTCTGCAAAATCCTAAGATCCCTTCCTGCTGCCTACAAAATCAAAGTTGCTGCCATTGATGAATTCAGAGCCCACACAACTGTCACAAGAGAACAACTGGCTGGCAAATTAGCTGCATTTGAAATGACCGAGTTTGGAGATGATCCTCCCAAGACTGAATCTGCTTTCAAAGCCAGTGCCTATGTGAAAGGCAAATAGAGATTTGATCCGGGTGAAAACTCATCAAGGAAAATGTCATGGTATGATCAAGCAAGAAGAGACATGGAAGAAGAAGAAGCAGAAACAGCTCAACTTGAAGCCCTCATTGCAAAAAGACTGCCAAGAGGATCCGGTAAGTATGAAGGAAAACTACCCTTTAAGTGTTTCAACTGCAATAAGATTGGTCATTTTGCCTCAAGATGTCCGGAGAGATCTGCAAGATCTAATACTCACAGACAAAGGTTTCAAAAGAATTGCTATTATGTTCATGAAGAAGATGACAATGAAGGAGTAACAGATGATGAATCAGAACTAGGAAGCAAATCCGGAAATGAGTGGGTGTTTATAGCCATCAAGGAAGAAGATTCAATACTCTCTGAATCTGTCAATCACAAAGTTGTTGAAAAAGCCTTGGCTGCTCAAGTGGAAGAAAAGGATGATTGGGTTATTGACAGTGGATGTTCTCACCATATGACTGGTGACAAGAATAAGTTCTTAGATTTGGAAAGATATGAAGGAGGAATGGTAAAGTTTGGTGACAATTCTGCTGGCAGAATCAGAGGTAGGGGAACTATTTCCTTTGATGGTAAGAGCAAAACAGGAAATGTACTGTATGTTGAAGGATTGAAGCACAATCTTCTCAGTGTTGGTCAGTTGGTGGACAAAGGCTATGATCTCCGGTTCAAGAATGGAAAATGCAGAATCTTTACAAGCTCCGGAACTGAAATTGCATCCGGTACTCAAACAAGAGGTAACATCTTTCATCTGGTTGGTTCAAATAAAAGTTGTTTGTTTGTTCAAATTGATCAGAGTTGGTTATGGCATAGAAGAATGTGTCATGTAAATTTTGATAACATCATCAAAATAAGCAATACTCAGGCTGTGAGAGATCTTCCAAAGTTGATAAAACCTACAAATAGTGTGTGTAAAGAATGTCAGTTAGGCAAACAAAGCAGAGTCTCTTTTAAAAGCAAAGATCAGTCTTCTACCGGATTATTGGAATTAGTACATACTGATCTATGTGGTCCGACAAGAATCAAGAGTCTGCAAGGTGATAGATATTTCATGTTGTTAATTGATGATCATTCTCGGATGATGTGGGTTACCTTTCTAAAAGAAAAATCAGAAGCTTTTGAGAAGTTCAAAATCTTCAAAGCTATGGAGGAGAATCAAACCGGATTGAAACTAAAGTGTCTAAGGTCTGATAGAGGTGGTGAATTTACATCTGGTGAA
Organism: Cunninghamia lanceolata; assembly: GCA_027924645.1. Classification (NCBI taxonomy): domain Eukaryota; kingdom Viridiplantae; phylum Streptophyta; class Pinopsida; order Cupressales; family Cupressaceae; genus Cunninghamia; species Cunninghamia lanceolata. The sequence goes on along the minus strand of BSBN01001026.1, from coordinate 2,422,153 downwards.
TTCATTGACTTTTGTGAGAAACAGGGTATAAGGAGACAGTTGTCTGCTCCTAAGACTCCACAGCAGAATGGAGTAGTTGAGAGAAAGAACCGGACCATCCAGGAAGCTGCTAGGACAATGATGTTGGAAGCAAATGTTCCTCAAATGTTTTGGAAAGAAGCTATCAGCACTGCAGTCTACACTCTCAATCGAGTTCAAATCAGAAACAACACCGGTAAGACCCCCTATGAACTCTGGTTTGGCATCACTCCTACTGTGAAATATTTCAGAGTATTTGGTAGCAAGTGTTATATTAAAAGAGATGAAGATCTAGGAAAGTTTGATGCTAGAAGTGATGAAGGAATTTTCTTGGGCTACTCCACTCAAAGCAAAGCATACCGGTGTTACAATAAGAGATTGAGGAAGATGATAGAAAGCACCAATGTGAAGGTTGATGAAGGAATTGAGAAGCCTTCAAGATTTTATGAGTTTGATGAAGATGACCAAGACAGTGTTCAAGGACCTCAATCCTCTCCGGTGAGACAGAGTCAGCCTGATCCGGTAAATCAGGAAGAAGAGATAGGTCTGAATGAGCCTGATCAAGAAACAGCAGTGCTGGATACTCCCAAAATTCCAAGGTATGTAAGATTGAATCACTCTGAAGATCAGATCATAGGTGACAGAAGCAAAGGTGTACAAACTAGAAGGAATATTGCTCAAGATCAGAATGAATGTTGTCTGATTTCAAAGATTGAACCTAAAACAATAAATGAAGCCTGCAATGATGAAAACTGGACCAAAGCAATGGAAGATGAACTGATGCAAATTGAGAAAAATCATACTTGGGATCTTGTTCCCAGACCTAGAGACAGGAATGTAATTGGAACCAAGTGGGTCTTCCGGAACAAACTAAATGAAGCTGGTGAAGTAATCAGAAACAAAGCTAGATTGGTCTGCAAGGGCTACTCACAAATAGAAGGAATTGACTTTGAAGAGACTTTTGCTCCGGTAGCAAGAATTGAAGCAGTCAGATTACTTCTTGCATTTGCTGCCTTCAAAGACTTCAAGGTATATCAGATGGATGTCAAGTCTGCCTTCCTAAATGGTGATCTGGAAGAAGAAGTCTACATTGAACAACCGGATGGATTTCAATTGTCTGATAATAATGATATGGTCTGCAAGTTGAAGAAAGCTTTGTATGGATTGAAGCAAGCCCCAAGAGCATGGTATGAAAGGTTGGATAAGCATCTTGTGCAGATTGGATTCAACAAAGGTACTGCTGATAGCAACTTATATTTCAAAATTGATCATGAAAACATTCTGATTGTTGAAGTGTTTGTGGATGATATCATTTTTGGAGGAAGAGATAGTATGTGCAAAACTTTTGCAATTCAGATGAAAAGTGAGTTTGAAATGTCTATGCTTGGTGAAATGAATTTCTTCTTGGGTCTGCAAATTACTCAAACAAAAGAAGGGATCTTCATTTCTCAGACCAAATATGTGAAAGAATTGTTAAAGAAATTTGGTATGGAAGACTCAAAGCCTATGAACACTCCTATGGCAACCGGATGTAAGTTAAGCAAAGATGATGATTCTCCAAAGGTAGATCAGACAAAGTATAGATCAATGATTGGTGGATTGTTGTATCTCACTCAAACTAGACCAGATATAATGCAGGCTGTTGGTCTTGTGGCAAGATTCCAGGCTGATCCTAGAGAATCTCATGTTATGGCAATCAAAAGAATTTTTAGATACTTGAAAGGAACAGTTGAGTATGGTCTATGGTATCCTAGAGATCCGGATTTCTCTCTTCATGCTTACACAGATGCAGATTGGGCAGGAGATGTGGATGACCGGAAGAGCACTAGTGGTGGAGCATTCTTTTTGGGGAAGAGATTGGTTTCTTGGCTAAGCAAGAAACAAGATGCAATATCTCTGTCTACAACTGAAGCAGAATACATTGCAGCAGCAGGTAGTTGCACTCAAATCTTGTGGATGAAGCAGATGCTAAGAGACATCAAAGTTGAATATGAGGAGCCTATCACAATTTTCTGTGATAATTCAAGTGCAATTAATATTTCCAAGAATCCGGTATTGCATTCTAAGACTAAGCACATATCTATCAAATTTCACTTTTTGAGAGAACAAATAAACAAGGAAGAAGTCAGATTGGAGTATGTTCCCTCCAAGGATCAGATTGTAGATATCTTTACAAAGCCTCTTCCCAAGGACTCTTTTGAATATCTCCGGGAGAAGTTAGGGGTCATGGCCCCTCCGGTGATGAACTAAGATGCACTGATGTGCATCAGTCCGGTGGCTATCACAGTCATATCTTGTGATCCGGACTAATGGGGAGCTGCAACTAAGGGGGAGCAGCTGGTATGATTCTGATGCATGAGAATTGCAAGTATGAGCCCTTTGCCATTGATGTCAAAGGGGGAGAGAAGACATGTGAAAAACAAGTGGTTGATGATCAAAGGGGGAGCAGTAAAGGAAGAGAAGACATATGAAAAGTTGAAGTTCTTGTCTTAATGGTTTTTCACATCATATGTTGCCATCAATGACAAAGGGGGAGATTGTTGCAAGTATGAGGTTATCTTCCCTAGTCTAGTCCTAGTATGTATTTGTCACCTTTTCCACTTTCATGTGTTTACCCTTTTTGATTAATTATTTTTTCTTTTGGCCCCTAGTTATAGGTGTCTTTCCTTTTTACATGACCCCTCACCCCTTCACCTTACCACCTTTTATCCCTTTAGTAAAACTATTTAATGAAATCCTATATCCTAATCCTAGTGCAACAACCACCTCCTAAAATCTCAAAATTGAGAGCTCCTCAAGATTAGTGACCACTACCCTAGACGGAAAACCTTTCTCTTAAGTAGTCCTGAGAACTTGAGCCATTTTGAGCCTTGGTACTTCTCCTTAATGGTGGGAAAATGGCTTGTAGTCAAGTCCTTACATCCAATCAAATTCAAACTTTCACAACAAACTCATCTAATTACCATTGATAGGGCCTTCTATGTTTCAAATCCAAATTCCCTCTGAAAATCCATTTAAAAGGCCTGAAAATATCTCATTTTAACATGAAAATATCTCATTTTAACACTACAACAATAAATTTTCAACTTAAGAACAAAATTTGAGTGAAAGTCTCTAAAGGATCAAGTACATATTAGTAGTTAGAGCATTTCTATACTAAGTAATCTTTCCATCAAGATACTACAAAAGTTTTTGTGGGCCCTACAACATCCTCTATAGGTAAATCATTGAGCAGAGGTATGCTATTTTCATGTTTTTGTAAATAACTAGTGAAAGATTTTGATTTCAATAGTTTGATTTGAGTAAAATTTTGTTGTCTAATCTATATACCCACCTTTTTAGAAATACATAATCTATCATAGTCCATTATCATCTATCCCTATTGCCATTTGGTCCACAATTTTCTCTCCCATCCTTCCCTATTCTCATTGTAGTTCTAAGACCCCTTAGCTTGCATTTAATTTTGTATTTACACCAAAATATAAAAAAAATCTTGTTGTGTCATGTGTTTTAGTTTATATATTAATCCTAGAGTGTTTCCATATTAGTTTATGTTAGTGGGTCTTCATTAGATTGCATTTTTCCTTCCCTTATCTTATCCTAGATTTATTGAAGTCCTAGGACCTTCTATATTGCATTTTAGCTTGCATTTACAATAAAAAAATATTAGTCATTTTAATAGTCTACACTAGTCCCATATCAATTTTGGGTTACTGGGTTTCTATTTGTTGGTCTTTATCTTTCACCCTTCACCTTTTTATACCAAATTTGTTATGTCATCTTCCTGCCTCAATGACCTATCCACCCATACCACTTTTGTTAATTTTTGTTGTCATTTGACCACTTTTGAGATCTCCCAAGTAGCACCTAGTTAACATTCTCACATTGCATCATAGTTTACAATCATTTTTTATGCTTTTGAATTAGTGTGATTTCTTGGCATATGCATTTAATTTATCTATTTTATATTAGTATTTACATGCCATATAGTTTGTTCTTGAATTCCTACAAGGGGGCTAGCCGAGGTAGGTTCCGCTTTAACCAATTATTTTACAAGTCTTTCCTATTGCATTTTTTCACTTGAAGGTCATTTTGTGAAGAATCGGTGAAGAATCAAACTTAGTGCTAGTTCAAAGAAGTGTTTGGAAGATAGAGAACCAACTCCCTAAAATTTTTTGGCTTTTTCTAAGGACATGACTTCTCCATCCTAGGCTACCCTAGGTGTAAGACATGACTTCTTCCCAATCTTGGGTACAGGGTAGGACTTCTCCTTTGTCCTAGGCCCCACCTTGGGTGTGCCAACTCTTGTAGAAACATATTTATGTTAGAATTGCATGAAATATGGTTTGTAAGATCAAAACAACCTCTTGATTCTACTTTTGGTGGTCACTAAGAAATATTTCATTCGCATTTTTCCTAGTTTATGTTTTTCTCTTTCTCATAGTGTATTTTTACCAATCTAAAATTGATTGTGTAGTTTTACTCTATGCTTTGTTCATTCTTATGACAAGTGCCCATACTAATAAATGATCAATATCAAGTCCTCAACAAGTCCTTGAAAGTTTAGATCCTATAGGGACTAAAGGATTTGCCAGTCCCAGAGCCCACCTTGGGCACACCCCCTCCTTGTAGCCATGTCCTAAGCTTCAAATTTCACAAAATTTGGTTTGTATCCTTCTCAAATAATTTCTAATGTAGTCCCATCATGCATTAGTCCAAAAAAGTGCATTTACTCCAACTCATTTTCTATTTTGGTGTTTTAGACTAGCATGTACATTTTCCTACTTATGCATTGCTTGCATTAGTGTTTGGACCATAAATCAAACTTATCTCTCATTTATTAGTTTTTAAATTAAAATAAAATCTTAAAGAATAAACATTTATTAAATTGATTTAAACAACAACATTAAAATAAAAAAGAATGACACATTTTAGGTTCTTTCAAGTACCTAATGATAAGCCTAAATTCCCTACCATTATTATTGCTCATCCTACTTCCTCACCCAAAGGTTTTTATACTTCCCTTTATGATCTATCCTTTGATAACTTTAGTGATTCTTCTAGTGAGTACATAATCTATGATTCATATGATTACAATTCTTCTACTTTTCTTTCTCCTATTTTTTACCATTCATGTGTTTTTGAGAACTCATAGGTGACAACAACCTTGAAGACTTTAGTCCATATGACAAATTTATTGCACACACTTTTCTGATGAGCTACATCATGACATTGACACATCTCCTTATCCTTCCTACTCTACTCATTAATCTCCTCTAGCTAGCCTTCACCTTTTGATATGCATCCAAATCATCTCATTTTTTGGAAGCATCACTGTTCCCTTTCTTTATTATTCTCCCTTTACCTCTCATGCCTAGACTCCTTACTTCATATGATTCTCCACTTTATTCTTCTACCCCCATACTGTCTTGCATTTTCCTCCATTTCATTTTACACTTCATTCATTGTAGCTTCATTTTTTATGAGTCGTCATCTCTTCCATCTACTCCTAGAAATGCTACATCTTTAACTACCTCACCTCCTAAACCAAGTGAACTTTCACTTCCTCCTTCTTACAACCTATCACCTTCATTCTCCCCTTTACTATATATTTTGACCAAGCATAAGCGATTTAGCACATGTGATGAAACTGACATTGATGAATTTTTAGATAACATACTTGATGCATGTTATGGTAAAAAATTGAAAGTTTCACTTCCTCTTAATGATTGTATTATGCACAATGTGTCTTCTTCTTCCTTGTCAATATTGTCTAATAGAAAAGATTCTAGAGTGTTGTTATGTCAGAAATTGTACTCCTGCATGGATTAGCATAATTTCACATAGTTTAGCTCCTCTCCTTTGGTGTCCTCTTGCCCTTTCTGTTTATGGTCTACCTAAACCCTGATTGACCTGTACCTTGAGTGAAAACTAGGGTCTAGACTAAGGCACCCGCGCCCTAGTCCTGCCTTATTTTTTTGGGTCCTGAATTTCGAGGTGGTGTCGGTTTGTCTCATGCATCTCAAGATTCTGATTTCAAATTTTGGTTTTCGTACAATGTCGGTGTATTATTTTGAATATTTGAATTTCTAAGGTTAGGTATTTAAAGAGAACTAAAAATCATTTTATCACACATAATCTACATGCAAGCTTACTATGCCAAAATTTTGCCACTATTGCTATTGAAGATCAACACATTGTTAAATCTCTTTGAAGATATTGATATTTGCTATCATGGAGATATTCAACAGACATTAGGAATCAAGATCTTGAGTCTATCTTGCTCTTCCTAGGGTTTTGTATGCCCTTTTTATGATTAGGAGAAGGGTTGAAGCCCCCAACTTGAGCTTGGGAATCCTTCACGGATACGACTGCCTCGCCTTCTTGTTCTATAAGTCTTCATTGCTATCATCTTCTTGAGGTGATGTTGTTGTTTCCTTGAGTGAAGCATTGTGTTGATCTATCCTTGATGCTTGAGTCATCTAGGGTTTTATATTTCTGCATCCACATATGATCTATGAGCACACACATCTGTAAATCTCTATCATTGGCTATCATTGAGGTAGAAATACCAAAGACGAGGTTTGACTGAGGCAAACTTCTATATAGCCACAACCATCTTTCTCCTCCTTTTGTATGTGCAGGTCATATTCGAAAAGATCTGGTGAAGAGGAGCAGAAGGAGAATAGGTATTACAGATACAATCGTCGTAGAACTTTAAGTTTCAGCATCACAAAATAATCAGGACTATAGGGCAGATGCCCTAGTCTAGCGGGGCTTCATATCCTATATCTAGGACCCTCTGTAGACACTATGACATCAGGTGTAAAAGATTTCAATAGTCAAAAACTTTTGGGACACTGGGGCAGGCGCCCTTGTCTAGTAGGTCTTCAATTTTTAGGTACATGCTCTCTGCAACCTCTGCTCTGCATTTCTATAGTTTGCTTGTTAGTTTCTATGCCAGGAATTAGTTTGTTATCATATATCTTAGAATTAGGGTTTCATGTTATTTGGTTGATTAAAGATTGTAAAAATCTAATTGAGACATCTATTTAGTTACAACAAGCATAAGAGGTCATAGGAATTAGTAGCTTGATCCTTCATAGTGAGCAAGCTCGGTCCCTATTTCCTAATGTGATGTAAGTGAAAGAGGAGCTTAATTTTGGTTTATGCAAACTACCTTTTCCCTACTTTTCTCACATTACAAGTGTATGCAAATGAATTATGTGGTGATAAGGCTCTTATGATGTCTTATTTTCCTTATCCTTTAGATATAGCATGCTTAGTTAGCTTCATGAAATTCTAAGTATGTTTTCCATTTTTCCTTCACCTCTTTCATACATTTCTACTATCATGCATTTTGTCTCCACTTGATGAGAGCCTTTGTCTTCTACTTCTCAAATATCATCATCTCTTTTGCCTCCTTTTAAGGGTACACCACTTACATCTACTTTGCATCATCCACTTCATTTTTCACAAGATCCCTTTCATTCTTATTATCCACCATCTCTTTCTTCTACCCCTCCTTACACATATGACACATAGTCTCCTTCTCATCATGATATTACACCTTCTCAAAATGATATTTACCTCTCTTCTAGTCTTATTGGACATACGTATTTACTAAGCTTAAGGAGATAGAAGTACAACTAAAGATTCTCACCTCTTCCCCTCCTCCTCATTCGACCCCTTCATGGATAGTGTCACTCCCTTCACCTACAATTCTTACATATCCTTCTCACAATGTGACACATGTGTGTAGGGTGACACCTACACAAGTCAACATCTAAGTGAGCTTATCCCATGTGTATAATAAAACTATGATAATAAGGTATAAATATAAAATTGTAAAACACTCTAACCCCCTAAACACAACTTAGGTAGGTAGTGATGATCATGATGGGTCCCAACAACTAGGCTATATTAGGTACTCATGTACACAATGACCTCTCATAAATGGAGAAAAGGAGAATTTAACCTATAGAACACACCCCACCCCCCCCCCGAAAAGATATAAATGGAGAAGGTAAAAGATGACCCTACTCAAAACATCTAAATTAGGAGTGTGATTCTATTGAAGAATTGCTAGAAGCACTTAGTGAAGTGACTATGAACTCTAAAGAAATAGGTGATAGTGGAGGAAAAGGATTATTATGAGAAACCTTGTTGTTATCACAATGTTTAAGATCTTCCCAAGAATCAAGCTTGTTGTCTATATGATTGTTTATTGAGAATCATCAAGGGGTACACAACTATCTATAATAGGATCATATGGGAATGGAGGTCCATTGGGATTTCCATATATGTCCCAAATTTTGGTTTGTGATGTGTAAATAGTCCATGATATGTGGCTGTTAAAACTAGAACTAATTAATCTTAGTACATGATCCTCCTATTAGTCCATAATACTCATTTTGAATTAGATAGATTTTCACACATTAGATCTCCCAAGATGGAATTTTATTAAAGTTCATAATTACAAAAATATAATGCACTCTAATACCTTATCATAAGCACAACTTAGGTATGTAGTGATGTGTTGGGAAAGGTGTCTCAATCTTGCATCCTAATGTTAAGAACATAAAAAATATAATTTTCAAGCTATAGAAAATAAAAATACAATTTTTGGGCTTTATAGGTTAATTTTGGCCCAAAAAAATGTCAAAATGGGCCTTAACTAGAGCAAGTCAGATATGGCAACATGGAACTCTTTGAGATCTTCAATTTTTTTAAAATGGACTCAATCAACTTCCCAAATCAAAAGTTACAGCCTCCAGAAATTGGGCCTCCCACATTAGAAATGTAAGATCATCTGTGATGCATAAGAGGGCTATAAGAGGGACTTGCATGTTATGATATGCCATAAGGCACCTTTGATTGGAGATAAATGAGTGAAAAATGAAGTGCTCATGTTGGTGAGTGGATTATGATGAGCTTATGATAGGTGGAAGGACTATGCAAAGGAAGCAAGAGTAGAAATAGAAGAAAAGTAGAGGAAAATATATGAATGTAATATAGATAGTAGTATCACCCAAGCATATGTGATGGATATATCTATGCTTGTGATATGAAATGTACATTGTATAAGGAACATATGATATGAATATATGAGTAGATTGACTTATGGTGTATATGAATGTATAAAATCTTTCGTGCTCTTTATGTTCACCCTGGAGTTAACTTTCTGACATAATTAATCCAGACCTTGAGCTTGTATTTTATTGTCAACATCGATGATCTTATGAAACATTCAAATGAGTAATAGGTCAACAAATGGTAATAAGTTCAAGATCTCTAACTTTGGGTATGAACTTGATGTTGCCTTGATTAATAAGGGGCCTTAAAGACTTGGTGTGCATGGTTTCTACATAAATTATGTAGAGATTTAGACCAATATTTTCTAACAGAGTGATAAAATTTACAAGAAAAACCATCAATTGTAAAGGTTTTATCATAGTCCATCTGAGAGAAAGCTTTATGCAAGTCTTTGAGAGAAGGGATATGATTACAAACAACTCTAAACTTTCAAGAGTTTACAAGATTCAACCTTAAAACATTGTGTCAGTACATCCTCATTGACCTCAATAGAAGGTTGAGTTGCAAAACATATTTTGTATGGAGCTTCAAATATGCTTGTAGGAAGCTTGGTGAGGTGATCATAAACCTATCTAATAGCCCATATTCTAGCAGTAGTCTTTCTGAACCACATAAAATATAAAATTCTTTTAGAAAATATCCCCAAATTCAACCTTAACCTGATGCCTGTGGTCATATATAATTTTTAAAAATTTATCTGAAAAATATTAACATAAATTTTAAGTTGGAACAAATTTATCTTTTCTTTATTGATTTTTTCTTTTCTGTTACAAATTATTCACTTCTCCTTTATGGCTTTAAAACATTTTCGAGATACTGCCTCAAGAATTTGCAATGGAGAAGACCTATTTGTTACCATGTGTTTTGTTGCATTCTATTTTTATTTGAATTATATTCATCAAATACATAATTTTATCTTAATATTTATTTCAAACAAAGTACATTATAATACAACCAAAAGCCTCAAAAGGAATAGCTTTGAAGAGGAAGATCCTGAATATTTAGAAGACCTTCAATGTTCTAAGTAGTATATATCTACAAAAGTTCATAGATAAAATAATGAGGAAAAATTTAATACAAAATACACACCAGCTAGACAAGATTTAAAGATTTAAGAAAATCCAATGCTGCTTCAAATCTCAACTTGGTATTTTGCTGCATCATGTTCACTTTCTCATTTATGAGATAGAAAGGAAAGCTTGGAGATTCATCTGAGTATCATGCATTCATCCATTTTAGCAGTAACAAATAAGGTGTCCAGCATTTGTTGACATGTCTGCAATAGACATTGAAAAACAAAATCTGAAATATGGACAGAAACAGACATCACCTTATACAAGAGTTAGTTGTTGGGCTGATTTGTGGAATGCAGGGGAAACAGAGGAAGCAATTTTGGTTCCATTTTCAGCCTCACTGGTGATGGTTGAAAAGAAAACTCTTCCTCCTCTTCCAAATAGGAGGATTGATTGCAGTAAGTAGGAGTAGAGCAAGATGGAGGGCTATGATTATTATAACAATACCTTGATGAGGATGTAAACTGCTCAGCAAGCCCAACAGGAGTGATTGGGCTAGGAGTCAGTGATGTAAACTGCTCAGCAAGCCCAACAGGAGTGATTGGGCTAGGAGTCAGTGCTGGAAGAACCATGGGTGACAGCACATCTTTATTACCTGCTAACATTTTATCAGAATGATGATCACTACCAAAACCCAGTTCAACCTGCAATTTCTTCTTAAATTGTCTTCTTTGGAGGAGTTTGAATGCTGGTTTCTGAGGACCCACTTCAATCCCACTCTTGGGCAATGCACAACGATTCCCATGTGATTTCATCCGAGCAACTGAAGGGCTTTTTCTTAGATTTCTTGAGGACATGCTCACAGGAAGCTTTTTCTCATCTGGAGCATCTGATACACCTGTGAGTTTCTGCACAAGCTCCATGAAGTTATGACAATCTGTCTCAACAAGTGTGCTTGGCACTGCAATACTCTTAGCTGGTCTTGTGCATTTAGTTTTCAGACCCCTCTGTTCTGAAGATGTAGACATGGGTTGAGAATTTCTCATAGAACTTAGCTGATTGGTTCCTGCCAAGTGCAAACTTTAGAAAACCAGTGCAAGACTAAAACATGGCTTGAGAATTTCTCATAGAATTTAGCCCTCTGATTACTGCAAAGTGCAAACTACAGAAAACCAGTGCAAGATCAACACATTATATATATACCGCAAATTGCTGGGTTGCCCAAAATCTCTTCCATCCCTGAATTTCTTGTGAGACAAAAAGCAGGACAAAGTTTGATGAAATGCAATTAGTGATGAGGACAATGATAAATCATCTGAGCAAGAAGAAGAAACAAAGAGTCAATTTCCTTTGGTTTGAGTGGTTAAGAAATTTGATGGGAAAACAGTCATCGTCATGCGGATGTAAACATGTATTGACTAATTTGTAGGGAAGTTGTGGAGAACGAATCAACCACATATAAGGTGGTTTGAAGAATAAAGCAAGCAACAATTTTCTACTCGCACAAGAATTCCGTCCCCCTACAAAATAGAAACTTTGAGAAAATCGAATAAGTTGTTTCTCCAATGTTATACGTATATTGTGAAGTTTATTTTTTATTTATTTATAATAAAAATAGCTTCTCAATTGAATTGTTTAGGTAGTTTAGTTTCTTACATTTCTATCTTAGGTCAATTTCGGCTAATAAAAAAAAGACAAACATTTATCACATGTTGGTGTGGATGAGTTGTAAAATTGTTAGATTCTTCAACATCATCAAGATCAATTTTGGCCTACAATAAAAATAGGACAAACATTTACTACATGTCAGTGTGGATGAGTTCTAAAATTGTTAGATTCTTATAAATCATCTAGGTTAATTTTGGTCAATAAAAATAGGACAAATATTTACTACATGTTGGTGTGGATGAGTTCTAAAATTGTTAGATTCTTATAAATCATGTAGGTTAATTTTGGTAAAAAAAAAATAGGACAAACATTTACCACATGGTGGTGTAGATGAGATGTAAAATTGTTAGATTCTTAAAAATCGTCTAGGTCAATTTTGACTAATAAAAATAGGACAAACATTTACCACATGTTGGTGTGGATGAGTTGTAAAATTGTTAGATTCTTAAACATCATCCAGATCAATTTTGGCCGATAAAAATAGGACAACATTTACTACATGATAGTGTGGACGAGTTGTAAAATTGTTAGAAGTGTTTGACCATTAAATGGGACTATGTTTGATCATCTATTGCAAAGAGCTATCTTATTTTTAGAAAGAAAAAGAATTAACTAATTGGCAATAATTGTGTAATAACATATTGTATAATAAAGTCAAAGATAAAAGATATGTGGAGCCACCTATAAACCATATTGTTAAGCAAATTTTTCTAAAAAATTAGGGAAAGTTTAATTGTTTTTATTTTAAAGTTTAAAATCAAAATGTTTTAAATAATTATTAACTTATCATAATTATTATTTTTTTGGTAATATTATATGATGATTGAATGAAAAATTAATTACTAGGTCAAGAACAATCACAATGATAGTGTTTTCATTTATGAAAAGTCATGAGACATTAATGATTGAAGGGTTGAAAATAATATAGTTTACATAAATTGGAATGGATATCCCTCAGTCCTTGACTCTTAGATGAAGAGCCTGAGGCTCGTGCTCCTATATAGATAGCTAAATGATTATGTGAGTTTGATATATATATATATATATATATATATATATATATATATATATATATATATATATATATATATAAAATGTGTAAGTTGTTAGTGCTTATCACTAAACTACAATCTTTGGACACTCTTTTTAATAAATTATATTTTTTATGACCTAATGAAGTGGAACTTGTAAATGAATGCTTCTGGATTATGTGTGAATATTTACATTATCAGGGATTGTGGAAATCTGACGTTAATGAAGTGGAACTTTTTAAATTGTGTAAGTTGTTAGTACTATCACTAAACTACAATCTTTGGACACTTTTTTTAATAAATTATATTTTTTATGACCTAATGAAGTGAAACTTGTAAATGGGTGCTTCTGGATTAAACTGTGTGAGTATTTACATTATCATGGACTGTGGAAATATGATGTCTATGAAGTGGAACTTTTTAAATTGTAATATATATATTACAATTTAAAAAGTTCCACTTCATAGACATCATATTTCCACAGTCCATGATAATGTAAATACTCACATAGTTACAAGTTCCACTTCATTAGGTCATAAAAAATATAATTTATTAAAAAGAGTGTCCAAAGATTGTAGTTTAGTGATAAGCACTAACAACTTACACATCATTAATCACATATTCAAATCTTTTAGATATCTAGGTTAATTAAAATAAATGTATATAAATAAAGTGTACTTAATTTAAATTTAAATAACTTGAGTAGGAATTGATAATTATAATAAATGAATATTCAAAAATTAAATGAGGAGAGATTAGACACTTAGTCTTGGGAACTATGATGAAGAATTGAATATTGATGTTATGTAGATTCTACTTGTTGATGGTACAAAAATCAATGCTCATAGTATAAGAAACATGTCTTGAGTTCTAAATAGTTATAAAATACCCTATGAGTCGAATTTGCACTCTACGTGATTGATCCTATGCTCTATAGAAATGAGATAATGTAGGGAACTATCCTCTAACCCACATGATTGGTCTGGTTGACTATGAACTACTGGAATTTGCATCACCCTTACCTCTTATGTTTGTTGATGTGTAGGACTAGTGGTATTGAAAAATACCTTGGGGAGATCATCAGATCGCAAGGATCGTTCTCACCTAGGTCATCCCCCTTGATTAGACTAGCTCACAATCATGAATGAATGTCAAGGACAACACCCTCATACATATAGATGTCCTAAATGGGTTTGATGCCTTTTAGTGCTCCAAGTTGAATTGACCCTAAGAATGAGCTCTCCTTAATAATCAATATGATTATTGTACATTGAATGCCTTTAAATATTAAGATGGTGAAATAAATTACACAAAAGTGTACCAAGTTAGCGCCTAATGGTTAGTGAAAAAGGCGTGAGTTGATAATTTTTGAATTTCAAAGGTCAACTCCATGTAGCATAGGGTTGAACTTGAGCACTAAGGGATTGGTCTTGGACAAGGAAGCCTAAATCTCAAGGTGGAGAATGAGTGTATGAATGCACATGCAATGATAGGCACAATAAATGAATAATAATGACAAATGTTTAAAAGTAAGTGTAAATAGAGATGTTATAAGTTCAAATGTATGAAAGTGTGTGTAAATGAGGATGGATAAAAGATTAGAGAGCAGACCTAACTTTACACAGAACTCCACCTTTTATCATTATATAATTATATTAATTCGTTCCATCAAAATAAATTTAAAATTAAATAGAAATTGACATAAATATACAAATTTCACCATTACACTTATATAAAATAAAATAATTATTAATAAATTATTTTAGTGTCTACCTTAGATATTAGAAATAATCCAAACATAAAATCTTGAATACCAATTAAAAGCGTTCCTTAAAGAACAAAATACATTGAATCAAAGTTGTAACACATTTGAACTAACTCCTATTCCAAACCATTATTATATTACAAGAAATGGCAGAAGTTGAAACGTCTCAAAACATTGTTAAAAAATTCAACTCCATAGTTTTTGAAAAACTGTTAAAAAATTGCTTTCAAAAGTTGAAATTTATAATTGTTGAAGAAACTCAACCGTGATGAGTGGACAATGAGTGTGAATTTTCTTCTAGAGAAATTAAAATGGTTACGCAAGGAGATTGTGGTCAATTTAAATGAACCCCATAACCATGTAGTTTATTTATTGATTATTTTTTTAATTTTGACTTTGCCTTATATACCTTGTAAGTTACAAGGTAATAGTTTAAGTCTCACCTACAAAATATAATACTAGCAATTGGACCCATAGGTTCAATGGTTCTAAAGAAATTATAGAATTTGTTAGATATTTTTTATTATCTATTAATTTATAAATTATTTAATCCACTAAAATCTATAAGTTATTTAATCCATTAAATTCTTATTAAATTTCATCACATTAACTATTGTCTTCTTGCACTTAGTAAATTTATTTTTACATTAGATGAAAATATTTAGATGAACAAACATAGTTGGGTAAATGTAGTAAATTAATTGAATTTCTTATTAATTTTTATATAATATTATGCACATAAGGCATAACTATATTAGTAAATTTCTTTTTACATTACATATTGAGATGCACAAACATAGTTAGGTAAATGTAGTAAATTAATTAAATCTCTTATTGATTTTTTATAAAATACCCCATAGAAACAAATGCATATTTAATCATATAATTATTTTAAAAATAATTATGAGGGTAGATTTATGTTCTACAACTTATATTTAATATTATGCACATAAGGCATAACTACATTTTTCTATTAAATACATGGCTCATAATCATTTTTATAAGTATGTATTTGATATATGAACTTTTATAATATCTATCACATATTAATTCTACTAATTTATATAATTAATAATTTAATATACATTATATTATTAATATATAATTAATTATGTTATTTCATTAATATTTAAAATATCAAATTTGAGATTTTTATGAGATTTACAGGGTATTTTTGGGGATGAAATAGTAATGGATGTCAATTTTTTGCTCTGCATGTTGAGCTAGGGCGTTCGTGCCCTAGCTCGATCCTCTGGTTTTTTCTTGGCCGTGCGAAGTGTGGGAAGTGCATGCATTTTGGGGAGGTCTGTTGTGTTTTGTATCAGTGCAAAGTTTTTTTATCTGCATCAGTGTATCTTTCTCCCTAAACGTGCGGGGGTTTTGTGCCTAGTTGGAGGCCGTGGGTGGGGCTTTTGTGCCTGGTTGGTTTGGGTCTGCTGTTCGAAGGTAGTGCTAGGTGGTGGGTCGGTTAAACCCTAGTGGTGGTTCTTTTTTCTCGGGGGTTTACTTGCTCGCCTTGGGTCTTGATTAGTTTCAATGCTGATCGGGGAGTCTTCAGGGGCTAGTCCCAAGATGGATTTTCGCTCTGCAACAGTTGGTGCAAATTCTCCTTCGCATGCTTCGAAGGTTTTTAATAATAATTTGTTCTCACCAGATCCAGGGTTGGTTGGTTCGGATTTGTCTAGTGGTACTCAGATTACGAAGATCAATGGATGTCTTGAACATAGTGAGGAGAGGCCAAAATTGGTTATCCCGTTGGAGATGATTGCAGAAGATATTGACTATTATTCGAAGCATTCTTTGCTGTGCAAGTTTATGGGGATGCGGGTTTTATTACAATTTCTTGAATTGTGGGCCCAACGGACTTGGATGCTAGAGGGAGAAATGGAGGTTATGCTTTTAGCAAATAACTTTTTCATGGTTTCATTCAATTGCTTGGCGGATCACAATAAGGCCTTTGAAGGAGGCCCCTATTTTCATAATCAGATTGGGTTATTTATTAAACCTTGGCATGCGGGCTTCAATCCTGCTGAAGAGCTTTCGAATTGGGTACCAGTGTGGGTTCGGCTTCCAAGGTTTCTTGCGGAATGTTGGCGGGATGATGTTTTACACTTGTTGGCTTCGATGCTAGGAAAACCATGTTGATAACTGAGAGGGGGGGTGAATCAGTTATCCTAATTATTTCCCTTATTGAACTTTCCTTTTAATTGAAGCAGCATAAAATCAAACACAAAACATTAACCATGAAATAAGAAACACATGACACAGTATTTTTGACGTGGAAACCCTGTTAAGGGAGAAAACCACGGGGTGATTAACCCAAGAATTATTCTCTGTTAGAAGAATAGGAAATTACAAAAATGGCACTTGCCAATTAGGGCTCACTGCCCGAGCACACTGCTCACAAGAGGCTCACTGCCTACAAGAAGACACACTGTCTTACAAAGTGATAAGAATCACAGTCTTGAACTGATTGGAAGCATCTGCATATGCTGGAGTTCAGTTCCGGTTAGGTTCAGTATACTGATCTGCTGCACTTCATCTTTCCTCTGTTCTTTAGTCAGCTATCCTTTCACATACCGGATCTTTCTTGCTACTTCTACTCTACTCTGGACTTGTTCGCATATCCTCTCACACATTACACACACTTTACAACTAAATCCATCCTCTATATATATCCGCACAAGTAATTTCATCACCTTTCTAGTCGGCATCCGGAACAGTCTAGTTTCTTACAAACTTAGTTCTGTCGGCTGAATCCTTGCTCACCAAGCAATGCGGATCAAGCATATACTTGTAGATATCATCAATTATGTCGGCCAAACATGATTCATGCCTCCGCAACCTTTATCATCATCTGTAACACATCCGGAAAGTAGTCTGATACTCTGTCAGTCAGTTCTTCCTCTGTTTTCACTGTCTCTCAGGAATCCGGTACTCAACTATTCATATCTTTTTCCTTGTCCAACTCCGGAGGCTAAATCCTTGGAATATACCACTCAAGATAGTCCTCTTGACTTCCCCAGATCCGCACTGCACCAAGACACTTCCTCTGAGAGATCCGGACCAATCTGTCGGACCTTGCCACATGCTCTGTTCTTGTTCACCGGACCACAACAATCTTCAATCTGACTTCCGGTAGAGACATATCATGACTTGCGGATATGTGGGATGACCTTTGTTGCCATCAATGACAACAACCATGAATCCATATAGTGTCTCTTGCCAACAATCTCCCCCTTTGGCATTGATGGCAACACTTAGTGAAAAATGACTAAGTGTTTACACTATGCTCCCCCTTTGCTGATGCTCTGTCTTTATATACAATTTCCGGAACTCCCCCTGAGTTGGATTCCTCATTTTTCACTGCTCCTCACTCCCCCTTTGACATCAATGGCAAAGGGTAGGGTCCGCACACCAAAATTTTCAAAAATTTTCTATATATAGTCGCATATTTACATACTCACATATACTGCAGAATGTCTGCAAAGGATGTCTGCAGTTGAACCATTTCAGTAGCCCAACTTAGCTTCATTCTGTCCAAGATTGAAATGTGACCACTCAACAAAAATGCAAAAGCTTCTGCCCGCCTGAGATCTGTCGGATCTTTTGTATGGGCGGTGGTCTGGGCATCACTGATGGCCTCATGCATAGTTTCCAACTTAGGGACTATAATCCTTCTAAGTTCTCCCATCCAGTTGGTAATGTTCTTCCTCTCCTTCTCAAGATTCTTTATTTCATTCAAGACTGCAATAGTCTGACATTCTTGATTTATTATAGAGGAAGAGAGAGGATCAAAACTTTGAGATAAGCTTTGAAGCTTGTCCTGTTCCTCTTTTATTTTCTTGTCAATTGCTGCTGTTGCCTTTGACCAAGATATACAAAATTTGTAGATGTCACCGCCATCCTTAAGAGCATTTTCTAAGCTCTTTATTCCAATGCTTACAATCTTCCTATCCTTAGAGATTAATTCTAATATTTCAGAAAATCTCTTATCCAAAAATTCCTTCCGGACCTTTTCTTCAGCTGATTTTTCTAGAGAATTAAAATGTGTATCAATACTGCTGACTAAGGTTTTTAAATTACCGGAAGTGGAGGCTGTCGGATCTATCTGGATTGATGGCATGATCTTTACAAGTACTCCGGAAGCAGCCTCTATCAACTCACAGTCTTCCATATGAGACTTCAGGAGCTTTTCATTTGCCTTGGCATTTGCAAATGAAGCTATCTTCATTGTTTGTACCGGAGAGAGAGAGTCAAAATCAAATGGACCTTTTAGAAGCTCCGGTTCATCAATCTCTAGAGTTTCTTTGCTCAAAAATTGTTGAACAGTTTGTGCAGTGTCTCTTGCCGGAGACAGATGTTTCTTTTCTTCTGCAGTCTTAGAACTGTCAACCTCTTTGTCTGTCACCACTGCTTCCTTCTCCTGCAATTGCTCTTCTTCTTTGGATCCGGAGGCTGTAGGGGAAACCGGAGGAGAGATGCTTGCTCGTTCATGGGCCACTTCTTCTGGAGCAGAGGGTCCCAAGTCCTCACTTGTCTGTTCAGGGCTCACTTCTTCCGGAACAGAAGATTCCAAATCAGCAGCTGTTTCTGCACCTAAGTCCTCTACAACAGGAAGATTGAACCTTTTGAAGGCCTTCCGGAGGATCTCTTCTGTCTCTTGTGCCACTTTGTCAGTCTCACCAAGCATGAGCTGATTCATCCTGGCTTTACTTCTGAACTCATCTTTGCAGTCCTTGAAGATCATGTTCATTGTCTTGGGATCAATTTGAGGATATAGCTGAATAGCTATCTGCTCCCGGATCTCAAGATCTTTAGCATGAGCATTATTTTTCCTCACTTCCATTTCCTTTTCTAGGCTTTTAGGAATAAGAGATATTATTTCAATGAAAGCCTTATTATATATGTTAAGATATTTCACTGTGGCCTCCTGCAGAGTCTTTTGGTCTGCCTCACTGAAGTCATCATAGGATTCAGTCATTGGTTGAAGGTTTCCATCCACCGTGACCGACTTGATTATGCTCTCTAGTGACAGAGTGGGCTTTTCAACAGTTACCTCTGCCATTTCCTCCTTGTCTTGTCCTGTGGAGGGCTTACCGGATCCTTTCTTTTTCTGTTTCTTTACTTCTCTTACTTCCTCATCTGATTCTGTTTCCTCTTCATCCTTTTGGCTTCCATAAGCCCTTGTGGCTTTTGCCTTTGATCTCTTACCGGATGCCTGGACTTCCAGTTTTGAACTTTTGGTTGAAGGAGGTGCAGATCTCTTTGTTGATCTGGTCCGGGTGGGAGCTCCAACCGGAGCACTTTCTTTGCTTTTCTCTTCTTCCTCGGCCTTCCTTCTCTTTTCCTGGCTGGCATCAAGTGCCTCCTTTGAGATTCCAAGACCTTGAGCAATGTGCTCTACTTCTTTTCTCACTTTTCTTTTGATCTCAGGTTCCCTGAGTTCTACATGTAATTTCACACTCAGCTCCTCAAAGGTTCCAAACCTTTCTGCCTTAGGATCTTTGGGCTGACTTAGCATGTGTTGAACATGCAGCTCTACTATCTGTTCATCAACTTCATACCCCATGGGCATGATCCAGACAGTCCTTGGCTCCACTGCCTCCATTAGGCACTGATCAGTGTCAACCATAAAGCATACTGAGTCCTTGTATTTCTCAATGAGAGACTGGGGAATTCTCTCTCTTGCTTGCATCATGCTCTGAAAGTTTTTGAAGTATCCCCATAGAGCTGTATTTCTCGCTTTTGCATCCCCAAGTCCATGCAAATAGTCTCTTATCTGGACTGCAACAGGTTTGTCATTCTGCCATACCCATCCACTTGTTCCGGGTAGCTCATTCATGAAGTAAAAGAATAGACATACAATGAGAGTACCATACTTAAAGGAGTTCTTCTTGTCTTTCTTGATTTTCTGTACATTTTCCATTAATTGGCTTAGTAGTAGTTCACAAAGATCATAATCTGCATTCTTTCTTAGCATTTCATATGCTGTGTATATTGCAGTTCCGGATACAGAATTCTCCCTGCTGGAGTGATAGATCTTGTATCCTATTATCATTGATGCATATTTGATATCCGGATCTGAAATATCTTCAATGGTCATTGCCCTCTTATCATATTTTGATCCGGTGGCCTCAGTTACAACGTTGTTCTTGACAGATTTGAGGATAGGTACCCCCCCGGAAGAGTATAGACCAGTTACTGCTCTAATTGCTTCTTTTGTGATCTTACAGGGTCTATCTAACCAAAGGAAGTTGTCATGCATCCTGCTCAGTACATACCGGACCCATTCATTTTCTTCAAAGCTAGGGAAATGAATGAATTGCTCAAATTGTTTCTTCTGGATACCCTTATACTCTGGTTTGAGCTCAAAAGCATTGTCTATCAGTTGCTTGTGATAGAGGTCTCTTAATTTGAATTCCCCAAATTCCTCAATGTTTGCGTGTATGTAGACCCTAATATCTTCAGTATGTAAGACTCCGTGGGGAACACTAGAGAAGGCTCCTAGTGGATCTACCTCCAATGATTTGTAGGGATGTTTCTTATGCGCCTTCGGTTTGCACGGAGTGGTTGGATTGATTTCTATATGCAATAGCTTCGGCAGGAGATCCTTGGTGTGCTTGATGAACCTTGTTGCAGAGCTCCACTATTCGCTTCTTCTCAAGTGTAGAATGAGCAGATAACTTTTGAGAAATCCCTTATATTGCTCCGCAAACCCTAATATCTGTCTGCAATAAATGCTTCACCTGCATTATTCCGGTTTACCATGTCTGGACAGCTTGGAGTATCCCGGATTAGTCCTGATCACTGAATATCATCCGGATCTTTAAATCATGAATAAATCTAGGTAACATATTACAAAAACATCCCAAACACTCTGTCCAATCCGCAAGACAAGATCGTGCACTTCCGGATCTCTCCGGACCTTTTTGTAATCCTTTATCATACCGGAGCACCTCCCTGAACAGGTCTAACTTAATCGAACACAGCTTCTTCATAACTCTATGCGGACCTCTGAAAACTTGACTGAAGCATCTCAGGACTTATATCTACAAACCCTTTAATCCGCATCTTGTGCCACATCCGGCACAACTTGTTTGGCTGGGGGAACAGAATCTTCTTTGAGTCTCCCCCTGAGCCTGAGCTCACTTTTTAATTTCCGGAAGAAATATCAGCACCAGAATCTGGTGCGGATCCAACCTCTACATTCTCTGAGCTTTTCTTCACCCAAATCTTGCTCATCTGATTCCTAACTTCATCCGCATTCATCTTTTGTTTACCCTTGTCTTGATTCTGATCATACACCGGACCTCTTTTGTCCTGATTCTTGTTTCTGCAGACTTTAGCATTATGACCGGACCTATTGCAGATTTGGCAAATAACATTTCTTTGCATATTTAACTGATATCCCCTTGATCTGCATTGATTAGCCATATGACCTACTCTATTGCATGTAAAGCATCTACCTTTGAATGATTTGTTTACTTGCATAATTCTGCATTCATGGGATTTGTGTCCATACCTTTTGCAGTTGAAGCACTGTCCGGAGAAGGATGAAT